>CM060940.1:907153340-908524174 GCA_030765085.1 Allium cepa
AAGCGGCTTATGAGGTCTCGAAACAACTGGATCAACCTCCAAGTCTTCACAGCTATCAGCAGAAACCACCGTAGTAGGGTCATGCACATACTTCCGTAGATAAGATACATGAAAAACATTGTGCACACCCGCCATCTTTTCCGGTAACTCCAATCTATAAGCGAGCTTTCCAATTCGCTTGATAATCGGAAATGGTCCAACAAATCTCGGAGTCAATTTCCCTTTCTTCCCAAATCTAATAACATTCTTCAACGGAGAAATCTTCACAAAAACCATATCACCCACGTCGAATTCCAAATCTTTTCGACGATTGTCGGCATAACTTTTCTGACGATCTTGGGCTGCCTTCATTCTTTGCCGAATGATCTCTATACAATCCGAAGTCTGTCGAATCATCTCTGGCCCAAGTATCAGCTTTTCTCCAGTTTCCAACCAACATGTCGGAGAGTTACACGGTCTTCCATATAATGCTTCATATGGTGCCATACCAATACTCGACTGATAACTGTTATTATAAGCAAACTCCACCAAATGAAGGTGATCTTCCCATGATCCTCCGAAGTCCAAAACACATGCTCTAAGAAGATCTTCCAAAACTCGGTTGACTCTCTCAGTCTGACCATCTGTTTGAGGGTGATAAGCTGTACTCAAACACAACTCGGTTCCCAAAACTTCCTGGAAGCTCTTCCAAAATCCACTAGTGAACAATGGGTCTCGATCGCTCACTATACTCTTCGGAACACCATGGAATCGAACAATCCACTTCACATACAACTCAGCCAACTTCGATGCAGTCCTAGTCGATCGAACAGGAATGAACCTTGCACTCTTGGTCAAACGATCTACTATGACCCAAATCCCTTCATTTCCTGCCCTGGTTCTGGGTAGACCATCGATAAAGTCCATCGACACTTGCTCCCACTCCCATGTAGGAACCTCTAATGGCTGAAGTAATCCACTGGGCTTCTTCTGCTCAGCTTTCACCAACTGGCAATTCATACATTTGGAAATAAAATTTCCAACATCTTTCTTCATACCTTCCCAGTAATATGTTCTCTTCATATCCCGATACATCTTATTACCACCTGGATGAATCGTCAATTTCGAGTGATGACTTTCCCTCAGAACTTCATCTCTCAATCCATCAATATCGGGAACAACTAATCTTCCTTACTTTCGAAGCCAACCCTTGATCGACCTCGAATCCCTTATCCTTCTCTGGTTCCAATCCGGATTCCAAATCACAGATAATCTTGACAAGCTTATCATCTCTCTTTTGACCCTCGCCTATTCTTTCCACAAGAGTAGGCCTTATCGATAAGTTTGCCAACATATCAGGTTCCAATTCACATCTAGGCCTGAAGTCAAATCCAGCCAAATACTCAAGAGTCTTCCATTCTGAAAACATGGCTCCCAAACCTGCATGTCTTCGACTTAACGCATCAGCCACTGCGTTACCTTTCCCTGGAGTATAGGCTATACCAAAATCATAGGATGCTAAGAACTCTAGCCACCGTTGCTGTCGAAGATTCAAATCTTTTTGGGAGAACAGATACTTCAACGACTTATGATCTGTGAATAACTCAAATCTAACTCCCAATAGGTAGTGTCTCCACATCTTCAAAGCAAAGACAATCGCCGCTAACTCCAAATCATGAGTCGGATAATTCCTTTCATGCGGCTTCAGTTGTCGACTAGCATACGCAACAACTTTATCCTTCTGCATTAGCACCGCTCCCAGTCCAGTGCCACATGCATCGGTGTAAACCACCATCTCATCATTCCCACTTGGAATAGTCAAAACAGGAGCACTCGTCAGTCGCTCTTTCAGGATTACGAAAGCTTGCTCATACTTGTCATCCCACCTGAACACTTGGTTCTTCTTCGTCAATCCTTTCAACGGTGCAGCTATCTTGGAAAAGTCTTTGATAAACCGACGATAATATCCTGCTAATCCAAGAAAACTTCTCACATCAGATGCATTCTTAGGTCTAACCCAATCCTGGATTGCTGCCACCTTAGCGGGATCAACCGCTATTCCATTTCCAGAGATAACATGGCCTAAGAACCTCACTTCACTCTTCCAGAAGTGACACTTCGAAAACTTAGCCTTCAGCTGATGTTTCCGTAGTATTTCCAAAACAATCCGCAAGTGCGTCTTGTGCTCTACCTTAGTTCTGGAATAAACCAAAATATCATCCACGAACACAAGTACGAACTTATTCAACTGATCTCTGAACACTCTATTCATAAGATCCACAAAATATGCTGGTGCGTTAGTCAATCCAAACGGCATTACCAGCCACTCATAAAATCCGGATGGTGTCCTGAAAGCAGTCTTCGGCACACTATCCTTTGCCACTCTCAACTGGTGAAATCCCGTTGCCAAATCCATCTGAGAAAACACCTTAGCCTCGTGAAGCTGATCAAACAAGTCATCTATTCTCGGCAATGGATACTTGTTCTTCTTAGTCACCTTATTCAGCTCACGATAATCCACACACAACCTCAACGATCCATCCGCTTTGGTTGCGAACACAACTGGCGCACCCCATTCGGACACACTTCTCCGAATGAATCCTTTCCGCAAAAGGTCATCAACTTGCACCTTCAGCTCTTGCTGCTCCCTCGGTGCCATCCGCCTAAGAGGCATTACAACAGGTCTGGCTCCCTCAACTAGATCGATACGAAACTCGATCTCCCTATGCGGCGGTAATCCTTTGACTTCGTCAAAGACATCCTCAAATCCATTCACAACAGGCACCGATGACAGTCCATCCCGTGGAACAACCAGCGAATACATGAAGCTCATGAAGACGCCTTCCTCATGCTTACATCGTATCACAACCTTTCACCCTTCCACATTCCCGACTGTCACCTCCAGCCTCTCACAATCAATCCTTGCCGCATACTTCCTAAGCCAGTCCATACCCAAAATAATTCCGAACCCCGCAAAGTTCAGAACAAAGCAATCACAAACAAACGAGCAATCATGACTCGACACAACTAGACCACGGCATATCATACACAAACATGACGAACCCCCAACTGGATTAGTCACAACCAATGGCCTATCAACAATATCCGGTTTCAAACCTAACCGGCCTACCAAATCATCACAAACAAAAGAATGCGACGCTCCAGTATCAAACAACACTCTAACTGGAACACCACAAATGGAAAGAGTACCTTGAACCACCACACTCTTCCCCTTCTCTTCAGTAGTAGGAGCTTTTGAAGACGATGGCACAGCTTCTAAAGCATAAGCTTGCACTATCTGCCTGTCCTTCTTCGGCTCTGGACAATCCTTCCTAAAATGCCCTGGCTTATCACAGTTGTGGCATTTCGCCGGCGCCTTCGGATTCCTACAATCCTTGGAGAGATGGCCCTTCTTCTGGCAATTATAACAAGTCAATTCGCCCTTTGGCTTCTTCTGGCCATCCTTACCCTTCTGTTGCTGCTGCTTCCTCTTCTTGTTGCCACCCTGCTGTGGTTTAGATCCTTCCCTGGTTACAGCAACAACAGAACTTTCCCTAGGAAACAAACTCTCATGCCTAAGGGCTTTCTCCACAAGCTTCTCAAATGGATCGTCCAAGTGATCCACCAACTGCCTTCCAAGATAAGCATCCAAACCGGTCACAAACTTCTCGTTCTTCTGGTAAGGAGAATCAATATACGATCTGGCATACTTGGACAGAGCTTCGAACTCAGAAATATACTCAAGAACAGGCCTCCCACCTTGCTTGAGCTCTACAAACCTCTTAAACAAAACAGACTTCTGAGCTGTAGAGATGAACTTAGCTTCAAATCTAACTTGGAATTGCTCCCAAGTAATCTCCTCTTCTGGTGTATCTATGGTGATAGAATTCCACCAATCCGCAGCTCTCCCTTGAAGCTGTCTCGATGCAAGCTTTCTCTTGGTTGCATCCTCAATCCCTAGATCACCAAAACTCCTCCGACAAGCATCAATCCATCTCTGCACCTCAATAGTCGAGTCCGTCCCCAAGAAAGCTTTTCCTCCAAGAGAAGTATAGTCCTTGCAAAGCTTAGCAAAATCCACCGGCCTTGGAGCCTGGACTTGAACTCCCACATCCACCGATGATCCTGAAGCTGGTACCCTCCTCATGACCGAAGTCATCATAGCTTCGAACATCGTAGCATAATCAACAGCTTCCCTAGCAGCACGACTTTCCCTTGCAGCTTGTCTCTCGTTTCGACTCATCCTTAGTATCTGTAAAAAGAATGATTAGAATACCTTAAGAAACAACTGCATAAGGAGTTCAAATCCTTCTAAGCTACTATATTATATATAGTAATCATCCATCAAAATACAATTACGTCTCTCATACGTAATTATGTCAGCGAGCGTTGGCTAAAATCGATTAACCAAAGCTTTGATACCAAATGTGACGACCGCCCATGACTCTCGCACCAAAACAAGGAAATAGTGCGCTGAAAGGTGTGCAAGGCAGCCATGGACGATAGTCAGGGTAAAATAAAATCGCAGAATATCTATCGTAACTCACAGCGCATGGATAAAATACAATAGAGAAATATATAGTGAAGCCTCATAACAGAAAATCATCATATAAGCATCACAGTAGTTTTATACAATCATCCCAACAAATCCATACATCAAGACCTCACTACAAGACACTCATCAAATACAGCAGCGGATACCCAGTACATATAGTAAGAAAACTAATATGCAAAGCCTCCTGCTCGTCTTCGTCATCATCAGCGTAGAACTCTAAGCACAGCACCTGCCACCTGCTACCTAGTCTGCCCATCCCAACATGGATGAACAGCCCAAGGTAATAAGAGGAGACATAAAACCTTGAGTCAGACAAAGTCTTAGTGAGCAGTAAATTAACAATCAAACATACCAAAAGAGCATAAGGGATAAAAGGAATAGGAACCAAACCATCCCACTCCACCTCTTTCTACAGTGATAGCCCCCAGACACACACTAAAGAAAAGCAAGTATATCAGATAATTAAAGTAAAGCAATAATCACTCGAGTCAAGGGCAATGCTTTCCAAATACAAACCCCCAAGGCCTAAACCAAGATCAGATAAGCACCCAGAAAACACCGCTCTTGAGACCGAATGATAATACAACCAAACATCCAAACATCCATGACTCTGGCTATCACTGTTATCATTGCCTTGATTTCACCGTTAGTTGAATGACCTCCTGTCAAGGGCTAATGGTAACCCCGGTTCTAGCCATAACTCCGCACGTCGTCGCAGCCCGTGCCTAGGAATTTTCGCAACTACCCAGAGTACTAGCACGTCGTCGCAGCCCGTTCCAACGTACTCTTGCTTTGAGCATGCTAGAACCTTCAACAACGATGAGATCTAAGCCTCCTAGTCATCCTCCTCGACGACTATTCCCATACTAGCTCAAGCGCCTCTCAAGCTAACCATTATCACCAACCCGGATCGCATCACCGAGTATCAACATAGCTTTGCACGTCGTCGCAGCCCGTGCTTGGAACGTCATCGTGACCCGTCCCATCTCACATCACACTTTGCTTTATCGCATCATAGCAAAGTCTCATCTCAACATCATGGTTTGCCTCCTCGCATCACGGCAAAGTCCCATCTCGATCTCATACTTTGCCTCTTCGCATCATGGCAAAGTCCATCATCATCGAATCCATCCATATGAGCTTCCACATTCGCTTCATATGCCATCGGCAGCTTTCAACATTCAAGAGCCTTTCCACTTAGCTTTTGAATCACCTTCAACCATCTTGTTCCAAATCAACCACTAGCTAACTTGAAACAATCAAACCAATCATACATCCAAACATTCAAGCATTCAAACAAGATCTAATAAGCAATATCTACTATAATGGCAATTTCGTAAATAAATGAGCATAAGTCCAACATGCATGATTCATAGGTTTTTAGCATAGATCTATCAAATATAAAACATGGGTTTTGTCTCTAATACTTGTTAAATAAACTTGCATAAGTAAACATCTTTGGAAACAATGGATCTAGACTCGGGTCTAAGAAAAATGCATGAAATCTCTAACTTTAACACTCAAACAAGCCACCAATCCAATATACTCCTTTGGGTCCGTGTGAGAGATAACTACCACTCACCAAATCACTCAAACACCTCAAAAACAATCAACTACAGATCTGGACAGCGAAGATCAAGGCTCAATCCGGAAATATCTCGCTTGAAACGAAGAAATCTAGCTCGAACGGATGAAGATCTTCAACTTGGACACTTGAATCTTCGATCTTGATCTTCGATCTTGGATGGATGCTAACACTTGATTGGAATGGAGAAAAGAAGATGAAGAAATGTTGTAGTCGAGTCTTCAAAATGGCAGCACTTCGTCGCTTCAAAAACCGGTGCCAAAAAGTGAGCCAAACCCCTCTATTTATAGGCTGAAAACTCAATGAGTCGTCTGCCCATGAGTCGTTGCCGACTTATGCCATGAGTCGTTCACGACTCATCCAACCTTATGACCTATCAGCATAAGCCACCACACGACTCAACTCCTTGCCGACCTTAAACTCAAACCCAAAGGCATACGACCTAACAAGCTACGACTCAACCAAGCGCGCGACCTAATCCACACGCGATATAACGACCTAAGCCCCAACGACTTCTCTACTGAACGACTCATCTATCATACGACTCATCTATCAACCACTAGGTCGAACTCTCTATAGGTTGAACACGACTCATCCCCTTAACCCGGTAACGACTCAACCTATCTCGTTAAGTCATATTAACGACCTAACATACTCTCGACTCATCAGGGTTAACAACCTTCGACTCATCGTTAAGTCGTTCCTAACGACTCATGACCAAAGAACCTTACGACCTATCCCCTTGGGTCGGTCAAAACCTTAAGTCATTACACCCTTAACTCGTTAACTCCTTAACTCGGCAAACCCTATGAGTCGGTTACCATATGAGTCGCCCACTACCTTAACTCGGTCCAAACTCTAACAGGCTAACCCACTGACTCGTCCAAGACCATGAGTCGCTGTCTACCTTAACTCGGCAACATGCTAACCCGAGCACCCTCCTAAGTCGTAACTCATACACGACCTAACCTATGAGTCGGTTATCTCTTATCTCGGCCAACACCTTAAGCCGCTGACTCTATGAGTCGGCCATCTTATGAGTCGCCTAAACTCCTTGAGTCGGTCCCCCTATGAGTCGTCTACGACCCAAGACTCAAACTCCCATGACCCGTTAACGACTCAAAGCCTTGCTAACTCAATCACGACTCAACACTTAAACGCGAGATAACTTCCTAACCAACTCAGGCTAGAGACAACACAAACAACACTAATGACCTGTAAATTCTACGATTTATCGACACGTAAAATACGGGTCGTTACATGTCCTGCCCCTGTAAATGCTTCAATGCCTCATGATCAGTGTACAGAACAAATTCTTTCTGAAATAGATAGTGTCTCCAATGCTTAACAGCTTGTACAACAGCATAAAATTCAACGTCATATGTACTGTATCTCATCTTTGCCCCTGACAGTTTCTCACTAAAATAAGCAACTGGCTTCCCATTCTGACTCAGAACTCCTCCAATACCAACCTTCGATGCATCAGTATGCAATTCAAACAATAACTAAAAATTAGGTAGAACAAGAATTGGTGCAGACGTCAACAATTCCTTGATCTTCTCAAAGGCAACCCCCGCTTCCTCTTACCATACAAACTGTTTCCCCTTCATGCAATCAGTAACTGGAGCCATCACGCTACTGAAGTGTGGTATGAATCTTCGGTAGAATGACGCTAGCCCATGAAAACTTCTCACTTCCGTAATTGTCTTTGGCTGTGGCCAATTCCTGACTGCCTCAACTTTACTCTGATCAACTTGAATACCTTCTCCTGAAACAACATAACCCAGAAATAAAACACTGTGCGTCATAAACACACATTTCTTCGTAGCAGCATAAAATTGTTCCTCACGAAGAATAATTAATACTTCCCTCAAATGTAGAACATGTTCCTCCGTACTCCTGCTATAAATCAGAATATCATCGAAATAAACCACGACGAACTTCCCAATGAATGGTCTAAAGATTTGATTCATCACCCGCATGAATGTACTAGGTGCATTTGACAAACCAAATGGCATAACCAACCATTCGTATAACCCCTCTCTTGTCTTGAAAGCTGTCTTCCATTCATCACCAGGTCTGATTCGAATTTGATGATAACCACTCTTCAAGTCAATCTTCGAAAATATAGTTGCCCCACTCAATTGATCTAACAAATCATCCAACCTTGGCATAGGAAATCCATAACGAACAGTAATCTTGTTCAAAGCTCGACTATCAGTGCACATCCTCCAAGTTCCGTCCTTCTTCGGTACTAACAATGCTGGCACAGCACAAGGACTCAAGCTTTCCTGAACACGTCCCTGTTCCAACAACTCTTCCACTTGCCTTCGCAACTCCTCATGTTCCTTCGGACTCATTCGGTAATGTGGTTGATGTGGTAACACTGCTCCCGGAACAAGATCAATTTGATGTTGAATGTCTCTAAGTGGCGTTAACTCCTTAGGCAACTCCTCTGGAAAGACATCTTCAAATTCTTTCAAAATTGGCTTTGCTTCTTCTGGAATCTCAACTTCTTCACTACTCTCTCTCCCAACCAACAAAAATACTTCAGGCTCTTCCTCAACTTCTTTAACAAACTCCTTCAAAGTCAACAGAGTTTTCAATTCCTCAATCTCTTCTAGCTTGCTCTCCTTCTGCTGTTGCTTCTTAGGAACCAAAGTGATTTTAGTACCCTCGAACATGAAACTGTAACTATTGGCACGACCATCATGCTGTACTGCTCTATCAAACTGCCACGGTCTGCCCAACAACAGATGACACACGTCCATGTCTACTACATCACACCAAATTTCATCTTTGTATTTCTTCCCAATAGAAATATTAACACAAGCCCTTCGACACACTTTCACTTCACCACCCTTCCTTAACCATGCTAGCTTGTACGGTTTAGGATGCTTCTCAGTTTTCAAGTTCAACTTCCTTACTGCTTCTGTAGAGATAATATTATCACAACTTCCAGCATCAATAACGAACTTGCAAACTTTTTCCAGAATAGTACATGTCGACTGAAAAATATTGCTTCTCAACCAACTACAATCCTCCTCCTGCTTTGGTGTAAGACATGACCTCCTCATCATAAGATTACAACCTTCATCTCCAAACAATTCTTCTTCCTCCTCAACATAAGGTGTATTTGAACATTCTGCCTCCTCACCATCATCCTCCTCAACTTCTGCAACCATGGTTCTCTTCTTCGGCTTCGGACATTCATTATTTTTGTGACCCAACTCCTGACAATTATAACATTTGAAAACACTGCTAACCTTCGCCTTCTCAGTCTCCTTCACCACTGGCTTTGTAACAGGTTTAGGAACATTAGAACTTCCACCAACACCCCTCGCTTTATTATTGGAATTAGTAAACACACCACCTCCACGCCTTCCTTGTTTCTCCCAAGCTAACGCCTTCTGATGTGCCTCTGCTACAGATCTTGGATCAAACATATTAACCATATCCGGGATCTGCATTCTCAATCCCCCAATGAATCTAGCAGTTAGCTGTTCTTCTGTCTCCATAATATCATTCCTGGCAATGAGTTGGTAAAATTCATCAGCATAATCACTAACAGACTTTGTCCCTTGCCTCAGATTCTGCAACCTCTGGTACATAAGTGATTGATAGTTGTAAGGTAAGAAAGCAGATCTCATCAACTTCTTCATCTTATCCCACGATTCTATCTTTGACTTCCCCATTCTCTCCCTGGTAAGTTTAGTTTGCTGCCACCACGCCAAAGCTCTCCCCCTCAACCTAGTAGCAACTAACTTCACCCTTCTATGCTCAGGAACCTCCTTGAAATCAAAGATCTCTTCAACATTAGAAATCCAATCGAGAAATTCTTCTGCTACCATCCCTCCTTTAAACTCCGGAATTTCCATCTTCATACCCGATTCCCATCGACGATCATCTTCAACATCCCGATAAGAATTTCGAACTTGGTCTCGATCTCGATAATGAATACTAGATCTATCACCTTCTTCAACAAAATCAAAAGTACGCCTATATCGATCCCGACCATTATCATCCCTTCGCTCATGCATGCTTCTTCGACTATGTCTCTCTTCATCTCTATATGCTTCATTGTCAAATTCACGTTGACTTCTCCTCTCTTCATGTGCATAGTCATGATGATCTCTTCGTGATGAAATTGACGTTTCTCTTCTATCTCTACAAGAATGTGGTGATACCCTCCTCGCTTCCGTAACCGATGGCGAAACTCGGTTTCCTCCATGGTTCGAGTTTGGTGATCTCCTCCTTTGATTCAAATCATTCATCAATTTCTCCAATTTTCCAATACCTTCATCAAATTTCTCATTAATACGTTGTTCCATAAGCTCGGCTTCTTCTCTACGATACAAAGCTTCTACGTTTTGATGACGATTAGCTCTCCTTGGTGGCATGATTGAAAAACTTCTCAAAACTTCAACAATTCGACACAAGACTTCAAAGCTTCAACAATACAACAAGTCACGGCTCACTATGCACGGCTTAACTTGACTCGGCTTGAACTCCAAAACTTAGCTCGGTCCAACTTATCTCGGCAACACTAACTCGGCTCGGCTCAGCGTGCAACGACTTATGGTTAGGTCGGCACGGCTTCACAGTTCAAACTTTGGCGCGCAAAAAACCAAGACAAAAATCCAAACAATGTCCACACCTCGATCCAAAATGGAATGGATCAAACACTCCAAACTTGATGCAACCTCAATATGAACACGATGAACAACTTCAAACTTCAAATACTTGGCTCCAAGAATCAACTTAGCTATGATTGGCTAAGTATGGCTCTGATACCAAAAACTGACGCAGCGGATAAATCGAAACAAACTTCAATCGGTGAAATGTAGCAATCGGTGAGTTGAAGATACCAAAATGCCCAAATTCGTTGATCCGAAGATACCGAATTCTAGCTATCTCAAACACGTTGATAGCGCACTATACCGTGTTCAAAGATCTACGATTCTTCGTACGTTGATCTAGCGCACTAGATACCGTGAATCGGCTTCAGCAAACGTGGATTCGAGCGCACTCGAATGACATAAGTGGAGATAGGAGATTACACTCAACTACCAATTGGAGAAGAAAGCACAAAGCAATCAACAAGAAATTTTATTTCAAAATCAACAACCTTCAAAATGTACAACACACGCCTATTTATAGTAGTTTACAACTCAGCCCATAAGTCGTGACCGACTCATACCTCACGACTCACCTAAGTCGTTGCCGACTCAACAGACTCTACATATTTCAGTTACAACACTACATACGCAACCGACTCAAGCAAGGCACAACTCACGACTCACTACCTCACAACAACAACTCACCCGACTCAACACGTTACGACTCACAGACAATACATATATACAACACAGTATAATGAAACGACTCAACAAATGACCCGGCTAACGACCCACGACACATGACACAACTCTTAAGTCGTAGATGACTCAAGTAACATGAGTTCCCTGCAGCATATTCCTTCAACGACTTAGATAGGTCGGCTTAACATGAGTCGTAACTCGTTATCTCGGTTCATATACAACACATCTTCCTTTAGGTCGCTGCCGACCTAAGACCTTAGGTCGTTAACTTGGCTCCTTTTTTCCCTCTGTTAACCAGTTAGCTCGGAGACGACTTAAGCTTCCGCTGAGTCGTGGACGACTTATTGATGAAGCGACTCATCTTGCATGCATTTCCACCCAAGGTCCAATGACTCGAACTCGAACGACTTATCCTCCCACACAACTTATTGCCGAACGACTTATCTCCAAGCGATTCAACTGAGTCGTTACTCGCTTCCAACTCAAAGTCTTTATTAGTTGACACTTCTCTCTGTTTTATGGTAAGTCGTGTACGACTTATATATGCGACGTTGAGTCGTGTACGACTCATCAAGCACGAACGACCTAAGCCGTTAAGAAATGACTCTTTCCCATGTGACTCCATCTTCACTTGACTCGTGCACGACTCAATATGGTCTAACTTCTGAACTTCCATAGGCTTTGCTGCATCACTTTAGGAATGCAAAGGATTTTGGATAATTGGAATAATAAATTGGTCTGAAAAACTTATAAAAACTTGAAATTTGTTTAGAATAAAATTTAACTTGGAGAATAGTTAAATTAAAGTAATCGTGACAATAAAATAAGTTGGAATGTAAGCTAATTAATTGAAGTAAATTAAAAGAAGTTAGCAAATAGAATTTAAATAAGTGCAAAACTTATAAAACGTTTAAAATTTAAATTGAATTGGAATGAAATTGAATCAAGTTAAATGAAAGTGAATTTGAAAAATTGTTAGTAAATTGAGTAAAATGGTTACTTAAATAAAAATTTAATTGGTCGTGTTATTAATGAAATAAGTTTAGAAATAAATTGAGAATGTGAATTAAAAAATTTAAATGGATAAAGAGAATGGGCAATTTGAATTAGATGGAATTTGATGAGAATATAATAAAATGAGAATGAACTTAAGTTATGAAATTTGAATGATTTGAAGTAAATTAACTTAAGTTTAAATTTATGGAAGCTTGGCCTCGGTGAAAATGAAAGTCCATTAAATAAAGTTTGAGTTGAATTAACTTGAAATGGTTATTAATATACAAGCAATGAATGTTGTCGAGCCTAAATAATATGGTTTCGAATGAAAATATTGCAAATATGCAATTGAAATAGGCGTCGAAACCTTATATGTGCTTATGAAAAACTATATAATATGCATTGTTATAGAATTCATGTATTAGCTTTGTAAACGCAAGTGAAATATTATAAATAGCATATATTTGGCACTTACATGTTTGAATTGAGTAAGTACAGGTATAGGAAAGCCGTTTGGCTGGTTTGACCGCGCAAAATGCTAAATACATAAGTCGCTTGCTTAAAAATGCTAAATAGATGTATGCCTACACAATAAAAAAAGGAAATATGAACTATTGTTTGTTTTTTTGTTTTTTCGACTGTGTAGGTCGATGTATATATATTTATATCTCTTGTAAAATTGCAAAAGCTCCTCCGTACAAAGGAGACTCTGGCAAAAAAATTCGAAAATTTTGGGAGTTAGAATTTTTTTTGAATTTTTTTATAAATTTTCACTAACGACAAATGATTTAAAATTGGAATTTGAGATAAGGTAAATAGAATTCAATATCTCAAAATAAAGTAAATTGAATTCATATGGAATTGAAGATCCAGTTTAAAAATAAGTGGATAAAGACTAAAGTGACAGAGTAATAATATGAGAAGTGTATAAAATATTTATACTGAACTTACGAAATAAATGGTGAAATTCTTAAGTAAATTGGCATTGGGAATATACTATGTAATTTTGGAATGGAGAAATATACTAAGTGAATAGAAATCAAAACAATGTGAATAAAAGAAAATTGATATAGTCAATAATCAATTGAGATAAATACGTAGGATGTGCGTATATTATTTTATTCGCATAACAATTTGATCAGATTTGAGCACAGAATTTCGAGATTTTGTATATCGATCGGAGTTGGAAATTTTCACTCGATTTTCGAGGGCGAACCCTGGATATGGATTTTTGATTGATTCTGGAAATTCTCTATCATAGTTATGACTATACAAGGAGAATGATGGTTTCTGATCGAGAAACCAGATCTGAGTCCGCACTAGAGAGTCGGTTGAATGATACTAGTTCGAAAGTGAAATTGTGTGATCGAGTGAGCGATTGGACTTGGCATTGCGTATGGATGATATATGCGCATCGTACGGGCTTAAGTAAAGCAAATATTGAAAATTTGTAAAGGAAGTGAATAAAGTGATTTGGATTCTGTAATCGGATATTATTGCTAAGTAGGACATAGGTGTTTGAAGAGATCGGGATCAGATATTGTTATACTCTCTGCCAATACCGAAAACCACTTTAACAACTGTGTACGTGGTGGAGATTCCAGAAATGAAGTAGGATGGTTTGTTGAATGATTTCTGTATAGGTATGACGTGACCCCGACTCCCATGAGTCAGCATAGATGTGACTAAAACAGGAGCCATGCCGGGCCAAGTGGATCATTCCTCTGATCGGACACATTTCTTTGATACCATTCTATTGTTTTGTGATTGATTTGGTAGCCACCCTTTGATTTTGATTTTGGAGCTTGTTCCAAGGTGGGCGGTAGTAGTTGCTATGCGTTACCACCAGTCCAGATCCGCAATTGGTATATCTACCCTAGCATTGCCTCGAGTGCCGTGTTCACATGCCCTAGAGCGCCTTCTTCGAGTTTGTTTTGTACTATACATATGGAAAACCCTCTGATAGCCCTCTAGTTTACGGAGGAATTACTGTACTGTATAGACTGTAGGAATATATAAAACTGCGTTAAGGGGGATATGGGTAACACCTTAATGCTATTTTAATACTTTAATTTAATTTAGACACTATTATAATAGCGTATTGTACTACATAGTAGATAGTTTAATGGATCATTAGGAGATGTGAATCCCGAACATCTCTTAAGTTATTGCACTCACATTAGACACTGGATAGGAGATGTCAAACCCCGTAAACATCTCTGATGCAGTTCCACTCATATTTCACCGTTGATTTAACTTACATAGGATCTTTTAGTTCTGAATCGAGTGTTTTGTCTTTTCAATTTGCTCGGGTTAGCCTGAGCATTTCAGGGCTGAAGACCCTATTTCTGGAAAACGAAGACGAAGATTTGTGCAATTATTATTTATTATATTATTCCACTACATCATATTGTTCCGCTGCATTTATTTATTTATTTCTGTTTTTGTAACTCAGATATTTGGGATGAAAAGAATAATCAAATGTACTTATAAAATAGCTTCATGAACTGTTATTTGATTAATATATTTTGTCATTCCGCTGCGAGATTTTGTATTTGTTTTATTTCTTTCTTTTTTCTTATTTACCCCATAACAATCTGCCCTTTTGAATGGTTTGAGTCTGGCATGTGTGTTTGCTTAAAACATCCAAAAAGGCAGGCCCCGTTACAGTTGGTATTAGAGCTTTGGTTTAGCGATAACCTTAGCTTTGTGGGGTCTGACTCATACTCTAACTCTGCCCCTTCTCTCCATTCAATCATCTTCATTTCATTTCCTCAAGATAAAACTGAAAATGGGGGAAGAGAAAGGGAAGTAGAAACTCCAAGCCCTAGTTCCATTTGTAAACTCCAAATTCTTGCTTGAAATTCAAAGAGAAGGATAGGTAAGCCTCCTCTTCATCTTCTCCAATTCTTTTCCTCTTCAATTTCAAAAATTTACTAAGCCCAAATTTATGAAATATGTTTTGTTCATAGACTGAAGCTTGTAGAGTTGAAGTAAAGAGTGGTTAATCTCCTTCTTGTGTTTGTGCTTCTCATCCTTGTTAGTTTTTAAAAAGGTGAGTTTTGAACTCGCATCTTTTTCTCTTGATATCATGGGTGATGGGTATGAATTCCTATTACTTATCCATATGCATTCGATTTTGGTTTGGATTGGTTTTATAAATATTCCAATTCTTGAGTTTCAAAGTCAACTTTTATGAACATTCTCTTAGATGTTTTGATCATGCTTTTTGTGGTGTATTGATGAGCTTATAGGGCCCAGTAGTCATTCGGCATAAACCCTTAGCGCCATTGTTCGTCCGATTGCAATTTGGAAGAGTTTGCTCATCATTTGGATCGGCTGATAACAGCCTAGATTCCAGTTCCAGTCGACTAAAAACTCTGTTCAGTCGACTGAACCTGTGTCCCGAAAGTTTCCAGGCATGATTCGGTCGACTAAAAACCATGTTCAGTCGACTGAACCTGGAAACAGAAAGTTTCCTGAACCTGGAAATAGAAAGTTTCCAGGATCAGGGTCAGTCGGCTGAAAACCCTGTTCAGTCGACTGAACCTGCTGTTTTTGCCCAATTTGCCTTTTGGGTTTGAATTTCCAACTTTTATCGATTTGTGTTGGTCCCAATTAGTTTTTATTGCATTTTTGACTTTGATGATTCCTTTTTAATTTCATTCACGGGTTTTATAAATGATCTCTTCAAATCGTATTAAAAGCTCTCTTCTCCAACTTATAAAATTCTATTTAAACACACACAATTTTGCACTCCGAGCGAAGTGGGAGGAGAATTAAATGATTAGATAAAACGCGTGCTATGAACACGTGCGTTCATCTTCTCAGTTAATTCCTAATCTATTCGTTTGAATGTTTTGACCTTTGGGTCTGGTTTACCGATGAGATGAGGTAAACTTTGTACTGCTTTGAGTGTGAAATTGACTAACGGATAGTAAACCGTTTAGTGCGAACGGGTGGTTATGGGACTCACGTTAACACTTTTCGGGTTCCTTTTCGAGAGCTGTGACACATTTCAGGGAACATTAACGATGTAGTAAATCAATGGTACAGTCGAAGATGACAAAAGATTAACAATGCAGAAAGTCAAAGCCGTAATTCACAGTGAAGTCGAAGATGACAAAAGATTAAAAGTGCAGAGATGACCAAGTCAAAAAAAAATCAAGTGCGTATATGCAATCTTTGAAAAAGTCAAAAATAAAATGAGGAAAGTTTTTTCCGTAAGACTCAAGGCAATCGAACGTTTGAAAATCAAAACCGTGTGTATCAAGTTGTAACAATATCAGGAAAGCAAGAAAATTAGGAAAGTATCGAATTGATACGAACGAATTATAGGGTCTCAGAATCCATATAAATATTCACCCAAAAATTCATCATCGGCATCAAGTTCAATTGATGCAATTAAACTAGCAACGAAAGGGAAAAGATTACATACCACAATCTATCGAACTCAATCAAAGAAGCAGCTACGAACGAGCGCAAGTAAAGCAACAAGAGAGCCGATCATCAGAGAGCCGCGAACAAGATTATTGAATTAGAAACTAACTCGACAAAGCAGCCGAAGTATTCTCAAGATACGAGCGACCAACAGAGCAAGAAAATCAAACATTTACAGTCGCGATCTTTAAATTTCAGAAAACCCTAATTCTGTAGAAAGAGGATCGGCCGCCATTTTACAATAGAAGATAGAAAAGGAACGGGCTAGAGAATAAAACAATCGGGCCGGCCTTGTTTGTTAAAAGGGGCTTTAGTTTATTTTATTTCAAATAGGGTTTTAAGTTTAAAATTGTTTTTAAGTTTGTTTTAAATTCTCTTTTAAGGTTCAAACCTTGGTAAATCACCATCTAGGGTTTAGGTAGTGTTAGATTGTCTAGTTAGAATTAGTTCAGTGAGCAGGGTGTGTGAGTTTGCAAAACTCTATAGGCGGTAGCAAGGTGTGCGAGTCTGTTAGAGTGTTTGTAAGCGGGAGACTGTTTAATTCTAATAGAAATCTGGGAATGCAGCAGTAGGCAGGGGTTGCCGAAGCGGGGTAAATTTTGTGTGTGATTTACTTTTCCGCATATTTATTTCTCTGCAGTTTGTTTAATTTGAGAAAATTTGCTATAACCCTATTCACCCCCCCTCTAGGGTTAATCTAGATCCTATAGTGAAGTATGATTTCCTATCTATATTCCCACCGTTTTCGACCATTTCCATTCCTTCCTCCGCCAGTGATCACACCCCTGTTCTTATTCGTTTTAGTTCTGAAAAACAACCAAACAAAGGAACACAAATAGATATGTAAATAATTGGCACTATTTACAAGGCTATACTGAATGTATCAATGTGGCACTTGCTGTACAGACTTGGAGGTCTGCTACTTATCAATTTATTCACAAATTAAAGGCAGTTAAACAAGTTTAAGGCATGGAACAAATAAGAGAAAAATAAAATTCTATTTCCCAATTATAGGCTAATGCTTTTTCATAGAGTGATGAAGACCCTGAAAATGAAGATCTATTCGAATCTATGTACCGCTGTGGAAAATAGATAAATGAACAAACCACTCAGTAGCATGAGCTATTAAGGCATCAGAGTAAAGTTATGTGGTTGTAGGAAGGTGATATTAACTCTAAATTTTTTATGCTAAGATGTCAATGCATAGGCATAAGAATAGAATTCATGCTTTGCATGATGATTGTAACAGCTCGATATTTTCAACCATTCGTATCCGCACATGCCGGACTTGAATTGCTCAAAATACTGCGTTGTAAATAAAATTTGGCAAATCTCAGAATATGCAGTAAATAAATATAATCACAGATCATAGCCACAGAGTAAAATAATGCAGCGGAATTTAAAAAGATAGTAGTTCATGAAGCAACTATTTCAGAGTCTCAAAAAAATACATAATGACAGTTTAGAATAACAACAAAGATAGAAATCTAAATATATAGAGGTTCACTAATACATCAAATAAACTAGAACAGCTGAAACTGAAATAGATAAAGCAGATAGACCGATAGGATCTCCAACAGTGACCAGCTCCAGAAAAGAAATCCAAAGCTGTAAATACTCAGACTGACCCGAGCGTAAAGCAAAACACAAAATACTCGAGTCAGGACAATATATACATATATAATATAAACCAACTCAAGTGAACTGTAACAAGGTACAAGTAACTTAAAGGATGCCTGGACCGCCTATCCTCTAAGGATCCGTTAAACTATTTACTATGTAGTAATATTGCGCTATTATAATAATGTCTAATAGTAAAATAAACATACTTTTTAATAGCAACAAGAAGTGACCCAATATTCCCCTTGACACGTAATAGTCCCAGTAGTCCACCTAGTATCAACATACCTCCAGATCGGGAGGCTACCCTAAATACTCCACGGGCTACGGGAGAAAACCAAACTCGTAGTAAAGGCTCGATATGGTAGGTGACACAACACACAAGGCAATGCTAGGGTAGATATACCAATTACGCCACTCGGGCTAGTGGTAACACAGCAGCCACATACGCCCACCTCGGAACACACTCCCAATCCAAATCGGAGGATGACCATCTAATCAATCACAAGCAAAGTATAGTATCGAAGAAATGTGTTCGATTGAAGGTGCGACCTTACTTGGCCCGAGACCGCTCCTGTTTCTGCCACCTTATGCCAACTCACGGGAGTTGGGTCCACGTAACATACCTCAAGAATGTCTCCATCATCCTACTTCATTCTGGAATCTCCACCGCGTACACGGTTGTCAAAGTGTTTTTCAGTATCGACAGAGAGTATGCCAGATATCCGATCCCGGTCTCTTTGCCAACCAATCGTTATTATAACCCATGGTTATAATTTTAAAATAATATTTTATAATTCAAAATAAAATATCATTTCATATCCAAATCTTTATCAAAATAAAGATTAAATCATTTCAAACCATGTCAATATATCAAAATAGCATATCCTTTCAAAACTTACTTATTAAATCGTTTTAATATCAAACTATCATATCTTTCAAAACTTTATTCCAAATCATTATTATATGTCAAAATATCATATCTTTCAAACTTCATTTATCAAATCATTTCAAAATAGTTTCTACTACAAATAGTTTATACTACGAAACCAAAACCATTTTATTTCAAAACGTAAATATTCCACATTTCATAAATCCAATATCATTTAAATAACTCAAATAATATATACTTCAAATATTCATTTATCAAATAAATTATATAATTAGAAACCAAATATCATTTCAATTCCATTTCAAAATATCAAAATATTATTCAAAACATCATTCATTTTAATTCATTTAAATACCATTTAAATCCATTCATTTTATTAAATTTAAATACCATTTTAAACTCACATTGAAAATCAAATTCTTCCATTTAAAACCATTTAAATGTCTCTTCATTATCTTTAGAAATTTAACATTTAATTTCCAAAATTTTATCATTTTCCGAAGATTATTTTTCACAAAAATTTATTAAAACAACACAAATATAGTTTCCGTAGCACTTATAAAATGCTACGTAAAGTTATAGTTTAAAACAGTTCATTTAACAAAAGGCAGTATTTAAATGCTGTAATATCTTTTACATTACAATTCAAAATGCAGTCAAATCACATTCATAGTTTTAATTTACCAATTCACAAACAATTAAATTTGTATATAAATCATTTTAATTTATAAAATCATATATTTCACATTTTAAAATCATCATCTCAATACTCTTTTTTTTTTGATTTTATAAAGTCACATTTCCATACAAAATCAAGTTTTAACATAATTTCTTATTTAAATTCAAGCAATAAATTCCATTTCTTTAATTAAATTATTAACTTAATAAATAAGTTTAAATTTCGAAAATATTACTTATTTCCATTTATTTTACTTAATTAAAATTTCATCCTTTAAACAAAATTCAAAATTTCCCAAAACAAGTTATATTTCAAAATTTTACTTAAACATTCATTTATTCAACATTTTAACTTATTCAAAACCATTATAAATCTTATGAAATCATTTAAAATACATTTTTAAACCAAAATAATATACTTTACTTACGTTACATAATTTCCTTTTAAAAAAACAAAACACAAATTCCAAAATTTACTTATAGTTTAAATTTTACTTTAACGTGGACTTGATTCATTATTTAATTTATAGAAAATCACTAATATTTCTATAAAAAATCATTTTTAATTAAATTTAAATCAGAATATTATAAAATTTACATTCTTTTTTAAATATTTTAAAACATTTCAGAAAATATTATATAAACCACAGATCTGTATATAGTTTTCTAGCCTAGGTCAAGTGATACAGATATATATCATTTCAATCAACAATTTACAAAGAAAAATTGGGTTCTATCATTTCAAACCCGGAGTCCTAAGTAAAATGAATGAATTTGAAAACCGCTCAGGCCTATCATTTCAGCCCATATGATTTTTCCTTATTCTAAAGTCCGTTCGTGTATGTATCATTTCAACCCATAGTGAATTCTAGTCTACAGGGAACAGGCAATGGTGATAACTGATATAAATAACAGAATAGCATAAAATAACAGTGACATATGATATAATAGGTGTAATAATAGGTGTGAACATCATATAATAATAATAATATGGTAGATATAGCATGATGATATACATTACAGATTCAAATGATGTCGGTTTATCAACTGCATAAGCACATATTAGTCTGGTGAGATTTACTCACTTGTCACAAGCTGGAGATCGACACCAAAGCTCAGATACTGACACAATGAAGGCACAAAACTATGGACAAGGCACGAGAGTGGAGACAAAGCTATATGCCTTGATAAAATATACACAAACAATATATAATTCATAAGTTTCAACATGAATATAACAACAAACAACATAAGAATTCAATGCCCAAATCAACAACGATTGACTTGCACTTGCTCTCTACCCCATATGCTTCAGATATATGGGTTTTTGGCTCAGCCTTGTGGTGCTACAGGTCTGGTTTGGGTGAGAGGGCGGTCGGCCTAAACATGGTTTTGGTGTGGTGAAGTTTAGGTGCAACTAGGCTACACCATAGGTCAAATATCATCATATGTATGCAATACATTGGTTTGGCCAGAGGTCATATGGCTCGGCCAGTGGCTCCAAGAGGTGGTGGGTGGTGTGTCAGAGGGTGAAGGTCAGGCCAGAGGTGGTAGTGGTGGTTGTGGCGGCAAAAGGTGGAGGAAGAAGGAGATGGCAATTCTAGACTAGGTTTGGTACATGTGATGGCTAGTGCTAGTTTAGATGGATTTTTGTGATGTTCTTCATCATGGCTTGGCTTGGCCTGAGGAGGAGAGGTGTTAGGCTGTGTGATGGTCGGAGAAAAGTGGTGGTGGTGGTCGGCCACAGCTTGGAGGAGGGGGAATACAGCTATGAAGGTGGAGAGCATGTGCAAATTCAAGTAGAAAATCATAAAAAAGACAAGAAGAAGATAGATTTTTTTTACCAAAGCTTCACAAGGAGAATAGCCGTGATTTTTTTTGTAAGAGAAGGAGAAATGATTTTCGTGAAAGTGAAAAAAAATGTAGCTGAAAGGAGTAGATTACACGGCCAAAACAATTAGGAGAAGAGTTGGGAAAATGAAAGGTCGGAAATGCAAAGAGACATAGGAATTTCAAAAGTTTAAAAGTCTTCGAATTTCCTATATTCTCTTTTTTACTTATATATATATATATCAATGGCTGAAAACAAAGATGAAAGATCTTAGAAAATAAAATAAATAAGAAAAGAAAATAAATAAATTTAAACAATATCAATTAAATAAAGAAAAATGCAGTAACTACCAAACTAGGCTTAATAAATTTGAATAAATTCAAGTGTACTTTAGAAAAATTATATTATTATTCTAAAAATATTATAATATAATTAACACAATCAAAATAAAAATATCACAAAGAAAATAAAATTTATATAAATTAAAATAGGCAAAATTGTTAAATAAAACAAATTTACTCAAATTTTGAAACGTACATAACTTTTGCATTTTAACTCCGTTTTCAACGAAACAAAAAGCAGTGCTCAAGTTATTTCATCTATTTTCATAATAAAAATAAAATTTAAGATTTAAAATAATTTAAATTTGAATTTTAAAAGTCCAAGTTTGACCAGTTTGACCAGAAATCCCTTTTTCAGTAAAATATCCAAATTACACCATTTTGAAATTATAATTCACTTAATAATCAACATTTATATTTAAAAATGAAATGCTTGAAGTAAAAATAAATTTAAAATAATTTAAAAATAAAATTAAATTCAAAATGAAATATATGGAAAAATCTAGGGTTGTTACACTCTCCCCCACTCAAAACTTTTCGTCCCCGAAAAGGAATGAGTTACGGGAAAGCATAGGAAAAAGATAGACTGAAATAAGATTATGACAGGATGACAAGGAGATTGAAATTATACCTGATAACTACTGTTACAGGTAAGTTTAACAAGGTGGATGGCAAGCAATGCTCAGATTAAAATAAGTACCAAAGATTATCTAAGATTATAGAAAGATTTTAAATAGAAAGATTTTAGAAAGATGTCTATACCAGTTTATTGAAATATGAGGAAAATAAGGACAACTAAAAGATAGTTTGAAGACACAATAAGATAATAAGTTTGAAAAACAAAATAAGATAATAGGTTTGAAATTTCCATGGTTTCAGCTTAAATTGATAATTAAAGTTACACAAGTTAAATAAATCTTACTATCTCTAATTTCATTATCTTATCACCCAATTTTCTTAAACTAACAATTTCAAAAATCATGGATTTGAAAAAAAAATCATCATTTATTATACTCAAAATGTACCTAATAAATTTAATTCTTCTTTATTCCTAATTATAATTAAATTTATTCCTCTCAATATATTTTATCACCTTTGTTAAATATACTTACACTTATTATAACTGTTTTAATTTATTCTTAATTCCTTTAACATCGTTTATATTGTAAATTATTCAATTAATCTTTTATTTTATATTTACCTTTGTCAATCTTTTATAACTAAAATTTACGTGTATAACATTTATTATAACCACTTAAATTTTATTTATAAAACTTTTTATATTGTATATTATCCAATTGCCTTATTAACTTCTGAAAATTAAGGTCAATTATATTGGAATGCAATTGAGTATTATACAAATAAAACTTTCCAATTCAGTTATCTCAAGTTTGAATTATTTTATTCAAAAATTTTGATTTTCTTTTTATAACTGAAATTTATTCTTTAAGATAAAATTTAAGAATTAAATTTCCAATTCGCTTCAAACCATTTAGAGATAAATAAATATATGTACATAATATGTCAAACCAAATTTAAATCATATATCTATCATATCTTACAAATTCAAATCAATTAAATTCTCAAAGCAACACTGTAGCAAGACTACAGAACGGTCTCTTCACTTCGAAACTCGAAAATGAATGTCGATGATGTTGTAGTCATCACCGAAATTATTTTCCAGCGACAAAGAGAAGAGCACTAATTTTTTTTTAACTTTTAAAATTCTTTGGAAACAAAATTTTTATTCAAAAATACTTTAAATAATATATCCTTTTAAAACTTTAAAACACAAGGTTTGAAACCCTCGGAAATTAAATTCTCAAATTTTTGATTTAAATTCATTTCAGTTCCCAAATCAATTTATAAACAACTATTTATAAATTCATTTATAGAACAATAAATGATAAATCAAGTATTATCATTTCAAATAATCAATTTATTAAGTTCCATAAATTTACTTATATACATCAAAATTTATTTCATTAACAATTTTTAAAGTAATATTGTGTTAGTTTGTTCTGTCAAAGTGTTTTAAAAATCCTATCGATAGCGTTGATCAGACGAATCGATTGGAAACCCAAATCAACATCAACAACCCAAACCACACAATATATAAAACAAAAAATAGATTTACTAGTACAATTCAAAATGTTGGAGATATTTTAGAAACAAAAGACAAGATGGTTAAACAGAATAGGGAGATGGATAAGCTTAAATAAATCGCGGGCAACCTTAACCGGGTCAACCGTGACTTAAAGAATAAGATAAATGTGGATTTTCTGGGGTAAATCTATATTCGATCTCAGGAGATAGAGTTTGGAATAATAAAGATATTAGCATCTAAACCAAGGATAGATATAAAATCTCTGGTGAATCGATGCTAACTAAATTTTGGAACCGCAGGGAACGTTCCAAAATTCAAAGGAAATTCAAATCAAGGGGGCAAAATTCAAGCTCGAATGAAAGTGATTATGTAACTAAATTTATCATATATTCTAAGTTTTGCCTCAAAACCAAAGCTATGATACCAACTGTAACAGCCCGGTATTTTCAACCATTCGCATCCGCACATACCGGACTTGAATTGCTCAAAATACCACGTTGTAAATAAAATTTGGCAAATCTCAGAATATGCAGTAAATAAATATAATCACATATCACAGACACAGAGTAAAATGATGCAGCGGAATTTAAAAAGATAGTAGTTCATGAAGCTACTATTTCAGAGTCTCGAAACAAATACATAATGACAGTTTAGAATAACAACAAAGATAGAAATCTAAATACATAGAGGTTCACTAATACATCAAACAAACCAGAACAGCTGAAACTGAAATAGATAAAGTAGATAGACAGATAGGGTCTCCTGTAATGACTAGCTCTAGAAAAGAAATCCAAAGCTGTAAATACTCAGACTGACCCGAGCGTAAAGCAAAACACAAAACACTCGAGTCAGGAAAATATATACTTATATAATATAAACCAACTCAAGTGAACTGCAATAAGGTACAAGTAACTTAAAGGAAGCCTGTGACCGCCCATCCTCTAAGGATCCGTTAAACTATTTATTATGTAATAATATTGCGCTATTATAATAATGTCTAATAGTAAAATAAACATACTTTTTAATAGCATCAAGGAGTGACCCAATATTCTCCTTGACATGTAATAGTCCCAGTAGTCCATCCAGTATCAGCATACCTCCAGATCGGGAGGCTACCCTAAATACTCCACGAGCTACGGGAGAAAACCAAACTCGTAGTAAAGGCTCGATATGGTAGGTGACACGGCACACAAGGCAATGCTAGGGTAGATATACCAATTACGACACTCGGGCTGGTGGTAACGCAGCAGCCACATACGCCCACCTCGGAACACACTCCCAATCCAAATCGGAGGATGGCCATCTAATCAATCACAAGTAGAGTATAGTATCGAAGAAATGTGTCCGATCGAAGGTGCGACCTTACTTGGCCCGAGACCACTCCTGTTTCTGCCACCTTATGCCAACTCACGGGAGTTGGATCCACGTAACATACCTCAGGAACGTCTCCACCATCCTACTTGTAACGACCTGAAATTTTCGAAGCCGAAAATTTCAGATAGTTATGAAAAAGAAGAAAGAGATAGAAGAAGAACAGAAACATCAACATCTCACAGTCACAGCGGATAAAATATAATAATAAATAATAACAGTTTACAAAGGAATATTATATCTGTCGATTACATTAAATGTACATCAGAGTTTCACGTTTATACAGTCCCTGAATGTTTACAATTATCATGACTCAAATAAACAATAATATAAATACAGCGGATATACTCCATACGATATTGCCACCAGCTCGCCTCCTGAGCTCCTGAACGTCCTAACCTGAAAATCTGTAATACTCGGTCTGACCCGAGCATTACACCAAAGTAACACCCGGGTCAGGCTGGTAACCAGCGTGAGTAAACCCAACTAACATGGAATACCAAGCAAACAACTTATATAAAACCCGGGTAACTTATATCAATTTATCCCCTTTCACAATTTACCATAGCCAACACTTATTTCATATATAAATTTTCTAAGTACCAAACTTAGATAAAATAATCCAATTCACATAAATCATTTCATCTCAATCTATTGATTCACACATCAATTTATTTTAAATCCGAAGTGGTTTCGGATATTTCCTAATACCCGATCCCGGTCTCCTCGGATCTCAAGTTATCCTAAACCCAAATTTTCCAAATAAAATACACATTTCATATCAGAGATATCAACTCATTCAAAGCATCCCATACCATTCAATCATCCATAAGCAATGCTTAATCACATACAAATTAATTCAATTGATTCTAATTGAATTTTCTAACCACATTCACTTAGATTATTAATTAATCCCAAATCAATTAATTAGTCAACTCCTCTATATCAATTCATCTTAATTAACAGCCCTGGATTAATTACCTTCCAATTCCATTCAAGTAATTCTCTTTAATTAATTTC
This sequence comes from Allium cepa, assembly GCA_030765085.1. Lineage (NCBI taxonomy): Eukaryota > Viridiplantae > Streptophyta > Magnoliopsida > Asparagales > Amaryllidaceae > Allium > Allium cepa. The sequence goes on from CM060940.1 coordinate 907,180,077, forward strand.
ACGATATTAGTTACTTTTACCAAAGCAATGAGTAATCTTTAATTACTTCCCAAATTAATCCACTGTAATCAATTACGTTACTTCTTAATTACTTATATTAACTGACTTCTCATAAGTCACTTAATATGAATTGATTAATCTCAATTAATCAAATCTTTAATTACTTTATAAATGATTTCCAATTATATTTCAGTTTATCCTAATCCAAATTAATTACATCAATTAAACCACAACATTAACAACTCTTAATTTAACTCAACCTATAATTAGCTATCCATTTATTTCCTTCGTTTAATAAATCAATTTCTCCTTAGTTAATCATCTGAATTAATCTCTTGAATGATTATACAAATTGATTATATATTATTAATTACATTTAGTAATTACTTAACAAACCATCCAATAAATATATATATATATATATATATTTTTTTTTTTTTGAATTACTTACACTCAATCCATTAAGTTAAAGCTTAATAAATTAATTAATTCAATTCTTTAATTTCTAAATTAATTAAATTTGAGTTCAAAACTATTCAAAACCCGAATGCCTCGAGTCAAACAACAACCAACTCACGAATCAACCAAAACCAAGCTACCAGATCATTATTTCACAGTGCATAACAAATCAACTCAATCATTCAACGGTTATTTAAATTAACCATTAAAATTTTATATAAAATGCAGCTGAGTGAGATTTACTCACCTTTAAATTTTTTTTTTGTTTGGCGATCCAATTCCATCTCCACCCTTATCTCCCCATTTTAGACCTTGTATAAACATTACATAACTTATTAATATCTGGGATAATCAGATAATCCATTACTATTTATTGATTTTAATCTATCTAATAATTTGAATAATATTTTCTTTGATAAATTCAATCTAATTTAAACTAAATTTTAATTTATCTAAAAATTAAATTTTAAAAATAACTTTCTGTAAATATCTTAAAATAAAATTAACTGCTAATAAATTTTTTTTTTCAGCTACACATTTATTATTCATGCTTGTATTATTGAAAATAAAAATTAATTGGAAGAAATAATCTATGATTACCTCTAAAGAAAACTCGCAGTAGCCCCTCCCCCATTATGCGACCATATCCCGACCAAGATCCACGAGCCGCCGCTCCTACTCGAGATCGCATCCCCATCAGGAGCCGCTCGACCACGCGAAGATGTTCATGACTGAACCCTAGGTGAAAACGTGACCGCCACCCAACTGCCCCTCCACGAATCGACCTCGCGAATCTCCCCAAATCGAACGCGAGTAAAATCCTCGAATGACAGCATTCCTCACTCGCGAGTTCACGGCTCGATCGAACTCGAGCTCAAATTCCAGTTAGCTGAAGAGAGGTGAAAATGGATTCAAGTTTCTCCTCTTTTCTTTTCCGCCCCTTTGTTTTGATTTCATGATGATTCGTTTGCTCATCGTTGCTGTCGAACAACACGAGAGAGAGGGGCCTCCATTTTTTATTTTTATTTTTTAACGAGAACAGGAAATCGTTCGAAGAGAGAGAACGTGGAACATGATTTTGATTTGGAAGAAGAGGGGTTTGGCCCTTTATGTTTTCGTTTATCATACGAGACGATAGAAATTTACCAAGGCATCGGCCATTTTTTTTCTCGAGTTCGATTACCATCAGGAAGCTTGAGGAAGACAAAGATGTATATAGCTTGAAAATGGCTTCCTGCGTACGATTGTGACTTACAAAAATATCTTGTACAGTAAAAAAAATATCCTTGGTAATTTATATTTAACTTTTTATTATCTTATATAAATTTTGCGATTTTAATTTCAACACGTTTCTCATCCGTTCGGACAAACGGTAACTCCAAACGCTACGAAAATTGAAATCCGATAATAACTAACTATTACGGATCCAATGGAACTAGTTTCGTCAAATTCCGAGACTGTCCCTCGGAAGGCTATATTTATTTATTTTTTTAAATATCGATTTAAACGGTATATTGTTAAAACGGAACAAATCACATTTATATTAAATTTCAACCATTCTATTATCTCCAGTATTATCATTATAAATTTAATAAGCCTTCAAATTATTTTAAACAGGCTTAGAATCTCAGATTCAACAACTTACCCAATTTAATTACTAAATTTAATATTTAAACTGTATAATTCAATGGTTTAATTAACAAGTAAATATTGATATCTTAAATTCAAGTTAAACTTAACTTTTAAATAATTTAAAATCGATTAATTATTCCAATTTAATTTGTTAAAATTTCCAGGTCGTCACACTACTTCATTCTTGAATCTCCACCGCGTACACGGTTTTCAAAGTGGTTTTCGATATCGACAGAGAGTATGCCAAAGATCCGATCCCAGTCTCTTTGCCAACCAATCGTTATTATAACCCGTGGTTATAATTTTAAAATAACATTTTATAATTCAAAATAAAATATCATTTCATATCCAAATCTTTATCAAAATAAAGATTAAATCATTTCAAACCATGTCAATATATCAAAATAGCATATCCTTTCAAAACTTACTTTTTAAATTGTTTTAATATCAAACTATCATATCTTTCAAAACTTTATTCCAAATCATTATTATATGTCAAAATATCATATCTTTCAAACTTCATTTATCAAATCATTTCAAAATAGTTTCTACTTCAAATAGTTTGTACTACGAAACCAAAACCATTTTATTTCAAAACTAAAATATTCCACATTTCATTAATCCAATATCATTTAAATAACTCAAATAATATATACTTCAAATTTTCATTTATCAAATAAATTATATAACCAGAAATCAAATATCATTTCAAATCCATTTCAAAATATCAAAATACTATTCAAAACATCATTCATTTTAATTCGTTTAAATACCATTTAAATCCATTCATTTTATTAGATTTAAATACCATTTTAAACTCACATTAAAAATCAAATTCTTCCATTTAAAACAATTTAAATGTCTCTTCATTATCTTTAGAAATTTAACATTTAATTTCCAAAATTTTATCATTTTCCAAAGATTATTTTTCACAAAATGTTATTAAAACAACACAAATATAGTTTCCGTAGCACTTATAAAATGCTACGTAAAGTTATAGTTTAAAACAGTTCATTTAACAAAAGACAGCATTTAAATGCTGTAATATCTTTTACATTACAATTCAGAATGCAGTCAAATCACATTCATAGTTTTAATTTACCAATTCATAAACACTTAACTTTTAATATAAATCATTTTAACTTATAAAGTCATATATTTCACATTTTAAAATCATCATTTCAATACTCTTTTTTATTTATTTTATAAAGTCACATTTCCATACAAAATCAAGTTTTAACATAATTTCTTATTAAATTCAAGCATTAAATTCCATTTCTTTAATTAATTTATTAACTTAATAAATAAGTTTAAATTTCCAAAATATAACTTATTTCCATTTATTTTACTTAATTAAAATTTCACCCTTTAAACAAAATTCAAAATTTCCCAAAACAAGTTATATTTCAAAATTTTACTTAAACATTCATTTATTCAACATTTTAACTTATTCAAAACAATTATAAATCTTATGAAATCATTTGAAATACATTTTTAAACCAAAATAATTTACTTTACTTACTTTACATAATTTCCTTTTAAAAAAACAAAACATAAATTCCAAAATTTACTTATAGTTCAAATTCTACTTTACCGTTGACTTAATACATTATTTAATTTATAGAAAATCACTAATATTTCTATAAAAAATCATTTTAATTAAAATTAAATCAAAATATTATAAATTTTATATTTTTTTTAAATATTTTAAAACATTTCAGAAGATATTATATAAACCACAGGTCTGTATATAGTTTTCTAGCCTAGGTCAAGTGATACAGATATATATCATTTCAATCCGCAATTTACAAAGAAAAATCGGGTTCTATCATTTCAAACCCGCAGTCCCAAGTAAAATGAATGAATTTGAAAACCGCTCAGGCCTATCATTTTAGCCCATAACGATTTTCCCTTATTCTAAAGTCCGTTCGGGTATGTATCGTTTCAACCCATAGTGATTCTAGTCTACAAGGAACAGGCAATGGTGATAACTGATATAAATAACTGTATAGCATAAAATAACAGTGACATATGATATAACAGGTGTAATAATAGGTGTGAACATCATATAATAATAATATGGCAGATATAGCATGATGATATACATTACAGATTCAAATGATGTCAGTTTATCAACTACATAAGCACATATTAGTCTGGTGAGCTTTACTCACTTGTCACAAGCTGGAGATCGACATCAAAGCACAAATACTGACACAATGAAAGCACAAAACTATGGAAAAGGCATGAGAGTGGAGAACCAAAGCTATTTGCCTTGATAAAATATACACAAACAATATATATAATTCATAAGTTTCAACACGAATATAACAACAAACAACATAAGAATTCAATGCCCAAATCAACAACGATTGGCTTGCACTTGCTCTCTACCCCATATGCTTCAGATATAAAGGTGTTTGGCTCAGCCTAGGGGTGCTACAGGTCTAGTTTGGGTGAGAGGGCGGTCGGCCTAAACATGGTTTTGGTATGGTGAAGTTTAGGTGAAACTAGGCTACACCATAGGTCAAATATCATCCTATGTATGCAATACATTGGTTTGGCCAGAAGTCATATGACTCGGCCAGTGGATCCAAGAGGTGGTGGGTGGTGTGTCAGAGGGTGGAGGTCAGGCCAGAGGTGGTGGTGGTGGTTGTGGCGGCAAAAGGTGGAGGAAGAAGGAGATGGCAATTCTAGACTAGGTTTGGTACAGGTGATGGCTAGTGCTAGTTTAAATGGCTTTTTGTGACGATCTTCATCATGGCTTGGCTTGGCCTGAGGAGGAGAGGTGTTAGGCTATGTGATGGTCAGAGAAAAGTAGTGGTGGTGGTTGGCCATGGCTTGGAGGAGGGGGAATACAGCTATGAAGGTGGAGAGCATGTGCAAATTCATGTAGAAAATCACAAAAAAGACGAGAAGAAGATAGAATTTTTTTACCAAAGCTTCACAAGGAGAATAGCCGTGATTTTTTTGTGAGAGAAGGAGAAATGATTTTCATGAAAGTGAAAAAAAGGTAGCTGAAAGGGGTAGATTACACGGCCAAAACAATTAAGAGAAGAGTTGGAAAAATGAAAGGTCGGAAATGCAAAGAGACATAGGAATTTCAAAAGTTTAAAACTCTTCGAATTTCCTATATTCTCTTTTTTACTTTTATATATATATATATATCAATGGCTGAAAACAAAGATGAAAGATCTCAGAAAATAAAGTAAATAAGAAAAGAAAATAAATAAATTTAAACAATATCAATTAAATAAAGAAAAATGTAGTAAATACCAAACTAGGCTAAATAATTTTGAATAAATTCCAGTGTACTTTAGAAAAATTATATTATTATTCTAAAAATATTAAAATATAAAAATATACCCAAAATAACAAATTAACACAATTAAAATAAAAATATCTCAAATAAAATAAAATTTATATAAATTAAAATAGGCAAAATTGTTAAATAAAACAAATTTACTCAAATTTTGAAATGTACATAACTTTTGCATTTTAACTCCGTTTTCAACGAAACAAAAAGCAGTGTTCAAGTTATTTCATCTATTTTCATAATAAAAAATAAAATTTAAGATTTAAAATAATTTCAATTTGAAATTTAAAAGTCAAGTTTGACCAGTTTGACCAGGAATCCATTTTTCAGTAAAATATCCAAATTACACCATTTTGAAATTATAATTCACTTAATAATCAACATTTATATTTAAAAATGAAAATTTTGAAATAAAATTAAATTTAAAACAATTTAAAAATAAAAATAAAGTCAAAATGAAATATATGGAAAAATCTAGGGTTGTTACAATGATCATTGGAATTATATAGATGATGGCGACAAGATTAGAGAAGAGGTAATAAATATTAACTCTTCCCTGTTTAACGGTGAACAATTCAATTTTCATCCCACGGTTCAAAATATAATGGTTCTAAATCAAAAGGGGAGATTGTATTTATCTTCAACAGTATCTCTCGAGGAGATTAAGGAGGCAATTTTTTCCATTGAAGATTCAAAGAACCCCGGACCTGATGGTATCTCATTCAAAATTTACAAGGTTCTTTGAATGAGTTGCAAGATGAAATTGTGATTGTTATTTCAGAAATATTTCAAACAAGGAAGCTGGTGAAAGGACTGAATCACAATTCATCATCTCAATTCTGAAAACCGATAAGTCCCAATCTGTTACTCATTATAGATCTATAACTTATGCTAATGTGTTATTTAAATTGTTCCAAATCTTTTAGGTAATAGGATTAAGAAGTTTATGCCATTTCTAATTGGCAGAAAATAAATTGTTATTTATTCCTACTGAAAGCATTGGAGAAAATATACCTTTGGCACATGAATTGGTTCGAGACTTCATGAAAAAGGAAAGAGGTAAAATGTACATTAAAATCAATTTGCAAAAGGCATATGATATGGTGAATCATGATTTTGTGTCACATGTTATTACTTATGGGTTTTCCTACATCCTTTGTTGATTTGATTCATGAATGTATATCTGCTCCTACATTCTCTATCATGATGGTTGGGAGGCCATATGGATTTGTTGAATCTACTAGAGGGCTGTGATAAGGAGATGCATTATCTCCTTACTTTTTTGTATTGCAATGGAATATTTCTGTTTATTGATGGAAGAGGGTGTGACGATGGAAAATTAAAACCTTTGTCAACTATTCAGCCTGCTATCTCATACTGACTTTATGTGGATGATGTTATGATTTTCTTAGCAGCAGCTGTGGAGAATGCAATCTATTTAAATGATATTTTTAGAAAAATGGAAAGAACTATGAGTTTAAGTTAACTAGTTTAACGCTGGTAAACCAGACTGATCCGAGCGTTATTTTTCTTATAATGCTAGGGTCATATCGAGCATATTTATAGATTTAGTTTGGATAATTGGAGATTCAGGAGATGATCTAGATGCCTCCAAGTCATATTCACATATATTCTATTTTCTGCTGCATTAGTTGTTCATGTTGATCAACAACTGCAATGACAGGTTATGATAACTATTCAGGCTAATCACTTATTTAGTGTACTCTATTTGATATATGTATGATAATGTTCAGTTTTTCTTTTGTAAAGGTCATTGTTACATTATAGATTGCTCATCATGTTATGAGATTCTGTTATGTCTTTTCTTTCTTTTTTTCCCTAACAACCCGTCTTTTCGACACTTGGATGCTCGACACGTGAATATTGCGGATATATTAGCGTCAACTTTTGAGGGTTGAACAGGCGGGTCGTTACAATACCTAATTCTCGATCTACTCATTTAAGGGTATTCAAAGAGTTATTCGAATACATAAATACAAATAATACTAGGTCAAACAATAGTTTTGCAAAAGTCTATAATCCCAAAATAATAGATAAAAGCTTGCTATATCGCAACATAAAAGGTATATGGTATGGTGAGTCATACCTCACATGCTCATGCATCCAACAAGTTGTCACATTTAAACAACACATGCTAAATTACTATAAATAATGGGTATGCTTTTCTATCTCAGCATACACAAATATGAGGATACTAACTCAATAATACATATCATACCCAAAACACAACTGTACCGATTCGCCTTTCTTACTCCTAATGATGACATTTAACACATCCATGGAATTTATGTGTCGATCATCTAGGCATCCAAAAGATAGACCATTAGGGGAAAAGAAAAGAATAAAACAAGAAGAAAGAAAAATAGAATCTCACAATGCAAGGAAATAATATATAATAGAACAAGATAGTTATACAGTCACTCCTAAAATGAAACACCAAAGTTACAATAAGTACTAACTTCAACTAGGGCAGTTATAACAACCTGCCCCCACAATAGTGATACATAACTACGTACAACGACGAAAGCGGAAGTAAAATAGAAAACTAGAGATAGCGGTGAAGCCTCCTACTTCAATCTCCTTTTAATTGTACCTGTAAGAACTTGCAGTTCTTGGCTACACAAAAACTAGAGTACTCAAGAATTTAAGAGAAAAAAGAAAAAAACCCGGGTTAGGTATGGTCTAGTATGAGTAAACTCAAAACATATGCTTTTAGAAAAAACAAAGGTATCTCTTAAGACCACGCCACACATAAAAACGGACGGATTTTAACCTTATGATAACCAAAACATTTGTACTTAAAATCCAAGATATTATTATTAATACCTAGGTTTGAAAACAAATATAACATAGCTGAAATGTTTGCATCTCGCGTTTCAGTATTGGCACAACTAATTCCGTAAAGCATGTATTGGAAAATGGATTCCATCAATGACAAAGCTACTTGTAACCACCCATAATTTCAGTCATTTGAAATTGGGATATTTAATTGATTTTAAATATTCACAAGTTAATTTTATAAGTTGAATAACTTATATTTCAAATACAGTGATGTAATTGGATAATTAAATTGTTAATTTAATATTTGAAATTATGGAAATATTTGAATTTTAATTCATTATGAATAAAAATGATTTATAAAATTGAATTAAATTCTATTTGAATTAGAATGATGTTAGAGAACCTGTGAAATTAAATTAAAAGTTAATTTATAGAAATTTAATATTTAAATTAATGTGTAAAAATAGTCATTTTTGATACAGTCTCAGATTTTGATGAAACTGGTTCTATTGGATCCATAATTTTATATTATTGTAGGATTTTAAATTTCGTATCAATCGGACTTACGGTTTGGTCGTATGAAGCTGTAACGCGTAGAAATTTATTTAAGTAAATTTTAATTTAAATAAGTCGATTCGAAAACCTATCTTCCAAATACGATCGAATTGGGTCCCGATATATAATCCATTATGTTCGAAGTAGGTGTAAACATTATAAACGCCAGATGGCACCCTTCAATTGGAGTTCGAAAAAATTTCGGGTGAATAGTGTTGTAAAATTTTCTATATAAGGCCACAACATTTCACAAAATTTCTCAAACCCTAGGGTTTTCTTCACAGCCGCCACTTATATTTCGAATGGCCAAGAATCTTTGATTCTTTCTCCCTCAAAATCTCTCAATCCATTCACAACTATGAAAAACTTTCTATTGGGAAATTGAAGAGCTAGTTGTGATCTATCAATCCAATAGTCGTGATTGGAAATGGTGAAGTGGATTGGCAAAAAAATTCATTCAAAGTCGTCACGTTTCGATGAAAATTCATGATGGAGGAGGCGACCAAGCTCGCCGTGTCTCTGACCAATGGAGGAAGTGAGTGAGGCGCTTCAAACGGTGATAGTTGATCATGTTCCGGTTGTCGATGAGAGGTAGGGTTATCGATTGAACGATGGCAGCTATGAGTTGTACGGTTCGAAGGTGAACGATGAAGAAGAAGGGCAAGGGCGGTCCAGATTTGATCAAGCGAGATCGAACGGCCCTGATTGTCATACATTTAAAAAAAATTGTAAATTTTATTGTTTATAATTCGTGTGAACTTTAAAATAGCATAACTTCTTCATACAAGGTCGAAAATTGACGAAACAAGTTGCGTTGGGTTCATATTAATGAGCACTACATTTTAGAGCTGGTTGGGAGTTGATTAGAGCTAGTGAAAATTTTGAGTAAAATTAAACGCCTGTTTAATTTTATTCGGAATAAAAAGATGCAACGGCTAGTGGAACCAAAGTGAGTACAACTCACTCTTTCTGTCTCGCTGATATTTTTATATAAGTGAGAATAAACTTTATTTATGATGATTAATGATTGTTTGGGTGATATAAGATATATATATATATATATATATATATATATTGGTATTTGGATATATTCCTGCCTATTGGAGCAGATGAGACCCTATACGTTCCTGTGTATGAGCGGATGACCTTTTGTACGCACATATGCCTTAAAGCGGACATTGTACATATTTTACCATATGTATATGTGTTGCAGGTGACAGGTTACGGGGATCCAACTGGATTCCTAACCAGTGTTGATTTTACTTACAGATTTTGTTATATATGCTATTATCATATGATATATGATGTTTTGGATGCCAGGATTGATATGATTGATGTGAATCACCTTATTTAGTGCTATTGCAACATTGGGCTATATTTTGGAATTTTGAAAATGTCGAAGTGATGATTTCAATTTAAAATGATTTCAAAGTGATTTTGAAACTATATATTTTTAAATTGTTAAGGAATGGATTTATTTAAATAAATAAAAAGTTATAATTTTTATGTTATGAAAATTATGATTTGGTAAAATATAACGAAATACGATTTTGAAATGTGGAGTTAACTATTTTGTAAAATAGTTTAAATTGAGATTTTGGATTTATTAAAAACGATTTATATATATAAGATTTATAAAATTGAATTTTTATAAATCAAAATAATGGAAAAAGAAGTTTTATAAGTGTTTAAAATGAATTTATAAATGGATCTTATACGTAAATAAGATTTATAATTTATGAAGTTATAAAAAGAATGAATTTGTAAATGAGAGATTTATAGGTAAATTAACTTATAATTGGATTTTGGTATATAAACGAGATAAATGAGTTTAGTTAATAAAGGGATTTTATTATAAAAATAGAAATGTGATTTATAAACGTTGTTTTATAAATCTAAAATCAATTGAATTTGATAAGTTATTATGAAAGTTTATTAAAGGATATATATTCACGATTTTGGACAGTGGATAATCCTTTAAATTAAATGTGCAATAATAATGAATTTGGTAAGCGAATTATATCCACGATTTTGGACAGTGAATAATCCTTTAAATTAAAAGACAGGTTTTGAAAAGTGATATTTTAAATGAAGTTAAATGATTTGAAGATGTTTTAAAATGTTTCAAGCATCGAATACATGGATTTCAACATTCATTATTGAAATAGACGTTTTCGAGAAGCAAGGAAAGCATGGAATATAACACTATTGTTATTGTAAATGATTTTCGAAAGGAGATGTTTTATATAGTATATGGGATTTATATATCTATCTAATTTTCAAATTCCTATACTAGTGATTTTGGGTTGTCGTAACAATGTTTTACGTAACATTCATTTTGACTCAAATAAATATATTTAAGAGAGTGTCTTCCTTAAAGAATAAAATATATACTTAATCATGATTTAAGTATATGTAATATTTTCTAAGTGTTGAAAATAAAGAGAATTGTGAATTACTTACTATTAAATAAATATATGGAAATGTTTTCCAATTGTGAAATATTGAAATAGTTTTGAGAATATATCTTTTTAAAGATAATTTGAAGTGAATATTTTGAAAGTGATTTAATTAATAAAAGATTAATTAAAAGGGCCTAGTGATTACTTATGGTACTAGATATTTGTTTGTTGCTTTGATAGTTGAATAACCGACTATCAAATTTGGCCATTTTAGTTCCTCAACTTGATGTGGGAACTATATAGTCGTACACTTAGTAAATAGCCATCTACGTAGGCTTGATTATCGTTTGTGTTAAGGATGTTGATTCTTGCAGTGTAGAGTATTACTCCAATCTGTCGAGCTTCCTTCGTGGCCGAAGGATAGCTAGTTGAAAGTTGGAGATGTGATAAGTCTATGAGACTTACTTTCTATGTGAGGTTCAGAAACGCTTTTGCGTTGTTTGGTGCGAAGAGACCAGGATCGGTTTATCCAAAAACCACTTTAGACCAATGTATATGCGTTCGATTGTGTAGGTTGTGATGATACTGATATTAGGATTTTCATAGTGATTGATCATTTGGGGTTGAAATACCAATATACATCCAGTAGCAGTAGTCTCTTCGTTATAAAATTCCAATGCAAAGGCCGTCCCTACTAATCATAGGATTTTCGGACAGTATGTGGTACGAAAGTACCTTCGGTTTCTCCTGTTCCTATACAACTTGTATGGATGAGTGTCTGACACTACATTTCTAAGATTACATACATTGGTTTTTACAAACGTACATCAATGGCAGCGGAGAAGGCAACTTCCCTTAGCTTAACATTCTCCTTGAGACATACGAGCTCAACGGTTATATTTTTGTGGATGGCAATTAGTAGTTAACGAAAATGGTAATGTGGCATTCAAAGTGACGTGATATGTGATATGTGAAAGGTAATTGTTACCTCAGGCCTCATCAATCGGAAATGACCGAAACAAGGTTAGATGCAGCAGAGCTAAGTGGGTCATTCCCAATTAGGATATGATCATCCTCTTCTAGATATATTTCTTCCCATTATGACATTTAGGATGTAAAATAATGTGGTTTGCAAGTTATTAGGGCTCTCGAAAAAGGTCGGTAATGACCGGGGTATGACATATTCAGTACTACCTAGTTACAGAGGTATGCCGGTCTTATGTTGGTAGAGGGCAAATGTTTTGTGTCTCGGGACATCCATCTAAAGGTGTACCCATCAGAAGATAGTCCCTTCACCTGGTTATTGTATGGAAATCCAAGCTCCACTACGAGCTTGCGGTTTTGTTTGTATTAGCGTAATGAATAGCCCCGAAATGCTATATGGGTAACCATCTCGGCTATGGTTAATATTATATGTATACTAGACACTAGTATAATATAAGATGATTTGATATGAAATGTTTTGGTTATCGTAAGGTAAAAACATGTCCGTGTTTATGTGTGGGTGTGTCTTACGAGATACTTTTGTTTTGAAAGAAAAAGTTTTGGTAATTTAATAAATTTAGTTGAGTGTGTTTTCTCACGCTAGTTTACCAGACTGATCTGGGCGTTCTTTTATTTCAATGCTCAGATCAGACCAAGTATATTTACAGGTTCAGATTTGGTGCTTTTGGAGTTTCAGCAGGCAAGTTGGAGATCTTCATTTTCGTATACACATATCTGTTTATTATCCGCTTTGTGCTTTATTGTTGTATATTTTCAGCATTTGTAAGGATAGGTTCTTATAACTGTCCAGGCTGATAATTAGTGATGAATTGTTGAACTCTGATGATGTATGTATATACAGTTTTTGTTTTGTAAAGATCATTGATATGATAATATATGTTATTCTGCTGCGATATGAGATTCTGTATTATTCTATTTTGTTTTCTCTTCTCTTCTCTTCTCTTCTTCTCTCTTCTTTTCTTTCTCATGGCTTTCCGTCAGTCTGTGCTTTTTGGGTCGGACATATGCGGTTTATTGTCGATTCAAAGGGTATGGATTTGCGGGTCGTCACACTACTGGGGTACCGTCTATCATAGTACTTCTCTAGTAAAATGTATCGAGGACCTTACATTGACCTCCTACGTGGCAAGACCGGCCCACCCCTTACTAGATAGCACTAAATATAATCAACCCTCAATTGCGATCAACAACCATACTAGGTCTGAAGCATACATTCAAAGAAATACCAATTTAAATAAGGGATGATCATACCCTGATGGTAGTGGACCACATAGGTTTGTGCTATATCCTCTGATTTACTCATTCCTGGGTATGAGGCTCGAGGCATCGGTTGAAATTTTAGCAAACCTATCTTAGAATGCTAAAACTACCCTCTAGGAAATAATGACAATGCTAGCACTCATCCATACAAGTTGTTACGGGATCAAACAATTATACTAACTTTACTACCTTCCAATTTGGAATCACCCTCAGGATAGGTAGTACAACTTGTGGCATTATTTACAATGATTCAAAACACGAAGCATTTTTTAGGTTGAAGTGGTTCGGATAAACCATACTTATTCGAAACTGGTGCCTCAAAACTAAAGCGATGAATTCCCAGTTAACTTAATTTCGGCTCTTTTAGAATTATGTAGACGATATGAGAGTCCACTTTAGGATCTCATAGGGAATCTCAAAAATGTATGAAATCGTGAAGCTTTTATATACTTCTCAAGTCAAAATAGGCCAAGTTGTCAATAGTGGACAAACCACTATCTGGTGTGTAAGTAAAAAGTCAATCTATGTGTTTGGCATAAGGAATACTATTGGTGGCTGCAAAATGAATACGAAAAGCACAAGGACCACAAGTTATTTTAAACCCAATAATCAATATCATGGTTTAGTAAAAAAAGCTTTGTATCTTTATATATATCTGAAGCTAAATATATTCTAACTATGTTGTCTTGTGCTCAAGTTGTATATATGCAACAAACTCTACAAGATCTTGGTGAAATGAACCTTTCCGACAATAAAACATAGTGTATAGTGTCATTTTTACAAGATTGTGTTAGAAATGAAACAATCACTTTGGAGTTTTTTTATTCAAAATTAGATTGTTGATATTTTTACAAATTTTTGATGTCAAAATGCATTTCTAAAATTAAGAAAAGAAGTATCCATTTGCTTATTAAATGAATTAAACTAATAACTATAATATACTTTTAATATACAATTTTTTTTTAAATATCTCAAATAAAAATATTGTGTATAAATATTTCCAACAAAATGCCTCCTTTTTGCATTAATAAAATAAAAATGGAGTGAGGTGTTTAGGGTTAGTTGATAGAACACAAAATCGATGGGCTAATTTAAGAGATAATATTTTCCTCTGTTTAATTTTTTAGACAAACTCCTTTGTTTAAAATGTACAATCTCTAGATTAAAGTTTATTTTCAGTTGATTAATAAGCTCTAACCAATTGGCTGAACAATATTTAGTCAACTGGTAGCTAAAATTAAATCAACTTAAATATATTAATGATAAAATAAAAAAATTTACATAAATTTTGTACTGGAAAAAGATATCAAAATAAAAAAATTGTTTTTACTATCAATCAGATTCGAACGTAAGTGCTATGGAAATAACACTTGTGATATTTTCCGCTGAGCGGTATTAATAATCGATGAGCTAATTTTAATAAAATATTTAAGAGAAAAATATTTATAGTTGCTAAATAAAAAATAAAATACTTCATGCTACATCTTGACCGCTTGAAGCATACATGATGACATGTACAATGACATTGGTCTTTTCATTCGAATTCTTAATCTACCCTACCCAAAGTCATCATAATCAAGCTAAAACCTTAATTTGTACCTAAACCTTCCTTTTAACTGACTTGAGTTCATCCCTTAGTTAGCTCGAGGTCATCTATTAGCTGCATCTTTTTAGTTGAATTTTAACCTACTTGAGTCTTCTTTTCAAATAATCTGAAGTCATTTTACTTTCACCGCAACTTATCTTTTTTTTTTTTGGAAGAAGACACTTTATTAACAAATAGAAAACTTATATACTTTCATAATATGTCTCGTTAAAACATTGCAACCCCCTATCTTAAATGGTACCTTGTAAGGAAAAAGAGTACATAATAATATATTAACAATATAATAGAATATAGCCAAAATCCAAGTTATCAAATAGATGGAGGAATATAACAAATGACGATGCACTCAAAACCATCTGCACGATAACTCGGGGCTATAAACTATAGATAAACAATACAAAAGGACCAAAATAAAATCAAAAGAAAGTTGATACCGGATGTGACACGTGTTCTACAATGGGCAAACAAACGACAAAAATGAACCAAAGAAAAACAATCTCTTTGCAGACTTCTTGAAGAAAGAAAACTTTCTTCGAAACTTTACCAAAAACCAGATGAGAATGGCAGACAAGAGACTTAAACTTCATGGAAAAAGGCACAAATTTCCCAGCTACAACCCCATAAATCAGAAAAGACTCACGGTGGATAGAATTCGAAGTTTGAATCCATTACAATTCCCAAGTTTTCTAAGATAAGTTTAAGATCTAAACTTAATTTCTTTGCATTCAGTTTTCTATTAATTAAGCTCCTGCAATCTTAAGTAATGAGTGCATTTTGACTTTAGTTGGCATTTCAATGCCTTTGAATACCCTTGAATTTCTCGCACACCATATATGCCATACAAGTATGTTAAAGGTAATGTTCATCAGGTGTTTAAATATCGGGTTATCTATCTTATTTTTACAAAATATATCAAGAATTTAGTTAAAGTCTGTATCATTGTTATGTCTGACTTTAAGCTTCTGTGTGATAACTTCGAGCACTTGCTTAGAGTAGGAGAAATTAAAGAATAAGTGGTCTCTGTCTTCGATTTGATTAGAGCACAACATACACGAATGGTCTATATTACTGTTCCATCTGCTAATGCTATCTTTAGCGCTCAATTTGTTGAGTTTGGCCAGAAGTGAGCATGTTGACATTTTAGGGGCATAACTGGGGTCCCAAATAGCACTAGTCCAATTATATTCTGTACATTTATTTCTAATGAGGTCCCAAGTCGAACACAAACTAAAATGATCAGAGTTGTTTGGGATCCTAAACCATGAATCCTTATGCATCTGATTGTGAATTTTGATAGAATGCACCATAGTGAGAATTTAAGTAGGTACACATGAATGATGATTCTTCCAATTATTGTTTGATATAAGATCAGAGACCAATTTGTTCGTACCACCATTGATATACATTAAGTTCCACCCAAATTTGTCAACCAAAGAGTACCCATTAATCCATGGGTCTTGCCATACATTAGTATTTTCACCATTAGCAATCTTTCTGTCAATAGAACCTTTGCACCATTGCCTTGTTGTGAGTAGCATTTTCCATGTATGTGAGACATTATTATTTGTGTTTGCAGTCCAGAAATTGTTGTCTTTACAGTATTTATTGCACATCCATTTAGACCACAAAGATTCACCTTGGATGAAGTTCCATACCAATTTAATTTCCACGGCTTTAGTAGTTTCTTCAATTTTTCCGATTCCAAGACCTCCACCACTTTTAGTTTTATATACATCTTCCCAACACAGTTTATGTGATTTGGATTTCCAAATGAAGTTGGCACATGTTGAATTAATTCTATTAATCACTGCCATAGGGAACTATGTGAATTGAGCCCTAAATTGAATCATCAGATGAATAACTATTTTACTAATTTTGTTCTCCCACTTATGTTCAATAATTTTCTTTTCAAATGGCTGAATTTTTTGTTTATTTTGTCAATAATGTACCAAAAATCTCTTGATTCTAGAATATTATTAGAAAGAGGAATACCCAAATAAATCACCGAGAGATTTCCTATTTGGATATTTAAAATATCCGCAATAACTTGTTTGTTAATAGCACCTTTGCTAAAAAATAAAGTAGACATGTTTTCATTTAAGCCAAGGCCAACCAATGAATTCAAGGTCTGAAATATGTTTCTTATGGTTAAAGCATTATTACTCGTAGCTTTGGCCATAATTAAAATATCATCCGCATATAACAAGTGTGTTATCATAGGCTCAATGTTATAGATAGCGGTGAAATTACCTCTCTCCATATCCAAATTGAGAGTAAGAAAATCCATTGCAATTGAGAATAAGTACGGCGGGAGAGGGTCTCCTTGTCTTAATCCTCTTGAACTCTCAATAAAGCCAAATGGTGATCCATCAATTAATACCGAAAAGGTATGAGTAGATATGCATTCATAAATGAGATTAGCAAAAGATATAAGGAACCCCATGGAAATCAGCATATGATGACTAAATTCTCTACTAATTTTATCATAGGCCTTATATTGGTCAATTTTCAGGCAAAAACTGTTAGATTTTTTCCTATTAAATCCTTTGACCATTTCATGAGCAAGTAATGAATTTTCCGTAATGATTCTCCCTAGAATTAAAGCATTCTTATTATAAGAAATAAGGTCATTCATATAGGGTTATAGTCCATTAAAGAGAAGATTTGCTAAAATCTCATAAATGACATTACAGAGAGATATAGGCCCGAAATCAGGCAAGTCAGTGGCTCGGGCTTTTTTGGGATAAGGCAAATAAAAGTGTGATTAATTTCTTTAATAATTTTACCCAAAAAAAGAATGCCATTCATAGCAATCAAAAGATCATTCTTCATGTCTTCTCAATGAATTTTAAAGGACTTAGAATTAATTCCATCAGGGCCCGAGGTACTGTTATCATTAATTTGGAGTATGGCTTCTTTAATTTCCTCTAACTGGAAAGGCTTGCATAAATTATTTCTAGCATTAACGTTGAGGATTTTCTTGCAAGTGATGCCTGGGAATTTATTTGTGGTCCATGATGAAAAGAACAGATTCGAGAAATAATTAACCACATTAGTAGACAATCAGATTGAAGAATAAAATTATTTTTCCGAGTAGGCTTAGAAACACTGACCCAATTATAGAAATAGTTAGTAGGCCTATCACCTTTGGTCAACCAATTGAATTTCATCTGCTGATCATTCTCATCTGCAATTTTTCTCATAAGAGATTGAATCTGGTCATTTTTGTAAGAGTATTGTGTTATCAAATCTTCATTTAATGAATCAGTAATTAACTAGTTATATATTTGATTTGCCTCTTCTTTATATTGAGAAATCACTTTATGGATGTTACTTTTTTTTCCTCCAGGTCTTCTTTGCGGCTTTTACTGTTTTCAGCCTACGCAGTAGGACAAGAAAAAGATTTCCATGGAAAACTCCAGTCAGGACTTCTTGTACAGAGTTATGGTATCCAAATTGCATATGCCAGGAGTTGATGTATCTAAATGGTACTCTACTTTCCATTTGATTTTGCAAAATCAATTTGATATTAATTGTAGAATGGTCACTTATGGAGTGATTTCCAAAATGAACACCAAACTGTGAAAATTTGTTCATCTATAAAGTATTAACAAACACTCTATCTATCTTACTATGAATAGAAAATTTTAGACCTCCTCGCCATGTGAAAAATTACCAGTAAATCCGATTCCATGAGATTAGAAGAAGATATACAGTCCATAAAGTGTTGATCACCAATAGAGTTATATATACCATTATTTATTCAATCATAAGTCAATAAAACAGAATTAAAATCACCTACCACTATCCACCGGAGGTTAAAACTTTTCGGCTGCTCAACAATATAATTCCACAAATCGATGCGCTTCATCTCTTCATTAGATGCATAGACAGTCAAGCATAGAATACTTAAACCGTTAGCATTGTGCAGAATACATGAAATGTATTGGTCGCTAGAATGTAGAATAATATTACACCATTGAGATGAGTCCCATAAAATGAAAATTCTACTCTTATTGCCATTGGAACTATTATGAGCATGCTTCCACTTATTATTAATTTCATTCACGAATTTCTCAATATTATCAGTCAACAATTTATTTTCAAGAAAACCGCAGAGCGACAAATGTTTATTACTTAAAATATGCAGAATTTCTAATTGTTTGTAAGGGACATTCATACCCCAGATGTTCCAAAAAAGGAACTCCATCTATTAATTAATATCAGAACTGTACTGTTTACTGGGGTAGTAGCAGCCTCCAATGTCTTGTGTTTTTTCGTCTTTATGTTTTTTCTTTTTATTTGATTAACTAGAATATTCCATGCAGGGTTGTCAATAACATCGTTAGCATTTGAGGCTATGAATTCGAACGGTTCTTCCTCAGTTCTTACATTTCTGATGGTTCTCAGTCTGGAGGTATGAAGAGAGTCAACGCAATGGTCTCCAGCTTCACTACTGGTCACTATTTCTTTTTGTAGTTTAAACTGCTCCTCAACCTTGGTGTCGATCTTTGGGTTTGAGTTGTCAGCAATTTGAGAATCCATATCCGATATACTATCCCGTTAAACTATTTGTAACTATATTGACATTTGTTGTTTTTAATGCCGACCAGACATTCTGATTTTTCTCAATGTAATATTTTCCATGCTGCTACTCTTGCTAACGTTCTGTCTATAGTTGTCTGGAAATAACTGATCTTGATAAGGTACTTGCGTTTGAGAGGTTGGATTCACTGGATTGAACAACGGTTCATTTATCTGATCCTTTTGTTTATCATTTTCATCTACAAGCATATCATTATTGTCGCTTGATTGATGTTGTTGGGTGACTTTCAGTCTCCGTTCTTTGGTGAACTAACAGTGTATTTCGGGGTGACCAAAACTAGTACAATTAGAGCAAGTGATAGGTTTCCATTCTTAAGTAATTTCTTGCCAAATCATTTCACCTTTTTTCGAGATAATAGGGATTTTGTTTGGAAATTTATAGGAGCTATTAATTTCGATATGAACTCTAGCATATGCTATTTTTATAATACCTTCAGTGGATTTATCCAATTTTATGGGTGTGCCAAGAACCGATTCAATGCGACTTATTCCCTCTTTCGTCCAGTAATCAAGCGGTAAATTAAGGAAACGAACCTAGATCGGAATAGAATTTAGGAGTTCCGTGTTAGGTTGCATTCCATGAGACCATCTCTTCACCATCATCAATTTCTTATTATAGAAATAGGGACCACCTTCCAAAATTCTGTCACATTCTCTTTTGCTATTAAATTTAATAACATAAAATCCATTCTCTTAGAGAAAATAGTGAATGTTGAAACTTCGTGTTTACGATATTTCATAAATACGATATTTTGACTATGATAACTATACAATCATTTATATACTAACTTGTTTTTGTAGGGGTTAATCTATGACAAGATTCGACTATGTATAATTTTATATATAAGGTTGTTTCGAGTCCTTATCTAGAAGTTAAAATATGTTAAAATCTCTCTTATATGATGTATACTGCATCTCATTATCATTTCATATGCGTATATTTGGTTTAAAAGAAAAATCACATTTTTATGTTACATTCAGACGTCTGAATGATCCAATCCAGACGTCTGATTCTGGAAATATGAATATTGTAGAATACAATATTCAGACGTCCGAATTGGATAGTTCAGACGTCTGAATCTGGCAACTTTTTTCCTATTTACATTCTGGTTTGATTTCGTTGCATTTCAAAAGTCTGAATTTTTGATTTCAGAAGTCTGAATATTTACAACGGCTAGTTTTCTGAAAAGGCACTTCCATTCGTGAAAAGTTGCAATCCTTAATCCAACAGATATGATCATAACTCTTGATGATAACTCTTCACGAACAACTGCAACTATTTATTATCTACATAAACTCATTAGAATTAAGTTTTTCTAACAACAATTCGATTGATTATTATTCTACTCTTAAAATTCTTGATTCTAATACACTTGTGCTTTCAACATCATTCAAATTCACTTTCCTACTTCCTTCTTCTTCACACATTCACATATATATCATAAAGGAGAAGATTATAGGAAGGGTGTACTATAATTGACAAATTCGTGTTACTCAAAAACACATAGTGTCAAAAAATATTGTTTTGTAAAAGTCCCATTCTGCTGCTCGGGCAAAGTGAAGTCCTCGTCTGCTGCTGAGGTGTGAAATCCTGTTCTGTTGCTCGGGTCCCTATTCGGCTTCTCAGGGGTTGTACAGACCCGTTCCTCCGGGTTAAGTGAGAGTTGTTGTTTTAGTTGAAATTCCAGAAGGAGTCTGCGACTAGACGTAGAACGGGAAGTTCTAACCAGTATAAATATTCCTGGTGTGCTTGTTTTATTTTACTTATTCACATTGCTGTAGTATCTTAGTTTATTTCCGCACTAGTATAGTATAATTCCATATAGCACAGTCCGTGCTGTATTTTCATTTGGTATCAGAGCAAGGCATCTTATAACCATTACAAAGTTATCTGATACTTTGTAATATGGAAAATAACACCAGCACTAACACTAACACCAGTTTTATTGAAGGTCAATCTACTGCTCGACCTCCACTATTCAATGGCATGAGTTACAACTATTGGGCTACACAAATGCATTTTTATTTGCAAGCAAATAGTTTTGATTCATGGAATGTTACACAAACAGAATACACTACACCCACTACTACTTATGCAGAATGGACTACTGCTCAAAAGACAGAAGCCACTGCTAATGCTAAAGCCGTGAACATGCTATTTTGTGCCTTAGATAGAAATGAATTTAATAGAGTTAGTATGTGCACAACTGCTTATGAAATTTGGAGAACTCTTAAAGTCACACATGAAGGCACTAACAAAGTCAAGCAAAGCAAAATATCCATGCTCAAAAGTCAGTTTCAAAATTTCAGAATGAAGCAGGATGAGTCCATAAATGATATGTACTCCAGATTTCAAGATATACATCACTCTTTACTAGGACTAGGACAAACATTTACGGATTTTGATATTGTCTCAAAACTATTAAACTCTTTAACTAATGATTAGGAAAGAAAGATCTTAGCTATTGAAGAAGCCAATGATCTTTCCACCATGAAACCAGAAGAGTTAATAGAAAATTTAATGTCCTATGATGTTAATATGCAGGCTAAAGAGTATAGGATCAAGACAAAAAGAATGTGGCTTTCCATGCTGAAAAGGAAGAAGAATCAGACTCAGATGAAGAAGACTTAGCTTTTATAGCCAAAAACTTTAAAAAGTTTTTGAAATACAGAAAAGGGAACAAGAATAATAACAAATGGTTTTCAACAAGCCGTCAACTTCTGTATTAGAATGTTATAACTGCCATAAGAAGGGTCACATTCAGAAAGATTGTCCAGATCATAAAAAATTATACAAAATAAAAAAATAAGAAGGAAAAATTCAAGAAAAGGGCTTTCTCAGTTACATGGGATGAATCAGATTCTTCATCTTCTAATAGTAGCAGTGACAGTGAGAAAGAGAAAGCAAATGTATGCTTTATGGCAAAGGAGAATGAGGTTAGTGATCTAACTTTTGATGATATGATTGAAATTAATTCTGAACTTCTTGACACTTTAAAAAATCTCAAAAGAAAATATAAAGAAGCTTTAGAAAATCAAAATAGAGCAGAATTTGAAAGAGATATGTTGAAAGATGAAAATAAAATATTAGAAGAAGAACTTGAGAAAATTCAAGAATCATCTTTTGATAATTCTCAATTTGCTCTATTAAGTCAAGAAATAGAAACTTAGAAAGTTAAGAATAATACTCTAGCCTCTGAAAATCATGAGCTTAAAATAAAAATAAAAATGATAGAGTTAAAGAACACCAATATCTTCACTTTTTTTTTGCAGGTACCACCAAACAAAAGAGGAAAATGGATACTAGATAGCGGTTGCTCAAAACATATGACTAGAGACAAAAATATGCTATCAAACATTACTTACTCTGATGGAGGCTCTGTTACCTTTGGAGACAAATCAAAAGGATATATCATCGGAAAAGGCGACATCATCAATGTCGGTGCATCTAATTTACCTCTTATTTCTAATGTTTTATTAGTCAAAAATTTAAAACACAATCTTTTAAGTATCAGCCAGTTATGTGTCAAAGGATTCAAAATCTCTTTTTCTGAAGATAAGTGTAGCATTTTTGATAAAAATCAAAATCTTATATTTTAAGGAAATAAAGACAGAAATATCTATATTTTGAATATGAAAATCAATCACAATTCAGATATGTGTTTAATAGCTAATGAAAATGATCCTTGGCTATGGTACAAAAGATTTTATCATATCAACTTCAAAACTATAAACAAGCTTTCTAAAAATGATTTAGTCAGAGGTTTACCAAAAATGAACTTCAAAGTCAATCATATTTGTGATGCATGTCAATTAGGGAAATTAACCAAATCATCTTTTAAATCTAAGAAAGTTATTTCTACATTACAACCACTTGAATTACTACACATGGATTTATTTAGGCCAACCCAAGTTCAATCCTTAAACCATAATAGATATGTGTTTGTAATAGTAGATGGCTTTTCTAGATATACTTGGACCATTTTTATGAAAAATAAAAGTGATACGTTTGAGCATTTTAAAGTTTTTGTCAAACGAATCCAAAATTTAAATGGTTTGAAAATAAAGAACATAAGAAGTGATCATGGACGAGAATTTGAAAACGAAGTTTTTGACCATTTTTGTAAAAAGAAAGGAATTTTTCATAATTTTTCGTTCCCTAGAACTCCACAACAAAATGGAGTTGTAGAACGTAAAAACGGAACTTTACAAGAATGTGCAAGAACTTTATTAAATGGAAGTACTCTTCCAAAACATTTTTGGGCAAAAGCTATTGCAACTGCTTGTTATGTTTTGAATCGTGTTTCTATTCGACCTCTCATGAGAAACACCTCTTATGAACTTATTACTGGAAGAAAACCAAAGATATCTTATTTCAAAGTTTTTGGTTCAAAATATTTTATATTAAATACCAAAGATCAGCTTGTAAAGTTCGATGCGAAATCCGAAGAAGGAATCTTTCTAGGATATTCAGATCGTAGCAAAGCTTATCGGATATTTAATAAGAAATTAAATACTGTTGAAGAAACTTTACATGTATCTTTTGATGAAAATTTTCAACAAATGCCAAGTATAAAAGATGATGAAGATTTTCCGAATAACATCACAAATACGGAAACTACAAATCTTGAAAATAATGAAAACATTAATAATAATGAATTAAGATCTCCACCAAAAATATTACGGGATCATCCCGTTCAAAATATTATCGGAGAAATAAATTCAAATATACGAACTAGAAGTCAACTAAATCAAATAGGCCACGTAGCATTCCTTTCCAATATCGAACCAAAGAATCCCAAAGAAGCTTCCACAGACGACTATTGGATCATTACAATGCAAGAAGAGCTAAATCAACTTGAATGAAATGAAGTTTGAGAATTAGTTCCTAGACCAAGTGATCAAACTGTTATTGGAATGAAATGGGTCTACAAGAACAAAGCAGATGAATAAGGCAACATTACCATAAATAAAGCAAGGTTAGTTGCACAAGATACATTCAAGAAGAAGGAATTGACTATGAAGAAACATTTGCTCCGGTTGCAAGACTAGAAGCAATACGAATCTTATTGGCCTATACATGTTTTCACAATTTCAAACTTTATCAAATGGACGTTAAAAATGCTTTTCTGAATGATTATATAAAAGAAAATGTGTATGTTGAACAACCTCTCTTTTTTTTTTTGAAAAAAGGTCAAACACTTTATTGATAATGATGAAACAATACAAACACTATGTACACAAGTAAACAAATTGACATGTATATGGCCCAAACACCCTCAACCAAAGCCCTAAACACACTGCTAAAAATTTGCAAAGCTCCTCTTCTCATGGAGGCTCGTTTTCTCTACCAGGCAAGTCTTCCTCTCTTTCAACAATAGCGATGATACTATCGGTGCGTCTGGACATTCTAGAGCTCTCAGCTTCGTCATCTTCTCTGTCAATCATATATCTTGAGGATGATATTGTGCTTGGGAAATTAGGGTTCAGGGGAAAGGTAAGGTCAGCTCGCAGAGGTAAAATCTCCCATTTTACTAGGATGTCATCAGGGTTAATCATACTATGGTTGAAAAACTTGGATCTATTAATGATTAGGTCACGAACATTGGTTTTTATGGTGTTGCAAACCGCGATTTTGTCTGTCTTGTCATTGCTAAAGATTATAGAGTTTCTGCTCTTCCAAATGAACCAGATAGAGGAGCTTAGCGCAGCTATTATGATATCCTTCTTAATGTTGTTGGCTGCAAAATTATGACTTATGTAGGCAATAGCATCTGAGATAGAAGTATCAAAATTTCTATGTGTTATAGGGTCACCCATCATAATTCTGATCCAAAACCACACATGCTTAGAAAAGGAACAGTTAAAAAATAAATGATTGCAAGTTTCCTCTTCTTTTTTGCACAAAACACAAATAGTATCTTCAGTCACTCCTTGCCTTTTTAATTTATCCTTTGTAGGTAGAAAGCTGAAAATGGCTCTGTATAGACATACATTCATTTTTGGAAGTGATATGTTATTCCATATGATTTTGTGATTATTGATGTCTTAAAGTTTGATTCTTAGATTATTCCATACATCATGGAAGGAAAAAATGCCATTTTTACTACTTTTGCAAAACCAATAGTCTTCTGCTTTGTCATGATGAATGGGTACTTGCCTTATTACCTCACTTATATTACCAAGGTATGAGATGTTCTCAGGCCTCCAGATATTCCCAGATATAATTTGATTTACCTTGTGATTATGACCTCTTGAGTATAATAAAGTTTCTTGCCCCAGTTTTTCTAATAAAGTTGAACCATTTATCCATGGTGTAAACCATAAGCTTGTACATTTACCATCCACAATTCTTCTGTCAATTAGTTTTTGTGCATCTCTTCTATGATATAGCATCTTTTTCCAAGTGCATGAGAAATTGCTATTAAAATTAGATTCCCACAGTGTTTCATTGTTGGCATATTTCTCATTTAGCCACTTTGCACTGTATGTTGAATTATTAAGAGTCTCCCAAATTCTTTTTATGCAGAAAGTGGTGTTTATATCAGATAGTTTTTTCAACCCCATTCCACCTTCAGATTTAACACTTGCAACTGTTTCCCATGGGACACTGCTCTTTTTACCCTTCCAGATGAATTGTTTGCATAATGGATTGATTTTTTGGATAGTTAAGCTGGGTAGCATAAAACACTGCATCCAAAAACTGACCATATGGTAAATTACAGCCTTAATCAATTCAATTCTTCCTGGAACTGTGAGAAATTTGCACTCCCAACCTTGCAACTTTTTTAACACTCTGTCAATCAGTTGTTTACAATTTGAGTGTTTGATATATGTCACAGATAGGGGTAACCCAAGATATCTAACAGGTAATTCTCCTTCTTGAATATTCAGAATGTTAAGCACTTGATCCTTGTTATTGCAAAACTTATTGAAAAACACTTGAGTCTTGAGATTATTCATTTCCAAGCCAGTGACTCTCTGTAATTTCTTGAAACAATTCTTAATAGCTTTTGCCCCAATTGCAGTTGCATTAATGAAAATTAATAGGCCATCTGCATAAATTAGATGTGTAATGTTGGAATTGTTTTTGATAACTGATCCTACTTTTCCTTTAGCAGATTTTGCATCCATCAACAAAGTGAAATATTCCATTCATAAAGTAAAAATATAAGGGGATAATGGGTCTCCTTGTCTTAATCCATTGCTGCCAGTAAAATATCCCTTATGATTTCCTTCAATAGAAAATGAAAAACTAGGAGTGCATATCATTTCTTGAATAATTTTTACCCATTTAGCTGGAAAATCCATGCTTCTCATCATGTGTAGAATGAAATATCTGTTAACTGAATCATAGGCTTTTTTAAGATCCACCTTTATGCACATTTTGTTGCTGCCATGCTTGTTAAAATTTCTGATGTGTTCATGCTTGTTAAAATTTCTGATGTGTTCATGCACAACCTCTCTTATTTATTCACGAAAAATTTCCTGATCATATTTACAAACTTAAGAAAGCTCTATATGGTTTAAAACAAGCACCACATGCTTGGTATGATCGTCTAAAGACCTATCTAATTTCTTCAGGATTTCTAATAGGGAAAGTTAATCAAATACTTTTCATTAAACATTCAAAAAGGGATATTTTATAGTTCAAATTTATGTTGATGTTATTATTTTTGGTTCTACCAGTGACAAGTTATGTCAGGAATTTTCAGCAATAATGACCAAGGAATTCGAAATGTCTCACATGGGAGAACTAACATATTTTCTTGATTTACAATTTATAAAACTTCAAAATGGCATTTTCATTAATCAAGAAAAATATTGTAATAATTTAATCAAACGATTCGGAATGGAAAATACTTCTGCCAAACCGACTCCAATGAGTACAACAACACATCTTGAAAAAGATGAACAAGGCTAAAGTATTGACCAAAAATTATACCGAAGTATGATTGGATCATTACTATATTTAATGGCAAGTCGACCTGACATAATGATGAGTGTCTGTTTGTGTGCTAGATTTCAAGCCAACCCAAAGGAATCACATTTAAGAGCCGTGAAACGTACATTACGTTATCTCACTAGCACCAAGGATTTCGCTCTATTCTATCTTAAAGACTGTCCATTCGAGTTAGTTCCATATAGTGATGCTGATTTCGGTGGTTCTCGAACAGATCGAAAAAGCACAAGTGGTACGTGCCATTTTATTGGAAAATCACTCGTATCTTGGTTTAGTAAGAAACAAAACTGTGTTTCTCTCTCTACATGTGAAGCAGAATGTATTTCTGCTGCTTTGGCTTGTGCTCAAGTAATCTATATGCAACAAACACTTAGAGATTTCAATATAAACTTAAAAAATTCAACTATATATTGTGACAATTCTAGTCCTACTAACTTGTCTAAAAATCCCATCAATCATTCACGAACAAAATATATTGACATTCGTCCTCATTTTCTTCGTGATAATGTTGAAAAAGGAACAATAAATTTGGATTTTGTTTCTTCTGAAAATCAGTTGGCTGATATTTTTACAAAACCTCTTTTAGAAAATGTTTTTATCAAACTTACATGAGAGCTTGTTATTGTCTCTCTTAAAAATTTATGATATCTTTTATGAGATATTAATGTTTCTGCTTATTTTTTTACACTTCAAAACTCTTATCTCTTAGGTAACTAAAACTAACTTCCAGTTTCATTTGTATACAAATGAAAATCATTCCATTTTCTTATCTCTTAAAAATGTTTCTGCTTATTTTTCAACCTCTTGTTTTATTTGCCTTTAAATATGTGCATATTACTGTTTAAATCTTTTCTGCCACAATTTCTTTTAACTAAAATTCTATTTTTGAATTTTTACTTTCTTTTATGTACAAAAATTCTATTCTTTTTTATTAAAGAATTATTTCTATGGAATTCAACATGATTTTTCTTCTTTTCTCCATGGCTTCCAACAACAATTCTGACTCTGAAAACTCACCCTCGTCATATTCTAAATCTTCTATAGAAGTATTGGCTACTCCAACACCATGTGAATCGGCTAGACCTCATCCTTCATACGAACCATTTGGTTATACTCCAGAAAAGAAGAAATCTTAACGATTTATTTTCTTCGATTCTCCATCAACAAAAGAAAAAATAGCCGAGATTCATCATTACCAGAAAGAACAATTGGATTTACAATGAGAGATGTATTACGAATAGAAAGTTAATGCCAAACGACTCAGTTTCATTGAACAAGTGGCATTAAAACTCTGCGGTACTTCTCCAAAGAAAGATGTAGTTCAACCTTCAATTTCGAATCAATGGGAGTCTAGTCCACAACATCCTCCAGTTTCTCCAAACTCTTGGGAATGCCAACCTTATTGGTCTCCATTGCGACCATACACGGAGACAACCAAGATTAAACCGGAAGAGTGTAAGACTCCAAGTGATTCGGACTAATAATTTCATTTATTTGTGTTTGTTTTTTAATGATCATAATTGTATATCATTCAAATATTAAAATAATATTGTTATATTCTGTATATATCTTTCAAATTTTAATAAATTATTGTTATATTTTCTGAAATGTGCTCTGACACATAATTCAGACGTCTGAAATCTGTATTCCAGACGTCTGAATATTGTTCTCGAAGTTTATTTTACTTCAGATTCAAACGTCTGAACCCCCTTTTTAGGATGTATGAAAGTTCCTCAAAATGCACTGTTTTAATTCTGTTTTACAATTTTTGATTTCAGATGTCTGAAATTGAAATTCCAGACGTCTGAATCTAACCATCGATTCAAAATTCAAGGTGATTTTCAAATTTTTTCATCCACCAACCACATTAAAACCTTTCATCTACTACTTCAAACCCTACTTCATCCGAACCAGCATCTCTCTATTCTCAAAAACTCCATTTTAAAAAAAAACAATTCTATCACAAAATTCTCCAATGCCTCCAAGATCAAAACGTCCAAGAGCTTCGACCTCTTCATCTACACCGAATGTAGATCAATGGCTATGGAATGATGAAGCTAAGAAAAGATCTTCTCAAATGGATAGATCTAGTTTCTTCTCGGGAGCTTTTGTAAAATTTGACGAATCTGCACCCTATAGAATTCAACAAATTGCTCGCTCAAGTGGGTTAGAATCTCTCTTATCCTTCTCTGCAAATAATGTTAAGATAAGTCATCTTTTAGTTAAATTATTCTATGCTAATATGAACTTGGACCATCATCATCCCCATAATAGAGAGGACTGTATTTGGACTTGGGTATGTGGTGTTAAAATCTATCTTCCCTTAGTTCGTCTTGGAGATATTTTGCAATGTCCTTCATCCGGAACAGATTTGGATGATATTGAAGCTTCACTCTCTTTGGATCATAGAGATGAAGTCTCCCATAGATTTCTTTCTGATGATATCAATAGGCTTACCTCTGTCCAACTCCGGCCACAAGCATGTATTCTTCATCGAGATTTAATTCGCTCCGTCTTACCGAGAACCGAAAGTTATGAAGTTGTCAACAAAAGCAACTTCCAAGCTCTTTATGCCATCTATTCAGGACAATTTGTAGATTGGGATCGTGTTATTTTTGAGGAGTTTATGGATGTTAATCGTCGCCGTCGTTATAAAAATTTTCATTATGGTGCTTATATAATGAAAATTCTTATAAATTATGGAGTAACTTTTCCGATATCAGAATTTTCACCTATAAAGGAGTTAGGATCCAAAACCTTAGGGCTAATGAACTTGCCTAAGTGTCCACAAAACCTTAACTTTATTTCTTTCTAAGAATGGATCACAAACCGCGATCAAAATATACCTCAACCTCATCAACCTCATCAACACATTGCTCCACAAGCTCCCGAGTATGATGATGATGACATAGAAGTGCTTACTCTCGAATCAACACCCAAAAAAGCCTTGGTTACAATTTCTCAAAATCAGGCTAAGCTCAATACCAAGATTGATAGATTCGAGAAGCAAACCAATAGGAAGTTTAATTCAATTCGTGGCTTCCTAAACAAGATTTGGGAACGTATTGGTTGCTCCACTTCCACTTCTACCGAGGTCTTTAATCCCGCACCCTTTCAATGGTCTTCTAGCTCCGGCACTAACAATGATGAAGATGATGACGACGATGGTGATGAAGGTGATGATAAACCTAGTACATCTTTTAAAATGGTGGTGGTATGGATCTTTCACTTCAATATTTCATAACTAATCTTTTTGGTCTGTTTGTTTTAAATCAAGACTTTTCTAGTATTTTTATTGTATGAACCTATTTGGTACTTCTGTTATGTCTTTTGGTATGTAACTTAAACGTATGCTACTACTTGTTGGCTCTATGTATTTTGTGATGATTCTGTTGGTTCTTTGCTCTCCTATCCTTGTTTATATTTTGTTACATCTATGATATGCATGATATTTTAACTCTCCTTTTTGTTGATGTCAAAGGGGGAGATATATTTTTGAAATATTTCCTATCGACAGGTGGAGTTTATATAAGGGGGAGTATTTTTATTTCTTGCTTCTATATGATCATGTTGTATACTATAATTTTATATAATTGTCATCGTCAAAAAGGAGGAAAATGTTGAAACTTCGTGTTTACGGTATTTCGTAAATACGATATTTTGACTATGACAACTATAAAATCATTTATATACTAACTTGTTTTTGCAGGGGTTAATATATGACAAGATTCGACTATGTATAATTTTATATATAAGGTTGTTTCAAGTCCTTATCTAGAAGTTAAAATATGTTAAAATCTCTCCTATATGATATACAATGCATCTCATTGTCATTTCATATGCATATATTTGGTTTAAAAGAAAAAGCTCATTTTTATGTTACATTTTGACGTCTGAATGATCCAATCCAGACGTCTAATTCTGGAAATATGAATATTATATAATACAATATTCAGACGTCTGAATTGGGTAGTTCAAATGTCTGAATCTGGCAATTTTTAGCCTATTTACATTCTGGTTTGATTTCGTTGCATTTCAGAAGTCTGGATTTTTAATTTTAGAAGTCTGAATATTTACAACGGCTAGTTTTCTAAAAAGGCACTTCCATTCGTGAAGAGCTGCAATCCTTAATCCAACAGACATGATCATAACTCTTGATGATAACTCTTCACGAACAATTGCAACTATTTATTATCTATAAAAACACATTAGAATCAAGTTTTTCTAACAATTCAATTGATTATTATTCTACTCTCAAAATTCTTGATTCTAATACACTTGTGCTTTCAACGTCATTCAAATTCACTTTCTTGCTTCCTTCTTCTTCACGCATTCACATATATATCATAATGGAGAAGATTATAGGAAGGGTGTACTATAATTGTAAAAATCGTGTTACTCAAGAACACATAGTGTCAAAAAATATTGTTTTGTAAAAGTCCCGTTCTACTGCTCGGGCAAAGTGAAGTCCTCGTCTGCTGCTGAGGTGTGAAATCCTGTTCTGTTGCTCAGGTCCCTATTCGGCTGCTCAGGGATTGTATAGATCTGTTCCTCTAGGTTAAGTGAGGGTTGTTGTTTTAGTTGAAATTCCAGAAGGAGTCTGAGACTGGACGTAGAACGGGAAGTTCGAACCAGTATAAAAATTCCTGGTGTGCTTGTTTTATTTTACTTATTCACATTGCTATGGTATATTAGTTTATTTCCACACTAGTATAGTATAATTCCATATAGCACAATCCGCACATTCTTTTCAGTGAATTCCGCTTCTGGTTCCCATTCTTTTCAGTCGAACCACACTAGTATAGTATAATTCCATATAGCACAATCCGCACATTTCATTGAATTAAATTCTCGAGGTTGATAGAAATTTAAAGGAATAGATACTGGAATATTATCCCCTTTGACTACTTCGTTCCAAGCCCTACTAGTCGATGTTGAAAAGTGTAATTTATTTGATACCGATTTGTTTCTATGATGAGCAGACTAGATAGAGAAATTGGACTTC
The DNA here is from genome assembly GCA_030765085.1 of Allium cepa. Lineage (NCBI taxonomy): Eukaryota > Viridiplantae > Streptophyta > Magnoliopsida > Asparagales > Amaryllidaceae > Allium > Allium cepa. The sequence continues at coordinate 907,212,687 of CM060940.1, forward strand.
TGAGCAAGGTTTGGAACCACATTTACATTTGCATATGAGAGATCATTTGGGTTTTGTAAATTGGAGGGGCCAGGTTTTGGGGTGAACGGCTTTTGCACTGATTTAGAATGGCGCTTCCATTTCTTCAATCTAACTAGGATGAACTCGTCATCATTCATCAGAGGATCGGGCTGTGATTCAAGGCGCTGGTGGGAACTGAGAGGTGTGAAGCCCGGACGGGTTTCAGAAATCACTGGATTAGGTTCAACAGGGGGCAGCGGTTGTTGAGGACCATGAGATGAGGAATTTATGATAGGGACGTTAAGCACAGAAGCCCACGATCGAAAAATTGGGGGAGGTGATGACCTAAAGGAGGAGGCAGCTGTTAGGGGTTTTCTAATAAATAAGGTTTATTTTTGCCGCAACTTATCATTCTTTTCAAAAACCCTAGTTTTCAGAATTAAAGTTGAAACTAAGGTTGAATACAATGGCATCCAGAAAAAATTTGTGTCACAAAACAACTAAAACTGCAACTTTTACTTCTTAACATGGAGTGCAACTTAGCAGCGACCTAGAATCTATCGAATGCTATAAAAAGTTACTTGTTTTAATAATCTAGACATAAGATCGGTAAAGTTCCACATTTGTGCATCGTATGATCTCAAAATTTTATTCGAATACAATGGAATGCTCGGTATTGTTAATAAAGAATGTTTTGAGAAAACATCTATCTATGTTATCTGTACTCACTTCCAACATTGACATAGTAATGTATTTTTATATTTTCTAAAATTGAAGAATAGAAATTTGGAAACCTTCAATGTAGTGCAGTGGTTAGGACATGCAGCGCTCACATTAAAGTTCGAAGGTTCAATCCCCACCAACTACATATCCTTGTGAATTACCTAAAGTATGTGTTGTGGGTTCGGTGCACACTTCCTTAGTGTTTACAAGTAAAGCTTGGTCCTTTAGGTCTTAAAAAAAAGAATAGAGATTTGGCTAACATAAAATGTTCTAGGGGGAATCTTATCCATAACTTCTACTAGAAAAGAAATCAGTCAAGTTGAAATAACTGATATGAAATTCTTCATCACATCCTACACACCAATGTTGGAAAATGGAGTTCAGGAAATATGAGTCCAAAGGCTAGATTGATTAAAAGGATTTTTCAATATTACATTATACTCAAAATTGGTATTTCCAACATAGTCTATCCTATTGTTCAACTACCTATGTATGCTAATATATGAAAAATAAGGTTTAAATGATAAAATGTTGTCCCATAATACTTTCTAGGCTTAGCATGCTCTGGTGCTTTCAACAATTGTAACCCTTATTGCAATGTACTAGCTTGCATTTATAAACACTTTTTGAGATTCCTTACCTACTAGGTTATTAAAAGTAAAGCATAGGGTATGACAAGGATACGTCCATATGTAAAACAATGCAAACCACTACTGATTCGAGCCTTGTTCACCAAATAATCAAGCAGAAGATCATGGAATCAGGAATGATCATACAAGTTATGATGAGGATTATATTCCACCACCAAGTTACATGTATGAGCAAAATACGAAACAAATAATGATTACCTAACATAAAGTAGCAGATCAGCTAGAACTACTCTTAAAAAATCATCAAAAAATTATGGTTGAACAAGCAAAGAACAAAAAGGAGATAGGGTTCATCAAATATTTACTTATTTTATTGTGTGGTCCGACTCTAATAAAGGAGAGTTTGTGTGGTCAAGGTATTTCTCTAAAGTTTGGCTTCATTTCTTCAAAATAGATTGTATTCCACAGGCTTCTGTTAATGTAGAACATAGTGATATACCAGGAGATACAATTTACCCACTAGACCTACTCCAAAAGGACCCATTCTAGAAACTCATCTCACTTTAAAGTCCATAGACTATATCTCACCATCGAGTTTTCATGGAGGTCATTCGAGTTTCTTTTTTTGGCAAAGCCAATGGGGTTGAATAGAGCCCTACATTTTTATTAGGAAGAAATTATGGGTACAAGCATAAAACTACAAAAAACAAATGAAACAAAACAAAACTAAACACAAGCCCAAAGCCAAAAGTCTCCTTAATATAAATTGTATTAAAATGGCTTTCAAATTTAGTCACGAAAGTTTTTTATAGTCACCTCATATAATTTAAAAAAGTTCCTATATACTCCAGTAAACGACCTCAAATTCCTTTCTTCCCAAGCAATATAGTTGAACTTCTTGAGAAATCTAAGCAACAGTGAGCCTTTAATTGTTCTCCAACGAGTCACCTTGAAGATATTGAACCACTCGGCTTGAGAGATTTGAAGAGAACTATGTAAGTTGAGATGGCATAACAGTCTTTTCCATATACAAAAGGTATATTGGCAAGAGAAGAAAGTATATGAAGTGTCATAGGGCTAATAGAGCACAAAATACAGGAGTGAGAATTAATCAAGCCTCTTAAAAGAAGATTGTCTTAAGCATGGATGGAATTGTTTATAACTTTCTAAAGTAAAATATTTTCTTTCGAGCTAGAAGTGGATTCCCATATTCTTGAGTGCCAATGAAAGAATGAGATAGAGTAGGAATTTGCAGTGTTGTTGCAAACGACAACTATAGTATGAGACTTATCACACTAAAAAATGTGCGTAGATATTGATGGATAAGAATTATTCTCAATCCTAGTCCATGTAGGTCTGACCAGAGGAGAACTAGATTATGGTAACAAGACTTGATTGCTGTGGATATAAGAGGATAATTTTGTAGAAAGTGGAATACCGAAGAGGTGTCTCAAGTTAGTAGCAATCAAAGTGGAAAGGATTTTTCCCTTAGGTGACCAAGGGTCATGCCAGAGTGCGATATGGTTTTTATTTGAAATAGTACATTGGAAAAGAGGCAAGAAGATAGCTCTCAACTTGAGAATGGACCGTCGGATCCAGCTGCAGTCAAGAGGGACTTTCATGGTCTAAAAATTAGAATTCCTTGATAAGTTTTCCTTAGTCCAATCAGCCCGTAAGTTTGTGTTGTCATCAAGCATCTTGTTAATTATCTTAGAATAAGCAACCTTGTTCCAAATCTTAGTGTTTATATACCAAGACCCCTTGGTCATAAGGACATATAATTTTCGTAAAGGGTATAGTGATTAAATTCAAAGAATGAGGGTTACCATACCATAAAAAAATGGTCAAGAGCATCATTAATCATATTGATGAGTTCGAAAGGGAGAATGAAAATCCTGGCATAGTATAAACACGTTAAGGTTGCTATGGACTTAATTGCCATAAGTCTTCCAGCAGTAGATATTTTTGAATTAGGTCAAGAAGATAACTTTGCAATAATTTTACTATAAAGAGGCAAGCATTAACTAGATGATATCCTGAAGGAAAGGAGGGGGGTCCAAGGTAGATATCATTAAGAGGCAAGGCTGCTAAGGAAGAAATCCTTATAAGATCACTGGTAACAATTTTAAGGAAACCAGCAGTAAGTAACTTATGGATAGACTAGTATAACGGTAAAAATTATCTAGAGTTTCCAGGACATTGCTGGAAGATTAGTGATTTTGTTTGGTAAATAAAATGAGGTCATCCACAAACATTAAGCAAGTAATTCTAAGAAATTTACATATGGGCTGTAAATAAAGTTCTCTCTGTAGGAAAACTTTGTTGATCATGCAAGTGAGGAGCTGCATTATGGAAATGAAGATATAAGGAAATATGGGGTCTCCTTGTCTAATACCTTGAGTACCTATGAAATATCCAAAAATGGCACCATAAATGGATAAAGAATAGATAACTATGGAGATGACAATATATATCCATCCTAAAAAGAAAGAGGAAAATTCTTGACATGAAGTATGTTTATTATCGAGCTCCATTGGATGATATCAAATGCCTTTTGGATGTCAAGCTTTATAAGGCATCCAAGGGAGACATTTTTCATGTTGTAACCCCTCATTAATTCTTGACACAAGAGGATATTATCAGTTATAGATCTAGAAGGAAGAAAAGCACTCTGATTTGAATAAATGATAGGAGCAAGGGCTTGTTTCATTCTAGAATCCATAATCTATGAACCACGAGGTTAGTTCATACGAATTACATTATTTCATAAGTCGATATCACTCAATTTATTGTTGTCCTCTACCATATATATGTTAATAAATTACTTGCATACTCCTTAGTTGTCGAGCAAACTCAAGCTAAAGATGTTGTGTCGTACTATTAATATATTGAATAGATGAGGTAAGATAACTATTTGTATTTGTTGAGCAAACTCAAGATACATATACTATACTTAGGCCACACATATGGTAGGTACGAGTGAATAATTTCGTTTCGATTTGTTGAGCAAACTCAAGGTCAATATGAAATTAGGACAAGGTTCCAAGGGTTAGGAGTTTTATGTGATACAACCGATAAAAGGTTATCCGTTGTTCATGGAGCCATGACTTGTTGAGCAAACTCAAGGTTAGAATTCCAAGATGGACAAGTCCTAACACCTACTAGTGAATTCATAAGACTTCTATGTTTTGACTTAGGGTTTGGCAAAACATAAAAGACTAGAGGGAGCTTATTAGTAAAATTAAACATAATGTTTAACCTTACTGATATTATAATAACATCTATTATGTTCTGTCCTAGTAATCTACCATTTAAACTTGTAGAAAATGTCAACTCCAAAACTGCTTTCTGAAAGTGACAAACTCACCGGACCTAACTATACCCACTGGCTAAGAGCAATTAAAATAGCATTGATTTACGAGCGTCTTTAGACTTCTGTTACATGTGAACCCAAAATAGAACCCACTGATGGTGCAGACCTTGAAGAACTACTTGCTTATTTAAAGTGGCAATCTGACTTAGAGATCGTCCAAGTTTTCGTGTTGTCTATCTTAGACAAATCGTTGCAAAGGCAATACGTGAACATGTATGTCCATGAGATTTTTAATTGTCTCAAAGCTCGTTTTAGCGAACAGTCCCGATCCGCAAGGTACGAGCTTTCGGAAAAACTGTTTAACACCAAAATGGCCAAGGGACAGAAAATGGACGATTATGTTCTAATGATGAAAGGCTATATTGATAGACTTTCACAATTAGACATAGAGATATGCAACGAAACGCAAGTAGACTTGGTAATTGGTTCTCTCACTCCTTAGAATGAACCGTTCATACTGAATTACAATATGAACCAATTAAATGTGAATCGCGTGGAGCTCCTCAATATGTTAAGGTCAGCCGAGTCAACATCTAAAGACCAAGGTGCCGTACTTACTGTGAAGGGAAATGCATCATCTTTGAAAGGTTCGAGGAAGCAGAAAAGAAATAGTAAGAAAAATAAAAGTAAGAAGACCGATGATAAGGGTTAATGTCATCATTGCCACAAGAAAGATCACCGGAAGAGAAACTGTCTCGACTACTTGAAGATTGTCAAGGAAAGGAAGCAGAATGGTTCTGCAGCTCCATCAATTACATTTATGATTCAAAAGTGTTTTCTAATCAATAAAATGTCATGGGTTTTAGATGCTGGATCTGGTACTCATATTTGTAATTCGTTACATGGGCTTAGGAACTGACATCGTGTGATAAAAGGAGAAATGAAGCTCCAAGTTGCTGATGGATTATAGTAGTGCAATGGCGGTAGGAGGCTATCATTTAGATTTGCCAAATGGATTAGTATTGGTATTAAATAATTGCTATTATGTAAAAGAATTTATTTGTGGAGTTATCTCTGTTTCTAGATTGTCTAAGACTAGATATATTATTCATTGTGCAAATAATGTTGTGAACATTAGTTTGGATGGAATTAAAGTCTGAAAGGTGTCCTTGAAAATGGAATTTATTTGATTAATACTAATTATATCTGTTCTGTGAATGAAGTTTCTAATAAATTAAATGATAATTATCTTTGGCATTGTAGGCTTGCTCGTATTAGTGAGAAACGACTACACAAATTGAAAATCGATGGTATTCTACCATCAATTGATTCTGAATCATTTGAAACTTGTGAGGCGTGTCTTAAAGGTAAAATAACCAAGCACCCCTTCAGTGGAAGCAATGAAAGAGTTAATGAACTCTTAGGGTTAGTACACAGTGATGTATGTGTCCTAATGCCTATATTAACGAAAGATAATAGTTCTTACTTTGTTACTTTTATCGATGATTTCTCAAGACTAGGATATGTATATCTTATGATGAACAAATCCGACGTTTATGAAAAATTTGTTGAGTACAAAACGGTAGTAGAAAATCAAACGGGCCGTAAAATTAAAATTCTTCAATCAGATTGAGGAGGTGAGTATATTGGACAAGATTTTCAACAATACTTAAAAGATAATGGGATTATCTCTCAGATTACTCCACCCTATAATCCGCAACACAATGGTATGTCGGAGCAAAGGAATCGAACCCTATTAGATATGGTTTGTTCCATGATGAGTAAGGCCAAGTTACCTCCGTCCTATTGGGGATATGCTCTAGAAATTGTATCACATTTGTTAAACTTGTTACCCACTAAATCTGTGCCTAAAACACCATATGTGATGTGGTGTAGTAAGAAACCCTAACTCAAATATTTGAAAGTATGGGGTTGTCGGGCATACGTTAAGAACGTTGGTCCAAATAAACTAGAGGTTAGATCGGTACTATGTAAGTTTATAGGATATCCCAAAAACTCGATGGGATGTATATTTTACAATACCGAGGAACAAAAGGTTATTGTTTCTCGACACCCTGTCTATTTTGAAAAGGAATTTCTGTTAAAATAAATTAACAACGAAGTTGTAGACTTGGATGAGATCCGAGAAACTAATACTAAAGCTGAAATAGTGGGAGAAACAATTATCACCTGTATACGAAAACACGCAACCTATTAGAAGGTCAAGTAGGGAATCCCGCGCACCAGAGAGATACTATAATTTTATCGTGGATGGCGAAAAGGAGGACCGTGTCTTAGATGGCGACACTCTTCTCTCTTTCCTACAAGCACTGCAAAGTAAAGACTCTGCACTATGGCTTGAAGTATGATGTAACGGCCCGCTATTTTGGACTATTCGCATCCGCACATGTCGGACTTGAATAATTCAAAATACCGAATTGTGAATTTAAATTTGGCAAAACTGAGCATATACAGTAAATAAATAATCACAGATCACAGACACAGAGTAATAAATGCAGCAGAAACAAAAGATAGTAGTTCACGAAGCTACTATATACATGTCAGAGTAAAAATAAGCTACAACAGATGTCTCAGATACAAAAGTCAAATACAATATCAGAATATATTACTGGAATCAATTGAATATCTGAAAGCTGGATAGATAGCCGGATCTCCAAGCGAAGCTCCAACTCCAAAGGTGAGTCTCGAATACTGGTACACTCAGTCTGACTCGAGCGTAAAGCAAAATAAAAAACACTCGAGTTAGGATTAACATTCTTATATCAATAAATCCAACTCAAGTGAAATAATAACTGAAATACAAGTAACTCAAAGGATGTTTGGAATAACCATCCTTTAAGGATCCGTTAAACTATCTACTATGTAGTAGTGTACACTAAATGGATAATGCCTATCAGTAATATAAAGTATCAAATAGTGTTAAAGCGTTACCATAATTCCCCTTAACACATTTTATATAAGCGTTATAGTCTATACAGCACTGTAAACTCCACCGTAAACTAGTGGGCTATCAGGGAGTACTCCATAGGTATAGCACAAAACAAATTCGTAATGGTTGCGTATATAGGGATACAAGTATGACAAGGCACATAAGGAAATACCCAAGGTAGTGAAACTACTGTTTGCCTGATCCGGACTGGTGAAAACGCATCGCCGCAACGATCGCAACACCGCGAAACAACACTCCCAATTTCGAGGGTGCACCAATCGATAACAAGTAATGAGTAGTTTTCGAAGAAGTGTGTTCTCTCGAGGTACCTAACCCCATTTGTCCCGGCACGGCTCCTGTTTTAGTCGTTTTCAATTTGACACAAGTGTCAAGGCTATCCATTATCATTCTCTTTCTTCAATCATCACGTACATCATTCCGACCACTTCATTCTGGATCACACTCCGCGTATAGTTATTAAAGTGGTTTTCGGTTTAGACAGTGAGTATGTCTCTAACCGATTCTGGTTTCTTTTATAACTTTCGTGATCATTACACCGATTGGTCGTTTATATGTTTCAAAACCAAATCAATTACAATTTCAATTTGAAATTTGTAAACCAACATTTCATTTCTCTTTCTAAATCAATTTCCATAATTTGCGTTTCAAAACTTCCAAATTTATCATTTCAAAATCTTATAATTCAATTTCAATTTCTTTTTAAAACAATTCAAATATTGATTCAAGTTCGTATATAAGTTTCATTTCGAAATAATTTAAATTAATTTAACATTCAAATCAATTTAACTTCATTGATCGATTTTATTCAATATTGTTAAGTTAATTTATCATTTAAAGCAATTTCTATTTAATTTTCAATTCATGAAATCAATTATTTAAGTTCAACTTCATTATATCAAAATTTCAAATTGAATTAAATTAGATTCGTCAAATCAGTTCTTTAAATTACAAGTCTTACATTAATTTCAGTAAATCCCATTTTTATTTCTTGTTAAAGAAAATTCCAATTCACTTATTTATTTACCTAGTTACAAATTTCAAAACTCAATTAATAAAGAAACTTAATTTCACTTATTCAAGAAATTCAATTTCACTTATTAACGAATTCAATTTTATTTAATTATTAAATAATTCAATCTTATTTAATTTATTAAATAATTTCAAAAACTTAATTATTAAATAATTTCAAACTTAACAATTAAATTTTAAACAACATTCTTTCATCTACTGCTATGTTAATATTTTGTTCCAGATTATTAAATATTAACATTTTCCTTCATAAGAATTCAAATTCCAACTTCATTTCAAAACCTTATTATTTATTTAAATAAAATCTTATTTTATTTTTAAATCAAATTATTGACCAATCGGGTTTTATTTAATTCTCTATCCTAAGTCAAAGTTAAATTTGGGTATTTATCATTTCAACCCGATTCCAATTCAATTCAAAATCAAAGCATAGCAAAGGAAACTTGCAGTGTGATAACTGGGATGGTGTCAAAGTAAATAAACAAGCAATAACAACAATCCAATAATTTATTTAAATAATCCCGAAATAATTGAATTAATTTACATTTGTTTGTGCAAATTAATATAATTATTTCTAGAATCTACACTATCATTTCATGTAGATTAAAGATTATTACACTAATCTTTATACGGTTCTTCACTTGGTATCTATTATTCAATTTCATACAACATTAATTTAAGCAACAAACATTTAAATGGTTCAAGGTGTATTTTACCAAATTTATATATGTCAATTAATTCAACATTTAAAGGGTCATATTATACAAATTTAACTAATCAAATTCAACACATATGTCGATTCAATATTTTAACTATCCTACGTCAAATTCAATTGCATAATATTTATCACTTTATACATTATAATTTAACATCCAATATAAACAACAATCCATCAATCAATTATCAACCAAACTGTATTATCATCGCATAAATAATTACAGATAATGGTGTCAGATGTCAGAGGTAACTGATACAGGTAATAGCATATATAATAGTATAAATAACTAACAGTGGTATATTTCAATTGTCGTTTCAATTGAAATCAAATTTAATAAATAAAAGAACATTAATCGTGAGTGATTGCTCACCTTTCGAGGTTAGAGGAGATTTTTCAAATGAAACGAGTTGCGAATCCAAGCACGAGTTTCAAAGTGAAGCTAGATTGGCCCGATTCAGCGAACCAGCTGATAAATAGGAATTGATGAAATCAACGAATCAGCTTGATATAGATAGAAAATACATATTACACTATTATGATAAATTTATAAATCCGTATTTAAATTCAAGACAAATATTTTTAAATAGAATATATATTCCGAAATCATACATTCTAAAAACACATAATAAAACAGTTCACATCTACCATTACAATTAAGTCATAACTTATGTATGTAGACCAAAATATTTATACATACTTTTATAAAATGTTATGAATACAGCAAAAGTTTATATACAACTCATAAATAACATAAAATTTATATTAAAACAGACATTCAAAATACTGTTCTATAGGTAAACGCGGTATATATATAGATTAGTATACCACTTACAATATTTAGTAAATATCCAGTATATACAACTTTTATATAACTGATAAAATGCACTGCCTTTCAAAAATATATACACCTTCTATTTTTTTCAGCATAAGAGGACAAGCCTCTCAGTCAAAACAAAAGAAACGAAAGATATGTTTAACGTATGAAAGACTATATACTTACCATATATGATTTTAAAACAAAAAAAAAGATTTATAAATATATAACCTATGACTCACGTCTATACAATAAATCAAATATTAAAAAAATAGCACACAACCTTTAAACATGAACACTTTACATAAATTATAAAATATATACCTGTGTTTATTTAACTAATATATAATTTACTACTTACGTATAATAACCTAAATAATATACAACTAAGTATATACTGTAGATAAGTGGTGAAATATAACTCTATACCTCAAAGCAAAGACGCACGCAACTGCAAAGGCCGGAGCTCACGAGTGAGAAGATGGTTGTTCGCTCGGCATGGAGGTTGAGCATGCAGAGGTTGTGTGCGTGGATGGCAAGCTCGGGTGCTCTGGGTTCTAGCTAAGAGTTGCGCGAGGGAAAAAGGAGAGGACGAAGTCCGGACTGTCAACACGATTATATACATATTTTTGTGAAGAACAAAGAGGAGGGCGAAAGAGCGAGGGTGAGCTGGTAGGTAGGTGGCTGTACGGTGTTGACGTGCGGCAGTGGAGGTTGAGACGTGCATGGCCCGACGTGGCACACGGTGAAGGCTCGGTGATGGTTGCGGTGAAGCTTGCGTGAACAAGGAGGGAGGGTGGAAGTTTGCAGGGGCGGAGGCTGGTTCGAGTGGAGTCGGAGACGTCTCGGAGGTGGGAAAAGAAGGTGACTTGCGGTTGCTTCTCTCTGGCGGAGCATGGAGAGTGAGAGGTTCCTTTGAGTTTCAGCTGAAACAAATGGGAGAGGAGGAGATATAATAATATATTTCTCATATAACATTTGCTTCCAATTTGAAACCGATAGGAATGAAATGAAGAGGCTAAAATCAAACCAACCAATGCATTTCAATATTTGGGAAATAGAACCACGCACGAATATCCAGGAATTAATAAAAGCAAATGACAGTTTGATTTTTTGAACAGATGAATGACTGAATGCACACGAGGAAGCCCAAAAGCTTAAAAAAATTATGTACCGATACGTTAAATCGCTTCTCAGATTCCAACATGCACCGGACATCGAAATGGACAATTAAATATACCATAGAGATCAGCATGGCGAGACGATCAAAATGGCATATGGATATCAGTGGTATGGTTTAATTATAAAATTCGAATTTTCTACTAGCGGAAAATGCAGTGAAAACGCAGAAGAATAAGATCGACGGAGCTAAAGAAGTCCGAATTTGGAGAAACGAAAAATGATGTCTTGCTCGGAAGATGATTTAAAAATTTTCTATATAAAAATATTTAGGTTTCGAAAACATTTTAATTTTCATCAATTCCTAACTGATTAAATTGAAATAAAACTACACATGAAAATAAACTTTCATATTTTTGGATGAAAATTTACCAATTGCTATGTTTAACTAGACGCATTTCAAATATAAAATTTTTATTTAAAATTTTTATTGTTTACAATTTCTCAAATTTCAATTAAATATAATTAATCAAACAAATAAAAATTATCGATAATTTACGGGTCGTTACACTCTCCTCCACTCAAAACTTTTCGTCCCCAAAAAGGAAGGAAGTAGGAGAATAGAAATAACCAGAAGAAAATAGACTTGAATTCCAAAATAAAAAAATTAATTTAAACCATATAAATTTCAATTTAAATTAATTTATATTCAACAATTGGCTTTAAACTAAAGGGATTTCATTATCTTGGTTTATTTTCAATTTATCATTATTTGTTATAAAATTTATTTCAAACAACAATTTATTTTATTAATCCATTTATTATTCAACAAACCTAGTATTCTATTTATCTCTATTTCCACTTTATAATTAAACTTTAAGTGTATAACATTTTATACGCACTCAAATTTTATTTATAAAGACAATTTATATTGTATATTATCCAATTATCTTAAATTAACAATTTCAAAGATCATAAATTTAAATAGTCTTTTATTATAATCATACTTTATTCGACAAATTTAATTATTCTTTATTCCAAATTATTATTAAATTTATTCTACTTACTATAATTTATCAAATATTGAGTATATTTACATTTATTATAACTACTCAAATTTATTTAAAACTCCTTTGATATCATTTTCTATTGTATAATATTCAACTACATAGTTAACTTTTGAAAATTTAGGTAAGTTATATATAATGCAATCGAGTATTATACAAGTAAAAATTTCCTAATTCAATTATTTCACATTTAACTATTCCTTCAAATTTTGGCTTCAATTATAATTGAAACATCCTTTAAGAAAATTTAAGCATTAATTTGCGATTATCTTCAACAATATATAGATAAAATAAATATATATGTAATATATCAAATCAATTTTAAAATCTTCAATATATACTATACATCAAGTCATGTTAAGAAATTCAAATCAATTTATTTTTCCAAAAAAAAGTGTAGTAGGGCTACAGAATAGTCTCTCCACTTCGAAACTTGAAAATGAATGTCGATGATGCGACCGTCATCACCATAATTATTTTCCAGCGACAAAACAAGAGAGCACTGGTTTAAAACTTTAAAACTTCTTTGAAAACCATTTCTATTCGAAAATATTTTAAATAATATACATTTTAAACTTTAAAACCATAGTTCGAAATTATCGGAAATTAAATTCTCAAATTCTTGTTTTAAATTCATTACAAACTTCGAATCAATTTATAACCAAATTTTATACATTCATTTACTTATATTATGAAATAATCAATGATTTATAAAACAATAAATGAAAATTAAATATTAACATTTCGGACAACAAATTCATTAACAATTTAATTCCAGAGAAATTTATACATATATATAATTTAATCATACAAATCTATTTTATTCACCAAATTTGAAGATGCTATTGTGTCAGTTTGAAGTGTTTTGGAAATCCTATCAATTGCGTTGATCAGACGAATCGATCGAAAGTCCAAATCAACTTCAACAACTCAAACAACACAATACATATTAAAACATTTTAAATATTAATTTACAAATACACTTCCTCGCTCGACGATACAAGAATGGATTTCGAAGCAAGGATAGAGATTCAAATTTGATGGACTCAAATCAAAGAGAAATTTGATTCGAAGATAGGTTCGAAACAAAAGTAAGATGATTTAAATAACAAATAGGAAGATGGATAAGTTTATATAAATCGTGGGCAACCTTAACTGGGTCGACCCTGACTTCAAAAATAAGATCGATTTAGAATTTCGAGGCTAATCTACATCAAATCTCAAGGAATAAAATTTAGGCATAGCAGGAGATAGATCGCATCGTAAACCGAGGATACAGAAATCTCCGGTAAATCAATACCTATTGTAAAGGAGTTTCACCCCTTTACAAATCATTCGAAGTTTGGCGAGACCGCCGATTCATTATAAGGGTCATTCGAAGTGGAGTTATGGGATGCTCCAGAATTGAAAGAAGACGAATAGTGAGGGACACAAATGAATTTTGGAATCGCAGGGAACGTTTCAAAACTCAAAGGAATCGAGTCAAAAAGGAAGAGATTCAAACTCGAATGAAAGTGATTCTGTCAATACATTTACCATATATGCTAAATTTTTCATTGAGCTACCAAAGCTCTGATACCAACTATAACGGACCGTCCGTCAGTGGGGTAACGCCCACCGTAGCATACATTGGTACTTGTGTTCTGCCTTTACAGCCAGCCTTTCGACTGCACCAACCCTGCGGGACATGTAGGAGTAAGAGTCATCCGCTCGCTACCCAAACCAAATACGAGAAGCCCCTATCATGCTGCACCCTCCAAGTGCATTGGTAGACACACATGTCAGACTTGAATAATTCAAAATACCAATTGTTAATTTAAATTTGGAAAAACTGATCATATACAGTAAATAAATAATCACAGATCACAGACACAGAGTAATAAATGCAGCGGAAACAAAAGATAGTAGTTCATGAAGCTACTATATACATATCAGAGTAAAAATAAGGTACAACAGATGTCTCGGATACAAAAGTCAAATACAATATCAGAATGCATTACTGGAATCAACTGAATATCTGAAAGCTAGATAGATAGCCGGATCTCCAAGCGAAGCTCCAACTCCAAAGGTGAGTCTTGAATACTGGTACACTCAGTCTGACCCGAGCGTAAAGCAAAGCACAAAACACTCGAGTTAGGATTAACATTCTTATATCAATAAATCCAACTCAAATGAAATAACAACTGAAATACAAGTAACTCAAAGGATGTTTGGAATAACCATCCTTTAAGGATCCGTTAAACTATCTACTATGTAGTAGTGTACGCTAAATAGATAATGCCTATCAGTAATATAAATTATCAAATAGTGTTAAGGCGTTACCATTATTCCCCTTAACACATTTTATATAAGCGTTATAGTCTATACAGCACTGTAAACTCCACCGTAAACTAGTGGGCTATCATGGAGTACTCCATAGGTATAACACAAAACAAATTCGTAATGGTCTCCTATATAGGGATACAAGTATGACAAGGCACATGAGGCAATACCCAAGGTAGTGAAACTATCGTTTGCCTTATCTGGACTGGTGAAAACGCAACGCCGCAATGATCGCAACACCGCGAAACAACACTCCCAATTTCGAGGGTGCACTAATCGATAAAAAGTAATGAGTAGTTTTCGAAGAAGTGTGTTCGCTCGAGGTAGCTAACCCTATTTGGCCTGGCACGGCTCCTGTTTTAGTCATTTCCAATTTGACACAAGTGTCAAGGCTATCCATTATCGTTCTCTTTCTTCAGTCATCACGTACATCATTCCAACCACTTCATTCTGGACCACATTCCGCGTATAGTTTTTAAAGTGGTTTTCGGTTTAGTCAGTGGGTATGTCCCTAACCGATTATGGTTTCTTTAATAACTTTCATGATCATTACACCGATTGGTCGTTTATATGTTTCAAAACCAAATCAATTACAATTTCAATTTGAAATTTGTAAACCAACATTTCATTTCTCTTTCTAAATCAATTTCCATAATTTACGTTGCAAAACTTCAAAATTTATCATTTCAAAATCTTATAATTCAATTCCAATTTCTTTTTAAAATAATTCAAATATTGATTCAAGTTCGTATATAAGTTTCAGTTCGAAATCATTTAAATTAATTTAATTTAACATTCAAATCAATTTAACTTCATTGATCGATTTTATTCAATATTCGTTAAGTTAATTTATCATTCAAAACAATTTCTATTTAATTTCCAATTCATTAAATCAATTATTTAAGTTCAACTTCATTATATCAAAATTTCAAATTTAATTAAATTAGATTCGTCGAATCAATTCTTTAAATTACAAGTCTTACATTAATTTCAATAAATTCCATTTTTATTTTTTGTTAAAGAAAATTCCAATTCACTTATTTATTTACTTAGTTACAAATTTCAAAACTCAATTAATAAAGAAACTTAATTTCACTTATTCAAGAAATTCAATTTCAGTTATTAAAGAATTCAATTTTATTTAATTATTAAATAATCCGATCTTATTTAATTTATTAAATAATTTCAAAAACTTAATTATTAAATAATTTCAAACTTAATAATTAAATTTTAAACAACATTCTTTCATCAACTACTATGTTAATATTTTGTTCCAGATTATTATATATTAACATTTTCCCTCGTAAAAATTCAAATTCCAACTTCATTTCAAAACTCAATTCTCTATCCTAAGTCAAAGTTAAATTTGGGTATTTATCATTTCAGCCCGATTCCAATTCAATTCAAAATCAAAGCATAGCAAAGGGAACTTGCAGTGTGATAACTGGGATGGTGTCAAAGTAAATAAACAAGCAATAACAACAATCAATAACAATCCAATAATTTATTTAAATAATCCTGAAATAATCGTATTAATCTACATTTGTTTGTGCATATTAATATAATTATTTCTAGAATCTACACTATCATTTCATGTAGATTAAAGATTATTACAGTAATCTTTATACGGTTCTTCACTTGGTATATATTATTCAATTTCATACAACATCAATTTAAGCAGCAAACATTTAGATGGTTCAAGGTGTATTTTACCAAATTTCTACATGTCTATTAATTCAACATTTAAAGGGTCATATTATACAAATTTAACTAATCAAATTCAACACATATGTCGATTCAAAATTTTAACTATCCTACGTCAAATTCAGTTGCATAATATTTATCACTTTATACACTACAATTTAACATCCAATATAAACAACAATCAATCAATCAATTATCAATCAAACTGTATTATCATCGCATAAATAATTACAGATAATGGTGTCAGATGTCAGAGGTAACTGATACATGTAATAGCATATATAACAGTGTAAATAACTAATAGTGGTATATTTCAATTGTCGTTTCAATTGAAATCAAATTTAGTAAATAAAAGAACATTAATCGTGAGTGATTGCTCACATTTTGAGGTTAGAGGAGATTTGTCAAATGAAACGAGTTGCGAATCCAAGAACGAGTTTCAAAGCGAAGCAAGATTGGCCCGATTCAGTGAACCAGCTGATGAATAGGAATTGATGAAATCAACGAATCAGCTTGATACAGATGGAAAATACATATTACACTATTATGATAAATTTATAAATCCATATTTAAATTCAAGACAAATATATTAAAATAGAATATATATTCTGAAATCATACATTCTAAAAACACATATATTAAAACGGTTCACATCTACCATTACAATTAAGTCATAACTTATGTATGCAGACCAAAATATTTATACATACTTTTATGAAATTTTATGTATACAGCAACAGTTTATATACAACTCATAAATAACATAAAATTTATATTAAACCAGACATTCAAAATACTATTCTATAGGTAAACACGGTATACATATAGATAGTATACCACTTACAATATTTAGTAAATATCCAATATATACAACTTTTATATAACTGATAAAATGCACTGCCTTTCAAAAATATATACACCTTCTATTTTTTTTCAGCATAAGAGGACAAGCCTCTCAGTCAAAACAAAAGAAACAAAAGATATGTTTAACGTATGAAAGACTATATACTTACCATATATGATTTTAAAACAAAAAAAAGATTTATAAATATATAGCCTATGACTCACGTCTATACAATAAATCAAATATTAACGAAATAGTACACAACCGTTAAACATGAACACTTTACATAAACTATAAAATATATACCTGTGTTTATTTAACTAATATATAATTTACTACTTACGTATAATAACCCAATAATATACAACTAAGTATATACTGTAGATAAGTGGTGAAATATAACTCTATGCCTCAAAGCAAAGACGCACGCAACTGCAAAGGCCGGCGCTCGCCAGTGAGAAGATGGCTGTTCGCTCGGCAGGGAGGTTGAGCATGCGGAGGTTGTGTGCGTGGATAGCAAGCTCGGGTGCTCTGGGTTCTAGCTAATAGTTGCGAGAGGGAAAAATGAGAAGATGAAGTCCGGACTGTCAACACGATTATATACATATTTTTGTGAAGAACAGAGAGGAGGGCGAAAGAGCGAGGGTGAGCTGTTGGGTAGGTGGTCGTACTGTGTTGACGCGTGGCAGTGGAGGTTGAGGCGTGGCATGGCCCGACGTGGCACACGGTGAAGGCTCGGTGATGGTTGCGGTCAAGCTTGCGTGAAGAAGGAGGGAGGGTGGAAGCTTGCAGGGGCGAAGGCTGGTTCGAGTGGAGTCGGAGACGTCTCGAAAGTAGGAAAAGAAGGTGATTTGCGGTTGCTTCTCTCTGGCCGAGCGTAGAGAGTGAGAGGTTCCTTTGAGTTTCAGCTGAAATAAATGGGAGAGGAGGAGATATAATAATATATTTCTCGTATAAAATTTGTTTCCAATTTGAAACTAATAGGAATGAAATGAAGAGGCTAAAATCAAACCAACCAATGCATTTCAATATTTGGGAAATAGAACCAAGCATCAATATCCAGGAATTAATAAAACAAATGACAGTTTGATTTTTTGAACAGGTGAATGACTGAATGGACACGAGGAAGCCCAAAACTTTAAAAAAATTGTGTACCGATACGTTAAATCGCTTCTCAGATTCCGACATGCACCGGACATCGAAATGAATAATTAAATATACCATAGAGATCAGCATGGCGAGACGATCAAAACGGCATATGGATATCAGTGGTATGATTTAATTATAAAATTCGAATTTTCTACTAGCGGAAAATGCAGTGAAAATGCAGAAGAATAAGATCGACGGAGCTAAAAATGTCCGAATTTGGAGAAACGAAAAATGACTCTTGCTCAGAAGATGATTTAGAATTTTTCTATATAAAAATATTTAGATTTCAAAAACATTTTAATTTTCATCAATTCCTAACTGATTAAATTGAAATAAAACTATACATGAAAATAAACTTTCATATTTTTGGATGAAAATTTACCAATTGCTATGTTTAACTGGACGCATTTCAAATATAAAATTTTTATTTCAATATTTTGTTATTTACAATTTCTCAAATTTAAATTAAATATAATTAATCAAACAAATAAAAATTGTCGGAAATTTACGGGTCGTTACATATGAAATCTGAGATGGACTCCATGTACGAAAAAAAGTTTGGACTTTGTTGGACGTACCCAAAGAGATAAAACCTATCATCTGCAAATGGATTTTTAAGAAAAAGCTAAATGCGGATGGAGAAATGGAGACTTATAAGGTAAGGCTAGTTGTAAAAGGATTTCGTCAAATTCAAGGTGTTGATTATAACGAGACCTTTTCACCCGTAGCCATGCTTAAATTTATTCCGGTTGTGTTAGCCATTGTCGCATTTATATGTCACAGCTAGAGGGTTTTGTAGTCAATGGGAGTGAAGGCAGAGCTTGCAAGTTGTTAAAGTCCATTTATAGACTCAAACAAGCTTCAAAAAGTTAGAACAAGTGTTTTGATAAAGTAATTAATCAGTTTGGTTTTTATCAGAACACAGAGGAAGCGTGCATATACAGAAAGGAATAGGGAAATGCTATCATATTCTTAGTACTCTATGTTGATGATCTATTATTGATTGGCAGTGACACTTCATTATTGCAATCAGCGAAAGCTTGGCTTTCCAAAACCTTCTCTATGAAGGATTTAGGAGAACCAGCCTATATACTTGGTATAAAGATCTATAAAGATAGGTCTAAGAGGGTGTTAGGATTGTCCCAATCCCTGTACATAGACACTATACTAAAAAAATTTAGAATGGAGAATTCCAAGCGTGGAAGTGTTCCAATGCAATCTGGAATTGTCCTTTCTAAAAAGGACGCTCCTCATACCGATGACGAGAAAGAGCGTATGAAGAGATTCCCTATGCTTTAGCCATAGGATCCATAATGTATGTTAGGTTATGTACTAGACCTGATGTAGCATACGCATTATGATATGTAAGCCGATACCAGTCTAAATATCGGAGAAAAACATTGGACGACCGTAAAATGTATACTTAAGCATTTCAAAAATACTAAGGATATATTCCTCGATTTTAGGAATGAGACCTCCTTATGAAGGGGTATACAAATTCGAGCTTTCAAAGTGATATAGATCATTGTAAATTAATGTCTGGCTATGTCTTTACACTAAATGGTGGAGTTGTTAGCTGGAAATGTTTCAAGCAAGAAACAGTTGTTGATTCCAAGATGGAGGCCGAATATATCGCCTTCAATGAAGCAGAAAAAGAGGCATTATGGATGCATAAGTTTTTGAGTGAGCTAGGAGTAATTTTCGATATTGAGAATCCAATGACATTGTATTATGATAAAAATGCAGCGATACAGATCACAAAGGAACCAAGAGCACATAAGAAGTCATGACACATTCTTCGAAAGTTCCACCTGATTAGAGAATTCGTTGAGAAGAAAGAAGCTATGATTCAAAGAGTAGATACCAAGGACAACATAGCAGATCCATTCACTAAAGGTCTAACTCGGTCATTTTTCGAGAAAGTGATTGAGAGGACGGGATTGAGATTCCATAATTGGCCCTAAGTGTAAGTGGGAGATTGATAGTGTTAGGGGTATGCTTTAGGGGATATTCTGTAATTTATTAACTCTGAAATCAATTCTTGTTCAAAATAAAGATGTTTCTTCTTTCTGTTATATATTTGTTATGATGTGTTATAAATAATTAAATGTTTAATTAAAAATATATTTAAAGAAAATCCATAAATGACGTGTTTGTGATAGTAATTACAATTAGTTGTAATCATGAGTATTAGATCACATTGTTACAAAATACATCATTTTTGGTGTCCCTTGTCAAGATGCATCGACACTGGATATTGATGTATCCATTGGGACTAAAGTACATAATGATCTTCAAATGTTGGGCAGTGTATCTCTCATGACTGCTGAAGGCACCTAGAGGTTATGTACTGATGGTTATTGGATAGCTATAGAACAACTCATTCGGTAGTTTTCTATTGGTTAATATGGCTAAGGTCGAACAGAAAATATTGATGTGAGTAATTAACACAATTCTTTCGACTTGAGAATACCGTCAACCTTCAATATAAAAAACTTTACTTTGATTATAGTCAAATCATAGAACGACATCTATCAAGTGATTATAGTTGGGTCGAGTGGAAGTATTGGATGGAAGACACTATTTAAGAGAGGATTCATCACTCCAGTTATATGAGGTTAATATCATGGTCAACTCAAGTAAACCTAAAGTCAAAGTCTCTAACCAGAGTAGTACTGTTAATAATAATTGTTATTATTGAACAAAGGATTTTGTGTTTGGACTATAGAGTTGAATATTGATAGTATTGGACTTTTGACTATTACCAAATTCCATAAATCTAAAGTAATAAAGTTTTGACGAAGAGAATTAGTCTATATAAATATCATTAACAGGTAACGCTTATTAAATTAAATAAGATTTTACTGAAAATGAATAAGCGATAAATTTAGCGATAATGTCACACTACTTGCTAAGTGACATGTGAACGTTAACATTTGAATAGTTCAGTGTTAATTTCTAATCAAATTTACACCCAAGAGTTACACAACTGAAATGATGAATACCTTTAAAATCGAATGATTTAGTTAGTTTATGTTTGTACCAAAAGTGGGCACAACACTCTTTGAAATTATTTGAAGAGATAAAAAAGAAGAATTGAAATGGAAAAAGAGGAGTATCTAACAAATACTTTGAAAACAAATAATAAAAGTATGCAGAAACATAGAAATTTAGAGTGGTTCGGCATTTTTCCTACGTCCAGTGTGAAATTGATGATTTTATTGATATTTCTTAGATGATTACAACTGATTACAGTGGCTAACAGCAGATTACAGAGGATTACAGTAGTGAAATTCGAGTACAACAGCAGCCTTGAAGTGCAAAAGTGTTTTCGGCAGAGTCTGGACGTTAGAGAGTTGAAAGATCCCTTTTCTGTTGGCTTTAGGGCGCTATTTATAGAGGTAGGACGCAAATATCTCGCTCAAACTTCAGGAGACCTCTTCTGACACGTGAGTGGGCCTACGCGATCGGTCCTAGGTAATTTCGACTCGATGCGTGATCGATACAAAAGGAATTCATATCGATCAAGATCTTGTCCGATCGAGTCGAAACTTGGCAGGTACATTCCTTTGGTCGTACGTTAGCTTCTGTGAAAATTTCATAGCATTTGGACTTGTGGTTTGCAAGTTATGATCGATGTGAATTGACGTTCTTCGGTGGGCTGCTCTGTTTGATTCGATGCCTTCGCATCGATTATTTCGTATCGATATTGGGCACGTGCTCAGGAGATGATGTGGCGCGTGATTTCTAGATCGATCCACTCTTGATGCCGAGTTGATCAAGTCATCCCAAGGTTTTTTCCTCGTTCATATTGAAGATCGTTGCCTTGATCGTATCGATAGATGCAGCTACGTTCGTATCGTTGGGAATGACTCTATTCATATCGATGGAAACTGCATGGCATGCATTGGTTGCGTTGTCTTGTTCATATCGATCGGAACCGACTCTAGTCGATTGATATGAAGTTGAAGTGGCTGGATGGGTACGAACAGTGATAGCTCGATCGATACGAAAAGTGATGACATGATCGATACGAATAGTGATGGCATGATCGATACGAATATTTATTTCATGATGGATACGAAGTAACAGAACTTGATGGATTCGAACAAGGTTCCTCTAAGATGGATACGAACTAGATGACTGATGGATACAAAGCACCGTTGCTCGATGGATTCGAAATGCAGCGCTCTGATCGATATGAACAACCTACCTGTTTGAATTGTGTTGACCATATCATACATGCCCCCTTCAACTTGAAACTTGGAACATTGGCTTTCACAGCTTTGCTTGTCAGGTCTTGTCAATTATAGCCTGATCCATACTCAGAAAAAATTCATCGATATCCATCGTAAACCTGCGTATAATCGGTCTTCGGGACGGACTATCCTTGGTTTCCTGTTGAGTTCTTGGTATCACGACCTTACCAAAAGGCGGGATAACCATTTATAATTGTTATAAATAAATTAAATTAATTAATATTTGTGAAATATTAATTATAAAATTTGAATATGGTTTGAGAATAAAAATTATTATATATTTATAATAGTTATAAATATATCAATCGATATACGTTATCGATAAACGGTAAAATTAGATGTAACTGCATAGCATTTTGGCTTGGGCTTAAATGGGTTTAAAGCCCATCATTAGGGCTACAAATTTCAATTTTGACAAGTTATTGGAGTTAGCTAAAACTTAGGATTAGACCTAGAGATGGGTGGCAAGAATAAGAGAGAATAGGTAATGAGATTGTCCTAATATCTCTCTTGTACAAGGCTATATATATATATATATATATATATGGATCCCTAAACCCTTAATCAAATACAACTTTTTGCTAAAATGATTATCAAGTTTTCTGGTCAAAATTAATCCCCATATCAGTTCTAAGAAGCTCAAATCAATTCAAGTTAAGTAAAAGCACTATTTGATGGAAAAGGTCGACGATTTCAGACTTGCAATCTGATGGATGGAGCTAGCTTAACCAGAGAATGAAATTCATTGATTTAAGTGGACTCAAAGGCATCATAGATTGGTATTTTATTTATATATTACAGTGATCGTATCATATTTTTTGATTTAATATTGATTAATCCCAAATCTGTATATATGTTAATGTTTTATATCTAGTTAGGTGAGATTTTTGTGGGTATATGTAGTTTTCATAAATTAGTTTGGTTATGTGCATGGTTATATTATTATGTGTTATATTTTATGTATAAAAAAAAAATCTAATTTGCTATAAAAATTAAATTTTGTCATTATTAATTATTTTATATATATTTATATATTAATTTAAATATAGATTAACGTATATTTTAAACATATAATTACATATATGTATATTTATAATGTATAAACAACTTAGAATTTTTCTTTCCACCTATTTATACATAATATGAATTATCAAATTTGAAAATGAATTTTTTTATATATAAATAATTTTATATTATCTTTTATTAATTATTTGAAGTGTCTATTATATCTAAAATAATTACTACAACAAAAATCCAATTTTATATTTTTTATAATTACTAAATCTATGTAGTAACCTACAAAAAAGTTTTCAAATTTTTTTTGTTATTATTTAATATTTTTAATAATTAAATTACTTCGGTTAAATATTTCTTTTATTTATTAAAAATAATATTTATTTCAAAAACTCATGAAAAAATTTAAAACTTGTATTTTATGATCCTTAAGTTTTGTAAATTTTAAATGTTAATATATATTATTAATATTTTTATTCTTATGATCAAAACTATTTAATATATATATATAATGATAAAAATATTTTTTTATGTCTGTTATGCTAATTTCGATCTGAAAATAATTTTAAAATATATATAATTATATTTTAAGTATGTGAATGTAATTAATTATTCATATATATAATTCTATTTAACCTTAAATATATATATATATATAATTTTAATTATTATATATATATGTATGTATAATTGTATATGTTTAATTATGTATATGTATCTATACAAATGTTTTAAATTATATATATAGTTAATTTTGAGACATTTAGTTATAAAATATATTTTAATTATATGTGTACGTATTTATATAAATATACTTTGCATTATAGATTTATGCACATATTTAGACAACCTATAATACATATAAAATGAGCTAACGTGTCCGTTGCGATGTAAATCCCAACATCTATATATGAACATGTTATACCCTTTATGGATTATTATATTACACACGCACACACATATGTATATGTTTATGATACATGTGTGAGTGTGTGTGTGTATATATAATAAATCATTCAAATTAACTTTACATTATAAAATACTTAAATTTAATTAAATACATTATTTTATTTAAAACAAATTTAGAATTTTTCTAAATGAATAGACTTCATAGGCCCAATAAAGATCCAGTTGGATAAAAAAAATTGAAATACACCCACCATTACCGTTGCGGGCTGGCCCAGTTCCAACAGAATCAAAATTCTGCTACGTTTTGCGACTGGTTTTAAAAAAGGTATGGCGTTCTTAGTTTGATTTCTATTTTTTGTGCCTTACATCGAAAAAGCACACGTGCTTGCATGATTTTTGAATCCCACTTTAGCTTACTCTAGGTTGAAGTGGAGATTAAGAAAAAAAAAATTCTGAGAAGATAAAGTGGTTATCATTTTGCCCTAAAAGGCAAGTGGCTATATATAATGGTTATATTATAAATGGATGCAGATTTCATACTCAATATGTTAGAAGGTCAACCCAAAATAGTGATATAATGATTGAGCCAAATAGCATGAGAGATTCACATTTAAATATTAGCACAACTTCATAGGCATAATTTGGTATTCTTCAAGACATTATTGTGCTAGACTATCATATTATGCTAATTCCTATGTTTAAATGTGCCTGGGCTAAAATTAATCGTGGTGTTAAGATGGAAGATGGTTTTATATTAGCTAACCTCCACCGATTTCAAAACCAATTCCAGAATGATCCTTTTATTTTAGCTTCACAAGCTAGACAAGTTTTCTACTCAAAAGATTCTGACGCCTCTAATTGGTATGCTGTTTTGAATCCACCGACTAGAGGATTTCTTGAATTAAAAATGTGCAACGAGGATAGCTATATAAGTTGTCAACCTTTGGATATATCAATCCTCGATGAAGCTTTAGAAGATGATGATGGCTTCGAAAGAAAGGGTCATGAAGGAATACTGTAACGACCCCAATTTTGAATTTAATTTGAATTGATAGTTAATGTAGATTTTGAACAAAATTTGAAATAAAATTTGATTTTTGACTTTGGAATCTGAATTTGAAATATTGAATTTGTATTGAATTGGGATTTATACAAAATAAATAAAATAAATGCACATAGTTAAAATTAAAACAACATATTTATAAACTTCATAAAATATAAAGTGACTACATTGGAAAAGTTATAACAACATGATTCAACTAAACAAAAGAAGAAAAAAAATACAAAGTATAAGCTAGTAAACAAGTGAAAATCAGCTAGCCTCCTTAGCTTGCAAGAAGATATATAAATGAAGTATGGCTGAAATAAGCAAATCTTTAGCACCATACCTCTAGCATACAAAAGGTTTCAGCCAAGCTAAAAGATGTAGGCTGAAGTAAACGAATACATTTATATGTATAAACAAGTACAAGCAAGCACATTCACCCATGCCTATTGTACAAACAAAGTGATATCCCTGTGCATTCCTTTTCTTAAATATATCAAGACTTATACCACCTCAGTCTCATTTTTTCGAAGCTAAGAAAACTGAAGCAAGCATTGTTTAAAACTTAAACAAAAAAAATTCAATTTAAAACATCAATTGAGACCAAAGTTACAAAACAAATCAAATCTGGAAACCCAAAAGCAAGTGCCAGTGGAAAGCATTTCAGATCTAGAAATCAAATGCAAAGCTTTCTGGAAAATAAAATAAAGTTGCAGGAAACAAAGATCAAAGTTAAAGAAAAAATGTGTGCAGGCTCAAATTTCTTCTCTGTTCTTGTTCTCTGCCTTATTCAAGATCAAAGTGAGTAATTCAATCCAGTTTTCTATGTTAATTGAAGTGCCTGTGAGAAGCATTAAACTTGAAATCTTTTAGTTAACTGAAATGATTCTCTGTTTCTTGATATTGAATATGTTTATCATTGAACATGGTTTGGTAAATATATGTGTAGATGTACAGGGTATCCTATGTACTGTTCTTCCTGTTTTCTAGTTACAGAGTAAAAGAAATGGGAAAAAAATTAACATCTCTTCATACAAACCATATTTAGCTTGGAAATTCAAATATGATAGATTCATTTAAACTTAACTTGAGGCCTGAAATTATTTTAGGCTCAATATTTAAACAATGTACTCTGTAAACAGATTTACAGTAGAGATATAAATTTTTGGGTAATTTCGAATGTTGCAAAATCTCGATTCAGTTATATAGCTCAGATTAACAATCAAAAACAATATTTTTAAAACAAATTGGGTGATTTTTAATTGAGTATTTCACGTGCAGTTTGAATATAAACAAAAATAGCATTTTGATCATTATCTGGTGATCGAATCGAAATCGAATGCTAGGATTTTGGTTAAAGCAAGATTGATCATCGTTGAGTTCGGGAAAAATGTTGAAGAATTTTTCTATTGCATAAATTGTGAATTCGAATCTAAACTAGGGTTTAAGAACTGTTTCCGGTTCACGTTGTAAACGGGATCGTCGCTCCGCCTATGGGTGATCGGAATTCACGTCTCCGATGCCAGTCGAGGCGTCACATCTCGATGAAGCTTCAGTTAGATTTTCGTGGCTTCTGATGGCCATACGTGGGAAGACGAGACGGTTTCGTGGTGGTGTGCCGTTGGGTTTGTTCGATCGAATCACCTGAAGTTGAACCACGGTGATATCAAGACTTCTGGGTGGTCGGCTAGGTTGAGATAGTCGTCATCGACTTGCCGATGGTCGCGAGGAGGGTCGAAGCATCACTGTTCAGGCGTACACGTGCACGCGTATCATCGTGTATCTGAACAGTTTTGGGTTGTGGAAGAAGAAGTATGGGACGGGGAAGACTCGAAGTATTTCTCGGGGGAACTGGGGTTAGACTCGAAGGGAGACTCGTGTTGTTTTAGTGGAAAGTCGAGTAGGTTTCTGGGACTTAGAAAAATAAAGGAAAATATTTTCCCTCGGGTTAAATTTCTGAGTAACCCGAAGCAAAGACAAGTTTGTCTCGGGGGTGACTCGAAGTAGTTACAGGAGCCACTCAAAAACAGTTTGTATTTTGAAGTTTTTCTACTTTTCAACAATTTTAAATAAAACCCAAGTTTTAAAATAAGGAGATGATTAAAGTTTTAAATAAATTAAAGTTTAAATAAAGGATTTTCAAAATGATTAAGTTTTAAATTTATTTAATCAAGATACATTATTTTACAAAATTGTTTAATAAATAAATAATGTAGTTTAAAATGAAAATTAAGATAAAATGTTGTTTAAACTAAATCTTAACCTTTTAAGGTATCTAATGTGATAAAGGTGATTTATTAAACAAGGTTTAAAAGGATAATCAAAGTAATTAATTAAAGATAATTAATTAAATAGTGAATTAAATAATTAAAGGTTAATTATTTAATAATTAAAGGTTGATGAATTATAATTAAAGGTTAAATTTAATTTAATGAAGTTGATTAAGGAATGATAATTAATCAAGGAAAAATTAATTAGAGTAATTAATTAAAGATAATTAATTAAATGGTGAATTAGATAATTAAAGATTAATTGTTTAATAATTAAAGGTTGATAATTAAAGGTTAATTAATTTATTATTAATGGATAATTAGTAAAAGATTAAAGAATAATTAATCAAAATGATTTGTAAATTATCAATGTTGATTAACTAGGATTTACAATTCATAAGAAATTAATTTGATTTAAATTAATCAGATAATTAACTGATCTTACTTACGAATATTTGGATTCTATTGGATGACTGGATTGTTGATATCCCTGATTTATGATGCTTTGTATATATCCTGATTTATGTTGTGATCTGTGATAAATTATCTGTGATGTAATTTACTAGCCGTGGCATATATATTTGTGATCTGTATATAACAGATAAGCGTTATAGTTTATATCGCTTATCAATTATATTCCTGTATTCTGATCTGTGATAATTGTATGATGTTGCACTACTGTGTATAACCCCTGGACTACACCATACACACGCAAATATGGATTTCACGAGGAAATCGGTTAAGTCACAGATAATTTAAATTTAATGTTTTTTTTTTGAAATTAAAGTTTTAATTTCAAATTGATTTTGAAAATGGATTTGGGTTAAACGGTAAAGCTTTTGAAAAAGGTTTTCACAGATAAAAGCTATTTTGAATAACTCGGTAAAATCTCCAATTTAAATAATTCAATTTGAATTTGAATTCGATATTTGGAATTGAATTCGATGATTAGAAATTATGGTTAAAGATATTATAAACATGTTTGTATGAATTTAAACCATTTTAAAGGTATGGTTTTGGGAATTTGAATTTAACCCAAGGATTTCAACTCGTATAAATGAATCAGATTTCCAAAATGAAAACTGCTGTTTTCAAATGATAAACACTTTTAGATAAGAACTGAGATTCCAGTTAATTAGGGGAATTTCAAGATTGAATAGAGAAATGATTTTCCTAAGTTATGAATGAATTCTTTTTGAAAGCTATGAATTAAATCTGTTTATTTTTAACAGATTTAAATTGATGATTTGTTTAAATCAAATTGAAATGAAATTGTTTTGAAGGCTATAAGTTAAATCTTTGATTTAAAGATTTAACGAGTTAATCAAATTGAAATGAAATTGTTTTGAAGGCTATAAGTTAAATCTTTGATTTAAAGATTTAACGAGTTAATCAAATTGAAATGAAAATTGATTTGGAAAATCTGTGAATGAATCTTTTGTTTAAAAGATTAAAATGTGAAAATTGTTTAAACCGTTAAAGGTTGTGAAAATGAATCTTTTTGTTTAAAGATTGAAAATGGTAATTTGTTAAGCCATTTGAAGAAAAGTTTTGGGTAATAAGTTGTGACTTAATTGAAATCCCATTATCCATTTGTTTTTGAAATATCGTGCTCACTATTCGGTTTAGCCGGGAAAGGACCTTTGTGTCGTATAACCCATTCTGAATATGTGATTCGACGCTATGGATAGCATTTGAAGACCGGTGATGAAGACCGGGTATTTGCGAAAGCGATAGGATGACCTATCGATTGTTTCTGCACCGAGTCGCGCCGGTATAGAAACTCCCTAAGTGATGGGAAATCCGATCGGGATTGTGAATATCCGGATTGCAAGGACTTCTTTGTAAGTGCCTTCGGTTCTGTTCGAGCCCGGAATAGACTTGTATGGATTGTATGTCTGACATTACAAATTGAGATATAAAGCCGATTTCTTTCAAATATATTTCTGTTGGTGGCGGAGAATTTATTCTTTTAGCTTAACACCCTTCTCTGAGACGTACGAGCTCAGAGGTTATATAGTTGAAGGTTATCAGCAATATATTCCCATTTTGGTAATGTGACATGCTGAGTGTTGCTGTGAAATGATCATTGTGTTGATTATTTGTGATAGGATCATTTGT
Source organism: Allium cepa (assembly GCA_030765085.1). NCBI lineage: Eukaryota > Viridiplantae > Streptophyta > Magnoliopsida > Asparagales > Amaryllidaceae > Allium > Allium cepa. The sequence continues at coordinate 907,242,668 of CM060940.1, forward strand.
TTGATCGTTTATCTTTATGATCATTTCTATGATCATTTGTTGACCCAAAGCACAGCTTTTGTATAAAGCGTGGTTTTGTGGATGTGACTTCGTTGAGCCTCACACCCCGGAATGGTCAAAACAGGAAAGATGCGGCAAGTTTATGAGGGGTAGCTCCCTTTAGGGTATGTGCATTTCCTTCTGAAAAAGGGTGGTATCATGGTATGGAGCCCAGATACTTACTCATGTTGAAACACTTTATTTATGATTGTGTGATGTTGATTACGAGCGCTCGGATAAAGGTCCCAAATGACCGGGGGATGGCATACTCGTGTCAATAGTTACCCAGTTAGGGGTAACCCGGCCTTGTGTTGGCAGAGATCCGGTTTGGTTCTCGGGGACGTCCTTCCAGAGGCGTTCTCATGTGGCAATGGGAAGTTCCTTGGCCTGACCATTCGTTGGAAATCCAAAGAAACAATACGATCTTGTACGGTATTAGTTGTAGAACCTATCATTCACTTATGGTGGCGCCCCACTGTTTGGATGGTAGCTATAGTAGGCATAGTTCGAAATGTCTATGCTGGCTAAGATTTATATCTTTATTTTCGAAATGAATTTTTCCTACACTATGCACTACTAATAATATCAAATGTTCTTTTAATGCGTATCAAGCATCTTTGACTATCATAAGGAGAAATCTCCTCCGATTCTGCGTTTGCATTGTGTGTGTGTGCGGGAGGCCTTATGGTAGTCTCATTTTTAAAAAGCATTGCGAATTGACTTTGAAAATCTTTTGTTGAATGTTTTTAAAGATAAACTGTTTTTGTTGCTCACACCAGTCCCACGACTGATCCGGAGTTTATTGTTTCTTTCCTAAACTCTGGGTGCTCATTATATTTCTACACGAGTAATCTAGAGTTGGGTTTTTCAGATAGTTAGATATAGTAGATTATCTGGAGTTAGTTCAGTCTTTGGACCACACCAGTCTTGCTTTGCTTGGTGCATCGTTATTGGGGGTTCGAGCTATTGCTGGATTGATTCTTGGAAATGGAGTTGCAGTTTTGGAGTTCTTCCTTGAAGACTATCTCAGAGTTATATTGTTCCGCTGCTAGATGTTATCTATCGTTTTCTTTTCCGCTGCTATTTTATTGTATCATATCTCTGATGTATATTGATATCTATTGGATCATCTGTTGTATCAGATATTGTATCAAAGCTGTATATCAATGTATTATTCTTTTATTCCGCTGTGTTATTTACTTAATGTTGTTATAAGCTCCGGCGAATCGGATTTGAACGGTCGAATCTATGGCATTCGAATACGATTTGAAGTATGGATGTCGATTTTCGAGCGGGCAAAATCCGAAACATTACATTTGGTATCAGAGCTAAGGGTTGAACTTTAGCTCAGGAGTGTAACACATTAAGTAACTCATTAGAGATAGGGTGAAGTATCCCTAGAATGAGTAATCCCTAAGATATCCGTTTGAACGTCTTAGTAAATTCTCTTACTATTCACTGATAGTAAGTATGAGTGCAAGAAGAGAACGAGATAGGGGACAGGGAAATACGACTATAATTGGTCAATACTCTGTAACAACAGTGGAAACGACTTTCTTATCAAATTTTCTTTGATTCGTTTTCAAATTCTTTTGGTTGCTTCGTGACAGCTCCAGAAAAAAAAAGTTTCGGTGTGATGATGTGTGATGATGGCCTACGAATCGTTGTAGGAAATCCTTACTTCGTATCTTCATCGGTTTCTTATCATCTTTTTGATTTAAACCTTAATGAATTTGAAATTGGAGATTTTAAATTGAGTTAAAACTGATTAATAGAATATGAAGGATAAATTGAATTATATCGATAAAACAATTTCGTTTAAAACCAAATTAGAAATTCTATTGTAATTTCTTGGGTTGGTCGAGGTCCGAAGAGGGACAAATTAGTATGTATTCTGAGATATTCCGACTTGAGTTTGGAATTCATATCTTAAGTTTGAGGAATTATAGGAGATCGAATCTGTCTATCTCTGTGTTGTTTTCGTGCCTGCGAATTTCGAGGACGAAATTCTTTTAAGGGGGGAGTCTGTAACGACCCCAATTTTGAATTTAATTTAAATTGATAATTAATGTAGATTTTGAACAAATTTTGAAATAAAATTTGATTTTTGACTTTGAAATCTGAATTTGAAATATTGAATTTGTATTGAATTGGAATTTATACAAAATAAATAAAATAAATGCACATAGTTAAAATTCAAACAACATATTTATAAACTTCGTAAAATATAAAGTGACTACATTGGAAAAGTTATAACAACATGATTCAACTAAACAAAAGAAAAAAAAATACAAAGTATAAGCTAGTAAACAAATGAAAATCAGCTAGCCTCCTTAGCTTGCAAGAAGATATATAAATGAAGTATGGCTGAAATAAGCAAATCTTTAGCACCATACCTCTAGCATACAAAAGGTTTCAGCCAAGCTAAAAGATGTAGGCTGAAGTAAACGAATACATTTATATGTATAAACAAGTACAAGCAAGCACATTCACCCGTGCCTATTGTACAAACAAAGTGATATCCCTGTGCATTCCTTTTCTTTAATATATCAAGACTTATGCCACCTCAGTCTCATTTATTCGAAGCTAAGAAAACTGAAGCAAGCATTGTTTAAAACTTTAAAAAAAAAATTCAATTTAAAACATCAATTGAGACCAAAGTTACAAAGCAAATCAAAATCTGGAAACCCAAAAGCAAATGCCAGTGCAAAGCATTTCAGATCTAGAAATCAAATGCAAAGCTTTCTGGAAAATAAAATAAAGTTGCAGGAAACAAAGATCAAAGTTAAAGAAAAAATGTGTGCAGGCTCAAATTTCTTCTCTGTTCTTGTTCTCTGCCTTATTCAAGATCAAAGTGAGTAATTCAATCCAGTTTTCTATGTTAATTGAAGTGCCTGTGAGTAAGCATTATACTTGAAATCTTTTAGTTAACTGAAATGATTCTCTGTTTCTTGATATTGAATATGTTTATCATTGAACATGGTTTGGTAAATATATGTGTAGATGTACAGGGTATCCTATGTACTGTTCTTCCTGTTTTCTAGTTATAGAGTAAAAGAAATGGGAAAAAAATTAACATCTCTTCATACAAACCATATTTAGCTTGGAAATTCAAATATGATAGATTCATTTAAACTTAACTTGAGGCCTGGAAATTATTTTAGGCTTAATATTTAAACAATGGACTCTGTAAACTGATTTATTGTAGAGATATAAATTTTTGGGTAATTTCGAATGTTGCAAAATCTCGATTCAGTTATATAGCTCAGATTAACAATCCAAAACAATATTTTTAAAACAAATTGGGTGATTTTTAATTGAGTATTTCACGTGCAGTTTGAATATGAACAAAAATAGCATTTTGATCATTATCTGGTGATCGAATCGAAGTCGAATGCTAGGATTTTGGTTAAAGCAAGATTGATCATCGTTGAGTTCGGGAAAAATGTTGAAGAATTTTTCTATTGCATAAATTGTGAATTCGAATCTAAACTAGGGTTTAAGAACTGTTTCCGGTTCACGTTGTAAACGGGATCGCCGCTCCGCCTATGGGTGATCGGAATTCACGTCTCCGATGCCAGTCGAGGCGTCACATCTCGATGAAGCTTCAGTTAGATTTTCGTGGCTTCTGATGGCCATACGTGGGAAGACGAGACGGTTTCGTGGTGGTGTGCCGTTGGGTTTGTTCGATCGAATCACCTGAAGTTGAACCACGGTGATATCAAGACTTCTGGGTGGTCGGCTAGGTTGAGATAGTCGTCATCGACTTGCCGATGGTCGCGAGGAGGGTCGAAGCATCACTGTTCAGGCGTACACGTGCACGCGTATCATCGTGTATCTGAACAGTTTTGGGTTGTGGAAGAAGAAGTATGGGACGGGGAAGACTCGAAGTATTTCTCGGGGGAACTGGGGTTAGACTCGAAGGGAGACTCGTGTTGTTTTAGTGGAATGTCGAGTAGGTTTCTGGGACATAGAAAAATAAAGGAAAATATTTTCCCTGGGGTTAAATTTCTGAGTAACCCGAAGCAAAGACAAGTTTGTCTCGGGGGTGACTCGAAGTAGTTACAGGAGCCACTCAAAAACAGTTTGTATTTTGAAGTTTTTCTACTTTTCAACAATTTTAAATAAAACCCAAGTTTTAAAATAAGGAGATGATTAAAGTTTTAAATAAATTAAAGTTTAAATAAAGGATTTTCAAAATGATTAAGTTTTAAATTTATTTAATCAAGATACATTATTTTACAAAATTGTTTAATAAATAAATAATGTAGTTTAAAATGAAAATTAAGATAAAATGTTGTTTAAACTAAATCTTAACCTTTTAAGGTATCTAATGTGATAAAGGTGATTTATTAAACAAGGTTTAAAAGGATAATCAAAGTAATTAATTAAAGATAATTAATTAAATAGTGAATTAAATAATTAAAGGTTAATTATTTAACAGTTAAAGGTTGATGAATTATAATTAAAGGTTAAATTTAATTTAATGAAGTTGATTAAGGAATGATAAATAATCAAGGAAAAATTAATTAGAGTAATTAATTAAAGATAATTAATTAAATGGTGAATTAGATAATTAAAGATTAATTGTTTAATAATTAAAGGTTGATAATTAAAGGTTAATTAATTTATTATTAATGGATAATTAGTAAAAGATTAAAGAATAATTAATCAAAATGATTTGTAAATTATCAATGTTGATTAACCAGGATTTACAATTCATAAGAAATTAATTTGATTTAAATTAATCAGATAATTAACTGATCTTACTTACGAATATTTGGATTCTATTGGATGACTGGATTGTTGATATCCCTGATTTATGATGCTTTGTATATATCCTGATTTATGTTGTGATCTGTGATAAATTATCTGTGATGTAATTTACTAGCCGTGGCATATATATTTGTGATCTGTATATAACAGATAAGCGTTATAGTTTATATCGCTTATCAATTATATTCCTGTATTCTGATCTGTGATAATTGTATGATGTTGCACTACTGTGTATAACCCCTGGACTACACCATACACACGCAAATATGGATTTCACGAGGAAATCGGTTAAGTCACAGATAATTTAAATTTAATGTTTTTTTTTGAAATTAAAGTTTTAATTTCAAATTGATTTTGAAAATGGATTTGGGTTAAACGGTAAAGCTTTTGAAAAAGGTTTTCACAGATAAAAGCTATTTTGAATAACTCGGTAAAATCTCCAATTTAAATAATTCAATTTGAATTTGAATTCGATATTTGGAATTGAATTCGATGATTTGAAATTATGGTTAAAGATATTATAAACATGTTTGTATGAATTTAAACCATTTTAAAGGTATGGTTTTGGGAATTTGAATTTAACCCAAGGATTTCAACTCGTATAAATGAATCAGATTTCCAAAATGAAAACTGTTGTTTTCAAATGATAAACACTTTTAGATAATAACTGAGATTCCAGTTAATTAGGGGAATTTCAAGATTGAATAGAGAAATGATTTACCTAAGTTATGAATGAATTCTTTTTGAAAGCTATGAATTAAATCTGTTTATTTTTAACAGATTTAAATTGATGATTTGTTTAAATCAAATTGAAATGAAATTGTTTTGAAGGCTATAAGTTAAATCTTTGATTTAAAGATTTAACGAGTTAATCAAATTGAAATGAAATTGTTTTGAAGGCTATAAGTTAAATCTTTGATTTAAAGATTTAACGAGTTAATCAAATTGAAATGAAAATTGATTTGGAAAATCTGTGAATGAATCTTTTGTTTAAAAGATTAAAATGTGAAAATTGTTTAAACCGTTAAAGGTTGTGAAAATGAATCTTTTTGTTTAAAGATTGAAAATGGTAATTTGTTAAGCCATTTGAAGAAAAGTTTTGGGTAATAAGTTGTGACTTAATTGAAATCCCATTATCCATTTTTTTTTGAAATATCGTGCTCACTATTCGGTTTAGCCGCGAAAGGACCTTTATGTCGTATAACCCATTCTGGATGTGATTCGACGCTATGGATAGCATTTGAAGACCGGTGATGAAGACCGGGTATTTGTGAAAGCGATAGGATGACCTATCGATTGTTTCTGCACCGAGTCGCGCCGGTATAGAAACTCCCTAAGTGATGGGAAATCCGATCAGGATTGTGAATATCCGGATTGCAAGGACTTCTTTGTAAGTGCCTTCGGTTCTGTTCGTGCCCGGAACAGACTTGTATGGATTGTATGTCTGACATTACAAATTGAGATATAAAGCCGATTTCTTTCAAATATATTTCTGTTGGTGGCGAAGAATTTATTCTTTTAGCTTAACACCCTTCTCTGAGACGTACGAGCTCAGAGGTTATATAGTTGAAGGTTATCAGCAATATATTCCCAATTTGGTAATGTGACATGTTGAGTGTTGCTGTGAAATGATCATTGTGTTGATTATTTGTGATAGGATCATTTGTTTGATCGTTTATCTTTGTGATCATTTCTATGATCATTTGTTGACCCAAAGCACAGCTTTTGTATAAAGCGTGGTTTTGTGGACGTGACTTCGTCGAGCCTCACACCCCGGAATGGTCAAAACAGGAAAGATGCGGCAAGGTTATGAGGGGTAGCTCCCTTTAGGGTATGTGCATTTCCTTCTGGAAAAGGGTGGTATCATGGTATGAAGCCCAGATACTTACTCATGTTGAAACACTTTATTTATGATTGTGTGATGTTGATTACGAGCGCTCGGATAAAGGTCCCAAAGGACCGGGGGATGGCATACTCGTGTCAGTAGTTACCCAGTTAGGGGTAACTCTGCCTTGTGTTAGCAGAGATCCGGTTTGGTTCTCGGGGACGTCCTTCCAGAGGCGTTCTCATGTGGCAATGGGAAGTTCCTTGGCCTGACCATTCGTTGGAAATCCAAAGAAACAATACGATCTTGTACGGTATTAGTTGTAGAACCTATCATTCACTTATGGTGGCGCCCCACTATTTGGATGGTAGCTATAGTAGGCATAGTTCGGAATGTCTATGCTGGCTAAGATTTATATCTTTATTTTCGAAATGAATTTTTCCTACACTATGCACTAATAATAATATCAAATGTTCTTTTAATGCGTATCAAGCATCTTTTACTATCATAAGGAGAAATCTCCTTCGATTCTACGTTTGCATTGTGTGTGTGTGCGGTAGGCCTTATGGTAGTCTCATTTTTAAAAAGCATTGCGAATTGACTTTGAAAATCTTTTGTTGAATGTTTTTAAAGATAAACTGTTTTTGTTGCTCACACCAGTCCCACGACTGATCCGGAGTTTATTGTTTCTTTCCTAAACTCTGGGTGCTCATTATATTTCTACACGAGTAGTCTAGAGTTGGGTTTTTCAGATAGTTAGATATAGTGGATTATCTGGAGTTAGTTCAGTCTCTGGACCACACCAGTCTTGCTTAGCTTGGTGCATCGTTATGGGGGGTTCGAGCTATTGCTGGATTGATTCTTGGAAATGGAGTTGCAGTTTTGGAGTTCTTCCTTGAAGACTATCTCTGAGTTATATTGTTCCGCTGCTAGATGTTATCTATCGTTTTCTTTTCCGCTGCTATTTTATTGTATCATATCTCTAATGTATATTGATATCTATTGGATCATCTGTTGTATCAGATATTGTATCAAAGCTGTATATCAATGTATTATTCTTTTATTCTGCTGTGTTATTTACTTAATGTTGTTATAAGCTCCGGCGAATCGGATTTGAACGGTCGAATCTATGGCATTCGAATATGATTTGAAGTATGGATGTCGATTTTCGAGCGGGCAAAATCCGATACGTTACAAATACTAGTGTAGCTTCTCTTATTTCCATTGTGCAGGTAATTTTTTATTTTAGAAATTTCAAAACTTAATAATCCAAAATCATTATGCATTGGTACGATGATGTTTTGTTTATTCAACTTAAATTGTTGTGATACGCATAAGAAGTTTGTTTATTTTTTATATGTTTAGTTACTCATGCTGTTTTTTGCAAAAATAAGTAAATAAAATTTTGTGTTATCTTTGTCGTATCAAACCGTCAATGCATACAGATTTTGAAATATGATTTTAAGAAGCGGTGAAAATAATATGGCTTACATTTCATTTTTGATCACACAGTTGCACGTGTATATAATCACACTAGCTTCCTAAATTAGATCATTATGTTACTTGATTATTAATTTTATTTTGCTTTTATGATTTAAATCATGCCAATTTGCAGCTGTATCTTTTAGTGGATTTATTCTTATGCATCTCATTTAGTATTTTATAAGAGGTAACCAAGAGTAAAAATATTTTATTGTAGCAATAATAACTATTATTGTGTATACCAACGCGTTCCTTAGTTGATTCAATCAAACTACTACCTTGGATGTATGGTTGAGTTCTTAGAGGACCAAGTAGTTTAGCTTAAATCTAAAAGGAACTTCCATAATTAAGCTTGCCATGATCAATTTTGTACATCTTATATCAATAGCTATGGATAACATGCATATAATCTTGAAAAAACATAAACATACATACAATCATTTTCTATATCAGTTGAAGTATCAATGAACTGATGAAAACAGAGAGAATATGTTAAATATTAAAAAAAATCACAAAATCACTATGCTGAACATTATTAACAAAAACATGCCTGGCTTAGACCATTGATCAGAACCCCATGGAAGAAATGAACAAAAGAAGATTGAAAGGCAAGCTCACATTAGATATAATTGCTGGGAAAAATATATTTCAATTTTAATTTTAAGATGCAAAGAACACGTGTTATAGAGGATAATTTGTACTGAAGACCGTGGTAGTGTGATTGATGGTTATGGTGGATCAGTTCTGCCTAGGGAGGTGGCAACGTCGACCTCTATATGTGATTTCAAGGTTAGGGTGAACTTGCGCTTGAGGCCAAACAAGCGATGGCTCGAGGGACAAACGTGACATGTTCGTAATTTTATTTGTAGTTTCCTAAGAGATGATTAGAATATATTATGGATACTGGATGAAGGGTTTTTTTGCCTCCTTGAATCTAGATTGAATATTTGACTTTTTTTAATCCTAAAATGTTAAAATTACGAGATAAATATTAGAAAACTAGGGAAGGCAGAAAGACAAGGAGGTAAGAGTTTAGTTAACTGGAAAGAGCAGAAATTCCGAGGAGAAAAGTGAAAAATATCGGCATGAGTTGAGGACAAGCCTATATTTGGTTTAGGATGAATTGTGGTGATGGAATAAAAGTAGTCTAATATTCTATTTTTATATAATACAATAAATATATTAGGTTTGAATACATATGAAATATGAACATAATGAGATTAATTGCTAACTAATATTTATTGATTTATGGTATTCGTTGTATTAAAAATAATTAATAAGTGTCATATTAAATCAACAAAGTTAATAACTACTATATTATATCAACAAATTTAATATTAATTTGAATGCATATCATAAATCAATTATTGCTGGTAAAATATAAATTTTATCCACATTATCAAGCAAATAGAGTATGAAAATATAAGCTTTTAGTGGAGGCTCATTTTATTTGATTATTATTCATGTCTCATGCATTAGTAATGTCGTAGATCTTCATTATGATAGTTGTAGTATGTTTCCTTTACTTAATTGTTAATTTTATTTTACTTTGTGATTTAAATAATGTCAATTTGCGGCCGTATCTTTTAGTGAACTTATTTTTATGATTCTCTTTTAGTCTTTTATAATAGGCAACTAAGAGTAAAAATTGCAAGTAGATGGTTGACTCATGTGATCATATATTGCTAATTTTTGTGTTTCCTCTTTTAGTAATAGTAGCGGTTATTGTTTATACTAATGCATTCGTTGTTTCATGTTTGTAGGCTTGTAGTATTTTAGTACTAGACGACTGGAAAACAAGATATTAACACAAGCTGAAGACCTCTTTATTACGTAAGTTTTTATAATCACTAATTTATTTAATTCCCATAAAACTATTTTTCTCCTATTTGATGGAGTACATTCGATCAACTTATAGACAACAAAGACAAATCAAACAATATATGTATGTGTTGTGTAAAATATGATGGTGTATAAAAAATACTCTTCGAAAGAAGGAAATATAGGCATTTTCCTAAGAAGGGATGAACATTTAATGCTTCTAATCTTGAAATAAAAAATTGTCTCTAATATGCTCAATAGTTATATGATTTGAGTTTCGTCACAAAAGGCCGATGCTGAACCACCAAACCTCAACTCCACCAACTCATTCCAAACACTAACTCCATCTCCATTGCTTCAAACTATAACATGATGACTATTTACAGGCAACAAATTAAATTTACCGAAAACACCCTCTCCTTCTATTATGTATACGAATGCATTCCATAAATTTGGAATTTGCTCGTGCAACTCTGAAACTGGTTTTAAGGTGAAGTCCAGGTACATGTTGGTGTTCATGTGTATGCACAAGATTTCACTCCAAACGCTTCTCCTGATATTATTCGTACATAGACTCCATATTTTTCGACTTGTGATACATCTTTTCTTAGTAGTTCTTGATACTGTGGCTCGATCCTATTGATTTTTAGCTCTGTTTTATAGCATGAGTATCATCAGATTATGATATTAAGAAATGTTACATTTTATATTTTTGAACTAGATTAATCCATATTTGCAATCCTATTTATTTTTAATTTAGTTTCAGGTTGTACATGTCACGAGACTGTTACATTTTATATTATGAAGCTGCATTGATCAATGATTCAAATCCTATTGATTCGTAATTCAGTTTTGGATCATATAAGCCATAATAAGACTATGAGATTAAGAAATGGTACAATTCATATTTTGAAGCTTAATTGATTCATATGTCATAAGATTATGATGTTAAGAAATGTTATATTTTATATTTGGAAGCCAGATTGATGCGTAGTTCCAATCCTTTTTTAACACCATGTTCAGCGGACGTCTCAGAGTGAACTATTCCTCTTCTTGCATTTAACAGCTGCAACAATAGTACCCTTATAGAAACATAGAATCACTGATTTTCAATATAACAATGCTCAACTAGTGCAACCCACAAAATACTAAAGGGATATTATACCTTTTTTACATAAAATTTCTTATAGAGTAAAATTCAAACGTGGAAACTATTTTCCATATAGTGATGTATTTTTGCAAATTGTATTAGAAATATTGTAAGCATGACCAAGCTAGCATAGGATCGATTTCACCCTATAGAGGGGGTGAATAAGCTGATATTATTAATTATAAAAATTTAATGCGGAAGTATATAAAATATCGCAACACAGATATAGCAGAATAATAGCAGCACAGATAATAGCAAAATAAAAACAGAAATAGAACAACACAGATTTACCCAACTTCGGCAAAACTCTTCCTACGTGCTGCCCCCAAAGTTTCTACTAGAAATTAAGTAGTCAGACGCTTACACACGTAAACTCACGACACTCACTATCGACTAGCCTAACTCTATGCTCAAAACCCTGCCACAACTCAGCCATTGAGTTGTGAATTCTCGAACTACACCACCGTAGTTCGTCCCTTAGTCGCACGACTAGAAATTACAAAAGTTTAAAAGTAAATTACAAATAAAAACAATTTAAAAACAAAACCCTAATTTAAATTAAATCTCAAATTAACCACCAAAGGAAACCGGCCCAAAAACTTAGTGATAACAATTATCCCCCTTTTCTTTATCTTTCTTATTATCGGCCGTATATTCTCCTTAGTGAATAATGTCTGCCTCTTTTCTTCTTCGATCTATCTTTGTTCCTCTTTCACAAAAATTAAGGCTTCATGATTTTGAAGCCGCCGCTTGGAAGGTTGATTGATTTATGTTCTCGCGTTGCTCTGTTGATCGATCGTACGTTGCTTAGCTTCGGCTGCTTCTCGATCGAGTTCAATTTTAATGGTATGTGATTTATGCTTTTTTTTGTTTTACTGGTTAGCTTGCTTGAACTTGATGCTTTTGAAATTCCGATGATGATTGGGTTAAATAGGGATTGATTCCCTTTATTTTCGTTCGACTATTTTTTTTCGAATTCCTCAGTTACTTTGGCTCGGCCCTTTGATTATGCTTGAATGTTTGTGATTTCGTTAGACTAGTTCAATTCGTATTTTTCTTTGCTTGATTATCACGGCTCATTTCTGACTTGTTTGATTCCTTGGCTACCACATCTTGATGTTCTGGCATTTAAACTTGACTTTGGTTCCTTTCTTTATGTTTGTTGACTTTGGCTAGTTGATACTGTGATAATATTTGACTTCGGCACTGACTTGTTCAATTTGAAATTCCTGATGTGCTTTGACTTGATATTACTACATATGTATTCATGTTGTATTTGACTTGATTTGGTTGAACTTGCTACTGTTTTGACTTTTATAACTACAAATTAACTTCGTGAATTTCTGGTTTGACTCTGACTTGTTCATCATATTCTTTTGCAAGTTGAGTTTGGCCATTTGATTATGTGATGATATTTTAGATGAGACTTTTACTTTAACTTGTTCAACGTCACCTGACTTTGACTTTGGTAATACTGTTAATTGCTCTGTTGCTTGATCAGTAGTGGATTCAAGCTTATACAGTGATCCCATGTTTACTGTTGTGTTTTTGCCTCACTGTTCTTTGCTCCAGTACTGTTCTCATTTCTGGTCTGGTTACATTCTTTGGTTTATCTAAAGTTTACATGTGAGCATTTGACTTAATTTGAAACTTGTAAAACCTACTTGACTAGTTCACTGTATTGCAATTTAGTTTCAATGTTTAGTTCGAATGCACTAATGTCTCCATTTGTACACATACATGTATGTATATGTGTATGTGATGTCTCGGCTGTGTTTTGTGCCTTTTTCCATGCCACCGAACTTTATGTTCATTGGTGCTCTGATCCTCGTGTATATGATGCATGTTGAAACTAGTCTGGTTGCATATATGTTACTTATTGTGGTCTTCATACATGCCATTTGAAGTGATCTGTTTCCATATGGTCTGGTTCACGTGTACATGTGTTGATTATAGTCTTGTGTTCATTAACATTGTACTTGACTTATGCAGTCTGCATTGAAATGCTTGTGCAATGCATGTAGTCTGGTTGCCTCGAGTACATATATGATGCCTTTGTTTGCTTGAGTTTCATTGATGTTGAGTTCATTTGTTTTGAGCTGGTTCGATTTGATTTCATTACACTGGATTACTGGTTTATGACTTTGTTTCATCTGGTGGTAGCTGCATGTATATGTATACATGTTGTCATGTCAGCATTGACTCATTTCACTTGCATATAATCCGGTTCACTTGAGTCCGGTTAGACTGTCTAGTCTCCTTAGTTTTGTATTGTTTGAGCTAGTGCATTTGTTTGCATATTGAGCTGTTGAGCCACTTGGTTGAACATGTGCTCTTTTGCCCGACCCATTTCCAATGAACCGTTGAGTTGTATGGTTGCATTCCCTATATACATATGTGAACTACATTGTTGTTACTTCAATTGCTTGCTTTTAAGTGGTAGCTGAACTTGTTTCACTCGTTGTCGTTGATCATAGCATTCACGTGTACATTTGGATTGCACCTGTGTTGAATCCAGCTCATAGCTGGAGTTTAACCTTGTGCTAATATCGTGACTTTATTTTTATTACACTTGAGTTGAACCGGCTTTTGATTGGGTTTGACCTTGTGCTCACCTGTTCCTGCAGTTTTGTCAAGTGTATATTGGTGTGCACGGCTTTGTAGCATGTACAGTGATACACTGTGCATGTCACAGGTTGTTCATGTGTGATGAATTCAAAATTAAATGTCGACGAACAACCCAAATAACCGAGGCAAATACTATTTTCAAAGCACATTTTATTTTACACTACACAAATTTTTTTTTCTTCAATTTTACTGCGTTAGTGTTTATTTTACAGATCACTCAAATTCAATGCTTGATACAAATTGGAATACTGTTGAAGATCAAATACGAGTGAACGAGTGATATGTAGTGAGGTGCAAATGTATATGGAAAATTGTGATGTAATCAAAATTGTATTGTAATTGAAATTGTGTGTGTGTATAGTGGGAGCTCAAATTTATACTATTCAAAATTATAATAAATATTTGTTTGAATAAAATATTTGTTTGAATTTAAATTCTTTGTTACTTATTTTATTCAGCAAATATTTATTTAATTCTGTGAAAATAAAATAGTACATTAACAAATATTTATTTAATTCTGTGAATATAAAATAGTACAAATACATTTAAATGAATAATGTATATATATATGTTTATTATCATCAAACAAAAATCATATACTCGCATATTCAACAATCTCCGCCTTTTGATGATAACAAACATATATTTAAGATTTTGAATTTATTAAATGTATTTGATCATTCAATTTGCTCCCCCTTATTTGAATGCTCCCTCTCTACAACAAAGCTTCCCTTTCATATATTCATGAGAAAAAATAAAAATATGCAAATGACCCTAGATGCAAATTGAAAATACAAAATATAATATTTGACATTTATTTGTCAATGCAAATAGAAAATATAATATTTGACCTTTATTTGCCTTTATTTGACAAAATATTAACTTTTCTCTTCCTCTTTTGTTATCAGCAAAAGAGTAATAGTGTTAGAAAAATAGAGATAAAGTGATAGACATTAGTACAATATTAATACCAAATCGAGCATAAATATTAAATTTCAATAAAACATCAAACAAAAATCATAAATACTCTGTTAGGCGCATATTCCACTTTAGAATGATAGGGATGATGCAAAACCATATAGTCGTGTCTATTTTTGTATATTTATGTCAGGAATTTGAATATCTATTAACCATGCATAACCGTTAGGACTTTTAAATGAGATTATTAGTATTCCAAATTTTTATAAAAAAAATTAATTCAAGTATCTTCTAACCACGCATAACCGTGAGGACTTTAAATGGGATTAGAATCAACTTGTCTATTTAATTAATCAATTTTGATATGTGTTCCATACATGCATAACCATGACGACTTTTTATTGAGCATGAAAGCACATAATCAAAAATTCCAAGTAATCCACCCATGCATAACTGTGGGGACTTTTAAATGAGATTGAATACTTTGGATGTTTTTATTGTTAAAAAAATATAATAAAATGAAAAGAGAATAATTTTCCATTTAAAATACCACATATTGACATACTATATCGGATTTTTATGGGTTATGGTCGATAGAAATATGATAGAAATAGAAGTGGTCATGGAATTTTTACCAACGAAAAGTATTTATAGCTCTTGTTTAAATTTGTAAAGAAATTTACTAACTATATTGTCTCAAGTTATAATATATGATTAATATCAACACTCGTCACTTTTCCAATCACTATTTATCTATTGGATAATCAGTAGGGAGTCATATTAGTTAATGTAGTCATTTAAAAACAAATTATAAAATAAAATTTTCTAAAATGACTAATCTGAAACAAGGTCAACAAAAACTATTTTCTAGAAGGGGTTTTATAAAAGAAATGTCTGCTGATTGAAAAATTATTTGAGATAAAAAATATGCAGATATTTTCTTTGAAAATGATGCAACTACTGAATGTCTCAATATAAATCACGTTCCACCAGTAATTTTTCTATCAACTAGATTACCGATGTAATCTGCATCTGAATTTCTTATTGACTCAAATTTATCATTAGTTGAATGTCATAGACCAGATTGTGGAGTTGCAACAATTCCATGAAATCCTTTTTACAACTTTTAAATGAAATTCTTTTGGATTTTAATTGAAGCCGTGCCAATAAAAAAAAACCGTGAATATAGAGTTATCAGTAAAATAACCAAATGTATTATCATAAATCAATAAAACACCATCATTATTCCAAACAATTTTATGTGAAATAGTTCAAAGATTCTTGAGGAACTTATAGTGTTCCTGGCAAAAAAAATATAATTGGCCAACAATTTTGAATAAATCAGAACCAAGATCAACGTTCATTTCTTTATCACATAACTGGCTGATTTAAATTCATGTTAGGGTGTAGATTATCACATTTAATATATCGTTCAAGATAAGTGTACTGTTACCTATTTTACCTTTACGATAATTTTTCGTTGTTGCCTATTGTAATTCTGCAACCTTTATACTAGACTAAGGAACTTTTATTTGTTATTGGTTGTGTGCCTGAAACAGCCAGAATCCAGATAACATTGTTGTTGTTCCTTAGCCTACCACCACACCTACAGGAGAAAAGATTTTTATGACCTATTTGTTTTTATAGGTCCACGGTTGTTAGTGGCAAATGATTTTGAAAAATATGTTTGAGAAGACCCAAAACTATTTATATTTGTTCCTTTCGGCACCCAGATTTGTTTAACTTTAAGGGATTTTATATTTGTGCCTTTTGGAACCCAAATTCGAACGATTTTTACGTTTTTGGGTCTATACCAACAAATATTCTGATCGTGTCCAGTTTTTCCATGTATTTTCCACTTTGAACTGACTTGGTTAGTTTCATTTCTACCATATTCTGATTGATTATACCAAAGTCCTTGTCTAACCTTATTAACAGTTTGTTTCCCAAATAGCATATTTAATGATTTTTCACTTTTTGAAAATTTTTCTAAAGTCATAGATAGTTGTTGGACTTGTGTTTTGAGAGATTCATTTTCATTTAACAATTGTGTGCACTTTTTAATTGAATTTTCTCTACTAGTGTTTTCACTCTCTTTCAAAACCAGAATTTCATTTTCAAGTGATTTTATTTTAATTTTTGATTTTTTGATTTCTTCTTCAAATGATGGACACTTGTCACACTTAGGGCTTTTGGTTTAATAGTTTTTAACCAATTGATCAAGTTATTTATTTAATTCTATCAAAGTATCTCCTTTTGATTTAATTTTAGCTTATTTCTCCCTAAGTCGTTTAAAACAGCGATTTACTTCATGGAAATATATAAGTAATTCTGAGCGAGTAAGTTTTGACACCTCGCTTGGCTCATCATCGCTATCAGTTATATCACCTCGAAGGCACATATCTGCATTTTCACTCTCATTGCTAGCTCTTTTATCATCATCACTTTTATTGCACATGGCTGCAAAACTTCTCCCTTTCGATTTCTTTTCTTGTCTGAGTCGATTTCGTGGACAATTGGGCAAGATGTGACCGGTTTATTGCACTTGTGACAGAAGATTTCCTGTTCTTCTGAGTTGTCTAGTGCATTGACTATTCTGCTTTTCAATTGTTGATTTAGAGCTGGATTTCCGTATTTGCGATTCCACTTCTTGAATTTCTTTATTAATAGTGCCAGCTCAGCTGCTCCATCATCATCATCATCATCACTTTCTGTTGTTCCTTTGAGAGCCATCGACTTCTTCCGAGTATCACCTCCTTCACGTTCTTCCTTGAATTTCATCTCTAGCACATAAGTGGTGATATTTCCAATGAGTTCTTCAACTTTAACTTATTTCAAATCTTTTGATTCTTGAATGGCAGTCACTTTTGCTTCAAAATTCCGTGGAAGGACTCTGAGGATTTTTCGGACTATTTCCAACTCTGTGTATGATTTTTCGAGAGCTTTTGAGTTGTATATGATATTGGAAAGTCATCCATACATCTCTTTGATATTTTCATCCTTGGCCATTATGAAGTTTTCGTATTCGCTACTTAGCATGGCAAGGCAAGATTCTTTGACTTGAGATGTTCCTTCGTGGGTCACTTCGAGTGTGTGCCAGATTTCCTGCGTAGTTAGATAGTGTGAGACATGATTAAACTCGATTTGATCCAATGAACAAATCATAGAATTCATAGCTTTAGCATTAGCATTCTGTAGTCTATTTTCAAGATCTATTCGTTGATCTATTGGTTTATCTATTTCTTGATTATCTACAACTATAGTTGGTGCTCTATAACCTATCTCAACAATATTCCAAGCATCAATGGTTTTCAAAAAAAAATTCATCCTATTTTCCAGTAAGCATATTCACCACTGAATATTGGTGGTCTAACTATGGACTGACCGTCGGCAAAAGCATTATTAAAAGAAGCCATTTTAAAAATGCAAAATTTTTTAAAACAAAAATTGGTTTTTGAAAAATTAAATTTTTGAAAACAAAAATTGACTTTTGCTCCTAGCTCTAATACCATTTGTAGGATCGATTTCACCCAAAAGGAGGGTTAATAGGGTGATACTATTAATTATAAAAATATAATGCGGAAGTATATAAAATATCGCAACACAGATATAGCAGAATAATAGCAGCACAGATGATAGAAGAATAAAAATAGAAATAGAACAACACAGATTTACCCAGCTTCGGCAAAACCCTGCCTACGCGCTTCCTCCAAGGTTTCTACTAGAAATTAAGTAGTCAGGCGCTTACACATGTAAACTCGCGACACCCGCTATCGACTAACCGAACTCTATGCTCAAAACCCTACCACAACTCAACCACTGAGTTGTGAATTCTCGAATTACACCACTGTAGTTCGTCCCCTAGTCGCACGACTAGAAATTACAAAAGTTTAAAAGTAAATTACAAATAAAAACAATTTAAAAACAAAACCTTAATTTAAATTAAAGCCCAAATTAACCACCAAAGGAAACTGGCCCAAAAACTTAGTGATAACAATTATCCCCTTTCCTTTATCATTCTTATTATCGGTCGTATATTCTCCTTAGTGAATAATGTCTACCTCTTTTCTTCTTCGATCTATCTTCGTTCCACTTTCACAAAAATTAGGGCTTCGTGATTTTGAAGCCGCCGCTTGGATGGTTGATCGATTTATGTTCTCGTGTTGCTCTACTGATTGATCATTCGTTGCTTAGCTTCGGCTACTTCTCGATCGAGTTCGATTTTAATGGTATGTGATTTATGCTTTAGTGGTTAGCTTGCTTGAACTCGATGCTTTTGAAATGCTGATGATGATTGGGTTAAATAGGGATTGATTCCCTTTATTTTCATTCAACTATTTTTTTTGAATTCCTTAGTTACTTTTGCTCGGCCATTTGATTATGCTTTAATGCTTGTGATTTCACTAGGCTAGATCAATTAGTATTTTTCTTTGCTTGATTATCACGGCTCAATTCTGACTTATTTGATTCCTTGGCCACCACGGCTTGATGTTTTCGCATTTAAACTTTACTTTGGTTCCTTTCTTTGTATTTGTTAACTTCGGCCAGTTGATACTGTGATAATATTTGACTTCGGCACTGACTTGTTCAATTTGAAATTCCTGCTGTGCTTTGACTTGATATTACTGCATATGTATTCACGTTGTCTTTGACTTGATTTGGTTGAACTTGCTATTGTTTTGATTTTTATAACTGCAAATTGAATTTGTAAATTTATGGTTTGACTCTCACTTGTTCATCATATTCTTTTGCAAGTTGAGTTCGGCCATTTGATTATGTGATGATATTTCAGATGAGAATTTTAATTTGACTTGTTCAACGTCACCTGACTTTGAATTTGGTAATACTGTTAATTGCTCTGTTGCTTGATCGGTACTTGATTCAAGCTTATACAGTGATATCATGTTTACTGTTGTTTTTTCGCCTCACTGTTCTTTGCTCCAGTACTGTTCTCATTTCTGGTCTGGTTACATTCTTTGGTTTATCTAAAGTTTACATGTGAGCATTTGACTTGACTTGAAACTTGTAAAACCTGCTTGACTTGTTCACTGTACTGCAATTTAGTTTCAATGTTTAGTTCCAATGCACTAATGTCTCCATTTGTACACATACATGTATGTATATGTGCATGTGATGTCTCGGCTGTGTTTTGTGCCTTTGTGCCATGCCACCGAACTTTTTTTCACGAGTGCTCTGGTCCTCATGTATATGATGCATGTTGAAACTAGTCTGGTTGGATATATGTTACTTGTTGTGGTCTTCATACATGCCATTTGAAGTGATCTGTTTCCATAGGATCTAGTTCAAGTGTACATGTGTTGATTATAGTCTTGTGTTCATTAACATTGTATTTTACTTGTGCAATCTGCACTGAAATGCTTGTGCACTGCATGTAGTCTGGTTGCCTCGAGTACATATATGATGTCTTTGTTTGCTTGAGTTTCATTGATGTCGAGTTCATTTGTTTTGAGCCGTTTGGATTTGATTTCACTGCACTTGATTACTGGTTTATGACTTTGTTTCATCTGGTTGTAGCTGCATGTATATATATACAGGTTGTCATGTCAGCATTGACTCATTTCTAAATGCTTGCATACAATCTAGTTCACTTGAGTCTGGTTGGACTGTCTAGTCTCCTCAGTTTTGTATTGTTCAAGCCAATGCATTTGTTTGTATATTGAGTTATTGAGCCACTTGGTTGAACATGTACTCTTTTCGCCTGACCCATTTCCACTGATCCGTTGAGTTGTATGGTTGCATTCACTATATACATATGTGAACTGCATTGTTGTTACTACGACTGCTTGCTTTCATGTGGTAGCTGAACATGTTTCACTTGTTGTCGTTGATCATAGCATTCATGTGTACATTTGTATTGCACCTGTGTGGAATCCAGCTTATAGCTCGGGTTTGACCTTATGCTAATATCGTTGTTTTATTTTTATTACACTTGAGTTGAACCCGACTTTTGATTGGGTTTGATGCAGATCAGGCCAAAGCAATGAGTCGTTCACGACTTAAGATGGTACCTATCAGTCGTTTCCGACCTAAGGAGTCACAGGGGGAAGGCATACGAGTTAGTAAAGAAGGATTGAGTCGCCTCCGAGCTAACTGGATACCAGAGGGAAAATGGTGCCGAGTTAACGACCTAAATCTAACGAGTCACGACCTAAGGTCTTAGGTCGGCAACGGCCTAATGTGTTGCATATGTGCTGAGTTAACGAGTTACGACTCATGATAAGTCGACCCAGTTAAGTCGTTTGAGAAGCTATGAGTTTGGGAGTTAAGTCGTCTGTGTTCTTTAAGTCGTGTGATATTATAGGTCATCACCGACTTATGTGTGTGTTGTTGCAGTATGTTTATCTTGGAGTCGTAGGTCGTTAGGTCGCATATGACCTAAGTGTGTTGAGTCTTTAATTTTGTGGCAGTGTAACTTAAGTCGTGTACGACTTAAGAGTTGGATCTTGTGTCTGTGTCATGGGTCGGCCATGCAGGGTCATTTGTTGAGTCGTGCTGTGTTGTACATATGTTTGCGTTGTTAAGTCGTAAGTCGGCAAGGGATGTAAGTCGGTCATGTATATGTGTTGTATTGTAACTGAGGCGTGAAGCATCAGTTAGGTCGGCAACGACCTAGTTGAGTCGTGGGTCGTAAGTCGCAGCCGACTTAAGGGTCAGGGGTGAAATACTATAAATACGCGTGAGTTGTACATTTGAACAAGGTTGATTTTGAATAAAATTTCTTGTTGATTGCTGTGTGCTTTCATCTTAAATTGGTAGTTGAGTGTAATCTCCTATCTCCACTTTCGGTTATTCGAGTGCGCTCGAATCAACGATTGTTGAAGCCGATTCGCGGAATCAAGTGCGCTTGATCAACGCTTGAAGAATTGAAGATCTTCTTTCATGGTATCGTGGGCGATCAACGTGTTAGAGATAGCTAGAATTCGGTATCTTCGGATCAACGAATTTGGGCATTTTGGTATTCAACAATCCACCGATTGCTACACTTTCATCGTTATATCGATTTTCTGTTAATCCGCTGCGTCAGTTTTTTGGTATCAGAGCTAGACTTAGCCAATCATAGCTAAGCCGAGACTTGGAGCCAATTTTTGAAGTTGCAACAAGTTTGAAGATTTTGATCCATTTCATTTTGGATCTAGAGTTAGAGAAGTGTTTGTATTTTGGCCGTGAGATTTTGCGCGCCAAAGTTTGAAAGTATTTGTTGAAGAATTTTGAAGTATTTGTTGAAGTGTTGTGAAATTTAACCATGCCACCAAGGAGAGCTAATCGTCATCAAAATGTTGAAGAGTTGTATAGAAGAGAAGAAGCCGAGCAAATGGAACAACGTATTAATGAGAAATTTGATGAAGGCATTGGAAAGTTAGAGAAGTTGATGAATGATTTGAATCAAACTCAAAGGAGGAAATCACCAATCTCGAACCATGGAGGAAACCGAGTTTCGCCATCGGTTACGGAAGCGAGGAGGGTATCACCGCAATCTTTTAGAGAAAGAAGAGAAACATCAATTTCTTCAAGGAGAGATCACCATGACTATGGACATGAAGAGAGAAGAAATCCGCGTGAGTTTGAAGAAGAGCCATATAGAGATGAAGAGAGACATAGTAGAAGGGACATGCGTGATCGAAGGGATGATAATGGTCGAGATCGATATAGACGTACATTTGATTTTGATGAAGAGGGTGATAGAGCTAGCATTCATTATCGAGATCGAGACCCAGTTCGAAATTCATATCGAGATGTGGATGATGATCGTCGATGGGAATCAGGTATGAAGATGGAAATTCCAGAATTTAAGGGTGGAATGGTTGCTGAAGAATTCTTAGACTGGTTGTCCAATGTGGAGGAGATCTTTGATTTCAAGGAAGTTCCGAAGAATCGTCGAGTGAAGTTGGTTGCTACTAGGTTGAGGGGGAGAGCTTTGGCGTGGTGGCAGCAAACTAAACTTACAAGGGAGAGAATGGGAAAGTCAAAGATTGAATCATGGGAGAAGATGAAGAAGTTGATGAGAGCTACATTTTTACCTTACAACTATCAATCACTCATGTACCAGAGGTTGCAGAATCTGAGGCAAGGGACGAAGTCAGTTAATGATTATGCAGATGAATTTTACCAACTCATTGCCAGAAATGATATTATGGAGACGGAAGAACAGGTAACTGCTAGATTTGTTGGAGGGTTGCGAATGCAGATCCAGGATATGGTTAATATGTTTGATCCAAGATCTGTTGCAGAAGCACATCAGAAAGCGTTGGCTTGGGAGAAGCAAGGAAGGCGTGGAGGTGGTGTGTTTAATAATTCCAATAATCAAGTGAAGGGTGCTAGTGGGAGTTCTAATGTTCCTAAACCTGTCAGTAAGCCAGTAGTGAAGGAGGGTGAGAAGGCAAAGGTTAGCAGTGGTTTCAAATGTTACAATTGTCAAGAGTTGGATCACAAAAGTAACGAATGTCCGAAGCCGAAGAAGAGAGCAATGGTTGCTGAGATTGAAGAAGATGATGATAAAGAGGCGGAATGTTCAAATGCACCTTATGTTGAGGAGGAAGACTTATTGTCCGGAGATGAAGGTTGTAATTTGATGATGAGGAGATCTTGTCTTACACCAAAGCAAGAGGAAGATTCTAGTTGGTTGAGGAGCAATATTTTTCAGTCTACATGTACTATTCTGGGAAAGGTTTGCAAGTTCGTTATTGATGCTGGAAGCTGTGACAATATTATCTCTACAGAAGCAATAAGGAAGTTGAACTTGAAAACTGAGAAGCATCCTAAACCGTACAAGTTAGCATGGTTAAGGAAGGGTGGTGAAGTGAAGGTGTGTCGAAGAGCTTGTGTGAATTTTTCTATTGGAAAGAAGTACAAAGATGAAATTTGGTGTGACGTTGTAGACATGGATGTGTGTCATCTGTTGTTGGGCAGACCATGGCAGTTTGATAGAGCAGTACAACATGATGGTCGTGCTAATAGTTACAGTTTTATGTTCGAAGGTACTAAGATCACTTTAGTTCCCAAGAAGCAGCAACAGAAGGAAAGCAAGCTAGAGAAGATCGAAGAACTGAAAACTTTACTATCTTTGAAAGAGTTTGTCAAGGAGGTTGAAGAGGAGCCTGAAGTGTTTTTGTTGATTGGGCGAGAGTGTAGTGAAGAGGTTGAAATTCCAGAAGAAGCAAAGCCAGTTTTGAAAGAATTTGAAGATGTATTTCCAGAAGAGTTGCCTAAGGAGTTACCGCCATTGAGGGACATTCAACATCAAATTGATCTTATTCCGGGAGCAGTTTTACCACATCGACCACATTACCGGATGAGTCCGAAGGAACATGAGGAGTTGCGAAGGCAAGTGGAAGAGTTGTTAGAACATGGACGTGTTCAGGAAAGCTTGAGTCCTTGTGCAGTGCCAGCATTGTTGGTGCCAAAGAAGGATGGAACATGGAGAATGTGTACCGATAGTAGAGCTTTGAACAAGATTACTGTTCATTACAGATTTCCTATGCCAAGGTTGGATGACTTGCTAGATCAGTTGAGTGGGGCTACTATCTTTTCGAAGATTGATTTGAAGAGTGGTTATCATCAGATTCGAATTAGAATGGGAGACGAATGGAAGACCGCATTCAAGACGAGGGAAGGTTTATATGAATGGTTGGTTATGCCGTTTGGTCTATCAAATGCACCAAGTACATTTATGAGGGTGATGAATCAAATTTTCAGACCGTACATTGGGAAGTTTGTTGTAGTTTACTTTGATGATATTCTGATTTATAGTGCGAGCACAGAGGAGCATGTAGAGCATTTGAGAAAGGTGTTAATTATTCTTCGTGAGGAACAATTTTATGCAGCTACGAAGAAATGTGTGTTCATGACTCGAAGTGTGTTATTTTTGGGATATGTTGTATCTGAGAAGGGAATCCAGGTGGACCAGAGTAAAGTTGAAGCTATTAGAAATTGGCCACAGCCGAGAACTATCACTGAAGTTAGAAGTTTTCATGGATTGGCATTATTCTACCGAAGATTCATTCCACACTTCAGTAGCGTGATGGCACCAGTTACCTTTTGTATGAAAGGGAAACAGTTTTCTTGGTCAGAGGAAGCAGGAGTTGCTTTTGAACGAATCAAAGAACTTTTGACGACAGCACCAATTCTTGTATTACCAGATTTTCAGTTGTTGTTTTAGCTACACACTGATGCATCAAAGGTTGGGATTGGAGGAGTGTTGAGTTAGAGTGGGAGGCCAGTTGCTTATTTCAGTGAGAAATTATCAGGAGCAAAGATGAGATATAGTACATACGATGTTGAGTTTTATGCCATTGTGCAAGCTGTTAAACATTGGAGGCATTATCTATTTCAGAAAGAGTTTGTTCTTTACACTGATCATGAGGCGTTGAAGCATTTGCAAGGACATGATAAGATTTCTACGAGACATGCATCATGGATTGCTTATTTACAATAGTTTACTTTTGTCGTGAAACATAAATCTGGGGCAACGAATCATGTGGCTGATGCTTTGAGTAGGAGGAGCCATTTGTTGACTACAATGAAAGTTGAGGTGACAGGGTTTGAATTATTGCCAGAATTGTTTGAGGAGGATCCTTACTTTGCAAAGTTTATTGAGAAAGTTAAGGATGGGAGTACTGATGAATTTATGTTAGTTGATGGTTTCTTATTCAAGGGGAATCGATTATGTATACCAGATAGCAGTTTAAGAATGAGGATTATCAAAGAGTTGCACGAGGAAGGACATGTGGGCCGTGATCGTACATTACATTTGATTTCTCAATCTTACTTTTGGCCCTCGATGAGGAAAGAGGTTGAAAGGTTTGTGGAGAGATGTCATATATGTCAGGTTTCGAAGGGAACTGCAACCAATGCAGGATTGTATATGCCGTTACCTGTACCGTCTAAACCATGGGTTGATATCAGCATGGATTTCATTTTGGGTTTTGCCTAGAACTCAAAGGGGGAATGATTCGATATTTATTGTGGTGGACAGGTTTTCGAAAATGGCGCATTTTATTGCTTGTAAGAAGACGGCGGATGCTGTTCGTGTTGCTCGGTTATTTTTCAAGGAAATCTATCGTTTACATGGGTTGCCGGAGTCTATTGTTTTAGACAGGGATACCAGATTTTTGAGTCATTTTTGGTTAAGTTTGTGGAAGATGGTTGGAACAAAGCTGAAATTTAGTAGCGCTTATCATCCGCAAACTGATGGACAGACAGAAGTTGTTAACAGATCGTTGGGAAATTTGTTGCGATGTCTTGTACAGGACAATCTGAAGAGTTAGGACATGAAGTTATGCCAGGCAGATTTTGCACATAATCATGCGGTGAATCGTAGTACGGGTTTCAGTCCATTTCAGATTGTATATTCAAATCTACCCAGGGGACCGTTAGATTTAACAGTAGTACCACAACCAAAGGAAACAGTTAAACGAGCTGCAGATTTTGTTGATGAGATGACTGAATGTCATAAAATCGTTAAGGAACGATTGGTGAAAGCGAATGAGAGGTATAAGCGAACTGCAGATTTGAAGAGACGAAATGTTGAATTTAACGAAGGGGATTTGGTTTACGCTGTGTTAACCAAAGATCGTTTTCCAATAGGCACTTATAACAAGTTGAAAGCCAGGAAAATTGGTCCTGTAGAAGTTGTGAAACGAATTAATGAAAATGCTTATAAGTTGAAGCTACCGGAGGATGTATACACTTCTGACGTATTCAATGTTAAGCATCTTTTACCATATTATGGGGGTAAACAATCCGATGTGGAAGAATTTACAAATTCGAGGACGAATTTTTCTCAACCAGGGGAGGATGATGCAGATCAGGCCAAAGCAATGAGTCGTTCACGACTTAAGATGGTACCTATAAGTCGTTTCCGACCTAAGGAGTCACAGGGGGAAGGCATACGAGTTAGTAAAGAAGGATTGAGTCGCCTCCGGGCTAACTGGATACCAGAGGGAAAATGGTGCCGAGTTAACGACCTAAATCTAACGAGTTACGACCTAAGGTCTTAGGTCGGCAACGGCCTAATGTGTTGCATATGTGCCGAGTTAACGAGTTACGACTCATGATTAGTCGACCCAATTAAGTCGTTTGAGAAGCTATGAGTTAGGGAGTTAAGTCGTCTGTGTTCTTTAAGTCGTGTGATATTATAGGTCGTCACCGACTTATGTGTGTGTTGTTGCAGTATGTTTTTCTTGGAGTCGTAGGTCGTTAGGTCGCATACGACCTAAGTGTGTTGAGTCTGTAATTTTATGGCAGTGTAACTTAAGTCGTGTACGACTTAAGAGTTGGATCTTGTGTCTGTGTCTTGGGTCGTTAGGTCGGCCATGCAGGGTCATTTGTTGAGTCATGCTGTGTTGTACATATGTTTGCGTTGTTAAGTCGTAAGTCGGCAAGGGATGTAAGTCGG
The DNA here is from genome assembly GCA_030765085.1 of Allium cepa. Taxonomy (NCBI): domain Eukaryota; kingdom Viridiplantae; phylum Streptophyta; class Magnoliopsida; order Asparagales; family Amaryllidaceae; genus Allium; species Allium cepa. The sequence continues at coordinate 907,269,722 of CM060940.1, forward strand.
TCATGTATATGTGTTGTATTGTAACTGAGGCGTGAAGCATCGGTTAGGTCGGCAACGACCTAGTTGAGTCGTGGGTCGTAAGTCGCAGCCGACTTAAGGGTCAGGGGTGAAATACTATAAATACGCGTGAGTTGTACATTTGAACAAGGTTGATTTTGAATAAAATTTCTTGTTGATTGCTGGTGCTTTCATCTTAAATTGGTAGTTGAGTGTAATCTCCTATCTCCACTTTCGGTTATTCGAGTGCGCTCGAATCAACGATTGTTGAAGTCGATTCGCGGAATCAAGTGCGCTTGATCAACGCTTGAAGAATTGAAGATCTTCTTTCACGGTATCGTGCGCGATCAACGTGTTAGAGATAGCTAGAATTCGGTATCTTCGGATCAACGAATTTGGGCATTTTGGTATTCATCAATCCACCGATTGCTACACTTTCATCATTATATCGATTTTTCTGTTAATCCGCTGCGCCAGGGTTTGACCTTGTGCTCACCTGTTCCTGCAGTTTTGTCGAGTGTATATTGGTATGCACGGCCTTGTGAAATGTACAGTGAAACACTGTGCATGTCACAGGTTGTTCGTGTATGATGTATTCAAAATTAAATGATGACAAACAACCCAAATAACTTAGGCAAATACTATTTTCAAAGCACATTTTATTTTACACTGCACAATATTTTTTTTTCAATTTTACTGTGCTAGTGTTTATTTTACAGATCACTCAGATTTAGATGTTGGATACAAATTGGAATACAGTTGAAGATCAAATATGAGTGATATGTAGTGAGGTACAAATGTATATGGAAAATTGTGATGTAATCAAAATTGTATTCTAATGAAATTGTGTGTGTGTGTGTATATATATATATTGTGTAACAATAAAATATTATTTTAATACATAAAATCCCTATAATAACAACATTTTGTAAAATAAGTATTTCACACGTATAAATGAATAAAATATTGCATTTCACTGTATAATTCACTTGAATTCCAAAAGTATTATTTTGAAAGCAACTTATTATTTTGTAATCTATACAACAAAAAGCATTGGTTAGTTGTTTTTTTAACACATACTTCAGGTAATCCACAAACGGCTCCGCTTTGTACAAGCATTGGTTAGTTATAAAAGACAAAGAGAGGCTGAGATTTATTCTCAGCATAGACATCAAGCGGCTCCACTTTATATCTAAATGCTGATTTATTCGCACGATCTTCCACGATCAACTCATATTTACTTACATCATCGCATAATTTATCACTCATCTTTAATTTCCTCGCACCATATTATCTCTCTCTCTCATTTCCACATTTTTCCATCCTCCATCAAAAGCCTTAGGCCTCCTTTCTCCATTGCTTTATCGGTGTATTTCCAAACCCTAATTTGGATAAATACAAAAAGACCGAATCGAGATGAAGACTGGGTTGCAGTTGTGCTTCGGTCATTGTACTCTTCAAAGAATTATTCCATCGATTTTATTTTTCTTGCTCATGGCAATTCCTAGTTTCCTCAATTGCCAATCTAATGGAATCATTACCATAAGCTGGTTAGATCTTCTACCTTCTAATTATTATTTTTCATACTACTCTAGCTTGGATTTGAATTCTTTGTATAATGATTTTCTATTCTACCCTTGTTTTTGACATTTCGATTTTATTCCTCTTTGTAATTTTACTTGACATTTTGATTTCTTCTTCTCTAAAAGTTTTATTTCATGAAATTACTTTGATTTGCAATTCTTATTTTGTCTTTTGCAGGGATAATGACAACGACCCTCATCTCATATCAATTATATCAAATTCTCATCTTTAGCTAAAGTTAATTTTTACTAGTACATAGAAAAGGAAGCATACATAGGGATGGTTCTTTTCTACTATATAGAAAAATGATGTGGTGTTCCCAAGAATGTTCATCGAGCGAATTATGCATGTCAGTATGTGAAGAATAAATTTCCAGCTTTTGATGTGCTTGATGGTATGGGCTTTAGACCATATGAACCTAACATAAGGTTTGTGTTGTTCTGAGAGGTTAGGTATATATTGTTGTTGCAACTGTACTACCTGGTGGAAGAACTACACATTCAAGACTAAAACTCCCATTACAACCAAAAGCGACATCAACATGCTCAATATATAAATAATCAAAATTAGCAAAACTTAACAATCAACTGTTCTTATATGGGATGAATCTACAATGGCACATCATTATGCTTTTGAAGCATTTGATATAATTATGATTGATATAATGGATATAGATGAACCATTTGGCGGTAAAATCCTTGTTATGAGAGGAGATTTTCGACAAGTATTACCGGTTGTGCCTAAAGCTACAAGAAATGAAGCGATTAGTGCATGCATCATTAAATAACTTTTATGGGAAATTTTAAAAAAATTCATTTAAAGAAAGACATGCGAGCAGCAAATGATATCGCATATTCAAATTTCTAATTTAAATTGGAGATGGCGCCGAACCTTTAACCAATGAAGAAATGATTCAAGTACCAGCAAATATGGTCATATTGTTAAAAAATGATGTTAATACACTATTAAAGTTGATAAATACAATTTTTTCCAACTTATCAAAAAATGCATTCGACAAAGAGTACATAGTTAATAGAGCATTAATTACACCACTAAATGAATATGTCGACAAGCTTAATGAACATGTACTCAATATATTTCCTGGAAATGAAATCATTTACTATTCATATGATACAGTAGAAGATGATGCTTGCAATTTACACCAATAAGAATTTCTAAACTCAATCACTCCTGGCGGTTACCTTCACCTACATTGGCTAAAATTGAAGCTTGGAGCACCGATAATGTTGTTAAGAAATTTGAATTCGAAAATTGGATTATGCAATGGAACGAGGCTTATATGTAAACAACTGCATAAGAATTGCATTGATGCTGAAATCATCATTGAACATTATGTTGGTACTAGAGTTTTCATTCCAAGAATCCCAATAAAGCCACCTGAAAATTTGAATTTACCATTTCTGTTAATACAAAAACAATTTCCAATTCGTTTGTGTTTTTCCTTCACTATAAACAAGGCACAAGGGCAAACGATAAAAAATACTAGTATATTTTACCTGAAAAAGTGTTTGGTCATGGACAACACAACTATATGTGGCGCATTCATGAGGAGTTTCAAGTGCTAATACCATGGTGTTTGTAGAAAAGGGACATGTTGTTGGACGAACCAAAACTTTCACTAAAAATGTCATCTACAAAGATGTTTTACTGATTAGCTAGGAATAAAGGTACTTAATTTGATCTTCATCTACATACATCCAAGGTACATCCTCGTTGTATTTACCTCTTCTTCTATGCGACCTATAGGTGAATCTATAGCATATGAAATGGAGAAGTTTCATTTAAACATTTCCATGGCTTCTAGGATTTCATTTGTGCCTTTTAAATCTATAGTATATGCAATGGAGAAGTTGTGGGCATTCCATCAACTTTCCTTTTTGATTATAGTAAAAGGTTCACTCATGATTACAGTAAAATATTTTATCTTCATTATTTCAGATATTCTTATGGGGACCTTGTTGAAATTTAACATTAATTACTTCTTATATTGGATCCTCCAAACTTGTGTTTCTAGAATATTTAAAAAGATATAATATATTTTAAGTCATTGCTTTTTTAACTTCATTAACAGGAACCAACTGCTGAGTTGCCTAGTGGAACTTTAAAATAATGAAAAACCCCTGAATTGCTGAGTTACCCCCCGTCGAAAAAAAAACCCAAAATTACTCTACCACGCGGTGACACCAGTTACTACTTTCAAGGCACCACATAGTGCCTCTGCGTGGTGAATAGAAAATTTGAAAAAAAAAGCAAAACATAAATTAAGAAAAAAAATTAAAAGGGTGTTTTCATCATGAAATTTTTTGTGAAAACAGAGGGCAACTAAAGTATGTATCACAATGAAAATTGTTCATTATATATATAATGAATTATATTCCATCGATTTTATTTTTCTTAGTCATGGCGATTCCTGTTTTGTTTAATTTTGGATCTAATGGAATCATTACCATAAGCAGGTTCGATCTTCTACGTTCTAATTATTATTGTTTCATACTACTTTGGCTTTGATTTGAATTTTTGGTATAATGATTTTCTATTCAACCCTTATTTTTGTCATTTCGATTTTATTCTTCTTTGTGATTTTACTTGACATTTTGATTCTTCTTCTCTAAAAATTTTATTTCTTGAAGTTACTGCGATTTACGATTTTGTCTTCTGTAAGGAAAATGACAATGACCCTCATCTCATATTAGTTGTATCAAATTCTCATCTTTAGTTAAATTTAATTTTTTACTAAGTATATGGAAAAGGAAGCATGCATAGGGATGATTCTTTTCTATTATGTAGAAAAATGATATGATGTTCCCAAGAATGTTCGTTGAGCGGATTATGCATGTCATCATGTGAAGAATAAATTTCCAGCTTTTGATGTGCACGGTAATCTGGCTACGATGGCATGCATATACGATTAAGGCCAAAGTTGATGGGCTGCGATTGGTATGGGTTTTATACCATTATAAACCTAAAAGAAGGTTTGTGCTGTTCTATGAGTTTGGTATATATTGTTGTTCCTGTTTACAAAGTTTATTCAATGGTCTGTCAAATACCATATTTGGATTTGTGAAAAAGAAGATAGCGATTTTACAAACGTGTGCGCGCGCTTGGGCGTGCTTATTATAAAGCAAATTATCGAGCATGTAGTTTGACAATAATTCACGGGCTTCATGTTATCAAATTTTTTCTTTGTCTTTAGTTTTTGTATATTTTGTTCTCTATGGATAACAACATCTCATCTTCCACTAGTTAGTTTGCTAATGTTTTGTTGGTCTTTATGACTTTGATTTATAACAAGGAGTTCAAGAAAGAAAAAGGATTATCAAATATTCGACAAAGTATGATTTATTAGAATCTAGGTTAATATTTGTTGTTAAAATCTATCCTCAAGTAAACCTGCATTTATGAAAAAATACTGATTAGTCGACCGGAACCATCAAGTCAGTCGACTGGCTTATGTACATGCAATGTTATATGTTGCACAATTCAGTCGACCAAATATTCATGATCAGTTGAAATGTGCCGTATTCAAACTAAAACTTTTTGTTTCAATTCATTGGACTGATTCATTATATTCAGTCGACAAAATATAATTTAAATGTCGTATTTTTTAAAGTTTTCGAAGAGACACTCCTCTTCTTGAACATGGACCTCTTCTAGGAAGAGTTGTAATCATTTCTGTTCGTTAGAACTCTTTACCAAGTGTTGTAACTCTTTATTAATTATAAATATACATTCCATTCAAGCTCAAAGAACCTACTTTTCTATTCTCTACCCTCTTGAATATTCAAAATTCATATTTTTTAGATTTTGTGAAATCACATTTATAATTCTTCAATTCTAAAGCAATATGTACTTTTCTTATCTTCATGGACACACAAATATACATATCATACTTGAGGAAAAGATTATAGAAAGGGTGTACTTCATTCGACAAATTTGTGTTGTATCAAGAACACACAAAGTCAAGAAAGCAATTTATTTGTATCGAAGTCCTATTTGGTTGCTCAGGCAGGAAAAATTCTATTTAGTTGCTCAGGCGTTCAAAGTCCTGTTCTGTTGCTTGGGCGGTATAAACCTATTCCTCCAGTTAAGTGAGGGTTGCTAGTTTAATTCCAAAAGGAGTTTGGGATTGGACGTATAACGGGAGTTCAAACTAGTATAAAAATCTCTGGTGTCATTTTATTTTACTGCTTTATTTACTTACTTTATATTCCGCAAAGTAGTTTAGATAATATTCATATTACACGATCCTATAGTCACTATCATTTGGTATCAGAGAAAGGCCATCTTATAACTATAACACAGTTATTTGATACACTGTTAATATGGAAAATAACACTAACACAAGTTTTGTTGAAGGTCAATCCACTGCACGACCACCACTATTTAATGGGTTGAATTATAACTATTGGTCTACTAGAATGAGAATTTATATGCAAGCCAATGGTTATGATACTTGGAATATTACCCAAGCAGAATATCACATATGCATTACTAAGAATTCATAATGTTCTAACACACACAAAACTAGATGCTACTGCAAATGCCAAAAGCTATGAATATGTTATTTTGTGCATTAGATAAAAATGAGTTTAATAGAGTTAGCATGTATACGACTACTTATGAAATTTGGTATACACTTAAAGTTACACATGAAGGCACTTACAAGGTAAAGCAAAGTAAGATTTCTATGCTCAAGAATCAGTTCCAGAATTTTAAAATGAAGCAAGATGAAACAATAATTGTATTCTAGATTTCAAAACATATATCATTCCCTCTTAGCATTAGGAGAAAAATATTCAGACTTCAATATTGCTTTCAAAATCCTCGACTCTTTAACGGATGAAGGTGAATGAAAAGTCTTAGCAATCGAAGAAGCTAATGACATTTCAACTATTAAACCAGAAGAGTTGATATAAAATCTAATGTGTTATGAAGTTAATCTCTAGGAAAACAAGTACAAGTGCAAGACAAGAAGAATATATCCTTCCAAGTAGAAAAAGATGAATCAGATTCAGATGAGGAAGATATGGCGTTTATTGCTAAGAATGTCAAAAAGTTTTTAAAATTCAGAAAGAGCAACAAATTTAGAAACAACAAGAATAGCTTTAGCAGTAATAATTGCAACAGCAAGCTATCCTCCTCTGCTATTGAATGTTATGAATGCCACAAGAAAGGACACATCAAGAAAGACTGTCCTGATAGAAAGAGAAACATATTCAAAAATAAGAAGCATAAATACAAGATGAAGTAGGCCTTCTCAATAACACGGGATGATTCAGAGTCATCGTCGTCATCAGACAGTGATTCTGAACAAGCCAATGTCGGCCTTATGGCTTCAACTTACGATGTAAGTGATTTATCTTTTGATGATTTAATTGTTGTAAACTCAGAATTATTAGATAAACTAAAGGAAATTAAAAGAAAGTATAAAGATGCACTAGAGAAACTAAACATATTTGAAATAGAGTTGATATGCTAAGAGATGAAAAGAAAATTCTAGAAGAACTTGTTGATACAAAAGAATCTTTGTCCAATGTTTCTTCTCAGCTCACTATGCTGTCAAAAGGAGTAAAAGTTGAAAAAGAAAAGAATATGACATTAGATTCATAAAATCATGATTTAAAATCAAATGTCGGAATCCTTGAACTAAAAAATACCAGTCTCAAAACCGAGTAAGAGAATATTACTAAAAATATGACAAATTTTAATAAAGGAAGAGAAACTCTTTTTAAGATTATTAGTAATTCTCAATCTACTACTAATAAAAATGATTTAGGATTTAAAAATTCTTCAAAACCAAAGAATAATAATAATAAATACTATAAAAATTATAATTTGCTTAACAATTTTGTGAAACCAAAATCAAAGCCAAAGGTTGTCAGTTAAAAGAAGTTAATAAAACAAGTACTATAAAAATTTGGGTACTAAAAACTGACAATAATCTAATTAGAAACAAGTATATAAAATATTTCACATCTATTGTTCATAAAAATAAAGATCTTATGTACAAAGGGAATTCTAAACCCTCACGGGTTTGGCTTCCTAAGATTTAACTCTTATAACCCTAATAAAAAGGTGGGCACCAACGTTATTTATATTTTTTTTGCAGGTACTGACTAAAAAAGAGGAAAGTGGATACTCGACAGTGGTTGCTCAAAACATATGACAGGAAACGAAGATATGCTGACTAACATTATTTACTCAGATGGAGGTTCTGTCACTTTTGGAGACAATTCCAAAGGATACATCATCGGCAAAGGTGATGTGAGCAATAATGGTACATCTAATTTACCTCTTATTACAAATGTTTTCGCTAGTGAAGAATTTAAAACACAATTTACTTAGCATAAGTCAATTGTGTGACAAAGGATTCAATATATCTTTTTCTGAAGATTAGTGTAGCATTTTTGATCAAAATAAAAATCTTATATTTGAAGGTACTAAGTACATATATATATATATATATATTTGTGTATATGTGTGTGTGTGTTAAATATGAATATAAATCATAACACAAATATGTGTCTAATAGCCCAGAAAATGATCCTTGGTTATGGTATAGAAGGTTTTGTCATATAAATTTCAAAGCTATAAACAAATTATCTAAGAATGGTTTAGTAAAAGGTTTGCGAAGAATGAATTTTAAAGCAAACAATATTTATGATGCTTGTCAATTAGGTAAATTATCAAAATCATCTTTTAAATCAAAGAAAATATTTCTACATTACAACCACTTGAACTATTGCATTTGGACCTTTCTGGCCCAACTCAAGTTCAATCTATAAACCATAGCAAATATGTGTTTGTAATAATATATGACTATTCGAGATATACTTGGGCTATTTTTATAAAAAATAAAAATGCACTTTTGTTAATTTCAAAACTTTTGTTAAAAGAATTCAAAATCCCAAAAGTTTAAAGACTAAAAACATTAGAATCATGGAGGTGAATTTGAAAATGAAGCTTTTGAGCATTTTTATAATAAAAAGGAAATTTACCATAATTTTTATTTTCCTAGAACACCACCGCAAAATGGAATTATAGAAAGGAAAAAATAGAACTTTACAAAAATGTGCAAGAGCTTTATTAAATGGAAGAACTCTACCAAAACATTTTTGGCCAGAAGCTGTAGCAACTGCTTATTATGTTTTGAATCGTGTTTCCATCCGACCACTAAAAAACACACTTCATATAAACGAACTAATAATAGAAAACCAAATATTTCATATTTTTAGGTTTTTGGTTTAAAATATTTTATTTTAAACACAAAAGATCAGCTTGGAAAATTCAATCCAAAATCCGATGAAGGAATTTTCATAGGATATTCGAAAAGAAGTAAAGCTTATCGATTTTTCAATAGAAGTACTAAAATAATCGAGGAAATACATCATGTATCCTTCGATGAGAATTTTAAATTTAATAGAAGTCCTAAGGATGATGAAATAATGACTAAGACAATCACAAATAATAATACTCAAAATAATTTTAAAGAAGATGAAAACATTGTTTATAATTTTGAAGAAGATGAAAATATTGAAAATGGATTAAGATCTCCTCCTACGATTTTACAAGATCACCCTATAGAAAATGTAACTGGAGAAATTAATTCAAATGTCATAGGTAGAAATCAACTTAATCAAATGGGCCATGTAGCTTTCCTTTCTAACATTAAACCAAAAAATGCTAAAGAAGCCTCTACTGATGACTATTGTATTATAGCTATCCAAGAAGAGCTAAACCAATTCGGACGAAACGAAATTTGTGACTTAGTTCCTAGACCAAGTGATCAAACAGTTATTGGTACTAAATGGGTATTCAAAAATAAAGATGATGAATAAAAAAATATTATTAGGAATAAAGCTAGATAAGTTGCACAAGGATGTAATCAAGAGGAAGGAATTGACTATGAAGAAATGTTTGCTCCAATCGCTCGATTAGAAGCAGTACGTATCTTATTGGCATTTGCATGTTTTCATAATTTTAAACTTTATCAAATGGATGTGAAAAGTGTTTTTCTAAATGGATATATAAAAGAAAAAGTTTATGTTGAACAACCTCCTCTATTTTACATGAAAAATTTCCAGACCATGTCTATTAACTTAAGAAAGCTTTATGTGGTCTAAAACAAGAACCTCGTGCTGGGTATAAATGTCTTAAGCTATCTTATAGACTCTAGTTTTGAAATTAGGAAGGTCAATCAAACTCTTTTTATTAAACATACATAAATGGATATTTTAATTATTCAAATTTATGTTAATGATATTATTTTGGTTCCACAAATGATAAGTTATGTCAGGAATTTTCTAATATAATGGCCAAAGAATTTAAAATGTCACATATGGGAGAATTATCATGTTTTTTTGGATTACAGATTAAATAATTAGATAATGGAATTTTCATCAATCAAGAAAAATACTGTAACAATCTAATTAAACGCTTTGGTATGGAAAATACTTTTGCCAAACCAACTCCAATGAGTACAACAATCCATCTCGATCGAGATGAAGATGGAAAAAGTGTTGACCAAAAATTATATTGAAGTATAATTGGATCGCTACTTTATCTAACGGCTTGTAGACTTGACATAATGATGAGTGTTTGTTTATATGCCCAATTTCAAGAAAATCCTAAAGAATCACATATGCGAGCGGTGAAACGCATATTACGTTATCTAAGCAAAAACAAATATTTCAGACTCTTTTATCCGAAAGAATGTCCTTTCGAGTTAGTATCATATAGTGATGCTGACTTTGGAGGATGTTGGACAGATCGAAAAAGTACGAGCCAGTCTTGTCACTTTATTGGAAAATTCTTAGTGTATGGTTTAGTGAGAAACAAAATTGTGTTTCACTCTCGACATGTGAAGTAGAATATATTTCAGCTGCTTTAGCATGTGCTTAAGACATTTACATGCAACAAACACTTCAACATTTTGGAATTAATTTGTCTAATTCAACTATTTTATGTGATAACACAAGTGCTATAAACTTATCTAAAAATCTTGTCAATCATTCACGAACAAAACATATTGACATTCGTTATCATTTTCTTCATGACAATATTAAAAAGGATGTAGTCAGATTAGAATTTGTATCTTCTGAAAGCCAGATGGCTGATATATTTACAAAACCTTTAAATGAAAATACTTTTATAAAATTAAGAAGAGAACTAGAAATTTTATCTTTAAAATATTTGTAAATTTTTTTAAATATATATATATATTAATTTTTTTTTCAAAATTGGGGCTATTGGGACTCGATCTGTGGTCTCATGGCTGGGAATCTCATGCTTTTCAATTTTTCTATATATTATTTCACACTATAGGCTGAACTTCACTTCTCCTTATACATTTTTATAGCTATATTTTTACACCTACATTGTTTTTAGACAATTGTTTAGTTCTATCAATTTTTCTCTAGTTTCAAACCTTCTCACCATAAACCTGCTTTTTATTTTTGCTCATTCATTCAACTATATAAACCTTCATCTTTACATTTTTATATCAATCTCAAATAGCTTATTTCAAAAATAATTACCAAGTCATTATGTCTTCTTAAGAAAGCTCAAAATATTCTTCCATTGATTATAGCTCTCCATCCACCAATTCTTCTAATCTTTCAACTCCTACTCCTGCATATGAACCTGTTCCTATTGTACCACCCTCAATTATCATACCAGATATACACCAAAAGCTAAGCATGGATGAAAACTACATTTTAGCTCACCATCTGTCAATGATAAGATCGATGACATTTACCATTATCAAAGAGAAAAGCTAAGCATACAATGAGAAATGTACTATGAAGAAAAAGTTCATGCTAGGTGACTCGGTTTTCTGAAAAAATGTGCAATAAATTCTGTGGTGCTTCACCAACATAAAATAATGTTCATGTTCCATCACCGAGAGGCCTCCATACTCTCCAAATTCATGGGAATGCTCAACAATTCAACAAACTCGAGAACAGGCTAAAAATGAGCTGGAAGAATGTGAGACTCCAAAGAATTCAACTTCCTCTTCTTAAACTATATTCTCTTGTTTTTATCTATGTTCTATTAACATATATAATGTATGTATATAAATTAGCAATTCTTTTTGTCCATAAAGATAACATACTATTTTTCATAGAACTAATCGACTGAATTGGTACATTTAGTCGACTGAATACTCTTTTAATAGAAAAACTATACATGAAATTCGGCTGAATAAGCAACTGTTTTCAGTCGACTGAATCATACCCAAAATGAACTAAAAAGTTTCTAGAAAGGGTGTACTTCATTCGACAAATCTGTGTTGTATCAAGAACACACAAAGTCAATAAAGCAATTTATTTGTATCAAAGTCTTGTTTGGTTGCTCAGGCGGGAAAAATCATATTCAGTTGCTCAGGTAGTCAAAGTCATATTCTGTTGCTTAGGCGGTATAAACCTATTCCTTCGGGTTAAGTAAGGGTTGCTAGTTTAATTCTAGAAGGAGTCTAGGACTGGACGTAGAACGAGAGTTCGAACCAGTATAAAAATCCCTGGTGTTATTTTATTTTATTGCTTTATTTATACACTTTATATTTTGCACAAGTAGTTTAGATAATATTCATATTACATAATCCTATAGTCACTTTCATGATTATATTCTGATTTTTCCCCTCGATATTAATAGGTATAAATTTCAAGCATGGCATGATTGGATAGCTTAAATGTATATTCAAACATATTGCCAGCTGAAGCAATGCATTTCATCGGAATGTGCTAAAGTAGAACTAATACAGAGAAAGAACCTGTTCATATATATCACTTCTGTTTTCAAACCAAGATTTTGATTTCCAAATATTTTATACCTTCCAAGAAAATGATTTATATAAAACGTAATTTTTACACCTATGCCATCGGCACGGGCCTCGTACTTGTGTGTTTGTGTCTATATACATACATATATATATGTATGTATGTATGTATATGTGTATGTATGTATGTATGTATGTATATGTATATGTAGATGTATATGTATATATATCTGTGTGTGCAATGTAATAACGGTACATGTAATAACGGTACATACATACATATATATTAGTACTATATTTTATTATGCGCAATATAAAAAAAATTAGTTGAATGATCACAAAGCAGAAAAAGTATCTTCTTCTTAATTTTCCCTAACATTTTATTCTCCTTAACAATCAACGTCTTATTATGGTTTAATGAACTAATATTCATTCATCTAATCATCAAATCTTCGAAGAAAAATAAAAATAAAATCCGTAAATGTGAATATCATGCCTCAATTAACAAAATAAAATAATAATTTAATTCACAAATAGAAATGTAAAAATCACAATACAAATATAAAACAAACAAACAAAATAGTTTTTCAATCAATGCATTTTACCTGAGAAGAAATTCCTTATCCTCCTTGATTCTCTTATATTATGGTTTTTTCTCTTTAATTTTCTATATTATTTTATGATAACTGTTATCCCAACTTTAGGCAAGGTTGAGATATCCAAAATTTACTGGGAATCAATGATTATTATTCTTGAGTATCAATTATGTACTGCAGCCTGTAGGATAACCATGGATATCGATGAATTTTGTCGAAGTCCAGATTGAGCTACAATTGGTAGGACATGACCATAAAGTTCATAAAAGTCCGCACCTCAAATTTCAAGTCAATCCAAGTTCATATGCTCAAGAAATGATGGATTCAGTTTGAGGGAGATGAACCTTGCTCGGTTCGAATCCATACGATACCCCGTAGTTCGAATCGATGGACTTCGCATCAGGTTCGTATCCATCGGTTCGAACCCATCTACTTCGAATCCATCGGTGCAACCCTTGTTCGAACCCAGTTGATTCGACTCCATCGGGTTGCCTCGCCTCCATTCGCATTTGCCTCGATCAGGAGCTAACTAGCCTCGCGCTTGCCCTATTCGAATCCGATATGATGAAATCCTTCGAACCCATGATTTCACCCAGCTTCATATCCACCCAGTATCCTTGCTTCGAATCCATGGAAAACGTTGTGTTCGAATCCCTCCATCGAAGCACGCCACGATCGATTCGAAGCACCTCCGTTCGAATCCCTTTGTGAACAAAGCCTTCGAATCCACTTGGTCATGGCGGCAAAGAACACGGAGTCGACCCATTCAACTCGGAGCAACAAGTGGATCGACACGAAGAACGCGCGCCACGTCATCGCAAACGCACGAGATGCTATCGAGTCGACCCTATCGATTCGAACAGGATCGAGTCGAAGCAACCAGCGTACCGAAAAACGCCATCTTGAATCGATCATATCTCTCAATCCCTTGATCCAAATTCCATGAATTTTTTTACAGGAGTTTGCCTACATGTCGAAGAATATCCACGCCAAGTTTCATCACGATTGGACACTTTTTTGATCGATTCGAACCAAGGGTCGAATCGATCCCAAAGTGGGCCCGGATCTCCAGAATTCGGGCGTGTGGGCCCCCTCACATGCCAGAAGCGGTCTACCAGATTTTTAGGAGAAATATTAGCCCCCTACGCCTATAAATAGAGCTCCTAGTCATTCAATAAAAGGGGTCGGAGAATTTGGAGAAAGAAAGCACGCCCGGACGCTGCCAGGACCACTTTATACCATCATCACTACTACTTATTTCGAATTTGGACTTTGTAATTGCGGTAATTACTTGTAACCAGGAAGGATAATCGATAAACGGATAAAACTTTGGAGTGGACATAGGCCGGAGATAGCCGAACCACTATAAAAACTTGTGTCTTTGTTCATTACTTTTGGATTGCTGCTCGTTATTTGCTGAGATCTGTGATTTGTGTCTGAATATTGTTGATTTATATTCATACACTGGTGCTTTCACATTATTTGGGGTTTGTGACCAATTTTGGCGCAAACACTTTGGTGCTTTCATTGAGAGGAACCAACACCCGCTACATCAGATTCAGAATTTAGATTTAAAAGTTTGAAGAATTCCGATTCAGAGATAATGACTCGACAAACAAGACAAAGAGTTGATCGGAGCCAACAAGGAGGAAGCCAAGAAGCATCCTCAGGAGCAGGAGAAGGACAAGCTTCTGTCTGCATCACCAGAGATGAGATGGAAGCTATGGCTAATTCAATATGTGAAAGCATGATGAAGACCCAATAGGAGATGCTGCAGAATTTCCTCGAGCAAATGAGGGCGGCGAATATGCAGAACCTTGGACCAACTACAACAACTGCAAGTGCAGGACAAGGAATCAGGATTACAGAAGCTAACAAAGGTCAAGGTCACGATTAGAATGCAGGAATTGAAGGTGTCCGACAAGGGCTTGGGGCCAGACCCTCAGGGTCCGATACTGGAAGACCAACAGACGGAGCTCAACAAGCCGGAAACAATGCTTATGCTAACGAGCCACCAGAAGAATACGTGCCAGAATTCCCTTCAGGGCTCGGGGGGCAAGATAGGAACTTGACAAGGGTCCAACCCCAAGACGGAGACGAGAGAATGATTGGCCTAATGCGACGAATCGTGAGAGGAGGACTGCCTAGTGGAGGACTGGAAGAAGTCAGTCGGATTCCGTTCACTCCGAACATCCGAAATGCAAGGAACCCTCCAAAATTCAAACTACCAACGCTAGAACCTTATGACGGGAGGTCAGACCCAACCATGCATATTACCAGATATATTAGGCACATGGAAGTGCTGGGGGCAACCGAGGAAGTGATGGCACGATGCTTCCCTCTATATTTGTCAGATTTGGCTGCGCTTTGGTTCAGGCAAATAGAAACTGGATCAATCAGAACGTGGAGCGAGCTTGTAGACTGCTTCATGAGACAGTTTAGGGTCCATGTGACGCGACCCAAGAGTGTGATGACTTTAGCTTCGATCAAGCAAAGGGCCGGAGAGTCCATAAAAGATTTCCTACTACGATTCAACGTAACAGTGACTTCTGTAGATCGCCCGGATCCATCGATGATTTTGATGGCAGCAGTGGCAGGAGTCGTGGAAGGCACCAAATTTAAAGATTCTCTGAATAAAGATCCGCCACAAGATCTTGGAGAGTTCTTTCATAAAGCTGAAAAGTTCATCCGATTAGAAGAATCACGAGCCGAGAGGCTGGAAACAAATGTTGCGCAGAGCGAAGGAACCTCCAGAGAACAATCCGGAGCGGACAAGGGAAAAAGGAAACAGAACGACAGACATGATGGTCCTGATAAACGGAAGAAATTCCGAGAACCAAGATTTAGGCAGTACACAGATCTGACTGCAGGCCTAGAAAGAATCTACACTGAAACTCGGGGGCAACTCCCCTATCGAAAGCCACCTATACGGGATCCCACTGAGCGGGAGCGCAGGACTGGAAAATACTGCCTATTCCATGAGCTGGATGGGCACACCACAGACGAATGCCGCCACCTAAGGGATGAGGTGGAAGAACATGCCAGGGGTGGTAGATTGCCGCAATTTGTCAGAGAACGGACAGCGGCGGTAAGGCCTGAACAACTACCGCTTCCACCTAACAGGAACGATCCTGGATCGGGATCACGACTCGTCATCCACTGATTAAAGATGGCAAGGGCTAAGTCCAGGATTTGGACTTCGGTCGAATAATTCTATTTAGATTTGTTTTCAGAATAAACAGTTACTCCACCTACACATGTACAGGAACCAGAGAGATCCCTAGGCATGCTCTGGGATGGAGATAAACCGATATGCCCGGAGAGGCAATGTTTAGCTTTTTCTGATGTTTAAGATTGAACATCTAGAACTCGAATTTTAATAAATAAATTAGAACTTCTTACAATGAACCTTTTGACCGGTGAGTCAGAGGATGAACATTAAATACCAATATAAAAATGATCGCTTTATGACCCTACCTGGAGAGGCGGGGTCCAGAGTGCAAGAAGTGAGTTGCTTCGCCGGAATGCGATAGGATCGACTCACTTAAGCGTTGTTTCCCCTTCACCGGAGAGTGACAGGATGGGATCCAGCAAGAGCCCGGAGAGGCTATGATCGGTCTCGAACGACCAAGACATCGCTTAATGTTCAGATACATTGAACCGGAGTGCAAGAAGTGAGTTGCTTCACCGGAGAGCGACAGGATCAACTCACTTAAGCGCTGTTTCCCCTTCACCGGGGAGTGACAGGATGGGATCCAGCAAGAGCCCGGAGAGGCTATGATCGGTCCAGAATGACCATGACATAGCTATACGTCCTAACCAGGACCAGAGTGCAAGGGATAGAAGGCAACGCCAGAGTGCAATAGGATCTTTCTATTCAATCACTAAGTCTAGAATGGACTTAGTAAGGGTTCAGAATAGCCATTAATAGTCCGGAGAGACTATGGAACTTCATTCTCAACTTTTGCAGAAAGAATGAATACTGATTCGACTTCGAACAGCCACAAACTTGATTAATAATACTGCAGCTATGAATGAAACGTGAATTTACTACACTTGATTTAAGACCGTTCAAAACATACCTTTTACCAAAAGGCATGTTTTGGGGGGCAAAATGTTATCCCAACTTTAGGCAAGGTTGAGAGATCCAAAAATTACTGGGAATCAATGATTATTATTCTTGAGTATCAATTATGTACTGCAGGATAACCATGGATATCGATGAATTTTGTCCAAGTCCAGATTGAGCTACAATTGGTAGGACATGACCAGAAAGTTCATAAAAGTCAGCACCTCAAATTTCAAGTCAATCCAAGTTCGTATGCTCAAGAAATGATGGATTTAGTTTGAGGGAGATGAACCTTGCTCGGTTCGAATCCATACGATACCCCGTAGTTCGAATCGATGGACTTCGCATCAGGTTCGTATCCATTGGTTCGAACCCATCTACTTCGAATCCATCGGTGCAACCCCTGTTCGAACCCAGTTGATTCGACTCCATCGGGTTGCCTCGCCTCCATTCGCATTTGCCTCGATCAGGAGCTAACTAGCCTCGCGCTTGCCCTATTCGAATCCAATATGATGAAATCCTTCGAACCCATGATTTCACCCAGCTTCGTATCCACCCAGTATCCTTGCTTCGAATCCATGGAAAACGTTGTGCTCGAATCCCTCCATCGAAGCACGCCACGATCGATTCGAAGCACCTCCGTTCGAATCCCTTTGTGAGCAAAGCCTTCGAATCCACTTGGTCAAGGCTGCAAAGAACACGGAGTCGACCCATTCAACTCGGAGCAACAAGTGGATCGACACGAAGAACGCGCGCCACGTCATCGCAAACGCACGAGATGCTATCGAGTCGACCCTATCGATTCGAACAGGATCGAGTCGAAGCAACCAGCGTACCAAAAAACGCCATCTTGAATCGATCATATCTCTCAATCCCTTGATCCAAATACCATGAAATTTTTACAGGAGTTTGCCTACATGTCGAAGAATGTCCACTCCAAGTTTCATCATGATTGGACACTTTTTTGATCGATTCGAACCAAGGGTCGAATCTATCCCAAAGTGGGCCCGGATCTCCAGAATTCGGGCATGTGGGCCCCCTCACATGCCAGAAGCGGTCTACCGGATTTTTAGGAGAAATATCAGCCCCATACGCCTATAAATAGAGCCCCTGGTCATTCAATAAAAGGGGTCGGAGAATTTGGAGAAAGAAAGCACGCCCGGACGCTGCCAGGACCACTCTATACCATCATCACTACTACTTATTTCGAATTTGGACTTTGTAATTGCGGTAATTACTTGTAACCAGGAAGGATAATCAATAAAAGGATAAAACTTTGGAGTGAACATAGGCCGGAGATAGCCGAACCACTATAAAAACTTGTGTCTTTGTTCATTACTTTTGGATTGCTGCTCGTTATTTGCTGAGATCTGTGATTTGTGTCTGAATATTGTTGATTTATATTCATACGCTGGTGCTTTCACATTATTTGGGGTTTGTGACCAATTTTGGCGCAAACAATAACTTTTCACGTATTACCAAAAAATAACCAATTAATATCTTCGTTTGACCATCTTTTAGCAATTGCAATACAAAAAATTTCAAATGAATGAACAACGTAATATTTTCATATGCATGTGTACTCATCTCTTTCCTTGTTATCTGTTTTTCATCATTTACATTTATCCATTTATGATAACGTAGCGCTCCACTTGGGAGTCTTCTCTCTAATTATTTTGACTGATTTTGAATGGCTTTTTATGTTAGGTGCTGTCGTATTGTGCTTGTAACTTTACTCCATGTCTCATATTTTGTGATAAAAATACTACAAGGAATACAGTGATTTTCGGTGGCTTCGAGCCGTCGATGGCCATCAAGAATCATCGAAAATGTCGTTGGTATAGAGAATACAACTTTCTTTATTTTCTGATGGAAACGACGATGTTTTTTCGATAGCTTTCAACGACTATTCCGACGGCAACTTAGGTGGCCTTTCCGATGGTTAAGACGTCCATGTGGCTTGAAAAATCACCGAAAAGCCGTTTGGAGACATCGGAAGCCGCCACTGATTTTTGATCAATAAGCCGTCAAAACTGTCGGCAGCCGTTAGAAATTTGGATGATTTTTTTAACATTATAGTAGCCATTTGAATTGCAAACGGCAAATCAATATCAATATATATCACAACACATCAAAATCAATATATATCATATGTTCAAGCTAAAATCAATATCAATAACAAGATAAAACTCAAACATTACCATCTCAATCTCAAACTCAAACACTACCATCAATACCAAAAAAACCATCCATTATCAATCTTATATACTCAACAATAATATACACATCCAACATCTATGTACAACATATACAACATCTAAAGTGCCATCCTAACACATCAGTCCAACAAATCAACATCAAACATCACATCAAACACCACATGTCCACAAATCAACCTCATCATCTCTCATTGTATACGTACACAAGTTTCAATAACAAAAACACTATAAAACGTACCTTATGACTCATCATCAGCTTCGGAACCTACCAGACGAAGGGAATGCTCCATGTTGCTCCATTTACTCGGATAAAAGCCGGTTCAGTTGCTCCATTTGCACTGCTCGGAGGCAGCCCTGCTCCTACAGTTGTGCAATCCGCTGTCAAAGCTCATTATTCTCAGCTTTGTCTTGAGCCTTTTGATAAGCCTTTTGTGAGGTCCAAGCCTATAAAACAAGTCGAAATATGTTTAAATTATTTACTTAACTTTTATAAGAATTAAGTAATTTTAAGAACGTAGTTAATTTTTTTTAAATTATTGCTTGATTGTATGGTGACCTAACAAATGGAGTATTATTTAATAATTAAGTAATTCAAGTAAATAATTAAGTAATTCAAGTAAATAATCTTTTAAAATTAAGTAAATTAAGTAATTCAAGTAAATAATTTTAGACGTATTATTTAATAATACCTAACAAATGGCACAACTTCTGCAAAAGTAGAAAATATGTGTGGGCTACATATAATCTCTGTGATCTAACCAAACTTCCACACATTATCCAAGCGGGGTGTCCATGCTGTCTAAAAATAGATAGCATCGATTCAGGAGAATCTTGTTCAATGCACTTATCATCTCGCGTAGCACTTTCAAAAGATAAGTTTACATGGTCACTAAAATAATAAGAGAAAAAGAATGGAGCTTCTTCTTTGATATATGATTTGCATTTCGAACATTCAACTTATGCATTTTGTCTCACTTTTTTGTTTGGATGATTTAAGTACATGTTAAGAATAATTATCAATAAATTTTATTACACGAAATTAAACTAATATTTAACATATTCGGTATCAATATCTTTCAAATGGATACATATTTCATCCATATTACATAGAACCTCGAAGACATACTTCAAATAGAAGATGAACAGGTTAATGCTCCATTCCATTATTGAAACCCGAAGAAAATATTTTCTCCAATTTGCAGAGCAATATAGAAATTTCTTCCTCAAGTTTACATAAACGATCAACTTTTAATGTAGTTGAATAAAGCTCCTTATAAAACAAACTAAGTTCTGTTAATACCGTCCAAACTTTTATGGGCAATAGTTCTTGGAAACGACGGGTAACAAATGTTCTCTCTGTGACGGCCCGGATTTTCGACACTCCAAGATCGACATCAATAGGTTCACTGTATTACATGTCGAGCAATCGAATGCTAGAAATACTAGATCGTTAGGGAAAAGAAGAAAGAGGTAGAAGAAGAAACAAAAACAACAACTTGGAATCTCATAATTGCAGCAAAACAATATATAATAGATAAAAATATGTCTTTATACAAAAAGAACTGCAACTGTTATTTACATACTACGTCATCAGAGTACAACACATCAATAACACAATACCGGACAGTTATAATATGTAACGACACGTAATTTTTAATAACTAAAAATAGTTAATTTAATAGATTTTTGTGATTTGATAATGGAAAAATAAAAATTTGCGATTTATTAATGAAATAATAATCAGAATGAAATATAACAATGTTAATGTAAGTTAATTATTAACAATTTTAATGAAATTCCAATTTACTGAAATGATTTAATGTTATACTTGGTTATAAATTGAATATAAGAAAACAAATGTAAATATTGAATTAATTAATGAAATAGTGTGTAATAAATGGTAACTGAATAAAATTAGTGTAATGAAAGTTGTTATAACATTTGTTTGAAAAAAATATAAATTACAGATGTTATTAAATGTAGAAATGATGTCAATTGTTATTTGTTACCAATATATTTAATCAATTACAAATAAACGTAAATAAATGTTACATTAATATGAGTTAAGACAATAGCTGCAAATTGTGAATGTAATAAAATGTATAGAAATGTTAATTTTATTTACAAGGCAATAATTAATGAAATAAAAAGAGTGAAACAAAGACAAATTAATTTATTGAGATTTTAAATTATAATAAAATTGACAAAAATTCAATATAATGGAAATATAGTAGTCAATACAAATAAAAGATGGAAATTGTAGCATATTAGTGAAATAAGATATCAACAAATGTTAACTATGTTATTAGAGGAATAATTGATTGAATATAAAGATTGAAATCAAATTAAAACAATTTATTGAAATTTAATTTTAACTAATTGGGTTTAATTACAATTGAAATTGAACACTTTAGTTAGTGAAATATTAAACACTGAATTTGATATGTAAATTTGCTTTAAGTTATTATAAGTGTCTAAGTAATCAAAAATGATGAAATTTTTTAGTTTATAAATATTGAATTATAAAGTGATTAATTAATTTAATATTAATTTATTTAATTAACGTGAAAATAGCCATTTAGGCCACTATCTCGGATTTCGATGAAACCAGTTTCATCGGATCTGCAACGATGAATTATTATAGGATTTCAAGTTTCGTAACAATCGAACTTGTCGTTCGATCGTACAGGCTCGAAACACCTAGAAATCAATTTAGTTGAAACCAATGTGAAATAAGCTGATTTTAAAGCAACTTCTTCATACAATGAAATTTGGACCTGAAACCTATTCCATTGAGTTTAAAAATATCGAAAACATCTATTTTGATATATGGGATGATCCATTTTCGTTTCGGGAACGAAACGGGCTTTTCGGGTCGTTTATCGTTCAAATTTCAAATCGATCGTGTCCTTTCTTTTCCATTTCAGCTACACCTATAAATAGCTCATTATAATCCTACCAGCCATTTCTTATTATATGTACGTACAATTCTATCTGCTTCTCTCTTTACAATGGCAGACAAACCAAAACCAATTCCAATTCAATTGCAAATCAAAATCAAATCGAAAAATCAAACTCCTCCAAACCATGTCAAATTATATATCGATTTGAAGCTCTCGACGAGCGAAAGTCAAATCTGCAGTTAGTTTTTCGATTTGGGTTTCTGTATGTCCGGAATTCGAGGAATAATTCTCGACTGTTCATTGACCGTAGATCAACTTCGACTGATCGTCAAATCAATGATACTAGGTTGTGGAGATTCGTAAGAAGGGTTCATCTGAGTCATTCGTGGGGGGAGTCATCGATCAGATCATCGGGAATTGGCTGATTAGGGTTTCAAAACCCTACATGGTGCTAGCGGCACGATTTGATTTGGGGTCGCGGAGTGCATCGGCGGGGAACCTAAGGGGAGAGGATGGTGGTGGTCGGTGGCTTCCAAGTGGCCATAGGCGATAGTTTTCGATGGTCAATAGGAGGCTATAGGCGCGTTAGACTGGATCAAATGGAATCGAGGAAGCAAGGAGGTGCTGACGTATTAGCTGTGTACGTGTGTTGTTGATTTAGTTTTTTTATTTTAAATTTAAATCATTTAATGTTCTAATATGCATAACTTTTACATACGGGGTCCGTTTCATGCACGGTTTGTTCCATTGGGATCGTATCAAAATTTCAAGCTTTATGAAACTAGTTTGGTCAAATTCTAAGACTGTTTGAATTTTGGGCCTAAATTGGATTTTTATTCGATTTAAAATCGAAGGTGAGTGTTTTAACCCACTCACAACTACTAAATTATCTTGTGTGGTCAAATTAAATTTATGATGTGATTTGAAATTCATTTATTGATGTTTGGTATGTTTAAATTTGTCTCTGGCTAAATTTGACTTTTATTGCATTTAATCATCGTTTAATTTAATATTGAATATTAATTTGTCAATTTGATACATGTATTGATTATCAATTACCTATTGATGTTTATTGATTGATTTGGATGATGATTGTGATGTATGTTTGATTTTTGATATTGGATGACTGGATGTTGTATTATATATTGTTACAACTGCAAGTTCCCTATGGGTTGAAATGATACATAGCCGAACGATCTACAGATTAGCGAAAATCGTTATGGGTTGAAATGATAGACTCGAGCGATTTTATGGGCTTTAAATTGATTCGGGATTTTTGGTTTGAAATGATATATATCCGTATCACTTGACCCAAAGGTAGAAAATTATATACGGACACCAGATTGGTTAAATTTAATGATTTTTAATTCATTAAAAATTTGAATTCGGTTAATAGGCATTTTGAAATAGAAATTGATTTATACAAAATGAATTATTTTCGATAATCCAAGTGTTAATGCTGGAATTGGAAATTGGTTTTATGAATTGTCAAAGAAATTAAATTGGAATTTCAAGGTTGAAGTGTCAAATATAAATGAATTTATCGGAATTGAGTTATCGAAAAGGTTTGGATATAACTTTGAAATCTATTTTAAACTAACTTAAACTATTTTTATCAATTTAAACTATTTTAATTCATTTTAATCTATTATCACCTATTTAATACAATTTAACCTATTTACCTATTTTAAACTAACTAAATTTATTTAATCTATTTCATATAATTTAAATCTATTTAATCTATATTTAATCTATTTAAATCATTTCAATTCTATTTACATCATTTTAAATCCAATTAAATTAAATTTAAATCTATTTAAACTTTTTTTTTACTATTTGAACAATTTAAATCTATTTAAACTATTTTTAAAAACTATTAAAACTATTCATGACTATCTAAACTATTTTCTAAAATTTCAAACTGTGCAAAGTAAAAGTATTTATATTTAAATCCTTGATGATGATACACCCTAACTTGGGATTTGGAATTGATATTTTGTTTGTGAAATGGCATATTTGAGTAAATAAGATGATTTTGAAATGTGGATTTAATTAATTTTTCTTATCGATAATTTCAAAAGTAAATATGATTTTGAAAGTGGATGTGGTTTTGAAAGTGAATATGATTTGAAAATGATATGGTTTTGAGAATATGATATTTTTGATATCAATTGTAAATTGGACTTTGAAATGTAAAAGTACCATCTAGTTTGAAATAAGCGTTTGGTTGTCAAAGAGATCGGGATCAGATATTGTTGTAATGACTCGAAATTTTTGATCCCGAAAATTCCAAATAGTTAGAAAGAAGAAGAAAGAGAAAGAAGAAGAAACAAGAACAAGACACAGAAACCTCACATTCGCAGCGGATCAAAATATAATATCAATAATAGTTATATCAAAGAAAACTGTATCTATCAATTTACATCGATATATCAGAGTTACAATAATTTTATTCAACATTGGATAGATACAATTTAACATGTCTCAAATATATACAATATCATAGTGTAAACTCTCCATACGTCCCTGCCATCCAGCTCGCCTCCTGAGCTCCAGATCGTCCTTACCTGAAAATCTGTAATACTCGGTCTGACCCGAGAATTACATCAAAGTAACACCCGGGTCAGGCTGGAAACCAGCGTGAGTAAACCCAATTAACAAGGGATACAAAAGCATACATCTTATATAAACCCGGGGTAACTTATATCAATTTACAACTCCACAAGTTGTTATATGCATCACTTATATCACACATCAATTTCTAAGTACCAAACTTAGATTAAATGGTCTGATTCACTTTAATCATTCCATTTCATTCTATTGGTTCCACACATCAAATTATAAAGAATCAAAGTGGTTTTGGGTATTTACTAATACCTGACTCTGGTCTCTTCGAAACCAATATCATCTTAACTTAAATTATTCAAGTGAAATACAACTCAAATTTTAATACAGGATGTCACCTAATTCATCAACAATATATAACCACATCATCACAGTTTAAAACAACATATCTTATCACATAGTATCATAAACCACATATTAGGATTAACAATTAATCAAAGACTCCTAATATCGTTCTATTTATCCTTTAATTACATCACAAATTAATTATCCTTAATCCAATACGGTAATCAACCTTTAATTAATTAATTAATTACTAACCATTATTAATCACCCTTTAATAACATCAGTAAGTAACTACCCTTAATTACTTCATCAAATAAATTAATTACTCCTTAATTATCTCTAATTAATCCCTTGATTAATTATACAAAATAATTTAATCCAAATTACTTTCACAATTCCATATTCCACTAATTACATCCAGTAATTATGATTAATTACTTCACTAAGTAATTATACCCCATTAATCACCACTTAACAATTTCTTAATTAATCCTTAATTTACGGATTAATTATTCTTTAATTATTAATTTATAAAACCTTAATTATTTATTAATAAAACTTAATTAAGCACTTCTTAATCATTAGTTAAGAAACCTTTAATTACTTAATTAATTACTCACTAATTACTTAATTAGTAAATCTTAATCCTTAGACTTAATTAAGTAATTATCTACTTCATTAATTTATTACATAAATTAATTATTCATTTAATTACCCTAATAATTAAATGAATAATAAATCATTAACTTCTAAATTAACTTTAACAAGTTTAACATCAATTTAAATCCTTTAAATGATAAATAATACTTTCCTTATAAATGAAAATTTACAAGATTTAAAACAAATTCCTTTTTAAATTCAAAACATTTAAATTTTTCTTTATCATTCAAATTTGTTTTAAAACAATTAAATTTATAAAACTTAATTTTAATTTAAAACAAAGATCAAATTCAGATTTGAATTAGATTTAAAATTTATTTAAAACATTTCTTTACATTTCAATTACCAATTTAAATTCAAATTTATTTACAAACAATTTTAACAATAAACCGTTTAAAGTATTTTAAACAAAATTTGAATTTAAAACTAATTCATTTCCAACTATGATTCAAATTAAACTTGATTCCCTAATTTAAAATTAGATTCAAAACTTGTTTTAAATTCTTGTTTAATATTTTAAATTCAGTTTAAAGTTTGAAAATAAAACAGGTTTCTAACCTATAACTCAACTAACTCGAGCAACACGTAATTTACTCGAGAAAAACACTAACTAACTCGAATGGAAACTTGAGTAGCATTCCATTTTTGAAAACACTCAAATTTTACAATAATGTCAGGTTTACACATAAACCTGGATCATCTGACACTCCCAAGACCACAACACGGCTACTCCGAGTCCACTGCCCCAAAACTTGGAGCAAAAGCATGAAACTACTCGAACATTACGCGAGTATCTATCTTCCCCAAAGCTTCAGCTGACAACCATGAACGCCGTGCACTTGCACCCACGTTGCCGTCAACTACGATCCCTCGCGACCCCACACGCAAGTCGCCGACCACTCCCAAATACCATTCCGACCTTCTAACAATACGCAGAAGCACGAAATCAAAAACGAGCTTTCAAGCTCAAAACTGTAACAATGTCAAACTAGGAAATTCGCCCAATCACCAAACACCAATCACCTGAGAACTTTCACCTCCGGCCATAATCTTTTCCATATCCCTTCTATCTTCTCCTTGAATTTGGGACAACTCGGTCCCCTAAATAAGTCGCGACAGTCAATTTTTCTAATCACAGAAAAACTAGGGTTATGAAGTTCAATTCCCAATCACCACTGCCTCAATGCTTGAATCCATCTCCATCTATTTTTCCTTGATTCAACTATCACTACTCCATCTCCAGAAATGATACTGGCAACCCCGACCATCTAGGTTGACAGATCCATACCAAAACACAATTTCTGGTTAAACCAGTAATGCCCAATCAATTTCAATCTTAAAATTCTAATTTTAGTTTTAAAATTCATATCTTTGTTTATGAAATTAGCTTATACACTTGAATTAAGAAATCCTGAAAAGTTAAAATTTTAATTGCAAAAGTTTGTCCTGTTATTCTTTGTGTTTTCCAGAGCATTACAGGTTTTTATCTTATCTCTTCATAAAACTTTAAACTTTTAACTTATGTCCACAACTATATTTTTTTATGATGTTATACTCATACAAACTCCACTACTTAGAGATCGAAGCCTAGAAATCTTTTAGGTGAATGATTTCAATTTTTATAACCAGGATTTTAAAAACCTGAAATTCAGACATATACACAGAGTTTAACACACAAACATATATACAGAATTATTTTTAAACATCATGCACTGCATAAATCATAACATATTTCCTTAATCATCACATGCAATTTCAAGGTATACCAAATTTTAGAGATTGCTCACCAGAAACAGATGATGAACAGAGCATATGAAGATGAAATTGAAATTGGAATGTCCCCTGCCTTTGAAAACTTAGTTGCTGGAAATAACATTCCTTGATCTTAAAAGTTTGGGTGCTTCTTTGTTTTGATTATAAACTGCAGTTGCATGCAGGCTTCCAGGTTGAAGAAAAATGATTATTTGCTCCAGACTTAGTTTTTATTTCTTTTTTTTCTCTGAAAACTGAAATGAATTTTTCTATTTGAACATATATTTGCAGATTTGTTTTGGTTTTGAAAATTCTTTTGAAATCTGATTTCAGTTTTAAGAAAAGATGAAAGTTTGAACTCACATAGATTTTGCCAAGTTTTCTCTTATCTATTTTTAATAAAATATTTTCAAAAATAAACAAAACAAATGCCACTTGTTGCTTTAAGATGTAGATTGTTTTACAAATGTCTTTCTTAAGAGTTAAATGCCGTACACATGTTATTAGAGATGTTCACAAGTTAACACATGTACTTTTCATGCAAAAGTAGATTTTTAAATATTTAATAAAGCTTCATAATTAATTATCCAATTTATAAATACTTTTTAATTTATATAAATCAATCTCTTTTAAAAAGAAATTAATATAAAACAATTTTGTATTGTAGGTAAAATCATGAAAATACACTTTAAAACCAAAGTATAATTTTAAGATATAAATAACTATATTTTGAATTTCAATTCAAACTCAATTTCAATTTAAGGTAAAATTTAAAATCAGCCTATATATTTTTAACAACATATTATTTGTTCGAAAGGCATAATTTGCCAATGATAATAATTAAACTATAAGGCTATCAATTAAATATTTATCCAAATATAAAAATTCAGTTTCTATTATCATCAGAATTCTTATCTGTCTAATCTATAATCCAGTATTTCTTTTAATTAACCCAATCATATTATTAATTACAATACCCAAAAATCAGGGTTATTACATTCCTCCCCCTTAGAATCTTTTCGTCCTCGAAAAGGAATGAAGCCAGAATTTATTAAAATACTTATTGTTAGAAAAATTATTCTTTGAAGCACTTTTTAAAACACTTTTAAAATCTACATAATATTATAAAATGGTTTTATAAAAATACTTTTTATAACTCGATGTTTCAACTAGTCCATCCTTGTTCTTATAGAAATTCGGTCATACGTTGATCAGGCGTAAGATTGAAAATCTACAATTGCTTGGCAGACCCGTTTTCAACATCCAGTGAAAATACTTTGAAAATAATTTTTATTGAAAATATAGAAAACAGTTTTTGAAAATAGAGGATATATCTTTGGTGAGAATGCTCTAGAAATCATCACCCCCATCCATGGTCACAGTTACATTCCCGGGTTACGTTGCAGTCGCAGCAAAAGTCCATATAACTGCAGGCTCTCCGCGGCCTCTCGATTACGCCATGGAACCCACACAACAGATCACAGTTACATCCAGGGTTACGTTGCCGTCGCAGCAAAAGTCCATGTAACTGCAGGCTCTCAGCAGCCTCTGATTTTCGCTGTCGAAATGAAACTCCTCCACTCCTACATAGGTCGCAGTCTGTCGATATAAAATCAAACGCAGACTGTTGGCTCTCAACGGCACATACGACTTTTGCTATGTTATACCATAGGTCGCAGTCTACCGATGTAAAATCAAATGTAGACTGTTGGCTCTCAGCGGCACACACGACTTTCGCTTTGGTATACTCTACTCATAATCCCCAGGAACTAGTTTCATCCGGACTCCTCACAAGATCAACTTTAGAACCCCCCTTGGGGCTCAAGGCAGCACCACCCGGTGGTACTCCTAAGAAGTTCATTTCAAGGGAGCGCCTTTTTCCCCAGAGCCATCATCAAAACATTTTATACTATACACATATAGTATTTTCAAATCATACACCTAGTATGATCTCATACAAAGCTCCTTTACACAAAATCGATTATCCCAAAATCGATAATTCTCAAACTAGGCTTTCCAAATTCAATATTGATTTTACCTAAAAATCAAAAGCATTTCCAAATCCATAGGTTTCCAAAACCTTTTCCAAAATCCTCATAAGATCCTTTATACACACACACACACACACACACACACAAATATATATAACTTTTAAAACTTCGGATCATTTCAAACTTGTATAAAACTCCTTTTATACTTCAAACATTTTCAAAAACCCTTTTCTTCTGGCAAAAGATCAAACAAGGGGAGTTTCATTTTATAAAACAAAGATATTTAACTTTGTTTACTCAAAATCTAATATTCAAATTTGATTATTCTTTTCAATACCATTTTCATTCAAATCCGTACGATGTACACATATCATTCGTACGCCATACCATCTAATCGCTCACTCGATCACACAATTTCACTTCCGAACTAGTATCATCCACCCGACTTCCTAGTGCGGACATAGAACTGGTTTCTTGATCAGAAACCATCATTCTCCTTGCATAGTCATAACTATGATAGAGAATATCCAGAACCAATCAACAATCCATATCCAGGTTCGCCGTCGAAAATCGAGTGAAAAATCCCACTCGGATCGATATAACTATCTCGAAATTCTGTGTTCGAATCTGGATCAAATCATTGTGCGAATAGAATAACATACGTACACCCTACGTATTTATCTTTATTGGTTATTAGCCAAATCAATTCCATTTCTATTCACATTCACTTTGATTTTCATTCACATACTCACAATTGCTTCAATCCGTTTGGATTATCACCTCTATTCTTAACTCGATTGGGTATTTAACCAATAACAGTTTAAAACTCTGTCCAATTTATTTAGAAAATAGCTTGAAAAATTAAACAAATAGATAGGTAGTTGAAAAATAATTACTAGTTTGTAAAATAGCTGTAAAATAGTTCAGTAATTGTAAAATAATTGAAAAATAGTTAAATAGTCATAGAAATTTTAAATAATTGCAGAATAGCTATAAAATAGTAATTAGTAGTGTAAAATAGTAATTAGTTTATAGAATAGTTAGAAAATTGTTAAACGGTTTCAAAAATAATTGTAAAACAAGCATAAAATAGTTTGGCTTTTAAAAGAAAGGTTGTATATATAATAAATAGCTTGGAAAAATAGGTTTATATTAAAACAATTTTATACTAAAAATAGTCCAGAGTCAAACTGCTCACTTCCAAATCTCCATTCTCGTCAATTCAATTTAAATTTCCTCTACCATTTAAATTGACCCTGTTCCAATTTTAAATAATTTCAATTTTCATTGAAATTGATTCAACCCCAAATCAAGTTGAATTAACCTCAGTTTCTTTTCAAATTTCACTTTATTCAACTTTGATCTCAAATTCTTCTAATTCGGATAAATTTCAATTGAACTAGTTCCAATTTCAATTCATTACAACTCCAGTTTGAATTAATCCCAATTTCAAACTCCATTTCCAAATCAAGTTGAACTATTCTTGATTTCCTCCCAAATTCAATTCAAATTCCATTTGAATTTAAAATTATTAAACTTTAATTACAATTCCAAATTATTCAAATCAATTCGGACTAATTTCAAATCGAACCGCTTCAATTTCAAATCGTTTCAAATTAATCCAATTCAAATTTTCCATTTGAATTTTATACTTATACATCTTCAATCACCATTTCAATTAATTCAAATCAAATTCAATTTTAACTAATTCAAATTTCAAATCAAAATCATCTCGAATTATAAAAATTCGAGTTAATACTTCAAATGTTGATTTAATTCCTTTAAATTAATTTTCCTTTAAAGTTTTTAAACAATTCAATTCTGAGTCCAAATTTCAAAATTCTATTTTAAAACATCCATCAAATTCCAAATTCCAAATCTCAAACCCATTTGAGATCAGACAAACTCCCCGTTCAGATTAGCCAATTAACTTCCCAAGTTAAATTCCAATTTCATCTTGAAATTTCCAAATCAGGTTGATCATTCCAATTTATTTAATCTCTTCCAAGTTAAACTCAATTCACTTAATTCAGTCAACCTTAACGAGTTTTAACTTCTATTTTCAAATTTTGAACATCTCATAAAAATCTTCCCTCTTATTAAGTTCAAAAACTTATCACTTTGGGTAGCATATCTCATTCCAGATTTAAAACTCAACATTTAGAGTTTATTTCAACCAACTTTGGTATTATGTATATCCATACATATACATATTTACTTCTTGACTTGCCAAGCCAAATTTAAAAATTTAAACCACCTTTGGTTTTAATTCAAACAAATTTTCTTTAAAATTTTCAAACATTTCTTATTTTTAAAATAAGATCATTATTCAAAGTAGTTTGAATAATATTATTTCCTTTAACATTTTGAAACCAATTCAAATTTTTTTTAAACTTAGAATTCAGGACTTCACAATTTGAAACCTACTTTTATTTATATCCTTTCACATTTACAAATTATTTTCATTTTAAATGGTTACTTCCTTAAAACATTTTTATTGTTTATTGAAAAACAATCATCCCATTATTAAACACAATATCCATTCTATTTCTTCGGTTTGAAACCAATTCTGGTTCATCTTATTTTGAAATACTTCTCCAATTCAAGATTTCAATTTTAGTTTGAATCCATTTCAAACTTATATTTATTTAATTCCAATTTCAATTTGGTTGCATTCTATTACTTCTTAATTTAATTCTTACTATTACTTTTAATTTAATTGATACTTCAACCAATTTCCTTAATGTAATAGATAATCTATTTCTTATATAAGATTCATTTACTTTTGAAATCATTTAAAAACCTTTACATAAGAAAATAACAAGTATTAATCTAGTGATTCCAATGAAAGAAAATCTAATGATGATAAAGGAAAGAGTCATGTCGTTGAAGATCCAAGCAAGCGGGCCAAGCTTAGCGAAAGGCCTGCGTCTGCAATTTTTGAAAAGCCCGCTGCTCCCACCTCTTTAGAAATCCCTTCCAGCTCTCCTGCCCTTAAAAGAGATGATGTTCAAACAACCATCAACATGCCTCCATATCAAGTTGAAAAGGGTCTGACTACTCTTCAAAGTCGATTTCCACACTGATGCTTAAAAGGAGTGCGTTTTGATCTTGATTTGGTCCCAATCGATAAACAAGCTATGTTGAGAAATCTTGATGCCATCAAACTCGATATTGAGAGAATGTCCGGTTGGCAAAAACTTGTCGATGAGCTTCAAAGAGTGAACCATGCAAATCTCAAGGCCATGCTAACTATGGAAAATGACAAGTCCAAGTGGTAGAAAATTCTCGACCAGCATGATGCAGAGATGAAGAACATCACCGCTTACAATGAAAAGCTTGAAGTGGAAATTGAAAAACTCAAAGATGAGCTTGCTTCCTCCTCCACTTCCTATACTCAAAAGGAAGAGGTGCTTCAGAAACAAGTAAGGGATGCCCACGCCGCTCAACGATACGTTGAGGCTCAACGCGACGCCGAGCAGAAGATGGTAGAAACCTACCGCACTGACATCACCCAGCTGCGGGAGAAGGTTAACTCCCAAGACTTGGAAAAAATGAGGCTGCAAGCCCAGCTATCAAAGACCGAAAAAGAGCGTGACGAGGCCATCGCCGGCAAAGCAGTAGCTGAACAATCACACGAAGCGACCAAAGCCAATGTCAGCTCTACTTTATTTGAGTTTTACGTTCACAGCGTCTTGGGGCGCGGCAGCCTTTCATTTTTGGGCCCAAAATACGAAATTACTTTGGCCAAAGTGTGGGAGGCAGCTATGGAGACATTTAAAGATACCGTCTATGCCGAGGCAGATCTTGAGGCATTTTACTTGGATGACGAGGGTCGTGCTGCCCTCCCCGGGGGAAAGGAGCAACTTGCTAAAGAGTGAGCCGGAACGACGGAAGGGGAGCATTCAGGGAAGAAAGTACCTTTGACCGACCCTACCCGGCCTTCGGTTTCGGCCGACGTTGATATCATAGGCTCCAGTTCCCATTCTTCGCCTCCTGCTAAAGCTGAAGTATCGCTACCTGGCAAAGCCGAAGTTGAAATTACGACTGCTCATGCTGGAGATGAGGCTCAAGAAAGCACTAAAGCACAAGACTTTGAAGTTGATGTGATAAAGCCAACTTCTCCAGGTAACTTCAATGTTGATCCAGTTCAAGTGGATTACTCGTTTGCTTCAACTGAGCTTGATAAACTTCTTGCTTATTACTTAAGTCTCGACGAGCCACTATCTCCTCTTTTTATGAGGAATACTGATTTTAACTTTTCTTAATCTGTAGTGAGAACACCAATTGCTGCGCAAACTTCTCCTCCTCCAGTTGTTGTTTCTCCATCATCTCAAGTTACTCCTCCTTCTGCTTCTCAACCGGGGTCGCAAGAAGAAAAAATAGAAGCTCTTCGGGGCTTGGATGATTCGGCTGCTTCGCAAGAACAGAAGGCGGAGGAACTCAAGGAGGGCGAGAAGACCCTAGAGAAATTTTATGCCGACGACACAAAGCTATCTGAACTAATTACTCCGGGTAGCGAGTCTTCTTCAAAGAAGAGGGGGAAGCGCGCAATTTCAAAGAAGAAGAAGAAAAGCACTTCTGCCAGTGACGAGAGAGCGGAAGTAGACCCAGCTGCACCTCTTTCTCCTTCTTCCCCGACTCATTCAAGCCGGCTTCCGAAGTTAACCATTAGGCCGGGCAAGGGCTCCAAAGGTGGTGCGAAGAAGGAGTAATGAGTTTGGCTTTACGCTTCTCATCTTGCTTTTTTTGTTTGTTGCTTGTATATAAAGGCTTGTATTGATCGGAGATTGCGCGGGTACCGGCCCCCGCTTTTTGAAACCTGCACATGTATAAAATTTTTATAGTATGGAATGAAATGATTCTTTTTACTTGTACAAACTACTATCTATATTTGAGAATGCATTTACTCTTCATTTTCGTACAAGTTTCTTTATTTTCTTTGCATGATATTGCAGTGAGCTTGTGGTATGTTGCTTGAGTACTGTTTATGTTTCTTGAGTACTACTTTTATTAATGTAGCTATATTATATTGCCCCCATACCACAACTCATTGTAATATTCTCCATTTTGAGGAGACTTGTACTCTTATTTTCGAGAATGATTATTCCATTTTTGAGGAAATATTATTCTGCTCTAATAGAGTATGCCTCGTTTCGGAGAAGTTTTTGCGCTTCAACCTTCGGAGATGGTCACTTTTATTTTTGAGAAGTGGATTCCCCTACGCTGTAAAGCGGGCCTTTGAAGAGGGCTTTATTTAGCACTCCAACTTTTTGGGGAAGAATATTTTCAAGATAGAGAAATTGATCTTCCCTTGAGAGCTGCAGTGTGCCTCTAAGGAGGGCTTTCTTCTTTTTTATATTTGTTGTGCCTCGTTGGAGGGCTTTTTGTTGTGCCTCGTTGAAGGGATTTTTTTGTTTGCTTGAAAGTTACTTTCTCACAGTTAAATGGATCCACGGGACGGACGCAAGCTACTTAATCGGATGTTCGTTTACACAAACGATCACAACCAGTTAACAAGGGCCCTGTGCCTTCTATCTTGGGACGGTACCCCTCCATTGGTTCCATAAACCTTGTTGGTTGAGAAAAGCATTTCTTCTTGGGACGTGCCTCCGAAGAGGGCTTGTACCTCCGAAGAGGCCTTGTGCCTCCGAAGAGGTCTTGCGGTGCCTCGGGAGAGGGCTTTTGCCTCCGAATAGGGCAGGTGTGCCTTTGGAGAAGGCTTGTGCCTCCGAAAAGGTCTTGTGGTGCCTCGGGAGAAGGGCTTTTGCCTCTGAAGAGGGCTTGCGCCTCCGAAGAGGGATTTATCCTCCGAAGAGTTGTGCCTCCGAAGAGGGCTTGTGCCTCCGAAGAGGGCTTTATCTTCCGAAGAGTTGTGCCTCCGAAGAGGGCTTGTGCCTCCGAAGAGGGCTTTATCCTTCGAAGAGTTGTGCCTCCAAAGAGGGCTTGTGCCTTTGAAGAGGGCTTTATCCTCCGAAGAGTTGTGCCTCCGAAGAGGGCTTGTGCATCCGAAGAGGGCTTTTGGTGGTTGGCTCGCCAGGAAGGTTGCGTCTCACGGTTAAGTGGATCCATGGGGCAGACATAAGCTATCCAACCGGATGTTCATTTGCACAAACGATCGCAATCGGTTAGCAAGGGCCTGGAGCCTTCACTTTGGGAAGGTGCCCCTCCGGTGGTTCCACCAACCTTTTTATTGAGAGACAAGAATCTTTTTTGGCTGTTTTTGTCTGCTCGCCCATGTCTTTTGGTCATCTGCTCATCAGCGAATCCCTGTTATCATTTCCAAGCACATGTTCCTTTCTTTTGCAAGTAGTTTGTTTTATCCAAAGAAGTGTACTTCATTGTTAAGTGAGTCCACGAGGCAGACGCAAGCTATCTAGCCGGATGTTCATTTGCACAAACGATCGCAATCAGTTAGCAAGGGCCTGGAACCTCCACGTTAGGGAGTGCCCCTCCCGTGGAATCACTAACTGTTTGCGAGAAGCACCTCTTATGTAGGATTTGAATCTGGAATTTTTGTGGCTTGACATTTGTTTATTGAGTGATTTATAGGGATCGCTTGGCCTTGTGATAGGTAAGCTTTGTTTTAATGGCCTGCAATATTAAATCGACATTTTAGCAATACATTTAAAGTATTTACACATCGAAATGAAACAGGCATTTTATAATAGTAGAGAACACAAGATTTATAGTGGTTCGGCCAAGAATTGGGCCTACATCCACTTTATAGTTCTTTTATTGATTTGCACTGATTTTACAATGGCTTACAACACAAATGATACATCCATAATTATTTTACAATTCTAAGCAAAGCTTTTATATGGACGCAAGTGGTTGTTGTTCCAGGCTCTCGGGATTGGATCTCCTACGACACTTGTGAGTTTGAAAGTGCCATCAAGATGTTTTTTGCCTATGACATATGGCCCTTCCCAGTTTGGCCCAAACACTCTGGTTGCTGTCATGATCCTTTTCAAGACTAAGTCTCCAATCTCAAAGCTACGTTGGCGAACTTTGGAGTTGAAGTGCCTGGTTATCCTTTGCTGATGGGCTGCAACTCTAAGCTTAGCTTCTTCTCCTCTTTCATCAAGCAAGTCAAGTGCTTCAAGTTGCAGCTTTTCATTTTCAGCTTGGTTGAAATGAATTCTCTTGTATGAGGGGACCTCCATTTCCACTGAAATCATTGCTTTCGATCTGTATGCCAATGAGAACGGAGTGTGCCCCGTCGCAGTTTTGTGGGTAGTTCTGTATGCCCATAGTGCTAGTGGCAGCTTATCGACCCAACCACCTTTTACGTTTTGCAGCTGCTTTTTGAAGGTTGATTTGATAATTTTGTTCATTGCTTCCACTTGCCCGCTTTCCTGTGGATGAGCCACTGCTGAGAAGCTTTTCTGGATTTTGAACCGCTTGCAAAAGTCCTGAAATTCTTCGCTTTCAAATTGAGTACCATTGTCTGTGATTATCTTCTGCGGCACACCATACCTGCAAATGATATTTTTAGTCACAAAATTTATCATCTTTTTAGAGGTAATAGTAGCCAAAGGTTCAGCTTCAGCCCATTTAGTGAAATAATCAACAGCAACAATAGCATATTTGATTCCAGACTTGGCAATCGGCAAAGGCCTAATTAGGTCTATCCCCCAAATGGTGAATGGCCATGGACTGACCATCTGTGTTAGTTCGGTGGAATGTGCTCTTGGGAATTTTGCAAATATCTGGCATTTGTCACACTTTCGGGAGTAGATAGCGGCATCTCGATTAATATCAGGCCAGAAATACCCATATCGGAGAATTTTCTTTGCTAGAGTCTGACCACCGGAATGATCCCCACACTCTCCTCCGTGCACTTCAGCTAGAATTGTCTTAGCTTCTTCTTTGGTTACACATCGGAGTAATGTCATCAAGAATCCCCGCCTGTATAACCGGCCATCTTGAATTACATATCTCGATGCTTTTCTTAACAGCTTCCGGCGTTCTTTTGAATTCTCTGGCAGGGAACCGTTGAGTAGATATTCCTTGATTGGGTTCATCCACGACTCCTGCTCTTGGGATATAGCCATGATCCAGTCAATATCCATCTCATTAGTGCTTGGAGCTGACAAGACTTCCACAGGGACCGGTCCCAATAATTGAGCTTCGCCAAAACTTGAAAACTTTGCGAGAGAATCTGCCTTCATGTTTTCTTCCCGGGGTATGTGGCTTATCGTATAATGATCGAAATCATCGAGAAGCTCCCAGGCCTTTGACAAGTAAGCAGGCAGATTTCCACCTTTAGCTTGAAACTCTTTCTTGACTTGGCATACAATAAGCTGGGAATCACTGAAGATCTGCAACACTTTGATGTTCAGTTCTTTAGCAATCTTCAAACCGGCAATAAGAGCTTCATATTCTGCTTCATTATTTGTCGAAGGAAATTCCAACCTCAATGTGTAGCACAATGATTGCCCTTCGGGGGTTTCAAGCACAACCCTAGCTCCGGAACAATAGTCGTTTCTTGCACCATCAACATATAATTTCCATCGGGTCGGGATGTCATCAGTAACTTCTTCCTCACTGTCACCTTTATCTGTGTATTCTGCAATGAAATCTGCTAAAGCTTGTCCATTGATTGCTCTTCGGGGATGGTAGGTGATATCATATTGGCTGAGTTCAATATTCCAGTTCAGAAGACGACCCGAAGTTTCAGGGCGAAATAGGACTTGCTTTAGAGGCTGATTAGTTTGGACTTTGATAGGATGAGCTTGAAAATATGGCCTCCACTTTCTGGAAGCAATTAGCAGACAATAGGCGAGCTTTTCTAGCTTTGAATAATTCATCTCTGCCCCGGTGAATCTTTTGCTGATGTAATAGACCGGGCGCTGAACCTTCACATCTTCCCATACTATTGCTGCCCTGAGGGCGTGAGACGAACCTGCTAAATATATGAAAAGATCTTCACCATCGCTGGGCTTAGAAAGTACTGGAGGTGCTTCCATGTGACGAATCAGTTCATCGAAAGCTTTCTGACATTCACGAGTCCATTCAAAGTTCTTCTTTCCTTTCTTTAGAGCGTCAAAGTAGGGAATGAATTTATCTATGGCCTTGGAAATAAACCGACTCAAAGCAGCGTCTTTCCCATTGAGGCTCTGCAATTCCTTCTTTGTCCTAGGGACTTTGACTTATCTCAGAGCAGTAATTTGAGTAGGATTAGCTTCGATACCCCTAGCACTAACAATGAAACCCAAGAATTTCCCGGACTCTACCTCGAATGAACATTTCAAAGGATTAAGCTTCATTCCATACTTTCGGAGGACTGCGAACATTTTTGCCAAGTGATCCATGTGGTCCACGACCTTCTTTGATTTCACCAACATATCATCAACATATACTTCCATAGTCTTGCCAATCTATGGTTTGAACATGGCATTAACAAGTCTTTGGTAAGTTGCCACCGCGTTCTTCAGTCCGAAGGGCATGATTTTATAGCAGTAAAGACCAACATCGATGATGAAGCTCGTGTCCTCCTGATCTGGCTCATGCATCATGATTTGCTTATATCTAGAGTAAGCATCCATAAAAGACAATAATTTATGCCCGGCTATTCCATCCACCAACTGATCAATCATGGGTAACGGGAAGTAGTCTTTAGGACAGGCTTTGTTTAAGTCTGAAAAGTCGATGCATACTCTCCACTTTCCATTTTCTTTTTTAACCAACACCAGATTAGAAACCCAATTTGGATAAGTGGACTCTCTGATGAAGCCGTTCTCCATGAGCCGATCTACTTCTTTTTTTAATGTTGCTGACCTTTCAGGACCCTGGGTTCTTCTTTTCTGCTTTACGGGTGTGAATTTCGAATCAATATTAAAAGCATGTACTGCTATCTCTGGAGATATTCCACATATGTTGGCATGACTCCAAGCGAATACATCCAGGTTTGTTTTCAAGAATGATATCAGCATATTCTAAACCTTCACACTGAGTTGCAAACCCACATTCAGCACCTTGTTTGGATCTTTCAGGTCAACAGGTACTGGCACCGTTACTTCCACCGGCACCACTCTATTCTCCTCTACGCTGGCTTTTCTGGGATCCATTTCTTTCCGTGCACCACTATGCTCGCCAGTGCAGGGTCCACCCTGTAATTGCTACAAGGTTGGTTCTTTGATGCGGAGCGGAGCTGCCACATCCTTTCCCATCTCTCTCTTCCTTATTTCATGCGGCCCTATAAGATAACATTCTCTCCCAACATTCTGATACCATTTAATAACACCAATGCCATTATCCGTGGGAAATTTCATAGTTAGGCACCATGGGGCGAGAATGGCCTTGAACGCAGCAAGGGTCGGTCGACCCAGGAAGGCATTGTAAGCAGAAAATCCATCAACAATCACAAAAGTTTGCTTTCGAACTACCTTTTTCTGCCCTTCTCCAAGCTCCACGAATAAGTCAATAGTTCCAACTGGCTGCTTTGGTTCTTCAGTGAACCCAACAATCTTCTACGATGAAGCTTGAACATCAGCCATAGGAATCTTCATTTGATCGAATGTCTTTTTTAAAGAGGATATTGCAAGAGGCGCCGCAGTCAACAAGCACCCTTCTTACAATAGCTAGCCCGATACCTGTAGAAATGACCAGGGATCCATGGTGGGAGCCTCAACACCAATGGAGTCCCTAGCCGGGAATACAATGTCATCATTGAAAGTCCTCTGCTGTTTCAGAGGTGCAGCATTTTCCAAAACAAAGACATTCTCTTCTGCTGGGGCATATTTCAAAGCATGATCATATCTTTCCATCTCACCCCAACCCCTTCCTGCTGGGTGAGGACCTCCTGTGATTACATTAATAACAGGTCTTTCTGATTCCTGCGCCGTAGTTCTCTCTCCTGAGCCGGATTGATGAGCAGGGAGTAGTTGCCCCTGAGTGGATGAGGTT
This sequence comes from Allium cepa, assembly GCA_030765085.1. Classification (NCBI taxonomy): domain Eukaryota; kingdom Viridiplantae; phylum Streptophyta; class Magnoliopsida; order Asparagales; family Amaryllidaceae; genus Allium; species Allium cepa. The sequence goes on from CM060940.1 coordinate 907,310,112, forward strand.
GGGTCACCTCTGTTTCTCTTTACATATTGTTGCAGTTTGTTCTATCTCAGCAATTCTTCAATCACACTCTTCAAATGGCAACACTCGTTAGTAACATGACCGGATTGATTATGGAATCGACAGAATTTCCCATTTCGCATAGCATTTTTCCCAGGCTTTATCACAGGTGGTTTAGGATATTCAATGACATCTTTGGTGGCGAAAAAGATATTCTCTGGAGTATCAGTCAAAGGAGTAAAATCTGAAGGTCTTAAGAAGCGAGGTTTATTCACATCCTTCTGCTTCTTCCCACCGTTATTCTCCCTCTTCTGACCTCCAGATTCCTTCTTGGTAGAAGCAGCAGTGTTATTCTCGACCTCTGTCAACACCACTTTCGTCGGCGCAGGAAGGCTTTCCAAGCGCATGAACTCATCAGCTTTCTTGTAAAATTTCTCAAGCGAATTTGGCTCTTTCATCTTCATCCATTTTCCAAATTCACTCGATTTGTCGATAGCCCGCATCAAGTAAGTCCGGGATTTTGTTCCAGGCTGGACAGTGACATTATGTCCTTGGCCTTTGAAGCATACAACCTGAACTGTTCTTTAAATTTCCAAGTCAAGTCGGAGAACTGGTCTACAGATCGGACTGGTAACTTTGTGAACCAGAGTAGGGCCACTCACTCTAAGTACACCGGAAAGTACCGGCATTTGATCTTATCTGTCCCCTGGCCCCAGTCATATGCCAGTCATACTTGTACAAGAATTGGTTAGGGTCGCTTGTCCCCCGATAAGCTGGAATGGTGGGGGAACAAACTTCTTTGGAAATTCCGCTTTCAGAATGCTTTCGGTAAATGGAGCCTTGCTTGGAGCAAACCCCCAGTCATTCTCATCTTCATCCCTCTGCATGCTCTCTTTCATGATTTGTCGAATCATTCCCGAGAGGTATTCCTCATTGTTTAGAGGCTCCGCGGGACATACGTCAGCCATTTTCTCGGAAGTTTGCCTGGACAAACGTTCGCGGAGAGTTGGCTGCGGCCTTGATCCTCCAGCTTGGGGAGGTGCTCCTTCGGCGGCGCTAGCTGCCCTTTGAGGAATATTCCTCCCTTCAGAATTATGAACAGCAGCAGCAAAGTTTTCCTCATTATTCACTGGTTGATGGTTAGCTCCGAGCAAAGCATTCAACGTGTCCAGCATTAAAGTGTTTTGGGCTTCCATTTTCTGATATAGCCCAGACACTGCAGCATCTAACTCCGCTCGTGTGATTCCAACACTTGGAGTTGCTTGACTTGACGAGGGAAAAGTGGCGGTATTATCATGAGCATCACCGGATCTAGTAGATCTGCGCTTTCTTCTAGGAGCCATAATCTCTGATAGACTTCTGCTTTTGAGAGATTCTTTCAAAAAACTTTTGCGAAGCAATAATGAAAGTACCTTGAGTTCAATTCTCAGTGAAAGCACCAAAAATGTTAACGCTAAATTTGGACGCTAACACCCCGGTGTAAGTAGTGATAAAGTGAAACCACCACCCGTTGGTACAGGAACTAGAGATAAGCAGAAAATAACAGAAAACAGTAAAGAGACAATAGTTTTTATAGTGGTTCGGCTTAAAGTCAAGCCTACATCCACTTAATATTCTTTATTGCTGATTCGATTACAACTTTTACAATGATCTTCGATTACAACACAACTAAGACGAGTAGCTTGAACTTCGATGTAGAAGAGCTCTTCGAATTCATGTTGAATGTGCTAGATCTCTTCCCAAAGTTCGTTGAAGCATCTTCGGTGTTTGAAGTGTTGAATGAGTCGAGAAATCAGCAAAGTATCAGCGTTCCAGAAATGATTCCAAAGTCCTCTTTCAATTGGACCAGGCGGGGTATTTATAGGGGAAAATCTGGAGATAGGTCGTAGGTCGTGGCAACCTGGGATTAGGTCGTAGGTCGTGAGCGACCTAGGGAGCACAAATTACAGCTTATCAGGGTTGCACTTGGTCAACTGAGCGGGTTGGTAGGTCGTAGCAACTTATGGAAGAAAAGTAGGTGACTTAATCGCGTCGAGGCATTAAGTGGAGCAACCTAGGCTGGGCTTAGGAGTAGCAGCGATCTAGTGCTGGTTCGACCTATAACCAAGCGACATAAGGATATGAGGCATGTGGCTCGCTAGGTCGTTAACTTGCTAGTTCGCTAGGTTGTTAGCTTGCTAGGTCGCTAGGTCGTTAGCTTGCTAGGTCGCTAGGTCGTTAGCTTGCTAGGTCACTTAGGTCGCCAGTTTCCTCAGATTGCTAGGTCGTTGAGTTCCTTTGTTGTGCTATACTGCTGACCTGTATTAATTGCTAGGTTGTTAGCTCGTCACAAGTTTAGGTCGCTAGGTCGCTTATCACGTTAGCTCGTTGTAGAACTTCATCCTCGTTAGCTCGCTCGCATTTTAACTTGTTAGGTCGCTTGTTTCCTTTGAGTAATTGAGTCGCCGTTCAGAATGGTGTTAACATGCAAGTTTGTGTTTTTCGAAGGTTGTCTCCTTCGCACTCAATCGCTGTTGCACTGTTCGTACTCCGTCGATGTTGCACTATTCGTATCGATCACTGTTGCAATGTTCGTACTCCATCGATGTTGCACTGTTCGTACTCCATCGATGTTGCACTTTACATACTCCATCGAAGTTGCACTATTCGTATCGATCACTGTTGCAAAGTTCGTACTCCACCGATGTTGAATTGTTCGTATCGATCACTGTTGCAAAGTTCGTAATCCATCGATGTTGCATTGTTCGTACTCCATCGATGTTGCACTGTTCGTACTCTATCGATGTTGCACTGTACGTACTCCATCGATTTTGCACTATTCGTATTGATCACTGTTGCATTGTTTATGCTCCATTGATGTTGCACTGTTCATACTCCATCACTGTTGCATTGTACGTACTCCATCGATGTTGCACTATTCGTATCGATCACTGTTGTATTGGTCGCACTCCATTGATGTCGCTTGATGGATACGAACAGTGGAGGCTGGATGGAAACGAACAGTGATGGATACGAACAGTGGAGGCTGGATGGATACGAACAGTGATATATACGAACAGTGGAGGCTGGATGGATACAAACAGTGGAGGCTGGAGGATATGAAAAGTGATGGATATAAACAGTGGAGGCTGGATGGATACGAATAGTTGATTGCTTGAATTACATCGATCATATCTTGAGCGTATGAACTCTGATTGACCTGAAATTTAGAGCGTTGGCTTTTGTAGTTTTGCTTGTCATGTCTTGTCAGCTGTAGCCCGATCCGAACTCGAAAAAAATTCGTCGACATCCATAGTGAAACAGTGTATAACCAATCTTTGGGACGAATTTTTTTTGATTTCCAGTCAACTTTCTGTTGTCACGGCCTTGCCAAAAGGCAGGATAGCAGCATGATAGTGGCATCATTAATTAGCTACGCTTTAGTGATGGCATGATTTGTAACGACCATAAATTTTCGATAATTGAAATAGCTAATTTAATAAGATATCATGGTTTAATGGTGGAAGAATTAAAAATTTGTAATTTATTTATGATAATAACAACTAGAATGGATTGCAACAATATTTATCTAAGTTAATTATTAATGAATTGAATGAAATTCCAATCAATTGAAATGACTCAAATGTTATAACTTGGTTAGAAAGGGAATATATGGAAAAACAAATGTAAATATTGGGTTAGCTAATAAAATAATATATAGTCAATGGTAACGGAATAAAACTTGTAGGTAATTGTAACACTTGTTTGTAAATAATAAACTTCTTTGATGTTTTAGCGATGATAAGATTTAAATGAAATTATATATATATATATATATAATATATATATAATCTGGGTTTATAATCGATAACTGTAGTTGAGTAATAATTGTGAGTTATTTAGATAGAAATAAAATTTTGAAATGAAATAATTACGAAGATTTAAGTAATAATGAGTATTGAAAGATAATGCTACTTATTGAATGTTTTTACAACCAATAGTTGGATTAAATAATAATGTTGAATTTAATAGATGTAACCGATAACGAAAATTTATTTAAAATCCAATATTGGAATCTATCAAATACTTAACAATTAAATTGTTTAAATTTAATATTAGAAATTAACTGAATAATTGAATAACGGGAATTGAATGACTGTTTAATGGAAATGGTTGTTCTATAATCTGAATTTGTTTTAAGAGTTACGTTTATAAGTTCATTGTCAAATATTTCAAGAAATTGTGTATTAGTGAATAATCAAAATTGTTTGAAATCTAATATTGCAAGTATTTAAGTAATTGAATTCAAGATATAACATGATTGAAAATGAAACCGAAACTTGATGTAAATTTTATTTAAACAACAATGAAATTTATTAATGTTTAAAATTGGATTTAAAAATGAATAATTAAATATTGAAAATTTTATATTATAATGGAGGCCTTATGTGACAACCCGGAATTTTCTAGCAATATCAATTTAATAATCTGCATTAAATATTAAATTGGTTTGATATATTTTTGTTAATTAGATCTGAATTGATACTTTTCTTTTAATAAATATCTAATTGGTAAATTTTATCTGTTAAAATTAATTGTTTGTTTTCTATTTATAAATGTATATATTTGTATACATTGTAAATAGATGAGATTTGTTTTAAAACTTAACTAATAAATTATGTTTCAAATGCTAACATATATTTTAGTGAATTGGAAATTATTTTTTATCTGATATAAACTTTTCAAAGTTAAATAAATAGATATGTGATTTTAAATACATAAGTTAAATTATAATAACATAACAACTATAAAGTTTAATTAGTTTTCAAACAACAAAACAAAAATGCTAACATTCACATACTTTTCAAATGTAATAACAAGTCAATAATAAAACTAGAAACATATGATTTTCAAATTTATAAACTAACATAACAATGAACTGCAGCATATATATAATATGTTTAAAGCATCAAGATCAAAAGAATAACATCTAGAAGCAAATGACAATAATAAGAATATACATGTTATACAAACAAGTAAAATCAGTATGCAGGAATGTAATCTGGAAAACAAATGACAGTAAGAAAACTGACTTAAAGCATTGAGGAACAAATCTATGTGTGCAGGCCAAATAAATAAACAACTGCATATATGAAGCTTGTTAAGGAAGACATTGTTAAGTATCTCTAAGCAAACAAACAAAACTAATTAATGTAAAATCTTTTTAGTACACAAGGTATTCATATCAGCCTCTATTCTAAAATATCTCTGGTAAAAAAATCTGTACAATACAAGATTTGTATGCTATATTGTTACAGTTTTATGAAACATAATTATATACCCTGTCTTCTTTTCTTTTCTATAAATCAGCTTCCCTGATTCAGTTCGAACTAAGTAACAACAAAAATAAACTTCTTTTCAAACTAAAACAAGCTTTACTTAAACACAAATCAAGATGCAAACTAACAATGGATCAAGATGAAGAAGAGTGTTAAACTGTAAATTTCAAGCCTGTTGCTTAATCAAGGAGCATATGTTCTTCTCTGCAAATTGGTGACTAACACCAACTTTTTAATAAATTTAAAGTATAAGATTGTTGTTTATGGTAGGTGAATACTTATGTTTGTATCTTTATACATATGGATGTTCTGTGAATAATGAATAACATTTGTGTGCAGGCAGTTAATCACATATGTTCTCTGTTATGTGTTCTAAACATAAGATTTTGGTTAAAAGAATCATTTCCAATTGATTTACTCGATGTTTAAATTTAGTATTAAAACAAAAGTTGTCTGTTACTGGGTTAATTAAGTTTTAAAAATTTATTCAAGCCTAAACAGTTTAGCTATATCTCTGGAAATTAAGAAAACTGAACCAAACTACAAATTAGTCAAATTTCGAATTGCTAAATTTATATATTCAGGTATACAAAGAGAATCAGTGAACCATAACATGATTTTTAAAGGATAAAGCATAAATTTTAGTGGCATGTTTTGAGAGCAGCTAGTGATTTTCTGTTTGAGGCTTTTTGAGTGGCCGTGGACGATCAAGTGGATTTGGAAGGTCGAGCCTCTGACTGGTGGTAGAGGAGGCTGCCGTGGAGCTAGGAAAAATAGGGGTCGGCGGTGCAAAGGGTTGTGGAAGCATCGGCATGAGTTTAAAGTTTTTAAACCTAAAATTTACTGTGTTTGAGTTTTGAATCACCGCGCCTCGTGCAAGTGTTCGAGTGCCACGCGTCTTTGGATTTAGGTAGGGAAGAGATAGTCGAAGTGGTAGCCGGAGTTTGGTGGCCTCCGGTGGTGGGACCATCGTGCGCGTGGCAGTGACAGGTTTGGAGGGGTGAGTGGTGCTGTGTTTTCCAGGTTTGGTTCTCGAATTCATTTTTCGCGTGTGCGCCTGGGGAGAACTCGAAGCAGCTGGTCGACTTTCTCGGGGAACCCTGTGTGTTTACCCGAAGTAAAAGTGGGAGGTGCTCGGATTATTAGTTTACAGGTTTGTAAAACCTGAAACAGTTTTTAACAGTTTTCAACTCTTTTGAAACTTTGTTTTAAAATTTAAAATCAAAGTTAAAACCTAGTTCTAAATCAAAGTTTAACTGTTAATTTAAGTCAGTTTTGAAAATAAAGTTGGGTATAATAAAGTTTTCAAAACTTAAATTATTTTAATAATTTAAAAGTGCTTAATGTTTAAGTGTATTCAAAAAGGAGTTGAATTCAAAAATAAAATCTAAATTGTTAAGAAAAGTTTTAGACAAGTTAAACTCCAAAATTGGAATCCAGAGTTTAGATTTGAAATTCTAGATTTGGAATAAAATAAAGTTTTATAATTTAAATTTATTCAAATAAGTTTTAATTGTAATTAAAATGTGAGTTTGGAAAGGATTTTGAGAAAATAAATTAGTTTTAAAAACTTTATTAAGGATAAATTGGTTTTTAGTTAGAAAGTAAATTGAAGTGAATGTTTTAAACATATTGGAATTTTACTTTAATTCATGAAGCTTTAGAATTTTATATGCATTAACCTTTAAGTTAATTAAGTAAGAATAATTAATGATGGATATTAATTAATTTAGTAATTATAAGTTTAAAAGTAGTAATTAAAGTTAAATAATGAATTAATTAACTAATATGAGATTAAGAACCATAAATTAGATATTTACTTAAATTAATAAATTTTTAAAGGTTAATTAAACCTATAATTAATGATGATTAATATAAGTTAATTATTTTAGAAGAAAATAATTAAATAAGTGTTAATGAAGATCATTAACTAGCTTATTTTATAATTAATTAACGTAATTGATTTTTTAATAAATTAATTTGATTAATTAATACAATAATAATCATCATTGTAATAGTTTAAGTGTAATTATTTATTTGGGAAGTAATTAAGAAATTAATTACTTATTAATTGAGTAAATTGATTTGAGTTAATTAATTTAGTTTAATTAACAGATATTTTGGAATTGAATTACTTAGAGAAGTTGATGGAATATTTACTGAAGGTAATTAACTAGATGTTGTTAATGGAAGTAATTGGAGTATAATTACTTGAAATTAATCAAGAGATTAATTAAGCTTGTTATTGGGATGTAATTAATAAAGAACAATTAATTACTGTATATATTAATCAAGAGGATTAATATTTATCATTTGAAGATGTGTATTCTTAATATAATTAACAAATGAAAATGTAATTAGAAATCATTAATTAATAATTAATGATGGGATTAGAAATTGATTTATTTGAGAATAATAAATCAACAAGATAATTAAATGGTAATAAATCGATATAAATGTAATTAATTAATGGATTTATTCAAGATTAATTTCTGAAAATAAATTAAAGGAAATTACTGGAATGTTGCAAAGTATACTTAAATCAAAGATAATTAATTTGATTATATATGTAATGGATAATAAGATTTAAATTGAGTTAATTAATATTAATTAATTTAAGAAATCATTTGATGATTTGATATGAGTAATTACATAGTGTAATTAATGGAGTATAATTACTTAGGAAAGTAATTAGATGATAATTACCTGATGAAATTCATACAAGATGATTTGTAAGTGAAGTAATTTGGGTAATTTCTTTTGTAATTAATCTAAGGATTAATTTATGGAAATAATTAATCATGGAATGATTAATAAGTAATTAAGGGTAGTTAATTACTGGTTTGTTATTAATCGAGGGGTGATTAATAATTGTGTTTAAGTAAAGATTAATCACTTAATTAATTTAAATAAAGTAATTTAATATAAATTGAAGATCATTAATTAATAAAATTAATGATGAAATTAAGAATTGTTAATTACGGAATAATTAATAGGGAAGTAATTAAATGTTAACCTACTATTAATGATTTAGAATAATTCATTTGAGAAATAAATTAAAGACTAAATTATTCTTGTAATTAGAAAATGATTAATTAATTTGATTTATAGTTAATTAATGATTGTGAGAGCAGGATTTATGGAATGAGTAATTAATTTAATTATTTTAAATTATAAAGATAGAAGTAGTTAATTTAGTTCATTTTAAATTAACTATAGCTTGTGATTCATAAATCATTGCTTATGGATGATATTGATATTCCATTGTTTGATTGTGATCTCAGATATGAGATGGATAATGTCTATGTGATATGGATGTATAGTTTAAGTATGATAATATTTGATTATCTGTTTGGATGATGATATTAGTTATCTGTTTATGATGATGTGATTATCTATTATGAGATGTGAATTATCTATCTGTGCATATTGATAATATTGAATTGACTGTTAAGACTAAATAGACAACTTTGCCTTAAAAGACACGTTTTGGATTTCGATGAGACCGGGATCAGTTTTCCTTATTTGGAACATTCGAAAACCACATCGATTCCAAATTAACGTTAGGTCGTAAATCTGAAGTGAAGATGAAGATTCAGAATGCAAGGGTTATCGTCGTTAACTCTGAGGGTGATTCCAAAACGAGTGTAACAAGATGATGCCTTCGGTTTCGTTCGAACCCGGAACGAACTTGTATGGATTGAATGCTTTCAGCACATCGTCAGGCGGTCGATGAGCATTCTAAGAAATATGTTCTATAAAGGTAATCGTAACCTCAAGCCTCATCAATCGGGAATGGCTAAAACAGGGGAGGTGTAGCAAGGTCAGGTGGGTCATGCCCAAGCAGGACAAGGATATTCCCCTGTCTAGATGTCCCTTTTTATTCGGCTGTGTGGGCAGTTAGTCTGCAGCCAACTGCGGGGTTTATCTTGTTCGGGACTGTTCAGTAAGGAATGGTTCCGGCCTTGTGTTGCAGGGGGTCGGGAGTGATCCTCGGTACGTTGATCTAGGCCACGTACTGTGACGGGCGGTACCCCAGTAGCCCTGCCATTGTATGGAATCTAAAATCCAATAAGTGCCAACGGTTTTGATTGTATTACCCACTTTTGTGGCTAGTAGCTGGAATTTAATAGATGTAACAATTTCGGCTATTTTCTATTTACTTGAAAAGCCTAGACCTATTATAATATCACTGGATTTCCTATCAAATGTTTTGGTTAGCGTAAGGTAAAAACTTTTCCATGTTTATGTGTGGGAAGTCTTACGTGATACCTTTTCTTTCAAAGGATTTTTCAAAATTAAGCAACTTTAACCTGTTACTCATACCAGACCCATGTCTGACCCGGAGTTTATTTTTGTTTTTCATAAACTCTCGGGTACCCAAATTTTTACGGATAGCCAAGGGATTCAGGTTTAGCTTTGACGAACTCTGGAGGAGCAATGGAGCAGAAGGCTTCAGCGTCGTAGATATATATTTAGTTCCGCTGTGTGGTATCTCTGTGATGTATGGTGTATTGAGTTGTATAACTAGACATGTGTTTATAACTGTCTAGTATGTGATGTACTATATGTATCACTCTGATTGATGTTATATATTATGTAAATATTTATGTGATTAATATAATTTATTCGTTCCGCTGTGAGATTCTGATGTTGTTGTTCTTTCTTCTCTTTCTTTTCTATTTTCCCACCCTTTTCTTTCTTTAAAAACGATACTTCTTCCGGGCGTAGGAAGTGGGGTCGTTACACCTTAAAATAGCGATCCAGGACACAGTCTTGGAATTCGATGAAATCGGTTCCATCGTATCCGCAATGGTATATTATTATCGAATTTCAAGTTTCGTAGCGTTTGGAGTTATCATTGGGTCGTACAGGTTAGAAACAAGTTGAAATAAATATCAAAAATTTAATATTTTAAATCGATCCAAAAGGCTATCTTCCATATACGATCGAATTAGGCTATGAAATATGTTCCATTGCGTTTGGAATAGGAGTAAAACATTATGAATGCCTAGCGGCACGCTTCATTCGGAGTTCGAAAGAATATCCGGGTGAATAGTGTTTTAAGACATTGCCTATAAATAGGCTCGTACCCTCCAAAACACTAGGCCATATGCCCTAGCCACCACCCTACGTTTTAATGGCCAGAAAACAATCTCTTTCTCTCCTCAATCTCATCCAATACTTAAACTATTAGCCAATACTTTCAACCATATAATTGTAGAGCTAGTTGAGATCTTCCAATCCATACGATCGTGATGGATTTTCGACTATTGTACGTGGAGATTTTTGCTCCCGTTCATTTGCAATCATTCATGTTTTTTATACCTAGGGGCAACTAAGCTTCATAGGATTTTGGGCAAGGGTGGAGATCATGTGGGGCTGCTTGATGGTGGTGTTCGGTCGACCTAAAAACGAAGGGCGGACGTCTGGCCTTGATTCGAAGGAGGCGAACGATGGGTTCTACGTACGAACAACTTCTGGAACATTCATGCGATGGAGAAGAGGAGTGTAATATGCGGCTTTGACTTAGGCCTCTAAATCTACGACTATGATCTATGGTTATTAAAATTTAATAATAGTGTGAATTATTATATTAAATTGTATTCAAAACTTCAAAATAGCATAACTTCTGCATACGTTATCGGAATTTGACGAAATAGGATGCATTGGAATCATCGAGACGTTCGATTTGATTTAAACTTGGAAACTCAAGGTGAGTGTTTTATAACGCTCATAACATACTAGAATATTTTATGCTAGTTAAATCTAAAATTATGAAGTGATAAAATTTATTGGTTGTCGTTTAATAAATTTAATTGCCATCTAAAATCGTTATTTGAATTAACCGTTATAAATTAAAATTGACAGTTAGATTAGAAATTTGAATTTAATTGCTAGTATATTACCTGATGTTAATAACTATAAAATAGTTGTGAAGTATTTTGACTGTTTGGATGTTTGATTGCAATGGATGTTATTGATTGATATATAGATGATTTGGATTAAGAAATTATATATATATATATATATACTGTTAAACACCTGGAAAATTATTTACCGTGTATAAAATTGTAAACTGAACTATTTCGAATAAATTAAGAAATAGGAGGAAATGATACATACCCATGACACTATGATTTGGATTGAAATGATATATATTCATCCCTGAAATTAAATTGAAATAACTGATTACTTGACCATAGGATAGAAAATCATATACGGACACTGGATTGTTTAAATTAAATGATTTTACAAATTTTGACTTGAAGTTTATTTAAATAGTTTATATTTAAAGGAAAATAAAAATCAACTTATAGAAATCGAATTTACCGCAAATTTGGGTCTGAAATGTTGAAATAAATTTGGGTTAAAAGACATTGTTAAATAATTTAAGTTGAGACTTTGAAAATTAAAATCGTGATATGATTGGATTTCGTAAAATATTTTGTTTTTAAAGGATTGAATTTTATTCGAACTTTGAATATTACTAAGTAACAGTAATATAAGAGCGACATTATCAAAATTGAGCTCGAAATTGAATTATATTGAATATTGGGGTTTTTGACTGAATATTAAAGGACAATTTGTTTTAAATGTTTTGAATTGATATTTTGACGACCGAGCTCAAAAATCGTTATAAATTGAAATCGAAATTGAATCGAATAAATGGGAATTAGAATTTTGTTCGGATCGGGAAGTTGGAGTTGAAATGGTTTGACTATGAAGCTATTTCATTTTTTGTTTTCCAAATTATTCTGCTATATATAAACCGCTTTAAAAACTTAAACTATTTTATATTATTTTAACCTATATTAACAACATTAAATTATTTCAACCTATCTTAAACCACGTTAACTTATGTTAATCTATTTCAAATCTACTTAACCCGATTTAATTTATTTTAAACTAAGTAACCTATTTTAAACTAGTTATCCTATTTTAATTTATTTTAATTCTTCTTAATCTATTTTAAAGCTATTTAACCTATTTAGTTATATTTAATCTATTTTAAATCCATTTAACTATATTAAATCAATCTAAAACTATTTTTGAATCTGTTTTTAAATATTTTAGAGTATTTTAACTATTTTAATTATTTAAACTAAATTTTTTAAACTATTCAAACTATTTTCCAAAAATTCAAGTTGGTCGGTAGGTTGAAATGTTTATATTTAAATCTTGGATTTAAATATGAGTTAGGTTAAATGAGGTTACAACTTAAATTGAACTTCGAAACGATTTTGAAATCGAAATGATATATTGGGAAGAAAATGATTTTTGAAATGGAATCGTATACTTTGAGTAGATTTGATGATTTCAAAATGGATTTGATTTTTGAAGCGAATATGATATTTTGATCTCAACTATGAATTGATTTTTATTAATGCAAAAGAGCCATCCGGTATGTAATAAGCGACTGGTTGTTAAAGAGATTGAGATCGGATATGGGCGTACTCTCTGTCAATACCCAAAATCACTTTAACAACTGTGTATGTGGTGGAGATTCCAAAAATGAAGTAGGATGGTTTGGTGAACGATTTCTGTATAAGGTATGACGTGACCCTGACTCTCGTGAGTCAGCTTAGATGTGACTAAAACAGGAGCTATACCGGGCCAAGTAGGGTCATTCCCCCTGGTGGGCACATTTCTTCGATACCATTCCATTACTTTGCGATTGATTTGGTGGCCACCCTCGATTGTTTTGGGAGTGTGTTTCGAGGTGAGAGGTAGTAGCTGCTATGCGTTACCACCAGTCCGGGAGTGCAAATGGTGTATCTACTTTGGCTTTGCCTCGAGTGTCATGTTCACATGTCCTAGCACGCCTTCTACGAGTTTGTTTTGTACCATACTTATGGAGTGCCGTCTAATAGCCCTTCAGTTTAGGGGGGTTACGGTACTGTACAAACTATGGGAATATATAAAATGTGTTAAGGGAGATATGGGTAACGCCTTAACGCTATTTTAATACTTTTATTTTACTGTAGACATATCATAATAGCGTATTGTACTACCTAGTAAATAGTTTAACGGATCCTTAAGAGATGGGAAATCCCGTAACATCTCTTGAGTTATTGCACTTACGTTGACACTCGATAGGAGATGTCAAATCTCGTAAACATCTCTGACGCCGTCACACTCATATTTATTTGCGATCGATTTGACTTACATAAAGATATTTTAGTCCTGACTCAAGTGTTTTGTCCTTCCATTACGCTCGGGTCAGTCTTGAGATTTTCATCTTATTGAAGATCTATTCTGGAGGACGAAGACGACGATTTGGTATACTATCACTATTATTATCTCCGCATCATGCTGTCTGCTGCATTATTTTATTTGTTCTGTAGTATATATATAACTCCGATAAATGTTGTATAAATAATGACCAGTATAGTAAACAACTTCATGAACTGTTTATTTGAATATTATATTTTATAGTTCCGCTTCAAGATCCTGTGTTTATTTTCTTCTCCTTTTCTTCTTTTTTCTTATTTACCCCATCAACAATTCTCCTTTTGAATGGTTTGAGTTGACATGTGTGTTTGATTGTCGATTTAAACTGTCCAAAAAGGTGGGCTGTTACATGATTATTATTGATATTTTCACACCAGTGTCACAAAGGTGTGCTAATTTGCTACCCATTAGTAACGCCATGATTGTGATAATCAATCCGCGTCAATCAAGCAAACAAATCTCAACCACATACGCAAGCATCAATCCAACGTTTGAAAACCGTTCCCATTTCCAATCCACATATCATTCATATCCAATTAAAAAATTGCCCTTATTTTTCCCATAACCATTCTTTTCATCTGTATCCAGTCCCCCCCCCCCCCAATCATTCAAATTATTGATATTCCAGTTACTGCTGCTTGGAATCATGACCTGATTGGAGTTGAGCTTTAGAAATTTAAGACCTGATTGGAATTGCGATCTAAATGGATTCGCCTATTTTCAATTTCTGTCATATAGAGTTGTAGAACATGAAAATTCATGTCTATCAATTAGTAGGTTTTGCGTCCTATGAATGATAATGTTTTATGCTATGATGTTTTCTGATTGAAAGTCGGATGCAACCTTGATTAATTAATTTAATTCCTCTTTTAATCAATTTATGTCAAACTGAGTTATATTTTGTAATTTATTTTTTCCTCAAAAAAATATTGTAAGTTTCCAATAATAAAATATGTAGGAAGTGTTAATGTTCATTATTATAATATACAAGTACGTATGCATATGCATGTGCGCTGCACGTGAGCGTAGGAAGCATGGATGCGAAAGTAAGGTTATGTTATTGTTGATTTGTTAATATCGAGGAAGGGGAGTCATCTATTCGCATAGTTTGCAACATTTTGTTTGAGTAGTAATAGTTTAGTGAGTATTTAAGTTGACTTGGAAGAGCTTATGATCCATTAGTAAATTTATGTTAGAAATTAAACTATCGTAGAATTAAAGAAGTGCGTACAGGAAAGTACATTATGTAGCTAAGTGCAATTTAAAGGGCTTATTACATAGAGCGGATATTACATAGGCAACTGTAGATGGAAAAAACTTGAAGTAAAAAACGAAAATGAACATATGCTTTAGGGATGAATTTAAGGATCGGTTGTGCGAACGCTCCGCAAGAAGACGTTCAATAGCTCTATCGCACTCTTCAATCTGCATGTGAAGAAAAAAGGTGTTGGAAAGTAGAAGACGCATATGTCTATGTAGAAATATATGAATGTATTCAAGTATATGTTTGGTTGTATAGCATACCACTTCAGAAGTAAAAAAAAGCATCTCAATCAGTGTGCTCAGGACAGGGTGTAGGGTAATGATGCTCGTTGTGGTGCTGCGTTTGTGTTGGGAATGTAGCCATTTCTGATAGCTTGATGTTGTTTTGCACAATACTTTGGTTCGGGATATAGGAGGAAAGATGAGTTACGTTGTTTTTCTTGCTACCAGTCACTGACTCATCCTGTAGAGAAATAGGCGGCGATATGACGTCTAAAGCAGAAGCATTGTTGGCAAGGGTTGATCGATGATGCTTTGGCGCATGGATGCATTTACATGTTATTTTGTCCGTAGGAATACTTACTGCAACCTATGGATTGGTTGTTGAACATTTGGTCTGCATTGGAAAAAAGAGCGAGTGAGTGTGAAGGGATGACGGTATGTAGTTTGTATTTGTGCAGCGAAAGGAATCTAAGGAATTTAAATTAGTTGGCCATATATATATATATATATGCAGTAATATAGTGTATATGCTGGTGTGGAAAAAAAGTTCATGTACGGTTTAGTGCATTGCCGATGGAAAGTGCAGTGTTTGTCGTTTTCAAGTTACAACAAATATGACTGCATTGTAGGGAATCGTGCATTTTAGCAGTTACGTGTAATCTATTTCCTATATAATGCGAAGTCTTATAATCATTCGCTGTGTTAGACGTAAGTGGCAGAAGTAAGAATCAGTTGTCATAGAGCCGTCGTGGTTAATAGGGAGGATACGGTTAAAGAGAATAAGACGTACATACTGATGGTTCAAGATGGCAGAAAAAACAAGCAATATGAAGTGGAGCAATAGAAATGAAAAAAATGAAGATGGTGAGGGAGCATAAGGCTGTAAAAAATACCTTTTTCACTGCTTACGCAGATTATGTGAAGCATGGAGTAAGGGTTGAAGATATGGACGAATTTATAACCGTGTGTTTGAAGATGTATCTTGGAAGATGTGCAAATAAACAACGGCAGGTAAGAATTTTTGAAGGGGAAGATGTAAAGGAGGAAGTAGTGTGATGTGGCATGTGCGAAAATTATTTAGTGTACTTTTGGTATAGGTCCTTATTAAGGTTCAAAATGCATGAAAAATCCTTCATTAAATTTCAGTATAAATTAGGTCCCTGTTTTTTATTTACGATTATTGCAGAGCATGATGTAACTTTTCATAAAAATTGCTGATAATTGCACAACTTTTCTGTACACTATGAACATAATATATGAAAATAGCTGAAATATCAGCACTTATTTATAAAAGTTGCTGATATTTCAGCAATATTTATGTACCTTGTGAACACAGTGTATGAAAGTTGCTGAATTATCAGCACTTATTTATAAAAGTTGCTGACATTTCAGCAATAATGTTTTCTTTGTTTTTAGAAAATAGGGCCGGATTTAAAATGAAATTTTGACAGGGAAAGTTGCTGAAATATGAGCACTTATTTATAAAAGTTGCTGACATTTCAGCAATAATTTTTCTTTGTTTACCGGATTTACAATGAAAATTTGACAGGGACTCGCTTTACAATATGAAAGTATGATAGGGATGCCTCCATAATTTCCACAATTATTTAATCGGTCATTTGACTATGTGAAGGCGGACAAAAGAGATGGAGAGCATAACACATAATGACCTTCTTCCTATAAACTAACGTAACAGATGTAGCCGAGTGAATTGCAGACCGAAAATGAAAAAGATGGTATAAAACAAATGAAAAAGTTGACTATTTTGTAATTTTTGGCAGAAAGGGTACAGTAGATACAGCGTGTGAAAGCTTTTGCGGCAGCAAAAAGTTAATGCAATGGTATCATTCTGGTATGATTTAAGGAGGAGAGAAGGAGGGGAAGGAAGAAGCAGAAAGAAGAGGAGACACAGTAAGGAAATTGTTCTAATTTTTGTTCCTCTTTCCCATTTCATTTGCACGTACATATATAAGGCTGCTCCTAACAACCTCTGCCTAGTGGCCACCCAGTGGTCCATACAATTGCATACTAAAAGTAATAACCGAATTGACAGGAAATAAAGGAAAAAAGAAATAAAATTCAAATAGTGCTTTTATCATAACCGAATTGCAGACTCCTTGCATTGCCTTTTATTTAATCCAGCAGCCTCCTTGGCATCCTGATAGTGCGTTTGGGTCTGATATTATCTTCATGTGCTGCTGTGGTGGCGCATCAATGCCCACCCCTTCGAGATCGACCTTGTCCTCAAGGTCATGAGTGGTGCAATTTGGCGGTAGTGGTTGCTGTGGAACTGTAGTTGGATTTGGGCAATGTTTGAGCAAGGACACGTGGAAAACTAGATGTATGCGGGAATCAGGGGGCAGGAGTAGTTTATAAGCTACAGGGACAATGCGTTCAACAATTTGGAATGGTCCGTAGTATTTTTTGGCAAGCTTGTGGTGGTTGTTGCGTAAGGTTGTTTGGCGATATGGTCGGAGTTTTAGAAATATGCAAGTGCCCACCGTAAATTCTTTATCGCTACGGTGAAGGTCAGCCAAGGCTTTCATGCGGGTTTGAGCTTTTTGGAGGTTTTGTTTGATGGTTTGGAGGAGGTGGTCTCGGAAGTGTCCCATTCATCTAGTTGTGGTAAGGTAGCGGTTTGTGGTAAGTAATTGGAAATGATGGGTGGTGGTCGACCGTAGACTGCTTGGAATGGCAATAGGCCGATGGAGGAGTGCGTCGTTGTACTGTACCACCATTTAGCCCATGGTAGGCACTTTTCCCACTTAGTAGGGGTGTCGCCTACGACTGCGTGCAAATAGGTTTCTAAACACCTGTTGACAACTTCTGACTGCCTATCGGTTTGTGGGTGGTATGCGCTACTCATCCGCAATTTTGTTCCATGAAGACGAAATAGTTCTTTCCAGAATTGACTCGTGAACAACGGATCACGGTCTGAAACAATAGAGCGAGGAAAACCATGCAGTCGAATATATTCCTGCAGAAAGTGGTGTGCCAATTGTGTGGCCGAGATTGAAGTGGGCAGCGCACAAAAATGGGCATATTTCGATAGCCTATCAACAATTACCCAGATGACAGTTTTGCCTGCAGATGGCGAAAGATGGATGATAAAATCCATCGCAATGTCTTCCCAAATTTACGCTGGTATAGGAAGTGGTTGGAGTAGGCCTTTGTAGGGGGTGTTATTGGGTTTGGTTTGTAAACATGTAGGGCAATTTCTAACAAAGTGCTGAACTGTCCATGCTAATTTAGGCCAGAAAAAATTACTGGCAATCCTGGCGACTGTTCCTTTAATGCCGGAGTGACATCCCGTTTTGGAATCGTGAAACTCAGAGATGATTTTGTTTTGTAATTC
Organism: Allium cepa; assembly: GCA_030765085.1. Lineage (NCBI taxonomy): Eukaryota > Viridiplantae > Streptophyta > Magnoliopsida > Asparagales > Amaryllidaceae > Allium > Allium cepa. Next base: position 907,328,502 of record CM060940.1, read on the forward strand.
CACATTCTCAGGGACATAAACTCAGTTATCCCAGAATAAAATATAATTACGCCATTGGAAATTAGGTTTAGCACACGTACCACCGATCACCTGTTGAATGAGAGACTGGGCCTTCGGGTCTACCTGTTGTGCCTTACTGATTTCAGTCAACAACGGAAACGTTGGTCCAGAGATCGCCTTCATGGTGGCTTCCTCGGTAAATCGTGACAAGCCGTCTGCTACTTTATTGTTTCTGCCTGGTCGATAGTGGATTGTGAAATCAAATCCCAATAGCTTTGTCAACTATTTTTGTTGTTCGGGTGTTTGAATCGATTGTGACGCCAGCTCCCTTAAGCTTTGATGATCAGTAAAAATCTGAAATGGTTGTCCCAACAGATATGGTTTGAAAAGTGGATGGAGCGTTGGTTAAGCCAAATGGCATCACCAAAAATTCATAATGTCCTTCGTGGGTGCGGAATGCGGTTTTTGGAATATCGGGTGGCTGGACTCGGATTTGAAAATATCCACTACGGAGGTCATGTTTAGAAAAAAATGTCGCGCCGTAAAGCTCGTCCAAAAGTTCATCTACTGTTGGTATGGGAAAACGATCCTTAATGGTGATTGTATTAAGTGCTCTATAATCGACACAAAAGCGCCATGAGCCAACTTTCTTTTTGACCAAAAGAACAGGCGAGGAAAAAGGACTAGTGGATGGTTGTATGAGTTTGGATTGTAGCATTTCTTGTACTTGGCGCTCGATTTCATTTTTTTGAAAATATGGGTATCGATACGGTTTTGTGTTAATTGGTTTGGAATTTGGAAGGAGGTTGATGTGGTGATTAAGGGTTCGGTTGGGAGGGAGTTCGGTTGGTTTGTTAAAAATGTGGCTATAGGTAGATAAAATTTGAGCAAGTTGGGGATCAATTTGGTTTGTTATATGAGACGATTGAATAGTGGGCTGAAATTGTGAAAATAGATAAGTGGAAATAGAAGAGGTGGTTTCCAGACGTCTTAGCTGTTGGACCGAAATAGGGGCTGGGTTTGGGTTTGGGCCGAGCCCAATTAGGCAAATAGCCTGTTTATTAAAAACAAAGCTCATGGTTAATTTCTTATAATCCAAAGTAATAGGGCTGAGATTTTCTAACCACTGAATACCACAAACGACGTCGGATTCGGCAATTTCGAGAATATGAAAGTCGATCTCGAATCGATTGCCCTGTATGTCGACCGTCATGCCGGGGCAACTGCCCGTGCTTCGTAGTTTATCCCCGTTTCTTACTGTTGCCACGAACGAGTTCGTGTTACTGACATTAAGACCCAGGAATCGTGCCGTTTTTGGATGGATGTAGTTGTGAGTAGAGCCAGTATCGACGAGGAGAGAAATTGGGTTGCCCTTTATTGTAGCTGGAAGTCTGATTGATCATGGATGGGTAGAGCCGGTTAAAGCATGGAAGGACATTTCCTGTGTGGCGTTAACATCAGTATTTGGGGATATGACGGGTTGGTCGGTGGCGACTGGATCAGCGATGGGTTCTGGTGGAGGGTTGGCGATTTCAGGGGTGGTATCTTCATTGTTTATGTCAGGTAAAATCATTAATATATGGGTAGGTTTACAACGGTGACCTAGGTGATATATCTCGTCACAATTGAAGCATAGTCCCTGTTGTTTTCGGACATTTACTTCAGCGGTGGAGAGTTGTTTAACGGGTATGGGTGTTTTGGCTGTTCGTATGGAAGGTGTTTGAGTAAATGTTTGAGCGGGTTGTGGTTGTGCAGCAGGTTTTTGGTGATAGAAATTAGGTTTTGGGATTGGAAATTTTTTTGGTCGGCATACTTTTTTTCGATGAGTTTGGCTCCTTCGATGGCGTCGATGATTGTGGAAGGTTTGAGGAGGTGTAGGTCATTTTGTATGTGGGTTTTAAGGCCGGAGATGAAGCACTGTAGTATGGGTTCGGGTGGTAGAGTGGTTGTACGGTTACAGAGTGTTTCGAAAGTGGATTGATAATGGTCGACAGAGGTTATTTGTTTCAGCTTGAAAAGGGTAGCTTGTGGATTCAAGAAGGTGGGTGGTCCGAAACGTTGCTCGAGTGCCACTGCTAACGCAGGCCATGAAGAGAGCTGGTTATTACGATGCATCCATTGGAACCATGATAAAGCTTGGCTGTGCATGTGAAAACTGGCTAGCTCGACGCGCTGATCTTCCGGTGTTGAATAATAGGAGAAGAAACGGTCAGCTTGGAATATCCAATCATGGGGGTTGGATCCGTTGAAGGAAGACAGTGTAACTTTTGGATTTCGAGATGAATGTGGTGAGGTTAGTAATGGAGGTTGTCGGCTGGTTTGTGGTGAATGGTTTGTGGTAGAGTTTTGGTAGCGTGAAAGTTGAGTGAGTGCTTCATCTATTTTAGTCATGGTGGTGGCAGTGTTTGGATTTGTCGGGAGGGAAGGTAGTGAGGTCACGCAGTGAAAGCACCAAAATGATACGATTTAAGGAGGAGAGAAGGAGGGGAAGGAAGAAGCAGAAAGAAGAGGAGACACAGTAAGGAAATTGTTCTAATTTTTGTTCCTCTTTCTCATGTCATTTGCACGTACATATATAGGCTGCTCCAAACAACCTCTGCCTACGTGGCCACCCAGTGGTCCATACAATTGCATACTAAAAGTAATAACTGAATTGACAGGAAATAAAGGAAAAAAGAAATAAAATTCAAATAGTGTTTTTCTCATAACCGAATTGCAGACTCCTTGCATTGCCTTTTATTTAATCCAGCAGCCTCCTTGGCACCTTGATAGTGCGTTTGGGTCTGATATTATCTTCATGTGCTGCTGTGGTACTATCTGGCGCATCACATTCAGTATGGAATAGGTAAGAACCATCACACAAATTCTGAGTGTCAGTAGGAAGCACAATCTATGTCATAAATGCTTGTAGGCTGCTGTAGTACATAAAATATTCAGAACTGTGCAATTTTTTATACTACTCGGTGAGTTGGAACTGTGTTTGATGCATTGTAACGACCCGTATTTTCCGTGTCGATAGATAGTAGAATTTACAGGTCGATAGTGTTGTTCGTGTTGCCTCTAGCTTGAGTCGTTTAGAAGTTAACCCGGGTGAAGTAATGAGTTGTGACCGACTCATGAGCATTGCCGAGCTAAGGGATGAGTCGTGACCGACTCAAGGAGGGGTTACGGGTTGGAGTGTTGGCCGAGATAAGGAAGCAACCGACTTAAGCTAGGTAAGTCGTTTGGACGAGTTAGTGGGTCAAGTGATGAGTCGTGACCGACTCATAGGGACCGACTCAAGGAGTTTAGGTAACTTAAGGATGTGACCGACTCATAGGGGACCGAGTCATAGAGTTGCCGACTCATAGTGTTAGGGACCTAGTAGTTCAGACCGACTCATAAGGTCAACGGGTTATAGGATTGGCCGACTTAAGTGTTAGCCGACTCATGGGTTAGCGGCTTAAGGGGTTTAGGCTTAGGTCGTGGGTCTTGAGTCGCAGGGTCTTGAGTCGCAGGGTCTTGAGTCGCAGGGTCTTGAGTCGCAGGGTCTTGAGTCGTAGGGTCTTGAGTCGTTGGGGGACTTAGGCCATTGAGTCGTCATACGACTTAGGAGGTGCGGCAGTGTTATGTTGAGTCGGCAAAGGTTGGTTGAGTCGTGTCTAGGATGAGTCGGCATGGGGATGAGTCGGAGGCGACTCAGGAGTTGAGTCGGCCGTGTTTGATTGAAGCGTTGAGTCGTTGAGCCGTTGTGTAGCTAGGTTGTTGTCTCGGTTAGGCTTCTGGAGTTGATGAGTCGGCGACGACTCATGGGGACAGACGACTCATGATGAGTCGTGGACGACTCATAGGGGCGACGACTCATGGAGGTCCCAGCCTATAAATGGAGGTGTTCGGCTCACTTTTTGGCACCGGTTTTTGAAGCGACGAAGTGCTGCCATTTTGAAGAGTCGACTACAACATTTCTTCATCTTCTTTTCTCCATTTCAATCTAGATCTAACATCCATCCAAGATCGAAGATCGAGATCGAAGATCCAAGTGTCCAAGTTGAAGATCTTCATCCGTTCGAGCTAGATTTCATCGTTTCGAGTGAGATTTCGCCGGATCAAGCCGTGATCTCCGCTGTCCAGATCTGAAGTGTTTGGATTTAGAGGTGTTTGAGTGATTTGGTGAGTGGTAGTTATCTCTCACGCGGACCCAAAGGAGTGTATTGGATTGGTGACTTGTTTATGTGTTAAAGTTAGCGTTTTCTCGCATTTTCCTTAAGTCTGCATGTAGATCCATCATATTTGAAGATGTTTATCTATGAAAGTTATTTAACAAGTATTAGAGACAAAACCCATGTTTTAGATTTGATAGATCTATGCTAAAAACCATGATTTCATATATGTTGGACTTTTGCTCATTTAATTACGAAATTGCCATTATAGTTGATATTGCTTAATAGATCTTGTTTGAATGCTTGAATGTTTGAATGTATGATAGATTTGATTGCTCCAAGTTAGCTTGTAGTTGATTTGGAACAAGATGATTGAAGATGATTCAAAAGCTACGGAAGAAGGCTCTTGAATAGTGAAAGCTGCTTAAGGCGTATGTAGCGGATGTTGAAGCTCATATGCGAGGATTGGATGATGTTGAGATGGAACTTTGCCATGATACGACGAGGCAAACCATGTTGTTGAGTTGAGACTTTGCTTTGATGCGATGAAGCAAAGCATGTTGATAACTTGAAGGGTAGTTCAAGTATGATGTGAGTCTTGGCTTAATCCAGGCAGGGATCATTCCAAGCATGTTGATAACTTGAAGGGTAGTTCAAGTTGGTTGATAATGGAGTTGCTCAAGAGGTAGCTTGGGCTAAGTTGAGAATAGTCGTCGAGGAGGATGACTAGAAGGCTTGGATCTCATCGTTATTGAAGGTTCTAGCAAACCTAAAGCAAGAGTACATAGGGACGCCTAAAAGACTACAGGCAGGTAGTCGAGTACTCCGGGCCAAGTAGATAAGTCCTAGGCACAAGGTAGTGTGCGGAGTTTTGTCTAGAACCGGGGTTACCATTAGCCCTTGACAGATGGCTCAGGAAGGAGTCGGTCATTCAATTAACGATGATTTCGAAGCAAGGTTAACAGTGATAGCCAGAGTCATGGATGTTTGGATGTTTGGTTGTATCATCATTCGGCCTCAAGAGCGGTGTTTTCTGGGTGCTTATCTGATCTTGGTTTAGGCCTTGGGGGTTTGTATTTGGAAAACATCGTCCTTGACTCGAGTGATTATTGCTTTACCTTACTTATCTGCTATGTCATGCTTACTTCTCCTTAGTGTGTGTCTGGGGGCTATCACTGTAGAAAGAGGTGGAGTGGGATGGTTTGGTTCCTATTCCTTTATTTCCTTTATGCTCTTTTGGTATGTTTGATTGTTAATTTACTGCTCACTAAGACTTTGTCTGACTCAAGGTTTTATGTCTCCTCTTATTACCTTGGGCTGTTCATCCATGTTTGGGATGGGCAGACTAGGTAGCAGGTGGCAGGTGCTGTGCTTAGAGTTTTCCGTTGATGATGACGAAGACGAGCAGGAGGCTATGCATATTATTTCTTTCTATATGTACTGGGTATCCGCTGCTGTATTTGATGAGTGTTTTGTAGTGAGGTCTTGATGTATGACTTTGTTGAGATGATTGTATAAAACTACCGTGATGCTTATATGATGGTTTTCTGTTATGAGACTTCACTATATTATATTTCTCTATTGTATTTTATCCATGCGCTGTGAGTTACGATAGAGATTCTGCGATTTTATTTTACCCTGACTATCGTCCATGGCTGCCTTGCACACCTTTCAGCGCACTATTCTCTTGTTTTGGTGCGGGAGTCATGGGCGGTCGTCACATTTGGTATCAGAGCTTTGGTTAATCGATTTTAGCCAACGCTCGCTGACGTAATTACGTAAGAGAGACGTAATTGTATTTTGATGGATGATTACTATATATAATATAGTAGTTTAGAAGGATTTGAACTCCTTATGCAGTTGTTTCTTAAGGTGTTCTAATCATTCTTTTTACAGATATTAAGGATGAGCAGAAGTGAGAGACAAGCTGCGAGAGATAGCCGTGCTGCTAGAGAAGCTGTTGACTATGCTGCAATGTTCGAAGCAATGATGACTTCGATCATGAGAAGGGTACCAGCTTCAGGATCTTCTGTGGATGTGGGGGTTCAAGTCCAAGCTCCAAGACCAGTAGATTTTGCTAAGCTTTGCAAGGATTATACTTCTCTTGGAGGAAAAGTTTTCTTGGGGACGGAATCTACTATTGAGGTGCAGAGATGGATTGATGCTTGCCGAAGGATTTTTGGTGATCTAGGGATTGAGGATGCAACCAAGAGAAAGCTTGCATCGAGACAGCTTCAGGGAAGAGCTGCGGATTGGTGGAATTCTATCACTATAGATACACCAGAAGAGGAGATTACTTGGGAGCAATTCCAAGTTAGATTTGAAGCCAAGTTCATCTCCACTGCTCAGAAGTCTGTTTTGTTTAAGAGGTTTGTGGAGCTCAAACAAGGCGGGAGGCCTGTTCTTGAGTACATTTCTGAGTTCGAAGCTCTGTCTAAGTATGCCAGATCGTATATTGATTCTCCTTATCAGAAGAACGAGAAGTTTGTGACTGGTCTGGATGCTTATCTGGGAAGGCAGTTAGTGGATCATCTGGACGATCCATTTGAGAAGCTGGTGGAAAAAGCTCTTAGGCATGAGAGTTTGTTCCCTAAGGAAAGTTCTGTTGTTGCTGTAACCAGGGAAGGATCTAAACCACAGCAGGGTGGAAATAAGAAGAGCAAGCAGCAGCAACAGAGGGGCAAGGATGGCCAGAAGAAGCTGAAGAGCGAAGTGACCTGCTATAACTGCCAGCAGAAGGGCCATCTTTACAAGGACTGTAAGAATCCCAAGGTGCCGGGAAAGTGTTACAACTGTGATAAGCTGGGTCATATCAAGAAGGATTGCCCAGAGCCGAGGAAAGATAGGCAGATTGTGAAAGCTTATGCTTTGGAAGCTGTGCCGTCATCATCAAAAGCTCCTACTGCTGAAGAGAAGGGGAAGAGTGTGGTGGTTCAAGGTACTCTTTCCATTTGTGGTGTTCCAGTTAGAGTGTTGTTTGATACTGGAGCGTCGCATTCTTTTGTTTGTGATGATTTGGTAGGCCGGTTAGGTTTGAAACCGGACATTGTTGATAGGCCATTGGTTGTGACTAATCCAGTTGGGGGTTCGTCATGTTTGTGTATGATATGCCGTGGTCTAGTTGTGTCGAGTCATGATTGCTCGTTTGTTTGTGATTGCTTTGTTCTGAACTTTGCGGGGTTCGGAATTATTTTGGGTATGGACTGGCTTAGGAAGTATGCGGCTAGGATTGATTGTGAGAGGCTGGAGGTGACAGTCGGGAATGTGGAAGGGCGAAAGGTTGTGATACGATGTAAGCATGAGGAAGGCGTCTTCATGAGCTTCATGTATTCGCTGGTTGTTCCACGGGAAGGACTGTCATCGGTGCCTATTGTGAATGGATTTGAGGATGTCTTTGACGAAGTCAAAGGGTTGCCGCCGCATAGGGAGATCGAGTTTCGTATCGATCTAGTTGAGGGAGCCAGACCTGTTGTGATGCCTCTTAGGCGAATGGCACCGAGGGAGCAGTAAGAGCTGAAGGTGCAGGTTGATGACCTTTTACGGAAAGGATTCATTCGGAGAAGTGTGTCCGAATGGGGTGCGCCCGTTGTGTTCGCAACCAAAGCGGATGGATCGTTAAGGTTGTGTGTTGATTATCGTAAGCTGAATAAGGTGACTAAGAAGAACAAGTATCCATTGCCGAGAATAGATGACTTGTTTGATCAGCTTCACGAGGCTAAGGTGTTTTCTCAGATGGATTTGGCAACGGGATTTCACCAGTTGAGAGTGGCGAAGGATACTGTGCCGAAGACTGCATTCAGGACACCGTCCGGGTTTTATGAGTGGCTGGTAATACCGTTTGGATTGACTAACGCGCCAGCATATTTTGTGGATCTTATGAATAGAGTATTCAGAGATCAGTTGAATAAGTTCGTGCTTGTGTTCGTGGATGATATTCTGATTTATTCCAGAACTGAGGAAGAGCACAAGACGCACTTGAGGATTGTTTTGGAAATCTTGCGGAAACATCAGCTGAAGGCTAAGTTTTCGAAGTGTCACTTCTGGAAGAGTGAAGTGAGGTTCTTAGGCCATGTTATCTCTGGAAGTGGAATAGAGGTTGATCCCGCTAAGGTAGCAGCGATCCAGGATTGGGTTAGACCTAAGAACGCATCTGATGTGAGAAGTTTTCTTGGATTAGCAGGATATTATCGTCGGTTTATCAAAGACTTTTCCAAGATAGCTGCACCGTTGACAGGATTGACGAAGAAGAACCAAGTGTTCAGATGGGATGATAAGTGTGAGCAAGCCTTCGTAATCCTGAAAGAGCGACTGACGAGTGCTCCTGTATTGACTATTCCGAGTGGGAACGATGAGATGGTAGTTTACACCGATGCATGTGGCACTAGACTTGGAGCAGTGCTAATGCAGAAGGATAAAGTTGTTGCGTATGCTAGTCGACAACTGAAGCCGCATGAAAGGAACTACCCGACTCATGATTTGGAGTTAGCGGCGATTGTGTTTGCTTTGAAGATGTGGAGACACTACCTATTGGGAGTTAGATTTGAGTTGTTTACAGATCATATGTCGTTGAAGTATCTGTTCTCCCAAAAGGATTTGAATCTTCGACAGCAACGGTGGTTAGAGTTTCTAGCATCGTATGATTTTGGTATAGCCTATACTCCGGGAAAAGGTAACGCAGTAGCTGATGCGTTAAGTCGAAGACATGCAGGATTGGGAGCCATGTTTTCAGAATGGAAGAGTCTCGAGTATTTGGCTGGATTTGATTTCAGGCCTAGATGCGAGTTGGAACCTGAGATGTTGGCAAACTTATTGATAAGGCCTACTCTTGTGGAAAGAATTGGCGAGAGCCAGAAGAGAGATGATAAGCTTGTCAAGATTATCTGTGATTTAGAATCTGGATTGGATCCGGAGAAGGATAAAGGATTCAAGGTCGATCGAGAGGGTTGGCTTCGAAAGCAAGGACGATTGGTTGTTCCCGATATTGATGGATTAAGGGATGAAGTTCTGAGGGAAAGTCATCACTCGAAGTTGACAATTCATCCAGGTGGGAATAAGATGTATCGGGACATGAAGAGAGCTTACTACTGGGAAGGTATGAAGAAAGATGTTGGAAATTTTATCTCCAAGTGTATGAACTGCCAGTTGGTGAAAGCTGAGCAGAAGAAGCCCAGTGGATTACTTCAGCCATTAGAGGTTCCTACATGGAAGTGGGAGCAAGTGTCGATGGATTTCATCGATGGTCTACCTAGGACAAGGGCAGGAAATGAAGGGATTTGGGTCATAGTAGATCGTTTGACCAAGAGTGCAAGGTTCATTCCTGTTCGATCGACTAGGACTGCATCGAAGTTGGCTGAATTGTATGTAAAGTGGATTGTTCGATTCCATGGTGTTCCGAAGAGTATAGTGAGCGATCGAGATCCATTGTTCACTAGTGGATTTTGGAAGAGCTTCCAGGAGGTTTTGGGAACCGAGTTGTGTTTGAGTACAGCTTATCACCCTCAAACAGATGGTCAGACTGAAAGAGTTAACCGAGTTTTGGAAGATCTTCTTAGAGCATGTGTTTTGGACTTCGGAGGATCATGGGAAGATCACCTTCATTTGGTGGAATTTGCTTATAATAACAGTTATCAGTCGAGTATTGGTATGGCACCATATGAGGCACTATATGGAAGACCGTGTAACTCTCCGACATGTTGGTTGGAAACTGGAGAAAAGCTGATACTTGGGCCAGAGATGATTCGACAGACTTCGGATTGCATAGAGATCATTCGACAACGAATGAAAGCAGCCCAGGATCGTCAGAAGAGTTATGCAGATAATCGTCGAAAGGATTTGGAATTCGACGTGGGTGATATGGTTTTCGTGAAGATTTCTCCATTGAAGAATGTTATAAGATTCGGGAACAAAGGAAAGTTAACTCCGAGATTCGTTGGACCATTCCCGATTATCGAGCGAATTGGGAAGCTCGCTTATAGATTGGAGTTACCGGAAAAGATGGCGGGTGTGCACAATGTTTTTCATGTATCTTATCTACGGAAGTATGTGCACGACCCAACTTTGGTGGTTTCTGCTGATAGCTGTGAAGACTTGGAGGTTGATCCAGTTGTTTCGAGACCTCGTAAGCCGCTTCGTATTGTTGAAACCGATACGAAACAGCTTAGGAGGAAGACGATTACGTTGCTCAAGGTACAATGGAGTGATGATGTTAACGACTGTACATGGGAGGAGGAAGAGAGGATGAAGGCAGCTCATCCCGGACTCTTCGAGGTATGGCCCTAAAGTGTCGTGACATCTCATGAATTTGTAGCTTGTTCTAAGTCTTAGAATTCTGCATGCTAGGCTAGAATTGGTTGCATGGTTTGTTGATTGCTATGGATGGTAGGCATGCGGAATATCTTTGATTGCTGTTGTTTGCTTGGAATTTCGGGGGCGAAATTCCTAAGGGGGAGAGAATGTAACGACCCGTATTTTCCGTGTCGATAGATAGTAGAATTTACAGGTCGATAGTGTTGTTCGTGTTGCCTCTAGCTTGAGTCGTTTAGAAGTTAACCCGGGTGAAGTAATGAGTTGTGACCGACTCATGAGCATTGCCGAGCTAAGGGATGAGTCGTGACCGACTCAATGAGGGGTTACGGGTTGGAGTGTTGGCCGAGATAAGGAAGCAACCGACTTAAGCTAGGTAAGTCGTTTGGACGAGTTAGTGGGTTAAGTGATGAGTCGTGACCGACTCATAGGCAGGTGATGAGTCGTGACCGACTCATAGGGACCGACTCAAGGAGTTTAGGTAACTTAAGGATGTGACCGACTCATAGGGGACCGAGTCATAGAGTTGCCGACTCATAGTGTTAGGGACCTAGTAGTTCAGACCGACTCATAAGGTCAACGGGTTATAGGATTGGCCGACTTAAGTGTTAGCCGACTCATGGGTTAGCGGCTTAAGGGGTTTAGGCTTAGGTCGTGGGTCTTGAGTCGCAGGGTCTTGAGTCGCAGGGTCTTGAGTCGCAGGGTCTTGAGTCGCAGGGTTTTGAGTCGCAGGGTCTTGAGTCGCAGGGTCTTGAGTCGTAGGGTCTTGAGTCGTAGGGTCTTGAGTCGTTGGGGGACTTAGGCCATTGAGTCGTCATACGACTTAGGAGGTGCGGCAGTGTTATGTTGAGTCGGCAAAGGTTGGTTGAGTCGTGTCTAGGATGAGTCGGCATGGGGATGAGTCGGAGGCGACTCAGGAGTTGAGTCGGCCGTGTTTGATTGAAGCGTTGAGTCGTTGAGCCGTTGTGTAGCTAGGTTGTTGTCTCGGTTAGGCTTCTGGAGTTGATGAGTCGGCGACGACTCATGGGGACAGACGACTCATGATGAGTCGTGGACGACTCATAGGGGCGACGACTCATGGAGGTCCCAGCCTATAAATGGAGGTGTTCGGCTCACTTTTTGGCACCGGTTTTTGAAGCGACGAAGTGCTGCCATTTTGAAGAGTCGACTACAACATTTCTTCATCTTCTTTTCTCCATTTCAATCTAGATCTAACATCCATCCAAGATCGAAGATCGAGATCGAAGATCCAAGTGTCCAAGTTGAAGATCTTCATCCGTTCGAGCTAGATTTCATCGTTTCGAGTGAGATTTCGCCGGATCAAGCCGTGATCTCCGCTGTCCAGATCTGAAGTGTTTGGATTTAGAGGTGTTTGAGTGATTTGGTGAGTGGTAGTTATCTCTCACGCGGACCCAAAGGAGTGTATTGGATTGGTGACTTGTTTATGTGTTAAAGTTAGCGTTTTCTCGCATTTTCCTTAAGTCTGCATGTAGATCCATCATATTTGAAGATGTTTATCTATGAAAGTTATTTAACAAGTATTAGAGACAAAACCCATGTTTTAGATTTGATAGATCTATGCTAAAAACCATGATTTCATATATGTTGGACTTTTGCTCATTTAATTACGAAATTGCCATTATAGTTGATATTGCTTAATAGATCTTGTTTGAATGCTTGAATGTTTGAATGTATGATAGATTTGATTGCTCCAAGTTAGCTTGTAGTTGATTTGGAACAAGATGATTGAAGATGATTCAAAAGCTACGGAAGAAGGCTCTTGAATAGTGAAAGCTGCTTAAGGCGTATGTAGCGGATGTTGAAGCTCATATGCGAGGATTGGATGATGTTGAGATGGAACTTTGCCATGATACGACGAGGCAAACCATGTTGTTGAGTTGAGACTTTGCTTTGATGCGATGAAGCAAAGCATGTTGATAACTTGAAGGGTAGTTCAAGTATGATGTGAGTCTTGGCTTAATCCAGGCAGGGATCATTCCAAGCATGTTGATAACTTGAAGGGTAGTTCAAGTTGGTTGATAATGGAGTTGCTCAAGATGTAGCTTGGGCTAAGTTGAGAATAGTCGTCGAGGAGGATGACTAGAAGGCTTGGATCTCATCGTTATTGAAGGTTCTAGCAAACCTAAAGCAAGAGTACATAGGGACACCTAAAAGACTACAGGCAGGTAGTCGAGTACTCTGGGCCAAGTAGATAAGTCCTAGGCACAAGGTAGTGTGCGGAGTTTTGTCTAGAACCGGGGTTACCATTAGCCCTTGACAGATGGCTCAGGAAGGAGTCGGTCATTCAATTAACGATGATTTCGAAGCAAGGTTAACAGTGATAGCCAGAGTCATGGATGTTTGGATGTTTGGTTGTATCATCATTCGGCCTCAAGAGCGGTGTTTTCTGGGTGCTTATCTGATCTTGGTTTAGGCCTTGGGGGTTTGTATTTGGAAAACATCGTCCTTGACTCGAGTGATTATTGCTTTACCTTACTTATCTGCTATGTCATGCTTACTTCTCCTTAGTGTGTGTCTGGGGGCTATCACTGTAGAAAGAGGTGGAGTGGGATGGTTTGGTTCCTATTCCTTTATTTCCTTTATGCTCTTTTGGTATGTTTGATTGTTAATTTACTGCTCACTAAGACTTTGTCTGACTCAAGGTTTTATGTCTCCTCTTATTACCTTGGGCTGTTCATCCATGTTTGGGATGGCCAGACTAGGTAGCAGGTGGCAGGTGCTGTGCTTAGAGTTTTCCGTTGATGATGACGAAGACGAGCAGGAGGCTATGCATATTATTTCTTTCTATATGTACTGGGTATCCGCTGCTGTATTTGATGAGTGTTTTGTAGTGAGGTCTTGATGTATGACTTTGTTGAGATGATTGTATAAAACTACTGTGATGCTTATATGATGGTTTTCTGTTATGAGACTTCACTATATTATATTTCTCTATTGTATTTTATCCATGCGCTGTGAGTTACGATAGAGATTCTGCGATTTTATTTTACCCTGACTATCGTCCATGGCTGCCTTGCACACCTTTCAGCGCACTATTCTCTTGTTTTGGTGCGGGAGTCATGGGCGGTCGTCACATGCATGCATTTAACCATTGTAACACACTTTCCATTGATTTTCGAATAGTTAGTTGTTATAAATCGAACAACTATCTATCTCCATGTCCATTGATTACCGAACAATTAAGTTTATGCAGTGTGATGAAATTGCCAATTCTTTTTGTCATAAATATATATATGGCTTACAATTTACTGAAATATGTAAATGTGTTACAACCTCTGTGAGAAAAAAGGTAAAAACACACACCTAACAGTGGGAAAACAAGCAAATTACATATCTGTTGTAACAAACAGAAATTTTAACATAGATACAAGGTAGAAATTAATTTAGTTCACTTCATTGGGAACCTAAAATTATCTGTACACTAAACAAACAAAGTATTCTGATAAAATTCCAAAAATGGGAAGGAATAATAGATGTCTTATAGTTTATTACCATTGCATCGTATTGATTGAGTAAATATATAACTCGAAATAGTTTGTAATAGTTGAACAGATACCCCACAGCGGGTAAGGTATGAATCAAATTATCCAAAATAGCAATGACAAATTTTCAGTGACAGAGAAGATTAGTTTGGAGCTGGACCTGGTGCTAACAGTGGAAGTAGATTCTTTTTATATAGATTTGAGTGCAAATTTTCGTGCTTGGTTTGCAATTGTAAGAAAGAACATGAAGAATAGTGTATTAGAAAAAGAGCATGTGAATGTGAATGTAATAAAAGGCATAATTTGTCAGTTTGAACACTTAGGTCATCTTATCTCCAAAGCAGTTGAGAATTGTGTTCTAACCTAAGGGTTAGAGAAGAGCAGTATTGGAGTAAGCAAATTATTTAAAGTCATGTACCGCTTAGTTAGTTGACAATTCCAGTTGAGCAATAAGCTGCCTTGCTCGATCTCGCAGCAAAAACCCCAAATACAGATCCCAAACCAAGTAACAGCAATTCGGTATATAGAAAAGAACAGAGGAAGTAAATTAATGTAGTAAAAATTGAACAGAGTGAGAACAAATGGAGAGACTCTTGTTTACCATAAACTCACAACACGTTATTATTAACAAACACAGGTGAAGTGCCAAGATAATAAGAGAAGAAGAATGTTCGATTTTAACTATTGTTCTCTTTTTTTCTTTTGTTTTTTTGGAAGTTGCAATGTAAAACTAGGGTAGACAGAAGAGGGTTTCTGTTGGAGGATGTAATACAGGCAATGCAGTATAAAGTGAAAATGCATGGAGTAAAAGAATAAGGACCTGAAACATCGAATGTTATGCAAAAGAAGTAAAGGGTATAACAGCTGTATATGATGCACCTGAGTGGAAGAGTTTGATGGCTGATGGGGGATGAAAGTTTTCGCAGCTGTGGCTAGGATAACAGAGAGGAGACAGTGTACGTAAGCTAACAAGTTAACCGTTTGTATACTTATCAGCGTAGCAAAACACTGCAGTGCAACGTACGATACAAAGTATGAAGTTGGACTAAATTGAAGGATGTTTGTAAACCGTTTGTACAAGTATGGTGTTGGGGGAGGAATACTTAGGCAGTGTGAAGCGGGGACTAATTGTGCAGTGGGGAGAAAAATGGGTTAGGTAAGTTTTATCTAGGAGACATTCATAACTTGAGAGCAGTTGACCTTATAAACAACATTTCAGATATGTGTTCCGGTTTTACGATGTAGTTTTCCATTTTTAACTAAAAAATTTGTTGTGTTGCTTGAAATTCCTCGGGATAACGCGATGTAAACTTGGCCGGTGGCTTAAAAACGTGGTTTAGAAGATATATTCCAACATTGGGTATGGTTTGTCCTTGTGATTTGTTAATTGTTAAAGAGAAAGCTAGCTGAACAAGGAATTGTTTATGGATAAGGTTAAATGGCATTTTTATGTTTTCAGAAGGTTTTAACGGTATACATGAAATAAACTCTCTTGTACCTTGGAATTAATCGAAAGAAATTTCAGCGTCGATAAGGTTTGGATGGAAGACTCGACAGATTAGTCTCATCCCATTACATAGCCAAATTGGTGGATCAATGATCCGTAATAATATTATTGGAGATCCTTCTTTAAAAATTAATTTATGAGTTGGCATACCACCTGGGGTAAGCGAGCTCAAGAGCTCAGTTTGATATAAGTTAGATGTATCATCTTCTGCGCGGTCGAAAGAGTAATAAATGTGCTCTTCACCGGGAATTTTTTTCATTATTATGTTAGTAATTTCATCCGATTTTTAATTTTTTGGTGATAATATTGCTCTAGTTAGTATGTAGTTTGTATTTCTAAATTTATCAGTTAATGTAGGGAAGATTTCAATAATCAAACAATGTAATGAACTTGTATCGTCCCATGGTATGACAATATTCGATGGTAGTTTAATCATGTCTTCATCTATAGTGGGTTCAGTGCATTTCCAATGCGTAAAACGAGGTCAGCATACAATTGGTCAGTCCGTGCACTTATATTTTGAGTTAAATGAAATATGTTAATAGTGGACCACAAATATGACCGAACTATACATGCATCAATGGTTTGAGCTTCAGTCCTTCACGGAACAACTGGTAAAACCTGCCAAAAATCACCGCCTATGATAACAATTTTTCCTCCGAATGGAACATCTACATCGATCAAGTCTCGTAATGTTCTGTCAAAAACCTCGAATGCATGGTGGTGAGCCATGGTGGCTTCATCCCATAGCAGAACGGTTACCGCGGACAAATTTTTTTAAAGTATCAAATTGTTTAGTAATATGACAGGTGAAGGAATAGTCTAAATTAATTGGAATTTTAAATCATGAGTGAGTTGTTCTACCACCGAGCAATGTAATAAAAGCTATTCCAGAAGTGGCTATTGCAATTGCAATAAGACCTCATTTTGTATATGAGCTAAAAGTGCTTTGTATAGCAAAGTTATCCCTATACCTCCAGAAACGTCGATGAAATAAATGAAGCTGTTTGGAATCGACCAAAAGCATGATTATATCAAACGCTTCCTTCTATTCACTGATTAAATTATTTATTTATTGCAAATCTGGTAGTGGTGCTTGTATTTACTGTTCTTCTAAAATAATATAGAAATATAATGGTCCTCAATTAAGTGTAGGAAGTCACGTGGTAAATCATAATCAAAAATGGTTCTATTATATTGTTTTAGAAGGTTATTAACATCAAACAGACATCGACCAATTAAATATATAACTGGAAGTGTGGAAAAAGACGTAGAAGGGTAATCTTCAGTTAGAAAAGACCAAAATTCTTCCCATAATTCACGTACAGCACGCGGTTCATAGTATACTAAGATGGTAACAAATAATCGCCTTAAAGCAGTAGACAAATGGGTGTGCGAGGTATCAGTTAAACAGTCTTTACTACTGTTATCATTTTCTAGCAGTCTCCTATGATCAGCTGCTTCTTTGAATATATTGTAAACAGTTCCGTTAAACGTAAGTAAATGTGTGAAAGAAAATGGGCCTGGAATATGGTTTAATAGTAATCATTAATAGTAGCGATCACCATTTGTAGGAGATACTGTGTACATTCGACCGATCACTTTATGGTTAATATTTCTACATACCCATTCTTTTCATTCATAGTTCCACCAATACTTTTTAGGGAATTCATGACAAAGATACCGGCGTGCTTCCTCGTACAATAAATTTTGGTTGAAAAATTCTATAAGCATAGTTTTACTTCTATGTTGGTTAGTTAGAATAGAGTTTAAGGTTTCGTCCGCGTTAAATTGAAGTTGTTGCATGTTCGGTAGATGTATTTGTGGTCCTATTACAGATGGACACATGCTACAAAGTTGGAACTTAAATATCCTCCATCATGACTCTAGTGCGCAAATCCATCTAGCGTTAACAAATTGCGAAATTTCATCGATGGTGGTTGATGAAGAAGATAGTCGACGGACACGCGATTTGATCTTTTATGAACATATTTATATAGATATTTGACTGATTTAATATTGGAGCAAACTTCAATATGTGGCAGTCATATTTTAGAAGTAAATAAGGATTATAAGGAACGACCCAACGATTGTCAATTTTCGTATTAGTTGGTTGATTCTATATTCCAGTATCACGTCATCTAAATGAGATATGAATCAATTCCATGTAAAGTTGATGTCGTGAAGGGTTTTGGAAATCCCTTCTTACATACTTCGTCTCGCATGCATATGACATTGCGATTGAAACTACCACATGGATGATGAATCATATGTTTAATAATTTAAGTGTACAAATTTGGTTCTAAATTTCTCTTTGGAATTTCTACTCTAGCCATTGTATCGTAATCATCGGGATTATTAAGTCTATCATTTTCTACAAGAATTAGTAAGATATGTGAGTGTGCAATCCCCTTTTTTGAAATCTATTACATTAACATGTACAATGACTCTACCTAAGACATGTTTATCAAATAAATCTACTTTAAGCTGTTTTAATTTTGCATGGAAAATGCGAGTTGTCAAATCAGGACAGTCGTACGGTTGTTGAAAGGGAAGTAGTTCTTGTGTAATCTCTAGCCAGTTTGATTACATGTTATAGTAATAAATAAGTCGAGTTTTCCATACCTTCATACATTGCCACTGCGTCATGGTATCTTTGATGCATGTCACATGGACTACCAATATGAGAGGATGGAAGAACTTATCTAACTCCAACATTTCCTACAGATAGTACAGGTGCATAAGAATCGTAACTATGAAGTTTATAGTTGTAGTAGGGCGAAATGATAGGAAGGGAAAGTACATGCTGCCAATTGTCTCCCCCACATGCCAGAGAATCTTGTAAACCCTGGTATAAGTTTGCTCCAATCTTATCTTGGTGATCCTAAAGATATCGTAGTCGCATAGTTTCGATTTTGATGTATGTATCAACAACGAATTGTGGGAGTAGGCGACCACCAAGCAGTAGAAGAGGTAGTTCCAAAGAGCATACCTTTGAAGTGTACAAGGTGGTAAATATGTGGCAAAGGGGTAACATTAAAGTTAGGTGAGCTATGTGAAAAAAAATTATGTACATGTAAAAAAGGAGAAGAGGTACATGTAACATGTGGGAGTAGTAGGATCTACAGCTAATTTGGTTATGTCCAGTATTGTGGATGTTTAGATTCCATCCATGTTCGCGGCGTGGAAGTAGAAGTGGATACTGTAGTGGATCATAACATCCTGCTGTATCTCGGACTCGTTGGAGGGTTCCCGATCTTGTTTCAACTATAATATCCCTACCATTTGAATTACCTGAATAATCGTCTCCTACAACGATACCATACCCGCTACTTGGGTCACAGTCGGTAGTCGGTGAAAATGATGGTTAACTATAAGTTTTTTAATATAAATCTGCAATCTTGTAAATTAGTATGCTGGCCCAACTATTTGAGCACATGTACATAAGTATTGCAAACATCTAAGATTTTCTGTAACTTTTAAAGGATGTCTGGTCATAATATTGCACTATCATGTTGCCGATTTTCAATCTCATGTTCAGTATTATAGATGTACATTTGCAGGTACCTAGGTCTACTGCCTAGTAGGGGCAGAACACTTCCAATGCTATGATATATAGATCTTTGCGCATTGTCGAAGTAAATTACGTTTCGAGCAGACGCTAAGTTATGATCAATGTTAGCCCCGTAGATGTGAATGTGATAGCATTGTTCTAAGTTCTTATGTTTGTTCGAAAATAGGAACCAATTTCACTGTCTTCAGTTTATAAAGTTAAAAGTTTAAGGGGCGGTGTGGGTAGTGAATGGAATTTTTAACACCTAAGCAACATTTTCTGCTTTTTTTGCAAAAAACTAATTTTGCATTACAGTGTGGGCAGTAAGTGGATGGAGGTAGCATATGGTAGAGGAAATTGTGGGTGGTAGTAAATTCCGACCATAGTTATAATGTGATGGAATGGTAGATTGATTTAACAGCTGCTGTTGGGAAGGAGATGTAAATGTTGCTATAAGATGAATAGTACAGAACGTTATACGGTGCATGTTTGATCATGTAATGGAACTGGAGAATGTGAATGGAAAAAATACCTGAACCATCTGGCGCTGAAGTTGATGGGTGGTTGAGTATTTCAGTTCCTATGGTTGGTGGGTCGGTAGGGGAATGTCCAGCGGTGGTAATGGAAGGGAAAAATTTAGAGAGTGGTATGTGTAAGATGGAAGAAGTTATTGGTACAGTGTGCATAAGATGTCAGAAGACGGCAGACATTATGAGAGGACTATAAAAGCAATTATGAAGTTGAAGGAAGAGGGAAGAAATGTGAAAGTTATAAGGTTTGAATTGATGCTAGATAACGTGGACAATTGGGTTTCCTGTTTGCAACAGAGACTGAAATAGCATACATATTTATAGCACATTACAGATGGTGGGTAAAATGATAGATTGGTGGGTTTAGTAAGCAGAAGGTAGCGAGGATGAAAATGGGGTGAATGCATTGACTGACCTTATACCATGATGAGTGAAGAAATAATTAATAGAATATATTAGTGCCCAGCAGTAACTACTAAATGTAGCAACAACCTTGGGATCTGATTGGTCAGTGTATATTTAGTTTATACAAATAGGTAAGGCTGTTGCATATATGTATACTGCTGCTAACTGCATAAACAGTATATAGTATGAACTGCAGTGTGGCTAACCAAGTCAAAAAATTTGTAATTGATGGAAAATGGAGGTTTAAAAAATTAATTGCTATTTTATGCAATTTACTACAGAAGAAGTATAATGGTATAGGACAGATACTTAGATTTAAGATTTGAGGGAAAGGTGGAACAAACAGCAGACTGAGTACTAATGTGAACCAATTAAACCAAACGTACATAAATGTATATGTATATGTATATGTATATGTATATGTATACGTATATGTATATCTATGAATATACATATGTGAAAGTTAACCTGCTTGAACTGTATTTAGTCTATACAAATGGGTAAGGCCATTGCATATATGTATACTGTAGGTAACTGCATATACGGTATACAGTGTGAACTGTAGTGGGGATAACCAAGTCAAAAAATTTGCAGTTGATGGAAAATGGAGATGTAAAAAATTTAATTGCTATTTTATGCAAGTTTTGTGTAGAAGAAGTATAATGGTATAAGATAGATACTCAGATTTAAGATTTAAGGGGAAGGTGGAAAAAACAACATACTTAGTACTAATGTGAACCAATTAAAGCAAACTTACTAACATATATATGTGTGTGTGTATGTATATATGTATGTGTACATTTATGAATACACATATGTGAAAGTTATCCTACTTGAAACTGTAAGCTATTAAACACCATACACGTAAAACAGTACGTATACGAATTCATAAATGCATTTTCGAATGTAAATTTGATCGTTAATTTAAACCGCAAGATTAGATATTATTTCTTTTTCCTACGCAAATGATGGAAGAATGTGAGTAAAATAACTGAAAATATTTTCTTGTCAGAAAGAGTGCATATGTGCAGAGTTGTAGATATATATAATGAAACCAATATATATAAAGTAGTGCATACAGAATGTCACGACCCGAACTCGATGTCCGATAACAACATCAAATTCGTATCGCGGGAGCTTGCAACACCCATTAGATGATAAATAACACAGCAGAGAATAAAAGATGATATCAATGATACAACATGAATACAATATCCGATACATCAATATGGTACAATGATAATCATCAACATCAGAGAATATACAACAGAATACAGCGGAATATGATACAATATGAAATAAGTCTTCACAGAATCCTGATACTGCAGCACCAAACCAAACTCTAAAGTTAAAGCTCCAAAACTCCTAGCTCGATCCATTCCCAGATTGCTCCAAGATAAACAAGTGTAGTCCATATCTAAAAGACTGAACTAGCTCCATATAATCTACTGAACCTAACTATCTGAAAAACCAAACTCTAGGCTGCCCGTGTGGAAAATTGTGGGCACCCAGAGTTTAGGAAAGGAACAATAAACTCCGGGTCAGTTTTGGGACTGGTATGAGCAAACGAAAACAGTTTGTCTTTAAAAACAATCAAAGATTTAAATTTCAAAATCGCAATGCTTTTGGAAAATGAAACTACCATAAGGCCTCCCACCACACACACAATGCAAACGCAGAATCGAAGGAGATTTCTCCTTATGATAGTCAAACATGCTTGATACGCAGAAAAATTTCTTTGATATTATTATTATAAGTGCAAGTGTAGAAAACATTTCGAAAGTAGAATATAAATCTTAGCCAACATACGACCATTATTGTATGCCTACTATAGCTACCATGTTCAATAGCAGGTTACCGCCACATTCCATGGCAGGTTATACAACTAAAACCGTACAAGGCTCGTATTGTTTCTTTGGATTTTTCCCACAAATGTTCAGGCTAAGAAACTTCCTATTTCCACATGGGAACGCCTCTGGCGGGACGCCCCGAGAACCTGACCGGATCTCTGCCAAACAAGGCCGGCTACCCCCCTTCCCGGGGAATATACAGAACCTCAGATATGCCACCCCCGGTCCTTTGGGACCTTTATACAAGAGCTCTCTATCCAACAACATCACACAGTAATAAATAAAGTTTGTCCACATGAGTAAGTATCTGGGCTTCATACCATGATACTACCCTTTTCCAAAAGGAATGGTTATACCCTAGGGGAGCTACCCCTGAAACCTTGCCGCACAATTCCTGTTTCGACCATTACCGGGTTGTGAGGCTCGACGAAGTCTCGTCCACAAAGCTACGCTTTTTACAAAGCCATGCTTTGATCAACAAATGATCAGCAGCACTCAGCTTGCCACATTACCAAATTGGGAATATATCGCTGATAACCTTCAACTACATAACCTCTGAGCGCGTACGTTTCAGAGAAGGGTGTTAAGCTAAGAGAATAAATTCTTCGCCACCAACAGAAATGTATTTGAAAGAAATCTGCTTTATATCTCAAAATGTAATGTCAGACATACAATCCATACAAGTCTGTCCCAGGTTCGAACAGAACCGAAGGCACTTCCAAAGAAGCCCTTGCAAATCCGGGTATTCACAATCCCAATCGGACTTCCCACCACTTAGGGAATCTCTATACCGGAGCAACTCAGTGCAGAGACAATCGATAGGTCATCCTATCGTTCTCGCAAATACCCGGTCTTCACCACCGGTCTTCAAATGTTATCCCATAACGTCGAATCACATATTCGGAATGGGTTATACGACACAAAAGTCCTCTCCCGGCTAAACCGAATAGTGAGCGCAACATTTAAAACATATGGATATGGGATTTCAATTAAGTCACAACTTAATGATTCAAAAATTTCTTTCAAATGGTTTAAACCAATTACCATTTCAAATCTTTTAAACAAAAAGATTTATTTCACAAAGTTCACTCAGTTTTCACAAAGATCCATTTACAGATTTCAAAACAATTTCCATTTCTATTGGAATTAACTCATATAAATCTTTAAACCAAAGATTTATCTCATGGTTTTCAAATCGTTTCCAAAGATTCATTCATAACTTGGAAAATCATTTTTTGATTCAAACTTGAAATCTCTTTAATATAAATTGGAAGTTCATTACTCATATGAAAGCTCTTTATCACTTAGAAACAATAGTTTTATTTTGGAAAAATCCCGGTTCCATTTATGCAAGTTACAATCTTTGGTTTAATTCAAATTTCCAAATCAACGCTTAAAAATGGTTTAAACCCGTATAACTTGTAAAAATCCTTTTTAAATCATAAATACTGAATATAGAATTCAATTTCAGATTTCTTTTGAATTTCAATCTAAATCCGATTATTTAAATTCCAAATCTTTATTAGTTATTCAAAAATAACTTTTATTCTTAAAACAGCTTTTCAAAAGCTTTTCCACATTAAAACATAATTTATTTACAAAAATATTTGAATTAAAATTCAAATTCAAACTTATTTAAAAATCTGTGACTTAACCGATTTCCTCGTGAAATCCATATTTGTGTGTGTATGAGTGTGGTCCAAGGATTTTACATAATAGTGCACAACATCAATCATCACAAATATATCAATATCGATAAGCGGTATAACCAATAACGCTTATCTTCCTTCACAATTTCACGGATAAAATAAATTTATCAATCACGAAGATTCATCATTACAATTCGATGTGGGTTTCGGATAACCAACTGGAATCCGATCCCTGTCGCATCGAAATTCAAATGTCGTATACAGGTCAAGGGTTTACAGAATAAAATCACCAATCATAATCCAGCACAAGGTAAATCAAATCTCACACATCACAATTTCAAAACAGAAATATCAATTCATTTTACAACAAATCAGATATCCTACATAATCCATAAGTAATCATCTTTAATTCTTATTGTGATAAATTCAATTAAAAATAATTTCTTGGGAATTAATTACTTAGCCCTGTATAATCAATCGTTAATTCATTATCAATTAATTACATACTTCATTTCAAATTAGTTAATTAACCAATAAATTCTTAATCAATCATTAAGTCTTAATTACTTAATTCCTTTATTCACTCTATTAAATTAATTACTTCATAATCAATTTATTTAACCTTGATTAACTATTCTTTAACCATAAATTAATAACTTTAATTATTAATTTATTTGCCATTAACTACTTAGTTAATCAATTATTAGTTCTTAATTAAATTCCTCAATTAATTAACTTGAGTAGTTAATTACGATTTACTTATCACATAAACCTTAATTAATTCAAACTCTAATTATAATTAAAATGAAATTATTCTTAATTACTTCCTAAAATAATTACTTAATATTAATTATTCACTAATTAACAATTTCAAAGAAATCTTCTTTAAACTTTGAAAATCAATTTAATATTAACTACAACTTTAAATGTTAATCAATTTCATACTTAACTTAAGTTCTTTATTAAAAATAATAACTAGATGTTAAAAACTTTGTTGAAGCATTAACTAAAATAATGAAAACTTGTTTAAATTCTTTGACTTTAACTGTTGAAATCTTTATTAAGTTACAGTGTTTAAAACTTGTAGAAAACAAGTTATTCAACTTTACACCTTTACAACATAATATTTCAGTTTGACAAAAAAACCCGAGATTACCCAGTTTTTTTTCTCGAGTAAACACTCGAGATTCCCCTGCATTTCCCGAAGCAACTCTCTCCCTCACATATACTTCTTCTTCCTCTTTTTATTTTCCAGTTTATCAAGTTTTAAACTTAAGTTAAATTTGAACAACAGAAAATCCCCAGGCACGACGTCAACGTCGTGCACCTGCACGAGACCCTCCGCCAACTCCGATCGAGTCGCCACCTACCACCAAGTCGCCGTTGGCCTATTCGATCACTTCCACTCTCTAGAAACCCATTATCACATAAAAATCAAAATTGAACCTTTCCGTTCAACCCTGAACCCAACCCACCTCGACAAATGGCGTTTGCCACGGCGCTCACGGCGATTAGAGACCGCGCCCCTCTGACCACCGCACCTCCTTCCATCCATGCAGCTTTCACCCTAGTCGCGATGGCCTCCGGTTCCCCTCAGATTTCCCAATTGCCTCGCGAAGGTAGTCGACGAGTTTGAACACTTAAACCCTAAAGTGCTCTCGTCCTCTCAATCCTTGCAATAGATATTTTTTTCAACATTTTTCCTAAAATCAACCATGGCCGAGCAAGCTTCAAGCAGAATTTCATGAGCAAGTATTCATTCGATCATCAGGAAATTGGAAAAAACAAATTTTTGTTTAAATATGAACTGTTCATAGCATACTACACTAAAAATTTCCACCTTTGCTTTAAAAATCTTAATTTTCAGTGTGGATTCAAGATATGAAATTGAATTAACAGTTTGTGACATTCGAATTCAACATATGATTTTATATTGTACTGTAAAACAAACTTCTCACCTGATATACTTTACTAACATGTCTAAAACAAACTTATTTTACTTAAGTATATTTATTTATGTTTATTATCTTCCTATCTTGAGTTCAAACATGTTTTGTTTGAAATTTACAATCTATAAGAGAATGCCTGTAGAAAACTTGATTTCTCAATCAAGATCTTTAACCTGTCAGTAAAACAGAGATGCCTGTGTAACAGACGTGCACACTTATAGCTACACATATATGTACATACTTGTATGCATTCAAACAAATTTACATAAAATACAAACATTTTTTTTCATCTTCAACAATTTAAAAATTAGATTGAGGGGTTTGCTCACCTGGAAACAAGATTTGAACAGAGAGTTGTTGTTTTTTTTTTTTTTTTTGGAAACAGTAGTGTTGATTTTTTCCTTTTTCTATTTCTTTTTACTTGCTTTGTTCCCTTGAACTTGAACGATGTTTTTGAGTTTGAAATAGATGAAGATGTTTACATTTCTTTTTCTCTGATTTTGCTAAGTTTTGTTCGAACAAAATGGAGAAGATGATTGATATATAGAAGGTGAAGTTTACAGGTGATATCACATATATTTATACAGGGTTATTATTTTTTTCTTTTTTAGTACAGTAAGCATGGATGATGAGATATGTTTTGTGCTGAGAGGATTGACATTAAATGCAAACCCTATTTTGTTTACTTTGTACATGTTTGTACAGTTGCTTTACTTTGTAAGCATATTCATATGTACTTTTGCCTTGTACACAAATCCACTTTTGCAGGCTTTAAATTTCGGCTGGGATGATATGGTTTGGTGGCTGATAAGAAGATGTTAATAAATGCATGTCTTCTAATTTGTTTACAAGCTTACACTATTTGTTTTTTTGTTTATTATGTATGTACAATTTGCTTTGTTTATGTTTGTTTTTGATTCCAACTTGATCGTGTTTCAGCCCTCTTGCATATTTTATTTACAACTACATCATCTTTTTTTTTATTTTATCTTCTTTTACAAGCTTGTGCTTATGTACTTTTGTTTATAACTTATACTATTTAATTATGTATGCATATGCTTCGTATTCTGTAAGTTGTTTCCTTTTTTTGCAAGCTTACTTATATGTTTGCTTTGTTTGTTTTCATATTTGTTTTATGCTTTGTATTCTATTTTTTTTTACTTTATATTCTATATGTACTTAGATTTTGATTTGTATTTCTTTTGTTATTACCCTATAGTTTTATCTTAAACATTTAATTTATAATTGAATTCAACTGAAAATATTCATTTTTGAGTTTCAAATCAAATTCAAAAACAAATAAGTATGTACTTCTTATTAATTTTGAAAATTTCAAACAAATCCATAATTTAATCCAAAAATTTAATTAAATTACGAATTTAAATTCGTCATTAAAACTAGGATCGTTACAGATTCCCCTCCTTAAGAAATTTCGTCCTCGAAATTTGCCAAGGACATAACAAAGATAGATGAAAGATAGAGAAATATCTTTTCAGATCAAACTGGATATCAATTCTGCATTTGGCTTACCAAATCAGAATATCAATAATAGATGTAAGAATAACTCAATCAATTACGAAACAATTAGGTTAACTGATCTACGAAGTATACAGGGTATTGGTTAGTTCGAAAGGATGACTAACCGTTCATAGATAATGTCGAAACCCAATGAAATAGGTAGAAATAGATTCGACTACGATCTCAAATTCAAGGATTTAACTTATTTGCGATTTTCTGAGAATAAAACTATGTGTAGTTCTCATGTCGAACAAAAATCAAACAATTTAATCGTAAACAAGAAGGTCACCTTATAAAATTTTATTTTCCTTAATCAGCTTGTTGAGGTTGAAGAATCGTCTCTGATTGCATATACTTCTTTTTTTCTAGAGTTGCTTATAAGCTGGACAGTTGTTGATCCTATGTCCCGGCTTGCGGCATTTATAGCATCCAGTAGATTCCTGATCTGGCCTCATAAATGGCTCTCTCAATCCTGGCTTCCAATCATTCTTGCATTTATTTGAGTAATGACCTTTCACCAAACAATTGAGACAAGTAACATTCTTCTTTTTCTTATGTACATCCTTCTTTCCTTTATTTTCCTTTGGTTTCTTACTGCCAAACTTCCTTTTTCTCCAATTCAGATTGTTTGCATTTCCATTCTCCTCCGGATCTTCTTGCTTTTCCAGAGTATCATACCTATAGCCCATATCAATTAATTCAGAAAAAGATTCCTTTACGTGAGTGGTCATCCTTTCCTGAAACTCCTTGTTCATTCCCCTAATAAACTTTTCATTCTTCTTTAACGGTGTATTCACCAATTTTGGACCAAATCGAGATAATTCAATAAATTTGTTCAAGTATTCCTCGAATGATAAACTCCCTTGCTTTAAATCCACAAACTCCTGGTACATTCTAGAAATACCATCAGACGACATATATCGCTGCTCAAACACTTCTTTGAAACGATTCCAAGTAAATTCATCTGCCGACTCATCCACGGTAACAGTTTCCCACCAAATTAAAGCCTCTTCCTGGAGTTGCCAAGAAGCTATCAGTCGCATCTGATCGTCTTCTAACTTTAGTCCTTTGAAAATCTTTTCACACGATCGAATCCACGCTTGTGCTTCGATAATGGTTTCTTTTCCAGTGAACGGCTTTCCACCAAGTCTAGAAAAACTTCGATATAAATCAGCCAAATTTGATTGAGATTGAATGGGAATATCTGTCGTTGCAGCGCTTTGACTAGCTGAAGTGGTACTTTCCTGTCTCCTATTTCGTCCTCTTCTTCCACTCATTCTTACTAACTGTGAATAGTAAGAAAACCGATTTAGGCATTCGGACGAAATATCTTAGAGAATAACAACAGATAAAAAGAATAAACTAAGAAATTTGGGTTGGTTCCACTGGTTGTACTCATTCTAGGGTATACTTCACCCTATCTCTAATGAGCCATCTAATGTGTTACACTCCATAGCTAAAGTTCTCACTCAACCTTCAGCTCTGATACCAATCTGTCACGACCCGAACTCGATGTCCGATAACAACATCAAATTTGTATCGCGGGAGCTTGCAACACCCATTAGATGATAAATAACACAGCGGAGAATAAAAGATGATATCACTGATACAACATGAATACAATATCCGATACATCAATATGATACAATGATAATCATCAACATCAGAGAATATACAACAGAATACAGCGGAATATGATACAATATGAAATAAGTCTTCACAGAATCCTGATACTGCAGCACCAAACCAAACTCCAAAGTTAAAGCTCCAAAACTCCTAGCTCGATCCATTCCCAGATTGCTCCAACATAAACAAGTGTAGTCCATATCTAAAAGACTGAACTAGCTCCATATAATCTACTGAACCTAACTATCTGAAAAACCAAACTCTAGGCTGCCCGTGTGGAAAATTGTGGGCACCCAGAGTTTAGGAAAGGAACAATAAACTCCGGGTCAGTCTTGGGACTGGTATGAGCAAACGAAAACAGTTTGTCTTTAAAAACAATCAAAGATTTAAATTTCAAAATTGCAATGCTTTTGGAAAATGAAACTACCATAAGGCCTCCCGCCACACACACAATGCAAACGTAGAATCGGAGGAGATTTCTCCTTATGATAGTCAAACATGCTTGATACGCAGAAAAATTTCTTTGATATTATTATTATTATAAGTGCAAGTGCAGAAAACATTTCAAAAGTAGAATATAAATCTTAGCCAACATACGACCATTATCGTATGCCTACTATAGCTACCATGTTCAATAGCAGGTTACCGCCACATTCCATGGCAGGTTATACAACTAAAACTGTACAAGGCTCGTATTGTTTCTTTGGATTTTTCCCACAAATGGTCAGGCTAAGGAACTTCCTATTTCCACATGGGAACGCCTCTAGCGGGACGCCCCGAGAACCTAACCGGATCTCTGCCAAACAAGGCCGGCTACCCCCCTTCCCGGGGAATATACAGAACCTCAGATATGCCACCCCCGGTCCTTTGGGACCTTTATACGAGAGCTCTCTATCCAACAACATCACACAGTAATAAATAAAGTGTGTCCACATGAGTAAGTATCTGGGCTCCATACCATGATACTACCCTATTCCAGAAGGAATGGTCATACCCTAGGGGAGCTACCCCTGAAACCTTGCCGCACAATTCCTGTTTCGACCATTACCGGGTTGTGAGGCTCGACGAAGTCTCATCCACAAAGCTACGCTTTTTACAAAGCCATGCTTTAATCAACAAATGATCAGCAGCACTCAGCATGCCACATTACCAAATTGGGAATATATCGCTGATAACCTTCAACTACATAATCTCTGAGCGCGTACGTTTCAGAGAAGGGTGTTAAGCTAAGAGAATAAATTCTCCGCCACCAACAGAAATGTATTTGAAAGAAATCTGCTTTATATCTCAAAATGTAATGTCAGACATACAATCCATACAAGTCTGTCCCAGGTTCGAACAGAACCGAAGGCACTTCTAAAGAAGCCCTTGCAAATCCGGGTATTCACAATCACGATCGGACTTCCCACCACTTAGGGAATCTCTATACCGGAGCAACTCAGTGCAGAGACAATCGATAGGTCATCCTATCGTTCTCGCAAATACCCGGTCTTCACCACCGGTCTTCAAATGCTATCCCATAACGTCGAATCACATATTCGGAATGGGTTATACGACACAAAGGTCCTCTCCCGGCTAAACCGAATAGTGAGCGCAACATTTAAAACATATGGATATGGGATTTCAATTAAGTCACAACTTAATTATTCAAAACTTTCTTTCAAATGGTTTAAACCAATTACCATTTAAAATCTTTTAAACAAAAAGATTTATTTCATAAAGTTCACTCAGTTTTCACAAAGATCCATTTACAGATTTCAAAACAATTTCCATTTCTATTGGAATTAACTCATATAAATCTTTAAACCAAAGATTTATCTCATGGTTTTCAAATCGTTTCCAAAGATTCATCCATAACTTGGAAAATCATTTTTTGATTCAAACTTGAAATCTCTTTAATATAAATTGGAAGTTCATTACTCATATGAAAGCTCTTTATCACTTAGAAACAATAGTTTTATTTTGGAAAAACCCCGATTCCATTTATGCAAGTTACAATCTTTGGTTTAATTCAAATTTCCAAATCAACGCTTAAAAATGGTTTAAACCCGTATAACTTGTAAAAATCCTTTTTAAATCAATACTGAATATAGAATTCAATTTCAGATTTCTTTTGAATTTCAATCTAAATCCGATTATTTAAATTCCAAATCTTTATTAGTTATTCAAAAATAACTTTTATTCTTAAAACAGCTTTACAAAAGCTTTTCCACATTAAAACTTAATTTATTTCCAAAAATATTTGAATTAAAATTCAAATTCAAACTTATTTAAAAATCTGTGACTTAACCGATTTCCTCGTGAAATCCATATTTGTGTGTGTATGAGTGTGGTCCAAGGATTTTACATAATAGTGCACAACATCAATCATCACAAATATATCAATATCGATAGATAGTATAACCAATAACGCTTATCTTCCTTCACAGTTTCACGGATAAAATAAATTTATCAATCACGAAGATTCATCATTACAATTCGATGTGGGTTTCGGATAACCAACTGGAATCCGATCCCTGTCGCATCGAAATTCAAATGTCGTATACAGGTCAAGGGTTTACAGAATAAAATCACCAATCATAATCCAGCACAGGGTAAATCAAATCCCACACATCACAATTTCAAAACAGAAATATCAATTCATTTTACAACATATCAGATATCCTACATAATCCATAAGTAATCATCTTTAATTCTTATTGTGATAAATTCAATTAAAAATAATTTCTTGGGAATTAATTACTTAGCCCTATATAATCAATCGTTAATTCATTATCAATTAATTACATACTTCATTTCAAATTAGTTAATTAACCAATAAATTCTTAATCAATCATTAAGTCTTAATTACTTAATTCCTTTATTCACTCTATTAAATTAATTACTTCATAATCAATTTATTTAACCTTGATTAACTATTCTTTAACCATAAATTAATAACTTTAATTATTAATTTATTTGCCATTAACTACTTAGTTAATCAATTATTAATTCTTAATTAAATTCCTTAATTAATTAACTTGAGTAGTTAATTACGATTTACTTATCACATAAACCTTAATTAATTCAAACTCTAATTATAATTAAAATGAAATTATTCTTAATTACTTCCTAAAATAATTACTTAATATTAATTATTCACTAATTAACAATTTCAAAGAAATCTTCTTTAAACTTTTAAAATCAATTTAATATTAACTACAACTTTAAATGTTAATCAATTTCATACTTAACTTAAGTTCTTTATTAAAAATAATAACTAGATGTTAAAAACTTTGTTGAAGCATTAACTAAAATAATGAAAACTTGTTTAAATTCTTTGTCTTTAACTATTGAAATCTTTATTAAGATACGGTGTTTAAAACTTGTAGAAAACAAGTTATTCAACTTTACACCTTTACAACATAATATTTCAGTTTGACAAAAAAACCCGAGATTACCCAGTTTTTTTTCTCGAGTAAACACTCGAGATTCCCCTGCATTTCCCGAAGCAACTCTCTCCCTCACATATACTTCTTCTTCCTCTTTTTACTCTCCAGTTTATCAAGTTTTAAACTTAAGTTAAATTTGAACAACAGAAAATCCCCAGGCACGACGTCAACGTCGTGCACGTGCACGAGACCCTCCGCCACCTCCGGTCGAGTCGCCACCTACCACCAAGTCGCCGTTGGCCTATTCGATCACTTCCACTCTCTAGAAACCCATTATCACATAAAAATCAAAATTGAACCTTTCCGTTCAACCTTGAACCCAACCCACCTCGACAAATGGCGTTTGCCACGGCGCTCACGGCGATTAGAGACCGCGCCCCTCTGACCACCGCACCTCCTTCCATCCACGCAGCTTTCACCCTAGTCGCGATGGCCTCCGGTTCCCCCCAGATTTCCCAATTGCCTCGCGAAGGTAGTCGACGAGTTTGAACACTTAAACCCTAAAGTGCTCTCGTCCTCTCAATCCTTGCAATAGATATTTTTTTCAACATTTTTCCTAAAATCAACCATGGCCGAGCAAGCTTCAAGCAGAATTTCATGAGCAAGTATTCATTCGATCATCAGGAAATTGGAAAAAACAAATTTTTGTTTAAATATGAACTGTTCATAGCATACTACACTAAAAATTTCCACCTTTGCTTTAAAAATCTTAATTTTCAGTGTGGATTCAAGATATGGAATTGAATTAACAGTTCGTGACATTCGAATTCAACATATGATTTTATATTGTACTGTAAAACAAACTTCTCACCTGATATACTTTACTAACATGTCTAAAACAAACTTATTTTACTTAAGTATATTTACTTATGTTTATTATCTTCCTATCTTGAGTTCAAACATGTTTTGTTTGAAATTTACAATCTATAAGAGAATGCCTGTAGAAAACTTGATTTCTCAATCAAGATCTTTAACCTGTCAGTAAAACAGAGATATGCATGTGTAACAAACGTGCACACTTATAGCTACACATATATGTACATACTTGTATGCATTCAAACAAATTTACATACAATACAAACATTTTTTTTTCAGCTTCAACAATTTAAAAATCAGATTGAGGGGTTTGCTCACCTGGAAACAAGATTTGAACAGAGAGTTGTTTTTTTTTTTTTTGGAAACAGCAGTGTTGATTTTTTCCTTTTTCTATTTCTATTTCTTTTTACTTGCTTTGTTCCCTTGAACTTGAATGATGTTTTTGAGTTTGAAATAGATGAAGATGTTTACATTTCTTTTTCTCTGATTTTGCTAAGTTTGGTTCGAACAAAATGGAGAAGATGATTGATATATAGAAGGTGAAATTTACAGGTGATATCACATATATTTATACAGGGTTGCTATTTTTTTCTTTTTTAGTACAGTAAGCATGGATGATGAGATATGTTTTGTGCTGAGAGGATTGACATTAAATGCAAACCCTATTTTGTTTACTTTGTACATGTTTGTACAGTTCTTGCTTTGCTTTATAAGCATATTCATATGTACTTTTGCCTTGTACACAAATCCACTTTTGCAGGCTTTAAATTTAGGCTGGGATGATATGGTTTGGTGGCCGATAAGAAGATGTTAATAAATGCATGTCTTCTAATTTGTTTACAAGATTACACTATTTGTTTTTTTGTTTATTATGTATGTACAATTTGCTTTGTTTATGTTTGTTTTTGATTCCAACTTGATCGTGTTTCAGCCCTCTTGCATATTTTATTTACAACTACATCATCTTTGTTTTTATTTTATCTTCTTTTACAAGCTTGTGCTTATGTACTTTTGTTTATAACTTATACTGTTTAATTATGTATGCATATGCTTCGTATTCTGTAAGTTGTTTCCTTTTTTTGCAAGCTTACTTATATGTTTGCTTTGTTTGTTTTCATATTTGTTTTATGCTTCGTATTCTATTTTTTTTCTTACTTTATATTCTATATGTACTTAGATTTTCATTTGTATTTCTTTTGTTATTACCCTACAGTTTTATCTTAAACATTTAATTTATAATTGATTCAACTGAAAATATTCATTTTTGAGTTTCAAATCAAATTCAAAAACAAATAAGTATGTATTTCTTATTAATTTTGAAAATTTCAAACAAATCCATAATTTAATCCAAAAATTTAATTAAATTACGAATTTAAATTCGTTATTAAAACTATGATCGTTACACAGAATACCATATACAGTTGACAAATGTATGTATATGTAAATATATTTACTTCCAAAGCTATAATTGCATATGGATGAAACTTTATAATATCCGAAAACTCTAATATGTGTCAAACATTCTTTCAGAAGGTTGATTGCACAAAACTACTTAAGAATTTTAAATTTGAATTATTTTAAAGATGAACATATGGCTGAGACCATGCATTCAAAATAACATATACGTCCATATATATTCTAAATTTTACCCAGGTTGAAACTGCAACTACCGAGTACATTTTCCAAGTTAAATATACTGAAGGTTTTAACTCCATGCATGTATATAAGAATGTGCAGTGTAATATTTATGGAACTCGCCATATGGTACTAAAGCATTGTGTTTTGAAATTCAGATAACCATAACACGAAACATATGTCTGTACACAGAACTATATATTTGAAGTGGTATAAAAATTAGAGTACTTGAAATCATACATATAATTAAATCCCACTTTTTTACAAAGTGTTATATAAGTACTACTTATGTTTACCTGACACTGATATATGCAATACTTTGAGGACGATAGACAAACTTCACCTGTTGTAATTTTAGAATTATTTTTTCTTGAAATTAGATTCATACATTTGTAAAATCATGTAGAGCTGAAGGTATACAAAATAACGATATATAAAATCAATGGCACATACGTGGAATGTCCAGGTTCAAATTCCATCTCTGCTAAATTAATATATTTAAAATCCATGCCGGTATGTAACATTTATTGATACAATCAATTGAAATGTAAGTTAAAAATCATACACATGAACGTATGGCTGAGTACATTCAACACCGTTATATATACCATTTTGTAGAAAAAACACATGACTTTATAACTGTTTATGCTTAAAATTGATATACTTGATATTTGTAAGGTTAAACTTCGAAGAAAATGTTTTCATTCATATATACAGTAGGCCTGTTATAACAAACTAATAGTATAAATACAGATTATTATTCTTGCTACTCGTGACATGTATTGAAAACTGAATCCATATATGCTTTGAAAAAAAATCATATATCAATTAGCCATGGTGGGATTAAATGATTTACTAAATTTATCATTTTTTGGAATTAAAAACTGACAAAAGTTCTAGAATAGGAAAATTCGAGAAAGAAGTTAACATAGTAGAATAATCTAAGCGTGACAAAGACAGAAATCAGAATAATTTTGTACATTATGGGTTGCAGAATCGTAATTTTTTTTCTTTTAAATTAAAAAGTCAGAAAATTTATTTAGTACACAAATGTTAATAATAAGATATTAGCATATTTGGAAGTAAAATTACAGAAGTAATGGTATGTAAAAGTGTAAAAATTTAAAAGTAGCAAGTTATCATTTTATTACAATATTATATTCTATAATTTGTTAGACTTTATATTCATTCTCAATTTTATCTACTTCTTTTGTCAATTTCTTTTATCAGTTTATTATAATTACATTATATATTTTATTTATCAAAAAATATAAAGAAATCGAAAAAAAAGTATAAAAAATATAAATGGATATATGAAACTTTTTTTGTACATTTATATTTTTCTATTTAACATATGTACTTATTTATGTACGTATGCGTGTAAATCAATGGCACATACGTACCTAAGATCTCCATGTTCAAATTCCATCTCTGTCAAATTAATATATTTAAAATCCATGACAGTATGTAGCAGTTATTGATACATCACTGTGTGCGTGTGATTTATATCGTTTCAAAATTAAACATATTTACGAAACTGTCGCACGTTGAAAAGTAAACGTACTGTGGAATCAAAACGTAGCGTGTGTTCTAAAATCTATGCAGTGTGAAAGCACAATATATGTGAACTTTGTGCGTTCAAAGGTTAGCAAACTATATGCTTTCAAAATTATATGTGCGTGAACACAGTCATGTAGTTTGAAATCTGCATACACCAAAGTATGCAAAATGCAAGAAACTCATAAGAAGTTTTATACAAATGAAAACAAATATGCAGTTAAACTTGATATTTTCCAGAACTTTGATCTAGGTGAAATGTACATAAGATAATTGCGCAGTTGGAAGTTAATGTATGTTGGAAAGTCAACTGCGCAGAAAAGAAACTGTTTGTATAAATTTGAAACAAAGATACATGAAGCGTATGAGGTAAATTTGGAAAGGGTAAACTATTGTTGGTAACGTAAGAATATGTTTGGTTCAAAAGGCTAAATTTGTAAAATTGCTTAAGAGGTGTAAACCCATAACTCATGTACGTACACTTTTCAAAATATATATTTTTCAAAATTGTTCTTAGTACCTTCAAGATTATATGCAGTTATTTAGAGCTAACTTATCCGAATCCTCTACTTCCAATATTTATAGACTCGCAACCGTTAGAAACTGATTTGTATAGAACGTTGAAAATTGTTACCTTTGAATCCATGTACATATTTATGTCTACTTAAAATGAACTCAAATATTGCAAACCATATATTTAAAACACATATGTTCGAACTAATAAAAGCCTGACGTACCCAAAAGTTTATTCAAGTGGAACCAATTTAACGACTCATGCACATGTTGTATCGGACACTTATTTATAATTGAAGCTATGTGTGCCCATATAAAACTATGCACAAAATATATAGATAAAACCTGTATGCAGTTAATATAGCGTGAAAGGTAACATATTCAAAAGTTAGCATGTTTTCAGAAATATGTTTAATTTGAAAGCATGATATAGTTGAAGTTTGTGCAGTGAAAGCTTATAAAACTTTATGCTGTCAAAATTTGTGAAGTATGTATATTGTTCGAAATATATATTTCTGAAAACTGATGTTGATAACTTCAAAATATATGTTTTCCAATACGCTTACCATAAATATTTAACAGTATATATAATTAAACTTCATATTTCAAAAACATTGAAGCGCGTGAAATTTAAATAGGATATTTGTGCACTTGAAAGGTAATATATGTTAGAAAGGAAACTTAACACAGAAGAAACTTCATAAATATACTTTACTACATAATATATTTATTTTTTGTACATGTTTATTTATTTTCTAATATGATTTTTAAGTATGTCTATAATTTTAATTTAAGTTTAAATAAAATCTGCTTTGCAATTATTTAATATACACAAATATATAATAAAACCCGTGTTAGCGTGAAAGCTACCATATTCAAAAATTAGCGTGTTTTCAGAAATGTGTTCAATTTGAAAGCATAATATAGTTGAAGTTTGTGTAGTAAAAGCGTATAAAATTATGCTGTTAAAATTTGTGCATTATATATATTGTTCAAAGTATTATTTTCTCAAAATTATTGTTGGTAATTTCAAAATATATGTTTTCTAAAATGCTTACTATAAATATTTAACGGTATATACGATTAAACTTCATATTTTAAAAACATTGAAGTGCGTGAAATTTAAATAGGATATTTGTGCAGTTGAAAGTTAATATATGTCAGAAAGGAAACTGAACACAAAAGAATGTTACTGCATAATATATTTATGTTTTTTTAAAGAACCACATATTATCACAAAACCAATTGGTAATGTGAAGGGAGTTCTCTTAGTATTTATGCATGATTTATATTGTAAATTGTCCAATGTGGGACTAATCTCAACACGCCCCCGCACGTGTGGCGTATCATCAGTCAAACACATGGACATTCATTGAGGGTGATGTGTGATACAATTAAACGCGCTCTGATACCATGTTAGAGAACCACATATTACCACAAAACCAATTGGTTTTCTGATAATATATGGTTGGTTTTGTGATAATATATGGTTCCCTAACATGTTTTGTACATGTTTATTTATTTTTGAATATGATTTTGTTTTTTAAAAAAATCTGCTTTGTAGTCATTTAATGTACACACATAGCAAAAACTTTGATAACAAAAATAAGAAAAATATAGTGTAACAATATGTAGAATAAAACAGTACATAAGGTGATACAAAAAGTGAAATAAAATAGTATATGAAATGAAGTAATACCATGAGCAACATAAAAACACATCAATATAGTGTAACAATATGAAAAATATAGTGTAAAATTGTTTTTTGCATTTTTTTTTCCACTGTGGAAGTACCGATAACTTCTCATTAAGTTGTTTTATGTGATTAACACTGTGGCTTCTGTAGAAATATATGCAAATTAGTAAGGTTTCAAGTTAAACCTCAATATAGCATTTACAGTTACAGTTTCGGTGTGTACAAAAATGGTTAAGATCTGTGAACCCAAAGTCTGAGTAGTATAAATCTAAATTATATACTATTCTCAAATACTCTATATATATGAACCGCATACTGCATATATATTTATTAGAAGTGTAGACAACTTATTACTGTTCAAAATATTTATTTCTCAAAACTATTGTTGCTAATTTGAAAGTATATATACTTAAACTCCATATTTTCAAAACACTAATGTGCATGAAATTCAAATAGGATATTTGTGCAGTTGAAAGGTATTATATGTTAGAAATGAAATTGAACATAGAAGAAACTTCATAAATACTTGCTAATGCATAATATATTTATGTTTTGTACATGTTTATTTATTTTTTAATATGATTTGTATG
The DNA here is from genome assembly GCA_030765085.1 of Allium cepa. NCBI lineage: Eukaryota > Viridiplantae > Streptophyta > Magnoliopsida > Asparagales > Amaryllidaceae > Allium > Allium cepa. The sequence continues at coordinate 907,367,272 of CM060940.1, forward strand.
TATATTTGTAATGTTAATTTAAGTTTTCAAAAAAATCTTCTTTGTAGTTATTTACTATAGACATACAATAATTAGTGTGGAAAATCACCGCAGTTGAATCACTTTGAACAGCCTAACTGTGTAAAAGTTTGTTAGAACTTGAAATCCAATAGTCGTGTATACATGTGAATTATATAGTTGTAAAGTAAAACATGTACATGAAACTGGCAGACATTAAAAATCAGAGGATGAGAGGAAGAGAAATTACTGGACGAATTTTGCGGCTGATGGTTTCCAGCCCTGCCTTCCCTCCTACTTCCAATGGTCGTGTGTTAAGCTTGCTGACGTCATGTGCTTTGAGTAGCTCATTGTTGTTCCCTTTGTTGATGCTCCATGAAATTGTAGAAATATGAGTCAGTATGAACAAATATGATGGAAAATGCTTATTTATATACACAGGTGGAAATAGACGTTGTTGCAACTGACGGAGGTGAAAATGGAAGAGGGTGAAGGAGTCAAAATTGCTATTTTCTGTCTAATGTACTGGGGTTAACATACAGAAATGCATTTAGGGTAGCATAACAGTCCGCAGTGGGACTGTGTAATAGTTGATCCATTTTTAAGATGGAAAACCGTTAACATAATGGGTAATAATACAGATTGAAGAGAACAGTTGAAGAGGAGCAATAAGTCGAAGGTGTACATATTAGGTCTAAAATGAGGGAAACTGAGTCTAAATTGTTCCTAAAATCAAGAAAGTTATGGAGGAGGAAAAACGTAGGTACAGTAGGTGAAGGCGAGCATAGAGGCTGAAGGAGGGAAATGGTGAAATCAGAGGAAATAAAAATAGGTGAAGAGGGACAAAGGTTAGATCTTACCTCGGGAAACAAAGTCGGCCTCCAAAAATGAAGAACGTGGTACGGAGGAGGATGGCCAAAGGTAAAGTAGTTGATAGGGAACATAGAGGCCGAAGGAGGGAAACGGGGAAATCGGAAGAAATAGATTCAAAAGAAGAGGAAGAAAGGGTAGATCTTACCTCGAAAAACAAAGGAGGCCGGTTGTTGGAGCTTCGAACGGTAATTGGACACCAAGTTACTGTCGACTTCTATCCTAGATATGGGCTGAATGGTCCATTGATGGATGACCACGACTGGGAGGTCGAGGAGTACCATCTGGTGTTGGAACAAAGTTTACATTTTTTGTCATGAGAAGTGAAATTGGAAGGGTAGGGGAAAAGATGAAGAAAATGAGAAGAGAAACGGAAGAGGTAGGTTACATGTGGATAGTGAAGGTTGGAAACGTAGGAGGCGGGCGGTAAAAGACTGAGTTGCCCTTTTGTACTGTTTTCTTTCTTTAATGAACGGTGGACAATTTAGGGACTGGATAAAAGGCTTCCCTTTGATCACTTTGGCCAAGGTTTTGCTTACAATGTAAGATAACTAGTCTCATTCTTACTAATAGTTTTATGCTAATCATGAGAAACGCGTTGAAATGGAATATTGTGTCACTGATGTTAGTCTATTTTCTGTAACTTCATGTATTAAATGATGATGACAGGTATCCCTTAGGATTTTTTTTTCATTTTTTTTCCATTAGCTGCACAGTAAAAGAACTATTACTATATATGTTTATATATATTCTTTTCCAAATAATCTGACCGCTCACTCAGTTATTCAGACTCAAATATGAAGAAGCAGGTTATAAAGCATAGTTACAAAAAATTGGTTTTAAATTGTTTCTCAGTGATTCTAGAACAAAATAACTTTTATCACTACTATATATATAAACACACACACACACATAAGGATTGTACAATGTTGCTATGTTTTACTACACTAGTCTCTAGTACTGTTAATTCTTGGTGGGACTTTCAGCGGTACATCCGTTCGAAATAATAAAACATGAAACATTGACCTACAACTAATGGAATGAAGATTTCAAGCCTCCATATTTAACATTGACCCGTACAACATATCATCCCCTAATTTTGGAAATGATACTTCAGTTTATCAATGTCGGAATATTACTACTATTGTGGTTAACCATGTTATACAGTTTCAATTTTGCATTTGTTTGCTTTAAAGTTGCAAATTATCATGCTCTTTTATTCGGTACACTTAACTAGTGAGTTAATTTTTTTTAGTCGATTTGATGAATATGTTATTTGATGTTTCTGATTGCCTTCTATTTTGCTGTAGATAATTACTATTCAACATTTGATGATGCATACTACACTAACTAGTCTCTCTTGCGTAGTTTTTGTTTACAAGGTGTGTAAATGTCGTTTTTTCTTCCACCTAAAGACGGCACTTAATACAATCACGGTATTCGTGTGCCAATCATTTAATTGTTCGAAATACAAGTCATTTGTTGTAAAGAAAGAATAAGACATAACAGAATCTCACAAAAATGTGATGAGTAACATATAATATATAAATCAAGTCTTTACAAAAGAAATAACTTTACTATAAGCGATCATCAAAGTACACTATCCTATCATCAGCCCGAACAGTTATAATAGTCCGTCCTTACAAATGATGATAAATACAATAATCAACACAGTAGAAAAATAAAGGAATACATAGATACATCTTGGGCATCCAGCTAGCCTTATAAACTCCAAAGCATTTGAACCTATTTTGGAAAATATGTTCTGTTTGTCCCGAACATTAAAATAAATTAACACCGAGATTGACCTGGAAATACCAATGTGAGAAAACTCAAGTAACGGGGTAAACTTATAATAATTTTGTGAGAACACTTCGCTAACGCGGAACTAGTTTTTACCTCATAAGATCAAAATTCGTAGGTGAAGAAATGGGAACCAAATTAAAACTATAATCAAAACAAGAATAAATGAGGTTAAACAGCAATAAAAACCCAAACGTAAAGAATAAGCACAAATAATTAAACTTCGGAAAGAACCTAGTTACTTCTCGGTGGAATTAAGAAAACAATTCAATAATTTGAATTAACAACAAGGAAACGAATTTTCTCACAATATATATACGAACATGCTGCCAACTGCTGAATGGGTTTCCTTTCATAATAACAATATCCAATATCAACCATGGATGTGAATAATTTAACATCGCGAAGCGCTTTCAACACTTCCAGATGTAACTAAAAACGAAGTTAGTTTAAAAACTTGGAATCAAATGAAAGAATAAAGAAAATTTTCAACAAATGACTAGTAGAGTGCACCCTCTTACCGAAAGTGTACCTCTACAAATATATCTGAGTTGCTCTTAGAAATCTCCAAGCCAGACCCCCGTCAGTTGTTATCGAGTATCCGAGTATTTCACATCACAATGCGCACAATCGAATCCAATCTAGAGTGCATGTGAAAAAACCCTAATAGGAGCAAACCCACATAGATTGGCCCCCACACACTCTTTGAGTTTAGTCATTTTCAACAATGGATAACAAATCTTAAAAGAGTGAAAAAAAATTATAGTGACGATACACCATGAAAAAAGCTTAACCGATCGTTAATAAATCAACTAACGAGGATAATTAAAAAGATCGTATATGGAAATTAAATTTCATATTCTTACCATTACTCATTGATTCCGAACAAGTGCTATCCCTTAGTTGAAAATGAAGCGAGCATATTAAAGTAGAGTTACTTTAGGCAAGTCGAAGTTTAATGTTAAAAATATGACTAAATTCTTCCCGTATAAACGATATCGTTTACAGAACTACTTTTCCATAATCAAGTCGAACTTTTACATTTAAAACCAAACTTGTGCTGGGGTTTCACATTAAAAGTATTAACATTAATCAACTTTATCAAAAAGATTGATTAATTTTAAACCAAAATTTATTACCTCAATATCATTATTTAAAATGATCAATTAACTTTTAAAACAATGGTTAATTATTTCATACAGCTTTATTTAAAATAATTAATTAACATTAATACCAATTCATTACTTCAAATCAATTTAAAAAGATTAATTAACTTTGATCATCCTTGTTTAAATGATTAATTAACTTTAAACCTTTATTGTTAAAATAATTAATTAACCTTTAAAACCTCATTATTAATATGGTTAATTAATATTAATCTCATTATTATTTAAATAATTACTTTAAACCATCATTATTAAATTGATTGATTGGTTTTAAAACATCATTATTGAAACAATTAATTGATTTTAAATCGTTATTATTAAATAATAAATTGCTTTAAAAACGTTATTATCGAAATAATTAATTTATTTTATCCAATTTTTATTTAAATAATTAATAATCTTTGTAAAACCCATGCTCAAGATTTAAATACTTCAAAACGGATACCATTTCCATTCAAACATCACACAACTTAAGTATGGGGATAAGTATACAAAAGAAAATAACAACTATGTGTTGGAACTGGGTCCGTCCAAAGTGGAAGGAAAAGGTGAATTTCAAATTTTTTTATCATTCTGGATCATTAATGGGCCTATGTAGTCTAAATTCATTTAGAACTTTTCTAAGTTTTTTTTAAATAAAATCAATATTTTATTTAATTTATAAATAGAGTTTTACTTTAATTTATTGTGTATGTAAATTAGAGTATATCTAATATACTCTTATGTACATATTTGTGCAATGGAATGAATGTATCAAATACATTTATGTTGTGAAATATAAGTGTAACATATAAGAAGTGTATATTTTGTGCAACAAAGCATTAGAAATTTTAAAGAAGGAATACCTTTGATTTTCTTTCTGTTGACATGTATAATAAATTGTGGAAAGACAAGACTATAAATGTGGAGAGAGAAACCCTTGCGTTTCCATCTCTTTTTAATTACAGTGATATCATATATTAACGCATACAAATATATCTTTTGTAAATGCGTTATAATAATTACAAAAAATTCCCTAACCTAAAATAAAATAAATAATAATTAATTTCTCAAATACTAATTAATCAGATTAATTTGCAACTTTTTACAAATTTAATTAAATCATGTGGGTTTTCGGAGAATTCATCATTACAGTTGTGCGAATCAAAGGTGTAAATTCAGTCGGTGATTAATATTGAACAATTCAAATATAAACATTGGCACGTCACTTAACAGGTGGTGTGACATTCCGGTTGAATTCATAACTTACACATCTTGTGGTAAAATACAATTTTGGTTATTATAAGCAGTACCTTTACACCAATTCTCATTATCAAAACTATATCAATTTGGATTATGGCATTTGGTAATGGTAAGAATTTCAATATCATTCACATTCAACTTTATTGTCCAAATACAAAGTCTTCAGTTCAATGATAACAATTATTACTAACCAAAATGCTGTGGGCAGAGATTTTGACTTTGAGTTGGCCATGATAATAACCTTATATAACCGTGGGGACGAATCCTCTCTTGAATAGTGCTTCGCATCCAATACTTTCACTTGACTCAACTATAATCACTCGATGGAATGCCATGCCACGATTTGAACATAATCAAAGCAGAGCTTTCATATTGAAAATCCATAGTACTCTCAAGTCGAGAGAACTATGTAAATCAGTCACATCAATATTTTCTGTTTGACCTTAGTTATACTATCAAACAGACAACTATCGAGTGAGTTGTTACATAGTTATCTAATAGCTATCAGTAGTAAACCCTAGCTGCCTCTAGCAGTCATGAGTAATACAGTGCCCATAATTTGGAGAGCGTTACATACTCTAGTCTCAACTGACACATCGATATCCAGTCTCGATGCATCTTGACTACAAACATTTTAAAATGGTATATTTGTTTTATTGTGATAAATTACTCAAAGTTATAACACTTTTTAACAACTATCGCAAAATATGTCATTTATGGATTTTTTATTAAATATACTTCTAATCAAATTAATTGATTAATATAACCATATTATATCAAGTATATAATAGGAAGAAACGCCTTTATTATAAACAAGATTGTTCGACGAGTTAGATATATATAACAAACTACATAATTGCCCATAGGGCATACACCTAATTCTATCTATCTCCCACCTACACTTGGGGTCAATTATGGAATCTTATTCCATCTTCCTAATCGGTTTCTCAAAACTAGTTGGTTCCGTCCCTTTGTGAATGGGTATGTTATTATATTTCTATTATACCCTCTATCAATCAACTCTCTTTGATGGTGATAAACAGCTTTATCATGTGGAACAATTCGAAATATGTCTATCGACCACTAATGAGCTCTAATTTCTATTATGAATCATATCGCGACATTATTATCATATAACAATGTTATGAGATTCTCAACATTTGGAAGCGGCTCAGTTATAAATTTGTGCACTTATTATTTTATATACTTTATTTTTATTGCAACAACATTCAAGGTGACATACATACCCTTTTTACATTGGATAAGACATAGTCTTTTATTTGGAACATTTCCAACTTAAAGTTTCTTAACTTAAATTTATTATTGACATACTTCACTCAATATGACTTATGAAGTTTGAGTTCGAACACTGCTTCATAAGGAGTTTTTATTTTTGTAAACAATTCTCTAGTATTTCATAAATACACGAGAACACTTCAAACAACCATATAGTGTGATATCAGTTTGGATTTGATATTTGCTTCATGTATCAAATGCACAAACAAATCATGATATCATAGACAACACAACATGTATGGTAATTCCTTTCGCCATTGCAAAGGAATCAATCTTACATGTTCCATATTAAACATTTTAATAAGGTGTTCATGCATAAATTTTAAGACATTCCCGACATCTTTTATACTTACTATAAAAGACATCATTTATTAATCCAATGTTGAGTATTAAAACAATTAAGGATGACTTTAACACAAGTACATCATTAAAATCAACAACATATTGTTTACAGATAGTATAAAAATATCAATGTACCTTTTAGCGTTCTTTCTTATAAACACACGCTTTGTCAGCATTTTGATCAAAAATCAAAATATTTGATATTTCTATCAAAATTCTTATTCAATCTTGATGCTTATAAAATTATAATTTTGCATCATTTCTTGGACCATATCCTAAGACTCATAAACTCAATATCTATTTTACTGACTTTGAGACATTTTTGGTTAATATGTGTAAACAGCTTACTCTAAACTGTTATTTAGAATTTTCTGTTTCAATACGTATGTACCAAAACACTAAGACTTATCAAGCGATAATTTTGTGTGTAAATCCAAATTGACTTGAACATGCTGAGTATCAAATCTATTACCTATTAATCTTATCAACTTTGCTCATTTAATTCCAATTGCATTAGTCCATCTCACTAAGACACAATCGAGGTTGATGGATCATATCTCTTCAGTTACTACCACTAAAATCTATATTTTGATAGCGTACTTGGAATTCCTTCGGATTTTCTCACCATACCATATAGAGTCAACACTCGCAATTGTTTAATTAAATAATCTAGGATTATATATTTTTGACATTAATAAGAAACTCATAGTTTCTCTTTAACGTGTGAGAATACTTATTGGACACTCTAATGCGTTGTGTTCATTTAGGTTAGATAATTTCATCCCATCTCATCAAATCAGTACTATCTATGAATCTTATCCAGTTTCATTTTACAACTAGTAATTCCTCAAAGAAATTTCTTTACAATGAAGTTGGCATTTCTCGAAACGATAATTATTTTTCAATGCAATAGAATAGGTATTCATAAATATTTTATGAATTTCTTTATTTACAAAATTGATTTGGTTTTATTTTATAAAACTTATGTTCAAAACATAAATACATCATCCAATGATAGTCTTCCATAAACTCTTTTGTAGAGATTCATACAAGATCCTTTACGAACAATTATTACATGCAATCTTTCAACTCGCACAACCTGCCAATTCCATGGCCTAGGATATGTTGGATTTTCTTATAAACCATTATCTTGTAAAAATTTATAAACTGTTATTCAGATGAAATAATGTTAACCTTGTGTAGTTATTTCCATATAGAAAGAAACTAACTCAAATCCACTCACAATTAATCGTACATTGTCTAACAAAGTTCGATTACTCAATACCAATGCACATTTTATATAATATGGAGGAGTAACTCTGAGATTGAATCTTTATTCATTTTAAGTACGTTTGGAATATATTTTTAATATACTCACTCATTTGATCAAACCAAATCATTTCAGTTGCATGTTATTTTATTTACTTCTGTTTTACATTTTATAAGTTTACCATAGACATACTTTATGTACATCAAATACACATGTCCATGTCGACGATAACTCATCGTTGGATATAATGAAGTACATGGAACCATTTTGGTAATTATAAAACTACGATTACATATATATGTATGTATGTATGTATGTATGTATCAATCCGATGAGTTCATCAACTCTTATGATACTCCCACTAAATGGGTGCATAGCCCTTTATTATTTGAGATGTAATTCGTAACGACCAGGAATTTTGGTCGCTAGATTTTGAACATTTAATTCATTTTAAATGTTGAATGTGGATTATGAATTGATTTTGAAATAAGAAGATTTTGGTTAAATCAATAAAATTTAGTTATAATTTCAAACATGGCAATTTAATTGGATTTGAATAATAATAATTTAATAGTTGGAATTGGGATAATTGGTGAACTTGGGTGTAAATAGATATTAAAATGGTTTCTAAAATTTATTTTATGTCTAGCTGGATTAGAATTATAATATTGTACTTTTGGATGGAATCAAAAGTCGAAAAGCTAAATTTGGAATTTTATATTAATTTAATAATGGAATTTAATATATAGTAATGGTGTAAATAATCAGATTTTGATTTAAAATGAATCAGAATGATTTTAATATGAATATAAATTCTTTATGATTTATAATTAAATTAATAAAGTTTTAAAAGTGAAAGTTTAAATGATTTCACCGATTTTAAAAATTGCTCGATTCAATCGACGAGCTAAAATAACCTTTCGGGGCACAGTCTCGGAATTCGACGAAAGCAGTTCTATTAGATCTGTAATAGTTAATTGTTATTAGATTTCAAATTTTGTAGCATTTGGAGATACCGTTTGTTCGTACGGGTGAGAAACGTGTTGGAATTTAAATCGAAAATTTAATATTTTAAATTGATTCAAAAAGCTATCTTCCACATGCAATCAAATTAGCCTCCGAAACATGTTCCATTGTGTTCGAAATATGGGTAAAACATCATAATCTTCGATCGGCGCGTTTCAATTGGAATTCATTTGAAAAGATAAATAATTTGTGGATATTTTATTATTTTAATATATAAACGTATATATATACACGTATAAGCGGAGAAACCCTATTTGATCGGCTGCCACTTAAACAATTTAATGGCCGAAGCTTTGTGACTTTCCTCCTTATTTTTTCCCATCCTCTCTCATTTAGCCTAAATCATCAACTAGAGAATGGTAGAGCTCGACAAGATATAGAGATCCAATGGCTATGAACGTAATTTATGCTCTGGTTTGTTGGCAAATCGATGGTGAATGATCGTCGTTTGAGCGGGATTCGTGGTGGCTAGAGGAGGCCGAGTGGCACAGGGTTTCTGGCGTTGGTGGAGTGGGCGTATGTGCTTCTCGTGGTGGTCTCTGATCGGTGCCGTTCTCGACGAGGAGGCGGTAGAAATGGAGAGGAGGTTGGCGGCTTTGGTTTTGAAAACCCTGAAGATGCACGTGTAGAAGAAGATAGGAGCGGCCGTGATTTTTCTTGCTTGTTTGAATGACTGATCTTGATTTTGGGTATAATTAAAAAAAAGAAATTTTGTTTTAATTTATATAAATCTTTAAAATAACATATCCTTTACATGCATTATTAGAATTCGATGAAATAGGAAGCGCCTATATCGCAGCGATGCGATCTATGCACCGCAACAGATCCAGGGGCATTTGGAGCAAGCGAGAATTTTGGATTAAATCGAACGGGTTTGATTTAATTTAAAATTTAAACGCTCGATGAATTCAAGGTGAGTTAATCTCACTCACATTTGGGATTCCAGATAATTTAAAAAGTTAAAATTTAAATTATTGATTGATTGGGTGAATGTGAATATTATTATCATTTTGGATATGGTATTTTATTTGTTCTGCTAACATCCAGTGATGTAGGGAAACAGGTTGGAGGGATCCAACTGGATTCCTCAAAATATTGTAATTATTTTCATATCTTTGATGTGATATCCTATGATAGATGGAATTGAAAATTTGGTAATGCAGTGTTATGGATTGGATGAATATAATTTGGTATTTTAAATATAAAATAAAATGAATTGAGTTTAAAGGAAAGGAAAAGAAAATTTTAAGTGATAAATTTAAAGCAAATTTAATTTAGGAAATCGGTCTGAAATTTGTTAAGTGTTTTCGAAACTATGATTTAAAAGGAAATGAAGAGTGGAAATTTATAAGTGGATTTATAAATGAAGTGGAATATTTATCAGTAGATAAATTTGAAAGTATAGATTTCTGGTGGGAATTTCAATAAGAAAGGTGTAACTCGTTCTAGAAATAAAAGTGAGATTATTTTTAAAAGTTGGGAAGGATATTTTTACTGGAAAACTAAGTATACTTTCAAAGAAAGATTTCAAAGTATAAACTAGATGTTTAAAAATGTGTTTTTAGAATGTTTTAGAAACATTATTATTTAATTATTTTTAAGTGAAAAGTAAATATTTATTTAAGTTTATTATGGTATTTAATTATTTTAAAGGTAAATTAGTATTATGTTTTTCTAAAGGAAATTTTAACCTAAATATTTGGTATAATAACTTTTTTTTAAAGGGTAATTTTAGTTTAAGTTACGAAGAAACTCTTATAAGATTTCTTAAGTATTATTTTTATTTAAGTAATTTTAGTAGCCTTAATGTAAATAATTTAAGCATATATTTTTGAAAAGTTTATAAAGAGATGGGAAATGTGTCTAAAAATAAAAGGTGTTTTATTTTTAAAATATTGGAAGAAATTTATGGGATTAGGACATCAGTTAAATTGGGATAAATCGAGTAGTATTTATAAAGGATTATATGGGTTATACTGATATGGAAGTGTATTTACCCGTACAGTCAAGTATATTTTTCAATTGAGATTTATATATATATATATATATATATATATATATAAGTTAGACATTTTAAAGTTGATTAAAAGAATGTTTTAAAGAAATTAATATTTAGTCATTTTAATATTTTTAAGTGTATATTTATTAAGTTAAATATCAAACTGATTATTTAAAAGGTTTAACTAGTATTTGATTTAAAAGATGGTTATTAATATTTATAATAGTTTATTTTAAAAGGTTGTTTTGGCTTAAATTTTTAATTGGAAAATTAGTATAGAATTTCACAGCTATTATTTTAAATTAAAGAGTATTTAAGTAGTTTTATTTTAAATGTTTTAAGTGTATATATATAAATATATATATATTGAAAGAGATTTAATTTCTTTTAAAATCTAAATTTTAAAAGACTTGGTGTTTTCAATGGAAATAAAATAATTAGTTGAATTATTTGTTTATTTGATAGTTAAATAACCAACTATCAAATCTGGACCCAAATATAACTTTGGAAATATCTAAAAGAGGTATGAGAATTATATGGTACAGTTACCGTTCGAGGTGCTATATTGTACATATAAATCGTTCGTTCTTCTAGGACGTTTATAAGAAAACCCATCCAATAACGGTTAGGAGGTGAACTCCGATCTTATTTTCGTATGTTTATTTTTCCTAAAGAACCGGGGTTGAGTTTACCGGAAAATAGAGAACGTTGTTTCGAAGAGACTGGGATCAGATTTGTAATCCGGAAACCACTTTGATCCAACGAGTACGTTTTTGTGATGACAATAGGAGCTTGGAGTCAAAGATGGAGTAGTGAAGTGCAAGGGCTAATCGCTACTAATCCTGAGGGTGATATCAAAATGGATGTAGTAGGAGTAGTGACTTCGGTTTCGTTCGGACACGAAACGGACTTGTATGGATGAATGCTTTCAGAACATCATTAGGAGGACGCTGAGCATTCTAAGTAAAATGTTCTAAAAAGGTAACGCTAAGTCTCGAACCTCATCAACCAAGAATGACTGAAAATTAGGGGATATGCATCAAGGCTAAGTGGGTCGCGCCCATTAGGTTACGGTCATCCCTGTCTAGAGGTTCCTTTTTATTCGTCTTAGTGGGCGGTTGTTGATCCCAATCGCGGGGTGATCTTATTCGGACTGTCCAGTAAGGGGTAGTTCAGTCTTGTATTGCAGGGGATTTAGGGTCGATCCTCAGTATGCTGATCTAGACCAAGTACTGTGACAGGTGGTACCCCAGTGCCTAGTCATTAGTTGGAAATCCATTCCCCTATGTGCCTTTTATGGTTTTGATTGTAGAACCTAGTATTGCTGGAATTTAATAATGTAACAATTTCGGCTATTTTGAATAAGTATTTGTATTTAGACACTATTATAATACAAGAGGATTTTGATAAAAAATGTTTTGGCTATCGAAAGGTAAAAACCCAACATCTTTATTTGTGACGTGGCCTTACGAGATGCTTTTGATTTTCAAAGGATTTTAAAAACTTTAGTAATTCAATTGAGTGTGTTTTCTCACGCTGGTATTCCAGACTAACTTGGGTGTTATTTTATTATAATTCTCGGGTCAGACCGAGTATTATAAAATACAGGATGGGATGCTTGGGACCTCCGGAGAGGAGCTGGAGACCGGGACGTATTACCCGTATTTGTTTATTTTCGCTGCTGTAATTGTTGAAAATGCCAGCAAGCTATGAGGGAAGGCGGTAAGAACTGGCAGGCTGGTAATTTTTGTTTTGTTTGTGATTTACTCTGATGATGTAATGTATAAAATAGTTATGATTTCTTTTGTGTAAAGATCAGTTATTATCTATTATATTTTCCGCTGCGATTGTGAGATCCTGTTATTTGTTTAGTTCCTTCCTTCTTCTATCTTCTTCTTTTCCCTCAACAATCTGTCTTTTCCGGCCTTGATCGTTGGCATATTATGTAGTGGTGTATTTGTATCGATTTTCGAGGGTCAAGAAGGGAGGGTCGTGACAGTTGGTATCAGAGCTTAAGTTAGCGTTAACCTAGGCTTTGGTAGGGGAAAATTACTCAATTGAAATAGAGTCAAAAGTACTCTAGAATGAGTTTGAGTGTATTAATAGCTATGAGCGCATAATTGTTAGTGAATATAAAAAATGTTTTTATATTGTGTTGACTTATCGATTGAGTATTTATGAATTCTGGTCGGTACGGGAAGCACAACCATATCAATAGGGGTTTCTAAACTCTTAAACAAGATAAACCGACATAGTATTGTTTTAAGCGTGTGAATGAAATAATTTTACCCAAAACTATATTTTGATATAAAAGAAATAATTTTTTGAAATTTATTATTATATATATTTGGATGTTCGGTTGTTAATATTATAATCAAATAAGAATCTAAAATTTGAAACGGTTATAGATATTTATAACCAAATATAATTATCTGAGTATGATTTATATAAAAGAAGTATAACTAGAATTTATTTAAACCAGAATTTAAATCATGATAATTTTGAAAGGTGTTTTAAATGAATTTAAACAAAAAGTTTGGGAATTTAATATCTTAGGAATGCTTGAAATGTTTTCCAAAGTGTTTAAAGGAAATAATAACAATAGTATTATTTTGGGAAATATTTTTGAATGGAAATTGATTTTAAATGAATTTTAGGAAGTATGGAAGCACTAGACTCACTTCAGTCATTGGAAAATAATCCTGATGATGATGGCCACATCATCAGTATTCATTTTCGAGTTTCTAAAGTGATGGATTGCTACCGTGGTGATTGGCTATGATATTTTTTTGGACTTGTAGAGCATACAAGTTATTTTAAAAATCTCGAAAGGGAATTTGTTTTGGTAAAACCAAGTTGTTTTGGAATCCGGAGATTTGATTTGATATACCAAGTGGATATGAGTTATTTATGATTTCAAAATGATTTTGAAATAAAACCGGCTAATTAAATTCTGGAAATTTTGATCCTGGAATTAAAATTTAACTTGAATAAGACATATTTGAATTTAACTCAAGATAAGTTAAATAAATTGAAATTGGATTTGAATGAAATTGGATATAAAGATGAAATGAAAAATGATTAAAATTGTGGGTTATAATTGTGTAATGAAAATATATACCCTTAAGTTATTTAGTGTTATATATATATATAATCTAGAATTGTGATTATAAGATGTAAATAGACCCAAGTGAGCAATATAAGGTTTTTAAGTAAATAATTTGGGGAACTTATGAATAGAGAAATGAATTGTAAAACCAAAATAAAATGGTTGGTATTTTATGGGAAATTCAAAATTTAAATCCTAAATGAAATGTAAAATGAGATAAGGCAAAGTAAAATATAAAATGTGAATGGACTTAGGTTAGTAAATAAGTTTTGAACTTATACATTGGAAAATAAAATTTTAAATTGGATTAAGAAATAAAATTGGGTCGAATTGAATTTAACTTAAATTAAATGGAATTGAGTTGAATTTGGATTGAATTAAAATCAAAATTCAGTTGAGTTATAAGTAATATTGGAAGAAAATTAAATTAAATCGAAATCATATTGAATAAACTAAATTTTTACTCAACTAAATTCAAAAGAATTATATGAAGATGAATCTAGCATAATCTAAATTAAATGAAATTTGTATTGGAATGAACAAAATTTTGGTAGCTTGTAAAAATTTGAAAAGTAAAATAAAATCTAGTTCTGGTATGGAATAATTGGAATGGTCATGAAATTAATAAAATAAATTCAGAAATGAATTGAGAAGGTGAATTAAAATTAAAATGGATTGCAAGTAAAATAATTGAATTAAAATTTGTAAATGGATTGGAATTTGATTAGATGAGAATCAAATTAAAATGGAAATAAAATTGATGTAAGAAGAAATAGAGATATTATGGAGTTGAGGTAACCTAGGAAAATTATGAAATGATTGTTGCCGAGTTTTGTGAAATGGTTTTGAATACAACTATATGGATAATGAAATTTAAATGTAAGAGTAGGGATTTAATTTAATAATTGTAACAAAATGAGAATGTATGGGTTATGAATAATTCAGAGTGGAGTAAAATTAATATAAATTGAGTTAGCATTAATTTAAAATGACTATAAGCTTAAGTCATTGTTATTTACATGAATAACATCAAATTTGCATAGAAATTAGTCGTTTTGTCGTAAGCAAAGTTAATAAATTAAAAGAAGTAAATAAAGTTCGTTTTGAATCATTTGGAATAGTTTGAAATCTAATTAAATGGATTTGCATATAAATGGAAGTGAATCATAAAAGAGAAGCAAATAAATCAAATTGAAAATTAAATTGAATGTGAATCAATTTGAAATTGAATAGAAGTAAATTTATGTAATTAAGGCACATGTTAATCATATTGAAGTGAATATGAGTTGGTCGTGGTAAGTGTGAATTGAGTATAGTAAAATTTGGTTGTGAATCATTTCGAGTGAAATAAAATGAAATAGGGATTTATTAAGGAAATTGAAATAGTGGTGAAACCTTATGATTTCTTATAATATATGGTTAACATGCAGGATTATGAAGTCTATTTGTTCAGGCTATCTAATTGATGTGTTTGGCTAGTTATAAATAAATGAAATGTTGTTAAAATTTCATATTATTGATACTTATATTCTCGTTTGAGTAAGTACAGGTCGGGAGGCAATCGGATAGAGTTTGGAGCGCATAGATGCATAATGAATAAGCTACTAACCTAAAATGCTTAATAAAAGGTATGCCTACGCAATAAAGTTAAGAAATGATAATATATAGTGATATATTGTGTTTTTCGACCGTGTGGGTTGATGTATATATATTTATCATAATTGTGATATTGTAAAATGCTCTCCGTACAAAGGAGACGCTGTCAAAAAATTTGGGAGTTAGAAAATTTTAGAAAATTCTGGAAATTTTGGGTAACTGGAAAAGTTGATTTTGAAATGGTGTTAAAAACAAAGTTTTTGGGTTAGAAATAAAAGCAAATGGTTTTCGATTAAATTAAATGGTTTTAAGAAGCGAATGTGAGTTTTTAATTAAATAGATTTTGGTTAAGTTAATGGGTGTAGAAGCATTTTCCTGTCTTAGCAAATTTCGGGGATGAAATTTTTATGAAGGAGAAGGAAGTAACGACCCAGAATTTTGGTCGTTAGATTTTGAAAATTTAATTCATTTTAAATGTTAAATGTGGATTATGAATTGATTTTGAAATAAGAAGATTTTGGTTAAATCAATAAAATTTAGTTATAATTTCAAATATGGCATTTTAATTGGATTTGAATAATAATAATTTAATATTTGGAATTGGGGTAATTGGTGAATCTAGGTGTAAATAGATATGAAAATGGTTTCTAAAATTTATTTTAAATCTAGTTGAATTAGAATTATAATATTGGACTTTTGGATGGAATCAAAAGTCGATAACCTAAATTTGGAATTTTTATATTAATTTAATAATGGAATTTAATATACAGTAATGGTGTAAATAATCAGATTTTGAGTTAAAATGAATCAGAATGATTTCTAATGTGAATATAAATTCTTTAAGATTTACAATTAAGTTAGTAAAGTTTTAAAAGTGAAAGTTTAAATGATTTCGCCGATTTTGAAAATCGCTCGATTCAATCGACGAGTTAAAATAGCCTTCCGGGGCACAGTCTTGAAATTCGAGGAAACCAGTTCCATTGGATCAGTAATAGTTAATTATTATCGGATTTCAAATTTCTTAGCGTATGGAGTTACCATTTGTTCATACGGGTGAGAAACGCGTTGGAATTTAAATCGAAAATTTAATATTTTAAATCAATTCGAAAAGCTATCTTCCACATGCAATCAAATTAGCCTCCGAAACAAGTTTCATTGTGTTTGGAATATGGTTAAAACATTAGAATCTCTAATCGGCACGTTTCAATTGGAATTTGTTTAAAAAGATAAGTAATTTGTGGATATATTATTATTTTAATATATATATATATGTATGTATGTATGTATGTATGTATGTATATGTATAAGCTGAGAAACCCTATTTTCTTTGATCGGCCTCCACTTAAACAATTTAATGGCCGAAGCTTTGCGACTTTCCTCCTCATTTTTCTTCCCATCCTCTCTAATTTATCCTAAATCATTAATTAGAGAACGGTAGAGCTCGACAAGCTCTAAAGATCCAACGGCTATGATCGTAATTTAAGCTCTGGTTTGTCGGCAAATCGATGGTGAAGGATCGACGTTCGAGCGGGATTCGCGGCGGCTAGAGGAGGCCGAGTGGCACGGGGTTTCTGGCGTTGGTGGAGTGGGAGTAGATGCTTCTCGTGGTGGTCTCTGATCGGTGTCGTTCTCGATGAGGAGGCGACAAAAATGGAGAGGAGGTTGGCGGATTTGGGTTTGGAAAACCCTGAAGATGTGCGTGTAGATGAAGATAAGAGCGGTCGTGATTTTTCTTGCTTGTTTGAACGGCCGATCTCGATATTGAGTATAATTAAAAAAATTGTTTTAATTTATATAAATCTTTAAAATAACATATCTTTTAAATGCATTATCAGAATTCGACGAAATAGGAAGCGTCGGAATTACAGCGACGTGATCTACTCGTTGCAGTAGATCCGGAGGCGTTTGGAGCGAGCGAGAATTTTGGACTAAATCGAACGGGTTCGTTTTAATTTAAAATTTAAACGCTCGATGAATTCAAGGTGAGTTAATCTCACTCACATCTGGGATTCCAGTCAATTTAAATAGTTAAAATTTAAATTATTGATTGATTAGGTGATGTGAATATTATTATCATTTTGGATATGGTATTTTGTTTATTGTGCTAACATCTGTGGATGCAGGGAAACAGGTTGGAGGTATCTTACTGGATTCCTCAAAATTACTGTGATTATTTCTCATATCTATGATGTGATATCCTATGATAGATTGAATTGAAAATTTAATTATGCAATATTATGGATTGGATGAATATAATTTGGTATTTTAAATATAAAATAAAATGAATTAGGTTTAAAGGAAATGAAAAGAAAATTTTAAGTGATAAATTTACAGGGAATTTAATTCAAGAAATCGGTCAGAAATTTGTTAAGTGTTTTTGAAACATTGATTTAAAAGGAAATGAAGAATGGAAATTTGTAACTGGGTTTACAAATGAAGTGGAATATTTACCAGTAGATAAATTTGAAAGTATAGATTTCCGGTGGGAATTTCTATAAGAAGTGTAATTCGTTCTAGAAATAAAAGTGAGATTATTTTTAAAAGTTGGGAAGGATATTTTTACTGGAAAACTAAATATATTTTCAAAGAAAGATTTCAAAGTATTTTTAAGTGAAAAGTAAATATTTATTTAAGTTAATTATGGTATTAATTATTTTAAAGGTAAATTAGTATTATGTTTTTCTAAAGGAAATTTTAACCTAAATATTTGGTATAATAACTTTATTTTAAACGGTAATTTTGGTTAAGTTACTCAAAAACTCTTATAGGATTTCTTAAGTATTATTTTGATTTAAGTAATTTTATTAGCCTTAATTTAAATAATTTAAGTACATATTTTTGAAAAGATTATAAAGTGATGGGAAACGTGTTTAAAAATAAAAAGGTGTTTTATTTTTAAAATGTTGGAAGAAATTTACGGGATTGGGACATAAGTTAAATTGGGATAAATTGAGCATGATTTATAAAGGATTATATGGGTTATACTGAAATGGAAGCATATTTACCTGTAAAGCCAAGTATATTTTTCAAAGGTGACTTATATATATATATATATATATATATATATATATATATATATATATATATATATATAAGTTGTAAGTTTTAAAGTTGATTAAAAGAATGTTTTAAAGAAATTATTATTTAGTCATTTTAATATTTTTAAGTGTATATTTATTAAGTTAATTATCAAAGTGATTATTTTAAAGGTTTAACTAGTATTTGATTTAAAAGATGCTTATTAATATTTATACTCTATCTAATAGTTTATTTTAAAAGGTTGTTTTGGCTTAAGTTTTTAATTGGAAAATTAGTATAGAATTTCACCGCTATTATTTTAAATTAAAGAGTATTTAAAGTAGTTTTATTTTAAATGTTTTAAGTGTATATATATATGTATTTTGAAAGTGATTTAATTTCTTTAAAATTCTAAATTTTAAAAGACTTGGTATTTTCAGTGGAAATAAAATAATTAGTTGAATTGTTTGTTTATTTGATAGTTAACTAACCAACTATCAAATCTGGACCCAAATATGACTTTGAAAATATCTAGAAGAGAAATGAGAAATATATGGTATAGTCACCGTTTGAGGTGCTATATTATATGTATAAACTCGTTCGTTCTTCTAGGACGTTTATAAGGAAACTCGTCCAATAACGGTTAGGAGGTGAACTCCGATCTTATTTTCGTCTGTTTTTTTCCTAAAGAACCGGGGTTAAGTTTACTGGAAAATAGCGAACGTTGTTTCAAAGAGACCGGGATCAGATTTGTAATCCGAAAACCATTTCGATCCAAAGAGTACGTTTTCGTGATGAAGACGAGAGCTTGGAGTAAAAGATGGAGCAGTGAAGTGCAAGGGCTAATCGCTACTAATCTTGAGGATGATTCCAAAGTGGATGTAGTAGGAGTAGTGCCTTCGGTTCCGCTCGGACCCGGAACAGACTTGTGTGGATGAATGCTTTCAGAACATCATCAGGAGGACGTTGAGCATTCTAAGTAAAATGTTCTAAAAAGGTAACGCTGAGCCTCGAAACTCATCAATCAGGAATGACTGAAAATCAGGGGATATGTAGCAAGGCTAAGTGGGCCACGCCCGTTAGGGTAAGGACATCCCTGTCTAGAGGTCCCTTTTTATTCGGCTTAGTGGGAGGTTGCTGATCCCAACCGTAGGGTGATCTTATCGGACTATCCGGTAAGGGGTAGTCCGGTCTTGTGTTGCAGGGGATTCAGGGTGGATCCTCGGTACGCTGATCTAGACCAGGTACTGTGATAGGTGGTACCCTAGTGTCTAGTCATTAGTTGGAAATCCATTCTCCCTACGTGCTCTTTGCAGTTTTGATTGTAGAACCTAGTATTGCTGGAATTTAATAATGTAACAATTTCGGCTATTTTGAATAAGTATTTGTATTTAGACACTATTATAATACCAAAGGATTTTGATAAAAAATGTTTTGGCTATCATAAGGTAAAAACCCGACATGTTTATTTGTGGCGTGGTCTTACGAGATGCTTTTGATTTTCAAAGAATTTTGAAAACTTTACTAATTCAATGAGTGTGTTTTCTCACGCTAGTATTCCAGGCTGACTCGAATGTTATTTTATTATAATGCTCGGGTCAGACCGAGTGTTATAAAATACAGGATGGGATGCTTGGGACCTCAGGAGAGAAGCTGGAGACCGAGACGTATTACCCGTACTGGTTTATTTTCGCTGCTGTGATTGGTTAAATTGCCAATAAGCTGTGAGGGCAGGCTATTATAGCTGCCCGACTGGTAATTGTTGTTTTGTTTGTGATGTACTCTGATGATGTAATGTATAAAACAATTATAGTTTCTTTCTGTGTAAAGATCAGTTATTATCTATTATATTTGTTCCGCTGCGATTGTGAGATTCTGTTATTTGTTTTGTTCCTTCTTTCTTCAATCTTCTTCTTTTCCCTCAGTAATCTGTCTTTTTTGACACTCGATCGTCGGCATATTATACAGTGGCGTATTTTTGTCGATTTTCGAAGGCCGAGAAGGGCGGGTCGTGACATAATTAACAAGTATCATATGATTCAAAATTATACAATAAAATTATTTCTCAAAGCTATGAAATATTCTATAATTCCAAAACAACTACAAATATATTAGATACTTCTGTATCTTCCAATGCATCACTTTTGTTATAAAATATTACCACATTATAGTTTTATTTCACAAAGAATATTCATAATATTCATATTGAGATATAGCTATGTCTATTCATAATTTTAAGTCGATACAAAATATAATCATCACTTCATAAATAATGTATGGTATGTTTTGAGAAAACAATTTTCATACTATAATGCAATTAATAAGTGCTATATGGTATGCTCCCACTATTTCCGTTTACTATAATAGTAAATTAAATCTGGAGACCCGTCATTCACTTAATACAATTTGGTTATTTCATACACTACAACTATATACGGTGGAGAGTTTATTTATCAAATATCTTGAGCTCAAATAAATAAATTTCATAGAAAAGAATTTTCTATATGAAAATACATTTCAAAGTAGAAATCATATTTTTTATTCCTATATTAATTATTAGTTATTTATTACAGCTCATATTTTCAATGTTTCTCTATGAAGTAAAAGTAAGTATTCATTCTCTTCATTTCATCTGTACCTTAAATTACATCTATTCTTATACATTTATTTTCCTTTCAAATGGTCAAACTATTGAAAAGAAAACCATACTACAATATCATAACAAACTCTTCACAAAATCGCATCTGAATATCCTTAACATTTAAGCACATCAAATACGTTGCACCTTACGTAAACCGATCGAAATGACATCTCAGAAATCAAGTTCTTATATCTGTTTTGACGTTTTTGGTCTTGTGTTACATTAACACAATATGTTCTTTTTTACAATCAATCAGATTTAATAATCGATCTCGCGCTAAGGTTTATTCGGTTTTTCAAATGAACTAATTTCATCGAAATATTGTACATTGCTAACTTTGACCATTCACCATATAACATTTATATGCAATTGTATATGGATCAAATATCCAGTCTTTTATTGCTTTTAGAGTTCTAAACTCATAAAATGCAATATATGGTCTTGACAAAATAAATGCAAGTGGTCGAACCACGAATGTATTCAGTAGTTGTAAAATCAAGCACTTGCATGGGTGTTGAAATGTTAACATGCAATAGAAATTTGATAGCGGGTATTATATTTCCATTTGTCAACTTTCAATTCAGTTTGTTTGTATATGCTAATTGATAAAAATTTATCAATCATATTAAATGCAAAAATTTATCATTGTAGATAATTATAACATTATTTAGCATATATTCTTACAATGTTAGAAAGGTTAAGTGTTACCATTCAATTTCTCTAATAAGGCTACCAATAGTCTTTTATGTTTCTCCAAACCCTAAGATGAAACACATATGTGACGACCCGAAATTTTTGAGCAATTGAAATTGGAATATTCAATTGATTTTGAATATTTAAATGTTAATTTTTAACTTGAATTCAAATATCACCAATTATTTGATAATTAAAATTTAGAATTAAATAAGTTAAAGTTGGGTAAAATGTTGAATCTAGAATTTTAAAGCCTATTGAAAATAATTTGAAGGCTTGTAAAATTTATATTGTTAACACTGGGGATAGTAAAGGTGTTGGAATTAAATTTGGAAGTGTTTTGTTGAGTTTTGAAATTTATATCGTTTAAATTGAATTTAAAAATAGCCTTCCGAGGGACAGTCTCGGAATTCGACGAAACCAGTTCCATTGGGTCCGTAATATTTAGTTAGTAACGGATTTCAAATTTCGTATTGATTGGAGATGTTGTGTGAGCATACGATAGGTAAACGCATTGAAATTTAATAAACTTTAGTTGATCGAATCAATGTCAATTGGTGCCTTCTTAAACACGCTTCTCTTTTAATATCTACAGCCGAATTCCTGTCACATCTGTCCACCTCTCTCTCTCATCTTTTCCTTTATTTCAAATCACGGTCCCTTATCGTGTAGTATACGCTTCGCTCTCCTTTACGTTCCTCTTCCCCTTTTTAAATAATCAATCAGCCGAGAAGCTTTAAAAGAAAAATATATGAAACAGGACTTGAGTTATTCTCCCCTCCCTCATCCTCTCAGTATTCACGAAACCAAAATCCCCTTTCCATTCAGTTTGAAAACAATTTAAATCATGGCCGAAGCCGGCCTCTCACCTTCAATAAAAAAATCGAAACCCTTTCCCCTTATTCGAACGCGAGATCCCCTTTTTTCTTCTTCAATATCACGGCTTCATGAGATTCAGGAATCGAGTGCCTTCTTCCTCCGCCTTCCTATTCATGCGATTCGAGCACGATTCCTTCCACGTCGGCTTATCGAGGTGGAGCATCGCGCACAACAATATCGCGAGCGCTCGTGTGAACTTGGGTGAGCATTGGGGGGATCGTGGCAGTTGTTTTATGAATTGTTTTCGAAGCTGCTCGAATTAGGGCTTCTCCTGTGATGCTGGGCGAAAAGAAGATTCATGCTGGGCGAAGTGAATCGAAGACGGGGTCGGTTTTGAGACGTCGAGGTCAGTTGACGAAGTGGGTTAGGGTTTGGGAGTATCGCGAACGTGGAGCTGAAGTCGGGGTTTCGTTGACTTCAACTGGGCAGTGAGGTATCGCAGTTCTTTTTCATTTAAGTAAATATATATATATATATATATATTATTAGAAAATTTGAATATGCATATATAGAAAGAAATTTGAAAAGCCAGAATTTTATTTCACAAATATAAATTATAGAGGAGTTTTTACAGTAAGCAATATACTGTTCTTGTTAGTTAATAGAAAAATATAAATTAATATATGGATAAATAGGGTAAAGCAGGAAAAATTTATATAGGTAAGATGTTGGAAAGTAGGAATTTTAAAATGTTTAAGGTATATATAAAAATTAGATCTTTAATTTTCAATATAGATTATAAGCCTACTATTTAATTTTCAAAGTATGGATTATAATATTTTACTTGTTCAATAAACTTGTTCGATTACTTTAGTTATTAAGAATAATTGGAAAAAGATAATTAGTTCAAATAAACTTATTAGTTTAAGCTAAATTGTTAGTTTAAATTTAAATCATTAGTTAAATTAAATTATTAAATGATTTAATGGTAATAAATTGTTCGATTGATTAGGAATTAATTGATCGGTTAATCCGAATATTAATAAACTGCAAAATATTTATACAAGGTTAAAAATTTGAGGAGGAGTCAAGCTGTATTGGAATGGATGCTAATAAAATGAAAAGGTGAGTTAATCTCACTCAGTTTAAATTTAAATTTAAATGATTAAATTTAAATAATTGTTTGAATGGTTGAAATTGATTGATTGATGTGCTATAGTATGATATATTCTGGAATTGGTATATTATATTATGCTAACATCTGTGGATGGAGGGAAAACAGGTTGGAGGGATCCAACTGGTCCCCTCAATATTTATTTAAATTATTTAATACCTTCTGTTGTGATTTATTTGATATCCTATGATGATCTTTATTGGTATATTGAATGCTATGGTTCGATTGGATATAATTGGGCATGATGAATTACCAAAAATATATAAATTGGATTTTTGTAAGATAATAAAAGAAGTGAAATTGTAAGTAAAATAATTATAGAAATTTGAATAAATTTTCAAATGAAATGGAAAGAAATAAAGTGACTTAAAAATTCTAGTAAATAAATCTTGAGTATAGAAAGGAAATTTGAATAAACAAAGAGTTAATGAATTTTAATCTTCAGTGATATTAATTAAGGGAATAAAACAGTTATTTAAATTTTAAGATTTAAATTATTAGAAGGAATAAAGAAGTTGGGAAAAGCTGAAATCCATATTTCACTTAAAATGGGTTAAAAACAAAGGGGGAATTATAATCTTAATAATAAGTCCCTAATTAATCAATTTTAAAATGAATTAAGAAAGTAATGAAATTTATTTCAAATAAATAAACTTGAAATTAATTTGGGAAAATTGATTTAAGTGATTGAAGTTGGAATTTTCTCTGGATAGCCAAGTACATGTTTTTAAAGAGTAAATTTTTAAATATCAATTAAATGTTTTAAAATTGTTTTTAAAGAAAGCAAGTTTTGTAAATTTATTATTTCTAATATTTAAAGTCTCAAGTAAGTATTTTCTTTTAATCTATTTTAGTAGTAATTATTAAGAAGTAACTTAGTATTTTGTTTTTAAAAGTATAAATCTAGTTTTATATTTATTAAGTAACCTTATTTTCAAATATTCATATAGTATGTATTTTTAACAAATTATTAAAGTAGCCTTAAATTTAAATATTTTATAAGTATATATTTTAAAGTAAAGTGTTTTAAATTATTTTTAAAATCTAGTTTGTGCTTGGTGATTTTCAGAGGAGATAGAAAATATTTGAGTAAGTTTATTCTGGAAAGAAAGTGGGTTTTAGAAACTGTTTTCAAAGGATTTAAAATAGAAATGTATCATGGAAAGATATTTTGAGGTAAATAAATAATTTGGGAAATTATTTATTGTGTGATGGATGTTGTGAATATTAATTGATAGTTAAATAACCGACTATCAATATTGGCCAAATGCGTTGATCGTTTCGAAGAGACCGGGATCGAGATTTATTTCTCGAAAACCACTTCGATCCGGTTTGTACGTTTCGTGCGAAAAAACGTGTTCGGAGTCGAAGATGGAGCAGTGAAGTGCAAGGGCTAGTCGCTACTAATCCTGAGGATATTTCCAAAATGGATGTAGTAGGAATGGTGCCTTCGGTTCCGTTCGAACCCGGGACGGACTTGTATGGATGAATGCTTGCGAAACATCGTCAGGTGGACGATAGGCATTCTAAGTGAAACGTTCTAAAGGTAACGCTTAGCCTCAAGCCTCA
The DNA here is from genome assembly GCA_030765085.1 of Allium cepa. NCBI lineage: Eukaryota > Viridiplantae > Streptophyta > Magnoliopsida > Asparagales > Amaryllidaceae > Allium > Allium cepa. The sequence goes on from CM060940.1 coordinate 907,392,902, forward strand.
TCAACCGGGAATGACTGAAAATCAGGGGATATGCAGCAAGGCTTCGTGGGTAGCCCCCACTTGAGAGTAAGGTCATCCCTGTCTAGATGTCCCTTTTTATTCGGCTTAGTGGTGCGGTTGCTGATCCCAACCGTAGGGTGATCTTATTCGGAACTGTCCAGTAAGGGATGGGTCCGGCCTTGTGTTGCAGGGGATGAAGGGAGTAATCCTCGGTACTGTGATCTAGACCACATACTGTGACAGGTGGTACCCCAGTGCCTAGTCATTAGTTGGAATCCATTCTCCCTACGAGCCTTGTACGAGTTTTGTTCGTATTACCCACTTTTGTGGCTAGTAGCTAGAATTTAATAATGTAACAATTTCGGCTATTTTATAAGTATTTGTAAATAGACCCTATTATAATATCCGAGGATTTCTATAAAAAGTGTTTTAGCTATCGTAAGGTAAAAACCCGACATGTTTATTTGTGGCGTGGTATTACGAGATGTTTTTGTTTTAAAAGGATTTTTGAAACTTTAATAATCAAGTGGGTGTGATTTTCTCACGCTGGTATTCCAGACTGACTCGGGTGTTATTTAACTGTAATGCTCGGGTCAGACCGAGTATTATAGAATACAGGATATGATGTTGTGGAGCTCAAGAGACGAGCCGGATGACGATACGTACTCCCGTACTTGTTTATATATATATATATATATATATATATATATATATATTCTGTTGTGCTGTGTAGTTGTATATCCAGTTGCATGTCATTGATGTTGAGTTGTGATTGATGTACTCTGATGATGTATATATATATATGAAACAGATATATATTTGTTTTTGGTGTAAAGATCTGTTAATATATTATATTTTATCCCGCTGCGATGGTTAGATTCTGATATTGTTTTCTATTTTCTTCTTCTACCCCTTCTTCTTTAACCCAAATGGTTTGTATTTCTGTACAACTTGAGTTGATTTAAGTAAAATAGTGTTGACGCAAGGGATCGGATTTGCGGGTCGTTACACTTGGTATCAGAGCTTAGGTTGGTGATAACCTTGGCTCTGGTGGGAATTACTCATTTAAATTAGAGTCCGTAGTACTCTAGAAAGAGTTTAAGCGTATTAATAGATATGAGCGCGTATTTGTTAGTGAATATAAATTGTTTTAATATTGCGTTGATTGGTTTATGGAGTGGCATATGAACCTTCGTCGGCACAGTCTGGACAACTGTATCGAAGGGGTTTCTAAACACTTAAATAGAACAATTGGCACAGTATTGTTTTAAATGTGGGTGAATGAAATAATTTTACCCAAAATATATTTTGATATAAAAGGAATATTTTCTTAAATTATTATATAACTTGGATGTTTGGATGATCATATTTTAAACAAATAAAATTATAAAAATCGGAATTACTTGTATGATTAAATGGAAATAAATTATATAATTGGGTTATAATTAAAATTGAATTCAAATTAAATTGGGAATTTAAAACCCCGGAGATTTTGGAAATGTTTTTCGAAGTGTTTTGAAGACAATAATAGCGTTATTGTTTTAAAAGTATTTCTGGAAGAAAATTGTTTCAAACAAATTTTGGGAAGGGGAATAGCATTAAATTCACTTTAGTCGCTGGAAAATAATCCTGGTGATGACTGCGCGGCATCATCAGTATTCATTTTCGAGTTTCTAAGTGACAGATTGCTGCCAAATGATTTTTTCAGAAGAACTTGTATATTTTTGGAAATTTCAAAGGAAATTTGTTGGAAAATACAAACCAGGATTGGTTTAAAAATTTGAGAAGTGTGATTTGGGATATTGGAGATTTCAAAAGGATTTGAAACCAAAAGCCAGGTGTTTAAAAATCATGATGAGATAAATTGTAAGCTTATAAATTGAGATGAGTTTTAAATCAGGAAGGAAATATAAGCTTTGAATGCTGGAATTTAAATTTAAAGTGAAAAGTTAGAAATGAAATTAACTTGGATTGATGAATTAAATCGAATTGAATTGAATTAAATAAATTTGAGTTAAATAGAATTGAATTGGAATAAAAATCCAGTTGAGTTATTGAATGGAATTGGATTTTTACCTGAATAAATGGAAATAAATTGGATAAGGGATTGGATTGAAATAAATAAATCAGGATAACTTATAGAAGAATTAGAATGCATGGAAATAAATTATGCTTGGGTTATAATTAAGCATAAGGCTTGAGTTAAAAATAAAAGAAGAATATATTCAAGCCTATAATGAATGAGATTGTGTAGATAATAAGTTGTGACTTATAAAATTTGAAAAGTGGGATAGGAAACCCAAAATAAATATTTTTGATGAATTGAAGAATTAAATGAAAATCAAAACTTGAATTATAAACTAAATTGAACTAAGAAAAATTAAATGGGGTGATATTTGGAATTAAAATTCAAGTGTTGGATTATAAATAAGGGAAGGATTAATTGATAGTAAATTAGTTAATGAAACGTGTAAATAAAACCAATTGTAGTTAATAGAAGTTGAATTGATGAGTTAATATTGAAGTTTGGAAATAGAACTCAAGTTATAAAATCAAATTCGACTTGAATCATTAGTGAAGAAAATATGATTGAATTGGCCTTGCAATTAATTAAATGAATGGAGAATGAAATTGAATTGTAAGTTAATAAAATTGGTTGGTAATTTAAAAGTGAATGGCCAAATCAGAACTTGAGTTATAAATTAAAATTTAACTGGAAGAGTTAACAAAATAAATATAATTGAAATGTATCGAATAAAAATGTAAATGGATTAAAATAGTAATGGTATGAATTGTGAATAAATTTCAAATAAGTAGAAATTAATTGGAAATAGAATTTAATCAATTGAATGAACTGAATCTGGAAAGTTCAATTTTATAATAACCAATTAAATGAAATTGCAGGTTTAAAATAAAATTTAATTGAAATAGAATTGAGTTGAATAGAAAAGAAAATTTACGTGAAAAATGAAATGAGCTTAAAAATTTGAATATAATGAAGCAAATTAACTTAAGCTAAACAAATGGAAGAGTTGAATTAAATTCAACTTAAAACTAAGTGTAATGATATTGGGTTGGATTTAAATCGAGTGAGAATAAGTTTGAATCAAAATAGGATTTGGTGGATGATAGATAATATTTAAGGAAATGAAAATTCATAATGGAATTGATTTTGAACTCAAGTTAAATAAAATAAATTGGATTATAAGAGGAATGGTTGAATTGTAAATAAAATGCAAGTAAGTAGAAATGTATTGAAGTGGCATTGTTATTAATATAATACAATTCAGAAATAAATTATTAGATGTAAATAAGAATTGATATTGGATTCAATAAATATACCAACTAAATTTAAAAATGGATTGGAGTTAAAAATAAATTAAATTGGAATCCATTCAAATTGATTTTAAAACTCAAGTAATCATTTATTCACTTGGATATTGGCAAAACTGCATAAAATAAATTGTCGTTTGATGCAAGTACAGAGAATTAAGATTCTATAAGTTGATAGAAGTTAAATAAATTGATTTTGAGATCAACTGGATTAAATATGAGTTTGTTTTGCTAAATGAATTAAATGAAAGAAATTTAGTGGTAAACCATTTGAATTGAAGGAAGTTGTATATAAATAGGTTGTGAGCAATTTAAATTAATGTTGGAACCCTATAAAATTGCTTATAAGTGTTGTTTAATCTATATGGTTTATTAAAACTGGAATGTTTGTTAGTTAAATATGTAAAATGTTGTTAAGTTGCATGATTTTGGCACTTACATGTTTAAATTGAGTAAGTATAGGTTCAGGGAAGCCGTTTGGCTGGTTTTGGATGCGCAAAATGCAAATTAAGTAAGCCACTTGTTTAAAAATGCTAAATAAAGGTACGCTTACGCAAAAGAATTTAAAATAGGAAATATGAACTGCACATATTGATATATATTGTGATTTCCGGCCTGAGGCCGATGTATATATGTTTTTGTGTATCCTGCGATATCGCAGAAGTCTCTTCGTACAAAGGGGACTCTGCCAAAATTTTCCGTAAATTTTGGGAGTTAGAAAATTTTGGAAAATTTTGTTAACGACAAACAAATTCAAATTGGAAACTAAAATAAGTTGGTAAATGAAACCAAATTAAAATAATTAGTTATAAATGACAAATAAAATTTTAATATTCAGAGTTAAAGATAAATTGAATTCATATGGAAATGAAAGAATCGATTTGAATAGAAATGGATATAAACTAAAGTGGTAAAGTGAAAATAAATATAAGAAACATATAAAATGCTTATGTTAACTTAAGTAAGGAATGGTCAATTCTTAATTGGAAATTTGATACAAAAATATATTCTAAGATAATATTAGAATGAATAAGTATTGACAATTGTAAGGAAGTCGATAAAATGTTTTGGAATATTGTGATTGGATATTAGTGCTAAGTAGGATATGCAGGTATTATAAAAGGAAAAGGAAATTGGATTTGATTTCAGAAAGATAAATTTGAATTGCCCGAAAAAAAGGTATGTATTTAAATTTGGTATGAAATTGATTGGGATTTTGGATTGAGCCACTTGGCCTTTTGTTTTCTTTTGAGATTTGGGAGGCCGTAGAGCCATTTTGTAGTTGTACCGAGCTAGCCGCGCAAAGGAGACGCTGGCCAAATTTTTCGAAAATTTAGAGAGTTAGAAAAATTTTGATAATTCAAAATTTGGATTTAAATTAAATTTGAATAGCTGAAACTTGAATGGTTAAACAAATAGTATAGTTTGAAACTATGGGAAAGTTGAGAAATTAATAAGAAGGATAATGGGTCTTTTATGAAAAATAGTTAGTTAGATGTTGAATTGTTTGGTTTTGGAAATAAGTAAACAGGTATTGGATCATTCTTCCTAACTAGTAATTTCGGGGACGAAATTCTTTTAAGGGGGGAGGAATGTGACGACCCGAAATTTTTGAGCAATTGAAATTGGAATATTCAATTGATTTTGAATATTTAAATGTTAATTTTTAACTCGAATTCAAATATCACCAATTATTTGATAATTAAAATTTAGAATTAAATAAGTTGAAGTTGGGTAAAATGTTGAATCTAGAATTTTAAAGCTTATTGAAAATAATTTGAAGGCTTGTAAAATTTATATTGTTAACACTGGGGATAGTAAAGGTGTTGGAATTAAATTTGGAAGTGTTTTGTTGAGTTTTGAAATTTATATCGTTTAAATTGAATTTAAAAATAACCTTCCGAGGGACAGTCTCGGAATTTGACGAAACCAGTTCCATTGGGTCCGTAATATTTAGTTAGTAACGGATTTCAAATTTCGTGTTGATTGGAGATGTTGTGTGAGCATACGATAGGTAAACACATTGAAATTTAATAAACTTTAGTTGATCGAATCAATGTCAATTGGTGCCTTCGTAAACACGCTTCTCTTTTAATATCTACAGCCGAATTCCTGTCACATCTGTCCCCCTCTCTCTCAGCTTTTCCTTTTTTCAAATCATGGTCCCCTATCGTGTAGTATATGCTTCACTCTCCTTTACGTTCCTCTTCCCCTTTTTAAATAATCAATCAGCCAAGAAGCTTTAAAAGAAAAATATATGAAACAGGACTTGAGTTTTTCTCCCCTCCCTCATCCTCTCAGTATTCACGAAACCAAAATCCCCTTTCCATTCAGTTCGAAAACAATTTAAATCATGGCCGAAACCGGCCTCTCACCTTCAATAAAAAAATCGAAACCCTTTCCCCTTATTCGAACGCGAGATCCCTTTTTTTCTTCTTCAATGTCACGGCTTCATGAGATTCAGGAATCGAGTGCCTTCTTCCTCCGCCTTCCTATTCATGCGATTCGAGCACGATTCCTTCCACGTCGGCTTATCGAGGTGGAGCATCGCGCGCAACAATATCGCGAGCGCTCGTGTGATCTTGGGTGAGCATTGGGGGGGATCGCGGCAGTTGTTTTGTGAATTGTTTTCGAAGCTGCTCGAATTAGGGCTTCTCTTGTGATGCTGGGCGAAAAGAAGATTCATGCTGGGCGAAGCGAAGCGAAGACGGGGTCGGTTTTGAGACGTCGAGGTCAGTTGATGAAGTGGGTTAGGGTTTGGGAGTATCGCGAACGTGGAGCTGAAGCTGGGGTTTCGTTGACTTCAACTGGGCAGTGAGGTATTGCAGTTCTTTTTCATTTAAGTAAATATATATATATATATATATATATTATTAGAAAATTTTAATATGCATATATAGAAAGAAATTTGAAAACCCAGAATTTTATTTCACAAATATAAATTATAGAGGAGTTTTTACAGTAAGCAAAATACTGTTCTTGTTAATTAACAGAAAAATATAAATTAATATATGGATAAATAGGGTAAAGCAGGAAAAATTTATATAGGTAAGATGTTGGAAAGTAGGAATTTTAAAATGTTTAAGGTATATATAAAAATTAGATCTTTAATTTTCAATATAGATTATAAGCCTACTATTTAATTTTCAAATTATGGATTATAATATTTTACTTGTTCAATAAACTTGTTTAATTACTTTAGTTATTAAGAATAATTGGAAAAAGATAATTAGTTCAAATAAACTTATTAGTTTAAGTTAAATTGTTAGTTTAAATTTAAATCATTAGTTAAATTAAATTATTAAATGATTTAATGGTAATAAGTTGTTCGATTGATTAGGAATTAATTGATCGGTTAATCCGAATATTAATAAACTGCAAAATATTTATACAAGGTTAAAAATTTGAGGAGGAGTCAAGCTGGATTGGAATGGATGCTAATAAAATGAAAAGGTGAGTTAATCTCACTCAGTTTAAATTTAAATTTAAATGATTAAATTTAAATAATTGTTTGAATGGTTGAAATTGATTGATTGATGTGCTATAGTATGATATATTCTGGAATTGGTATATTATGTTGTGCTAACATCTGTGGATGTAGGGAAAACAGGTTGGAGGGATCCAACTGGTCCCCTCAATATTTATTTAAATTATTTAATACCTTCTGTTGTGATTTATTTGATATCCTATGATGATCTTTATTGGTATATTGAATGCTATGGTTCGATTGGATATAATTGGGTATGATGAATTACCAAAAATATATAAAATGGATTTTTGTAAGATAATAAAAGAAGTGAAATTGTAAGTAAAATAATTATAGAAATTTGAATAAATTTTCAAATGAATTGGAAAGAAATAAAGTGACTTAAAAATTCTAGTAAATAAATCTTGAGTATAGAAAGGAAATTTGAATAAACAAAGAGTTAATGAATTTTAATCTTCAGTGATATTAATTAAGGGAATAAAACAATTATTTAAAATTTAAGATTTAAATTATTAGAAGGAATAAAGAAGTTGGGAAAAGCTGAAATCCGTATTTCACTTAAAATGGGTTAAAAACAAAGGGGAAATTATAACCTTAATAATAAGTCCCTAATTAATGAATTTTAAAATGAATTAAGAAAGTTAAGAAATTTATTTCAAATAAATAAACTTGAAATTAATTTGGGAAAATTGATTTAAGTGATTAAAGTTGGAATTTTCTCTGGATAGCCAAGTACATGTTTTTAAAGAGTAAATTTTTAAATATCAATTAAATGTTTTAAAATTGTTTTTAAAGAAAGCAAGTTTTGTAAATTTATTATTTCTAATATTTAAAGTCTCAAGTAAGTATTTTTCTTTTAATCTATTTTAGTAGTAATTATTAAGAAGTAACTTAGTATTTTGTTTTTAAAAGTATAAATCTAGTTTTATATTTATTAAGTAACCTTATTTTTAAATATTCATATAGTATGTATTTTTAACAAATTATTAAAGTAGCCTTAAATTTAAATATTTTATAAGTATATATTTTAAAGTAAAGTATTTTAAATTATTTTTAAAATCTAGTTTGTGCTTGGTGATTTTCAGAGGAGATAGAAAATATTTGAGTAAGTTTATTCTGGAAAGAAAGTTGGTTTTAGAAACTGTTTTCAAAGGATTTAAAATAGAAATATATCTTGGAAAGATATTTTGAGGTAAATAAATAATTTGGGAAATTATTTATTGTGTGATGGATGGTGTGAATATTAATTGATAGTTAAATAACCGACTATCAATATTGGCCAAATGCGTTGATCGTTTCGAAGAGACCGGGATCGAGATTTATTTCTCGAAAACCACTTCGATCCGGTTTGTACGTTTCGTGCGAAAAAACGTGTTCGGAGTCGAAGATGGAGCAGTGAAGTGCAAGGGCTAGTCGCTACTAATCCTGAGGATATTTCCAAAATGGATGTAGTAGGAATGGTGCCTTCGGTTCCGTTCGAACCCGGGACGGACTTGTATGGATGAATGCTTGCGAAACATCGTCAGGTGGACGTTGGGCATTCTAAGTGAAACGTTCTAAAGGTAACGCTTAGCCTCAAGCCTCATCAATCGGGAATGACTGAAAATCAGGGGATATGCAGCAAGGCTTCGTGGGTAGCCCCCACTTGAGAGTAAGGTCATCCCTGTCTAGATGTCCCTTTTTATTCGGCTTAGTGGTGCGGTTGCTGATCCCAACCGTGGGGTGATCTTATTCGGAACTGTCCAGTAAGGGATGGGTACGGCCTTGTGTTGCAGGGGATGAAGGGAGTAATCCTCGGTACTGTGATCTAGACCACGTACTGTGACAGGTGGTACCCCAGTGCCTAGTCATTAGTTGGAATCCATTCTCCCTACGAGCCTTGTACGTGTTTTGTTTGTATTACCCACTTTTTTGGCTAGTAGCTGGAATTTAATAATGTAACAATTTCGGCTATTTTATAAGTATTTGTAAATAGACCCTATTATAATATCAGAGGATTTCTATAAAAAGTGTTTTGCTATCGTAAGGTAAAAACCCGACATGTTTATTTGTGGCGTGGTCTTACGAGATGTTTTTGTTTTCAAAGGATTTTTGAAACTTTAATAATCAATTGGGTGTGGTTTTCTCACGCTGGTATTCCAGACTGACTCGGTTGTTATTTAACTGTAATGCTCGGGTCAGACCGAGTATTATAGGATACAGGATATGATGCTGTGGAGCTCAGGAGACGAGCTGGATGACGATACGTACACCCGTACTTGTTTCTATATATATATATATATATATATATATATATATATATATTCTGCTGTGCTGTGTAGTTGTATATCCAGTTGCATGTCATTGATGTTGAGTTGTGATTGATGTACTCTGATGATGTGCATATATATATATGAAACAGATATATATTTGTTTTTGGTGTAAAGATCTGTTAATATATTATATTTTATCCCGCTGCGATGGTTAGATTCTGATATTATTTTCTATTTTATTCTTCTACCCCTTCTTCTTTAACCCAAATGGTTCGTATTTCTGTACAACTTGAGTTGATTTAAGTAAAATAGTGTTGGCTCAAGGGATCGGTTTTGCGGGTCATTACAACATAAGCCTTTCGACTTCATTAGTGGGTGTTAGGACCCGTCTGTCTTGGTATTCTGATCTTAAGTTTGCTCAACAAATCATAGCCCCAAAAATGATGTATAACTTCTTATCGGTTGTATCACATACAACTCTTAACCCATTTTTGCTTGTCTTAATCTCATTTCGACCTTGAGCTTGTTCAACAAATCGAAAGAGATTATTCACTCTTACCTACCATATTTTGATGACCTAAGTATAGTGTATGTACCTTGAGTTTGCTCAATAAATACATAGAGTTATCTTACCTCATTTTTTCAATATATTAATAATATTACACATAACATCCTCACCTTGAGTTTGCTTAATGATTATGGAGTGTGTAAGTAATTTATTAATATACATATGGTGGAGGACAACATTATATTGAAGATTCATAATTTCTAATATATTATATTGAGTGATATCAACTTATGGAATAATATATTCACTATGAAATACCCTCGTGATTCAAGTATCAGATACATCAGAAATCAAAGTATACGTACACTTATGTATGTATTTCTTCCTTAGTCTTTTTAGGTTTCTTTAATGTTCCACTTTTAGTTTACACATATCATATAAGTTTTGTTGTTAAATAACTATTATATTTCATATCACTTATATGATAATTTTATGTATAATATTTCATTAATTAAATCTTATTTAATTAATTTTAATTAATTAACTCTTTAACTAATTTTATATTAGTATTCCAAATCAACTTTTATATTGGACATATCTACTATAACCTTTATAGTGTAACGCACATATCTTATAAATGTGTATTTTTATTTAATTAATTAACCTTTATCTAATTTATTAATTAAACAATTTTAATTAAATTATATAATTTCAAAATTCTATCCTATATACATACATGTATGCTTATGTTATCTTAAACACTTTAAAATAACATAACATATATCAACATATATAATACATGCGTATAAGTATTAATTAATTAACTCATTTGATTAATTTATATTATTAATCTTATTAATAATTGTAATTTTTTAAATTAATATTTACACATTTTCAAATTTTTTGAACCTTTTCATTACACTTTTAAACATTTAGAAAATTTATGTTATATTATAACCTTTTATAATAAACATGTTTTTATTTTAGATTTAACTTTTAAATTTAAAATCATGCCTTAATTTTCAAAACTATTATAAAAATTGGCTTAAGGCCCAATTCAAATTGGGCCTTTTCTATTAGGGGAAACATTTGGGCTCACATCACCTTTCAGGCCAGACAGGAAACCAAGTAGGACAAGGTACTTGATTACACAATTCCAATCCTAGACATCATCATTCTAGACACTATACTAAGTGCACAAGCTTAATAAGTTAGCTCTAACACGACTAGTTTAGACCACATAAGCTATTGGGCTATTATAGCATTGTTGGAATTGGGCCAACTCACAGTGGAAGAAATAGGTGAATTTCAAAAATTTTACCATTTTGGATTATTAGTGGGCTTATGAAGTCTAAATTCATTTAGAACTTTTCTAAGTTTCTTTAAATAAAATTAATATTTTATTTAATTTATTAATAAAGTTTTACTTTAATTTAATGTATGTAAATTAGAGTATATCAAATATACTCTTTTGTACATATTTATATGTAACGGAATGAATGTATCAAATACATTTATGTTGTGAAATGTAAGTGTAAAATATAAGAAGTGTATATTTATATAACTAAGCATTAGAAATTTTAGAGAAAGAAAAAATTCGATTTTCTTTCTGTCAACGTGTATAATAAATTGAGGAACGATAAGGCTATATATGGAGAGAGAAACCCTTACGTTTCTCTCTCTTTTTAATTACAATGATATAATATATCAATGCACGCAAATATAACTTCTATTAATGCATTCAAATAATTAAAAATAATTTACAAAGATCAAATAAAATAAATAAAAAATAATATTTCTCAAATGCAAACTAATTTTATTAATTCATAATTTTTTATAAGTTAATTAAATCATGTGGTTTTTTTTAGGATTCATGATTACGGTTGTGTGACTCAAAGGATGTAAATTCAATCAGTGATTAATATTGAACAATTTAAATATTAACGTCTACATGTCACTTAGCAGGTGGTGTGGCATTTTGGCTGAATTCATCGCTTATACATCTTTTAGCAAAATCCAATTTTACTTATTATAGGAGGTACCTAATAGTGACAATTATTTATACAAATTCTCTTCGTCAAAACTATATCATTTTGGATTTATGGCATTTGGTAATGGTAAAAATTCTAATAAAATCCATATTCAAATTTATAGTACAAACTCAAAAGTCTTGGTTCATAATAAGAATTATTACTAACCAAAATGCTCGGCCCAGAGATTTGACTTTGAGTTGATTAGAATTGACCATGATCCTAACGCTATATAACCGTGGAGACGAATCCTCTCTTGAATAGTGCTTCACTTCCAATACTTTCACTTGACTCAACTTTAGTCACTCGATGGAACGCCATGCCACGATTTTAATATAACCAAAGCAGAGCTTTCATATTGAAGTTACACGGTATTCTCAAGTCGAGAGAACTACGTAAATCAGTTACATCGATATTTTCTATTTGACCTTAGTTATATTAACCAACAAAAAATTATAGAATGAGTCGTTCCATGGATATCCAGTAACTATCAGAAAGTAACCCCTAGATGCCCCTATTAGTCAGGAGCAATATATTGGTCAACATTTGGAGAGTGTTACATACTCTAGTCTCAACTGATATACCGATATCTAGTCTCGATGTATCTTAACTAAGAACATTTAAAATGTTATATTTGTTTATTGTGATAAATAACTCACGGTTACAACACTTTTTAACTACTATCATAAAATATGTCATTTATGAATTTTCTATTAAATATAACTTTAATTAAATTAACTAATTAGTATAAACACATTACCAAGCATATAATAGAAAGAAACACCTTTATTATGACCAAGATTATTCAACGAGTTAAATATATGTAATAAATTATATAATTTTCCCTAAGGCATAACTCTACTCTATCACTATGCACATATGGAAAACATCACTTATCAAATATTAATCCATCGGCATACAATTCAACGTCCAAACAATATAGTAGCGGAGTGGGGATTCATTCTACTAAATAGTTGTTACTTATATTTTATCTAACCAAATGATAGTAGAATGGGATTTTATTATGCTAAATAGATATCTAAAATTACCAATTCAATTAAGTTATAGTAGAAAACAGATGTCAATTTCAATTTAATTAGCAGAACTGTAACGGCCTATAAATTTATCATTTGCATAAATTATATTTATTTTTATAATATTTAGATATGGATTTTCCTTGGCAAGGCTTGTTGGTTTTATAGTGGACGATCCACTTTTTGTTATGAATGTAATAAAACATTTAAAACAAGAGCAAGGCAGAAACACCTTAACTACTAATAAAAATGGACAAAACGGCATAGGATTGTGATAGACGTAACATTCCTGAATTTTAACCAAGATAATTTGATGACTAATTTAATTTTTGAAATTAAATTATGAATTTATTTATGAATTAATCAGGAAATTTCTAGAATAAATAAATATTTTAGATTATAAATTGAATTTTGGTTTGAAATTTAAGGATAAGTATATTATAAATTAAAATTGGATTTAAAAATAAATGTATTGAAAATAAATAGAATTATAAAGCTTTAAGAATAATAAAGTTTTTTTTTCTAAATTTTAATATATATTACTATTTTGAAAACATGATTTAAGAATGAATGTAATAATTTTTAAGAGATTATTTTTTTAGTTCTCTCTTATATATATAAATATGATTATTAGTTTTTAAAATAGTCTCTTTTTAAAAATTGTGCAAATATAAATGATAAGAAATGTATGAATGAAAACTATATATAGATATATTGAACTAAATTAAGATTGTCATATGAAAAACAATTGAAATAGATTTTATTTATGCAAATGTAAAAAAAAATATAAAGATAAAAACATAAACATATGATAAGTTATAAAATATAAGATACAAAAATGTAAATTTATTAACTCAAGGGTTTATAAACATAATTTAAAATATTTATTAAAGAAGGGCTTAAACACAATTTAGTTCACATAAGACATTTGTAGGAAAATTGACATATGTATATACAAGTGTTAATATAATATAGACAAGTGTTAGCCAAATTAAAACAAGTGGAAAATTAAGAAACCATGCATAAGAGAAAAATATAGCCAGGCTGTTTTCATTTTTTTTCTCAAAAACTTCTCAAGCCTGAGAAACAAAAATTCAAAAACTTTCTTCAATCTAAAATCTGAAACAAAGATCAAAGCCAGAAAAAAGAAACAGATCAAAAGCAAACTAAAATCTCAAGCCAGAAATAAATGCAAAACAACCAGACCTGAAAATAGATTGGCAAACAAAAGGAAGGAAAAAGTTTCAGATCAATTAAAAAGCTAGAAACAACTCAACGAAATCATCAAGTTCCAGTTGTTCAAAGAATCAACAACCAATTCCCAGTTTACAAATTCCAGTTTCAAAGCCTGTTCTTCTCTGTTCTTCATCTCAGGTGAGTAAACTCCATTTTAAACCCAATCTTTTATCTTGATCTGTGCTCTGTGATGATGAATGAGTTTAATGATGTTGTAAACCATGTTTGTATGAATATATATATATATGTGTGTGTGTGTGTACATATGTGTATAGATTTGAGGGTGCATGTCTGGTTTAAAGGCAATGTTTGCCTCTACTGATTATAGGCTTTCAAACCTATCTTCAAAAATAATAATTAAACTGCTCTTTCTATAATCATTATTAAAGCAAAATCATCAAAGATAAAATAATGTATGAATGTGAATTTATTTTTAAAAATAATTCCAAGTAAAAATATTTTATGAATATTGTGGAAATGTAAATTCGTAGTAAAATCAATTTATAGCAGAAAAATCGAAACTTTAATTTTTGAAATATGATTACATAATTAGATTCGTGATATGAAATAATGATTTTAGGTGGAGATCTCATGATTTTTAAGTAAGAGACGATCGTGAATTTCTAGAATGAACGAAAAATGGTGTTTCGTTAATTTCTGGCGATCGAAGAATTTCTAGATCTCGAGGTTTAGGCAGCATCCTTTTGGAAGTTCTAAGATCACTAGAAAAATGGGTGATGATTTTTTAATTCATTATGGTTGGTGATTTGGATTGATCTAGGGTTTAAGTACTATATTTTGGCAAGGGTATTCGCGAGGCATTATCATCGTCGTCACAGTGTTTTAGACGATTGGACCGAGGGGATGAGTTCGTGGATGGTCGGAGCATCTTCGGCAGGATGGCGAGGCTTCTAATGGCCTATAACGGCGTAGCGTATCGAATTTTGATGATTGGGTTGGTTCCAGTATTTGGGTCGAACGATTCGTTTTGGATTCATGGTTATTCTTGGTGATTTAGGTGTTCAAGGCGACTTAGGAGTTGATGGGCGATCTGTTGACGTTGGCGAGGCTGGCCGGAGCTCCGACGATTGGCTATGCACGTGTATGTGCATTCTTATGCATCTGTGTTTTTGATTGTTTAGGGAAGGAGATAGGAAACTCGGGGTTAAGCACGTGAAAAAAAGGGATGGACTCAAAGCAAGGAAATCGTGGGTTGGCTCGGGTTCAAGCTCGGGTAAAAATAAGCATTTGCTCGAGTTAACCGATGTAATACAAAAACAGTTTAAATTTTTAAAAAAAAATCAAGTTATTTAAATATATTTTATTAAAACCAATTCTCTTTTTATATTAGATGTTATCTAAGTTTTAAAATTGGTTAAGAATTTTTTTTAAATAAAATTGTTTTAATTAACCAAGTTTTAAAATGGTTTAAAATATACATAACCTTTATTTTGAAAGTTTATTTTAAACAAACTTAATAATGTTAAAGGTTAGTTAATTAACATAAAGAATGTTTTAATGGTTAATTAACTTTTAAAATCTAAGTTAATTTGTTTGTTAAAGGAAATTAATTACTTAAAGTTAATTACTTAATAAAAGTAATAAGGTAAATTTGTTAATAATTTAAGTTTGATTAATCTAGTAATTAAAGAATAATTAATTTAAGGATAATTAATTACTTAAAAATAACTACTTAATTGAAATTAATTAAGGATGAATAATTAATGATTTAAAGATAGATTAATCAAGTGTTTAAAGGTTAATTAATTTAAAGAATAATTAATAATGTGAATAATTAATTAAGGTAATTAATTTGAGAATAATTAATTAATTAAAGGTTAATTAATTAATGAAAGTGATTAAGGAATGATTATTAATTAAGGGTTAATTAATTATTGTAATTAATTAAGGATAATTAACAAAGGATTAATTATTAATTAAAGGTTAATTAATAAATAATTAAAGGATAATTAATTAAATGGTTTGTAATTAGTTAATTATTAATTAACCATGATTAGAAATTTATTCATAGGTAAATGATCTGGTTTGGATTAATCAAATGACTTGATGATCATACTTATGGATGTTTGAATTGTATGGAATGCTTGGAATTATGTGATATCCATGATGTGTGATGTTCTGTGATATGTTTGAGCCGTGGAATGTAATTTATTATCTGTAATGAATTTATGTTATATATCTATGATTCGGTGTATATAGATAAGCGTTATAGGATTATACAGCTTATCGTTATTGTTGTGATTATATCTGTAATGATTGATGATGTTGCACTATTATGTAAAACCCTTGGACCACACTCATACATACACAAATATGGATTGCACGAGGAAATTGGTTATGTCATAGATATTTGAATTTAATATTATGAAATGGGTTTAAAGTTGAAATTTGAATTCAAATGATTTTGGAAATGGAATGAGGGTGAATATGAAAGGATTTTGGAAAAGAAGTTTTTAAATTGAAATACAGTTTGAATATGTTATATCTTGTTTAAAGATTTAAAATTATTTTTGGATAATATGGTTTGAAAATTGGTGATACAAGTTATATATATATATATATGGATTTTTAAATCATCTTTAGAGTATTTTAAAAGTATTATTTTGGGAATTTGAATTTAACCTAAGTTTTTACTTTCAAGGCTATAACTTGTGTATATCTAATTGGGTTTTTTCCAAAACAAAAAGGATTTTTTTTCAAATAATAATGGCTTTCATATAATGAAAGAGCTTCCAGTTTTGTTGAAAAGATTTAAAGTTTGAAATGTAAATTGTTTTGAAAGCTATCCTTGTAAAAGATTAGTGAACTTTGTTGAAAATTGAAGAGGTTCTTAAAGGTATATCTTTTGTATAAAAGATTTGGAATTGAAATTATTTTGAAAAGCTATGAATGAATCTTTGCAAAAGATTGTTGAACCTTAGTTTCAAATTGAAGCGGATTTTAAAGGGGTGAATCTTTATTTTAAAAGATTAAAGTGGGGATTTTTTTAAACCATTTAAAGGAAAGGTTTTGGGCTAAAAGTTGTGACTTAACTAAGATCCCATATATCTATATGGTTTTAAAAATTTGCGCTCATTATTCGGTTTAGCTGGTAGAGGACCTTTGTATCATATAACCCATTCCAAATAATAATACAATGAAATGGATAACATTTGAAGACCGGTGGTGAAGATTGAGTATTTTCAAGAATGATAGGATAACCTATCGATTGTCTCTGCACTGAGTGGCTACGGTATAGAGATTCCCTAAGTGATGGGAAGTCCGATCAGAATTGTGAATACCCAGATTGCAAGGGCTTCTTTTGATGTGCCTTCGCTTCTGTTCGAACCTGGAACAGACTTGTATGGTTGTATGTCTGACGTTACACTTTGAGATGTAAAGCTGGTTTCTATCAAATAAATTTCTTTTTTTTGGCGAAGAATTCATTCTCTTAGCTTAACACCCTTCTTTGACACGTACGAGCTCAGAGGTTATATAGTTGATGGTTACTAGTGATACATTCCCAATTTGGTAATGTGGCATGCTAAGTGATGCTGATTATTGATTGATCAAAGCATGACTTTTGTGAAAAGCGTAGCTTTGTGGACGAGACTTCGTCGAGCCTCACACCCAGGAAATGGTCGAAACAGGAAAGTTGTGGCAAGGTTATCAGGGGTCTTACCCCTAGAGTATGTCCATTTCCTTCTGGATAAGAAGTAATATCATGGTATAGAGCCCAGATATTTACTTATGTTGATTTTGAAAGTTGTATCATGGTATGGAGCCCAGATACTTCACTTATGTGGTTATTTATTATTGGGGCCTCGGATAAAGGTCGGTAACGACTGGGGGATGGAATACTTGTCAGTGTTACTTCCTGGGCAAGGGTAATCCGGTCTTGTGTTGGCAGAGAACCGAGGGATGGTTCTTGGGGCGTCCTTCCAGAGGTGTTCTCATTCGGTAAGGAACTTCCTTAGCCTGACCATTTGTTGGAAATCCAATCTTCCAATACGAGCCTTTACATTTGCAGTTGTATTACCTACCACCTCAGGTGGTAGCTATAGTAGGCATAGTATAATGTTGCCTATGTTGGCTAAGATTAATATTATACTTTCGAAATGTTTTCCATTATGCACTAATATTAATATCAAAAAGGATTTTGCATAGTAAGCATGTTTAACTATCATAAGGAGAAATCTTTCCCAAGTGTGCGATTGTATGGTGTGTGTGTCGGGAGGCCTTATGGTAGTTTCATTTTCCAGAAACCATCGCGAATTTCCTTTTTGTTTTTTTCTTCAAACCAAATGTTTTTGTTTACTCACACCACTCCCATGACTGGCCTGGAATTTATTGTTCCCTTCTTAAACTCTAGATGCCCATAATTTTCCACGTGGGCAGCCTAGAAGTAGATTATCCGTGTTCTGGAGCTATTCAAGATAGTAGATTTGAAGCTAGGAATATTTAAAGTCTTTCGAAGTCTTTGGTTTTGGAAGCTGTCGGATTTGGGAGCTCTTGGTTTGGAAATCCTTTGGAAGCTTTGAAGTTTGGTCTGAAGGTGCTTATGTTGGATCCTCGCTCTCATTCTTTCTAAAGACTCATTTATGTTGTGTGGTTCCCACTGTATTCGTGTTGTATATATTCTCTGACGTTGGTGGTTATCATTGTATCAGATGTTGTATCAACGATATTATCTTTTGTTTCGGCTGCGTTGTTTATCATCTAATGTTGTTATAAGCTCCGGCGATACGGATTTTCGAGCGTGAAATTCCAGGTCGTCACATTTGGTATCAAAGCTAAAGGTTGAGTAAGAACTTTAGCTACGGAGTATAACACATTAGATGGCCCATTAGAGATAGGGTGAAGTATACTCTAGAATGAGTACAACCCGTGAAACCAAAAACCCAAAATACTCGGTCTATTCTCTTTAACTGTTGTTATTCCCTAAGATATCTCGTCTAAATGCCTTAATCGGTTTTCTTAATATTTACAGATAGTAAGAATGAGTGGAAGAAGAGGACGAGGTAGGGGACGGGAAAGTACCACTTCAATTGGTCAAGGCCCTGCAACAATGGGAGCAGCTATTCCCACTCAATCTCAACCGAATCTGGCTGATTTATATCGTAGTTTTTCCAAACTTGGTGGAAAGCCATTCATAGGCAAAGAGTCTAATATCGAAGCACAAGCCTGGATTCGATAGTGTGAAAGGATTTTTAGAGGATTGAAGTTAGAAGATGACCATATGAGGTTAATAACTTCTTGGCAACTCCAATAAGAGGCTTTAGCATGGTGGGAGACTGTTACAGTGGATGAGCCGGAGGATGCATTCACTTGGAATCGATTCAAGGAAGTGTTCAAGTAGCGATATATGCCATCTGCTGGTATCTCTAGAATGTACCAGGAGTTTACAGATTTGAAACAGGGAAGTTTATCGTTTAAGGAATACTGGAACAAATTCAAGGAGTTATCTCAATCGGAGTTGGTGAATACACCTTTAAAGAAGAATGAAAGATTTATTCGAGGAATGATAAGAAGTTCCATGAGAGAATAACAACCCACGTGAAGGAATCTTTTTCTGACTTGATAGATATGGACTATCGATAAGCCACTCTAGATAAACAGGAAGTTTTAGAGGAGAAAGGAAGTGCAAGCAAACCGAATTGGAGGAAAAGGAAGTTCGGAGGAAAGAAATCGTGGCAAGACAAAGAGAAGAAGAATACATAGGGTAACAAGGTGAAAGATGTTACTTGTTTCAATTGTTTGGAGAAAGGCCATTACTCGAACAGCTGTAAGAATCCTAGGAAGGAAGGAGGGAGGGAGCAATTTATGAAGCCAAAACATGAAACTAAGGAATGTTACTACATCCAAAAACCAGTACATAGGTTCAAGGATTGTCCAGCACTGAAGCAAGCTTAAGTAGCGAAGGTGTATGCAATCAAAGATGATCCTTCAATAGGTTGATAAAGGAAAAAGAGTTTTAGAAGGTAACCCTATTCATTTGTGATATAATTGTTTGAGTTTTGATCAACGTGGGAGCTGCACATAGTTTCATTTCTCAACAAATAGTAAATGAGTTAAATCTTGAATCTAAGATCGTAGACGAATCTAGTTTTGTTTGTTTCATTGGGTTTCGATATATTCTACGAATGGTTAGTTATCCCTTTGAATTAACCAATGCCCTTGCATATTTCGTAGATCAGATAACCATATTATTTCGTAGTTGAATGAGTTTATTCTCATATTTGTTGATATTCTGATTTGGTAAGCTAAATGCAGAATAAATATTTCAATTTAATCTGATCAACCATTTCTCTGTCTATCATCTATTCTTTGATTGTCTCCCTAGCAAATTTCGAGGATGAAATTTTCTTAAGGGGGAATCTGTAACATTCCTGAATTTTAGCCAAAATAATTTGATAAATAATTAAATTTTTGAAATTAAATTATGAATTTTTTTTTTTGAAAAAAAGGTCTACAGCTTTATTGATATTGAAGTTTCAATACAAACATAATATTTACAAGTATAAGACATTCAATTCGTATTCGGCCCAACATATTCTCGACCAAACCCTAAACACGCTGCGAAAAATATGCGATGCTCTTTCCCTCATGGCGGCTCGTTTTCTCTGCCTGGCAAAACTTCCTCTCTTCCAACTATGGTGATGCTACTTTCGGTGCGTCTGGACATAATAGAGTTCTCAGCTTCATCGTCTTCTCTGTCAATCATGTATCTTGAGGATGATACTGTGTTTAGGAAATTTGGGGTCGTGGTTAAGGTAAGGTCTGCACGTGAAGGTAAGATTTCCCATCTAACTAGGATGTTATCGGAATTAACCATATTGTGAGAAAAGAATTTAGATCTGTTGATGATTAGGTCACGAACCATATTTTTTATGGATTTGCAAACTACAATTTTGTCTGCGTTGTCATTATTAAAGATCTTTGAGTTTCTGCTCTTCCAAATGAACCATATGGCTGTGCTAAGAGCAGCTATTATGATATCTCTCTTAATGTTGTTGGCTGCAAAATTTTGACTTATGTAGGCAATAGTGTCTAAGATAGAAGTGTCAATATTGCTATGTGTTATTGGATCACCCATCATAATTCTGATCCAACACCATACATGCTTGGAGAAAGAACAGTTAAAAAATAAATGCTTGCAAGTTTCCTCTTCTATATTGCATAAAACACAGATCGAATCTTCAGTCACTCCTTGCCTTTTTAATTTATCTTTAGTTGTTAGAAAGTTGAAATTGGCTCTGTAAAGACAAACATTCAATTTAGGAAGGGATATGTTGTTCCATATGATTTTGTGGTAATTGATCTCTTGAAGTTTGATTCTAAGATTGTTCCATACATTCTGAAAGGAGAAATTGCCATTTTTACTGTTTTTGCAAAACCAGTAGTCTTCTGCTTTGTCATGATGGATGGATACTTGTCTTATATCTTCACTTATGTTACCAAGATATGAAATAGTATCAGTTCTCCATGTATTTCTAGATATGATATGATTTACCTTATGATTTTGACCTCTGGAGTATGTTAAAGTTTCTTGCCCCAATTTTTCTAGTAATGTTGAACCATTTATCCATGGAGTAAACCATAAACTTGTAGATTTCCCATCCACAATTCTTCTGCCAATTATTTTTTGTGCATCTCTTCTATGGTATAGCATTTTTTTCCAAGTGCATGAGAAATTATTATTGTAATTAGATTCCCACAGTGTTTCATTGTTGGCATATCTCTCATTTAACCACCTTGCACTGAATGTTGAATTATTAAGAGTCTCCCAAATTCTTTTTATGCAGAAAGTGATATTTATAGCTGATAGTTTTTTCAACCCCATTCCACCTTCAGATTTAACACTTGTAACAGTTTCCCATGGAACACTGCTCTTTTTACCCTTCCAGATGAATTGTTTGCATAATTGATTGATTTTTTGAATAGTTAAACTAGGAAGCATAAAACACTGCATCCAAAAACTAACCATAGGATATATAACAGCCTTAATCAATTCAATTCTTCCTGTAACTGTGAGGAATTTGCACTCCCAACCTTGCATCTTTTTTAGCACTCTATCAATCAGTTGTTTGCAGTTTGATTGTTTGATATATGTCACTGATAGGGGTAGTCCAAGATATCTGACAGGTGATTGTCCTTCTTGAATATTCAGAATGTTAAGCACTTGATCCTTGTTATTGCAAAACTTGTTGAAAAACACTTGGGTTTTGAGATTGTTCATTTCCAAACCAGTAACTCTCTGTAATTTCTTGAAACAATTTTTAATAGCTTTGGCTCCAGTAGCAGTTGCATTAGTGAAAATTAAGAGGTCATCTGCATAAATTAAGTGTGTAATTGTGGAATTGTTTTTGATAACTGATTCTATTTTGCCTTTAGCAGCTTTTGCATCCATCAACAAAATGAAATATTCCATGCATAAAGTAAAAAGATAAGGGGATAATGGGTCTCCCTGTCTTAATCCATTACTACCAGTAAAATATCCCTTGTGATATCCTTCAATAGAAAATGAAAAACTTGGGGTGCATATCATCTCATGAATAATTTTTACCCATTTGGCTGGAAACTCCATGCTTTTCATCATGCGCAGAATGAAATATCTATTTACTAAATCATAAGCTTTTTTAAGATCTACCTTTATGCACATTTTGTTTCTGCCATGTTTGTTGAAATTTCTGATGTGTTCATGTGCAATTATTATCCCATCTTTTATCTGTCTGTTTGGTAAGTATGCTGTTTGTTTGTCAGATATTAATTCTGCAAGCACAAACTTCATTCTGTCACAAAGAAGTTTTGATAGGATTTTGTATAACATGGAACAATAGGCTATGGGTCTAAAATCTGAAATTGATTGAGGATTTTTAACTTTTGGGATTAAGGATATGATGGTGTGATTAATTTCTCTCACTATTCTACCATTGTCAAAAGAAGTCTGCATAGCTTCTAGAAGAGGTTTCTTTAGTTCATTCCAATGTCTTTTGTAGAATTTGGCATTAAAACCATCATAGCCAGGAGTTGTGTCATTATGCACACTAAAAATGGCTCTTTTTACTTCCTTTTCATCAAAAGTGGCATTAAGAAATGTTTTTCCCCAATCATTTAGTTTCCTTTTTAGGGTGATATTAGGGAACTGATGCTCCATATTTCCTCTGTTATATATGTTGGAGAAAAATTTGACGGCTTCTTCCTCCATTTCTTTTTGGGTTTTAACTACATCTCCATTTTCTTTTAAAATGTTGTGGGAGCTGTTGACAAATTTTCTGGTTGTTTGTTTTGCAAAGAAAAATTTAGAGCAGCTGTCATCCCACTTGATCCATTGACATTTAGTTTTTTGTTTGTTGTCAATTGCTAGCAACTCCATACTTTTGGCCATTTTCACTTGAGCCTCATGCAAGTTATGTGCATTCAAAGAATTGTGATCTGATTCTAATATTTGCAGAGCAGTGTTGACCTCTTGTTTGCATTTTAGTACTTGTGATTGTAAGTCATTTTTTCCTTTGCACCAATTTTTGATTTCCTTTTTGATGACTTTCTGCATCTGGATAAGATTGTATAACTGATTACCTTCAGGGAAACTGAAACATTTTTCAACTGTCTCTTTATACCCCTCACACATAATCCAGTGATTCATGAATTTGAAGGGTTTAGGACCTTCATAAGTTTGGATGTAATTAAAGTAGAACATGATGGGGACATGATCACTTGTTGATAGATCTAAATATTTTGCATGAGAATTTTTGAACATGTTCATCCATTCTATATTACAGAAAAGTTTATCAATTTTTGAAGCAATGTTTTTCTGTGGTCCTGATCTCCATTAATATTTAACTCCAGAAATACTGATTTCATTAACCCCTGTAGAATTGATAAATTTATTAAGTTCTTGAATATTTCTGATGGTCAGTTTATTCCCTCCCATTTTTTCCTTCAATAGCCTAACACAATTGAAGTCTCCAATGATGCACCAAGGTGTACTAAAAATATTAGCTTCTTTTTCCAACTGTCTCCATAAACTTGCCCTCTCAGATTCAAGGTTTAAAGCATAAATAGCAGTGATAATACATTGTGCCCCTGCAGTGTTGTTAAGCATACAAGTGATGTGCTGTTTACTCATAGAAATTGCATAGCTGCTCCATATTCTGAATTTATCATGATGAGAATTCTGCATTTGTGATGATACTCAATGTTGTTTATGCAAGTCCATTTATTTCCCCAAGATTCTATGTATTGTTGTAGATTATTTCTTCTCAATTTATTTTCCACTAAGCAAAAAATAGAAGGTTTATGAGAGCACACAATATTTTTAACCTCTAAAATATGTGCTGCCTTGTTAAGACCACGCACATTCCAACATAGGATAGACATTATTTGGATGAATTTGCTTGACTCCTTGTCCTTATAGTGGGAGTCACACTTTCAAATACCCCTTTGTTCTTTCTCCTGTCATGTGAATTCTTACTTCTCATATCTTCAATTTCTTTTTCAAATTCAGGGTTGATGGATGTGAGGTTTGTGGGCATAATATTGGGAGGTTTATCATTTGAAGGGTATGTGGGATTGATACATGATTGAGATAGAGGAGATTCATCCACCTTCGAGTCTATCATGCCTTTCTGCACCTGAAAAGTATTAAGCACTACAGTTGTTAGATCAGAAATTTGAGAATTTGAATTATTTAAAGCAGGTGTAGAATGATTTAACAACTCCCTGGTACTATAAATCTCTGAAGATGATGAAATGATTGAGGCTTTTGCCGATGATGTCACTGCATTAGGATCCAGAGTTCTTATGCTCATAGATGGTCCTTCTTCAATGTTATGAATGTGAGGTGTTTCAGAAACATGAGCATTGTGACCCTTTGCAATTGTAGCAGCCATGCTAGTTTTCGAAGGTAATTCAGATACCGCACATACTATTGATGGCGAGGCTGCAATTGCAATTGCCGGTTCCTTTGGAGATGTCTGAACTGTCTCAGCATTTAGAGCATTTGAATCTGATGGAGATGTGTCTTTTTCTATGCTTGAATTATTTTCTTTATTACATATTGTATGACCTTGGACATTGGACTCATCAACTGTGATAATTTCTGCATTATGATGCACTACTCCTTGTGAATTAACATAGAATGTTTGTTGAGTTGTAATGTCCGCTGGATTAATATCCATGCTATTAGTCTCATGATTACTGCATGTATGTTTTGGTATCCATTTTTGTTTAAATGATATAGGACATTCATTATCCATGTGACCAAAACATATACAGTTGTGACAAACTGGTGGGATGAATTCATATTCAACCTTTTGCATAACACAGTCGCCTTTGGGCAGTTTTATTTGAACTTCATTTTCAAAATTGAATGACGCATCTACTTCTATTAGCATTCTGGCGAAAGCTATTCTACTTCTTTTTTTGGTATGCTCATCCATCGCAAGAGGTTTTCCAATAGTGCTAGCAATTTTACATAGTGATATGTGATTCCAATATGCAAAGTTGAGATTTGGAAACCTCACCCATATAGGTATAGATAATAACAGGTCTTTTTCATATTTTATAGAACTGTTCCATTTTTTCATGATAATAAACTTCCCATCCATCATCCATGGTCCTCCTTCTAGTATTTTATTACAATCTTCTGCTAATTCAAATTGAACTAGATAGAAACCATTATCTCTAGCAAAAACTTCAAAATTACCTTTTGGAAGCCACATTCTTTTGATATATGCTTTAAAAAACATATAATATGGTCTTTTTCCCACCAAAAAGATAAGAATTGAGTTGGACCACATTTTCTCTGCAGATCTAAGCTCTTCCTCTTCAATTATAGCTGTTTTTCTATCATTAACAATAACAGGATCAAAGAATTGTGTGGTTTCATCTTGCTTCTTTCCTTTGACCAAATCACACCAACTTATGGGTGGTGCCTTGCGATTAACTGCAAAACCCGATCCATCTTTTGTAGACTTCGCCTGATCTGATTTAGCATGAATTGTAGCTATCTTCTTCCTCTGCCGATCCAGATCTATTCTTACATGAGATGTAACAGCCGTTTTCTGCCTTTGTCGTTCCAGCATGTGATCATTTGAACGATTCAGCACTTTGCCCTGTGTAGCCGCCAGTTTTTTCTTTCGATCCATCACCATAGTCCATCCCTCTTCATCAGCCTCCTCCCCTCCAACTTGAGACGCCATTTTTGATTAAAGATAAATTATACTTAAATTATTAAATTATGAATTTATTTATGAATTAATCATAAAATTTCTAGAATAAATAAATATTTTAGATTATAAATAGAATTTTTGTTTGAAATTTATGGATAAGTATTTTATAAATAAAATTGGATTTAAAAATAAATGTATTGAAAATAAATAGAATTATAAAGCTTTAAAATTAATAAAAGTTTATTTTCTAAATTTTAATATATATTACTATTTGGAAAACATGATTTAAGAATTAATGTAATAATTCTCAAGAGATTATTTTTTTAGTTCTCTTATATATATATATATATATATATATGAATAAATGTGATTATTAATTTTTAAGACATTCTCTTTTAAAAGTTATGCAAATAGAATGGTAAAAAATGTATGAATGAAAAATATATATAGATATATTAAACTAAATTAAGATTGTCATATGAAAAGCAATTGAAATAGATTTTAATTGTGCAAATGAAAAAATATATATATAAAGACAAAAACATAAATATATGATAATTTATAAAATATAAGATACAAAAACGTAAATTTATTAACTCAAGGGTTTACAAACATAATTTAAAATTTTTATTAAAGAAGGGCTTAAACACAATTTAGTTCACAAAAGACATTTGTAAGAAAATTAACATATGTAAATACAAGTGTTAATATAATATAGACAAGTGTTAGCCAAATTAAAACAAGTGGAAAATTTAATTTTCTTTTAATTTGAATTAAGAAACCATGCAAAAGAGAAAAATATAGCCAGTCTGTTTTCATTTTTTTCTCAAAAAGTTCCCAAGCCCGAGAAACAAAAATTCGAAAACTTTCTTCAATCTAAAATCTAAAACAAAGATCAAAGCCAGAAAAAATAAACAGATCAAAAGAAAACTAAAATCTCAAGCTAGAAATAAATGCAAAATATCCAGACCTGGAAGGAAAAAGTTTCATATCAATTAAAAAGCTAGAAACAACTCAACGAAATCATCAAGTTCCAGTTGTTTAAAGAATCAACAAGTAATTCCCAGTTTACAAATTCTAGTTTCAAAGCCTGTTCTTCTCTGTTCTTCATCTCAGGTGAGTAAACTCCATTTTAAACCCAATCTTTTATCTTGATCTGTGCTCTGCGATGATGAATGAGATTGATGATGTTGTAAACCATGTTTGTATGAATATATATATATATATATATATATATATATATGTACATATGTGTATAGATTTAAGGGTGCATGTCTGGTTTAAAGGCAATGTTTGCCTCCATTGATTACAGGCTTTCAAACCTGTCTTCAAAAAAAAATTAAACTGCACTTTCTATGATCATTATTAAAGCAAGATCATTGAGGATAAAATAATGGTATGAATGTGAACTTACTTTTAAAAATAATTCCAAGTAAAAATATTTTATGAATATTGTGGAAATAGAAATTCATAGTAAAATCATTTTATATCAAAAAAATCGAACCTTTAATTTTTAAAATCTGATTACATAATTAGATTAGTGTTATGAAATAATGATTTTAGGTGGAGATCTCATGATTTTTAAGTAAGAGATGATTGTGAATTTCTAAGATGAACGGAAAATGGGGTTATGCGAATTTTCGGCGATCAAAGACTTTCTAGATCTCGAGGTTTGGGCCGCTTCTTGTTGGAAGGTCTGAGATCACTAGAAAAATGGGTGATGATTTTTTAATTCATTGTGGTTGGTGATTTGGATCGATCTAGGGTTTAAGTACCGTATTTTGGCATGGGTATTTGTGAGGCATTATCGTCGTTGTCACAGCATTTCAGACGATCGGACCAAGGGGGATGAGTTCATGGATGGTCGGAACATCTTCGGCTAGGATGGCGTGGCTTTCGATGGCCTGTAGCGGTGGAGCGAATCAAATTTTGATGATTTGGTTGGTTCCGGTATTTGGGTCGAATGACTCGTTTTTGATTTGTGGTCGTTCTTAGTGATTTGGGTGTTCGTGGCGACTCAGGAGTTGATGGGCGATATGTTGATGTTGGCGAGGCTGGCCGAAGCTATGGTGTACGTGCATTCCTGTGCATCTATGTTTTTGGATGTCTGGGGAAGGAGATAGGAAACTCGGGATTAAGCACATGAAAACAAGGGATGGAGTCGAAGCAAGGAAATCATGGGTTGGCTCGGGTTCAAGCTCGCGTAAGATAAGCATTTGTTCGGGTTATCCGATGTAATACAAAAGCAGTTTGAAAATTTTGAAGAAAATCAAGTTATTTAAAATAAATATTGTTAAAACCAATTCCCTTTTTATATTAGATGTTATCTAAGTTTTATAATTGGTTAAGAATTTTTTTAAATAAAATTGTTTTAATTAACCAAGTTTTAAAATGGTTTAAAATATACGTAACCTTTATTTTGAAAGTTTATTTTAAACAAACTTAATAATATTAAAGGTTAGTTAATTAATATAAAGAATGTTTTAATGGTTGATTAACTTTTAAAGTCTAAGTTAATTTATTTGTTAAAGGAAATTAATTACTTAAAGTTAATTACTTAATAAAAGTAATTAAAGTAAATTTGTTAATAATTTAAGTTTGATTAATCAAGTAATTAAAGAATAATTAATTTAAGGATAGTTAATTACTTAAAAATAATTACTTAATTGAAAGTAACGAAGGATGAATAATTAATGATTTAAAGATTAATTAATCAAGTGTTTAAAGGTTAATTAATTTAAAGAATAATTAATTAATGTGATTAATTAATTAAGGTAATTAATTTGACAATAATTAATTAATTAAAGGTTAATTAATTAATGAAAGTGATTAAGGGATGATTATTAATTAAAGGTTAATTAATTATTGTAATTAATTAAGGATAATTAATCAAACGATTAATTATTAATTAAAGGTTAATTAATAAATAATTAAAGGATAATTAATTAAATGCTTTGTAATTAGAAATTATTAATTAACCATGATTAGAAATTTATTCATAGGTAAATGATCTGGTTTAGATTAATCAGATGACTTAATGATCATGCTTATGGATGTTTGAATTGTATGGAATGCTTGGAATTATGTGATATCCCTAATGTGTGATGTTTTGTGATATGTTTGAGCTGTGGAATGTAATTTATTATCTGTAATGAATTCATATTATCTATCTGTGATTCTGTGTATATAGATAAGCGTTATAGGATTATACCGCTTATCGATATTGCTGTGATTGTATCTGTGATGATTGATGATGTTGACTATTGTGTAAAAACCTTGGACCACACTCATACACACAGAAATATGGATTACACGAGGAAATTAATTAAGTCACAGATATTTGAATTTAATATTATGAAATGGGTTTAAAGTTGAAAATTGAATTCAAATGATTTTGGAAATGGAATGAGGGTGAATATGATAGGCTTTTGGAAAAGAAGTTTTGAAATTGAAATATGGTTTGAATATATTATATCTTGTTTAAAGATTTGAAATTATTTTTGGATAATATGGTTTGAAAATTGGTGATGCAAGCTATATATATAAGGATTTTTAAATCATCTTTGGAGTGTTTTAAAAATATTATTTTGGGAATTTGAATTTAACCCAAGTTTTTTCTTTCAAGGCTATAACTTGTGTGTATCTAATCGGGTTTTTCCAAAACAAAAAGGATTTGTTTTCAAATAATAATGGCTTTCATATAATGAAAGAACTTCCAGTTTTGTAGAAAAGATTTCAACTTTGAAAAGAAAATTGTTTTGAAAGCTATCCTTGTAAAAGATTAGTGAACTTTATTTCAAATTGAAGAGGTTTTTAAAGGTGTACCTTTTGTATAAAAGATTTGGAATTGAAATTGTTTTTGAAAAGCTATGAATGAATCTTTGCAAAAGATTGTTGAACCTTGGTTTTTCAAATTGAAGTGGATTTTAAAGGGGTGAATCTTTATTTTAAAAGATTAAGGTGGGGTTTGTTTAAACCATTTAAAGGAAAGGTTTTGGGCTAAGAGTTGTGACTTAACTAAGATCCCATATATCCATATGGTTTTAAAAATTTGCGCTCATTATTCGGTTTAGCTGGGAGAGGACCTTTGTGTCATATAACCCATTCCGAATAATGATACGACGAAATGGATAGCCTTTGAAGACCGATGGTGGAGACCGGTATTTTCGTGAACAATAGGATAACCTATTGATTGTCTCTGCACCGAGTAGATACGGTATAGAGATTCCCTAAGTGATAGGAAGCCCGATCGAGATTGTGAATACCCGGATTGCAAGGGCTTCTTTTGAGGTGCCTTCGGTTTTGTTCGAACCCGGAACAGACTTGTATAATTTTATGTTTGACGTTACACTTTGAGATGTAAAGATGATTTCTATCAAATACATTTCTGTTTGGTGGCGGAGAATTTATTTTCTTAGCTTAACACCCTTCTTTGAGACGTACGAGCTCAGAGGTTATGTAGTTGATGGTTACTAGTGATACATTCCCAATTTGGTAATGTGGCACGCTAAATGCTGCTGATTGTTGATTGATCAAAGCATGGCTTTCGTGAAAAGCGTAGCTTTGTGGACAAGACTTTGTCGAGCCTCACACCTCGAAAATGGTCGAAACAGGAAAGTTGCGGCAAGGTTATCAGAGTATGTCCATTTCCTTTTGGATAAGAAGTAATATCATGGTATGGAACCCAGATATTTACTTATGTTGATTTTGAAAGTGGTATCATGGTATGGAGCCCATATACTTTACTTATGTGGTTATTTGTTGTTGGGGCCCTAGATAAAGGTCGGCAACGATCGAGGGATGGAATACGTGTCGGTGTTACTTTCGGTCAGGGGTAATTCGGCCTTGTGTTGGCAGAGAACTGAGGGATGGTTCTCGGGGCATCTTTCGAGAGGCGTTCCCATTCGGTAAGGAAGTTCCTTAGCCAGACCATTTGTTGGAAATCCAATCTTCTAATATGAGCCTTTACATTTGCAGTTGTATTACCTGCCACCTCAGGTGGTAGCTATAATAGGCATAGTATAATGGTACCTATGCTGGCTAAGATTAATATTATACTTTTGAAATGTTTTCCACTATGCACTAATAATAATATCATAAAAGATTTTGTGTAGTAAGCATGTTTGATTATCATAAGGAGAAATCTTTCCAAGTGTGCGATTGCATGGTATGTGTGCCGGGAGGCCTTATGGTAGTTTCATTTTTCAAAAGGCATTGCGAATTTCTTTTTTGTTTGTTCTTGTTCAAACCAACTATTTTTGTTTGCTCACACCAGTCCCATGACTGAGCTGGAGTTTATTGTTCCCTTCCTAAACTCTGGTTGCCCATAATTTTCCACTCGGGCAGCCTAGAAGCAGGTTATCCGTGTTCTGGAGCTAATTCAAGATAGTAGATTTGAAGCAAGGAATCTTTGAAGTCTTTTGGAGTCTTTGGTTTCGAAAGCTATTGGATTTTGGAATCTTTTGGTTTGGAAATCTTCTAGAAGCTTTGAAGTTTGGTCTGAAGGTGTTTATGTTGGATCCTCGCTCTCGCTCTTTTTTAGGACTCATATTGTGTTGTATTGTTTCTGCTGTATTCATGTTGCGTATATTCTCTGATGTTAGTAGTTATCATTGTATCATATGTTGTATGAATGATATTATCTTTTGTTTCCGCTGTGTTGTTTATCATCTAATGTTGTTATAAGCTTCGGCGATACGGATTTTCGAGCATGAAATTCCGGGTCGTCACAATAGAGGTGTCACAGCTAATACAAATTACCCAACGACTAGGTCTCTTCAAAAGAGGAAGAAGAATCATTATTCACTATCCGCTGGCCAGATACCATAGGAACATTCCCAACAATACGAGAAAATAGGCGAAAAAGAACAGCAAGAGAAGGGTCATAATCCACAGAGTTATGAGAGTATATAAAAGATCGATCCCAAGAAGCATCATCTAACATGTCGGCATTCCATTTTGCATTTTTCCCATCCATAGAGAGCACTAAAGACTCACCAGATCTACTGTAGCAAAGGCATCTGAGGTCCAAATGATCATCGAAAATAAATCTGAAGAAGAAATCCTCCATGGGATTATATCTCATATCAAATTTGAGTTTAATCCAACACCTTTCGGACTCACCCCAAACCACGGGCAAATGCGAAGGCACAAGATCGAGGGAAGATAAAGGAATAGCTGAAATGTTAGTTGGATCCACGAAAACTGGGTCAGATGGGGAGGCAAGGCTAACTATAGAACTAGGGGGAGGCATAGAACAAGTAAAGGCATAACACGGCTGACAGTCTGAGTGGTAGAGGAAGATGCCTTAGGAACCCATTTCCTAAGAGGGGGTGAAGCAAAGGAATTTGGGAGCCGTTACGGAGACGACGGTATGCTTGTAGGCGATAGCAAGGTGGCCAAAGGAATGACAGGTAGCACAAATGTCAGGCACCCATCCGTAACTAACACGAACATCCACAACATGCCCAACAGCTAGCTGAATAGGAATATAAAAAGGAATGGGCTTATCTAGGGTAATTTTAATTAGTCCTTGGCATAAACAAATTTCTCATGAGCTACAGTATTAGAGTCAAAACACTTCAATTTACCTATCTTACAAACTAGCCAATTCAAACCAAGCAACGACTGTAAAGTAGAAGGAATATGTGAAAACCCATGCATGAATAGAAAGAACATGTTCACGTGCACTAGCTACCGTTGGACTCCAAGGAGTAATAATAAAAGGTTTGCCATCAAAAAGGAAGGCTCGGCCTCTAGAGTATGCAGGCGTTCCATAGAGGAGGTGAACTTAAGAAAAATCATGGAGTCAATCAATTTTACACCTAAATCACCATGAAGCTTCCATGCCATACGGAATACTGTAGAAGCATCAAGAAGGTGGTGGGAAGGATCTAAAAGGAATCCAATCAAATAATCTAACCAATAGTCCATGCCCGCTTGCATCACAATAGGAGGCGGAATCATTATGCCATTTTCCTCCACAATTTCAAACTCAATAGGATTGTAGTCACCTGCATTACGGGGAAGGGAAGTGAAAAGAGACGACCATGGTTTAGTGCAAGGCGGGCAGCAGTTTGTAGATTTTGCACAGTAGAAGACTACCGCTCTCCAAGATTCAGAAATTCAGCAGTGGCACCAATAACATTGTCACCAAAATCCAAGATATTGATGTCATCATCAGGGAATACGTTGGCATTAACACATGCAGTTTTAATGCATTTGCCAATTTTAGATTTGTTTGCCCGAGAGACAGCACCACTTCGATCAGATGAAACACAGTCTACACAATCCCATACGGCCCTAACATCCCCATCCTTTGACAACTCAACATCCGACCATTGACCATTAATACCTGTAGTTACTAAAAGAGGAGACAATGAAGATCCAAGAGAGGGAAGAAGCTTACCCGATTCTGGCACTATAGTCAAATGCAAACCATAAGAAATTGCTTGCAAGGCCAAAAATGAACTGGCAATCGGAAGAACAATGTTAGTACCATAGGAGACAGAGGCGGTTAGTTTATTGGAGGAAAGTGGAGGAAAGTCGGATTCTGATTGTAGTTGCGGCATAGGGCGAGGAGCAGGAGTGTGATAGCGATGCCCCAATCTGGTAATAGAGGGACAGAAACATGGATCTAGGGTTATGGAAATAGGGGGCATAGGGAAGGCGAGGTGGAGGGGGGCTGGCGAGGCGAAATAAAGAGTGAGGCGGAGAAGGGGGCTGGCGAGGCGAAGCGAAGAGAAGGGAGCGATGAGGCAACAACAAGCAGAAGTCAATGTCGCAAGGAAAATGAAACGTAATTTGCGCAAAGCGAGATACTTTCTAATGTTTTAGATATGGATTTAGAAGTAAGAAATAATCATGTTTTAAGTGGTAAGTAATAATAGTTAATTTTTTGGGAAAAATATTTACGGAAAAATTACCGAGATAAAATATTGATTATTTGTAAATATCATCCTTGGTAAAATATTGATAAAACAATCGAAAATCGTTTTATCAATAAAACCGCTTTTAAACAATAAGGATCATGCATAGCTCTAGAACATATATAAATATATGTATTCAAACAAAATTATGAAATAAAATAATTTATATTATTTTTTGAAAATAAATTGTTTATGACATCGACCGTTGATATCATCGGTTTTATATATTTTTTCGAAAATTCAAGTTAAGTTTGGATATTAAATAAATGATTTTTTATTTATAAATAAACCTATTACAATTATTTAATGCCAATAGTAAAATTGTTTTTAAAATTTGTTTACCAAAATAGATAGTTTGTAAAAAAAGGAAAAGGTGACAGAAGAAATTTTTCCTGGAATTTGGACTTTTTGATACTGGAAAGTTGTCGGGAATGTTGTTCGTATTTGTGCACCATATATACACATATATAAGAGCTAATTAACCAAATAATAATAATATACCAATAATATATTATCTCATGCTAATTATCTTTAGTAAGTGATGTGGCAAGTCATGATTTTAAAAATAATAACTTATGTATATAAGTATATATCGTTATCTCTAATCATATCTTATCATCATTATGGCCAAGAGGATGGGACTAAAGCGGGGAGGATGTAACATATGAGGGGAGGGAAGGTAGTGATGTGACTTGTTAAAATAATGACATATAAGGATATTTTAAAACTAAGGTTACAATGGTAATTTTCCTACTTTCTTTCATCTATAAATACACATCCCTTCACCATATTTCCATTTACTTCTTCATCTCCATTTCCTTGAATCATTCTTCATGCGCCATGGCTTCTTATATTAGTTTAAGTTTTTAAAAAAAATCAAAAGATTTAAATTGTTTTAAAGATGCAAACTTGTTTTAAACTCTTTCTTCTCCATTTTTCCTCCACTTTATTCAGCCATAACTTCCTCTAATGTACAAAAAATCAAGATTTTATTTTTCAAATCGTATAAAATTTCAGTGGTTACAATTTTCTTCTTTCTAATTTTAGGTTTAGCTTTGTCAAAATTTCATTTCTTTACGGTGTACTTTTAAACTCGAAAATTCAAGTCCGAAAATAGCACTCCTTCTTTTGCCATATCTACCTAAAAAAAGTCACATTTGAGTGATTCCTAAAGTTATTAGTACATACATTACAAGAAAAATACTATTTACAACACTAATTTTGCAACACTTCTCCAAAGTGTTGTAAAAGTGGTAGAACTTTCAATACATTTATTAAGAATAATGTTGTAAAAGGTTTTTCTGAACAACATTCTTTGTATTAATGTTGTAAAACAAAACATTCTTACAATGTTCGTTCAAAATGTGGTTGAAAACAATTTTTAGCAACTGTTTTATTACATTATATAATATTTGTTTTTCATAACAAATATGTAATGTTGTTGAATATGTATAGAACCATGTTTTTTAATCATTATAATTTAATAGTATCCAAAAATATTCATCAAATGTTTTATATTCAAGGTTAAAAAACAGTTTTAATTCTATTTAATCTTTATTTCAGAACATCTGCATAATGTTATCATAAATTTTTTTAGAACAACATTTATTTTACATTGTTACCAATGTTATATTTAACAACATTTGGTGATGAGGTTAATTCTCATATTTCAACAATATTTTATTAAAAATGTACTATAGCTTTTATATGGTATTGTTAAAGGTTGTCATACAGACAACAAACTGCAAATATTATAAAAAACAATTTATTTACCAACTTCAACTTAACGTTGTAAACTTCTGTAATATGAAAATGTTTTAGTAGTATTGTAAAATATTTCGCACCTACTAATGTTTATCTAAAAGTGTATAGTACATACCATTTGAAAAAAATAATTGATACTATAAAATATTTTACTAAGAATGTTTTATTACTGATCTAAATAGTTTATTATGCATTTTTGTGTTTCAACAATATTTTAACACTTCCATCTGAATCTTAAATTTTATAAGATGTTCAATGTTAATACAAGAAATATACTTTTCAAAACCAAAATTTTCTAAATATTATATTCCACTTTATTAGATGGATGCAATTTTAGTTTGATCAAAAAGATCGGCTTAAAGCATCGACTTGATGTAGTTTGGCCTTATCTACATGATGCTACTTTAAGTGCACTAAATTATAGTGGTTAGTGCTAAGACAACTTGATTTAATTTATATTATTGTGGTGGTAAGGTATAAAATCAATTTGGATAATGGAAAATTTCACCTTGGTTAGAGTTCAGTTATGGTATAATAAGAGCGGTACTTTATTCAAGTAGAGCATAATTTTAATGTTTCATTGGCTCAAAGATAAGAATTCCACAACTTCAGTTTAGAGCATGTTACCACTTGCATTTGAGTTAGTGATCAGTGACCAATTCAATACTCAAATGTATATTTTTTGTAGAATTCAATAATAATTTTTTAGGAAAATGTCAATACAATGGAGGACCCAGGGTGGCCGCCCCCAAATGCGAGTGTGGAGGAAACACCTCTGCCATGGAGATTGATCTTATAGATCAGTTCATGGGTTTAGGGGGTGAACCAAATAACGGGATGCGAAGATCTGCTCAGTTGAAAAAATGGTGTATGTTATTAATATTAGTTCTACTTTTTGTGTAAAAATGTAATAGTTACATGCTATAAATATTTATAAGTTTGTTACCAAGATTATTATTTTTATTAAAATTACATTTATTACTTTTAATTTAATTTT
The DNA here is from genome assembly GCA_030765085.1 of Allium cepa. Taxonomy (NCBI): domain Eukaryota; kingdom Viridiplantae; phylum Streptophyta; class Magnoliopsida; order Asparagales; family Amaryllidaceae; genus Allium; species Allium cepa. The sequence continues at coordinate 907,429,644 of CM060940.1, forward strand.
ATAAAACAAACTACATATATTCAAAAACAAAAAAAATTACTGTTTATCATTCATTATTCCATATAATAATATATAAGAAGAAATTAATTAAAGAGAAGGCTATGTGTAACATGCAAAAATTTTGATTTTGTAAAAATAGTAGGTAAAAGGTCTATTCTAAGCAAATATATTACTAAAAACATTGATTGAGTAAGTAAACAACATAATACCAATGAATTTCAGATAAATAAATCATGAATTAAACCATTCATCGACACCTATTATAAAATCTCATCATTGAATTTAAAAATAATATTGCCAATATAATCATTTTGTTCAAAAAAAGAAAAAACTAAATTTGAATAACAAGAGCATTTTCCGAAATAGAAATAGATTGATTTAGACTTAAAGAAACTTAGCATTAGCAACCATATATTAAAAACCAAAATGTCCAACAGAAACAATTCAAATGTACAAATTAATGACATGCTCTATAAACAAACCATTAAATTTGGCGATACTATTTGGAGAATTGTAGAGGTCGGAAGTAGCTTCATAGTAGAGAAAATGGTTCACAAATCAGAGTTTGGATGTGGAAGCTATAAGGGAAAAGGTGAAGTGGGATGAATTGACAGCGATAGACGTCTGAGGAAAAATTCAGACATCTGTTGCTTCAGCAAATTTGCATCATACATGTTCCAGAGAGTCAGGTCAGCCGTCTGACCAAATGATCAGTTGTTTGAGTCTGTGCAGAATTTCTTCCAAAGGCTTAAGTCAAACATCTGAACAAATGGTTGGACAGCTGAGCCTATAGAGAACTTTTTCCAAAAACTTAAGCCAAACGTCTGACCATTTTGGACAAGCGTCTGAGGAAACTTTCGCCTGTTTTTCATGCGTGGGCTTGGCGTGAAGATTTATGATATCTACAGGGGCAATTTTGAAACATTTCCTAGGGTTTCTATACTCATATATAAGCTAGCTTTAGGTTCTAGATCTGCAAGCCACAGAAAGTAACTGCAAGGGATTAGCCTCCACAAATTAGGATTTATCAAAACCTAATTTTCTTCAATTCTCTTCTCCACAAATCAATATCTAATTAGAATTGTGATCGTTGTAATCAATTTCTTATACTCTTCTCATCAATATTAATGAAAGATCTTTCTTAAAGTGGATGTATACTAACACAACGTTAGTCGAACCGCTATAAATCATTGTGCAATCTCTTGTACTCTTCTCATCAATATTAATAAAAGCTCTTTCTTAAAGTGGATGTACACTGACACAACGTTAGTGGAACCACTATACATCATTGTGTGATTTATTTTCATTATTGCTTTGATTTCTATATTGCTTGTTTAGGGTTTTGATTGCTTTTGGATTGGTTGAGATTAGAATAGAGTTATTGATTGGTTGTTTTTATACTTCTTACCATGATCATGTCTTCCACCATGCTTGTCGTGATTTGATTTGAGTGGTCTCCAATTGGAATCCCGTCACAACATTTGGTATCAGAGCATTGGTTTTGGTAGGTGGTTGTAGAAATGTCTGAATCAAGAAGTAACTCGAGTAATTCCTCAATGGGTAATCCAAGTGGTGTAGGTCGTTATGTACATGGTTTGTACACAGCTTCAGGATCACAATTGGTAATAAACAAGTGGAATGGCGATAATGATTTTGAAAAATGGCAATGGAAGATGAAAGCGGTTCTAAGGAGGAATCAGGTGCATCAGGTAGTGTTTGATACACATTTATTGCCAGCAGACATCTCGAAAGTTGAGAGAAAGAGGAGATGGAAGAGTGGGCATTCACTATACTCCAACTTGCAATGTGAGAGAATGTTATCTCTAAAATTAGTGGTGAGACCGCTGCTAAGGGTATTTGGGACAAGTTGGAGGAGTTGTAGAGGAAGAAATCACTAACAAATCGTTTGATCGTATTGCGAACGTTCTTCACCTATAAGATAAACGAAGGTACTTCGCTAAAGTCGCACTTGAATACTTTTGATGTTTTGCTAATGAAGATGAAGGCAGTAGATTTGAAGATTGAGGAAGAACAAAAGGCGATGATATTGTTGTGTTCTTCGCCAGATCGCTATACAGGTTTCTCTAATAGTTTAATCTATAGCCGGGATACATTGAATTTTGATGATGTCAAGATAGGTGTTCTTAGCGAGAAGTTGCAGGATCCAATGAAGGAATTAGGTGATGGAAGTAGTGGTGCTAGTAGTGGTCTTGGTTTATTTATGGAGAATGAGAGGTATGTGAAGAAGCAGAACCGAGGGCATTCTAAATCTAGGAACCCCGGTTGGAGAGGAAAACCGAAGGAAAGAAAAGGAAAATGCTATGTCTGCAAGAAGCCCGGTCATTGGAAGAACGAGTGTCTAGAAAAGGAGAAGGCAAATAAATAAGTAGCATCTTCATCAGTAGCGGTGGAGAGTAGAGTTGGTGAGCGAGATGTAAATGTTTTGTCGACGGTAGCATCAGATGTTTCGGGTAGCGAATGGGTGCTCAATTCGGGGGCGTCTTATCATATGACGCAAAATAGGAAATTTTTTCTTCTTACATCGACAAGGAAGAAAATTCAATTGTCATGGGAAATGGTGCTATTTGTAAGTTGAAAGGCTATTGGTTCCGTGCAAATTCGAATGTTTGACAGAGTGGTTCGTACTCTCACTAATGTACGCTATGTTCTGAGACTTAGGAAGTCTCTTATCTCTTTGGGGCATCTGGATTCTTTAGGTTGTAAGATCTCTACTGTGAGTGATAACTTGTGGGTTTCGAAGGGTGCACTTGTGGTAATGAAGGGTGCTAGGACTCATGGTATTTGTTTGCTTCAAGGGACTGTAGAAGGTGAAACTTGTATAGGAGTCAATAGTTCTCATGGCTTGGATGCGATTAGGTTATGGAATTTGAGGTTAAACTATGTCTCGGAGAGGCGTTTGGATGTTCTTCGAAAGAGGGTGATGATTGATGGAGAAAGTTTCAACAAGTTAGAGTTTTACCAAGAATGCGTCATTGGAAAGAAAATTAAAGTTTCATTCGGTGAGGGAAAGCATGATTCGAGACGGGTTCTTGAGTATGTTTTCACGAATGTTTTGGGACTGACACCTGTAGCTGCTTTAGGCAGAGCTTGCTATTTTATTTCTTTCATAGATGATTTTTCTTGGAAAGTTTGGGTGTATTTAATGAAGGCCGAGTCGGAGGCATTTGCAAAGTTCAAAGCATGGAAGGCTCTTGTTGAGAATGAGAGTGGCAAGTCTTTGAAGGCTCTAAGACCGACAATGGTGGAGAGTATTTTTTTGGAAGAATTTTTGGAGTTTTGCAAACATCATGGTATTCGGAGGCATTTTACTACACCTGAAGATCCATAGTCGAATGGTGTTGCAGAAAGGACGAATCGTACTCTACTTGAGAAAGCTTGATGCTTGAGATTGACATTGAGTTTGGCGAAGAAATTTTGGGCTGAAGTTTTGTCAACCGCAGTGCATATTAGTAATCGAATTCCATGCTCTACTATTAGTAAAAAATTCCAGAGGAAGGGTGGAAGGGAAAGAGAATTAACTTGAGTTATCTTCATGTGTTTAGCAGTCCTGTTTATGTGCATGATCGAGGAAATGATAAGCTTGAACCTAGAGCTTTCTAAGGGATTTTGCTTGGCTATATGAATGGAGTAAAAGGCTATCAGATTTGGAATCTGTAGACAAAGAAGGTGGTGAATTCTTGTCATTTTACTTTTGATGAGTCGGCGATGTTCAAGGAGAATGTGAGCTCATCGGATGTTCCAGATTTGGTTCATGATGATCAAAGGAGACGAAAATTATTTCCATATTTTCCAAGAAGTAGAGAGAGTAGAGTAGTTGGAGATGCTTGTGGGGAAGTAGCGGTTGATGTTACATCACATAGTCCACTGGATGCCTCTAGTGGCATTGGTGATGTGCATGATTCTAGAGAAGATTCGGTTCAAGGTGGAGCCGAAGGGAGTTTGGGTGATGGTATTACTACTCGGGTTGACCATCGTACTATAAGACCACCCGAAAGATATGGTGATTGGAACTATCTTAGCTTTTTTGATAATTTGGACTATGATCTTCATGTAGTCCAAGATGTGCCAATGGAACTTGATGACGTCATGGAGTCAAGTGATAGCTCGAAATGGATTTGTGCCATGGAGGAAGAGATGCAATCATTGTAGAAGAATGAAACTTGGGATTTTGTTTCACTTCCTAAAGGAAACCATGCTCAAATGGATATACAAGGTGAAGGACGATGGGGGATACAAAGCTAGACTAGTGGCTAGAGGGTTTGCACAAAGGAAGGGAAAGGAGTTTGATGAGATATTCGCACCGGTTGTGAGCCATACTTCTATCCAGATATTACTCGCTATATTTGCTATTCACGACTTGGAGTTGAAGCAACTCGATGTGAAAACTGTCTTCTTGCATGGTTACTTGGATGAAGACATCTACATGGAGCAACTATAAGGTTTTGTTGTGGATGGTAAGTCTTTGCAAGTTGAAGAAATCACTATATGGTTCAAAGCAATCACCTTGACAATGGTACAAGAGGTTTGATCATTTTATGCTTGAAAATGATTTTGATAGAAGTATCAAATATGCTTGTGTTTATTTAAAGAAGTAAGAAATGATTGTTGGATGTATTTACTCTTGTATGTGGACGATATGCTCATTGATTCTAAGGATAAGAATGAAATCAACAAGCTAGAACTGAGTTTGAAATCGAAGTTCGAATGAAGGATCTTGGAGAAGCAAGAAGGATATTGGGCATGGAAATTGTAAGGGATCGAAAGTAGTTTGAGTTGAAACTAACTCATAAGGAGTACATTAATAATGTGCTTTGCTAGCATGGAGAATGCAAAGGCATCAAATGCACCTTTACCTTTGCATATGAAGCTTTCGAGTAAAGGATCACCTATCTTGGAGGAAGACAAGGCTTATATGTCAAAGGTGCCATATGCTAGTGTGGTTGAAAGTCTAATTTATGCTATGGTGTGTACAAGGCCCATATTGCAAATGCCATCAGAATGGTTAGTCGATATATGGCTAATCCGGGGAAATCGCATTAGAAAGCTGTGAAGCTTATATTTAGATACCCAAGAGGCATATCATCTCATCGTCTTGTTTCTGGTGGTAGTAAGGCAGCGGATTGCAAGTTGCTTGGTTATTATGATTCGGACTATGCCGGTGATAGGGATCGAAGAAAATCAACTTTTGGATATGTCTTCACACTTGGGGGTACAACCATAAGCTGGAGATCTAGATTGCAGACTATAGTTGCTTTATCCTCTACAGAGGTAGAGTTGATAGCCGTAGTGGAGGCGGCAAATGAGGCACTCTATTTGAAGCGATTGTTGTGTGATTTGGGATTCGGGCATGATAGTATTGATGTTTGATGTGATCGCCAGCGTGCTATTCACTTGGCAGAGAATTTGGCGTTTAGCTCACGGACTAAGCATATTAAGGTGAGAGAGTCATTTCTAGTAGCCATGAATGAGGATAAGTAAGTATATCTTGGGAAAGTGCACACAAAGGATGACGCGGCAGACATGTTCACTAAGGCATTGCCAATTAGGAAGTTCAAGCATTGCTCGAACTTGATTCTCTTGGAGAAGTGCTAGGTGCCACCGTGTGACACAGTTAAGGGAGGAGCTTGGTGGTAGATGAGGAAGAGTACCGTTGAAAGATTGTGTTTCTGTCTTCTCGGTAAGTGCCAGTCTTTGGTGAGATAGCTTAGGATTAGGATGTTTTCAACATTTCATTAGCGAGCGGGGGCTTTGCCTTAGCTTGTTCATGGAATGCAATAGGCGGTGGCTTTGCTGGAGCTCATGGGGAAAGCATTCATGTTTGGTTGAAGGTAGAAGTGATAGTTGGTACTATCGGTTGTCGTTGATGGTATGATGCCATTCGAGTTGGAGATGGATATAGTTTTGAGGTGGACTGTTAAATTTTGGCGACACTATATGGAGAATTTTTGAGGTTAGAAGTAGCTTCGTAATGGAGAAAACGGTTTGCAAACCGGAGTTCGAATGTGGAAGTTATAAGGGAAAAAGTAAAGTGGGCTGAATTGACAATGACAGACATCAGAGGAAAATTTCAGACATCTGACGCTTCAACAAATTTACACCAGACCTGTTCTAGAGAGTTAGGTCAGACGTCTGACCAAATGGTCAGACGTTTGAGTCTGTGTAGAATTTTTTCCCGAGAGTTAAATTAGACGTTTGACCAAATGGTCAGACGTCTGAGCCTGTAGAGAACTTTTTCCAGAAACTTAAGTCAGATGTCTAACCATTTTGGACAGACATCTAAACGTCTGAGGCGACTTCCGCCTATTTTTCACACGTGGGCTTGGGATGAATATTTGTGATATCTGTAGGGGAAATTTTGGAACATTTCTTAGGGTTTCTATACTCCTATATAAGCTAGCTTCATGTTCTAGATCTACAAGCAACAGAAAGAGACTGCAAGGGATCAGCCTCTACAAATCAGGATTTATCAAAACCTAATTTTCTTTAATTCTCTTCTTTGCAAATCAATTTATTATTAGAATTATGATCATTGTAATCAATCTCTTGTACTCTTCTCATCAATATTAATAAAACTCCCTCTTAAAGTGGATGTACACTAACACAACGTTAGTAGAACCACTATAAATCGCTGTGTGATTTATTATTTCGTTATTGCTTTGATTTCTATATTGCTTGTTTGGGATTGTGGTTTCTTTTGGATTGGTTGAGATTGGAATTGAGTTATTGATTGGTTGTTTTCACACTTCTTACCACGATCCCGTCTTCCGCTGTGCTTGTAGTGTTTTGATTTGAGTGGTCTCCTGTTGGAATTATGTCCTAAGACGAACATGTTTTATCATATGGTATACAAGTATATGAATGAGAAATCATTATGCCCATCTTAATATAACCATAAAAATAAAACATCCAAAGGTGCAGCATAACTAAACAGAGTAGAAGATAACAAAGTTTAGGCACAAGATTGGCCAAAACTGAGCATGCAACCATATTGACAGCCACTGGATATGGAACTGAAGCTTCCAATTTTAATAGTACAGCGATGTAGAACCAGATGCTACCTATATGCCATATGTCTATGTCAAACTAAGTTAAGGCTGCAAGTCTACTAATTCGTGGACAGAAAAATTAAGGGAGAAAGCGCACAGGCCCATATTGTTTAAAAGTCTCAAAGAGTTGAATACTCTTCATCAAAAGCCATGGCTATCATTGCCGATGTTGTTGTTGCAGGTTGCGTAGTGGAAGGCAATGTCATAGATGATGGAGCATCAGTTAATGCAAGAACCTCGGCTTCGTCAGACTTCAAAACTTTGGGAAGCACAAAGGAAGAAGGAAAACCTATCGGCCATCTTCAAGAAAATGTATGTACTAGTTGATATTTATCAAGGTAGTGGTACACTCGTTTGTTACAAATATCCTTCCAATTTTTTTTGATAACAGATGAATACCAACTTCCTCATGCTATTAATTAATTGCATGTAGCTCTTTGTTTTTAAGTACAATAAAGGTTATATGTAATGTCCACAGTTGACAGCATATAATTGTTGTGCAACTTAACATAGGAAATTTCTATTCGTTTATAGCATAATAATAAAATGAGCTATGTACAATTGTTTTAATGTATTATAATTTATAACATTTCTGGATAGTATTGTTTGCTACATGCATTATATTCTTTGCTATATTCTGGTTAATGAATATGAATTTTAAAGTAAAAAACTTATGTATTATTACTTTTCATATGTTATTCAAATAATAGAAGCATATTAAAAATTATTTATTTTTACGAGAAGGTAACGACATTGATGTTTACCTAGAGCCACTCATAGATGATTTGAAAGAGGTGGAATAATGGCATGGACGTACATGATGCCTTTAGTGATTCCAATTTCAAGGTGAATGCCATTTTACCATGGACTACAAATGATTTTCCAGCTTATGGTAATCTAGCTGGTTGTCAAAAGGTAAGATAGGATGCCCAATTTGTGGGGTTAATACACTGTCAAAATGGTTTTCTTTTAGTTGTAAGTGTGTATACATGCAGCATAGAAGGTTTCTATCTCCAGATCACCCTTTTCGAAAAAGAAAAAGTTAGTTTAATGGTAAAATCAAAGAATGAGATAAACCAATAGTAGTGAGTGGTGACAAACACCATTGTCCTAGTGGTTAAGTGATTTGGTTTTGGTGCGAGAGGTCACAAGTTCGAAACTTGTGTGGCGTGATTCGAGCGTTTATTGACATGTGATATGTTGTCATAGTGATTTGTTATATATAAAGTACCATTTCAAAAAAAGGTAATGAGTGGTATAAATGTGCTAAAATCTACAAGTAATTTTCAGAATCACTAGGGAAATAAATTAAAAGAATGTAATGGAAAGACTCTTAGAATTTCTCAGAGAAAGAGATAAAACAAAAGGAAGAGAAAAGCTGCATATGATAAAAACATTTATATATGGAAAAAGAAGTACATCTTCTTAAAGTTGCTTTATTTGAAGGTACAGAATATTATCAGTATTATATGCACTTTTAATTTCTGATTCTCCAATTTAACTTTTTCTCATACAAAATTGAATGCTAAAATTTTGTAATACTCTAGGAATTGTTGCTACGTCACAACTTGGGCGTAATGCTTACTGAACAAAATGTATGCGAAAGTCTAGTCGGGACAATTTTGAAGATAAATGGAAAATCAAAATACAAGCTAAATTTTCGTAAGGATCTACAGCTTATGGGAATAAAAAAGAGTTGCATTTGCAAGAAGTAGGAGGAAAGACATACCTTCCTGCAGCGCAGTTTACACCTTAACAAAACAAGAAAAACAAATTTTCCATGTCCGATTCAGAAAATTAAAGGTGCTTGACAACTAACATTCGACAGTGCTTCTTAAAGGATGATAACATAATAGGAATGAAATCTCATGATTGTCACATTTTAAAGCAACAATTATTACCTGTTGCTTTGAGAGGGCTCTTACCAAAGAGGGCGAGAAATGCAATATTTCAGTTGAGTTCATATTTAACAAACTTTGCCAAAGAATAATAGATCGAAAGAGGTTGGAACATCTTAAAAATGAAGTTGCTGAGATATTATGCATGTTTGAAAGATTTTTCCCGTATATTTTTTTGATATTATGATACATTTGACTATTCACTTAACGAGAGAAGTAAGATTGAGTGGTCCAGTGCAATATCGTTGGATATACCCATTTCAAAGGTGACATTTTATCACCTTTTATTTTATAAAGTTACTTTGTATAATTCATATTTAATTTAAATTATTTCTAATTTACGAAAATGAGAAAAAAAATCTAATTTCCTTATTGAATGCATGTAGCCTGATATAGTTTAGAAGTATGAATAAACTATACTATTTCCAATGTATAGTTCTAGCTGAATTTTATCATATTGAGTTACATATGAGAGACAATTTATTAATGAAAGTTTATTATGAAGCTACAAGTTGAGAACTATTTTAGCATTTTAAACCCCATTAATATATAAATGATAATGTCATGCGAAGGTTTTTAAATTACATCGATCGTAAAGAAACAAAATGGGATATAGTTCATATAAAAGAATATTTTTTATTTAGATAAATTTACATAAATAATAGATTGGAATGAAATTTACTTCGTAATTTTCTTTTCTTTTTGTAGATATATGAAAAATACTAAAAGGCTATGTTAGAAACCCCTCACGTCCTGAAGGATGCACATCAGAGAGTTACCTTGCCGAAAAGTGCATAAGGTATTGTGTTGGTTATGTGGAACAAAACGTTGAAATAGGCGAGAAGTATGATCGAAATAAAGAATTCAAAAATAGTGCTTCGCATACCGTACGTCCAATCAGTAAAGAAAAAATTACCATGTCTAATGAAATGCTAAAAATTGCACATCGTTATGTGCTTTTTAATACAACAGAAGTGCAGTCTTATGAGAAGTGTAATATGATCTCCTAAGCTATAATTATACCTTAAATATTGTAATACTTAAAATTTATGTCATCTTTTTATGTTTTTGAATACATATGGAAGAGCTGAAGCATTCAGGTGATCGCTTCATCGAAAATGAAACGTTGCTTTGGAATCAACATTCTGCTACTTTTTGCCGTTAGTTACAAAAAAGGTACAATGTTATTAGTTTGATTTCTATTATTTTTGTGTGTGTGTGTGTCGTACATCGAAAAAGCGCATGTGCTTACATGATTTTTATAGCCCATTTTAACTTACTATAGGTTGAAATGGAGTTTAAGATAAAAAATCATGTTTTTGAGAAGGTAAAGTGGTTATAATTTGGCCTTGAAAGGCAAGTGGCTAAATATACTGGTCATATTATAAATGAATGTAGATTTCATACCCAATATGTTGAAAAGTCAACCCAAAATAGTGGGATAATGATTGAAGCAAATAGCAAGAGTGATTCTCATTTAAATATTAGTACACCTTCAAAGGCATACTTTGGTGTTCTTCAAGAAATTATTGTGCTAGACTATCATTTTATGTAAATTTCTATGTTTAAATGTGCCTGGGCTAACATTGATCATGGTGTTAAGATGGAAGATAGTTTTATAGTAGCTAATATCCACTAATTTCGAAATTAATTCCAGAATGATCTTTTTATTCAAGCTAGACAAGTTTTCTACTCAAGAGATTTCGATGCCTCCGGTTAGGGGATTTGTTGAATTAGAAATATGCAACAAGGATGCCTACGTAAGTTGTCAACCTTTGGATATATCAAAGCTCAATGAAGCTTTGGAAGATGATGACGGCTTCGAAAGAAAGGGCCATGAAGACATACTAGTGTAGCTTCTCTTATTTCCATTGTGTAGGTAATTTTTTATTTTAGTAATTTCAAAACTTAATAATATAAAATCATTATGCATTGGTACGATGGTGTTTTGTTCATTCAGCATAAATTGTTGTGATACGCATAATAAATTTTTTCATTTTTTTGTATGTTTAGTTACTCATGTTGTCTTTTGGCAAAATAAGTAAATAAATTTTGTGTTATCTTTATCGCATCAAGCTGTCAACACATACTGATTTTGGGGCATGATTTTCAAGCAGCGATTAAAATAATATGGCTCACATTTCATTTTTGATCACACGGTTGCATATGTATATAATCACAGTAGCTTCCTGAATTAGATCATTATTTTACTTGATTATTAATTTTATTTTACTTTTAGGATTTAAAAAATTTCAATTTGCAGCTGTATCTTTTAGTGGATTTACTCTTATGCTTCTCATTTAGTATTTTATAAGAAGCAACTAAGAGTAAATATCTTTTGTGGTTAAGTTTTTTGTTTCCTATATGTAGCAATAATAACTATTATTGTTTATACCAATGCATTTCTTAGTTGATTCAATCAAACTACTATCTTGGATGCATGGTTGAGTTCTTAGAGAACCAAGTAGTTTAGCTTAAATCTAAAAGAAACTTCCACAACTAAGCTTAACATGATCAATTTTATACATCTTACATATATAGCGGTTAATAACATGCATATAATCTTGAAAAAAACATAAACATACTTACAATCATTTTCTATATCAGTAGAATTATCAATGGACTGATGAAAAAAGAGATAATATGTTAAATATTAAAAAACCATAAAATCTCCGTGCTTAACATTATGAACAAAAACAAGCCTGGTTTAGACCACTGATCAGAACCCTATGGAAGAATATGAACAAAAGAAGGTTAAAATGCAAGGTCACATCAAATACACTTGTTGGGAAAAATATATTTCAGCTTTAATTTTAAGATTCAAAGAATACGTGTTATAGAAGATAATTTATATCGAAGATTGTGGTAATGTGATTGGTGGCTATGGTGCATCGGTTCTTCCTAGGGAGGTAGCAACATTGACCTCTATATGTGATTTCAAGGTGAGGGTGAACTTACACTTGAGGTCAAACAAGCGATGGGTTGAGGGACAAATGTGACATGTTCGTGATTTTATTTGTAGTTTCCTGAAAGATGGTTAGAATATATTATAGATACTGGATGGAGGGTTGTTTTGTCTCCTTGAATTTGGATTAAATTTTATAGTTTTTTCAATCCCTAAAACATCTAAAATTATGAGAAAAATATTAGAAAAGTAAGGGAAGGAAGAAAGACAACGAGGTGAGCGTTAGTTAATTTGAAAGGGTAGAAATTAGGAGGATAAAAGTGGAAAATATCAGCATGGGTTGAGGATGAGCCTATATTTGGTTTGAGATGAATTATGGTAAGAGAATACAAGTAGTCCAATATTTCTTTTTTTTGTAGTACAATAAATATATTAGGTTTGAATACATACGAAATATGAACATAAATGAGATTAGATGCTAAATAATATTTATTGATTTATGGTATTTGTCATATTAAAACTAATTAATATGTGGCATATTAAAGCAAAAAAGTCAATAACTACTATATTATATCAATAAAGTTAATATTAGTTTGAATTCATATCATAAATCAATTATTACTGGTAAAATATAAATTATATCCACATTATCAAGCAAATAGAATATGAAAATATAAGCTCTTAGTGTAAGTTCATTTTATTTGATTATTATTCATTTCTCATGCATTATGACATTATTTCCTTTACTTAATTATTAATTTTATTTTGCTTTGTGATTTAAATAATGTCAATTTGCAGTTGTGACTTTTAGTGGACTTATTTTTATGATTCCCTTTTAGTATTTTATGAAAGGCAACTAAGAGTAAAAATTACAAGTAGATGGTTGACTCGTGTGATCTTTTATTGCTAAGTTTTTTGTTTCCTCTTTTAGTAATAATATCTATTATTGTTTATACTAACACATCTGTTGTTTCAAGTTTGTAGGCTTGTACTATTTTAGTACTAGATGACTGCAAACAGGATATTAACACAAGCTGAAGATGTCTTTATTGTAAGTTTTTATAACCACTAATCTAATGATGGTGTATAAAAAAATACTCTTTGAAAGAAGGAAACGTAGGCATTTTCCTGAAAGCGGAGGAACATTAAATGTTTCTAATCTTGAAATAAAAAATTGTCTCTAAGATGCTAAACAGTTGTACGGTTTGATTTACGTAAAAAAGGGGCCATGCTGAACCACCAAACCTCAACTCCACCAACTCATTCTAATATTAACTACCAAAAACACCCTCTCCTTCTATTATGTATACGAATGTGTTCTATAAATCTGGAATTTTTTGGTGCAACTTTGAACCTAGTTTTAAGGTGAAGTCCAGATACATTGTTGGCGTTATTGTGTACACTGGACATTTCACTTCAAACGCTTCTCTCGCTATTGTACGTACATAGACTCCATCTTTTTTGACTTGTGATACGTCTTTGCTTAGTAGTTCTTAATAGTGGATCGATCCTATTGATTTTTAGTTCTGTTTTATAGCATGAGCATCATCAGATTATGATATTAAGGAACGTTACATTTTATATTTTTGAATTGGATTGATCCATAATTGCAATCCTATTTATTTTTGATTTAGTTTTAGGATGTACATGTCATGAGACTGTGAGATTAAGAAACTGTTACATTTCATATTTTGAAGCAACATTGATCAGTGATTGAAATCTTATGATTTGCAATTTAGTTTTGGATCATATAAGCCATGATATGACTATAAGATTATGAAATGGTACAGTTTATATTTTGAAGCTTAATTGATTCATAGTTGTTATACTATTTTTTTTAGTTTCAGATCAAATGTCATAAGATTGTAATGTTAAGAAATGTTACATTTTATATTTAGAAGCCTGATTGATGCATAGTTGCAATCCTTTTTGAACTCCATGTGCAACAGGCGTCTCAGAGTGAATTATTTCTCTTCTTGCAGTTAACAGCTATAGCAATAGTACCCCTATAAAAACATAGATCATAGATTTTCAGTATAATAATGCTCAATTAGTGCAGCCCACGAGATTCTAAACTAATACTATACCTTTTCCAAACAAAATTGCCTGTGGTGTAAAAACGAAATATGGAAACTGTTTTTCACATAGGGATGTATTTATGCTAATTGTATTAGAAATATTGGAAGCATGACCAAGCTACTAGAACTTAGCCAAGTTAACATACATTCTCTATAGTCACCTTGGTTTTTTCTCCTATAGTTTTTTTCATTTTTTATTACCACGGCACACTGAACTAACTAACATGTAATTAAAATTTTATGTTGCACATAATGCAGGAATAAAGGTGCTTCTAGGAAGAAGGCTTTTGCTGCCATGATATTTTTGTTCTATGTAGTTGCATTATTTTTCTATTTTATATTTAGATTCACATTTGTAATGTATGTATACCAAACCATAGGATACTTTGTGATGATTCATATAATTGTTTTTTCTATTAATAAATCATTAGTTATTCCAATAATTTTTTGTATGTATCATGTACGTGTTTGTCAATGAAATTTGACTAATCTATCAATTTTTTCATGCACGTGCATACATATACATATTCTATGATGTTTGTCGTGGTTGGACATTTAACAACACTTTGTGACAATAGAAAACAAGTTGCTACGATATATAAATATTTTTGAAACATAAGACACAACATGAAAACTATTGACATAATTTATATACAATAGTTTTCATTAATTTTAAAATATTTATGCACAACGTTTACCGTACGAATTAAGTGTATTTTTATTTAACTTAAGGCAATGTTGTAAATTTATTTACAATGATGAGAAATTATGGTGGTAATACAAAATATAACGGTTAAAAACAAGGGTGGGCACATGTCCTTATTAAGGTTCAAAATACACGAAAAGTCGTTCACTAAATTTCAGTGTAAATTAGGTCCTTATTTTTTATTCACGATTATTGTAGAGCATGATGCAACTTTTTCTAAAAGTTGCTGACATTTCTGCAACTTTTCTGTACACTGTGAACATAGTGTATGAAAGTTGCTGAAATATCAGCACTTATTTATAAAAGTTGTTGACATTTCAGCAACATTTATGTACACTGTGAACACAGTGTATGAAAGTTGCTGAAATATCAACACTAGTTGCTAATATTTCAGCAATAATTTTTCTTTATTTCTAAAAAGTAGGGACCATATTTACAATGAAACTTTGACAGGGAAAGTTGCTGAAATATCAACACTAATTTATAAAAGTTGCTGATATTTCAGCAATAATTTTTCTTTGTTTCTAGAAAATAGGGACCGGATTTACAATAAAACTTTGACACAGACCCACTTTACAATATGAAAGTATGATAGGGATGCATCCCTAATTTCCACTATAAATAAATGTACAAACTTTGTTTGCAATGTTCAAAAACTGATGGAAATGAAGTTTGATTGACATTTAAACAACAGTGACTAACTTGTATTTACAATGTTGATAAAATATGACAAAAATATAAAATATTACATCCGAAAATAGTTGTATAAAAGTAAAACATAACTTTTACCAAAAGACGTAAATGATGGTTCTATAGCACGTGAATAATGTTGTTGAAAGTAAATTACAACACATGGAAATTATAGAAAAACCAAATATACAACAAATAGATATTATCGTAAAGATGCGTGTCGCGTTATTTGAAATATGTTGTAATTGGCTATTTCATAACATCCAAGAAACGAAGTACATAGTTTTTCATTTATTGTTTAATGTTTTCACTGCATTATATTTTGTTATAACTAATTTATTTGCTTTATACGACATTTAGAAAATATTTCAAAAGAGACCCCATATTATACAACTGTGGGTATAACAACGTTTCGATAAATGTTGTTAAAATACATTGGCCACATTTATTCAATGTTCTTAAATAGTGTTCTTGTTGTAGCGCACTACAAAAAAAGAACCATTTTACAACACTGTTTCTACAAGACTTCTCCAAAGTGTTGTAAAACTGGTAGACCTTTCATAACATTTATTAAAAAAATGTTGTAAGAGATTTTTCCAAACAGTGTTCTTTGTACTAATGTTTTAAAACAAAACATATTTACAATGTTTGTTTAAAATGTGGTAGCAAACTATTTTTAACAATTATTTATTACATTGTATTGTATTTGTTTTTCATAACAAATATGTAATGTTGTTGAATATGTATAAAACCATATTTTTTAATTGTCATAATTTAATAGTATTCAACGGTATTTATCTAACTTTGTAAATTCAAGGCTGAAAAACAATTGTAAGTTCTATTTAATTTTTGTTTTACAGCATCTATATAGTGTTATCACAAATTTTTTTAGAACCACATTTATTTTACATTGTTACCAATGTTATATTTAGCAACTTTTGATTTTGTGGTTAATTCTGATATTTCAACAATATTTTATTAACATTGTCATAAATATGTACTATAACTTTTATATGGTATCGTTAAAGGTTGTAATACAGATAAAAACTACAAATATTATAAAAAACAATATATTTAACAACTTCAACTTAACGTCTAATAGGCTTTTTATAATATGAAAACGTTTTAGTAGTACTGTAAAATATTTCGCACCTACTAGTGTTTATCTAAAAGTGTAAAGTATATCACATTTGTCAAAAGTTTATCAATATTGTAAAATATATTACTAAGAATGTTTTACTGCTGATTTAAATAGTTTATTATGCATTTTTGTGTTTAAAAAATATTTTAACATTTCTATCTAAATCTTAAATTTCATAAGATGTCCACCGTTAATACAAGAAATATACTTTCCGAAACCAAAATTTTCCATATATTATCTTTTACTATATTGGATGGATGCAATTTTAATTTGATTAAAAAGATTAGCTTAGTTCGCGGGTGCAGCACAGTAGAAAGAAGGCTTGGATTCTGGTAAAAAGACTCAGGTTTGATTTCTACCATGCGCTTTCCTATCCTATATAAGTTTACCCAGGGGGTATGAGGGCTTGGATTAGCGAACGGCTTTACTATACCCTCCTCAGGAGTTTACCAGCCTACCGGGTTCTCTTGGGTTTTCAAAAAAAAGAAAAAAAGATCAGCTTAGAGCATCGACCGAATGTAGTTTGACCTCATCCACACGATGCGGCTTTAACTACATTGAATTGTAGTGGTTAGTGCTAAGATAACTTTTATGAAGTTGATTTAATTTTATATTATGGCAGTGGTAAAGTACAAAAACAACTTGGATAATTGAAAACTTCACCTTGGTTAGGATTCAATTATGGTTTTATGGTTCAATACGAGCGGTAGTTTATTCAAATAGAGCACTCATTTTTAATGTTTCATTGGCTCAAAGATAAAAACTCCACAACTTCGGTTTAGAGCATGTTGCCACCTGCATTTGAGTTAGTGATACGTGACCAATTCAATACGCAAATGTATGTTTTTTGTAGAATTCAACAATAACTTTTTAGGAAAACGTCAATACAATAGAGGACCCGAGGTTACAAACCCCAAGTGCGGGTGTGGGGTCAACAATCCTGCCATAGAGATCGATCCTGCCGATCAGTTCGTGGGTTTAGGTGCAGCCCATATAACGGGATGCGAAGATCTGCCCAGTTGAAAAATGGTATATGTTATTAATGTTAGTTCTACTTTTTAAGAAATATGTACTATTTACAGGCTATAAATATTTATAAGTTTGTTATCGAGATTATTATTTTTATTGAAATTACGTTTATTATTTTTACTTTTATTTTATGAAACAAACTACATATATTTAAAATGAAAAAAATATTATTGTTTATCATTCATTATTCAATATAATAATATATGAGTATAACCTAATTAAAGAGAAGGCTATGCGTAACACTCAAAAATTTCTATTTTGTAAAAATAGCAGGTAAAAAGTCCATTCTAAGCAAATATATTAGTAAAAAATATCAAGTTTGTAAGTAGATAACATAATAACAATGTATTTCAAACAAATAAATCAGGAATTAAACCATTCACCAACACCTATTATAAAATGTCATCATTGAATCTAAAAATAATGTTGCCATTAAATTCATTATGTTCGAAAAAAGAAGACATTAAATTTGAATAACTTCTAAAATAGAAACAGATTGAACTAGAGTTAAAGAAACTTGACATTAGCGACCATATATTGAATATCATGGTAAAAAAGTCCAACGGAAACAATTCAAATGTATAAATAAATGAGATGCTCTACAACCAGAAATGTTTTATCATATGGTATAAAAGTATATGAATGATAAATTATTGTTCTCATCTTAATATATCCATAAAAATAAAGCACTCAGAAAATTCTAACATATGTAGTTGGTGTATGAAAATTAGTGGCATCATTTCATGTGTTTTTCCCTACTAAATGTAGTTGGTGTAGCATATTTCAGTTTTACCACGAAAGATTTAATGAACTATGGTTACTTTTATTTAAGAAAATGGCCGATGTGCAGTGGATTTTGTGGTTACTTTTGGGTAGTCGAACAAAGAAGGTTTTCACAGTTGAAAATAACCCAAAATTTAGGATTTTAATACCATAATATATCCCAATAAACGCAATGGGCGGGAAGGCAATGCTAATGAAATATCTGAGAGAATGCCATTTCACGGAGGCCGGTCCATGTCTCCGATGTGAGATAAGATTTGATTTCACGGAGGATTCCTCTCCTTCAGAAAGCTTAAGGAGTTTAGAAGAAATTCTATTCATGGAGGCCTCCACTCCAATATTTCTTTAGTTTGGGGGATTTCAAGGTCAGGATTAAGGCAAAAATGGCGACGATTCTCTGTTTTTGTCTTCATTCCCATGAAGCTAGCTGAGACGCCACTAGAGCCTCCAGACTTTAAACCTGAGGGAGTAGTAAAGATGAAGCTTGGTCTCTTTTTGAGGATGAAACTAGAGGAGATTTACTAGATTCTCCTTTATCCCAGACAGATAAGCGGTAGATCTGCTTTTTTAGCTTGCTTCATAGAAATAGTCTCCTAATCTTTGTTCTTTGATGATCAGGAGAAAATTGTTATCCTCTTCAGTGGTAGCATAACTACTTCTGCTAGAATCAAGTAAAAAAAATTCGTATTAGTATGAGATTCATAATTAAGATTGAGCTTATTTTTGGAGAGCCAAATATTGATTAAGATTGAGCTTATTTTTGGCAAAGAACCAAATATGTCTACAGTATTTGCAATCAAAAAAGAGTCGATCAGTATTTTCAACTTCAGTTTTATAAAGAAGGCAATTGATGTTTTCAGTGTTTTTTCCATTTTCCACACTTTTCTCTTATTGGAAGACGATTTAATAATGCAAAGTAGGTACAAAAAGCCATTGTTGGGTAACTAACTGGATTCCAAACGGATTTATACCAATTAACTTCCACTTCATCACCTTTCAAGAAATCCTAAGTATTTTTGAAAGAAAATTTTCCTTTTGAAGATAATTTCCATCTCTGAACATCTTCTTCTTGATTTGGGTCAATTTCTAATTTATAAATTGTAGAGTTAAAAATAGTAGCTGCAGGATGAGCTGGAATATTCCAAACTGAATTTTGAATGATACTGTCGACTTTGGCATTGGCTTTACCAAAATGATATAGATTATTCCATCCTAATAAATTGATGAGAGAATTACCATTGATCCAAGGATCAAACCTGAGGCTGGTGTGACTACCATCTTTAAATTTTCTCTCTAATAATTTGGTTCCAATTTCTCTGCATTTTAGAATATTTTTTTCAAGCATAGGAGTGGTGATTTTCAATAGGCATGGACCAGAAATTTTTGTTTGTGACATATTGGGCCCTTATCCATTCAGCCAAAAGTGTTTTGCCTTCTATGAATTTACAAAAAAGCTTATACTTGCATGCTTCATTAATATCTGAAAAATTTCTAACTCCTAATCCCCCTGCTTTCTTAGTCTTAGTAATAGTATTCTAAGAGATTTTATGAAATTTTCCATTCCATATGAAGTTAGAACATAATTTTTCGATTTTTTCCATAGTTTTTGCTGGAATGTTATGAGATTGCAGTCAGTACATGATGACTGCAGTGATGACAGTATGAATTAGTTCTACTCTTCCTGCAGTAAAACAATTTACTGGGCCAGTTGTTTATTTTGCTTTTAATGGTATGGTAAAGTTTGACATAAGCTCTATCTTTTATCTGGTTGCTACTAAGGGGGAGTCCAAGATATTTTACAGGAAGGTCACCTAGTTGGAATTTTAGAATATTGAGGATCTCCATCTTGTTCTTACAAGCTTTACTGAAAAAACTTTCATTTATTTGAATTTCAGCTTGCTAACTGAGGTTGTCAATTTTTTTTTCATGGTAGCTTCATTTTGAGCATCTGCATTTAAAAAAAATTAATAAATCATCAGCATATAATAAATGAGAAATTCTAGGAATAATCGAATTTATAGGTTTAAATTGTTATTCGACTGCTCCTTATCTATTTGTAATGTAAAATATTCCATAGCAATTGTGAATAGGTAAGGAGATAGGGGATCTCCCTATCTAATACCTCTATTACTATGAATGAACCCGCATGGAGATCCATTAATAAGTATGGAATAAGATACATTACAAGTACATTCTTTGACTATATTACGAAAAATTTCATTGAAACCTAATTGACTCATCATAAAGATAATAATACTTCTGTTAATTTTGTAAAGGCTTTGTGTAAGTCAATTTTGACACACATCTTATTTTTACCAGCCTCATTGAAGTCCCTTAATAATTCATGAGCAAGTAGAATGTTATCAACAATAAACCTGTCTGGTATAAAAGCATATTGATTTTTTGAAATGAGGAATTTTAAAAAAAAATTCTATTACTTCAAATAGAAGCTATAATTTTATAAAAAAAATTACAGCATGCAATTGGTCTATATTCCCCAAGATAGGAAGGGTTTTTTATTTTGGGGACTAGCGTAGTAAAAGTATGATTAATATTTTTTAAAAGCTTACCAGTTGAGAAAAATTAATTGATGGCCTCAAAAATCATGTTTTTTAAATAATCCCAATGTCTTTTATAGAATTTAGCTCCAAACACATCCAAGCCAGGACTTTTATCATCTTTAGCTGTGAAAACAATTTTTTTAATATCATCTAAACCTATAGGAGCAAGAAGGATTTCCTCACTGTTAGGATGAAGTAAGTATTTAGGAAATACAGTTGGAAAAGTACATGGACTCCCCATAGAATTTTACAGATCAGAGAAGTAAAGAGGCTTCATTAATTATCATGCCATTGCTGTTAATTAATTTACCAATGTTGTTATAATGTTTCTACCAAACATTTTAGCATAGAAAAATTTGGTTGATAAATCCCATGAGAAAGCCAATTTACTTTAGCTTTCTATCTAAGATTAATAGCCTCAGTGTGAAGTGAATTGGAAAGCTTTCTTTGCAAATGAAAAAAAAATTAACTTTAGTTTGGTCTGAGCCGTCAAGATCAATACTATCTTGTAATTTCACACATTCCTCTTTAATTTGATTGATTTCATTTTTTTCGTTATTGTTAAGATTCCATGCTTTAAGATTTACTTTAGTATGTTGAAGAAATTTTCTAAGTTTGAATTGGACCGAGCCATTTGAAGAAAACTGCAAACAGTTTTGACTAATGTTTTTTTAGTCAGAATCCTGAACCCATCCATTCTTAAATCTAAAAGGAAAAGTTTTTTTGGATGAAATGTTTTGAGACATAATAAATTGAATAGGTGTATGATCACTAGTGTATGGGGTAAAGTGTAACAATTAAATTCATAAAAATGTTTAATGAAAGCTTGATTGACTAGAATTCTATCAAGTTTACAATGAATATTTCTATATTCTTCATATTTCCATGTGAATTCGTTACCTTTGATGTTAGGTTCAATGATTCCAGTTTTAATGAGAAAGTTAGAAAAGAATTCTAATTTTTAAAAGGAATTGGGTTTCCCCTTCTTTTTTCATAAGCTTTCATAACAGTGTTGAAATCTCCCATAATTACCCAAAGTGAAATAATTTTGGAATTGAGTTGATCTAGGGAGATCGGAGCTGAGTTCTTTTAGTTTCAGAATTAGAAGTATAAATGAAAGAAAGACATATTTGAAACCCCCTTCATTTTTAAAATTATAATGAATATATTGAAAATTAAGAGTAAATTTGCAAAGGCCCCAAATGCTGGGATCCCAAAAAAAAGGCCTACCATTACCCCCCAAAGAATTGTTATGAATAAGATTCCACTTGTTTAGGTTATTAATCCTAAGCAAATCAATGTTTTTATCAAAAAGTTTATGTTCTAAAATGCCTACTAAAGAAGGCTTATAAGTAAACAATAAATTTGAATGGTCTAATTTCCTTTTAGGGGAATTAAGTCCCTTCACATTCCAAGAAATAATATTCATAATTATAAATATATAAAGGATATATAAAGGATATAGTAGCGGCTACAGTGAGAATTGGCGCTTATTCCTATGCTTTTAGTAGCCTTCTCCCCTTTTCTTTTGTAGTCTTTTCTACCTTGGATTTTAAGAAACTCCTTCCATTTAGGGTTTTTAATAATGTATTTCTTCTCAAATAAGTTTTGAATTTGGAGTTGAGCAATCTTCAACATTTTTATTCATTATTTCATGGATATATTTTTTCCTGGCTTTCTTTCTTTTGCTATTGACAGGAGGAGAAATGGAGGAGAAAAGTAATACAGCATTCTCTAACACAGATTCAGGTGGAACTGTGCTTTTTGAGGGATGGTTTTTTGAGAGTATTATATCTTCTGTTAATTGCGAATCATTTGTATCCATGTTTGTAACTAAAATTGTTTTTTCCAACTGGGGTGGAGAAAGCAAGAACTGTTCTTTATAATCCCTTTGCTCTATGCTTGTTTACCTTTGTTCACTTTAATATTGCCATTTGGGTCTGTAGAGCAAGATCTATCTCAGTCATTTGCTGAGCAATATCCATGGTTACAACGAAATTTGAGGCTTTTGCTTTGTTATTTCTTGAAATCTCTTGCGAAATGGGACTCTCAAATTACTCGGATATATCAATAGAGCTCTTTTCAATATTTACTTTTGTAATAACCGAGTTTGAATTAAGTTTAATATTTTGAAAAGAATTTACAAAATTCAAAATAGTGATAGGAACAAAGGGAATAGAGATATTAGTATTAGGAGAAATTTCCTTCGAAAGTGGATTTTTCTTGATTTAAACCTCTTATGTTTTCTGGGACTGTCAAACAATTTTTATCCAAATTGTTATTTGAAGATTCTTTTTCTTTCCAAATAGCTTTCCAAGAGCAAGATTTTGAGAGGTATCCAAAGCAAGCACATTTCAGACATCGAGGCGGAATGAATTCATATTTGATTTGTTGCGTAATGCTTTCACCATCATGCATGGTAATTAGAGCATGATCTAGTAATTCATCTATAGCTCTTATTTCAACTAATATTCTGGCGTAGCTGAGGCGAGACTCATTTGTTATAGGCTCTTCTAGCTTTAGCGGATTCCCACTACGCTAGCAATGGCAGCAAAAGCCTCTTTGTCCCATAGTCTGAGATTTAGTTCAGGTAACCTAATTCAGACTGGATAGGTAGAAAGAAGATCAGGGTCAAGAATCAGATTCTTGTCCCATCTTTTCAAGATTATTAACTTGCCACTAATAAAGAAAGGACCATATTCAAGATTGGATAGGACCACTTTTACAGGTATGTACTCAAGAAAAGTGTATCTACTTTAGCCCGAAGTTCCATAACATTTTCTTCTAGTGAAAGCATATTTTATTAGTATGTGTTTGAGCTTTTAATTTTGACATTGTAACCCTGAATCCAAGCTCTTTTACTTTATTGGTTCAGTCTTTACCATGAACATTAAAAGGGCATCATCTTTGAGTGATGGTCTTGGATTTTTTGACTGTAAGTTGTTAAACTATTGTATCTTTTTTGGGGAATATCATAACATGTTATGCATGAAAAATACAAAGGGTTCTACATGAATAATTTAACTAATATTACGTTATGTCTTTTAGCCTGTGATAAAAAATATCAACATGCTATTTTTAACTAGTATCACTTCTATCTTACTTTATGTTATAAATATTGAGTATTTTACATCAATTCTTTGATAGCTTATTTATGGGATTTCGATCATTGGATAAGCGCCCTTCAATCCAAAAGATTACTCTATTTATTTCTTGATATGGCTTTTCTTTCTTCGGCGCCATTTAATTGATAAAATGATTTCTTTTAACAAATGAATGTATTAATCAAAAAACCTTAACTGTAGAATACAAGAATGCAAATGTACCAATTTTTCTCTAATCTTGCATAACCTCATCGACTCATCATGTGTGGTTGAGTGTATTTTTCCCTTACTTTCTTCATTAAAACACTTTTGGCCTATAATAACGGAAATCGTCATATATTTTTTTTCCTTCGAAATATTTTGAGATAATTTCCTCTTTATTGCAGATGCTTATACTCATTAGGGATAACAATGTGTTCGTTTCTAATAAAAACAGCTGTTTTGGTATTAAATTTATGGATGATTACAACTTACTTGAAATTTTACCGAAATTCTATTCATTACGAATTCGCTCCACTTATGATCAGTCAATGTTTGTCGACGGAAATTCTATCGGTTTAGAAAACCGTCGAACGAATTTAAATTAAAAATATCCGCAAGCGCACGACGTACTGTTGTAGTACATGACAAGTACGGGTTGATCCGCAGGGAATTGATGATTTTAAAATTTTAATTCAATCAAATTATACCAAATTCTAGTGAAAGTTAAGCTAGAGAATTAGAGAATGAACTAACTAACTAAAAGAAAAGAGATGCAAATATCAGAGTTAAATGAAAATTTAGAGAATAAATCCGCTCTCTAAATCATTTAGTTCAACACATATGAAATCATGATCTCTCTCTTTTATGGTCATTAGTGCTTTAATTGATGTGTTTATCATAAGTATGGCATATTTGTGCTATGAGTTAGCCAGCATAAGCCATCAAACTTTAACACACCCCTTAAACCACTTACTAACTTTCATGATACTTGACAATGAAAATGAAAATGAAATCTATTTTAAGTATGGCCTACAAACTATTGATTAGAAATATAGACCATCAAAATTTAATTTCAAATCGCTTTCTTTTCCCATAATCATATTTCGATGAAGAGGCAATTAGTATTAGTGATTATTTAAGCATAGCCTATTTGGTGTCAACAATATAGACTATCAAATTCAAAACAAAAACAACTAATAAACCATTTCTGTCATCATCATTAAGCATAAAAAGAGAGCATAGATTAACAAATAGTTGAAGCTACATAATTAGAGAGCTTCATTACCCCTAAATTGAAGGGGTTTAGCTTCTCATATTTGTCATTTGACTAACATATGTAGCTAGCAACATGAAAGCTAAATGTAACGACCCAGAATTTTTATTGATTAAAAATTGGATATTTAATTAATTTTAAATATTAATAAGTGAATTTATGAGTCGAATAAATTTTTATTTTGAATATTGGATTTAATTGAATAATTAAATCGATAATTTAATATGTTAAATTATGGAAATAATTGAAAATTGGGTTAAATATGATTGAAAATGATTTGTAAAATTTTATTTTATCATATTGAAGTTAGAATGATATTTTAGAACTTTTAAAATCGAATTAAAAATTAATTTGTGAAAATTGAATATTTTAATATTTAATCGACTAGTGAAAATAGCCAATTGTTGAACAGTCTCAGAATTGAACGAGACCAGTTCCATTGGATCCGTAATAGTTAGTTATTATCGGATTTTAATTTTCGTAGCAATCGGAGTTATCGTTTGATCGTGGCAGCTCGAAACGCATCGAAATTGTTTTTAATATTAATTTGGCGAGTTAAAATAGCCATTTTTCAAAAAGTCTCGGATTTCGACGAAATCAGTTTCATCGGATCCGTAATGTGATATTATGTTAGGTTTAAAATTTCAAGTCAATTGGATTTACCGTTTGTCCGTTGCAAATTAAAACGCCTAGAAAATCGTTTAAATCGGTTTAATTTAAATTGAACGTTTATAGCCATAACTCAAACAGATGTCCGAATTAGCTTCCGAAACCTGTTCCATTGTGTCCGGAACGCGGGATAAACCTTAGGAACGTCGGTCACTGCGCGTAAATCGGAGTTTGGAAAATCGAAATGAATAGTGTTCGTTTTTTCTCTATAAATAGACCATAAGCCCTTCATAAATTAAAAAAATATATATAAAACCCTAGTTCTATATGCAGCCGCCACCATAGAACCAAAGGCCAGAATTCACTTTCGATTCTCCTCAAATATCTTCAAATCTACACAATGATTCGACGAACTTTCAACTGCAAACTTGTAGAGCACAACATGTTCTACGTATCCAACGGTTAAGATGTGAAATAGAGCTGTATTTTGTGAGATAATTAGCCGCGTTCATCTGCAGTTCGGCCTCGTAATACGCGCCAAGATGGCGACCGAGCTCTACGTGATTTGGGCCGAAGATGGCTCTTGCAATGGGCGTTGAAATGAGGGTGTTTGATCGTCTTCAAGATGATGGAGGTGATCGAAGGAATTAACCCTAGTTTTGAGTTCTATGGGTTTTGTGCGGCCTGGAGATTAACGTGAGAAGGAAGAAGCTAATGCACGGTCGAGATTGCATGGGCTTGGATCCAATGGCTCTGAATGAAGTGGGTTTAATTTTTTTAAAGAAATTGTAAATTATGAATATAAATTTGTGTAAATCTTTGAAAAATCATAACTTTTTCATACGAGGTCGAAAACGCGCGAAACCAGTTGCGTTAGAATCGTATGGACGAGCACTACGCTATGGAATTGGATTGGAGTCGTTTGAAATTAGTGAAAATTTTGGATAAAAGTAAACGCGCGTTTAATTTTATTCGAAATAAATCGCTAAAGCGAAATTGAAATCAAGGTGAGAACTTCTCACTCAATCGAATCAGTTTCGATTTTTATTTTAAATAGTTAGATTTAAAATTGTTGAATGTATGTTTGAATGATGATTGTTATCTATTGATTGTTAAAATAGACATTATACGCCGTTAGTAAGCGGATGTTATTTATTAAAAACATATACCGCGGATATTTCATAAACAGTGAAATTGGTATTATATATAATAGCAATATATATATATTGGCATATGTATATATTGCAGTTGTTGATTTCCCGCATTTTTTTAGCGGATGAGACCCTATTGCGCCGTTATTAAGCGGATAATATTATTAATCGCATATACCGCGATAATTTCGTACTGGAGCGAAATTGGTATTGTGCTAATATTTTTGGATGCAGGAAAACAGGTTGGAGGGATCCAACTGGATTCCTCAACAGTTTTTATTTGATTTCAGATATTTTGATATTTGATGGATTATCATATTGATATATGATGTCGTTGTGGTCGTGATTGACTATTTGGTGTGTAGCATCATTGGACCCAAATTTTGGGAATTTTAAAAGGATTTTAAAGTGATTTTTTGAAAGTATACGTTTATAAAATATTTTTGGAATTGATCCATTTTAAAATAAATAAACGTTATAAATTTTAGTGTACAAAATTATGATTTTTAAGAGATATAGTTAAAAGGTTGATTTTTGAAAATATGGGGTTAAAGATCTTATAAAGTAAATTAAATTGGGATTTTTGGGATTTATTATAAAAAGTTTAAATATAGGATTTATAAAATTTGATTATTTTGTAAATCAAGAGAATGGTGAAATTATAAAGGAATTTAAAGACGTTTTAAAATATTAATATGAATTGATTTATATAAGAGATTTATAAATGGATATTTATAAATTGGAATATTGAAATTATAAAACGAGTTTTTATAAGTGTTTGAATGAAGTGAAGATGGATTGCATAAGTGAATGGAATTTATAAAATTATAAATGGTGAAGTTATAAATGAAATTTATAAATAGTAAGATTTATAAATTTTGTGAAGTTATTAAAAGAATGGTTTTGGATAAATGAATAAATCTTATAAGTTATAAGATTTATAATTATGAAGTTTAAAAGAATGATTTTTGGTAAACGAATAAATTATAAGTATTTAACTTATAATATGAACCTTTGGTTTATAATTGAGTTATAAATTGAATAGGTTAATAAAGGAAATTTGTAAAAGGAAGTTATTATAAATAAATAGAAATGGAATTTATAAACGTTGTTTTATAAATTCGCAACGACTTATTTTGATAAGTTAATTTTTATAACTTACTTATGGAGTTATATTCACGTTTTAGACTGTGAATAATCCTTTGAAATGAAATGCATAGAATTGATGAAATTTGTTAACAAAGTATATTCACGTTTTTGAATAGTGAATATTATGTTAAAGAAATTGTTTTGAAATGGGTGTTTTAAATAGAATTAAAACGACCTAGCGATATTTTAAATGTGTTGAGATTCGAAACCATAGATTTCAACATTCATTGTTGAAATAGACGTTTTCAAGAAATAGAAGGAAATGGTGGACTATAACACTGTTGTTATAGTAAATGATTTCCGGAAGGAAATGTTTTGTATAGTATTGGGATTTATATATCTATTTTAATTTTGAATCCCTATACTAGTGATTTTGGGTTGTCGTAACGATGTTTTACGTAACATTCGTTTTGGCCTAAATAAATATGTTAAGAGAATGATTTCCTTATAGAATGAAATATATACTAAATTTCGATTTAAGTATATTGAATATTTTCCAAGTGTTGAAAATAAAAAGATTTTTGAATTACTTATAAATAAATAAGTATGGAAATGTTTTTTCAATGTGAAATGAAAAGTTTAGAGAAATTATCTTTTTGAAGATAAATTGAAATGAATAATTGAAATCGTATATTCATAGATATTTTGAAATATAAATTCACTAAGGAATTTATAAAAGAAAGGGGAATTTGTTTAAAAATAAATGTTGATTTATTTTTGAAGTGTGAAAACTATATATCTAGTAAAGATATTTTGGAAAATAAATAATTTGGAAAATTATTTGGAATCTGGTGATGTGTGCATATCCAGTGATAGTTCAATAACCGACTATCAATATTTACATTTGAATAGGTATTTGTTGGGATTTGCTGAATTTGAATGCTACACTTATTTTTAAATTATTGCGCTCGTTATTTGGATTACCCATTCCGAATAGTGATATGACGTAATGGATAGCATTGATGACCGGTGTTGAAGACCGGATATTTTTGAAAGCAAAAGGACAACTCGTCGAATGTTTTTGCATCGACTGGTCCCCGATATAGAGACTCCATATGTGATGGGAAGTCCGAACGTCATTAGTGAATATCCGGATTGCAAGGACTTCTTTGTAAGTGCCTTCGGTTCTGTTCGAGCCCGGAACAGACTTGTATGGATTGTATGTCTGACGTTACAAATTGAGATATAAAGCAGATTTCTTTCAAATATATTTCTGTTGGTGGCGAAGAATTTATTCTTTTAGCTTAACACCCTTCTCTGAGACGTACGAGCTCAGAGGTTATATAGTTGAAGGTTATCAGCAATATATTCCCAATTTGGTAATGTGACATGCTGAGTGTTGCTGTGAAATGATCATTGTGTTGATCATTTGTGATAGGATCATTTGTTTGATCGTTTATCTTTGTGATCATTTCTATGATCATTTGTTGACCCAAAGCACGGCTTTTGTATAAAGTGTGTTTTTGTGGACGAGACTTCGTCGAGCCTCACACCCCGGAAATGGTCAAAACAGGAAAGATGCAGCAAGGTTATGAGGGGTAGCGCCCTTTAGGGTATGTGCATTTCCTTCTGGAAAAGGGTGGTATCATGGTATGGAGCCCAGATACTTACTCATGTTGAAAACACTTTATTATTGTGTGATGTTGGTGACGAGCGCTCGGTGAAAGGTCCCAAAGGACCGGGGGATGGCATACTCGGTCTGTTGTTACTCAGTTAGGGGTAACCCGGCCTTGTGTTGGTAGAGATCCGGTTTGGTTCTCGGGGATGTCCTTCCAGAGGCATTCTCATGTGGCAATGGGAAGTTCCTTGGCCTGACCATTTGTTGGAAATCCAAAGAAACAATACGAGACTTGTACGGTTTTAGTTGTATAACCTGCCATGGAATGTGGCGGTAACCTGCTATTGAACATGGTAGCTATAGTAGGCATAAGTGCGGAATGTCTATGCTGGCTAAGATTTATATCTTTATTTTCGAAATAATTTCCTACACTATGCACTAGTAATAATAACAAATGTTCTTTTAATGCGTATCAAGCATCTTTGACTATCATAAGGAGAAATCTCCTCCGATTCTGCGTTTGCATGTGTGTGTGTGCGGGAGGCCTTATGGTAGTCTCATTTTTTAAAAGCATTGCGAATTGACTTTAAAAATATTCCTTTATTTTGATTTTAAAGATAAATAAATTATTTTGAGTTCTCACACCAGTCACATGACTGACTCGGAGTTTATTGTTTTCCTTCCTAAACTCTGGGTGCCCACCAATTTCCACACGGGCAGTTAAGAGTTAAGGTTTATCAGGATATTCTGGATATTCAGGAGTTGCTGGAGGCAAGCTGCATGGCATGGCGTATTACTAGTATATAGTATTTCTTTTCCGCTGTTTGTTGTTGTATGTTGTTGTACACTCTGATGATATGATATGATGTAATGTAATGTAATAACTGATATAGTTCTTTGTTTAAAGATTATTCATTATTTATTATATGTTGTTCCGCTGCGATTGTGAGATTCTGATGTTGTTCAGTTGTTGTTTTCTTTCTACTTTCTACCTTCTGATCTCTTCTTCTTTCTTTTTCTTTTCTTTCTTAAACCCTAACATTTCGGTTTTTCGGCAACGAAAAATCGATATCGTTACATTTGGTATCAGAGCTGTTGGTTAAGCGACAACCATGGTTCTGTTGGGTATTACTCATTAGAGATAGAGTCAGTAGTACTCTAGAATGATTTTTAGTGTAATAATAGCTATGAGAGCGTATTTGTTAGTGAATAAAAAAAATTGTTTTATATTGTGTTGACTTATCGGTTGATTGTTTATAGATTCCGGTCGATCTAGTCTAGCTAACTATCGTAGATAGGGATTTCTAAACTCTTAAACCAGATAAATCGACATAGTATTGTTTTAAATTGGGTAAATGGAATAATTTTACCATGATTATATTTTTATATATAAAGGAATAATTTTTCAGAATTATTAAAGTGTATATAAGTTGATTGTTTGGATGTTTGAATAATCTAAGTAAAAGAATAATTGTATAAGCAAAAGAATTATAAGAATTGAATTATAATTAAAGTGATTTACAATTGTGAAATAAACTTATATGTATAAGAAGTGAAACTATATGAATATATTTATGAATATGAGTTGTAAATAAAAATGAATTTAAATTGAATGTTAATCAATTGAAAGTAAATAAAGTTGATATGGAATAATGAACATAAGTGTTGATTCATTAAAAATCCAATGTTATTGGAAGTTGAATAATTGAATGGAAGTCAATTTAATATGAACCAATTGAAAGTGATGGTGTTAAACCAAAATGAATCTAAGCAAAGGAATTTGGTTGTTATTTGATTGTTGATTGATTGTATAAAATTCATTAAGTGTTAATGAAATTAGAAGCTAAAGTAATTGAAATTCAAATTGGAAGTTAAGTGAATCTTAAATAGAACTGAATTTGATTTGGAAGTGAACCAACTTGAATATGAATTAGTGAATATTAACTAATTGAGAATGAATGTTAGTAAGAATATCCAATGTAAACGAATCAAATGTGATTTAAATTGAAAACTATTTCATTAAATATTAATGAGAATATGAATGAATATTGATTTGTTGGATTATAGTTGGTTGATGGTTGAATATATAGCTTTTATTGCATTTGCTATGTTGGCATATATAGTTATTATGTTGCTATATATTGTATATTGATACTATTGCCTATATGCATGATTCTCATGTTGTTTGTTGAGTGTTTAGTAGGTGCGGATCGCGTTTTGCTTCGCATTTGGAGCTCGCTTTCGCGCTATATTAGCCGTATTTGCTTGCTAATAAAATATAAGGTACATATCTCGGATTAAATATCGTACCTTTACACTTTTTTTCCCTTCGGGATGCCTCATTACTTGATGAGATGTATATTTGTGATATATATACTGTCATTTTTTTTTGGATCGAGCCGCGCAAAGGAGACTATGGCGAATTTTTCCGAAAATTTAAGGCGTTAGAATAAATTTGAGAAAATTTGGAAAATTTTGAAAACTATGACTTTGATGAAGTTGAAAGTTAAACAATAGTACTTGTTTTTGAAAAGATAACTAAGTATGATTGGAAAAATTAGTAAAGTTATTATGAGAAGTTTAACTATGGATTTTGGGAAAATTAATAGATTCTGTAACTTTTCTTACTTGTTAATTTCGAGGACGAAATTCTTTTAAGGGGGGAAGATTGTAACGACCCAGAATTTTTATTGATTAAAAATTGGATATTTAATTAATTTTAAATATTAATAAGTGAATTTATGAGTCGAATAAATTTTTATTTTGAATATTGGATTTAATTGAATAATTAAATCGATAATTTAATATGTTAAATTATGGAAATAATTGAAAATTGGGTCAAATATGATTGAAAACGATTTGTAAAATTTTATTTTATCATATTGAAGTTAGAATGATATTTTAGAATTTTTAAAATCGAATTAAAAGTTAATTTGTGAAAATTGAATATTTTAATATTTAATCGACTGGTGAAAATAGCCAATTTTTGAACAGTCTCAGAATTGAACGAGACAAGTTCCATTGGATCCATAATAGTTAGTTATTATCGGATCTCAATTTTCGTAGCAATCGGAGTTATCGTTTGATCGTGGCAGCTCGAAACGCATCGAAATTGTTTTTAATATTAATTTGGCGAGTTAAAATAGCCAATTTTCAAAAGTCTCGGATTTCGACGAAACCAGTTTCATCGGATCCGTAATGTGATATTATTGTAAGGTTTAAAATTTCAAGTCAATTGGATTTACCGTTTGTCCGTTGCAAATTAAAACGCCTAGAAAATCGTTTAAATCGGTTTAATTTAAATTGAACGTTTATAGCCATAACTCGCACAGATGTCCGAATTAGCTTCCGAAACCTGTTACATTGTGTCCGGAATGCGGGATAAACCTTAGGAACGTCGGTCACTGCACGTAAATCGGAGTTTGGAAAATCGAAATGAATAGTGTTCGTTTTTTCTCTATAAATAGACCATAAGCCCTTCATAAATTAAAAAAAATAATATAAAACCCTAGTTCTATATGCAGCCGCCACCATAGAACCAAAGGCCAGAATTCACTTTCGATTCTCCTCAAATATCTTTAAATCTACACAACGATTCGACGAACTTTCAACTGCAAACTTGTAGAGCACAACATGTTCTACGTATCCAACGGTTAAGATGTGAAATGGAGCTGTATTCTGTGAGATAATTAGCCGCGTTCATCTGCAGTTCGGCCTCGTAATACGCGCCAAGATGGCGACCGAGCTCTACGTGATTTGGGCCGAAGATGGCTCTTGCAATGGGCGTTGAAATGAGGGTGTTTGATCGTCTTCAAGATGATGGAGGTGATCGAAGGAATTAACCCTAGTTTTGAGTTCTATGGGTTTTGTGCGGCCTGGAGATTAACGTGAGAAGGAAGAAGCTAATGCACGGTCGAGATTGCATGGGCTTGGATCCAATGGCTCTGAATGAAGTGGGTTTAAATTTTTTTAAAGAAATTGTAAATTATGAATATAAATTTGTGTAAATCTTTGAAAAATCATAACTTTTTCATACGAGGTCGAAAACACGCGAAACCAGTTGCGTTAGAATCGTATGGACGAGAAATACGCCATGGAATTGGATTGGAGTCGTTTGGAGTTAGTGAAAATTTTGGATAAAATTAAACGCGCGTTTAATTTTATTCGAAATAAATCGCTAAAACGAAATTGAAATCAAGGTGAGAACTTCTCACTCAATCGAATCAGTTTCGATTTTTATTTTAAATAGTTAGATTTAAAATTGTTGAATGTATGTTTGAATGATGATTGTTATCTATTGATTGTTAAAATAGACATTATGCGCCGTTAGTAAGCGGATGTTATTTATTAAAAACATATACCGCGAATATTTCATAAACAGTGAAATTGGTATTATATATAATAGCAATATATATATATTGGCATATGTATATATTGCAGTTGTTGATTTCCCGCATTTTTTTAGCGGATGAGACCCTGTTGCGCCGTTATTAAGCGGATAATATTATTAATCTCATATACCGCGATAATTTCGTACTGGAGCGAAATTGGTATTGTGCTAATATTTTTGGATACAGGAAAACAGGTTGGAGGGATCCAACTGTATTGCTCAACAGTTTTTATTTGATTTCAGATATTTTAATATTTGATGGATTATCATATTGATATATGATGTCGTTGTGGTCGTGATTGACTATTTGGTGTGTAGCATCATTGGACCCAAATTTTGGGAATTTTAAAAGGATTTTAAAGTGATTTTTTGAAAGTATACGTTTATAAAATATTTTTGGAATTGATCCATTTTAAAATAAATAAACGTTATAAATTTTAGTGTACAAAATTATGATTTTTAAGAGATATAGTTAAAAGGTTGATTTTTGAAACTATGGGGTTAAAGATCATATAAAGTAAATTAAATTGGGATTTTTTGGATTTATTATAAAAAGTTTAAATATAGGATTTATAAAATTTGATTATTTTGTAAATCAAGAGAATGGTGAAATTATAAAGGAATTTAAAGACGTTTTAAAATATTAATATGAATTGATTTATATAAGAGATTTATAAATGGATATTTATAAATTGGAATATTGAAATTATAAAACGAGTTTTTATAAGTGTTTGAATGAAGTGAAGATGGATTGCATAAGTGAATGGAATTTATAAAATTATAAATGGTGAAGTTATAAATGAAATTTATAAATAGTAAGATTTATAAATTTTGTAAAGTTATTAAAAGAATGGTTTTGGATAAATGAATAAATCTTATAAGTTATAAGATTTATAATTATGAAGTTTAAAAGAATGATTTTTGGTAAACGAATAAATTATAAGTATTTAACTTATAATATGAACCTTTGGTTTATAATTGAGTTATAAATTGAATAGGTTAATAAAGGAAATTTGTAAAAGGAAGTTATTATAAATAAATAGAAATGGAATTTATAAACGTTGTTTTATAAATTCGCAACGACTTATTTTGATAAGTTAATTTTTATAACTTACTTATGGAGTTATATTCACGTTTTAGACTGTGAATAATCCTTTGAAATGAAATGCATAGAATTGATGAAATTTGTTAACAAAGTATATTCACGTTTTTGAATAGTGAATATTATGTTAAAGAAATTGTTTTGAAATGGGTGTTTTAAATAGAATTAAAACGACCTAGCGATATTTTAAATGTGTTGAGATTCGAAACCATAGATTTCAACATTCATTGTTGAAATAGACGTTTTCAAGAAATAGAAGGAAATGGTGGACTATAACACTGTTGTTATAGTAAATGATTTCCGAAAGGAAATGTTTTGTATAGTATTGGGATTTATATATCTATTTTAATTTTGAATCCCTATACTAGTGATTTTGGGTTGTCGTAACGATGTTTTACGTAACATTCGTTTTGGCCTAAATAAATATGTTAAGAGAATGATTTCCTTATAGAATGAAATATATACTAAATTTCGATTTAAGTATATTGAATATTTTCCAAGTGTTGAAAATAAAAAGATTTGTGAATTACTTATAAATAAATAAGTATGGAAATGTTTTTCCAATGTGAAATGAAAAGTTTAGAGAAATTTTCTTTTTGAAGATAAATTGAAATGAATAATTGAAATCGTATATTCATAGATATTTTGAAATATAAATTCACTAAGGAATTTATAAAAGAAAGGGGAATTTGTTTAAAAATAAATGTTGATTTATTTTTGAAGTGTGAAAACTATATATCTAGTAAAGACATTTTGGAAAATAAATAATTTGGAAAATTATTTGGAATCTGGTGATGTGTGCATATCCAGTGATAGTTCAATAACCGACTATCAATATTTACCTTTGAATAGGTATTTGTTGGGATTTGCTGAATTTGAATGCTACACTTATTTTTAAATTATTGCGCTCGTTATTTGGATTACCCATTCCGAATAGTGATACGACGTAATGGATAGCATTGATGACCGGTGTTGAAGACCGGATATTTTTGAAAGCAAAAGGACAACTCGTCGAATGTCTTTGCATCGACTGGTCCCCGATATAGAGACTCCATATGTGATGGGAAGTCCGAACGTCATTAGTGAATATCCGGATTGCAAGGACTTCTTTGTAAGTGCCTTCGGTTCTGTTCGAGCCCGGAACAGACTTGTATGGATTGTATGTCTGACATTACAAATTGAGATATAAAGCAGATTTCTTTCAAATATATTTCTGTTGGTGGCGAAGAATTTATTCTTTTAGCTTAACACCCTTCTCTGAGACGTACGAGCTCAGAGGTTATATAGTTGAAGGTTATCAGCAATATATTCCCAATTTGGTAATGTGACATGCTG
Organism: Allium cepa; assembly: GCA_030765085.1. NCBI lineage: Eukaryota > Viridiplantae > Streptophyta > Magnoliopsida > Asparagales > Amaryllidaceae > Allium > Allium cepa. Next base: position 907,466,155 of record CM060940.1, read on the forward strand.
AGTGTTGCTGTGAAATGATCATTGTGTTGATCATTTGTGATAGGATCATTTGTTTGATCGTTTATCTTTGTGATCATTTCTATGATCATTTGTTGACCCAAAGCACGGCTTTTGTATAAAGTGTGTTTTTGTGGACGAGACTTCGTCGAGCCTCACACCCCGGAAATGGTCAAAACATGAAAGATGCAGCAAGGTTATGAGGGGTAGCGCCCTTTAGGGTATGTGCATTTCCTTCTGGAAAAGGGTGGTATCATGGTATGGAGCCCAGATACTTACTCATGTTGAAAACACTTTATGATTGTGTGATGTTGGTGACGAGCGCTCGGTGAAAGGTCCCAAAGGACCGGGGGATGGCATACTCTGTCTGTTGTTACTCAGTTAGGGGTAACCCGGCCTTGTGTTGGTAGAGATCCGGTTTGGTTCTCGGGGATGTCCTTCCAGAGGCATTCTCATGTGGCAATGGGAAGTTCCTTGGCCTGACCATTTGTTGGAAATCCAAAGAAACAATACGAGACTTGTACGGTTTTAGTTGTATAACCTGCCATGGAATGTGGCGGTAACCTGCTATTGAACATGGTAGCTATAGTAGGCATAAGTGCGGAATGTCTATGCTGGCTAAGATTTATATCTTTATTTTCGAAATAATTTCCTACACTATGCACTAGTAATAATAACAAATGTTCTTTTAATGCGTATCAAGCATCTTTGACTATCATAAGGAGAAATCTTCTCCGATTCTGCGTTTGCATGTGTGTGTGTGCGGGAGGCCTTATGGTAGTCTCATTTTTTAAAAGCATTGCGAATTGACTTTAAAAATATTCCTTTATTTTGATTTTAAAGATAAATAAATTATTTTGAGTTCTCACACCAGTCACATGACTGACTCGGAGTTTATTGTTTTCCTTCCTAAACTCTGGGTGCCCACCAATTTCCACACGGGCAGTTAAGAGTTAAGGTTTATCAGGATATTCTGGATATTCAGGAGTTGCTGGAGGCAAGCTGCATGGCATGGCGTATTACTAGTATATAGTATTTCTTTTCCGCTGTTTGTTGTTGTATGTTGTTGTACACTCTGATGACATGATATGATGTAATGTAATGTAATAACTGATATAGTTCTTTGTTTAAAGATTATTCATTATTTATTATATGTTGTTCCGCTGCGATTGTGAGATTCTGATGTTGTTCAGTTGTTGTTTTCTTTCTACTTTCTACCTTCTGATCTCTTCTTCTTTCTTTTTCTTTTCTTTCTTAAACCCTAACATTTCGGTTTTTCGACAACGAAAAATCGATATCGTTACATTTGGTATCAGAGCTGTTGGTTAAGCGACAACCATGGTTCTGTTGGGTATTACTCATTAGAGATAGAGTCAGTAGTACTCTAGAATGAGTTTGAGTGTAATAATAGCTATGAGAGCGTATTTGTTAGTGAATAAAAAAAATTGTTTTATATTGTGTTGACTTATCGGTTGATTGTTTATAGATTCCGGTCGATCTAGTCTAGCTAACTATCGTAGATAGGGGTTTCTAAACTCTTAAACCAGATAAATCGACATAGTATTGTTTTAAATTGGGTAAATGGAATAATTTTACCATGATTATATTTTTATATATAAAGGAATAATTTTTCAGAATTATTAAAGTGTATATAAGTTGATTGTTTGGATGTTTGAATAATCTAAGTAAAAGAATAATTGTATAAGCAAAAGAATTATAAGAATTGAATTATAATTAAAGTGATTTACAATTGTGAAATAAACTTATATGTATAAGAAGTGAAACTATATGAATATATTTATGAATATGAGTTGTAAATAAAAATGAATTTAAATTGAATGTTAATCAATTGAAAGTAAATAAAGTTGATATGGAATAATGAACATAAGTGTTGATTCATTAAAAATCCAATGTTATTGGAAGTTGAATAATTGAATGGAAGTCAATTTAATATGAACCAATTGAAAGTGATGGTGTTAAACCAAAATGAATCTAAGCAAAGGAATTTGGTTGTTATTTGATTGTTGATTGATTGTATAAAATTCATTAAGTGTTAATGAAATTAGAAGCTAAAGTAATTGAAATTCAAATTGGAAGTTAAGTGAATCTTAAATAGAACTGAATTTGATTTGGAAGTGAACCAACTTGAATATGAATTAGTGAATATTAACTAATTGAGAATGAATGTTAGTAAGAATATCCAATGTAAACGAATCAAATGTGATTTAAATTGAAAACTATTTCATTAAATATTAATGAGAATATGAATGAATATTGATTTGTTGGATTATAGTTGGTTGATGGTTGAATATATAGCTTTTATTGCATTTGCTATGTTGGCATATATAGTTATTATGTTGCTATATGTTGTATATTGATACTATTGCCTATATGCATGATTCTCATGTTGTTTGTTGAGTGTTTAGTAGGTGCGGATCGCGTTTTGCTTCGCATTTGGAGCTCGCTTTCGCGCTATATTAGCCGTATTTGCTTGCTAATAAAATATAAGGTACATATCTCGGATTAAATATCGTACCTTTACACTTTTTTTCCCTTCGGGATGCCTCATTACTTGATGAGATGTATATTTGTGATATATATACTGTCATTTTTTTTCGGATCGAGCCGCGCAAAGGAGACTATGGCGAATTTTTCCGAAAATTTAAGGCGTTGGAAAAAATTTGAGAAAATTTGGAAAATTTTGAAAACTATGACTTTGATTTGAAGTTGAAAGTTAAACAATAGTACTTGTTTTTGAAAAGATAACTAAGTATGATTGGAAAAATTAGTAAAGTTATTATGAGAAGTTTAACTATGGATTTTGGGAAAATTAATAGATTCTGTAACTTTTCTTACTTGTTAATTTCGAGGACGAAATTCTTTTAAGGGGGGAAGATTGTAACGACCCAGAATTTTTATTGATTAAAAATTGGATATTTAATTAATTTTAAATATTAATAAGTGAATTTATGAGTCGAATAAATTTTTATTTTGAATATTGGATTTAATTGAATAATTAAATCGATAATTTAATATGTTAAATTATGGAAATAATTGAAAATTGGGTCAAATATGATTGAAAACGATTTGTAAAATTTTATTTTATCATATTGAAGTTAGAATGATATTTTAGAATTTTTAAAATCGAATTAAAAGTTAATTTGTGAAAATTGAATATTTTAATATTTAATCGACTGGTGAAAATAGCCAATTTTTGAACAGTCTCAGAATTGAACGAGACAAGTTCCATTGGATCCATAATAGTTAGTTATTATCGGATCTCAATTTTCGTAGCAATCGGAGTTATCGTTTGATCGTGGCAGCTCGAAACGCATCGAAATTGTTTTTAATATTAATTTGGCGAGTTAAAATAGCCAATTTTCAAAAGTCTCGGATTTCGACGAAACCAGTTTCATCGGATCCGTAATGTGATATTATTGTAAGGTTTAAAATTTCAAGTCAATTGGATTTACCGTTTGTCCGTTGCAAATTAAAACGCCTAGAAAATCGTTTAAATCGGTTTAATTTAAATTGAACGTTTATAGCCATAACTCGCACAGATGTCCGAATTAGCTTCCAAAACCTGTTACATTGTGTCCGGAATGCGGGATAAACCTTAGGAACGTCGGTCACTGCACGTATATCGGAGTTTGGAAAATCGAAATGAATAGTGTTCGTTTTTTCTCTATAAATAGACCATAAGCCCTTCATAAATTAAAAAAAATAATATAAAACCCTAGTTCTATATGCAGCCGCCACCATAGAACCAAAGGCCAGAATTCACTTTCGATTCTCCTCAAATATCTTTAAATCTACACAACGATTCGACGAACTTTCAACTGCAAACTTGTAGAGCACAACATGTTCTACGTATCCAACGGTTAAGATGTGAAATGGAGCTGTATTCTGTGAGATAATTAGCCGCGTTCATCTGCAGTTCGGCCTCGTAATACGCGCCAAGATGGCGACCGATCTCTACGTGATTTGGGCCGAAGATGGCTCTTGCAATGGGCGTTGAAATGAGGGTGTTTGATCGTCTTCAAGATGATGGAGGTGATCGAAGGAATTAACCCTAGTTTTGAGTTCTATGGGTTTTGTGCGGCCTGGAGATTAACGTGAGAAGGAAGAAGCTAATGCACGGTCGAGATTGCATGGGCTTGGATCCAATGGCTCTGTATGAAGTGGGTTTAATTTTTTTTAAAGAAATTGTAAATTATGAATATAAATTTGTGTAAATCTTTGAAAAATCATAACTTTTTCATACGAGGTCGAAAACACGCGAAACCAGTTGCGTTAGAATCGTATGGACGAGAACTACGCCATGGAATTGGATTGGAGTCGTTTGGAGTTAGTGAAAATTTTGGATAAAATTAAACGCGCGTTTAATTTTATTCGAAATAAATCGCTAAAACGAAATTGAAATCAAGGTGAGAACTTCTCACTCAATCGAATCAGTTTCGATTTTTATTTTAAATAGTTAGATTTAAAATTGTTGAATGTATGTTTGAATGATGATTGTTATCTATTGATTGTTAAAATAGACATTATGCGCCGTTAGTAAGCGGATGTTATTTATTAAAAACATATACCGCGAATATTTCATAAACAGTGAAATTGGTATTATATATAATAGCAATATATATATATTGGCATATGTATATATTGCAGTTGTTGATTTCCCCCATTTTTTTAGCGGATGAGACCCTATTGCGCCGTTATTAAGCGGATAATCTTATTAATCCCATATACCGCGATAATTTCGTACTGGAGCGAAATTGGTATTGTGCTAATATTTTTGGATGCAGGAAAACAGGTTGGAGGGATCCAACTGGATTCCTCAACAGTTTTTATTTGATTTCAGATATTTTGATATTTGATGGATTATCATATTGATATATGATGTCGTTGTGGTCGTGATTGACTATTTGGTGTGTAGCATCATTGGACCCAAATTTTAGGAATTTTAAAAGGATTTTAAAGTGATTTTTTGAAAGTATACGTTTATAAAATATTTTTGGAATTGATCCATTTTAAAATAAATAAACGTTATAAATTTTAGTGTACAAAATTATGATTTTTAAGAGATATAGTTAAAAGGTTGATTTTTGAAAATATGGGGTTAAAGATCTTATAAAGTAAATTAAATTGGGATTTTTTGGATTTATTATAAAAAGTTTAAATATAGGATTTATAAAATTTGATTATTTTGTAAATCAAGAGAATGGTGAAATTATAAAGGAATTTAAAGACGTTTTAAAATATTAATATGAATTGATTTATATAAGAGATTTATAAATGGATATTTATAAATTGGAATATTGAAATTATAAAACGAGTTTTTATAAGTGTTTGAATGAAGTGAAGATGGATTGCATAAGTGAATGGAATTTATAAAATTATAAATGGTGAAGTTATAAATGAAATTTATAAATAGTAAGATTTATAAATTTTGTGAAGTTATTAAAAGAATGGTTTTGGATAAATGAATAAATCTTATAAGTTATAAGATTTATAATTATGAAGTTTAAAAGAATGATTTTTGGTAAACGAATAAATTATAAGTATTTAACTTATAATATGAACCTTTGGTTTATAATTGAGTTATAAATTGAATAGGTTAATAAAGGAAATTTGTAAAAGGAAGTTATTATAAATAAATAGAAATGGAATTTATAAACGTTGTTTTATAAATTCGCAACGACTTATTTTGATAAGTTAATTTTTATAACTTACTTATGGAGTTATATTCACGTTTTAGACTGTGAATAATCCTTTGAAATGAAATGCATAGAATTGATGAAATTTGTTAACAAAGTATATTCACGTTTTTGAATAGTGAATATTATGTTAAAGAAATTGTTTTGAAATGGGTGTTTTAAATAGAATTAAAACGACCTAGCGATATTTTAAATGTGTTGAGATTCGAAACCATAGATTTCAACATTCATTGTTGAAATAGACGTTTTCGAGAAATAGAAGGAAATGGTGGACTATAACACTGTTGTTATAGTAAATGATTTCCGAAAGGAAATGTTTTGTATAGTATTGGGATTTATATATCTATTTTAATTTTGAATCCCTATACTAGTGATTTTGGGTTGTCGTAACGATGTTTTACGTAACATTCGTTTTGGCCTAAATAAATATGTTAAGAGAATGATTTCCTTATAGAATGAAATATATACTAAATTTCGATTTAAGTATATTGAATATTTTCCAAGTGTTGAAAATAAAAAGATTTGTGAATTACTTATAAATAAATAAGTATGGAAATGTTTTTCCAATGTGAAATGAACAGTTTAGAGAATTGTCTTTTTGAAGATAAATTGAAATGAATAATTGAAATCGTATATTCATAGATATTTGAAAATATAAATTCACTAAGGAATTTATAAAAGAAAGGGGAATTTGTTTAAAATTAAATGTTGATTTATTTTTGAAGTGTGAAAACTATATATCTAGTAAAGATATTTTGGAAAATAAATAATTTTGAAAATTATTTGGAATCTGGTGATGTGTGCATATCCAGTGATAGTTCAATAACCGACTATCAATATTTACCTTTGAATAGGTATTTGTTGGGAATTGCTGAATTTGAATGCTACACTTATTTTTAAATTATTGCGCTCGTTATTCGGATTACCCATTCCGAATAGTGATACGACGTAATGGATAGCATTGATGACCGGTGTTGAAGACCGGATATTTTTGAAAGCGAAAGGACAACTCGTCGAATGTCTTTGCATCGACTGGTCCCCGATATAGAGACTCCATATGTAAGTTTGAACGTGATTAGTGAATATCCGGATTGCAAGGACTTCTTTATAAGTGCCTTCGGTTCTGTTCGAGCCCGGAACAGACTTGTATGGATTGTATGTCTGACATTACAAATTGAGATATAAAGCAGATTTCTTTCAAATATATTTCTGTTGGTGGCGAAGAATTTATTCTTTTAGCTTAACACTCTTCTCTGAGACGTACGAGCTCAGAGGTTATATAGTTGAAGGTTATCAGCAATATATTCCCAATTTGGTAATGTGACATGCTGAGTGTTGCTGTGAAATGATCATTGTGTTGATCATTTGTGATAGGATCATTTGTTTGATCGTTTATCTTTGTGATCATTTCTATGATCATTTGTTGACCCAAAGCACGGCTTTTGTATAAAGTGTGTTTTTGTGGACGAGACTTCGTCGAGCCTCACACCCCGGAAATGGTCAAAACAGGAAAGATGCAGCAAGGTTATGAGGGGTAGCGCCCTTTAGGGTATGTGCATTTCCTTCTGGAAAAGGGTGGTATCATGGTATGGAGCCCAGATACTTACTCATGTTGAAAACACTTTATGATTGTGTGATGTTGGTGACGAGCGCTCGGTGAAAGGTCCCAAAGGACCGGGGGATGGCATACTCGGTCAGTTGTTACTCAGTTAGGGGTAACCCGGCCTTGTGTTGGTAGAGATCCGGTTTGGTTCTCGGGGATGTCCATCCAGAGGCATTCTCATGTGGCAATGGGAAGTTTCTTGGCCTGACCATTTGTTGGAAATCCAAAGAAACAATACGAGACTTGTACGGTTTTAGTTGTATAACCTGCCATGGAATGTGGCGGTAACCTGCTATTGAACATGGTAGCTATAGTAGGCATAAGTGCGGAATGTCTATGCTGGCTAAGATTTATATCTTTATTTTCGAAATAATTTCCTACACTATGCACTAGTAATAATAACAAATGTTCTTTTAATGCGTATCAAGCATCTTTGACTATCATAAGGAGAAATCTCCTCCGATTCTGCGTTTGCATGTGTGTGTGTGCGGGAGGCCTTATGGTAGTCTCAATTTTTAAAAGCATTGCGAATTGACTTTAAAAAATTCCTTTATTTTGATTTTAAAGATAAATAAATTATTTTGAGTTCTCACACCAGTCACATGACTGACTCGGAGTTTATTATTTTCCTTCCTAAACTCTGGGTGCCCACCAATTTCCACACGGGCAGTTAAGAGTTAAGGTTTATCAGGATATTCTGGATATTCAGGAGTTGCTGGAGGCAAGCTGCATGGCATGGCGTATTACTAGTATATAGTATTTCTTTTCCGTTGTTTGTTGTTGTATGTTGTTGTACACTCTGATGATATGATATGATGTAATGTAATGTAATAACTGATATAGTTCTTTGTTTAAAGATTATTCATTATTTATTATATGTTGTTCCGCTGCGATTGTGAGATTCTGATGTTGTTCAGTTCTTGTTTTCTTTCTACTTTCTACCTTCTGATCTCTTCTTCTTTCTTTTTCTTTTCTTTCTTAAACCCTAACATTTCGGTTTTTTGGCAACGAAAAATCGATATCGTTACACTAAATGAAAGGAAAACGGAAGAAAATGAAAAAAGAAGCTAATGAATAAGAAATAAAACCAATCTACTTGCATGGAAAATAAATCTATACTAACATGAAAGGAAAATAAACAAGTAAAGGAAAAAAACAATGTATTAAAGTTGCATAAGAAAAGAAATTACATAAAAGAAATGACAAAGTAGCCATGAAAAGGAAAGAGAGCTTGTATTTTATTTTGAGCCTAAATTAATGAAGAGGAAGAGAGTTACATGAAACATAAGGGGTATAAATACATGGATGAAACCCTAATTCATATTTTTGGGGAATTCCTACTTAGGAAATATGGTGGCCAAGCAATCATTAACATGTCTTAATCCCCCACTTAAATGTGCATGAAGCTTTAATGGTCTTTAGCATGTGCATTAGCCTCTAATTTGTACATGAAGGTATGTGGGTAGGTGGGGTCCTCCATGATCTTCAATTTGAATTATTTCCATCTTCATTCCCTTGTACCTTCTTTGTGCATGCATAATCCTTCATGAAACCACTTGTAATTGAGTTTAAATTCCTAAAAAATGATATAGCAATTTCCAATTAAATTTTCTCAAATTAATATATGCACAAAGATGACCATTTTGCCCCTATATGAAGATGAGTATGTGAAGTTTCAAAAATGATTTGAATTTTGGTTTAAACAAGTTAAAATACCCAATATGGTCATTTATTTAATTTAAATAGATTAAATATGGTGGTAAAAATATGCACATTTACATGCACATCAAATACCCCCACACTTACCTTTTTATTCATCCTCGAATAAAGAAAAACTAAAATAAATCCGTTTTCGTAGGGAACACGATTGCATTGAGCATATGCAACAAGCCGCTAAACCTCTAGGTGTCTCCAGTAGGACGAGTGTTGTCTCATGAGGGTTTTCAGTGGATACTACCCACAAAATCCAAATGCAGGATGAAATATTTACAAAATGCAAGATTTATTTACAAAAAGATGAATGCGAGTTTTTGAGAAAATATTTACAATGAAGGATTCACTTTTAAATGGACACAAATAAGTTAAATATAGGTTTCGGCCATTATCTTGAAAATTTTAGTCATTTACTCATCAAAATTTCCAACATAAATCAAGTTATCATAGCAAATAGACTATAGTTTAACTCGTTGTTTCGGTCGATAACAGAATGTAACTATGAAATGGATCCTTACTTGATTATCAAAGTTTATCAAAGTGGTATATTTATTTCTTTTCGATAACAAGTCAAATCAAATAAGTTAAAATAGTGCTTGGATATCATTTTCTTACTCTCTCCATTTTTTATTTCGAAAATTTTATTGATATTAATAATCTTTACATATGCCTAACTCAAAAAACTGAGGCCAGATATATTACCCATGCATTGCCTTGCAGGCTTATGTGATAGGAATACAGAGCGTGGCGAGTGAACACATGAGTGTGAGCACCTATCGACTGTATGCATTATTAATAAAAGAATTTTTATATGTACATACACCTAGATCAGATAAATTAAGGCCAGGTATACCAATCATGCAGTGCCCTTCGGGCTTACGTGAGAAAGGTACAGAGCATGGCGAGTGAACACACAAATGTGTACACCTGTCGACCGTAGGTGTTAATAGAAAAAATATATATATATATATACAGATGTTTTGTTTTTTTATATGGTTTTTTAGTAAGAGAGAGAGAGAGTTTTGCAAAATCGTCTTAGCACCATTTAACTTAGAAGACAAAAAAATGTTATATCTTTTACTTTAAATCAACCACTTTTTAAAACAAAGATTTTCAATTAGGATACATCCATAATTATTACGTATGAATCTTCCTATATACTAGTTAAACCATTGTTATTTGTAATCAAACTTCATTTTTATCTTTGTTAAGACAGATGAATTTTCAAATTTTCAATTTAATAAACCAAAACCATATATTTATCCTATAGTGTTTCTTTAAAAAAATCAAAAGAAATTTGTTTTTTGGATTTTTTTTTTAGTTTTTAAAAGGTAAGGAAAAAAATAAACCATGAAAAGTTAAAAATGAAGATGAGTCTCCCCCCACACTTGATTTTGACCGCATCCTCATAGTCAACCCAAGTGAAAGGAACGTTTATTATTATTTGCATGAAAACGAAATGTATTTACATGGTATCAGTAAGTATATTGTTAAAAAGTAAATGAAACGGGCTTCCAAAAAACGATTCATTTGTCTCATCAAGTATGTAAGACGCAGTTTAAGCACAGAAAACCAAACCTCAAAAGATTTCAAAGTTGAATGTTGATTTGGAAAAATAAATTTCGTTTTGTTAAAAATCGAATGAGTTGTTTTATTGTCGATGATTTTTGGGGTCGATAAAACAATTGATTGAAGTTCAAGTTTATTTTCGCCAAATTCAAACTAATCATCGATTTCAAAATCAAAATGATGATTCAAATCGCCCCCTTCAGAGTTTAACAACTCATTTTCAAAAATTCCATAAAACTCATGTTCGTTAAATTAGACTTCCTTGGTTGGATTATCAACAACTTTATTGCATAAATCAAGTTCAAAATTCAAAGTTGTTGTATTCAAATTTTCAGAAAAAGGAAGATCGAAGTTTAAATCGAGTTTCTCGCCCTTGAAAGAATTGAAATCTAACCCAATTACCAAATTTTCAACAACTTCGTTATGATCATCATTTTCCATATCAAAAGTTGTTATTTGAAAATCGTCGATTTGGGTAAAAGATGGATTATCGCTTGACTCGTCACATATTGGGATTTGAGTACATTTATTACGTTGATTCAAATATGTTTCGAACACCAAATCCATATTATCATTGTACATTTCATTCATTTGTTTAACAAAGTCAAATTTATGATTATTAACTTGAAAACTTTCAATTTGGACTTGTTAAGGACGAGAATCGTCGATTTCAATAAACGGTGGATTTGATTCTTCAGAAGTTGGGATTTGATTATGATTTTCACGAAAAGTTTTATATTTCTCAAGTAATAAATCCCCGTTATCTTCTTTCATTTGGTCAACAAAATCAAATTCATGACTATTAGTTTGAAAATTTTCAATTTGAATTTGATGAGGACCAAAATTTTCAATTGTATTGTGGTCGAGATTATACCCATTGCCAAATTTGTTTGAAAAGTTGTTTCCGTTTTCATTTTGAGTTTGAAATTCATTTTGGGGATCAAAATTGAATTGGCATGGGTTATAATCGAAATCGTTTGAATTTTGAATTGAACTCAAAATTTGAAATCCTTGACTCGAGTTATTGTACAAATACGAATTACACAATTCATTTATCTTTTGGTTTTCTTGTTTAGAGAGTTCGAGCAAAGACGAAAGGCTATTTTCAAGATTGGAAGGCTGATCATCGTTTTGAAAATTTTGTTGTTTGAAATTCGAATTGTTTATACAGAAGTTGTTCTTAAAATATCCATGTGAATTTGGAGTGACATTATATGAATTGTATTGATTTTCACTACTATTGTAAAATTCAAGTGAATATGGAAATTCAGACATTTTCCTGAATTTTTTTTGGTTTTTTTCTTTATAAAGGAAAATATTTACAAATAAAATTTATTTTTCAAAAGGAAATTGGTTTTTGTTTTGTTTTGGTTTTTTCTGTTTTTCAAAATTTTTCTTTGTTTTTGAAAAGGTTTTATAATTTTTTTGGTTTTTCTAATATTTTTGATGCTTGAAATATCAAAGAAAAAGGAATTAAAAAAATTTCAAAGGAGAAGGAAAATGAATATTCACAATTCCTTTTTTTCAGTTTTGAATTTTGAATTTTTTTTAAATACGCATTAACTAATGCAACTAAATGAATGCAAGAGTTTAATTACCAATTATTTTTCTTAAGTTAACTCAAAATTATATAATCACACTCTGTCTTAAACCAACAAGATAGTTCTCAGCCAGGTAACGGGCAGGGGTTATCGGTGCACCACGAATCACCGTAGCAATGCAGTCGAAAGTTTATGTATCTTTAGAGAAACAATTCAGTATAATATTTACGAATCACCGTAATATTTATGACTGATTATTGTTCTGCCGTAGCCTAGACACCGAGAAAGTAAATTGTTCAAAGAAGACAATTTTTTAATATACAATTAAGTGTTATGATGTCTAAATGTTTTTATTAATCCAAATCAAAAATGAAATTCAAAGCAAAAATTAAACGTGTATTAGCAATGAAACTACGAATGAATTTTGTTTTTGTTTTTGAATTTTTTTTTAAATGCAAGTAAACAACAGTGCAAGACAAACAAAAACGATAGATACATACAATGGAAGGCAAATATAAAAAATTATAAATAAGCAAGAAGTTATTTTTTTAGGCAAGAGCAGCAAATCAAGCAATTTATTTAGCAAGCACTACTGCTCCTCCTGCAATTCTGCTTGGGCAACCTGAAAAGAAAACAAGATATATATAACAAAACAAATGAAAAACAAAACAAAATAACTAAAACAAATTTTTTTGAATTTTTGTTTATATGAAATAGAAATCAAATCAAAGCAAGACAAACTAGTGAAAATAAAACAAACAAAATAGATTGAAACAGATCGAAAGTCACACCGATTAAATGAATTTTTTATTTATTATAAGAAGCTAAAAACAAAAGAATCTAAACCAATTTACCAAACCGACATGAATTAAAACAAATAAAACCCAAATGAATTTTTTATGTTTTTTTATAAAAGAAGAAGAAGACTAAAAACTAAGGGAGTTTTAAAAGAAAATTTTGCAATGCACACTCGGCCCAAAAAGCCCAATTAGCAACTTCCCTCCTCCTTTCTTCTAATAAACATGCAAAACTCCCCCTCTTTTCTAATCAGAAAACCAAACATACAATTCTCCTCTTTCAAAATTAACCTTGCCTCTTTCTAAAATGACCAAATCTAATTCTTGGAACAAATGAAAAAAAAGCAATGCGATTTGCAGTTATTTTGAGTCACTGTCTTGGAATTTGATGAGGTTATGGTTGGCTGAGATGTTCTCGAAGAGGTTGAAATTGCAATAGTCGTTTGCAAAGTTGATCGAGTTGAATTGGTGGAGATTGCTAGAGGCTGGCGGGTTCAATTTTGGGGATTTCGATGATTGGGTGTGAGGAGATTTGTGTGTGGTTGCTGTTGTTGCTAGTTGATGAGGAGATGCTGTGGTCACAGCAGTTGCATGTGATGATGGTAAGGCTTCAGTGGTGATGCAGTCTGATGGTAAGGCTTAAGGTGTAATGAAGTGATATGCGCGTAGAGGACAGAGGAACTTTGAAGCGGATTAATTTTTTTAGGCAATTGCAGGGGGAAATGGTTATGCTATTGAGGAAGTGAAGGTGAAGGCAGTTCTGTTGAATATGAAGGTGATTGTGTGATTGCTACTTGGTGGTCAGGGCACTGAGAGGTTGAAGAACCGATGCAAGGCAGGGGGATGTATTGCAGAAGTGTTTTGGTCAGAAGCTTGTTCAGGCAGTAGCACAACAGTGGTTTGTAGCAGTGGTTGTATTTGACCAGTGAAGTGGTAATGGAGTTTGTATTTTGTTGCTGCTGGCCAGCAATGGTGATGGTCAGAAGTGAATTTGTAGAGCTGAGGTTGCTTGCAAGAGTTGATAGTAGAGGGGTGGGTCTATTTTGTAAACAGAGAGGGTTTGAAAGTGTGGTGACTGGAGATGTAACAGTATCTAAAAGTTTGTACAGAATGTTTGTAAACAATTGAAAACAGAGAACTTGAAAATTACAGAGAATGGATTGCAAAATGAAATGTAAACTGAAAATGAAAAGAGCTAACACAATATATCCATAAGCAATATAAACCAAGATGTTGTGTACACTCCAAGATGCAAGAATCAAAACAGAAATGCAAAAAAAATTTAAAGTAAAATAAAACAGTGAAGAACAACAAGCAAACAATAGAAATTGGCAACAAAAATCAAACAACAAACACACAATTTTTTTTAAATGCAAACAAACACACAAAATAAAACACACAAAAAATCAAATAACAAATAATTTGAAGAATAGAAAATTAAAATCGAATCAAATTGTCCGCCAACAACGCCAAAAACTTGTTCGTCGACGGAAATTCTATCGGTTTAGAAAACTATCGAACGAATTTAAATTAAAAATATCCGCAAGCCCAAGGCGTACTATTGTAGTACGTGACGAGTACGGGTCGATCCGTAGCGAATCGATGATTTTAAAAATTCAATTCAATCTAAGTATACCAAATTCAAGTGAAAGTTAAGCTAGAGAATTAGAGAATTAACTAACTAATCAAAAGAAAAGAGATGCAAATATAAGAGCTAAATGACAATTTAGAGAATAAATCCACTCTCTAGATCATATAGTTCAACACATATGAAATCATGATCCCTCTTTTATGGTCATTAGTGCTTTAATTGATGTGCTTATCATAAGTATGGCATATTTATGCTATGAGTTAGCCAACATAAGCCATCAAACTTTCAAACACCTCTTAAACCACTTACTAACTTTCATGATACTTGACAATGAAAACGAAAATGAAATCTATTTTAAGTATGACCTATTAACTATTGATTATAAATATAGACCATCAAATTTTAATTTCAAATCACTTTCTTTTGCCATAATCATATTTTGATGAAGAGACAATTAGTGTTTGTGATTATTTAAGCATAGCCTATTTGGTGTCAACAACATAGGCTGTAACGCCCCGAAAATTTTCGACTTTCGAAAATTCAACATCGATACTCACTTTATCGACTGCCGAGAAATCGAAGGCCGGAAACCGAGATGTTAGGGTTTTTAAAAAAAAAAATTAAGAAAAGAAAGAGGTAGAAGAAGAGAGAAAAGATAGAAAATAGAGAAAGAAAACAGAACGGAAAGAACATAGAACAACAACAGAAACAGAATCTCACAATTCGCAGCGGAACAACATATAATAATAAATGAATAATTTTTAAACAAAGAACTATATCAGTTATTACATTACATCACATTTCATTACATCATATCATTACATCAGAGTGTACCACAACATACAACAACAAACAGTGCAGCGGAAAAAGAATACTATATACTAGTAATACGCCATGCCATCCAGCTTGCCTCCAGCAACTCCAGAATATCCAAAATATCCTGATAAACCTCAACTCTTAACTGCCCGTGTGGAAATTGGTGGGCACCCAGAGTTTAGGAAGGAAAACAATAAACTCCGAGTCAGTCATGTGACTGGTGTGAGAACTCAAAACAGTTTATTTATCTTTAAAATCAAAATAGAGGAATATTTTTAAATTCAATTCGCAATGCTTTTAAAAATGAGACTACCATAAGGCCTCCCGCACACACACACATGCAAACGCAGAATCGGAGGAGATTTCTCCTTATGATAGTCAAAGATGCTTGATACGCATTTAAAATAACATTTGATATTATTACTAGTGCATAGTGTAGAGAAAAATCATTTCGAAAACAAAGATATAAATCTTAGCCAGCATAGACATTCCGCACTTATGCCTACTATAGCTACCATGTTCAATAGCAGGTTACCGCCACATTCCATGGCAGGTTATACAACTAAAACCGTACAAGTCTCGTATTGTTTCTTTGGATTTCCAACAAATGGTCAGGCCAAGGAACTTCCCATTGCCACATGAGAATGCCTCTGGATGGACATCCCCGAGAACCAAACCGGATCTCTACCAACACAAGGCCGGGTTACCCCTAACTGAGTAATAACTGACCGAATATGTCATCCCCCGGTCCTTTGCGACCTTTATCACCGAGCGCTCGTAATCAATTCACACAATCATAAAGTGTTTTCAACATGAGTAAGTATCTGGGCTCCATACCATGATACCACCCTTTTCCAGAAGGAAATGCACATATCCTAAAGGGCGCTACCCCTCATAACCTTGCCGCATCTTTCCTGTTTTGACCATTTCCGGGATGTGAGGCTCGACGAATTCACGTCCACAAAAACATACTTTATACAAAAGCCATGCTTTGGGTCAACAAATGATAAACACAATGATCACTAAGATAGACGATCAAACAAATGATCATATCACAAATAATCAACACAATGATCATTTCAGCAACACTCAGCATGTCACATTACCAAATTGGGAATATATCGCTGATAACTTCAACTATATAACCTCTGAGCTCGTACGTCTTAGAGAAGGATGTTAAGCTAAAAGAATAAATTCTCCGCCACCAACAGAAATATATTTGAAAGAAATCGGCTTTATATCTCAACTTGTAATGTCAGGCATACTATCCATACAAGTCTGTTCCGGGATCGAACAAAACCGAAGGCACTTACAAAGAAGTCCTTGCAATCCGGATATCCACAATCCTGATCGGATTTCCCATCACTTATGGAATCTCTATACCAGGAGCGACCCAGTGCAGAGACAATCGATAGGTCATCCTATCGCTCTCGCAAATACCGGTCTTCAACACCTATCTTCAAATGCTATTCACAACGACGTATCACATATTCGGAATGGGTTATACGACCCCATGGTCCTTTCCCGGTTAACCCGAATAGTGAGCGCTTATTCAAAAATAAGTGTGCATTCAAATTCAAACAAATCACATCAAATACCCATTCAAAGGGAAATATTGATAGTCGGCTATTGAACTATAAATGGATATGCACACATCACCAGATTCCAAATAATTTTCCAAATTATTTATTTTCCAAAATATCTTTACAAGATAAATAATTTCAATGCCTCAAAAATAAATCAATATTTATTTTCCATACAAATTCCACTTTCTCATATAAATTACTTAGTGAATTTATATTCCAAAATATCCATGAATAACCGATTTCAATTATTCATTTTCAATTTATCTTCAAAAAGATAAATTCTCAAAACGTTTCATTTCACATTAGAAAAACATTTCCGTACTTATTTATTCATAAGTAATTCACAAATTTTATTTATTTTCAACACTTAGAAAATATTCAATATACTTAAATCGAATTAAGTATATATTTCATTCTTTAAGGAAATCATTCTCTTAACCATATTTATTTGGACCAAAACGAATGTTGCGTAAAACATCGTTACGACAACCCAAAATCACTAGTATATAAATCCCAATACTATTCAAACCATTTCCTTTCGGAAATCATTTACTATAACAACAGTGTTATAGTCCACCATTTCCTTTTATTTCTCGAAAACGTCTATTTCAACAATAAATGTTGAAATCTATGGTTTCGAATCTCAACACCTTTTAAAACATCGTTAGATCGTTTTAATTCTATTTAAAACATCATATCTAAAACAATTTCTTTAACATATTATTCACTATTCAAAAACGTGAATATACTTTGTTAACAGATTCCATCAATTCTATACATTTTATTTTAAAGGATTATTCACAGTCTAAAACGTGAATATAACTCCATTTATAAGTTATAACAATTAACTTATCAAAATAAGTCGTTTGCGAATTTATAAAACAACGTTTATAAATTCCATTTCTATTTATTTATAAAAACTTCCTTTTTTTATAAATTCCTTTATTAACCTATTCCAGTTTATAACTCAATTATAAGCTAAAAGTTCATATTATAAGTTAAATACTTATAAAACGATTATTTTACAAAATCGTTCTTTTAAAGACTTTCCAAATCATAAATCTTATAACTTATAAGATTCATTTATTTAACCAAATCTATTCTTCAATTAACTTCACAAATTTATAAATCTTACTATTAATAAATTTTGTTTATAACTTCACAGTTTATAATTCTATAAATTTCATTCATTTACGAAATTCATTTTCACTTCATTCAAACACTTATAAAAACTCGTTTTATAATGTCAATATTTCAATTTATAAATATCCATTTATAAATCTCTTAATATAAATCAGTTTATACTATTATTTTAAAACGTCTTTAAACTCCTTTAAAAACTTCATCATTTTGATTTATAAAATAATCAAATTTTATAAATCCTATTTTTAAACTTTTAATAATAAATTCAAAAATCCAGTTTAAACTATTTTATAAAATCATTAGTTCATATTTCTCAAAAATCAGCTTTTAACTATATTTCACAAAAACCATAATTTTATAACTTTAAAAATTATATCGTTCATTTACTTATAATGGATCAATTCTAAAAATATAGTATATTTTCAAAATCACTTTAAAATCATTTTAAAACTCCAAAATTTGGTCCAATGATGCTATACACCAAACAGTCAATCACGACTATAACGATCCATCATATATCGATATGATAATCCATCAAATATCAAAATATCTGAAATCAAATAAAAACTGTTGAGGAATCCAGTTGGATCCCTCCAACCTGTTTCCTACATCCAAAAACATTAGCACAATACCAATTTCGCTCCAGTACGAAATTATCGCGGTATATGTTTTTATTAAATATTATCCGCTTAATAACGGCGTAATAGGGTCTCATCCGCTAAAAAATACGGGAAATCAATCAACTGCAATATATACATATGCCAATATATATATATTGATATTATTTATAATACCAATTTCACTGTTTATGAAATATTCGCGGTATATGTTTTTAATAAATAACATCCGCTTACTAACGGCGCATAATGTCTATTTTAACAATCAATAGATAACAATCATCAATTCAGACATGCATTCAAATATTTTAAATCTAACTATTTAAAATAAAATCGAAACCGATTCGATTGAGTGAGAAGTTCTCACCTTGATTTTATTTCGTTTTAGCGATTTATTTCGAATAAAATTAAACGCGCGTTTAATTTTACCCGAAATTCTCACTAACTCCAAACGTTTCCAAACCAACTCCATCGCGTAGTGCTCGTCCATACGATTCCAACGCAACTGGTTTCGCGCGTTTTCGACCTCGTATGAAAAAGTTATGATTTTATGAAGTTACACGATTTTTTATATATATAAATTACAACAAATCATATAATTTTAAACCCTCACTTAATCACCACCGTACGTTTGTGAGATTTGCATCAGGGTCGTGCGTATGCTTTCTCTTCTTCTCCTCATTCACGTACGCAACCTACAGGCCGAACCCAACATCAACTTTAAACCCTAATTCACGCGAGCAAGATACTCAACTTCACATCGATCAGCAGGTGCCAAATTGAAGCCCTACACCCATACTCCACTCGACCAGAACACGGCTAGGCTCGGCCCTGTAGTTTGTCTTGAAACGCGTGATGAACGGCAGGAGGACGCGGCGCCATTCCTCCCTCCTCGACGCGAATTAAACGATCACCACCGTTCAATTTGAAGACCTCACTCTCCTCTATAAGTTTGTAGTTGACACTATTCGCTAATTGTTTGTGGATTGAAAGATTTGAAGGGAAGAAAATGAACAAATTTCGGCCATCCATTGCAGTTGCTGGCGGCTAGGGTTTAGTTGGTTTATTTTTTTATTTTTTTATAAATGAAGGGTTGGGTGTATTTATAGAAGAAAATTCGAACACTATTCATTCGGAAATTCCGAACTCCGATTTACGCGCCGAAACTGACGTTCCTAGGGTTTATCCCACGTTCCAGACATAATGGAACTGGTTTCGGAAGCTAATTCGGACATCTGTGCGAGTTATGGCTGAAAACGCTCAATTTAAATTAAACCGATTTAAATCGATTTCTAGGCGTTTTAATTTGTACCGGACAAACGGTAAATCCAATTGACTTGAAATTTGAAACCTTACAATAATATCACATTACGGATCCGATGAAACTGGTTTCGTCGAAATCCGAGACAGTTTGAAAAATGGCTATTTTAACTCGCCAAATTTAAATTAAAAACAATTCGATGCGTTTCGAGCTGCCACGATCAAACGATAACTCCGATTGACACGAAAATTAAAATCCGGTAATAACTAACTATTACGGATCCAATGAAACTAGTTTCGTTCAATTCTGAGACTGTTCAAAAATTGGCTATTTTGCAGTCGATTATTAAATATTAAAATATTCAATTTTCACAAATTAACTTTTAATTCGATTTTAAAAGTTCTAAAATATCATTCTAACTTCATCATGATAAAATAAAATTTTACAAACCATTTTCAATCATATTTAACTCAATTTTCAATTATTTCCATAATTTCACATATTAAATTATCGATTTAATTATCCAATTAAACCCAATAATTCAAAATAAAATTTATTCGACTTATAAATTTCACTTATTAATATTTAAAATTAATTAAATATTCAAATTTTAATTAATAAAAATTCTGGGTCGTTACAATCTTTCCCCCTTAAAAGAATTTCGTCCTCGAAATTACAAATAAGAAAAGTTACAGAATCTATTAAATTTTCCAAAACAAGTTTAAACTTTTTACCATACTTTACTAAGTTTTCCAATCATACTTAGTTATCTTTTCAAAAGCAACTACTATTGTTTAAATTTCAATTCCAAAATCAAAGTTAAAGTTTTCAAAAAATTTCCAATTTTTCTCAAAATTTTCTAACGCCTTAAATTTTCGGAAAAATTCGCCATAGTCTCCTTTGCGCGGCTTGATCCGAAAAAAAATGACAGTATATATATCACAAATATACATCTCATCAAGTAATGAGGCATCCCGCAGGGAAAAAAGTGTAAAAGTACGATATTTAATCCGAGATATGTACCTTATATTTTATTAGCAAGCATATACGGCTAATATAGCGCGAAAGCGAGCTCCAAATGCGAAGCAAACGCGATCCGCACCTACTAAACACTCAACAAACAACATGAGAATCATGCATATATGAAAATAATCTCAATATACAACATATAGCAACATAATAACTATATATGCCAACATAGCAATGCAGTAAAACAACAAATGCAAACATCAACCAACTAACATCCATAACCAATAATATTCATTCATATTCTCATTAATATTCAATGAAATAGGTTTTCACTCTAAATCATATTTGATTTATACACAGTGGATATTTTTACTAACATTCATTTTCAATTAGTTTATATTCACTAATTCTTATTTTATTGACTTTCATTCAATTATACAACTTCCAATAGCATTAGATTTCAATGAATTAACATTTATATTCATTATTTTATATCAATTATTCACATTCAATTGATTAACATTCAATCCATTAATTCAATTCAATTACTAAAGTTGAATTTCATTTACATAACTCAAGTTCATATTCATTTAATCCACTTGATTATTTACTTCGATACCAACATCAACTTTATTCAATAACCCTTAAGTTATATTCCATTTAAACTTCACTTAGTTTCACATAACTTAAATTCCCACTTGTAAATAAATTCAGATTTCAATTCTAAAGTAAATTTCCATTAAACTTTAAATTCATTTTTATATTTACAACTCACATTCATAAATATATTCATATAATTTCACTTTTTATATATACAAGTTTATTTCACAATTGTAAATCACTTTAATTATAATTCAATTCTTATAATTCTTTTACTTATACAATTATTCTTTTATTTAGATTATTCAACAACCAAACAATCAACTAATATATACTTTAATAATTCTGAAAAATTATTTCTTTATATATAAAATATAATCAAGGTAAAATTATTTCATTTACCCAATTTAAAACAATATTGTGCCGAATTGTTCTATTCAAGTGTTTAGAAACCCCTTCGGCATAGTTGTGCATACCGTGCTGACGAAGGTTCATATGCCACTCAATAAACCAATCATCACAATATAAAACAATTTTTTTTATTCACTAACAAATACGCTCTCATAGCTATTATTACACTCAAACTCATTCTAGAGTACTGCTGACTCTATCTATAATGAGTAATACCCAACAGAACCATGGTTGTCGCTTAACCATATGCTCCGATACCAAATGTAACGCCCCGAAAATTTTCGACTTTCGAAAATTCAACATCGATACTCACTTTATCGACTGCCGAGAAATCGAAGGCCGGAAACCGAGATGTTAGGGTTTTTAAAAAAAAAATTTAAGAAAAGAAAGAGGTAGAAGAAGAGAGAAAAGATAGAAAATAGAGAAAGAAAACAGAACGGAAAGAACATAGAACAACAACAGAAACAGAATCTCACAATTCGCAGCGGAACAACATATAATAATAAATGAATAATTTTAAACAAAGAACTATATCAGTTATTACATTACATCACATTTCATTACATCATATCATTACATCAGAGTGTACCACAACATACAACAACAAACAGTGCAGCGGAAAAAGAATACTATATACTAGTAATACGCCATGCCATCCAGCTTGCCTCCAGCAACTCCAGAATATCCAAAATATCCTGATAAACCTCAACTCTTAACTGCCCGTGTGGAAATTGGTGGGCACCCAGAGTTTAGGAAGGAAAACAATAAACTCCGAGTCAGTCATGTGACTGGTGTGAGAACTCAAAACAGTTTATTTATCTTTAAAATCAAAATAGAGGAATATTTTTAAATTCAATTCGCAATGCTTTTAAAAATGAGACTACCATAAGGCCTCCCGCGCACACACACATGCAAACGCAGAATCGGAGGAGATTTCTCCTTATGATAGTCAAAGATGCTTGATACGCATTTAAAATAACATTTGATATTATTACTAGTGCATAGTGTAGAGAAAAATCATTTCGAAAATAAAGATATAAATCTTAGCCAGCATAGACATTCCGCACTTATGCCTACTATAGCTACCATGTTCAATAGCAGGTTACCGCCACATTCCATGGCAGGTTATACAACTAAAACCGTACAAGTCTCGTATTGTTTCTTTGGATTTCCAACAAATGGTCAGGCCAAGGAACTTCCCATTGCCACATGAGAATGCCTCTGGATGGACATCCCCGAGAACCAAACCGGATCTCTACCAACACAATGCCGGGTTACCCCTAACTGAGTAACAACTGACCGAATATGCCATCCCCCGGTCCTTTGGGACCTTTATCACCGAGCGCTCGTAATCAATTCACACAATCATAAAGTGTTTTCAACATGAGTAAGTATCTGGGCTCCATACCATGATACCACCCTTTTCCAGAAGGAAATGCACATATCCTAAAGGGCGCTACCCCTCATAACCTTGCCGCATCTTTCCTGTTTTGACCATTTCCGGGATGTGAGGCTCGACGAATTCACGTCCACAAAAACATACTTTATACAAAAGCCATGCTTTGGGTCAACAAATGATCAACACAATGATCACTAAGATAGACGATCAAACAAATGATCCTATCACAAATAATCAACACAATGATCATTTCAGCAACACTCAGCATGTCACATTACCAAATTGTGAATATATCGCTGATAACTTCAACTATATAACCGCTGAGCTCGTACGTCTTAGAGAAGGGTGTTAAGCTAAAAGAATAAATTCTCCGCCACCAACAGAAATATATTTGAAAGAAATCGGCTTTATATCTCAACTTGTAATGTCAGGCATACTATCCATACAAGTCTGTTCCGGGATCGAACAAAACCGAAGGCACTTACAAAGAAGTCCTTGCAATTTGGATATCCACAATCCTGATCGGATTTCCCATCACTTATGGAATCTCTATACCAGGAGCGACCCAGTGCAGAGACAATCGATAGGTCATCCTATCGCTCTCGCAAATACCGGTCTTCAACACCGATCTTCAAATGCAATTCACAACGACATATCACATATTCGGAATGGGTTATATGACCCCATGGTCCTTTCCCGGTTAACCCGAATAGTGAGCGCTTATTCAAAAATAAGTGTGCATTCAAATTCAAACAAATCACATCAAATACCCATTCAAAGGGAAATATTGATAGTCGGCTATTGAACTATAAATGGATATGCACACATCACCAGATTCCAAATAATTTTCCAAATTATTTATTTTCCAAAATATCTTTACAAGATATATAATTTCAATGCCTCAAAAATAAATCAATATTTATTTTCCATACAAATTCCACTTTCTCATATAAATTACTTAGTGAATTTATATTCCAAAATATCCATGAATAACCGATTTCAATTATTCATTTTCAATTTATCTTCAAAAAGATAAATTCTCAAAACGTTTCATTTCACATTAGAAAAACATTTCCGTACTTATTTATTCATAAGTAATTCACAAATTTTATTTATTTTCAACACTTAGAAAATATTCAATATACTTAAATCGAATTAAGTATATATTTCATTCTTTAAGGAAATCATTCTCTTAACCATATTTATTTGGGCCAAAACGAATGTTGCGTAAAACATCCTTACGACAACCCAAAATCACTAGTATAGGGATTCGAAATTAAAATAGATATATAAATCCCAATACTATTCAAACCATTTCCTTTCGGAAATCATTTACTATAACAACAGTGTTATAGTCCACCATTTCCTTTTATTTCTCGAAAACGTCTATTTCAACAATAAATGTTGAAATCTATGGTTTCGAATCTCAACACCTTTTAAAACATCGTTAGATCGTTTTAATTCTATTTAAAACATCATATCTAAAACAATTTCTTTAACATATTATTCACTATTCAAAAACGTGAATATACTTTGTTAACAGATTCCATCAATTCTATACATTTTATTTTAAAGGATTATTCACAGTCTAAAACGTGAATATAACTCCATTTATAAGTTATAACAATTAACTTATCAAAATAAGTCGTTTGCGAATTTATAAAACAACGTTTATAAATTCCATTTCTATTTATTTATAAAAACTTCCTTTTTTTTGTAAATTCCTTTATTAACCTATTCCAGTTTATAACTCAATTATAAGCTAAAAGTTCATATTATAAGTTAAATACTTATAAAACGATTATTTTACAAAATCGTTCTTTTAAAGACTTTCCAAATCATAAATCTTATAACTTATAAGATTCATTTATTTAACCAAATCTATTCTTCAATTAACTTCACAAATTTATAAATCTTACTATTTATAAATTTTATTTATAACTTCACAGTTTATAATTCTATAAATTTCATTCATTTATGAAATTCATTTTCACTTCATTCAAACACTTATAAAAACTCGTTTTATAATGTCAATATTTTAGTTTATAAATATCCATTTATAAATCTCTTAATATAAATCAGTTTATACTATTATTTTAAAACGTCTTTAAACTCCTTTAAAAACTTCATCATTTTGATTTATAAAATAATCAAATTTTATAAATCCTATTTTTAAACTTTTAATAATAAATTCAAAAATCCAGTTTAAACTATTTTATAAAATCATTATTTCATATTTCTCAAAAATCAGCTTTTAACTATATTTCACAAAAACCATAATTTTATAATTTTAAAAATTATATCGTTCATTTATTTATAATGGATCAATTCTAAAAATATAGTATATTTTCAAAATCACTTTAAAATCATTTTAAAACTCCAAAATTTGGTCCAATGATGCTACACACCAAACAGTCAATCACGACTACAACGATCCATCATATATCGATATGATAATCCATCAAATATCAAAATATCTGAAATCAAATAAAAACTGTTGAGGAATCCAGTTGGATCCCTCCAACCTGTTTCCTGCATCCAAAAACATTAGCACAATACCAATTTCGCTCCAGTACGAAATTATCGCGGTATATGTTTTTATTAAATATTATCCGCTTAATAACGGCGTAATAGGGTCTCATCCGCTAAAAAATACGGGAAATCAATCAACTGCAATATATACATATGCCAATATATATATATTGATATTATTTATAATACCAATTTCACTGTTTATGAAATATTCGCGGTATATGTTTTTAATAAATAACATCCGCTTACTAACGGCGCATAATGTCTATTTTAACAATCAATAGATAACAATCATCAATTCAGACATGCATTCAAATATTTTAAATCTAACTATTTAAAATAAAATCGAAACCGATTCGATTGAGTGAGAAGTTCTCACCTTGATTTTATTTCGTTTTAGCGATTTATTTCGAATAAAATTAAACGCGCGTTTAATTTTACCCGAAATTCTCACTAACTCCAAACGTTTCCAAACCAACTCCATCGCGTAGTGCTCGTCCATACGATTCCAACGCAACTGGTTTCGCGCGTTTTCGACCTCGTATGAAAAAGTTATGATTTTATGAAGTTACACGATTTTTTATATATATAAATTACAACAAATCATATAATTTTAAACCCTCACTTAATCACCACCGTACGTTTGTGAGATTTGCATCAGGGCCGTGCGTATGCTTTCTCTTCTTCTCCTCATTCACGTACGCAACCTACAGGCCGAACCCAACATCAACTTTAAACCCTAATTCACGCGAGCAAGATACTCAACTTCACATCGATCAGCAGGTGCCAAATTGAAGCCCTACACCCATACTCCACTCGACCAGAGCACGGCTAGGCTCGGCCCTATAGTTTGTCTTGAAACGCGTGATGAACGGCAGGAGGATGCGGCGCCATTCCTCCCTCCTCGACGCGAATTAAACGATCACCACCGTTCAATTTGAAGACCTCACTCTCCTCTATAAGTTTGTAGTTGACACTATTCGCTAATTGTTTGTGGATTGAAAGATTTGAAGGGAAGAAAATGAACAAATTTCGGCCATCCATTGCAGTTGCTGGCGGCTAGGGTTTAGTTGGTTTTTTTTTTTTTTTTTTATAAATGAAGGGTGTGGGTGTATTTATAGAAGAAAATTCGAACACTATTCATCCGGAAATTCCGAACTCCGATTTACGCGCCGAAACTGACGTTCCTAGGGTTTATCCCGCGTTCCGGACACAATGGAACAGGTTTCGGAAGCTAATTCGGACATCTGTGCGAGTTATGGCTGAAAACGCTCAATTTAAATTAAACCGATTTAAATCGATTTCTAGGCGTTTTAATTTGTACCGGACAAACGATAAATCCAATTGACTTGAAATTTGAAACCTTACAATAATATCACATTACGGATCCGATGAAAATAGTTTCGTCGAAATCCGAGACAGTTTGAAAAATGGCTATTTTAACTTGCCAAATTTAAATTAAAAACAATTCGATGCGTTTCGAGCTGCCACGATCAAACGATAACTCCGATTGACACGAAAATTGAAATCCGATAATAAATAACTATTACGGATCCAATGAAACTGGTTTCATTCAATTCTGAGACTGTTCAAAAATTGGCTATTTTACAGTCGATTATTAAATATTAAAATATTCAATTTTCACAAATTAACTTTTAATTCGATTTTAAAAGTTCTAAAATATCATTCTAACTTCAACATGATAAAATAAAATTTTACAAATCATTTTCAATCATATTTAACTCAATTTTCAATTATTTCCATAATTTCACATATTAAATTATCGATTTAATTATCCAATTAAACCCAATAATTCAAAATAAAATTTATTCGACTTATAAATTTCACTTATTAATATTTAAAATTAATTAAATATTCAAATTTTAATTAATAAAAATTCTTGGTCGTTACATAGGCTGTTAAATTCAAAACAAAAACAACTAATAAACCATTTCTATCATCATCATTAAACATAAAAAGAGAGCATGGATTAACAAATAGTTGAAGCTACATAATTAGAGAGCTTCATTACCCCTAAATTGAAGAGGTTTAGCTTCTCATATTTGTCATTTGATTAACATATGTACCTAGCAACATGAAAGCAAAAAGAAAGAAAAATGAAAGCAAATGAAAAGGAGAAGCTAATTAACAAGAAATAAAACTAATCTACTTGTATGGGAAACAAATCTATACTAACATGAAAGGAAAATAAACAAGAGAAGGAAAAAAACAATGTATTAAAGTTGCATAAGAAAAGAAATTACACAAAAGAAATGGCAAAGTAGCCATGAAAAAGAAAGAGAGCTTGTATTTTATTTTGAGCCTAAACTAAAGAAGAGGAAGAGAGTTACATGAAACATAAGGGGTATAAATACATGGATGGTACCCTAATTCATATTTTAGGGGAATGCCCAAGCCCCCTTAAGAAATGTGGTGGCCAAGTAATCATTAACATGTCTTAATCCCTCACTTAAATCTGCATGAAGCTTTATTGGTCTTTAGTATGTGCATTAGCTTCTAATTTGTACATGAAGGTATGTGGGTAGGTGGGGTCCTCCATGATCTTCACTATGAATTGTTTCCATCTTCGTTCCCTTGTATCTTCTTTGTGCATGCATAATCCTTCATAAAACCACTTGTAATTGAGTTTAAATTCCTACAAAATGATAAAAATAATTCCAAATAAATTTTCTCAAATTAATATATGCACAAAGATGACTATTTTGCCCCTATATGAAGATGAGTATGTGAAGTTTCGAAAATGATTTGAATTTTGGTTTAAGCAGGTTAAAATACCTAATACGATCATTTATTAATTTAAATAGATTAAATATGGTGGTAAAAATACGCACATTTACATGCACATCAGTCAAGTTTAAAGGCTTTAATTCACCAATTTTTTTGATTTTTCTTCCTCGCTCTGTAGTTGAGCTTTTGTCACACCATTCCCCATAAGGCATCTATACTCTATCAAAGAGTTTGACATTTCCTTTAATATGTAGCCTTGTGTGTTTCGTCTAAATTATACCTTAATTGTAATAAACAACAAGTATAAATTTAATTTAAAATAGAATATTAAGCGTATGTGCACACACATGTGAGTATATGTGTGTGCACATAAATAAACATGCATATATTTTTTCGGTTTGATCTTATCGAACAAAAAACTTGTGTATGTTTCACATTTATCTAGTAATGCACATACAGACCAAACATATTATATGCACGTAGTTACAATATATGATGATATATGTCATACTAATTATATTCTTTTTGGTTTATTTATGTATTCCTAAATGGTAATAGGAATGTAGTGAAATGATCTAACTTGATGACCTTATGTTAAGCTTATCGGTTTTGGTCTTGCATAAATTATGGATATGGGGGTGTGCTGTTCAAGCTACCAAAACTGAACATGCATTCCTATAGGAAAAAAGATGAGAGAGAATATTGAACTTACCAAAACAAGTGCCTAAAGGTTGTCTTTACATGCGATGGAACCTTTCTCCGGTCATCATAAAGTATCAAAACTTCATCGTGAGCTAATGCACCTATGAAAGAGGCCAATATAACAGAATTATGACCAATTGGCTGTCCCTTTTCATTGAAATCCACATCCATGCCTGCATAGTATGCATTTTGGGTTCCCAAACCCTTGAGTTTAGTTATTCCATGTTTCTTCTTTTTGACTTCAACGTTGTTTGCTCTGTTATGGTTATTTTCTTGCAGCGTGTCATCTGACAATGGTAAATCATTTAACCCAGACTCTTGAATATTATCATCATTATGCAAAGTCGAATTTGAATGCAAAGGCCGTGGTCTTTTGTTCGCTTTCTGGTACTTGTTGATTTCTGTTACAAGGTTATTAGATAAATTTGAGTACTAAAAAAACATATCATTAACAAACTGATGCATTGTGTGTTGTCATTGTATTTTACTTCAAGTGAAGCTTCTAAGCACAAATATTGCATGTCACCCTCCTATACTCCAATATTGTCTACAGGTGATGGTTGTAGTCATTTTGATGAACGAGTTATCTTTTGCGAGTGCTTAAAACATCATAATTTTTTTATCAGTAATATGTTAGAAAAATATAAACATAAATTATCATATTAAAATCGTGGTTACCTGCATATGCTTTTCCATGATAAATGCGGTCCTTCATCCAGATTGAATGTAATCGGTCCTTGAAATAATTTTTCCCTTATTAACAAAAATATCATAAGAAATTGATGATTAACAAAAATATCTCAAG
The DNA here is from genome assembly GCA_030765085.1 of Allium cepa. Lineage (NCBI taxonomy): Eukaryota > Viridiplantae > Streptophyta > Magnoliopsida > Asparagales > Amaryllidaceae > Allium > Allium cepa. The sequence goes on from CM060940.1 coordinate 907,496,272, forward strand.
AACTTACAGATGCTGAAAGCTTCTCAAATACTTGAATATTAGGTAAACAAAAATTAAACATTATAATTGCTAACAATTATCAAACAAGAATATATGTCTCATTAGCAATCTACATCATATAACAAAGAATAAAATTCAACCATGAACTCCACAAAAAAGAAAACATCAACAAATAAATTGGAAATTTACATCAAGATTAATCCATAAAGTCAAAGAAGTAATAATCAAATTTATCAATTTTGCGCAGGAGTTGAACGAGAGATCAAGCAGACTTTGTGAATGTTCGCAAGTTTTATTTTAGGGAAGCAAACTTTATATTAGGAATAGAGAGTAAGCAAGATTAAGTGGTCGATTTAGGATTAAATGGCTGAATTAAGTGTCCATTATGGATCCACAACGAGCCAAAATCTACAGCCTTGATTGTAATGGAGATGCTCTCCATAAAGTGATTGATTTTCGTTGAAATTTTGACCGCGGATATAAAAAACCATTAATTAATATAAATGAACAAACTTGAAAATTATAAGGAATTTACCTCGAAAATTAATACATGTATTTACTTTTTTTTAGAAAATATACTTTATTAACAAACTAAAAGAATGGCGTATACTTTCGTAATATGTCTCGTTAAAATCTCGCAACCCCACTAACCTAAATGAATACCTTACTAGGAAAAAGAGAACATATTACATCCGTATATGAATAATACAACATAACCAATTGCTAGAGAAACCCCTTGTCAAACAAATGAAGGAGTAATAACAATGGAAAACACACTCGAAACCATCAATACGAGCAACAGGTGTGACTAGCGGCCTCAAAAGGAACAAAAATAAAGAGACAAAACAGAAAAAGAAATGAAAAAAAATCTTCCACATGGAACGGCACATGATCCATCCACATAACCAAATCAAGACAAACATCTCCTGGGAAAGCTCTGACATTCTGCAGCATCGAAGAATGTAGAGAGAGAGACGGTCAAAGTATCTTCCCACAATCAAATTACACATACCTGATTCTACCAAAATCCACCAAAAATGCAAGACTAGGCTATTAAGGTTAAAGGCTCAATTTATACGAGATGAAACTAAGCATCGATTCAAGCAGAGGGACTACCCATAGGTCATGGCGATCGAAATTTTTGTCCAGGTGTATCAACGATTCCAAAGTTTTGCAAAATAAGTTTTGCTTCTTTAGTAATCTTAGAATTGTCTGATCTACACTTCATTAAGTTAGTTATGTCTTGCTGTGTAATTATGTTTCTTAGTTGGACTGAAATTTGAATACCTTTAAAAGCACGATCTTTTCTCTCTGTCCAAATACGCCAAATCATGGTCGTAAAAACCACATAGTTAGATGTTTAATAGTCACATCTTTCTTTTGTTGCAGCCGTATAATTTGCAGTAATTTTGACATATCAAATACTATACCAATGTCGATGTTCAGTTTTTTTATCATATCTATAAGAATTTGCTTAGAGTACTCATAGTTGAAGAAAAGATGACTATGGTCTTCATTATGCTTTTGACATAGCACACACAGTCTGTCTATGCTGTTGTTCCATCTAAACACTCTATCTTTTGTGTTCAGTTATTTAAATTAGCTAAGAGAGTGCATGTGGACATCTTAGGGGCACAATGTTGATCCCAAATAATCTTGGCCCAGTTGTATTCTGTGTATTTATTCCTAATTTGATTCCAAGTAGTTTTTAACGAAACTGACCACCACTACTGGGGATCCAAATCCAGTAGTCTTGCTGTGTATGATTATGAATTTTGATGTTTTTCACAATATTGTGTAGTTGAGCTGGAATCTGGTCAGAATAAATTTTCCAATTATTATTAGAGATGAGAGTCTACACTTTTCCATTGTTGGCATCATCTTCATATGTAACAGTGTATCTATATTTATCCATCATAAAATACCCATTTAACCATGGGTCTGCCCAGATATCCGTGTTGTCACCGTTAGCAATTCTTCTGTCTATTAATCCTTTGCACCATAGCCTAGTTCTAAGGAGTAATTTCCAGGTGTATGATGTATTCTTGTTCATCACTGTAGTCTAGAAATTTGTTTTCTAACAGTATTTTCTATGCATCCATTTAGCCCATAAAGTATCTCCCTGTATGAATTTTCAGACTAATTTAATGACAGTTGCTTTAGATATGTCTTTTATTTTTCGAATGCCAAGACCCCCTTCATCTTTAGTCCTGCGAACTTCATCCCATCTCAACTTATGTGCTTTCAAATTCCATATGAAGTTAGCACATAAGGAGTTAATTCTCTGGACAATTGATCCAAGAATCTGTGAAATTTTAATCCAAACTTCGATCTTGGGCTGTATAACTGTGTTCACTAGTTCTATTCTTCCCCTTATATTAAGTAGTTTTCTTTGCCAGTTATTGATTTTTTTTATGAATTTTGTCAATAAGAGGTCATAATCCCTGTCATTAAGCTTATTGTTTGAAAGAAGGATTCCTAAATACAGGACTGGTAGATTGCCCATACTGATATTTAGTAAGTTGGCTATTTGATATTTGTTCGAAGCCCCTTTACTAAAAAAAAATATAATTGATTTGGGCTCATTCGTGTCTAAACTAGTAAAAAGCTTTAACTATTGTAAAGAGTTCTTTATAGTGGCTTTAGCCACTATTAAAATGTCGTCAGCATATAGAAGGTGGGTAATAATGGGATCGATATTGTAAATATGAATAATATTACGTTTTACGTGCTCCACATCTAGGCTGATAGGGAGGAATTCCATGGCTTTTGAGAATAAATTTGGCGATAAAGAGTCGCCTTGTCTTAAGAACTATCAATAAATCCATAAGTAGAACCATCTACTATAACCGAAAAAGGAGCAGAAATGCACTCGTAGATAAGATTATCAAATAAGGTCCGGAAGCCTACAGACATATGATGGATAAATTTTCTATTGATAGTATCATAGGCTTTTTGTAAGTCAATTTTTAGGAAAAAATTGTTAGAAATTTTTATATTAAATCTCTAACCATTTCGTATGCCGATAAAGAGTTTTCAAAAATAAATCGCCCAGGAATGAAAGCATTTTGATTTTCTGATATAAGTCATTCATATAGGCTTTTAGTCGATTGCAAAGCAAATTGGCTAAAATCTTATAATTGACGTTGCAAAGCGATATATATCTAAATTCAGTCATGTCAACCGCATCTATTTTGTTTAGGATTAAATAAATGATTATATGATTGATTTCTCTAAATATGCTCCACGATTGAAGAATACCATTCATAGCATTGCATGTTTCATCTTTGATCTCATCCAAGTGAATTTTGGAAAAATTTGGAGTTGATTCCATCAGGTCCTGGGGTGCTATTATCATTAATTTGAAATATGGATTTTTTTAATTTCATCTATTTGGAATGGTTTACATAAGTTCTGCCTTGCTCTGTCAGTAAGAATCTTCTTACAAGTGATGCCTAAAAATTGAACATTAGCCTGTAAAGATGAGATTAAATTCGTAAAATAATTAACTGCTTTAATGGCAGAATTTCTGATGATGAGATCCACGAGCCATCCACATCTAGAGTGTAACAACTCTGTAGACTAAGGTTATGAGCATTTATTTTGTTGAAGAAAAAATTTGTAGGTCTGTCACCTTTAACTAACAAATTTATCTTCATTCTTTGATCGTTTTCAACTGCCATTTTTGCCAAGACATCATGTAACTGGGCATTTTCCGAAGCACAATGTGACTTTAAATTTCCATCAGTAGGGTTTTGGATAAGAGCCTTAAATATAACATCAACATCTATTTTTAATTGGGAATATACTATTTGACTATTGTGTTAGTTTTTGACCAGTATTTCAAAGAAGTCTTTGCAGCTTTGAGTCGATACAGCAGTGTATAAAGAGGGTTGCCAGTAAATTCTGCTGTAGTGCTCCTAGATTAAGGAATACTAATCATCCTACACGTACCAGAAGTTATTATATCTGAAAGGTATTTTTCTTTTCCCATTTTCGTTTTCTCTAGGGTTTTAAAAAAATAGGGGAGTGATAACTTATTGAATGATTGCCAAAATGAACTACTACTTGAGAAAAAACATCCATCCATTAGGAATTTACGAAATCCCGGTCAATTTTACAAAGAATGGAAAAAATTTCCCACCTCTCCAAGTAAAGTAGTTACCCTAAAGTTAGGCTCTAATAATTTAGATGTGGAAATACATTCCATAAAATCATTATTCCCCATCGAATTGTGAATTCCATCATTAATTCTGTCATCGCATGATAGGATAGAGTTAAAGGTCTTCCGCCATTAGCAATGGGAGATTAAAAATTCTACCATGTTTAGTAATGTAGTTCCATAGATCCATATGCTTAAACTCGTTATTTGAGATGTAGACTATCGTGCATAAGATGCTAACACCAATAACATCATGTTGGATAAAAGAGATGTATTGCTTATTCGTATGTAATAGAATATTGGACCATTGCAGCCTATCTCACATAATTAAGACTCTGCATTTGTTTCCCACCGAAATGTTATGTGAATATAACCAATTATTATTAACTTTGTACATGAATTTCTTAATACTCTCTTCTGAAAGTTTGTTTTCAATAATACCGATAAAAGGAAAAAAATGGAGTTTAAAATACGAAGAATTTCTAATTGTTTAGTCGAGGCGTAATGCATCAGATGTTCCAAAAGAGGAACTGCATAAATTAATTATTTTCCAAGTTTCTACTATTTGCTGGGGATGTAGCAGTTCCCGTTGTCTTTGGTTTTTTTGGATTTTTTATTTTTACCTTTCAACTGACATACCATCGAATTCCAAGCAGGGTTCACGATGACATCAGTGGCAGGCGAAGCAGTAAATTCAAAAGGGGTTTCTTTTGCTCTTATCTTTCTAGTAGATCTCGTATTGGCACTGCTTTGATTCGCAATGGGCTAAAAAATCTGAGCTGCACCAGACTCTTCAATCGATACTATCACTTTAGCTCCCTCGTTTGGATGCAACATATCTAAAATAGACTTGGTTGGGATCTCCTTTCTGTTTTTTCCTTGTATTGCGAATTAGTGTCATCTTTTGTATCAGATACAAGTAAATGCACTGACTCTGAATTAATTACCGAACAATATACAGTCGATGTGACAACCTTTTCTTCCATTATATTATGATCTGTGGAAATATTAGTTTGATTGAGGTTATAAGGGTCAGGAATAGTTTCATTTGAGACTAGATCTTCCAACATTGCCTCTATATCATTTTTTATATTATCTGCATTATCATTATAGTTTATATGATAACTCTCATCAATATTCATATCAGCAGCATTATACTTTGTATGTGTTTGGCTTAAGGAATGAGTTTTTTGTTTCCACACTTTGACAAATTGACAGAGTGACTTAGAGTGGCCGAAACTGAGGCAATTTGAGCCTTTATCTGGTACCCACTCATATGTTACCTCTCGCCAAACAATTTCATCCGCTTCTGATAGTATAGGTAATTTTCTAGGAAATTAAAAGTTATTTTTAATTTCAATAAGAACTTTAGCGTAAGCAATTTTAATTATATCTTCTATAATCTTGCCAAGTTTAATAGAAGATCCAAGAACATAGGCAATCCAACTAATCCCCTCTTCCATCAAGTAATCTAGTGGAAGATTTGGCAAACGAACCTAAATCGAAATTCAGTAAAGTAATTCTTTACCGAGTTTCATCCCAAGCGTCCATTTTTTCATTGTCATAAGTTTCTTGTTGTAATAATATGGTCCACCTTCTAAAACTCACTCATAATCTTGCTTATTATTAAATTCAATATCATAGAAATAATTTTCCTTTGCAAGATAGAAAATTCCTCTTTAGGCTTCCAAACTCTATAGATATAATCACGAAAATAAAGGTTGTTGGTTTAGTTCCAACAACATAAATCACTATAGCATTGTCCCATTGTTTTTTTGCATTTTGGACCACCTTAGTAGAAATTTTTGCACATTTTATCGAGTTAAATTCTTCGGGTTGATAGAACTTTAACGGGGTTGATATTGAAATATTATTTCCTTTAACAACTTCACTCCACACTCGAGCGGATATGGTGGAATAATTCCAATTGGAAGAGGCAGTAACATTTTCTGAGCGTATAGGGCGATGAGTTGAATGGTTATCCTGGGCAGTAGCTTGCTTCGCACAGGAACTATGAGAGGTAAAAGCAGATTTGTGCTGTGGTGGATGAGTGGATCTTGATTTGAATTAAGTGGGTAAGTGCTGAAGGTTAAAACGAGGTTGACTTTTCCATTTCTTATTGGTCACTAGGGTGAATCCATCATCTGAGATAGGCGGATCTAAAGTATTATTAACTGGGAGGCTGGGCGAATGGTCTAAGGTGATAGGGTAGTGTCAAGGGGTGGAGGAGATTGTCGTTTGTCAGGGCAAAGCGGATGCATGAGAGTGCTATAGGGGGATCAGATCGGGGATTAGCAGTTGGACGAGAGGAAGGTGGAGGTAGTTGCCTGAATGGCAATTGGAGCAACAAATTAGGGTTTCTCACAAATTTTAGTAAACATATTATTAAATTATATATTTATATTAAGGAAGTGATGTACAACTTTGGTTACGAAAATATACTATTAATAGCTGATTAAATATTTAAAATATTCTCAATCTCAAATTTTAAATTATCAAATTTTCTAGTTTTAAAATATTCTCAATCTCAAATTTTCTAGTTATGAAACAACAATCGACGATTGAAATAGCTAAAAACTAGAACCCAAGGAAGGATGAACATTGTTGGAATCGAAGCAGTGTGCAGTGGAGCAACACTCGTTGAAGCGCCTTGGATCAGTACCGATCCAAGGGTACGAATCGATACCCAACAAAGAATGCATGGGGCAATATTGACTTGACTCCAACACCTAGACTCTAAGATTGAAAAGGAAGAGGATAATGCCCAGGATGATGGAAGTCCGTCCGGGGCAAGATTTGGCAAGGAAAAAGGAAATCAAAAGGCTGATGATTTTTGCTTTCTCAATAATTTTCCATACTTCTTATAATCCCGATGATCGTTACCAATCCATAAGAACACCTCTTGTAAACATCAACCAAATCAGTAATAAGTTAAAGTGGAAGTAGGCGACGATTAGCTGAACCACTATAAAATTTATGTCTTGTTATTTCACACCTTTATTTGTTTTCTTCACTTTATTCTCTACTTTGTTTTTTGGTTTTAATGTTTATGCCATTTTTGATGCAAAAAATATTATATTTTAACTTTTCTTATCGAGAAATAAGTATTTCTCACTTAAATCCACCACTTACTTTTTATTTATTTATCAATATTGATGTGTAACATAAATTAAATGTACATGGTGTCTCATTAATTTTATTAAAATAAGATATTGCAAACATAAAACACAATTTAATCTTAAATCTGTACAAAAATTTATTTTTTAATGATAAACTTATAAAACGAATTATCTTTTACATCTCTTATATTAAAAAATGTTAAATGAACAAAGTAAAATTAGACCAGAAATCCTCCCTAATCAATCGCTCCTAAATTCTGAGCTAATTTCTTCTTCATCAAACTCATCGCCCCAAAAATCAATCGACATTACTGTTGGCAACTCAAATTGAGGCGAACAATGACCAGTTAAGCCGCATAACACTACACATGACCTTTTAAACTCTGCCGCTCTAGCTCTGTCGAGCATCTCAGGTTCATGCAGTTCCGACATCTCGATTTCTTTGAGACTTTTGCAGAAGATAACTTTGGCAGAATGTCTTGTACACTTTCCAATAATCATAGATATTGATTCAAAAAGTTTATGTTTGTCCTTGTAAATCTTTAGCTATGTACGCATAGGACCGTAATATTATTTCATGTTTTAAAACTTAGTGTAGATTGTGAAAAATCTTAGTAACTCCCAATTTAATATATTTTATGTTGATGGTTGCTCGAATAATTCAAATAATTTTTTCTGTAAAATTAATTGAACACCAACTAATTTCAAGTGCTTCATCTTTTTTTTTTAAATTCTACCTACAAATAGAATTTTTGCAATTACTAGGAATGATTGCCATTAAGCAAGTTCAAGCCTCATATGGCGCTTAATTCTTTAAAAAAAATTAAATAACAAAGACCACTTGGGTTTTTTTCAATTTGTGCCATTATTAAGTTATAAGATACAAGCCTTTCTCTCCCTATATATCGACTGGAACTACCATTACTATTATGGAAAAATTCGTCTCTTTTGGAAGAGCCTGAAAATCTTTTCTATTCAGATTTCACTTTTCGCACCTTATCATGAGCATCTGATTTAATCCCTTAAAGGAAATGCATCCCATAAGAACTAGTAACTACCAAATACTGGCATTCTCACAATAGTACGTGTCTAGAAATCTAGATTACCAAACTCTTTCTTGTTCAAATAGACAAAAAAATATTATTACCTAAATTAACATAAAGTTCCCAATGATTAGTAGATATTCAACAAACCAATTGAAAACCAAGCAAGAAATTGAATTAGGAAGCAACAGGATTGGGTCAAAATTTCATGTTGAAGCAAAATATGCGAACCGAGTAATTGTCGACGCTAACGTATTGAAGGAAAATGGCAGATAAATGTTAGAGATTACATCAAAACGTCGAGCACTTGAAAGATTAAGGCTAAATGGAAAAGGGAATAAAAGCCTAGTCATTCAGCCAGAGTCACCAGCACACTCAACCAGGTCGCTCGTCAACCTCAGATCTCTGTCTCGCAACCTGGTCACTCATTCAGTCATAATCCATATCTTAGCCAGCAGCGTATATGTCCACACCTAGCCGCATTATCGCATTAGTTTCGACACCAGATCTCCAACTTGTACAACTGCATGTACATCTACCGATTACATGTGAGTCTGCCTAGAGACAGATACCATACACCTACCGTGATAGCTTACATAAGCATAAGAACTTCGTCGCAATTCATCATCATACACCTGCCCACACAAGCACCAATCTCAGCTGAAATTCCTCAGAAGTTGCCCACCTGCTCCGTAATTACTTGGGATGGCAAATCCAAAGCAAAGTATACCACAAATGCACAGCATTATCACTGTAAAAAACACGGTTATGGCAGCAATATAATAACTTCCATATATAAGGATCGTAAATGCAACTCAAATTGAAGTGCAACTACTATATGATTTGAAATCCCCTTTTGTTCCATATACTTATTTAATTACTGTTACGAATGTAGAGATAAGCTTTAAATTTTATAGATCACATATAAATAATTTAATCAACTATTTTTCTATAGGTGAAGAAAGTATGCCACTGATTTACCATGAGTTAGAGAAATCAAAGGATCATCTACCCGGGTTTGTACTATACAACTTCATTCTATTGATAAATTTGAATATTTTTGAGATGTTTAATGTCTTAAATTTTTAATTTATGTATATAGAGTCACAAGTGAATACAAAGAAGAGGCATGGAATTTCATAAACAAAGCTTTAAAGTATAATAAACAACTTGTTAAGAAAATGAATGCAAAATCTGATTCTGAAACCATTGAACGACTTAATAAAATTAGTTGTCCCTGCTCGAAATCTCATAACTTAGGTGCTCGTCTATTTGGTTATGTTGTATTTGAGCACTTAGTTTATGATGGTGTGGATCCAACTTACACTACATGGAAGTTGCATGGAGAATGACATATTAATGGTTAAAATGTTAGTGAAGATAATGAATGTATTAAGACATATAGAATGTACATCGATGCTTTTGACCATGAAGTGATTTTGAATGATACAAGCATGATGTAAGATGATATGGTAGAAGATTCTTTACTTCTTTATATCCTGGCTTCAAAGAGTAGACAAAGATTTCTGTTACATTAGATTTATACCAAATCAAAACTCGTAATGGATTATCAACTAAAAGTTTTGATTCACTTTTAAAGGCAATACACGATCATATGTTACCAAATGAAAATTTTCTTCCTAAAAGCAACTACGAGATAAAAAAAATCTTAAATGTTTAATCTCAATAATGGAAAAATATATGCTTGTCAGAATGGTTTTTGTCTTTATCGAAAAGAGATTGCAAACTTAGCTAAATTTCCGAAGTGTGGTTTTCCTAGATACAAAAAAGACGACAAAGATAACGAGAGGAAGAAAAATATTCCGCTTAAGGTGCTTAGATATTTTCTAGTTATATCTAGACTTAGAAGAATGCTCAAATCCCAAGAAAATTTAGAGCAATTAAGATGGCATGATATAAACAAAAGCGAAGACGGAAAATTATGACATCCAGTTAATTCTTTAGCCGAGAAGAAAATTGAAAAAAATGGCTTATTTTTGCTTCCGATCCAAGAAATTTGAGATTTGGACTTACGACTGATGGATTTAGTCCTTTTATCGATCCTAGATTGACTTACAGTTGTTGGCCCGTAACACTAGTCACATGTAGCCACCCTCTATGGTTATGTATGATAAAAGAAAACTGGAAATTGGTGTGAAGGGCGTAATTATACAGCCTAATTTTTTTTCTAGGACAGTGGTTTGAAATTATTATTTTCCAGGACAAATATCTAGACGGCGTGCGTCATCATCTTCTCAAACGACGTTCGTATCTTCTGAAATCTAGTGCTCGTGGAAATTAGGCAAAATTAGGCCGTCGATTCTTGTGCAATCAAAGCGCTCGTTGATTTTTTTGGAAAAAATTAGGCGTTATTTTCTTCTGAAATCAAATTCAACTTTAATTATGGGAAATCATGAGGCGATTTTCTTCATTTGGATAGGCTAATCGATTTTCTCTATTGGATTGCGTGTTCTTTGGTGAGTGTCGATTTTATTTGGTGTTTTTCATTGTCAATTCGATGTTTTGTGATGTTCATGATGTTATTGTATATATCTTATCAGGGAAGGCGGTTTTGATCTATTAGAGGAAGGTTTTGTTTGATGTAGTTGGAATAGTGGCCTCTGAATGGTATTCTTTTATTCTTATAACACAAGCACTGTGTATTTAGCCTGGTTGCATCATTCACTTTAGATTTTAATTTTAGTATTTGGACTATCACTTCAGATTTGGTTTGCGCAATCAAAGCAGTTATTTTTATCAATCAGTTCTGTTTGTACTCACTTTGGGTATGAAATTGGATCTGAAATAATATTAATTGACGTTATTTGTTCTTTAGTTCTTGGTGATTTGTGATCTGTAAAAGATAAATTGTTTTATCTTCTTTTGAAAGGTGGGATAGAAAATGATCTGTTGTGTAGTATTTTATGCTATTAGTTTCTAATTAAGATCAGTTTGACATAGTTATTTTTTTGTTTTCATTTTTTTGCAGGTGTGATTCATCTGTTATAGTTTTGTTTGATTTCAATAACAATTATTTTAGTGCTTGGTTTGGATTATATGCTTCTATTTCTTCTGTTAAGAATATGATTTGCGAGGAGTGGAATAATTTTAGTCCATTATGCTTTGATATTTTTTATATTCGAGAATCAAAGACTACCTTTGTTGAAATAGATAGTGATCTTCAAGTTGTATTGTGTTTGTCTTGGTTTAAAAAGGAAGAATTTTTGGTGTTTTTTCTACAGTTGAAGAATGATTCAACGGAAAATTTTGTTGGTGAAAGTAGCAAGCCTGGTTCAGTAATTGGTGGTGAGTCAAGTAATATATGTTAGGTTATGATGATGATTTAGATTCTGGTTTTACTCAACAAAAGGATTTACATGAGTTGTCGAAGAAGAATTCAAATATGGAATTTTTTACTGGGGTTGGTCAACACTTTTATTCTGCTATTGGATTCCGTAGAACGGTTAGTGCTTATTGTTTGAAAAATGGGTTTAAAGTACAATATATAAAGAATTGTAAAGAATGATTGATATTTCGATGTGCTATAACTAGTTGTCCTTTAAGGATTCATGCTTCTTGCAAACTGAAGCAATTGGACCAACTGTTTGTTAAAAAAATTCAGCTGATTCATACTTGTGGTGGTGGATTTCGTTCGCTTGGTAGTCCAACTATTAATAGTGAACTTGTGAAAAGTTTAATCGTCAATCAAATTCATGATGATCCTAAAAGAAAATCAAGGATATCATTAAAAGTTTTAGAAGAGATTATGATGTGGAGCTGAGCTATTATTTTGCTTATAAGGGTAAGAAAGCGGCTATGAATGGTATTTACAGTGATGAAAAGAAATCTTACAATGAATTACTTTGGTATTTGAAGGCATTGGAAAGAAATAGTCCGAATAGTTATTCAAGTATGGATATGGATTCTGACAGTAATCAATTTGAGAGAGTTTTTGTCTGTTATGAGGCATGTATATTTGGATTCAGCTATTGTCGTCCTATGGTGTTTTTAGATGCTACCTTTTTGAAAGGGAAAAGTGGTATTTTGATGGCTGCGACTGCAAAAAATAGGAATCAAGATACTGATTTTGATCTTTTTTTTTTGCTCTTGTATTTACTTTGTGCTGTTTGCATTAGTTCCTTGTTATAAATTTATGTAACATAGTACTGTTTCTTTAAGTGATTGTTCTAGTGAATTTTGCTGTGTACATACTGCATTTTGTTCAAGTGATTAGTCTACTGTTATATAGTACTATTTTAAATATAGTGCATTTGGTTGTTTCAAATGTAGTAATATCCAGTTCAATTCATTTTAGTTTCTTCTGCATTAGGGATTAGCATGTGAAATTATTGCAAAAATGAATTCAGACTCACAATCTAGTTCTACCAAAAATTAACGATGATTAATGTGTTGAATTTTGGCAACACTATATGGGGATTTGAAGAGGTCGGAAGTAACTTCATAACGGAGAAAACGGTTCGCAAATCGGAGTTCGGATGTGGAAGTTATAAGAGAAAAGGCGAAGTGGGTGAAGTTGGGACAGAACTTTCTTTCAGATGTCTGACCCATTTTTCAGACGTCTGATTTCGGATAGAAGTGCTTCCAGAGCATTCTGTCAGACGTCTGACCAAATGGGTCAGACGTCTGAACTGAAGCAAAGTCGCTCCAGTGGATTAGGCCAGACGTCTGACCTTTTGGTAAGACGTCTGAAATGGCTTTCGTCTGTTTTCTCAGTACGAACTTGCGTGAAAATTTGTGATATCTGCAGGGGAAATTTCGAAACATTGCCTAGGGTTTTTATTCTCCTACATAAGCTAGCCTAAGGTTTTAGATCCACAGGTGTGTAAAACAACTGCAAGAGATTAGCCTCCACCAAATCAGGTTTTATCAAAACCTAATTTTTCTTCAATTCTCTTCTCCACAAATCAATTCTAAATAGAATTTTGATCGTTGTATTCAATCTCTTGTACTCTTCTAATCAATATTAATAAAAGCTCTCTCTTAAAGTGGATATACACAAACGCAATGTTAGTGGAACCACTATAAATCTCTGTGTGATTTATTTTCTTTTCATTATTGCTTTGATTTCTAAATTTCTTGTTTGGGACTGTGATTGCTTTTGGATTGGTTGAGATAGAAATTGAGTCGTTGATTGGTGGTTTTTACACTTCTTACCACGATCTTGTCTTCTGCTATGCTTGTGAGGTTTCGAATTGAGTGGTCTCGTGTTTGAATCTCGCACCAACATTTGATATCAAAGCATTGGTATTGGTAGGTGGTTGTAGAAATCTTTAAATCAAGTAGTAACTCTAGTAGTTTCTCAATGGGTAATCCAAGTGGTGTAGCTCCTTATGTACGTGGCTCGTACGCAGCTTCAGGATCACAATTGGTAATAGACAAGTGGATTGGCGATAATGATTTTGAAAAATGGCAATGAAAGATGAAAGCTGTTCTAAGGAACAATCGGGTGCATCGTGTAGTGTTTGACACACATTTGTTGCCGGCGGACATCTCAGATGTTGAGAGAGAGGATAAGGAAGAGTGGGCATTCACTACACTTCAACTTGCTATGGGAGGGAATTTTATCTCTGAAATTAGTTGTGAGACAATCGTTAAGGGTATTTAGGACAAGTTGGAGGAACTGTATATAAAGAAGTCACTGACGAATCGCTTGATCTTATTGCGAACGTTCTTCACCTATAAAATGAAGGAAGGTACTTCGGTGAAGGCGCACTTAAATATTTTTGATGATTTGCTAATGAAGATGAAGGCGGTAGATTTGAAGATTGAGGAAGAGCAAAAGACAATGATATTGTTGTGTTCGTTGCCAAGTCACTATATAGGTTTCTCCAATAGTTTGATCTATAGACTGGATACATTGACTCTTGATGATGTCAAGACGGGTCTTCTTAGTGAGAAGTTGTGAGATAAAATGAAGAAGTTAGGTGATGCAACTAGTGGTTCTAGTAGTGGTCATGGTTTATTTGTGAAGAAGGAGAGGTATGTGAAGAAGGAGAACCGGAGGCGTTCTAAATCAAGGAATCCCGGTTGGAGAGGAAGGTCGAAGGAAAGAGAAGGCAAGTGCTATATTTGTAGGAACCTCGATCATTGGAAGAATGAGTGTCTGGACAAGGAGAAGGCAAAGAAGTAAGTAGCATCTTCATCAGTAGCGGTGGAGAGTGGAATTGGTGAGGAAGTTGTAGATGTTTTGTCGGCAGTAGCATCAGATGTTTCGGGTAGCGATTGGGTGCTTGATTCTGGAGCGTCTTATCATATGACGCCAAATAGAAAAAAAATTTCTTCTTACATCGAAAAACAAGGAAATTCAATTATTATGGGAAATGGTGCTATTTGCAAGTCGAAAGGCATTGGTTCCGTGCAAACTTGGATGTTTGACGGAGTGGTTCGTACTCTCACTAATGCGCGCTATGTTCCGAGACTTAGGAAGTCTCTTATCTCTTTGGGGCAATTGGATTCTTTAGGTTGTAAGATCACCATTGAGAGTGATAGCTTACGGGTTTCGAAGGGGTGCTTGTGGTGATGAAAGGAGCAAGAACTCATGGTATTTATTTGCTTCAAGGAGTGACTGTGGATGGTGAAACTTGTATAGGAGTTGATAGTTTCGTGGCTTGGATGCGACTAGGTTGTGGCATTTGAGGTTGGGTCATGTGTCGGAAAGAAGTCTAGATGTTCTTCGGAAGAGAGAAATGATCGACGGAGAAAGTTTCAACAAGTTAGAGTTTTGTGAAGAATGCGTTATGGGGAAGCAAACTAAAGTTCCATTCGGGGAGGGAAAGCATGATTCAAGAAGGCTTCTTGAGTATGTTTACACGGATGTTTGGGGATCGGCACCTGTAGTTTCTTTAGGTGGAGCTCGCTATTATATTTCCTTTATAGATGACTTTTCTCAGAAAGTTTGGATGTATGTAATGAAGACCAAGTCGGAGGCCTTTGCAAAGTTCAAAGCTTGGAAGGCTCTTGTTGAAAATGAGAGTGGAAAGTCTTTGAAGGTTCTTAGGTCTGACAGTGGCGGAGAGTATGTTTCTAGAAAATTTTTGGATTTTTGCAATCGTCATGGTATTCGGAGGCATTTTACTACACCTGGAGATCGGCAGTCAAATGGTGTTGCGGAGAGAATGAATCGTACTCTACTTCAGAAAGCTCGATGCTTGAGATTGACATCAGGTTTGGCTATGGGATTTTAGGCTGAAGCTTTGTCAACCGCAGTGCATATTATTAATCGAATTCCGTGCTCGGCTATTGGTAACAAAATCCTAAAGGAAGTGTGGAAGGGAAAGAGCATTGACTTGAGTTATCTTCGTGTGTTTGGCAGTCCGGTTTATGTGCATGATCCAGGAAATGATAAGCTTGAACCAAGAGCTTTCGAGGGGATTTTGCTTGGCTATACGGACGGAGTAAAAGGCTATCGGATTTGGAATCCGAAAACGAAGAAGGTAGTGAATTCTCGTCATGTTACTTTTAATGAGTCGGCGATGTTCAAGGAGAATGCGAGCTCATTGGATATTCCGGATTTGGTTCATGATGAAACAAAGAAGAAGGAAATAATTTCCACATTCTGTCCAATGAATAGAGAGAGTAGAGTAGTAGGAGATGCTTGTGAGGAAGTAGCGGTTGATGTTACATCACATAGTCCATAAGGAGCCTCTAATAGTGTTGGTAATGTACATGATTCTAGAGAAGATTCGGTTCAAGGTGGAGCCGAAGGGAGTTTAGGTGGTGGTATTGCTACTCGGGTTGGTCGTCGTACTATAAGACCACCAGAAAGATATGGTGATTGGAACTATCTTAGCTTTTATGATAATTTGGACTATGCTCTTCATGTAGTCCAAGATGAGCCGATGGACCTTGATGATGTCATGAAGTTGAGTGATAGCTCAAAATGGATTTGTGTCATCGAGGAAGAGATGCAATCATTGTTGAAGAATCAAACTTGGGATTTGGTTCCATTTCCTAAAGAAAACCATGCTATTGGGTGCAGATGGATATACAAGGTGAAAGACGATGGAAGATACAAAGCTAGGCTAGTGGCCATGGGGTTTGCACAAAGGAAGAGAAAGGAGTATGATGAGATATTCGCACCGGTTGTGTGCCATACTTCTATCCGGATATTACTTGCTATTGTTGCTATTCATGACTTGCAGTTGGAGCAACTTGATGTGAAGACCGCCTTCTTACATGGGGACTTGGATGAAGACATCTACATGGAGCAACCGGAAGGTTTTGTTGTAGATGGTAAGTCAAATTTGGTTTGCAAGTTGAAGAAATCACTATATGGTTTAAAGCAATCACCTAGACAATGGTACAAGAGGTTTGATCATTTCATGCTTGAAAATGATTTTGAAAGAAGCATCAAAGTTGCTTGTGTTTATTTCAAGAAGTTGAAAGATGATTGTTGGGTGTATTTACTCTTGTATGTGAACGACATGCTCATTGCTTCTAAAGATAAGAATGAAATCAACTATCTAAAACTGAGTTTAAAATCGAAGTTCGATATGAAGGATCTTGGAGAAGCAAGAAGAATATTGGGCATGGTAATTTTAAGAGATCGAAAGCATTTTGAGTGAAACTAACTCAAAAGGAGTATATTGAGAAAGTGCTTTGCCAGTTCAGCATGGAGAATGCAAAGGCATCAAATACACCTTTACCTTTGCATACGAAGCTTTCGAGCAAAGGATCACCTATTTTGGAGGAAGGCAAGACTTATATGGCAAAGGTGCCATATGCTAGTGCGGTTGGAAGTCTAATGTATGCTATGGTGTGTACAAGGCCCGATATTGCAAATGTCGTCGGGATGGTTAGTCGATATATGGCTAATCTGAAAAAATCGCATTGGGAAGCTGTGAAGCTTATATTGAGATACCTTAGAGGCTCATCATCTCATGGTCTTGCTTTTGGCGATAGTAAGGCGATGGATTGCAAATTGGTTGGTTATTGTGATTCGGACTACGCCGGTGATAGGGATCAAAGAAAATCAACTTCCAGATATGTCTTCACACTTGGGGGTACAACCATAAGTTGGAGATCTAGATTGCAGATCTTAGTTGTTTTATCCACTACGGAGGCGGAGTTGATAGCTGCAGTGGAGGCGGCAAAGGAGGCACTCTATTTGAAGCGATTGTTGTGTGACTTGGGATTCGAGCATGATAGTATTGATGTTCGATGTGATATCCAGAGTGCTATTCACTTGGCAGAGAATTTGGCGTTTAGCTCACGGACTAAGCATATTGAGGTGCGAGAGTCATTTCTAGTAGCCATGGATGAAGATAAGCAAGTATTTCTTCGGAAAGTGCATACAAAGGATAACACGGCGGATATGTTCACTAAGGCATTACCGGTTGGAACGTTCGAGCATTGCTCGAACTTTATTCGCTTGGAGAAGTGCTAGGTGCCACGGGGTGGCACGGTGAAGGGAGGAGCTTGGTGGTAGATGAGGAAGAGTATCGGTGAAAGATTGAAGTTCTATCTTCTTAGTAAGTGTTAGTCTTTGGTGAGAGAGCTTAGGATTTGGATGTTTTCAACATTTCGTTAGCAAGCGGGGGCTTTGACTGAGCTCGTTGGTGGAGTGTAATGGGCAGTGGCATTGCTGGAGCTCATTGGGAAAGCATTCATGTTAGGTTGAAGGTATAAGAGGTGATAGTTGGCGCTATAGGTTGTCGTTGATGGTATGGTACCGTTGGAATTGAAGATAGATACAGTGTTGAGGTGGAATGTTGAATTTTGGCGAAACTACATGGGGATTTGAAGAGGTCGAAAGTAGCTTCGTAACGGAGAAAACGGTTCGCAAATCGGAGTTCGGAGGTGGAAGTTATAAGAGAAAAGGCGAAGTAGGCGAAGTTGGGACAGAACTTTCTTTCAGACGTCTGGCCCATTTTTTTGACGTCTGATTTGGGACAGAAGTGCTTCCAGAACATTATGTCAGACGTCTGACCAAATGGGTCAGACGTCTGGACTGAAGCAAAGTCGCTCCAGTGGGTTAGGCCAGACGTCTGACCTTTTGGTCAGACGTCTGAAATGGCTTTCGTCTGTTTTCTCACGTACGAACTTGCGTGAAAATTTATGATATTTGTAGTGGCAATTTCGGAACATTGCCTAGGGTTTCTACTCTTCTATATAAGCTTGCCTCAGGTTTCAAATCCATAGGTGTGTAAAAACAACTGCAAGAGATTAGCCTCCACCAAATTAGGGTTTATCAAAACCTAATTTTTCTTCGATTCTCTTCTCCACAAATCAATTCTAAATAGAATTTTGATCATTGTATTCAATCTCTTATACTCTTCTCATCAATATTAATAAAAGCTCTCTCTTAAGTGGATGTATGCTAACACAACGTTAGTGGAATCACTATAAATCTCTGTGTGATTTTTTTTCGTTATTGCTTTGATTTCTATATTGCTTGTTTGGGACTGTGATTTGTTTTGGATTGGTTGAGATAGAAATTGAGTCGTTGATTGGTTTTTTACACTTCTTACCACGATCTTGTCTTCCGCTGTGCTTGTGAGGTTTTGAATTGAGTGGTCTCATGTTTGAATCTTGCACCAACATAATGTTGGTTGTTTTTTTCTTAATAGATACATAATTTAGATGTTTTATTTTTTTTAGTTTAGCCACCAAATGTCATGATACCTACTGCTTATACTGGATTCACCGGAATTTGTTACATTTCAAACGATAAATGCATATATATTTTTATCTCTAACATCTTCAATCTAGTTGCACTAGGTACAAAGTAGTACAATTATTCAATGTACAGCCATGCTCCTTCTTATTGTAAATTTGATCCAAAACAAACACTGTAAAAGATTTAATGTTCTTTAATTTGATGTACAAAATGTTACTGTATACAGGAGTTAAAAAAGATAAATGCATTTATCTTTTAAGATAAAGAATTAAATAACATATTAAGTTGTACTCATATATCACAGTTACTACTACATGTTAAACATATTTATCATTTTTCTCATTATTTGAAGTTCTTACATAAGGTATACAAATGATTTAAACAGCATATAGAAAAGATAAAAACATATATGTTTTAGAATTTGAATATAAGTCTTTGTATTGTATGCATGAATTATGTATCATATCTTTTCAATTTCTACCCTTCCTGCGTAGACTACACATTCAAGTAGAAAAATTTAAAAAAAAAAAGAAAAAAGGATGAAGTGCCTCTAGAAAATATATTTTTCCTTTTTTATTTGGGCCGAAGGCATAGTGTTCATGTGATTGTCTACTATTAGATAATATTGTTTCAAATATAGTGCATTTTGTTGTTTCAAATGTAATACATAAACAGTGATTATTTTTTTGTTTTTTTCTAGGTTTTTTCCCATTGGCAATGGCTCTTGTTCCCAAAGAAAATGAAGAGTGTTGAAGTTAGTTTTTAAAACACCTAAGGAGTGCTCTTAGTTGTGATAGAATATTAACTTTTTTAAGTGATAGACACTGGGGTTTATTGTTAAGTATTCCAAAAAAATTTCCAAATAGTCATCATTCTTATTGTTTGCATCATACGCAAAATAATATTGCTAGCATTGTGAAAAGTGGAAGGGGTGTTTGGGTAGCTCATTTACTTGAGTGTTGCTATAACTTCAAATCATCATGAGTTTGAAAACGCTATGTCCAAGTACAAAGAAATTGGAGGTGCCAAAGCTATAGAGTACTTGAATGATAAACCATATGATCATTGGGCCGATTTGTCTTTTCCGGGGAAGCAGTATGGTGAAAATAAGTCCAATGTAGCTAAGAGTTTTAATTCTTGGATTTTGGATGAAAGAAGTTTGCCTATTACTGCTTGTCTTGAGGGAATTAGAGTAAAACTTATGGTGCAAATGTCTAATCATAGAGAAGAGGGATCAAAGTGGACTAGTGTGCTATGTCCAAAAATGGAAGCTCGTTTGTTGAAATTGAAGAAGGATTTGGGTGGAGTGTTTCTAAATCATCTAGGTATGTATTTATATTACTTTTACATGATGTTCACAGTTTCTGAAAAATGATAAATGCATTTATATTTTTTCAACTTGCTATGTAGCCTGTGTTATTGTTTCATTTTGTTGGTGTCTCTTGCTATATATTTTATCTTTTACTTCATTGAGGCTTCTGATAATATGAACGATGTAAGGACCAAGTAATATAAAGCAAGTATCATTGTAGTGTTTTATTTTTGAGATTTTGTTATGGTAAAAACTAATGTTGTGCATAGGAGTATGATGCATTAGTCTGTCTGCTTAGGGTTTATTTACATGCATGAGTGTTTTATTTTTGACAGTGCTTATGGTTTTTGGTCTAACTGAAAGCTGTGACAAGATATTTTCAAGTTTGTAAATTTAAAGATTAACAGTAAATATATAATGGAAATATTAAGCAATGCTCACATGTAGAATTCATAAGCAAACATACATTATCTTTTTTTCTTCCCTTATAGCATAGCTTTTGTGATCTTTAAGAATATGAATAGTATGACCATTGTTAATTGTTTTGGTTTATGAGTCTTATTTTTCACTATTAGTTCACTTCACATGAATTGGGTCTTATTTATTAGATAAATTAGAGAGAATATATATAGTGATAATAATGCTTTTATGGAAATGCAATCTTTTTATATATTTTAACTGTTTTTAATTTTAAATTTTATAGGTATATTTTTGAAGTTCATTCTCCAACATCTCAAAAGATTGATCTTAAAAATATTATTTGCAATTGCAATCAATGGAAAGTGACAGGTATTCCTTATGCGCATGCGTTGAAGTGTATTTCTTTAGCATAAATTCTGTTTATGAATATATTGAGAATTACTTTACTGTTGAGTATTATCGAGCTTCGTATTCACATTTGATCAATCCTATTCCAACTTTTGATAAGGAAGAAATTGAAGCTGAAGAATCATCTGTTGTTCTTCCTCCTAAGCATGTTCGTGTAGCTAGTAGGCCTAGGATGAATAGAATTGAAGGGGCTGATTGTCATGCTAAGCAAAACAAATGTGGAAAGTGTAAAAAAACTAGGACATAATAGAAGGGGGTGTTATTTGAATAATTGAGTTGATTGTTTTAGTCCAATGTATTTGATTGGTTGTTCTATGAATACTTTTAGTTGAATAATTGAGTTGGTTATTTTAGTCAAATGTATTTGATTAGTTGTTTTATGAATACTTGGTTGTTCTATGAATTCTTTGAGTTGAATATTTGGATAATTTCATATGTTGAATTGGTTATGATCTGATTTTGATTACTTTTGGTTGTATGCAATTGTTTATGTTTAACTATTATTTGGAATACAATGTTGTTAGTTCTGTTAAAAAAGATAAATTGATATATCTTTTTAGTTCTTATATATAGTCCTTTTTTTGTTATTATATGTTACTGTAGTTATTATGTCTATTCTTAAGATATAGTCTTTTCTATTCATCCACTCCAGCTCTGATGCTGGTCACTACAACCAAATCAAAATGGTATCAAATAGGACCAGTTTTAATAGCATAATCCAAATCTGCAATGAGATCTTCTATATCCTCAATGCCAATGGATATTTGAACTAAATCATCTGTTAATCCACGAGTTTCATGCACAGCACTAGGAATACAATTCAAACAGAACAATTGGAGATAAGTATGACTAGTATATTGCTACCCGAAACATACTATCAATAAAAGTGATGTTCTTATGTATGGCCTTTTTAACAGAGCTACACAGAATTGTCAATAAAAGTGATACAACGTACTGTCAATAAAACATAAATGCTTTTATCTTTTTAACAAAGCATTAGAAACATTAGCCATTACAAATTCATTATCTATTACCAGAATTTCATTATCAAATTTAAAATCAGTTGTGTAAGTACTTGCTAGTTAACAATACACAAAAGCAACATAGACTGAAGTGATTATGTAGTTAATATTTCATTTGACAGATGCATTGGTTCTAGACAGTCTTGCCTTCTTGGTTCATAATATCATAATAGTTTGACAATACATCCCATGGTACTGGGCGCACTGGAGATCGATAGCCTCTACAATCGGGGTCGTAGGATTTTTGATAGTAGCCACCCCTTTGGAAATCAACAATGTACATAACATGATTACTTTTATGTTCTCTTCCAATTCGTTCACAATATCAACTTCTGGACATGCTATAAATTATGTAGCCATGTGCAAAAAATCAGTACCACCTTCTGATTTTACCCGAAACATTTCCATGAGAGGCAAAATATGAAATTTTATCATCCAAAGCTCGAAAGGGAAAGTTTCCTGAACAGTAGGACATAGGTATATTGCTACCATAAACATGTAATGACTTATCTCCCTCGGTGTAGGTGCTATTATCATTGACCTCAGATTCAAAATGAAGAATTTTGCAACAGTCCAGATCCATTTTGCGCTCTAATAGCTTATCAAAATCAGCGTCTATTCTGCAAATAAGTGATTTGATACTTATTCCTCATTCAGATTCTTATATCCAAAGCATCCGCCTGGCAGGAGTAAAGCATTTTTCCCTGTTTTTGATGAGAAAGGAAGACGAAAACAACGATTACGGGTATAAACTGCAATATCAACGAAAAGACACTCTGTATTGTCTAATGAGCTTGAATCTTTCTTGATGTACTATTTTTCAAACTGTGGATCACTTACTCTCAAATTTATTATACATGAGCATACCTCAGAGATGAATGCTCCAACATGCGAGTTGTCTTTGAAGGCAATATTTGGGATACGATTGATGACATGTCGAGAGAACTTTTCTTCAGTAGATGAATCAAGCTCTATAACCCAATCTTTATCTCCCTAGATTTTGTATTTGTCATTTAGCGCTTTAAAGGTGATAGATATCAGAATATCTACCATTTCATTGGCATTTTTTCCAGTGTTAATCTTTTTATTGATCCAGATTATAATACAAGTGGCAAGGCAGTCCGACTTGAATAACCTCGTAATGGTGGCATAACTTAGGATTCATGGTTTTGTACCTTCTCCAGAACTCATCATACGTAGAAACAAGGAACCTTCTTTGTGCATTCAAATGATCTTGGCAACAAAAAACGTAAGTGTTTGCATGTGTTTGGACAAATCTTAAAGCTTCTTCTTGACTAGGAAAAGTAGCCCAAACTGCATCCTTTTTGCTGTGTAGAATAACAAAATTAGAAAACATAATAATAAATATAAAACTATATATTAGCAATAAAGATAAAAGGATTTATCTTTCTTAAAAGAGTTGTAGAATCATATTTTGGATTACAAATTCATGATCCATATTTATCTGAATAACATCATCAAATCAACAAAGCCATTAGAAATTCATTATCAAATTCATCATCAAATTTTCAATATGAGTTACTACAAATTCGTCATGTAATTCATCAGTAAATTCAAATATACTCCCTAAAATCTATGATCAATTTAATTTCATCCGTTACAAATTCATCACCAAATTCGTTATCTAATTTTTAACATCAGCCATTACAAATTCATCATCTCATTCATCAGACATTACATTTTTTGGGCTGAAGGAGAGCTGCAAAACTTGTCAAGCCATCAGTGTGGTTCGTTAGAGAGTATTTGTGCAGCTATCTGTGCTCAGAATGCATTAACTTGTTCAAGACTAATTTTTGATGTAGTCTGCGTTCCTTGTGCTATTTTTTGCATGAACATCATCACAAAAATTCCACAGTCGTACCTGTATTTTTGAAGTTTAGTACTTTGAATATAATGATGAAACAGATTATATTTTCTTTATTTTGATAATGAATTGTAATAAGTATTATTTTATCTAAGTAATTGTATGTGAGTAAATAATATTAGCTAATTGGTAATATTTGTATAGGTAGTTATTGTGTATCATGAATTTTTGTATAAAATTCTAAACTATGTTCAAAATTACCCATTGCTTTGTTGAGTACAGTCAACATTTTTAAGCACTGAATTTTTGCTGAGAATTGTTTTGTGCCCTTCTTCTTGTAGCTCTTTGTTTAGGTTGTTTACTACAGATTTCTGCAAACAGTGAAAGAAAATTAGAATAAATATAAACACGTTTATCATTTTTACTTTTTGTGTATTTTTACTTACCACATTAATGGCAAATTTTGTACGTCCACTTCTGCAGGTTTTTGATCTGGTGGTCAAGTGCAGAGAGTCATAGTGGTTCCAAGTGCATTCTCCAATAGCTAGTTCAAGCAGGCTCCAATGTTCATTGCCATGTATTTGGAATAATATGTTGCAATACAATGGATCTAAAAGTGTTTTTCATAAAAGGATTGAACATTTGTTTCTTGATATTTTCCAAGCTTCCATTCGTTGCACTTTTCTATAAAAAAAATTGTTTTAGAAATGTATAAAAAAATGTTAATTTGAGAATATAGTTCACTTACTGTCATAGTTGTCTTCACATAGATAATGCTATTGATTTCTTCTAGTTGCTTTGTTTTTCGGAATCAAAACCAATAAATGATCTACATTTAAAAAATAATATGGATAAAGTATATTATTTATAATGAAGGAAAGTTTAGTTTTTTGTACACCAGAAATACTTCGTTGATTGAGGAGGTCTTCTATCATGAATTTTGTTATGGTGATGAAGTTTTCATCATAACAACTAAATGCTTCGTCGTTGAAAAACTGGACGGTTGTTAATAAAAGAAAGTAAGTTTAGTACGTACTATGTTGTTTTGGTAGTAAAAAAATAGAAGCCTTTATGGAAGTACGTATGAAAACTTAAAGATAAATTAATTTATCTTTTTTATTTTTGTATAGTTTTTGTTTATTTTTGAGTAAGTGTGTGAGTGTATAGCAGTTGACAAATATACTGATAGTTGACCAAACTAAAACAGAACCAAAATAGAACTAATAATTAATTTAACAGATGGTTGATATATAGTTTGTATGAGTGAAAAGTAGTTTAATTACTTGTTTCCTCCCAAAACTTTGAAAAAAAGTTTTACATTTTGTTGTTGTTCTTCAGTAAGATGCTTCATGAGTGGACACTTTTCAACATTCTTTTGCTTCTTCTTCTTTTTTTGTTCTTTAGGACTAACATCTTCAACAATAGTTGGTTTTTCTATAGCAATTTCTTCACTATCTTGTTTGATATTTTCTGATTTTAAACCGTCTTCGGTTTCTACAATGAAATCTTGAGTTTGCATCAAATCAAAACATGGAAAGTTAGCAGAACTATTTATGTGCATTAGACCAACTATCTTTCTTTTTTTCGTACATTTTTCAGCTTCACTTTTTTCATTGAAATCATTTTTTTCTCCACATTATGCTCTTCAAAATTTTCCAGCTTTTGAAGTTTCATTTCAAAATTATGGAGTCTTTTTTTAGCCAGTTGTCTTGAATGTTGTTCCTTATTCAGTTGTTCTTCCATACTTTTCATCTCGGCAGATAAAAAGTTCGCTTTCATCTCTAACTCTTTTATGCTACTAGAGTAATCCATAGCATATTTGTCATCTTCCAGCCCAGTATAATTTTTTTTAAAAGAAAGTCTTTTTCCTCTTTAGTTGCATTTGAAAATTTCTTTAAAATCTGCTTGGAAGGTATTTGAAATTAAATTTGGACATGTAATATCATTGAATTACTATAAATTTAGAAATCAGAAATTATTAAAAAGATACAGGTAAGAAAATTTCAGACACTTGATAAATGGATACAACATGTAAGCACATTCATATGGGAAGGAGAGAAGACCAGGAAAATCTATAATGCACACATAATACATTACATATAAATATAGATATGTAATTAACTAACCTACAAATTACCTAAATTTAGAACGCTATCCCTATTAAACAATACACATATAAACATATGTACTCATATAATTTTTTATATCAACAAATATATATTGTTCATTATGTACTTAAATCATTTTCTGTAAAAACATATATGCTTTTATCTTTTTTAGCTAGGGTTTAATTTAGTTGTATATTTTCTGTAATAAATTTAAAATATGAGTAAATCAAGAAAAATGTTTAGTATGTATAACTATATATCAAATGTATATAAGGCCTAACTTGTTATTAAATCATTTACATTAACAGAGAAATGTTTTTATCTTTTATAGCTTTTAAGCATGGTAAAATTAAAACTTAAATCTGTTAACAGAATACATAACATCATTGACAAATCACCTTTAGTGATGTAAGCAGTAATGGGTTTGCAGGACAAGGAGTTGATAAAAGGTTGTTTGGTTGAATTTGGTTGAGTTCTTGAATTTATTTAGGTGTTTCAAGTAGCATGTGGCTGGTGCAGTAGTTTGTTGTTCGTTCGGTCAGGTTGTAGACAAAGATGAAATTAGGTGGAGAAGGGGAGTAGTTTGTGGTCGAATGTGGGGTGGATATATTGCACCATTTACGAAGTTTGAATAGCATTGTTCAACAAGTTTGAATTGTACTGAACTGTGGAGTTTGGAAGAAATTGAATGTGGGGTGTTCGTGGTGATTTTCTGGTGGTTTGGTAGTGATGCTAAATTAATTATGAACTGTGGGTTGGGTAGAAACTGAATTGTACATAAATCACTGTGTACTTATATATATGATTTTTGTATATCAAGAAATATATATATATACATATATATATAAGTAACATACCTTATCATTGTCTATTTCGTCGAGGTCCAAATCTTTTAATTTTGACAAATCCCATTTTTTCATCCTTGGGATTTTGCTCTCCAAATTTTCTTTTTCGTCGATGGTTTACGTCCTTTCACAGAACCAATATTGCCAATAAGACGATACAAATAAGCATTAATATTTAACATTTTTGTAAAAAGCATTAGTATAAATATATTTATATTTACTTAAGTTTTTGAATCATACCAATAAGACCATAGTACATTCAGGTGTGCTTCTTGGATTAGCATAGTATTTTCGAACATTTTTCATGACATTTTCGCATATTGCTCTCGGCCAAGAGATTGAGTTCAATTTTTTTAAGTTTAACAGCTTTGATAAGAAGCCCCGCTGCATGTAGCACTGATTTTTATGAAAGAGAAAAGTAATAATCAACAAAAGCAACAACAATTTGACAAAATCTTCATTCCCGTTTTCTTCCTCTATCATTTTTTTCAACCTTCTTGTGACTGTCTTCTGGCTAATTATGTCATTTTCTTCGAAATTTGTAGTCATAAACTCTGAAAAACTTTCCATTGTTATGGCCTTATTTGAAGTTGGTATCGGAAACAAGTCCTCTCTACATAAATGCAGTCTAAATATAAGGCTAACTTCTTCAGGTGTGATTTTCAGTAGTTTGTTTCCAATTTTGAAGGCTTTTTCTTTAATATTGAAAGATTAATTATTTGGTCTAAATTTGAAGCACTTTTTCGTATGTTTTGCCATTCTATGCCATTGGTGAGAAACATATTAAAAAAGTTTTTGAATGGCGTTTTGTTGATATAACTTTTTGCTTCAGAAGACAGAATGTTTTTTCCTTAACAATCATCATAACTTTGTACACATCATCTAAATTACATCTGTATGTTCCAGTGTACAGATGTTTTTTATGTCTTTTCGGTCTGTTTGAATCTCATATTTCTCAATATCATCTGACTCATCTATTTCAATATTTATTTCTTCAGAATCAGAATTTGCTTCACTCAGTTTTCCCGAAATTGTTCCCTCTTCATCTGAGTTTGTTAGCTGTTCTTTTTTAGAAATTTGTGAGGTTTGCTGTGTTGGTTCAGCTTCATCCGACATTCATGAAAATAATATCATTAATTGGGATCCTACATTTATTTCTGCATATGCATGAAGATAATATCATTCTGCTCAAGAATCATAATGCACATAAATCAAAGCAATATTATCAAAAAAACATCGTACTGCACAATAGTCTGTATAAAAAGATAATATGGTTTATCTTTTTAATTATTTTGTATTTTGTTGGGATTAAGATATTTTTTCAATGAAGAATTGTTAAGTAGTTTGTATACAGTAGTGTTAATAATGTAGAAGCTAGGGAATAAAATGCTAAAAATATGGTCCATAAAAAAATATGTTGCAAATTCAACGGTGCCCTTAAACCCTATTGATTATAGAGGGATTTACATCTCCACTAAGCTTTGACAGTTAACGTATATCACAAATAAGTAACTATGTAGTAATACATTGGCATATCTTTGATATTCATAAACAACTAAAATCATTTCGTTATAATTTATTATGTAATTAAGTTGTTTTAACAAAAACATTAATGCTTTTATCATTTTTATGCAAGCTTTAAATCAAGTTCATATGGTATGTAATAATTGTAAATAATGAATAAAACAGTAAACTTGTTTAATATTTATCATTGTTTTTCAAATGTAAGTAGAGCTAAACATCTAATTAAATCCCATACAGATAAATCTAAATTTGTTTATCTTTTTTCTGTAGTTGAATCATGGTTTTAAATCTCCTGTATCTCGCCCGAGATCTCGCCCGAGATCTCATTTTCACACTTAAACGAGACGAGACATCAAATCTCCTCCATATCTCCCTCGACACTCATCTCGTCCGAGATATTCAAATCTCACCCGATATATGGATTAAAATCTCAATCCGAGATCTCACCCGAAATTATACATTTTTTTATTTTCCATAATAATTTTTATTTTCATATTGATTCAAAAGAAACCACTCAATCCAATTATAATTTACCAACTTCTTGAACATATTCTTTACTTTTTATCTTAATGAGTCATAGCGAAAGGTTTCACTTCTTTATTACGTTCAAATAAAAGGATATTATTCAATCATTACCAAATCAATTAAGCTAATCAAGCTACTACTTTTCTAAAAATATTTCTTTTTCTGGTAACATACTTGGTTTACGTTCAAATAAAAGGATATTATTCAATCATTACCAAATCAATTAAGCTAATCAAGATACTACTCTTCCAAAAATATTTTTTTCTCCATGTAAACCAAGTATGTTACCATTTTTATTTTTACTAAGAAAGTTATAATCGTTAAATAAATTTTTGACACATCAATTTTAAACACATAAGTACATCCGAGATATTCCCGAGATGCATTATAAGACCCGAGATGTCAATCCGAGATGTACACCCGATACGTACTCATCTCGTCCGAGATCTCTCCCGATACGAGATAACTTGTGTAAAAGTTCCGAGACGAAACGTGATCGAAATCCGATATTTAAAACCTTGAGTTGAATACAGTAACATGTTCATATGGTATGAAACAAATTTAAATAATGAATAAAACTTGAAACCATTTTAACATGCATAGCTTGTTTCAAATATAACTAATGCTAAGCATGTAATTAAATATAACTAATGCTAAACTTGTTATTATGGACGCTAGAAAACAATGGAATAATGCGATTGTTGTTTACGTGGTTGGTCCAAAACCATATTACCCATATTTCAAAGACTATATCCTTAGAGTCTGGAAACCAGTCGAGGAATTTTCGATCTTCTCCATGGAAAATGGTTTTTATGTAATTAAATTCAACAAAGAGCAAGACTGTCTAAATGTTTTGGAAGGGGGACCATATTATTATAACAAGAAATTGTTGATGATGAAACGATGGCACCCAGGAATGCAACTTAATAAAGAATTATTACATTCTATCCCCATTTGGATCCGCCTCCCCAATTTGCCACTAGACTACTGGACAGAAGAAGGCATTAGCCGTATTGCTTCTGTGCTCGGAACTCCTATCACACTTGACAAGGTTACGGAGGGAATCATTAAGATAGCTTTTGCTAGAGTTCTTATTGAAATTGACAATCATTTTAGTTACCCTAGCAAATTACCTATTTTAAATGAGAGAGATGAAATCACTTGGAAAGAGGTTATCTATGAATGGAAACCAGCTGTTTGTACCAATTGCTCGAGTTTTGGGCACACAGAGAATCAATGTCAGTTTACTAAAACATGGATTCCAAAAAAGAAAAATTCTGAGGAACAGGGTAACTCCGAAATGGTCATAGATAATAATGATAATGGTCCAAATAACAATGTCAATTATAATAACAGTTCTGGCCATTTATCTGAACTAGATAACTCCATACAAAAACAGCAATTAAATGACATAGAGACAGTCCAAAATAGACAAAGCAACTCAAAGTTTAATTCAGACAAAACAGATTCCATACAGTCACTTCAGAATAACTCGGTGTCTGATATCTCTATCATAAATCTCACAACCAGTGATGCAAGTGAAGACCATATCATGGCAGTAGAACTGGGCTTTTCGCCTAAAGAAGTGAAT
This sequence comes from Allium cepa, assembly GCA_030765085.1. Lineage (NCBI taxonomy): Eukaryota > Viridiplantae > Streptophyta > Magnoliopsida > Asparagales > Amaryllidaceae > Allium > Allium cepa. Next base: position 907,526,815 of record CM060940.1, read on the forward strand.
GTAGACAGTGCTTCCCCTTCCAAGCAACAAACTGATCCCAGCAACTCGAATTTGACATGCGTTGCTAAACCAAAGTCAACTCGTAAACTCAGACCAGAGGAAACCCCTTTTGAATTTAAAGCCTCTCCGAACTCTGAAGTTATAGAAAACCCTGCATGGTCAAATTTAGTTATTCAATTAAAAAATAAAGGGAAGAAAACGAAAAAAGCCAAAACTACGGGGAAAGCTACCCCCCAAGAAGAAAGTAGCGATCCCAATAATGTTTGTTAATGGAGTTCCTAATCTGGAACATCCGGGGGATGAATGCCCCCTGCAAACAACTAGAAATTTTAGATATCATTAATTCGAATAAGTATTCCTTCATAGGAATTCTGGAAAATAAACTGTCCACTAATGTGATTGACAGATTTATGGACAGAGTCGATAATAAATGGAAAATGTCTCATAACAGTGTTGGTCAGAAAAGTCGTATAATTATTCTTTGGGATTCTCTGGTTTGGACTACTATCATTCTTCACACCACTGAACAACACATTACCAGTTTATTGCATCATGTCAATGACACTAGTGTTGTTAGTACCATTGTTTACGCTCATAACGAAGAAGACAAGCGCAATGATTTATGGGAAGATATCATTAAGCTATCTAATACAGTTACTCTACCATGGATTGTGACAGGTGATTTCAACTCCATTCTTCACCACAATGAACGAATGAATAGCGGTAGATTTAATTCCTATGGTAATCCTAATTTTATGGATTGTATAAATGTTTCTAAGCTAATTGAACCTGAATTCACTGGCAATTTTTTCACCTGGCGAGGAGGTAATTCATTTTCTATCCACAGTAAAATAGACAGAGTTTTTGTTAATTCGTTATGGATAGACAAATTTGATAACTTTGGTATTAATTTTGGTAATCATTCGTTGAGCGATCATACTCCTATTTCGATTTTGATTCAATTTCAGAATTTTAAAAATAGAAACAGACCTTTTAAATATTTGAACTCATGGCATACATACTCTGATTATTACTCTATCATCTCTGAAGCAATAGATATCAATCCTCCTGGCAATCCCTTGTTCAAATTGATCTGCAAAATGAAACAGGTGAAAAGCTATCTGAAAAAGTGGTTATGTTCTAAACCTAATATGCATAGTATGATAGAGAATCTGAAACAACATAATAACAGCATTTATAACCAATTAATTAGCAACCCTCTGGATGCTAATCTTCTGCATATTTATTCGAATGGTTATGATGCCTTGCATGAAATGATGAGAAGAATTGCCATTGATAATGAGCAAAAAATGAAGATCAATTGGTTACTCAAAGGGGATAGACCTACTCACTTCTTTTACAATAAAATTTCAACGTCCAAATCTTATAGAAGAAACAAATGGTCAATTAACAGTCAAGGTAACTGGATATCAGCATCAGATAATTTAGCACATGAAGCTGCTTCTTATTTCTCTGATCTTTTTCACTTGCCACAAGTCACACAACAATTTCCTAACATCATTTGCAAGAAAGTGTTAACTGAGAATGCTAAAACTAATTTGTGCAAACAATTTTCAATGGATGAAATTAAAGTAGCTCTTTTTCAAATCAATGATAACAGCTCCCCTGGGCCAGATGGCTTTAATTCAAAATTTTATAAACTCCACTGGAATAGCATTAATATTAGTATTTGGGAAGCTATGAATGGTATTCTGCAATCTGGAAAAATCATCAAAGAAATAAATCACACTTTCATCTGCCTTATCCCAAAATTTCCAGAAGCTAAGAATATTACTGATTTTCGACCTATTTCTCTTTGCAATGTCACATATAAAATCCTAGCCAACTTGCTTTGCAATAGAATGAAAGCTCTTATGAATGATCTAATCTCTATGAATCAGAATGCATTTATTCCCAATAGAGCCATCACTGAAAATTCATTACTTGCTTATGAAATGGTCAGAAGCTTTAACAGAAAAAATTCAAGCAATTTTTGTTTGAAAATTGATTTACATAAGGCCTATGACAAGATCAACAGAGAATTTATTCATCATATGCTGATATCCATGGGGTTCCCTATCATTTTTGCTAATATTATATATGAATGCATATCCACCCCCACTTTCTCTGTTTTAATTGATGGTTCTCCCCATGGTCTCATCCATAGTACAAGAGGTATAAGACAAGGGGACCCTCTGTCCCCGTACTTATTTGCTATGGCAATGGAATTCCTCTCCATTAAATTGGATTTAGAATATATTAAGGGAAACATCAGTCCTGTATACCAAGTCGAACCAATGATTACCCACCTACTGTATGCTGATGACATCTTAATTATGGCCAAAGCGTCCATTATCAATGCAGAAACTATTTACCATATTCTTCAAGACATTAAAAAATTCACAGGCCTTGAATTAAACAATGAGAAATCTAAAATCTTTTTTAGTAAAGGGGCCAAGTTTAAACAGGAAATAGCAGATATCATCAACTTCAAAATTGATAATCTGCCTATCATGTATTTGGGAATCCCTCTTTCAAACAATTCTCTGCAGTCTAGAGATTTTGGATGCCTTATTGACAAAATTAACAAGAAAATTAATCATTGGCAAACCAGATTACTCAACATAGGTGGCAGAGCGGAACTCATCAAAAATGTAATCCAACCAATGCTGATATTTTGGCTTCAAATCTCTCCTTTCCCTGCATCAATTGTTCAAAGGATTAATTCTATTTGTTCTAATTTTTTGTGGAAATCAAAGTCACATAACATGAATTGGAATGATGTATGCAAAACCAAGAATGAAGGTGGTATGGGCATCAGAAAAATTGAGGATTTAAATACAGCTGCCTCTACCAAACTTCTTTGGAATTTCTTAAATGGAAATACTTTATGGGCAAAATGGATGCACAATAGATACTGCAAAAAGAAGAACTTTTGGACTATCAGCATAGATAACAACGCTTCCCATACTTGGAAAACTATACTTCGTGCTAGACAATGGTGTAAAGGCTATGTAGACAGGAAAATAGTGGATGGTGTTAACACTGACATCTGGTTTGACCCTTGGTTACAAGGCTATTCCTTAATTGATTCATATGGCTGGAATTGCATGAGAATTTTCAATGGCTGCCATAAACAAGTTTCTCAGCTTATCTCGAATGGTAATTGGAAACAAACCCTTAATTTCATACCCATGCAAAAACATAATGCTGTAAAGAAAACCATCATTCATCATCACATGGACCAAGACTATTGGTGGTGGCTTCCTAGCAATCAAGGCCAATTCTCTTTGAAATCAGCTTGGAATACTTTTAGAAGCAAAAATGTTGAACATGACTGGGCTAAATTCATTTGGCAAAAAGGGTGTGCTCCTAAGATGTCTATAAACTCCTTACTTGCCATTAATAATAAACTGAACACGAAAGATAGAATTAGCAAATGGGTTCCAAACATTAACCAGAAATGTGTTCTATGTGACAACCATAATGAAGACAGAGACCATCTTTTCTTTCAGTGTTCATATTCGAAGAATATCCTTATGGATATTCTTCCTAAGATTAAGCTTACAACTTCATATAATTTCGATATTAATTCAACTCTGTCTGCTTTCAATTCAGCTCAAGAGCAAGTGAAATCTCCCAATGCTAATATTTTTAGTATCATTTTCACCAACATAGTTTGGAACATTTGGCGAGAACGTAATAGTCGTGTCTTTAATGGAATCGAACAACCATTTGAACTACGAATCAAGCACATCCTACTTGACAGCAAACATCTTATTGAGCATAAAATTCAATATGGTGAATTAAATCCAGAAGAACAACTTATCTTGATCAATCTCAACATGCTGCCGAGGTCTTCTGTCCAGCTTTGGCCCCTCTAATCTTCTACAGCGTGTAATGTTTTGAGATCTTGTGGCAATAGAGATCTCATTACCTTTGGTGCCGGATGTTTCTTCTTCCATCTTGTCGTTTGAAAATTTTTTCGGAATATTTGGGGATTAGGTTTCCTTTTGTTCTAGTTAAGGCAACACTGGGTTTTGTGTTGCTTTACTGTCGTGCTTTCTTGTTTGGTCTTGTTTTGTAATTGTTATAGAACTGTTCTTGCTTTGTTTGTTTCTGGGTCCAGCTGCTCGTACGGATGGTTTTGAGAGTGAGTCTGTCTTTTTTAGTGTCTCCTCCATCTGTTTGACAGACTGGTCCAGTTTTGGGTCTGTTGTATTGTTAATATATGGAATTGATATGTACTCTTTTTCCTTACAAGGTACCCATATAGGTTAGGGGGGTTGTAAGGTTTTAATGAGGCATATCAAAGAAATATATGCTTTCTGTTTCATTTATAAAGTACCTTTTTCCAAAAAAAAAATGCTAAACTTGTATAGCTTGTTTAACATGTATCGCTATTTTTAAAATATAAGTAAAGCTAACATCTAATTAAGTCCTACATGGATGAAGCTAAATATTCTTATCTTTCTTCAGCGGTTAAATATAGTAACATGTTCATATGGTATGTAACAATTCAACATGTAATTAAATATTATTGTGTAACGCCCCACCCCAAGACCCACCTTAGCAAAGAGAATTAACAAGTAATTCCGTCTACTAAAGCGGAGAATAGGGCTGGTTAAGGACGACCATCTATAATTTTGTCTTAAACATCCATTGAATACGTCAATAAATGCATTATCATTTTTTTTTCAACTCAAGTGGATCGACATACCCAGTAAATGCTTAATCCAAAACTATAGGTGGCTAACGGATCTATCAGAACAAAATACAATAACTGAATGTAAACCACATCATAGAACAGTAACCAACATCATATATATACATATACACTGATACATGTTCAGTACAATACAATATGAATACAATAAAGGTGGTACACGACCACACCATATACATCGAATCAAATGTAAAAACATCAAAGTATGCGGAAGAAATAAACTACTCAAGAGAAAGAAGAGCTGATATCCAACATCAACTTCAAGCTAAGCCCAATAGATGATACCTGAAACAACTCGGTCTGACCCGAGTTAAAACACACGGGTCAGACTAGCTAGAACTTATCATTAGTAAAGGTGATGATAAGAGACAAGGGGAAAACCATTCCATCATTACCAATGGAATGATATAGGTCATTAAGTTATCTCTAGAGTGATACATCAATGGTTCATCATGATTGCATAGAGGGTTACAATATGTATATTAGATAGACATGGTTTATCTAATTATATATATAACCGAATGAAATGGGTGAGGATTTGGACCATAAAGTAAATCTTCATAAGATAATTAAACTTCAAGAATCCATCATAAATAAAACCATCTAATAGAAACTTCTTAATTATTATACCTCATCTCATCGATATAAATATAAGTACATCTCAAACCCATCATTAACCTCATTATAAAGGAATCTCTATAATCATTTATACCTCATATCATTGGTATAAATATAAATCTATCTTAAATCGATTATCAACACTCATCATAAAATCATTACCATAATTTATACCCCATCTCATTGGTATAAATATATATAATGTCTCAAATCCATCTTGATAGAGCCCGGAAAGAATCCAAAACATCATATTCGAAATCACAAATAAAACCATGTATGTCAATAAGCCTTTTTCTTACATAAGGCTATATTAAAGCATCATCATCAAAACAGTGAAATCGAAACATCTAAACTTCATTGAAAACAGCACGTGCTTTACATCTTGACTAGTACTAGTAATTTGGTACCATACATCATGATGACTTGGGGTCACATAAACATCATAACATCGTGATTGACTAGTCGGAACATCTTGATGACACCCAGTCACAAATCTGAGTAAAAACATCATGGTGATTGGAGTTGAGTAATAACATCGTGAACATCGTGGTGACTCCAATCATACTCGGTCTAGTACTAGTAACATCCTGAATGTGTCTCAACTATTCGAATAGAAACCCAAAAGGCGAGAACGTATATCCCATACTATACGTTCTCCCCTAATGTTTTACTAATCGTTAGTTGGTTCCACATTAGAAAACATCATAAAACATCAGAACCATCATAAAACTCACTCTGCCTCATCTCATCGGCGAGTTAATATAATACCACACTCATCTCTTCTCATCGATGAGTAATGGTTCCATCGTGACTTGTCTCATTTCATCGACAAGTAAAAATCATCATAACCATTTTAACTTCATAAATCATCATAAACATCTTAACTTCATGAATACTTCATAAATAGATTTACCTCATATCATCGGCAAATGCGATTAAATCTCATAATGGTTTCTCATAAACCATAATCCCCGAAAAGGAAAATCTCATCTCAAGACTCACCTCATCTTATCGGCAAGTAAAGCGACATCTTTAAGTGGTTCTCATCGATTTTTACTCCTATAATAGGAGATCTCGAACACCTCAACTCGCCAAATATTGGCTACTTGGGTAATTCCTATAATAGGAATTGAAAATCTTAAATACTAACTCAAGATACAATACTTAAGAGGTTTCGATCGTACAAGTCCGGAATTAACCGAAAAAGCAAACTCATGTGTCCTATACCACATGTTTTACTAAATCGTTTAATTCTCTTTCTCATTCGTCCGAAAAGTGCAAAAACGTGTATCTTTAAATAGAAAATATATTTTTGCTAAATCGGGTTCTGAAATAAATTTCAGAAAATATTTATGAAATCAACTTTGGAAATCTCTTTATAATTTAGAAATATTAATTGTATCATTTTTTTTTAAATCACTTTGTAAAATATATTTCTTAGAACAATAGCTAGAATATGAACACTGTTGGAAAATAGTTTGAAAATACGTGCACATGCGCTCGGAATCACAATGAAAACATTACATAATGAAGCAATAAAATTAATTAAAATCCCAATGATGGATTCGTGAAAATCCATGGTTCTATATAGTAGAAGAAACCCAAAAATAATCACAAGACGCATGGTTTATCCCTTGAATAAGGTAATAAAACACTCAAGATCTATATTAAAATTCATCATCAAAGACTTGCTCGAACAATCTAAGAAAATATATGATTCAATACCAGAGCATATATGATATAAAGCTCTCAGTATTTGCACTGAAAAGAGCATCAAAACCGTGTTCAGAAAACATAAGAGAAAGCACCAAAAGCTGGTGCAACAATTCAAGATACACAGGAATAAACATTGGTGTTTTGCCCAGGCCTATATTTTATTTGTTCAGTTTCTCTCTTTTCAGCACATAATTTGAGAGAACACAAAAGATAAAAGTTGTAGAAGACATCCTAAGCTTTCCAGAACATTAAAAATTACTGAATTCCGATAAGAAATGTAAAAGTTATAGATAAAACAATTCTGAGATTTGAATTTCACAACTTCTGTCATTTTGTCTCGGGACAGCAACAAACAATCACATTTTTGCCCAAGACAACATCGAAATTCTGGAAAACTCAAAACATAAAAGTTTTAGAACAAAGTCTGGGATTTTCGGAACATCTAAATTTATAGAAATCGGTTGAGAAATGAAGAAGTTATGGCCAATTAAGTTTCAGCCTTAAGCATAGAGCTAATATCGGTTTTGCTCTCGGGATTACAGTAGAAAAGTTCAATTTTGACATAGAAGCACTCAAAATTACTGAAAACTTAACAAGTGAAAGTTGTAGTATATGATTTGTTCTTTCCGTAACATCTGGAATTATCAAAATCCGATCAAAAATGAGAAAGTTATGTCTAATTAAGTTTGAGCTTCAAGCACAGAGCAAATGTAGACTTTGCTCTCGGGTTAGCAGTAGAAAAATCAAATTTTGACATAGCTAACCTCAAAACTAAAGAAAACACAAAACATAAAAGTTGTTGCATATGATTTAATCTTTCCAAAACATTCAAAATTATCAAATTTCGATCAAAACCGAGAAAGTTATGGCTGAATTTGTTTCAGCATCAAAGATGGACAAAATTCTGTTTTTTACAGAAATAAAACATCAACCAAAAATCAATATTATCAAGCTATTTGCATATCCTTTTGTATTTGAAGCTTTGCTTCAGCTAGATTTGTGAGTTTATTAACTCACCTTGCTGCCATAGATGATTAAGCAATGATTTAGAGCCAAAGATTGCAATTTCTCCCAAGTATAGACCAAAGAAACCTATAGAAACTAGTAATAGATGCATGCAAACAAAGAGAGAGGCAAATCAAAAAAAATTCACTGTAAAAATAGATTTTGATATGAAGATTGGTTTTAGATTGAAGATTACCTGAGTTTAGCTCTAGAATTGACATTTAAAACCACCAATTTTCATTTCATTTGACAAATTTAAGCATAGATAGAAAGTGGAAGAAAGGGTTTCAGCCATTAACAAGCTTTGGAATTTTGAGGAAGAAAAGAGAAAAATATACGTACTATAATTTTTCTTTCTCATTACACATTTCTAGTAATAGACTAATGATAGTGGTAATGGGCTTTAGCCCAAATTAATAAAAGAAGTTAAGTTAATTACTTAATTTCTTATTTCATGTTACAATGCATATTAACAAATGGAATTAACACTATTTCAAGTTTTACTTCTTTAAAACTTTTGAAACTCAATACTCATGATAATAAAAATGTTTTATACTCAAAATAAAAGATTATTTATACATTTAAAAGATTTTATTACCATCTTTCTCTATTTTAAATAAAATAGCAAATTTACATCTTTAATTACAAAACTCATTGTAACTAACATTATAAATTACACAAAAATCACATTTTTGTGTAATAAAATTTTATAACCCATTTCAAATATAATTTAACACTAAAATTATAATTTTAAATCCAATTCCATCATTATTTTAAATATATCTCATTTAAAATTTAATTACTTCTTTTAAAAATCATTAAAAGAAGTAAATAGCAATAATTTACATAATTATTGCATTAACTCTAAGTAAAACACATTTCCTCAATCTTTTAAATCAAACCATCTTAATAAAGTTTATAAAATTCTATTTTTCTCATTTTATCCTTAAATATATTGTTTATTCCCAATAACCAATTTAAATTCTTCTTTAATTATTAATTTACACTATTAAATTATAACTGCCGTTATAATTTAATATTCTCAGGTAATCGCTAAAATCAGGGTTGTTACATACTCCCCCTCTACAAAAATTGCGTCCCCGCAATTTTCTAGGAAAAGAGTTGTAAACAACACAAATATTCAATCAACAAAGGTGATAGACAAGCTCGAAACTCAAACCATTCATACTTTCAGCATAGAATGGTAGAGAGAAATAAGGAAAAACTCCCTTGGTTAATCCAATGGTCCATCATATGCTAATATAGTGATTAGCAAACCATCGAATTTTCCAAGCAACTCGAAAGAATTTCGAAGATGTCTCATATTCGAATCAATACTCAATAAAAAGCCCAACAAATAATCTATCAAATAAGATAGATTTCTCAAAACTGTACGAATATTGTCGGGATCAAACTCATTCAAACCCGAACTCTAAGCAACAAAAATGATCATCAACACAATTTTCCGCATAATAATACGGAAAGAGCATCCTAAAACGAGGATAGACTCAAAAGACAAGATAGATAAATCACACAAAATGGCTTCTCACGAGGCCACCAAACTCGAATAACCGTGAAAATGCACGTCATCATCAATAGCACAAGAATAGAGTGAACTCTAGAACAAGAATATAAGCTCAAATTAGTTTTCAATCCAAGATATTTAGATTTTTTATTTTCTCAACATCTTTTAAATTTTAAATCTCAATTTTCAACATTTGAAAGTTTTCAAACTCTTTACTATATTACTTAGTAAGTAATATAAAAATCAAATTAAAAGTCCAAATTTCTTCTCTTACTTCAAAATTAATTTTCAAAGAACTTTGTAAATCCATAATAATATTCCTCGAAATAAATTAAGGATTTAAATTCTCTTTACTCTTTTTATTAAACCACTTAAAAGTTTAAAACAATCTGTAAAATAAATATATAAATAAATGACATTGCCTCGCCATTGAATCTCTAATAAATGGATATGTCCGTTGGCTGCAGAGTCGATCGAGCGATCAAAACTGCCTCGCCACTTTAATATTCGTCTCTAAAATCAATGGCTGCAATTACCATTCAAAAATAAATTTACTATTTAATGTCATATATTATTTTTAAAATCTCAATTTTTAAAACACAAACCATCGTGTCTGATTGTCTCATCATAGCATTTAGGGGATTCCTATCGATAACGTTGATCAGGCGTATCGACTAGAACTCTTAACTACTGGATGGACAACCCAACACTCTCAAATTATTTTTATAAAAGAAATACTACTCATGTAAATATATTCTCAAAATATTCTTTGATATTTTTTTCTTTCTCAAAGCTCAAATTTCTCTTTAAAACTCATATTTATATAGCTTCAAAACTCAAACCAAAGAACATTAAGAGAATGCTTCGAGATATTCCCAGAATACTCGATTCCCAAAATCAATAGAAGGAGATAGAGTGTTCGTCAATCTTACGATGTCACGAGCCACTTCCAAAAATCATCAAGATACAGGATAAGCAAGATATTCTTCTCAAAGGAGAAGAAGCACACAATCCATGAATCACTATTTCAGTCAGAGTAATGCTAAAGGATAACATTGATTGAGTATATGAAAAGAACACTCAAACGAAGCTGAATGATAAACTCAATCAAACTCAAACAATCCAGAAACTCTCCTCATTCCTTAGTGGATGTCCTCGTGGAAGGATAGCCGAAGAGATAAGAGCCAGGAATAAGGTTACCTCAACACTCGATTGCCCGATTGGATGTCAAATCCAAACGGACTTATAAACCTCAAAAAAAGTCACCATGATTGGAATTCGAGATATATCATCAACATCTCGATACTAAAGAGTGAATACAAAAGCTTCGGAATCATCATTAACATTCCAAAGTGATAGAAATAATAACCCAATCAAATTAGGATGCCTAAATAAATATAAGATCCTATAATACAAAGGATCGGACTTAACATCAAATAAGTTAGTCCATCTCAAATCAGATAAATCTCAAGATTGTGAGTAATAAATAGTTACTCACAAAAGCAACATCAAATAGAAATCTCAGAATACTCACAACAAGCCAATCGATGTGGATCCCTTCAATAGGATTCGCAAACTCTCAAAAGAATGCAACAAGAATACTCAAAGAAATCAATCAGCTCCATCGATACGAACTCACTTGTATCAACAAAAATAAGAATAAAATAATCCCAAATAAGATTTTATATAAGATAAGATGACATCAAACTATATTATGGAATACTACGGAATACAATACATCTATATTCCTAGACATATTCCATCTCAACAATCCCAAAATTCAAAAAAAGAATCAAGGCTCGATTTGAAAGCAAGCTCGAATAAAGGACAATGATTCACTCGTACTGTACTTCGATGTATCATGATATTACGTACTGTTCTGTGTTTATTCTACTTTGTTCTGACCATAGCTCTGATACCAAACTGTAATGCCCCACCCCAAGACCCACCTTAGCAAAGAGAATTAACAAGTAATTCCGTCTACTAAAGCGGACAATAGGGCTGGTTAAGGACGACCATCTATAATTTTGTCTTAAACATCCATTGAATACGTCAATAAATGCATTATCATTTTTTTCAACTCAAGTGGATCGACATACCCAGTAAATGCTTAATCCAAAACTATAGGTGGCTAACGGATCTATCAGAACAAAATACAATAACTGAATGTAAACCACATCACAGAACAGTAACCAACATCATATATATACATATACACTGATACATGTTCAGTACATACAATATGAATACAATAAAGGTGGTACACGACCACACCATATACATCGAATCAAATGTAAAAACATCAAAGTATGCGGAAGAAATAAACTACTCAAGAGAAAGAAGAGCTGATATCCAACATTAACTTCAAGCTAAGCCCAATAGATGATACCTGAAACAACTCGGTCTGACCCGAGTTAAAACACACGGGTCAGACTAGCTAGAACTTATCATTAGTAAAGGTGATGATAAGAGACAAGGGGAAAACCATTCCATCATTACCAATGGAATGATATAGGTCATTAAGTTATCTCTAGAGTGATACATCAATGGTTCATCATGATTGCATAGAGGGTTACAATATGTATATTAGATAGACATGGTTTATCTAATTATATATATAACCGAATGAAATGGGTGAGGATTTGGACCATAAAGTAAATCTTCATAAGATAATTAAACTTCAAGAATCCATCATAAATAAAACCATCTAATAGAAACTTCTTAATTATTATACCTCATCTCATCGATATAAATATAAGTACATCTCAAACCCATCATTAACCTCATTATAAAGGAATCTCTATAATCATTTATACCTCATATCATTGGTATAAATATAAATCTATCTTAAATCGATTATCAACACTCATCATAAAATCATTACCATAATTTATACCCCATCTCATTGGTATAAATATATATAATGTCTCAAATCCATCTTGATAGAGCCCGGAAAGAATCCAAAACATCATATTCGAAATCACAAATAAAACCATGTATGTCAATAAGCCTTTTTCTTACATAAGGCTATATTAAAGCATCATCATCAAAACAGTGAAATCGAAGCATCTAAACTTCATTGAAAACAGCACGTGATTTACATCTTGACTAGTACTAGTAATTTGGTACCATACATCATGATGACTTGGGGTCACATAAACATCATAACATCGTGATTGACTAGTCGGAACATCTTGATGACACCCAGTCACAAATCTGAGTAAAAACATCATGGTGATTGGAGTTGAGTAATAACATCGTGAACATCGTGGTGACTCCAATCATACTCGGTCTAGTACTAGTAACATCTTGAATGTGTCTCAACTATTCGAATAGAAACCCAAAAGGCGAGAACGTATATCCCATACTATACGTTCTCCCCTAATTTTTTACTAATCGTTAGTTGGTTCCACATTAGAAAACATCATAAAACATCAAAACCATCATAAAACTCACTCTGCCTCATCTCATCGGCGAGTTAATATAATACCACACTCATCTCTTCTCATCGATGAGTAATGGTTCCATCGTGACTTGTCTCATTTCATCGACAAGTAAAAATCATCATAACCATTTTAACTTCATAAATCATCATAAACATCTTAACTTCATGAATACTTCATAAATAGATTTACCTCATATCATCGGCAAATGCGATTAAATCTCATAATGGTTTCTCATAAACCATAATCCCCGAAAAGGAAAATCTCATCTCAAGACTCACCTCATCTTATCGGCAAGTAAAGCGACATCTTTAAGTGGTTCTCATCGATTTTTACTCCTATAATAGGAGATCTCGAACACCTCAACTCGCCAAATATTGGCTACTTGGGTAATTCCTATAATAGGAATTGAAAATCTTAAATACTAACTCAAGATACAATACTTAAGAGGTTTCGATCGTACAAGTCCGGAATTAACCGAAAAAGCAAACTCATGTGTCCCATACCACATGTTTTACTAAATCGTTTAATTCTCTTTCTCATACGTCCGAAAAGTGCAAAAACGTGTATCTTTAAATAGAAAATATATTTTTGCTAAATCGGGTTCTGAAATAAATTTCAGAAAATATTTATGAAATCAACTTTGGAAATCTCTTTATAATTTAGAAATATTAATTGTATCATTTTTTTTTGAAATCACTTTGTAAAATATATTTCTTAGAACAATAGCTAGAATATGAACACTGTTGGAAAATAGTTTGAAAATACGTGCACATGCGCTCGGAATCACAATGAAAACATTACATAATGAATCAATAAAATTAATTAAAATCCCAATGACGGATTCGTGAAAATCCATGGTTCTATATAGTAGAAGAAACCCAAAAATAATCACAAGACGCATGGTTTATCCCTTGAATAAGGTAATAAAACACTCAAGATCTATATTAAAATTCATCATCAAAGACTTGCTCGAACAATCTAAGAAAATATATGATTCAATACCAGAGCATATATGATATAAAGCTCTCAGTATTTGCACTGAAAAGAGCATCAAAACCGTGTTCAGAAAACATAAGAGAAAGCACCAAAAGCTGGTGCAACAATTCAAGATACACAGGAATAAACATTGGTGTTTTGCCCAGGCCTGTATTTTATTTGTTCAGTTTCTCTCTTTTCAGCACATAATTTGAGAGAACACAAAAGATAAAAGTTGTAGAAGACATCCTAAGCTTTCCATAACATTAAAAATTACTGAATTCCGATAAGAAACGTAAAAGTTATAGATAAAACAATTCTGAGATTTGAATTTCACAACTTCTGTCATTTTGTCTCGGGACAGCGACAAAAAATCACATTTTTGCCCAAGACAACATCAAAATTCTGGAAAACTCAAAACATAAAAGTTTTAGAACAAAGTCTGGGCTTTTCGGAACATCTAAATTTATAGAAATCGGTTGAGAAATGAAGAAGTTATGGCCAATTAAGTTTCAGCCTTAAGCACAGAGCTAATATCGGTTTTGCTCTCGGGATTACAGTAGAAAAGTTCAATTTTGACATAGAAGCACTCAAAATTACTGAAAACTTAACCAGTGAAAGTTGTAGTATATGATTTGTTCTTTCCGGAACATCTGGAATTATCAAAATCCGATCGAAAATGAGAAAGTTATGTCTAATTTAGTTTGAGCTTCAAGCACAGAGCAAATGTAGACTTTGCTCTCGGGTTAGCAGTAGAAAAATCAAATTTTGACATAGCTAACCTCAAAATTAAAGAAAACTCAAAACATAAAAGTTGTTGCATATGATTTAATCTTTCCAAAACATTCAAAATTTTCAAATTTCGATCAAAACCGAGAAAGTTATGGCTGAATTTGTTTCAGCATCAAAGATGGACAAAATTCTGTTTTTTACAGAAATAAAACATCAACCAAAAATCAATATTATCAAGCTATTTGCATATCATTTTGTATTTGAAGCTTTGCTTCAGCTAGATTTGTGAGTTTATTAACTCACCTTGCTGCCATAGATGATTAAGCAATGATTTAGAGCCAAAGATTGCAATTTCTTCCAAGTATAGACCAAAGAAACCTGTAGAAACTAGTAATAGATGCATGCAAACAAAGAGAGAGGCAAATCAAAAAAAATTCACTGTAAAAATAGATTTTGATATGAAGATTGGTTTTAGATTGAAGATTACCTGAGTTTAGCTCTAGAATTGACATTTAAAACTACCAATTTTCATTTCATTTGACAAATTTAAGCATAGATAGAAAGTGGAAAAAAGGGTTTCAGCCATTAACAAGCTTTGGAATTTTGAGAAAGAAAAGAGAAAAATATACGTACTATAATTTTTCTTTCTCATTACTCATTTCTAGTAATAGACTAATGATAGTGGTAATGGGCTTTAGCCCAAATTAATAAAAGAAGTTAAGTTAATTACTTAATTTCTTATTTCATGTTACAATGCATATTAACAAATGGAATTAACACTATTTCAAGTTTTACTTCTTTAAAACTTTTGAAACTCAATACTCATGATAATAAAAATGTTTTATACTCAAAATAAAAGATTATTTATATATTTAAAAGATTTTATTACCATCTTTCTCTATTTTAAATAAAATAGCAAATTTACATCTTTAATTACAAAACTCATTATAACTAACATTATAAATTACACAAAAATCACATTTTTGTGTAATAAAATTTTATAACCCATTTCAAATATAATTTAACACTAAAATTATATTTTTAAATCCAATTCCATCGTTATTTTAAATATATCTCATTTAAAATTTAATTACTTCTTTTAAAAATCATTAAAAGAAGTAAATAGCAATAATTTACATAATTATCGCATTAACTCTAAGTAAAACACATTTCCTCAATCTTTTAAATCAAACCATCTTAATAAAGTTTATAAAATTCAATTTTTCTCATTTTATCCTTAAATATATTGTTTATTCCCAATAACCAATTTAAATTCCTCTTTAATTATTAATTTACACTATTAAATTATAACTGCCGTTATAATTTAATATTCTCAGGTAATCGCTAAAATCAGGGTTGTTACATATTGTATACATAATTAAGGAAAAAAAAGTTACCAATAGTGTTAGTGATAAAGATTTGTGTTGACTATGTTCATCACAAAATGGACTAGATATTGGTCTTCTGTTGATACACTGTTTTCCGTTGTTAATGAAGATGCATGTAGCTTCTTCAATAAAAACTTTTGTTTTTCTTGATCTTGTCTGAATTTGTATCCTGCATGAATATTATCATGTGTAATAATATGTCAGTAAGAATGAAGAGTTATACATATATGCGTTACTGACTATGAAATCATATATAGTTCATTATCTAATTAAATCGTTTTGTATAAAAAAACATAAATGCTTTTATCTTTATTAAGTAGGGTGTAAATTTTTTGTATATCTTTTGTAATAACTTTTAAATCATAAAAAAAATGGCAAACATGTATAACATATACTAGTCACTATTTAAGATAACTAAGGCTTAAGTTGATTTGAACCGGTTATAGTAAAAGATAAATATGTTTATCTTTCGTAGCTGTTGAACATAGGAACATTACAACATAACTGTGTTTACACAATACATACGATTTTTGAAGTATAGAAGTTAAAATTATGTTAAAGCAACTCAAAGATAAACAAACATGTTAAATCCATTACATATTTGTATTAGATAATTTAGATTAAAAGATAAACAGATTTATCATTTTAAGTTGTTGAATATGAACAGTTTTAGATCATGATAAATCATTACAAAAACAATAAACACTTTACATGCATTACAAAAACTATTATATATAAACACAATCAATAGAACTTATTTCTTACTTGTTCAAACACAAGCAAAAACAACCCATAAATAGCAAAGAAAATCAATTAGTGAATGACTGCTTACTTCAGCTAACAAAAACAGTCGATATATAGCAAAAAAAATAATCGATGAACAACAAACAGCAAAGATAAACAAGTATTTACTTGTTCAGCAACTAGTGAATAGAAATCACGTCTTGCAACTAGTGAACAGAAATCGCGTCTTAGTTTCTTCAGTTGAAGAAAGCTAAGGCGATTAACAATTTGCTTGTTCAGCTGAAGAAAAGTGAATCAATCGATGTATAGCAAACAGCAGAATTAAACAACTACTTACTTGTTCAGCTAAGAAAAGTTAGGCGGTACGATTTCTTCAGCCAATTGATAATCCAGCTGAGACGATCTTGTTTCTAAGCCCTAGTTTTGTTTTTCATTCGGAGGTTTGGCGGCAGATATGGATTAGCGAGAAGTAGCCGGTTTATTTTCCACCCGTGTCCTGAATACTAATTTTTTTTGAACACGTGTCCTAGAAAATAATTAGTTGATGGTAATAGGCCCTAATAGTGAAATTCCCAAAAGAAAATCTGATGTTGTCTTTGCTGATTCCAGGCCCTAGGCAACCAGGTAATCCTAATTGTGTTTTTAGTAATATTCTCATGGAATGTTCTAGTTTGTGCATATATTATTGTCATGATCATCCTATACCCACTCGTCTTTTAAAAAAAAATCCTAGTTGATGTTTATGTCTGCTTTTAATTGATGAGTTGAAATTTTCTCTTTTAATCCATCTTATCTTCGTAAGCACTTCAACAATCACTAATTTAATAATTAAAATCATAGATAAGTGTATGAAAATGAGTTATCAAGGTAGTGGTAAATGGAAGGAATGAGACCCTCTTTTAATTAATATAGTGCATTTATTATTTGGATTCATGGTAGAAGAATGTAAATTGAAACGGATATATGAAAGACTTAAAGTATGTTGACAAGAAAACAAAATATGTGCATGATGATTGAACACGGTCAGTAGCAAAGTGAAACTTGGAAAAAAAATGCATGTTGAATTCATTTACCATCACATATACTAATTATGACGAAAATCAACCCATTACTTATGAGATAGAAAGAAATTTGTCCACTCTTGTCAACAAAAATGCCTAGGACTAATGTGTGTTTCTTCCATTGTGAAAGGGAAGTATAGGCTTAGCATTTCATCATTTCACATCATTCTATGTGCTCTTTACATGTTTGTCATAGAATCATAATGCAAAAACATTATATTTCAAAAGTATTTGAAATAAATATCGATTTTTTAATTTACAACACACTTTTTTACTTTTTAATTTCACACTTTTTTACCAGTTTGTTCCATTATCCCGACGACTTCTTTTTTCATTTACATTTTGGACACCAGCATAATTTTTAGTTACATTTGTATAAATGTAACATATTTATAGTCCATCATTATTATTTTTAAAAATTACGCGTTTGTTACAAATATCCTTCCAAATTTATTTTGATAACATATGAATAACAACTTCCTCATGTTGCTAATTAACTACATGTAACTCTTTTTTAAGTGCAACAAAGGTTATAAGTAACTTCCATGGTTGATAACATATAATTATTGTGCAACTTAACATGGGAAATTTCTATTCATCTGTAACATAATAAAAAAGTGCATAACAACTTGTCATTTTGAACCATTCAAATCGACAATAATCCACATATGTTAGACTTAAATTGCTCCAAATAACAGATTGTTAATTTATAATTGGCAAAACTTAACATATATAGTAAATAAATCAATCAAAGACAAAGAGTTATGCAACAATAAGCAACGGAATAAAATAACCAATAGTTTATGAAGCTACAACTAAAATAACAAAGTACAAACAGAATAGAACAAAAATCCCAGTACACAGAAGTCTCTAACACAAAAGCAACTGACAAGTCTGAAACATACAACTGAAATAACAAAAATAAACTGAAAGCTGAAATAGACAAGATAGATCTTCCATATGAACTCCAAGCTCCAAAAGATGAGTTTTAAAAGCTATGATACGCAAGCTGACCCAAGCAAAAAGCAAAATACAAAACACTCGAGAGTTAGGATTAACATTCTTATGCAAGTGAATCAAAATCAAGTGAAATGTCAAGTGATGATGCAATATAATTCAAAGGATGTCGGGATTTCCTCCTTTAAGGATCCGATAAACTATCTACATACATAATACAATACGCTACATATATAATGTCTACAATAAAGTAAAATATCAAAATAGCATTAAGGCATTACCCATATCCCCCTTAACATATTTATATATTCACGTAGTCTATACAATATCGTAAGCTCCACCAAAATAGTTGTTAATCCAGATGGTACTCCATAGGTACGGTACAAAACAAACTCGTAGAAGGCATGATAAATCATGTGACAGGGCACTCGAAACAATGCATAGGGTATGATTCTACTGTTTTGCGGATCCGAACTGGTGGTAACGCATTGCAGCTACTACTACCTACCTCCTAAATCAAAGGCGTGCACACCAAAATCATATCACAAAAGCAATAGATATGGTTTCGAAGAAATGTGCCCAATAGGAGGTGCGACTTTACTTGGCCCGGCATGGCTCCTATTTTAGCCACATAAAGCTGACTCGTGGGAGTTCGCACTATGCAAATACCTCATACATAATCGTTCACCAAACCATCCTACTTCATTCTGGAATCTCCACCGCATACACGGTTGTTAAATTGGTTTTTGGTATTGGCAAAGAGTATGACAATACCTGATCCCGGTCTCATTAACAACCAAATGTTTATTTCACATCGTGGTCATTTTATAAATCGCTTTGTAGATTTATCAATCACCAATTTAAATCAAAGTTAAATATTCGCTTTGAATTTTATTTAAATTGAAATTATTCATTTAATCACCTTAAATCAAATAAAGTAATAAAATCATACCTTTAAATTTCCAAAATCAGTAAATTCAAAATAAGTCCTTATTTAAATTCAATTATTAATCCATTTAAGTTACAAATAAATTCCAATTTTGCTTTCTAACTATCTTAATTAATTAATTAATTAAAGTTATAAAAATCTAATTTAAATAAAAATATAAAATAAACCCTTTTTTATATTATATACTAAAATAAAATTTATTTTATATTGTTTAAAATAAATTAAACCCTTTAATTATCTATTTAAAATCTTATTTTATGTATTTTAAAATAATAAAATTATAAGTAAAATTTTTATGAATTACCTTTAGGCTAAACTTATAAATTTAAAATTTCCAAAATCAATTTTTTTTTAAATTCTAAATTTTACGATATTAAATAAAATATTTATTTTATTTAAAAATCACCTCATATACTTTCTTTCAAAACCTTGGAAGTCATTTTTCAAAATAGACCAGCGGTGTCCGTATAAAATTTTCTATGCTATGGTCAAGTGAAACGGATATTAATCATTTAGATCCACAATAATTTAAATTTACGGGTTTATATCATTAAACCCACAATCCCACAATTTGAATAATCAAATGATAACCGCTTGGGTCTATCATTTCAACCCATAACGATTTTCGCTAATCTATAGTTCATTCGGGTATGTATCATTTCAACGCATAGTTATTCCTAAAACTAAGGAACTTGTAGAGTGAGAACAGTGAAACAGCATATCATAAAAAAAAATTATCATTTATGATCAATAACAATTTAATTGGAATAATTAGTTAACATGTAATGTTATTAATTTACATAAATGATCAATTAAAAATATCGACATATCATATTTAACAGTAAAGTGACTAATAATTCTAATTTAACAGCACATTTAAATTGTTACTTCATATGAATTTACTAAGCATAATAACATTAATCGTGAGTGATTTCTCACCTTTCGTGGCTAGAGAACAATGGAAATTTAAAAAGTAACTGACATGGACTGGGACATGATACGACACTTCAAATAGCTACGACAAGCAAAACAGATCTGGCACAAGAATTCGATGAAACAAATATATATATATGTATGTATGTATGTATGTATGTATATATATTTATGTATGTATGTCTGTATGTATGTCTGTATGTATGTATGTGTGTGTAATATATATACACATTTGTTTCTTTAGTAGAGGGAACAATTATATATATAGATCTAACATATTGCTTCAGGCAACAAAGCACACACGTGCAAGTATATACAACATATATAAGAGCTTGGATTTGAGCACAGATGCACTTCTGTCAACACATGCATGCACAGTACACTATTGCTTTGAATATCCTCTTATATTACATACGAGTATATACGCACATCCAGATGGACCTACATTTAATCCCCGAGCCATATTTCTATAGCTTAGCCATTAAAAAACAACGACAATAAAATCACTGCAATGATCGCTTAGCATATCGACACATTAAAATATACACAATTTCCTCATGAATTGATTCAGTGTACATGAACTGTAAGATCCGACCTATAACAAAAAAAAACGGTAATGTTATATCCATCCCTTTTGTATTTTGTCAAACTATTTTATACATGAGCTTATATCATACTATTGTATCAATGCTTTCTCTATGTATATTGATTTTATCTTAATTCTTTATGTGTATAATTTGAGCATTTTTAATAACCAATACCAGTAAAGTTACTACAGTCTCACGACAGATATTAGAACTAAAGTAGGAAAGATGTAACTTAGGTTCTTTTAGGACCAACAACGTCATATTTGAGTTTTTTTAGAATGTAAACTATTTTTTTCCTCGTTTTATTTGCAAAGGCTTTATATAGTCTCTACTTGTCTTTAATAAATTCAAGATAGTTGAGCTTATCCACTGTAATGCATTTTCAGTTTTAAAACTACCGTTCAAAGTATCTCAACCATCATTAAATGTATATATCCAAGCTAAAGGATGTATATATAAATAAACTTGTAAATAAAATGGAAAAACTATATGGTTGTTTAATATTATTCTTC
Source organism: Allium cepa (assembly GCA_030765085.1). Classification (NCBI taxonomy): domain Eukaryota; kingdom Viridiplantae; phylum Streptophyta; class Magnoliopsida; order Asparagales; family Amaryllidaceae; genus Allium; species Allium cepa. Next base: position 907,548,689 of record CM060940.1, read on the forward strand.
ACATCTGTTCTTCATGTTTTTTTCTTCTCTAATACATTTTATATAGTATGATGATGTATTTGACGTGTTATCAAATGTTGCATTTTGTTCGGTTCAAGTGAAGAAAGTTAAATGTCTTGACATCCTAGTTATGTTAGCAGTATACAGAGCTAGTGGAACATTGAACTTAAATACGAATTGCTGAGCCATCTATGAAAAGTTAGAATTTTAACTACATATGGATAAGGATGTATTCAAATGAAATTTTGGTACAGCTAACCAGGATTAAGCAGCAAACAAAATCCATAATACATAATAAAACTAAATACTACCAAATTTTCAGTGTCCAGGACAACACATGCCAGTTCTAGTATACAAATATAATGCAGCACTCGCTTCTTCAAAACAAACATAATCATGTAAAAGTAGCACACAACCTACACAAATATTCGGCAATTCAGTGATTTATGGAAACCCTGGTGCTTTCATTATCACCTAGTAGTAAGATCAAATAAATTTTTAGCTGACAGTTGAATCCTTACAATGAATGAGCTAGTTATTCTAGCTATCTTGGTAGACTTTCTTTCTGGTCACAACCGCAACAACCTGCATCTGTTGAAACAAAATTTTAAAAATTAAACGTATAAGATAACACACGTTAACTATGACATAAGAAAAAGTTTTATGACAGCACATCCAATATTAAGCACAAACTTAATTATCCACAATCTGAAAACCATAATCTGAAAAAGCAAATACAATTACAATTGGATATGGGACTGGATCTAATTGTAGGGAGGTATGAGAGCTGTGGATTTTATGTTTTTTTGAATTTTTTGGGAGAAAGATGCAAAATGAACAGATTGCGGAATGAACTGACGTGAAAAGAACGTAAATTGAAGGGTATTTGCGGCATTTCAAAAAGACATGATGAAATCAGTTCATGTGATTTTCATTATTTGTAGTAATTCACTGTTTTTCTTTTACATTACAATGTTAATCTCTATTCGCTTTTTTTTAATTACAGATCGCAAACCACTACCATTTTCACTTGCCATCATCCTCAACAAAACCATCACCTTTGACGCAATCACATTAACCATTTACAATAACCTTCTTCTGCCTAAGTACTTCACTACAACATCCATCACTGCACAACTCCACCTTCAACTTCCATCTACTACAAACACTTCAGCACTTTGCACATTCCACTCCCCCTGCAACTTTAACTAAACTCATCTCCTGCATCACCTTCACACCTATGCCTTAACACACTGCTTACCACATAAACATCCCTCTACATTGCTTTTTCCTCCACCCTACATTACTTCAAACTGTACCATTCCGCAACCTGCCATAACCTCCCATAACACATACACATACAAACAAGACTTCCCTTAAATATGCAACCAACCCTAATAGCTTCCATTTCCTTACCAGCCCGCCTCTGCTTCACGCTGCTGCCAATACACAAACAACCACCTCCATACAATTCACTGAACAACAGTGCACATCACAGTGTACATTACCATACATCCTCCCTAAAGCTTCATCAACTTCCCTTCCTCATTAGTGCCTCATCAGCATGCCACCATTCCACTGCCACAACGTCACACACACATCTGTCACCACCAACATCCCCTTTGCGTCTGTTCAACTTAAATCACTGCACCATCACACATCATCAATAGAACACATCACCGCCCAATCTTCAACCAAAACCGAAGCCAGTCACCGCCCAAACCTCGTGAACTTTTTACTCGTTGAACTAATTTACTCGGTGTCTTTTTGAAATTCCAAAAGTGCCATTGCTTTCCGTTTACATAGGGAAAGTGCAAACTATATGTGAAACCAATGGTCTAGCCACATCAGCAAACATGTCAAGGAATCAACTATATGAATCATTATCACCTCCTGGCACAAAAATCTTACAGTTTTTTCATCCTCTTACTGATTCTCTCCTTTATAACCAATCAAATCTAATAATTTACATATATGTGTCGAGGTTTTAACATTGATTATATATCAAAAAAAGCTGTTAAATGAAAATGTGAAATAAAAGTATTTTCTCAGCTAAACTATGCCTATCTGATGCCTAGCCTCTTCTTGGATGAATATAATTTGAAGGCGGTTCTTCCATATTTTTTGCAACTAATAAAAGCTTTAAATAATATAGAAAAAGAAAATTAAGACCATGTCACTATAGTATTGATAATACCTGCAAAGAGTAAATGCATACTAATTAACCAAATCCAATGACACTAATTTAAAACTGATTTGATAGTATTGATAACACATACAGAAAGTAAATGCATGCTAATTAACCAAACCAATTCTATGGACTCTAGATTAAAGAACATGAGCATAAGAGTATTGATAGCACTTTTTTTGTGGTTCTCAAATTTTTTTCACATCTTCTTGTACTAATAAGGAAAAGAGTAAGTAAAAGTTCTGTAAAATACTACACAGTTTAATACTAATCTATGGTCTCTGCATTTCACATTACCATATCAGCCTGTGCTTTGCACTGAGTAACTATAAAAAAACTTCCTCAACATTCAAAAAATTATTCTTAGGTTCTATCGGAAATCAACTGAGATTTAGAACCTGTCTTAATATTATTTATTTATATAAAATAATATATAAACCTAACTAAAAAATATATTTGTCTTTCCAACATTTAGACATGAATAATAACGCACAAAATTCCTAAATTAAATACATGTATTCAATCTTCAAAGTACTAAAACTTGTATCCATAAAAATACTTTATAAAATGCAATGGAAGGGAAAGATTGGAGACATGCTCGAGGATTTTATGGATCGACAAAAGGAGCTTAGTGGTGTCGTAATTCCTGAGAATAAGCTTATATGGGTAGATAAAATATGTGATAGTCTGGTTGATATTCATATGTTGATTATCCTTATGTTATCGTGGAAACAAATTAAGGTACTATTCCAATCTTTAGTATAAAATTATATACATTCCTATAAGGATCATACCTCACTGGTGTGAATTTTCCTTCACATATGTAGCATTGAGGTGCCCAGTATTAGTGATCTAGGCATCATTGTCAACTCTTGTACCCTACTAACTTGGAGGTGTACACAGTTCTTACAATTCTCAAGAAATTGAAGTATCGGTGTAGTAGCGCAAAATCTTATATGTGCATTGCAAAGTGACCTGCCATAAACAAATATAACTGCATAAAGTTAAACTATCACTATCAACATGTTAAACACATGCATAATTGAGTATTCATAACACAAACATTATTTCACTTGAATCATAGGTTAGACAAACTAAAATTAGGAAAAGAAAATTTTTATCTAAACATGGTTCGTGCACTAACAGGGAAAACAAACCATTCAACTCCTTTTTAGAATGTTAAAAAAACAACATAAATAGTATAAAGAATGAATTATGAAGGTAAGGTCCCACATTAGATTTGACTGTCAAACAATGTTTTGGTAAGTTACATGAATACAGAATCACCGACTTAATCATATAGATCATTTTTCTATATATACGATCAATCATGAAATTATTGTTAATGCTCATACTGAAATATGTACTATTGTCAATTGTATATATACGTATGTACAATGTGTTGATAAACCAGACATCCTAATATGAACTAAGCAAAAGAACTAATTTCAGCTTCCCTTATTATATGAGGGGACTTTTATAAAGACAGCGAAATCTTTGAACATAATTCAATCATAGCATACTCGGTAATAATTTGTATACATGGTACGTCAAATAAGATCGATTCCTTAATTGGTTACCAGTTACTTATTCAAGTGGCACACTATCAGAATTCATTTGAACACCTTCTTCCTATTGAACCTAAGTGTCTTTTTTTTAATACTAATGGTTCCAAAAGAAAATTCTACAGTGCCAAGTAATTATTATTAAGAGAGAAATTAAATGACTTATTTAATAAAATTTTGCTAAATGGATTCTACCTTTACAAAATAAGAAACATTTTATTTTTGTCCAAAGATGGCAGTAGTATGGTTACCTTTGTACACATAATATTAGCTAACAAAAATATGTGACATAAGTAATGAAAAAGAACAATCGTTATTATATCATTATTCAGGTAATCCAATTATTTTTTGCTCTTTTACTTCATAAAAGTTGATTTTTGAATATTGTAACTTTTAAGCAATAGGTCTATATGAATTTCTTTATAGCACTGCATGGTTAATAGTAAAATTGATTTATACATAAGTACAATATATAAACTACTACAGAAATAATTATTTATATGGTCGCAGAACCAAATTGAAAGTTTGAAACTCAATCTTTTATTTGGAATACTGAAGTTATTCCATTTGTTTATATTATTTTTAGGATCATTATGATATATAATGAAAACACGAATTTGAGAGTCATTGTTCTTCTTCATAGAATATATCATATTGAAACTATTAGTTCATCTGAAAATTTATCGAGTCATTCTTATGCCTGTAAATATTAGGTTTGGTACTTTATGTAATTACTTTGTTTATCTTATTGGTTAACCGGTTACCGATTATATGTTCTCAAACACTGTATTAGTATGATGTTGCATATAGTAATAACGACAGGTTGTATGCGTGGAGTGGAAAACTAATTTTGAGAAAGTTAAAGAATAAACTATCAACCTTAGATAATTTTCAATATTTTGTTAAGGTACAACAATCCCAAACCGTTGAGTTTAACCATTGCTAAATTTCTTAAATGATCAATGTCCTAACCTTTTGTGAAAAAGGAATGTGCGATCATTGATAAGAAATTTTTTTAGAGGAAATGTGTGAATTTTACCTTTGCCACAGCCTATTATCTCTACAACGTTGCATTTTATCGAACATTCTATATTTTGTAAGTTACAGAACAATAGCTGCCCCAAGTAATAGATATATTTTTGTCTAGCAGAGGGCGGAACATAATGCAGGTTCATAGATTTCATATTCATAGCTTGCACGTTAAATCTCTATGTAAAGAACCACTGGAAAGGATATCAAAAGTGGTAATATAGTCCTATCACTTCAAACATTTTCAAAATTGGTAATATAGTCAATAAACAAACTATGATGTGGCATTGCATGCTTTTCCTACATTTAACCTTATTCCATTGTTCATGTCAAATGGAGGTTTCATGAGTACTTCATGTAAAAATTGTGTTTGTAATGATCAACAAATTATGACCTAGAGCATGTAAATAGAACAAACTACTCATACTGGAAAATGCAACCAACAATAATATTAGCAGGCAACTGTGACATGATGTAATTGTCAATAATGTTGTGCAATGTCTCTCTTTTATCTTCTATCTATGTGCATATATCCTAGGGTATGTGTTTGAGCATAATGACTTTCAAAATTCCAAAGTTCATTATCCGAAGCAACTTAACTTTGAGTAACAGCAGGCACAAAAATACTTAAGTGGTTGAATTTATTACATGAATCTTTGCATTCATTACCGTAAGTGTAAAATTGTGAGAATAAATTGATGGTCGTGCTACATAAAAATGGAAATAATATAAATCTCGTAATAAGTAAAATTTAGTACATCTTCTGTCATATAAAGCAAAAAAGAATACTAAACTATATTGGTATAGGCTAGCTTTCTTTATTTCCTTTCAACAATATATGTCTATTTGCTAAAATATTTTAGCATGAATATGTAAAAGGTAGAACACAGACAGAATAATGAAACCACATGCCCAATATAAGATATAAGATGTTAACTACAAATGCAAAGCTTCAAGAGCAGTGAATCAAGTTAAAATAATAGTTACTATATATGACCAAACAAACGGTAATAAACATAGGAGAACACATCAATAACTTGAGACATTTTTCAAACCTTTTAGACTATGCTTTCCTAGTCCACACGAACACTTGGTTAAGTAAGTTACTTGTTATAGTTAACTGCAAAAGCAAAGTAAGTCTCTCTGAGAGAAGTTAGCCAAAGTAAGCCTCTCTGAGTGAAGTAAGTTACATGGCCTGCAAAGTAATAGGAAGAGTATGCTGGCATTAATTGCGTCTCCTCGTTAGTAGTTACTGGTTGAAATATAGTATGCATATATAATTTCAGTCAGAGGAAAAAAAGATAGAGGAACAAAATTGCAGTTATGATTAAAACACGACTTGATTTGAAATGACAACCGTAAGCTAAAATTGGCATGGTAAAATGGTAACTCGTCGCAAAATAGTGAAGACTATTTAAAGGTGCCAAGGGTTGAAGATGCTCAGACGACGTTGATTCGAATTGTAATCCTAACCTACAGTTGATGATGTAATAAAATAAAAACAAAAGTAATCGCAAGATTTACTGCAAATATTGACATCAAACCTGTAAAAACCTGCGACTATTGACAACAAAATTGCAGTCTATGTAACATTGGGTTGCTGAAATAAAACTGTACAAACCTAATCGCAAGATTTTCTGCAGTCCATGTTCGGAAGGCGATAAAATCTGACGACGAAATGAGCAAGTCAGTTTGATCTGCACTGATGGATAAAGACTATGAAAGCAGCATGTGATTAGGGTTGATAGTTCGGGTAGGGTTGTTGGTGGCCATGACGATGGAGTTGCAGTGTAACGAAACATATAAGGGGAATCGATAGATTTGGGGATCAGAGTATGGGAATGTCGACGGACGAATTGGGGGAAAAGATTACCTTTTAGTTGGACGAATAAGAGTAGAAATGGGAGGCACGGAAGGGAAAAATAAGGGCAATTTCGAAAGTTCAAAAAAACACCAAGTAAATTAGGTCATGGAGTTCTCTTTATTAGAAGTAAAGATGTGTGCAACCTATATGCTGTAACCATACAAATGCGATCAATATATATAAGATAATATATCTCATACATGACCCAAAATTAGATATAAATGAGCATGAATGTAAGTTGTTGAGCCAAGTATATGTACACTGCATATAACACATACAAGCTTGGATTTTGAACAAAAATATAACTTCTGCCATCCAATAATTATGTGCAATATATATATGTATATTTATACACACACACACACACATATATATATATACATATATGTATATGTATACATATATGTATATGTATACACATATATATATATATATACACACATATATGTGTATATGTATACATATATGTATATATATATATATATAACTTATATTGGAGCACAAGCAGTATTTTGAAAGAAAGAAAGATGAGCGAATCTGCTGCTCTTTCAGGAACAAGTGCTTGGAGGGGGTGGATAGTCGGCCTAGGATGTTCGTCCAAGGTTCACGTGGTGGCATTATGGTGGTAGTGTTTAGCAGTAACGTAAAGCAATAAGGGGTCGGCAAGGTCTATGGTGAGGCCTGAGGAAGTGGGTCACTGGCTGCAAAGGGAAGGACAAGGCATTTTTGGTGGAGATGGGGACATATCGCTACTCGGTGGTGGGTCAGGCGGCTTCTGTGGGGTCTGATGGAGTGAGTTATGGGTTGTAGAGAGGGAAAATGAGGTTGAGTGATGTCTGGCTGTTGATGGGAGGTACGGAGGTAGGGGTAGCAGTTAGTGAAGGCCGCCGGAGGCATGGAGGAAAGGGTGGAGCAGGTGGCTGGGGGCGAAGTAATGATTTAGCTTGGGTGATGCTGACAGATCTGGAGGCTATAGAGCTAGCTTTGGGAAAAATTGCAATGAACAAAGGGCTATCTCGAGAAAACAATAGATGAACAAAAAATATATATAAAAGAACTTAGATTATGAAATTTATCAAAAAACGAATTTGCAAACCCAAAGAGAACAACTAGGAACTCGAAGCACAAGGAAAGGTAACCTAGAAAGAGACACGAGCAGGCAGCAAAAGCAAAAAGAATTGATATTGCTTTATTATTTTTAAAATGATAGAGAAGAAGAAAAAGTGAAAAGGCACGAAGCAAATATATTGACCAGAGGGAACTTTGGAAGGTCATACGTTTGACTTTAGAAATTAATAATATGGAAATGGCTGTTACGTTACACGGTTGGCAATTGAAAAACACACGACATCGGTACGACAAACTGTTTTTGTCGTTTTCATCACATACCAGACATCGAATCACAGGAATAAACGTACTGTGGATATCAGCAAAATGAGACAAATAGAATGGTACACAGATATCATCGATATGGCTACATTATAAAAACTTGATTTTTCGCTGTTGAAAATGCTGCCAAAACGCCGAAAATAGTAAGGTAAACGAAGCTATAGTAGTCCAAATTTGACGAAACAAATTACGATATCTCACTCAGAAAATGATTTATATTTTTCTTATATAAAAATATTAAGATTTAGAAAATAGTAAATTTTTAACTATTTAACTGATTAAAATTAAAATTTGAAATTTCACAAATAAACTAACTTTTATAGTTTCCAAATAAAATTTACCATATGCTATATTTAAATAGTCGTATTTCAAATGTCAGATTTTTATTTCAAAATATTTTTGTTTAAATTTCACGAGAATTTTATTAATTACATTATAAAACCATTAAAATTCTCGAATCATTACACTCACCCCCGCTCAAAGCTTTTCGTCCTCGAAAAGAAATGAGATATGAGAACAAAATAAAACATAAAGATAAGATAAATCAAACGAATAGTATTTGGGTCAAATAATTCAAGATTTGAAGCATGCATGGATTCCTCAGTTTCCCAAGTGCAATCCCGATCATCCGTGCTCTATTGTACCTTGACTAGACTGACCCTCCGTAGCTGCTTCGTACCTTTATCGACAGTACAAAGTGGCTTGCTCTCGATAGTGAGATTTGGCTCGACATCCAAATTCTCTAATAAAGCTGGTTGAACGATCAAGGATGGATCATGGAGATACTTACGAAGGTGAGATACGTGAAACATGTTGTGCACACCCGCCAGTTTCTCTAAAAAATCAACTCTATAAGCCAAAGGAGCAACTCTTTCTAGAATGCGAAAAGGACCAATAAACCTGGTAACAAGCTTCCCTCTTCGACCAAAATGAACCACATTCTTCAGCGGCGAGATCTTAAGAAAGACCTAATCACCGACTGAAAACTCCAAATCCTTTATACGCTTATCCGCATACTTCTTCTGCCTCTTCCGAGCAACCCTCATCTTCCTTCTAATCTCCTCAACCTTCTCAGATGCTTCCAGGATCATATGAGGTCTAAGAACTAAGCGATCACCGGACTCAATCCAGCAAGATGGAGATTTGCAGGATCATCCATAAAGAGCGGCAAATGGAGACATCTCGACACCTACTTGATTTCCAAAACAATGGGATTAACAGATTGATTAAGCTTAAGATGATTCAAATTCAAAGATAGAGTTATACCTAATAACTATTATTATAGGTGAATACAACGAGATGGAGATGATCTTTCCAAAATCCTCCATAGTCAAGAACATAAACACGAAGGAGATCTTCCAGAATCTGATTCACCCTTTCCATCTGACCATCAGCGTGGGGATGATAAGCTGTACTAAAGTTCAAACAAGTACCCAAAGCTTCCTAAAAAGCTTTCTATAACTTGTTAGTAAACATAGGATCATGATCATAAACAATGCGAGAAGGAACACCATGGAGATGGATAATCTCCCTCATATAAATCTCAGCTAAGCTCAAAGCAGTTCGATTCGACTTGACCGTAATGAAATGGGCGGACTTGGTCAATTGATCGACAAATACCCAGATACTCTTTTTACCCCTTCTAATCCTCGGTAAACCACCCATAAAATCCATAGAAACCTGATCCCACTTCCAAATGGGAATCTCAAGGGGTTGCAACAATCCAGCGGTCTTCTGCTGATCAACCTTAACCTGTTGGCAAGTGGCACATCTACTGACAAAGATAGAGATGTGCTGCTTCATACCGTTTCACCAATACAATTTCTAAATATCTTGAAACATCTTCGTGACACTAGGATAAAAGGAGAGTCTGGACTGATGGTTTTCTCTAAGAACTTCTTGCCTTAAACCAACGACATTCGGAACACAAATCCATCTATTAACCCTCAAAACTTAATTTTGATCAATCTGTGCATCTAACTCACTCTGATCATCACCTTCCCTGCTCTAAATACACTCCTTCATAAGAGCCTAAGCATTGCATCCTCATCCTGCTTAGCAGAAATATGGTCCAAAAGAGATGGAGAAGCTACAATCTGACACAACAAGGCTTTCTTCCGTCTTAAGGCATCGGCAACAACATTAGCCTTCCCAGGAGTATATTGATATAGAGATCAAAAGATTTTAAGAACTCAAGCCATCGAACCTACCTCAGGTTCAAATCCTTTTGGGTGAAGATATACTTAAGAGACCGATGATCGATAAAAAGCTCAAACTTGGTTCGCAAAAGGTGTTGTCTCCACAACTTCAGAGCAAATACAGTAGCAAGAAATTCAAGATCATGAGTGGCATTATTAGCTTCGTGGGGCTTCAACTAACAACTAGATAAGCAATGACCTTCAAACTTTGCATCAACATGGCACCCAAACCTTCTCGATTAGCGTCACTATAAATCGATAATTTTTCACTCCTATATGGAACGGTGAGAACAGGAGCAGAAATAAGCTTTTTCTTCGACTCATTAAATGCAACTTCACACTTATCATTCCAATCTAGCTTGGCTTTTTATGAGTCAAAGCGGTAAGACGTGTAGCTGTACGGGCAAAATTCTCAATAAACCTCCGATAATAATCGGCAAGGGCCAGAACTCTATGAATATCGGATAGAATCTTAGGTGTCCCCAATCCTGGAAATGTATAAGATGGATAAGTTCAAAGAGATAAGATAAATGAATTCAAAAGAAAATTATGGATAGACCTACATTAATCGTGACGACCTTAACTGGGTCAACCGAGACTCCATTCTCTAATACAATATGCCCAATATATCGGACTTCGTCTCTTCAGAAATGGCATCTAGAGAATTTGGCTTTCAACCGATGACTCCTAAGAGTTTTGAGAACATAATCCAAATGTTACCTATGCTCCTTCTTTGACTTAGAAAAGATGAGGATATCATCAATCAGAGGAAGATTGTTTCTGGTTCCCTGGGCTGGAGGAGAAATAGCAACCCCGACAAAAGATGGACATTTGTTGGCACAGTGACCCTACTAGTCGCACTTGAAACAAGTGATGGAAGATAGGTTAAGAGATCACTTCTCAGGAGCATATCCAATACCATGAGTATCCTGCCACTTCTTCTTCTATTGTTTGAAGTTGGGCTTCATCTTCTTAGAACCACTGGAAGTACCTTGAGATGCCGAAACAGCCTGCTTTCCCTTGGAAGTAGGTTTCTCGAATCTAGTGGCCATATCCATCAAAGAAGTAATGGTTCTATGAACATGACTAATCAAGCGGTCATAATAATCTGGGCGAGCACCATGAATAAACTTCTCATTCTTCTTGAGCTGTGTATCAATCAAACTTGGACCAAACTTGGAAAGCTCATTGAACTTCCTCTCATACTCAGCAAAAGTCATGTCTCCATGCTCAAAATCCATGAATGCCCTACATAACTGGGATTTCCCGGCTTCGGGCATCCACTAGCCACAAAAGCATCCCTATAAAGAATGGATCCAAGACAAGACAGAGATAAAGTTGAGATAAATTTCAAAGAAATAAATTCAACATAAATAAGCTAGGTAAGACAACTAAGAATCTCACTTGAACTGCTGCCAAGTGATATTAGCCTCACGGTCTGAGCGGTAACAGATTCCCACCAATCCTGTGCGGACTCCTGTGACTGCCAAGTAGCTAAATGACGCATCTTGGCATCAGTGATCTCAAGCCTAGTGAAAATCCTCTCAGGACTCTTCAGCCACTACTAAGCGTCGATAATACTCTCGGCTCCAGTGAACTTAATACCCCCAAGCAGAGTGTACTCCTTACAAAGCTGAGTAAACCTAACAGGTTGAACAGGTGGAACAGGAGCAACGGGTGGTACAGGGGAAACTGGTGGTGCAAGAACCTTGCTATGACCTCTACCATGGACATTCCCTCGGCTACTCATCTAGAAAAAACATGAATTGATTTTATTACAAGAATAAAGTTCCAAAATTTCAAGAGAAATCCTAATTAAAGAGGATTCTAGCTTAGAATTTCAGCACGAACGAATATGACTCGACAATCAATTCAACTCACTCTAGGGTGTCGCTACCCTATCTCTAATGAGTTTTTACTCCATATTGTAAGTTTTTCCTAAACCTGGCTTTGATACCAACTGTAAAGACCTGTCATTTTGAACCATTCAAATCGACAATAATCCACACATGTCAGACTTGAATTGCTCCAAAAAACAAATTGTTAATTTATAATTGGCAAAACTTAGCATATATAGTAAATAAATCAATCACAGACACAGAGTTATACAACAATAAGCAGCGGAATAAAATAAACAGTAGTTCATTGAAGCTACTACTGAAATTACAAAGTCCAAATAGAATACAACAGAAATCCCAGTGCATAGAATTCTCTAACACAAAAGCAACTGATAGTTTGGACATACAACTGAAATAATAGAAATAAACTGAAAGCTGAAATAGATAAGACAGATCTTCCACGTGAACTCCCAGCTCCAAAAGATGAGTTTCAAAAGTTGTGATACTCAGGCTGATCCCAGCATGAAGCAAAACACAAAATACTCGAGTCAGAATTAACATTCTTATGCAAGTAAATCAAACTCAAGTGAGATGTCAAGTGATGATGCAATATAACCCAAAGTATGTCGAGATTCATCCGTTAAGGATCTGATAATCTATCTACATACATAATACAATATGCTACATATATAATGTATAGAGTAAAGAAAAATATCAAAATAGCGCTAAGGCGTTACTAATATCACCCTTAACACATTTATGTATTCTCGTAGTCTATACAATATCGTAAGCTCCACCAGACCGGTGGTTTACCCAAAGAGCACTCCATAGGTATGTACAAAAAGAAAACTCGTAAAAGGCGTAATAAGGCATGTGATAAGGCATGTGAGGCAATGAAATATCATGATTGTCACATTTTAATGCAACAATTATTACTTGTAGCTTTGAGAGGGCTCTTACCGAAGGTGTCAAGAAATGCAGTATTTTGGCTGTGTTGATTTTTAACGAACTTTGCCAAAGAATAATAGATCGAAAGAGGTTGGAAAATCTTGAAAATGAAGTTGCTAAAATATTATGCATGTTTGGAAGATTTTCCCCCATTTTTCTTGATATTATGGCACATCTGACTATTCACTCGACGAGAGAAGTAAGATTGTGTGGTCCAGTACAATATCGTTGGATATACCCATTTGAAAGGTGACATTTTATCACTTTTTATTTTCTAAAGCTACTTTGTATGGTCATATTTAAATTTAATTCTTTCTAGTTTACGAAAATGGGAAAAAGATATAATTTCCATGATTGAATGCATGTAGCCTAATATAGTTTTGAAGTACGGATGAACTGTACTATTTTTAATGATTTTTAAAGCATAGTTATTGCTGAACTTTATCATATTGAGTTACATATGAGAACCATTTTATTAATGAAACTTTATCATGAAGCTACAAGATTAGAACTATTTTAGTATTTTAAACCCCATTAATGTATAAATGACAATGTCATGTGAAGTCTTTCAAATTACATTGACCAGAAATAAAGCAAAATGAGATATAGCTCATATAGAAAGATTTTTTTTTATTTGGATAAATTTACATAAATAATAGATTGGAATGAAATTTACTTGGTAATTTTTTTTTTTTGTAGATATATGAAAATACTAAAAGGCTATGTTAAAAACCCCTCACGTCTTGAAGGATGCATATATGAGAGTTATATTGCTGAAGAGTGCATGAGGTATTATGGTAGTTATGTGAAACAAAACATTGAAATAGGCGAGAAGCATGGTCGAAATGAAGAATATAAAAATAATGCTTCACATATCGGACGTCCAATCAGTAAAGAAAAACATGTTACCATGTCTAATAAAATGCTAAAAATTGCTCCTTGTTATGTGCTTTTTAATACGACAGAAGTGAAGTCTTATGAGAAGTAAGTATAATATGATCTGCTAAGCTATAGTTATACCTTAAATAGTGTAATGCTTACAATTTATATCATCTTTTTATATTTTAAAATGCATGTGGACGAGATGAAGCATTCAGATAATCCCTTCATAAAAAATGAAACGATGCTTTGGGATCAACATCTTGATACTTTTTGCGATTGGTTTCAAAAAAGGTACGGCGTTATTAGTTGGGTTTCTATTATTTTGATCACATTTCATTTTGATAACACGGTTGCAAGTATATATAATCACACAAGCTTCCTAAATTAGATCATTATTTACTTGATTACCAATTTTATTTTACGTGTACGATTTAAATAATGCCAATTTGCTGTTGTATCTTTTAGTGGATTTATTCTTAATTATGCTTCTCATTTAGTATTTTATAAGAGGCAACTAAAAGTAAAAATCATTTACCATGGCAATAATAACTATTATTGTTTATACCAATTAATGCGTTCCTTAGTTGGCTCAAACAAAATACTACCTTGGACGTATGGTTGAGTTGTTAGAGAACCAAGTACGTAGTTTAGCTTAAATCTAAAAGGAACTTGCATATAAATAAGCTTGCCATGATCAGTTTTGTACATGTTACATAAATAACTGTTAATAACATGCATATAATCTTGAAAAAAATCATAAACATACGTACAATTATTTTCTTTATCAGTAGAAGTATCAATGAAGTGATGAAAAAAGAGGGAACGTGTTAAATACTAAAGAAAACCAAGTTTGAGGAAATTGAATATAGTGTGTTTCATACTGACAAATAAATGTAGGTACAAATCAATGGATGAATAATTTAAAGCAGGCAGCAGGCAGCACTGGAGGACATACACATACAACTTGCAGAAAACTTGAACATCATCAAGGCCATCAGTTATCCCATCCATGGCTAGGCGTCTCTTTAATTTGTTCACAAAATGCATGCAAGCGTACCTACGACTGAAAAACGTAAATATTTGCTAACAAAAAAGTTAAGTAATTTGGGTTCATAATTACTTTATTTCTGGGCCGGATACAAATGAAAAGGTTGAAAAATGTGGTAACACGCAAAATAGTTAAAAAAGAAAGAAAAAAGTTAGCCTTTGGTGACAACAGAGGAAAAAGATTAACTAAAGATTCTCTTTATAAGAAATTTGGCAACATTTTGAACATAAATAAATAAATAGATATTACCATTTATAACAAATAAATTCGGCAAGTTTTTCACTGTCCAAAAATAACTCCAGATCAAAAAGTGGGGTGTATATATATACATCACTATGATCAGACTAAAAATCAAGACAAATTGCAAGGTAAAAAATCAAAAACTTGAGAGACAGGTATTCATTGTTGCATAGAGCGGTATCCTTGGTGTATAAGGTGAGAGACAGAGAGAGGTAAAGCTGATACAGTTCCTTGCATTAGCTTTAATGAGTAGGAGGGTTTTTTTACTCCTATTAAATTCTTATCCTGGCCATTTGAAATGATTTTTGTGTACCACGTTATATTACAACTCCTATTAAATTTGGTGAGTAAAACTTATTGGTGGCAGAAAACTTATTTCTCCATATATATACTAAATTTCAATTGATATTAAAATTAAAAGGTAAATTCCCAACCTAAGAACTGAAAAAATTTACAATACAAAAATTGCAATTTTCTGTAAATTACAATCTTCATTAATAATATTTACCTATTTGGCATGATTAAATATTCTATATAATTAATTTTACTCTTAGAAAATGAGTTTAAAAATTAGATTTGAAAAATAATGATTAAAAGACAAACTAAAATTCTAAACAATATTTGAAATAAAAAACAAATTCAAACTACATACATGTGACTTTTGTTGCCTTAACAATGATATAAGAGGCTAAACCCTCCAACATGAAGGTTCAACTATTAAAAATTGAGGGCTTGAAGGAATTTTTAAAATAGCTGATGTAAACTTTATATGTTTGACGTAAGCTTCCCTTTGACACTTCGGTCATTTGGAAAACGCCATTGATGAATTTGGAAGATGATCAATCTATGGTGTTTGTGGTAATTTTTTTATCCTTCGGTTGGTTTGGCGCTGCGAATTGAAGAAAATGCTATTGATGAATTTGTAATATGTTGCATTCTTCTAACTTTGTAAATCTAAACCTTTAAGAGCATGTCCATTACAGTTCATAAATTTTTTATTTTTTCTTTATGTGGAAAACAAAGAAATGGATATGGTACTGTGTTAGTTCATATATGAAGATGAATCCACTTATTATTCTATGGTGCTAACATAACAGTCAGTGGGAGACAAGAGTACCAACTCATTTATGAATATCAATTCAATCTTCTCATTCATTCCAAATTTTGTTTCTGTCTTTTAATGTCTCGAATTTAAATTCAATACATTTTGTTTGGACATTGTACTTGGCTGGATGGGTATGTTTGTTGTTAATGATCATTGCTGAAGGATTTCCGATTGTGTTCTTTTTCGAATGTCAGCTACTAAAGTTGAATTTCATTGTTTTAAATCCGATATAGAATTTGTTTACATATAAAATGTTGATTTTGCTTCAATAAACCTATAAATGATGCACCGTTAAAAAATGGTTTGCGTTATGTTTGGTTTTTTAATTCACATTATAAAAAAAACGATAGGGTGCTTTACCTTTGTGCTTTATTCGACAATGCTTCTGATTGAAATAGTTGTCTTGTTATGTGATGCTATGCATAACATTGGATATAATGGCTACTTTAAAGAATGACCCCTTAATGTTTTGCATGTTAGATTTTTTTCTCCGTTTATGGAAAAAATACAAGGAATCCAAATGTCGGACCAAATAAAATAATTGATTTAGCACGAAATGTTGATTAGCAATGATTTTAATTGATTAATACTCTTTATAAGTTGGCTAATATAAAATTTATAGGTGTTAACTGGTTTGTTGATTACAAAATTGTCTATTTTACATAAAATTAATCATACACGATGATTTGGGTTTTGTCATCTTAGTCTACATACAACATAACAAAATTATGTCACAAAAAAACCATCTATATTTTGTTATGGTATGCAATCAAATATTTATTTCTAAAATACAGAAATATGTGTATTTTAGTTTAAGTGCAAGAATTTATGTGCTTGAAATACAAAAGGTGGTGATTTTTTTTCAAAATGAAGTCATTGTCTAAAACCTAATTAGTAGAAAGTTTTCAACTACCAATTGGTTTTTTTGATGCACTTTAAGTAGTTCTGTATAAAAATGAAACGTACTTGATGCCATGACGTTTTATTTCTTCATCCTTATTTCCATATAACACTATAAATTTATAATTATGTTGTCACTGCATTCTCGCTCTATAATCAACTTTTGAAGGTCAATTCTATTGCCCGATTTTCTTTGTATTGTGTGATAAATTTCTATAAGTGGAATTTAGGAATAATAGCTGTTAGCTTCTTCAAGACATTGGTCGTCTTGGGAAGAGGAATGAGCAGCGCATAATATCCTCTTTGACAGTAGATTTTTAACCAAGATTTATCTATTTTCTATGTTAAAACTTAGTTTACTATAATTTCCCATTCTTAATAACATTTCTAATCATTGCTATGTTGTCGCATGTTATCAACATTATTTTTTGAAATTGTATTTTAGGTTAGACACGCTATATATATATATATATATATATATATATATATAATAAGTAGTAAATAATAATAAAAAGAATTGTCCTCCTCTGTATACATATATGAACATACAAACATATAATGCATACATACATTTATGTATATATGTATGTATTTGTGTGTGTATTCTATATCGATAACAATAAATGTAAGTCACGTTTGCATTTTTTTGTTTATTGATTAGGGCGTGCATGATAACTTTTATTTTGCAACTTGGTACATGCGTAATATAGGTTGGATATGTATGTACTTTCCATAAATGTGAAATGCTTTTTTACTATGATTAACTAGATAACATTTTGGTCTTATTTTAAACTAGGTGACTGCATCAGAAATATAAATTAGTTTAAACAATTTTGTTTGCATCAATAATTGGTATACTTAGGAGAAAACATACAACATCAACTTCTCTCTAATTTGATTGTGTTATGTTCGTCAACTAAAGGTTTTAGTAGATGAAAAATGTCTTCTAAAATTTTGACGTGAGGTGGTAAAGATTCACGTTTTGAGGATTTATTCCATCTGAAACATGAATGCTAGCATCATTACCTTAAAATACATACTACGCTATGTATTTCCTGCTTATTATACACAAAAACACCTTGCTCACCTGATTTTTAATATTGCTTAATGGATATTACCATATTTGATCGATCATTTATAACATTTATGCATTGGCTTCTCGGTCGTAGGAACTTTGTTGGAAATTTTAATACAAGATTTAAGGCAAATTTAAAATAATAAAGACATACAATTTGCAAATAAGGACTATGTAACAGTCTTAGGATCCCTTTTTTTGTTAGCATATTAATTTAAGATTCCACTTTATTATATATAAAAAACGCTATAAATTACCTGATTTTGTAGTAATGCAAAATGGATGTTGCAAAATTAGGTGCAGTCATTTATAATCTTCATGCAGGGGCTTATCAATTACAGGTATTTTTTCATCAAATTAAATGGAAGATATAAGGAAATTTAGGAACAACATAAAGATAAAGTTTGCTTATGTTTGTACATTTACCTATCAGTTTAAATTTTTTCCCTTTAGATCATCAAATTACATCGATTAGAAACAAATTTACCATTACTGGAATATGCACAAATTTACCGCTGTTAGAATATGCATCATACATGGCATTATCTTTTTTGTTGGAGCTATATTGAGTTGACCCTATACTCATGTTAATACACTTTATATTGACTCAATTCGTCAGTATCTTTTTTGTTTTACGGAAGATGTTCTCTATTGGATGCTTAGTGTGCCTACTATAACTGATAGTGGTTCAATTTTATTTTACATAGAACATTATAATATGCTTACACTGTAATTTTTTTGTTTATTTCATATTTTCTTACTGCTGACAATCCTACTTTATTTCCCACTTTTTTTCTAACTAACTTCAAATTATTTTTCTTTAAGTCTACAATTTGTTCCTTTTTCTCGTATTACTGTTCTGCTAACTAAATACTGGACAGGTTGTCTAACATGCAAACCTGCAAAATAGAACAATTATTGAGAGAAGACTATTCACATGATTTTCAGATTTCACGATCCATGTATGTTATACGGTTTTCCTTTAGCGATTGTTGCAAAAATAATAATATGATATTGCAATTATGTTTCATGCCAACTGATTCCATAATATAATTTACAGCTACCATTTTTGTGTGGTTTTGCAGTTAATTTTATTCCTTATTAACACATCTACCATAACACATCTCATGTATCTACATGTAATCAAGTGTCAGTTTAATGTTTTACATCCACAAGCTGCTATAAAATCTACAATGCCAAAGCATTAATGTGTAGGATGGACACAAATTTAACCTTTACTTTTCAAGTTCATAAACTACACCAACATGTTAACAGCTATGTGTTTTAGTGCTTTAAGTAAATACGCACTTGGTCTTGCTAAAAATAAAATTAAAAACACTCAATTTACTACTTCACTACTTATTGGCCGTGATGGGTCTATTATCCTCTTCATCTAACTTATCATTGGGAAGGGCACAACTTAGCTATAACTGACAAATCATGGAGATTCTTTTGTCTTTCATTTTTAATATGATTTATTGTGAGCCATTAGCTCATATATGGCATTACATAAGGTTATAAACTTAGATGACAGTTCAAGTCTTCAGATTGTCCATTACAGGCAACATATCTATTTATACGTTTACTGTATATATTCATAAATACTTTCTTCGAAATGAGGTAATTAACACAAATTACTACCTTTCCTTTTACAGGTACAAAAAGCTTCAGTGGTGAGAACGTTTAATCAAGTATAGTGCAACTAATAAAGAGCAGCAAATGTAATTTACTCCTATGCGATCCACTTTATGAATCCAGTAAATGAAGAAGCTGATTGCAATTGCTTCCCAAACTGCTCATAAAAGCATACAGAGAAATTTATAGTTTGATTTAAGGTTTTACACATTTAAAAATCAAGGTTATCAAAGACAATAGACTGAAATTTTATGGATAGTATTGATATTATTAAAAACAAAAATTTATCATAGATTTGGTTGTGTAATATATTACGGACATCTTGATTATAAATTTTAAATAATTTTTTAGCACGAACAAAATATAGACTCATTATTTCTACTTTTTATTGACATTATTAAAGTCTGTACATTTATGACTTATTTGATGCATTTAATCTTTGTAGTGCTTTGATGCTCAATTGCAATTGATTTCGAAACGATCGGTACATCCATCAACAAATAATATTTCTAAAATTACGCTGAATGTATTAAACTGCACGGTGACGCGAGTGTGTGCGCGGATTATTAATCAGTTGTATGGCCTCTCAAGAACATGATTGTATAAGATTCTTAAACCTAGGAAAAATGTCTTATAATGTTTTTTACAAATGTTAACAAATATATATTACTTCTATTTTTACGAACATATCTTTAACACATGACTTATAGTACATAAAAATAAGAATAAAGTCTTATAATCTCGACAATGTTAATAGATTGAATAGTTTATATATTAAAGAGGGAAAAAAGTATTATTTATTTGGTAAAAATAAGAATAAAATCTACAACTATGGACATTAAACTAAATGATTTAATCAGTAAACAAAAAGGGTAACTAAATAAATACTAACCAAATAAAGATATCGTCAGATCAGGGAATAAATGCAAGAAATATTCTAACGTCTAAAACATATGCAATATATATTCTATCATCAGTACGATCAAAGTAACAATCAAAACAAAGTGTAAGGTAAAATAAAAAACTAATATTCAACTTTGTTGCCCTGAACAGTTATCCTTCTTTGGTGAGAGTCAGATAGGTAAGCTGATGCAGTTGTGCGTGTGTTTTTCCAAAATCAAAATACAACATGTTCGCGTAAAAATTTAGGAGTATTTTTACCAGTTCCTTGCATTAGCTTTAATGAGTAGGAGGGTTTTTTTACTCATTAACAATGATCTTGTACAAGTGTCTCTTTGCAAGATGAATAGGAGAAAGGCTGCAAAACACTCCCAAACGTCGAACGAGGTTTACTGCATGCATTTGTTATGCCATTAATTAATTGCCTCTACTTTTATATTATAAATTGATCAGCCTTCTTCTTTGCAAATTAATTAACGTTGGGCAATTGCTGTTCACAACAGCATGCGGCGCTTAATAAGATCTCAACAAATACGCAAATTTGGATTTTGGAATATGTATCCCGTGATATTTGGTTATGAGAGTGCACTAAAATCTAATGCTTCTATGTTATCTAATCTAAGCCGCTTAGGCATGATTTATCATATTTTAACAATAACACTGTTGATCGTGATTTAGAATACCTTTTTACATTGCACAAATTATATTACATTTTACATTGCACAACTAATTTTCATTCTAGACGTCTGTCGGTCTGAAGAAGAAGAAAAAACCCTATTTTATTTTATGAATATTTATTAGTGTTTCTAATATAAATTAACTCATTGTTTCTTTTTGCAGGGCACTCTAGGTACGTGCAAGACTTTCATACCCTCACATGCGGTACATGCAGCAATTCCATACTCAACCCTCTCCGATGACGAGCTTTTGGTGACAAAAAATATTCATGAAACGTCCGAAAGATACACTCAATTCTTCGAAAATTTTACAGAACTACTTAAACCTCCAACTGCTGAAGGAATTAAATGTCTACCCAACAGCGATGATTACGTTGATTTAAAAGTTATCGTACATAGGAAGACGGAACTAATAATGAGAATCCAATATAAAGATCTCTATTTGATCGGTTTTAAGAAGAAACGACCAGGAGGAAACGGAGAGCTTTCCTGGTACGAGTTAAGGGTCTCCGGAGTGCAAGAGCAAAAAATAGATAAATCTATCGCCACCGGATACACGGGCAACTACCAGGATATCCATGGTAATAGCGTCACATACGTAGATCATTTTAAATTTGTAAAAGCAGTCAAGCTTATCGCTTTTGAAAAAGAACCTAAAGAGTGGAAAATAAGCGTTGCTGTCATAGTAAAGACTATATGTGAATCGCTACGCTTCCGTAGCATTCGCGATAATCTTATTGGCAGAACAAATAATCCAGCTTGGTCTAGCTTTGACAAAGGTATTGTTACGGAAAAATATTGGAATGATCTTCTAAACAATTGGGGTAGAATAAGCAGAGAGGTTTGGTCATTCATAGATGGAAACATAGAGTTCAATCCAATTATTTTATCCGGTGAAGTTCATTTTGATTCGGTCGAAGAGTTGAAGAAAGAAGTTTTGCTAATAAAGGCAAAGGAAAGATGATTTAAGTTAGCAAGTAGAGCTCGGGCAGAAGAAGTTTGTATTACAAATTGATTTAGTTTCTATATATATATTGTATGTTTGGTGGTAATTCTCACGGACGATAATGGTTTGTTATAAATATTTCCGTTGAGATTCTTGTTGCCTTGTTATATTTCTTTTGCTTTGTTTCTTTTGCTTTGGTATAGAATTTTGAAATGGTTTCATGCCGCTGTAATGGCCCACTGTGAGAGAAATAACAGTCTACATTTTCATTTGAAAAGTTTGGCTATTAGAATTATTTGATATATATATATATATATATATATTAGCACTGTGTATGAAAAATAGTAATTAAGCAACGTGCTTACTAAAGTATCATCAAAGGTTTGATTAACTGACAGATGAAAGGTTGAGCGGAAAAAAAAAAAGCAGTCCAAAACTTATTATATCAAATTTCCATAACAGGCCTGAGCATCTATTGGGCTAGGCCAGAGGCCCAGAACAAGAAATATAAGTTCTGAGAGTTTATTTCAATATAAACTTCCAATACTGTCAGGCTAAGAAGGAAACAATTGCTCCAAGGAATAACGGAAACATGCTATCCTATTTAACAATCCGCTCTTTCTTTTTTTCTGGATGAATTGGCCATTGATTGACTAATTAAGCTTGGTATTTTGTTTTCTTATACACAAGTTAATATCACGTTAACCAGGCTATAATTAATCCACTTGCATTATCCTTCTTATTATTTTGGGCAACGTAATCATTCTAATACTTTACCGCTGCAAACATAAGTCAACGCATATGATCATTGCGTAATCATTCAACATAAGTGTATATTGTTATGATATATACGTATCTTTGTATCTAAATCAAATTTTAATTTTACCAATTTGTTGATGAGACCAAGATCTATGTGTTGAAATTGTCGTGATTTAATTGATGGATTAAATATTAGTTAACTTATTTTATCAAACGGTTTAAATTTTGGATCATGCAATTAATTAAAATTTATGGGCTTCATTGTAAAGTTTTACAAGAGAATTGAAATGAGATTTGTGAATAATTGCAAATTTCATTGAAAAATTGGTCTTGAATGTAAATTTTTTTATAAGAAATCTATGGGCTCGAACCCATGACTTTTAAAGCCACTGTCTAAAGCATCATTCCCTAACTAACCACTTGAGCTAGGGTACTCAACACTTATATAATGGCCTTAAAATGATAAATTATAAAAATCTAAAATTAAATTATCTCGAGAGAACTAAGAAGAGTGGAGAAAACTCCTATAATTAATCAGAGAACTTGAAATTCTTTTTCTTTACTATCATCTAATATATTACTTTACCTGAATAAATTAAGTATTATATTTAATGTGCAACTTATCAACTTTCTAAAGTATTGCTATTATAATATATATATATATATATTATGTAATAATAAAATATTATTTTAATACATAAAATCCCAATATTAACAACATATTGTAAATAAGTATTTCATATGTATAAATGAATAAAATATTGCATTACACCGTGTAATTCCCTTGAGTTCTAAAAGTATTATTTTGAAAGCAACTTATTGTTTTATAATCTATGCAACAAAAAGCATTGGACAGTTGTTTTTTTTTGAAGATTAGAGAACCAAGCTTTGCTTGTAAACTCTAAGGAGTATGCACCGAACACACAACGCATACTTCAGGTAATTCACAAGCGGCTCCGCTTTATACAAGTAATGGTTAGTTATAAAAGACAAAGAGAGGCTGAGATTTATTCTCAGCATAGATATCAAGCGGCTTCGCTTTATACATAGATACCGATTTATTCGCACGATCTGCCATGATCAACTCACATTTACTACATCACCGCATAATTTATCACTCATCTTTAATTTCCTCGTGTCATTTTACCTCTCTCTCATTTCCACATTTTTCCATCCTCCGCCAAAAGCCTTAAGCCTCCTTTCTCCATTGTTTTGTCAATGTATTTCTCGAACCCTAATTTGGATCAACCAAAAAGACCGACAATCGAGATGAAGGTGGGTTGCAGACTGCAGTCGTGCTTCGGTCATTGTACCCTTTAAAGAATTATTCCATCGAATTTATTTTTCTTACTCATGGCAATTCCTAATTTCCTCAATTCTGAATCAAATGTAATCATTACCATAGGCTGGTTAGATCTTCTACCTTCTAATCATTATTTTTCATACTACTCTAGCTTTGATTTGAATTCTTTGTATAATGATTTTCTATTCAACCCTTATTTTTGTCATTTCGATTTTATTCTTCTTTGTAATTTTACTTGATATTTTGATTTCTTCTTCTCTAAAAGTTTTATTTCACAAAATTACTTTGATTTGTTATTCTAATTTTGTCTTTTGTAGGGATAATGACAATGACCCTCATCTCATATCAGCTGTGCTAGATTCTCATCTTTAGTTAAAATTAATTTTTACTAAGTAAATAGAAAAGGAAGCATACATATGGATGGTTCTTTTCTATTATGTAGAAAAATGATATGATGTTCCCAAGAATTTTCATCGAGCGGATTATGCATGTCAGTATGCGAAGAATAAATTTCCAGCTTTTGATGTGCTTGATGGTATGGGTTTTGGACCATTATGGACCTAGTAGAAGGTTTGTGTTGTTCCGAGAGGTTAGGTATATATTGCTGTTGCAACTATACTACTAGGTGGAGGAATTGCACATTCAAATTAAATCAATAAATCAACGAAGAAATGATTAAAATTAAAATTTAGCACTTAAAGAAAAATACGCGGGCGGCAAATGATATCATATATTCAAAATTTCTAATTCAAATTGGAGATGGTACCGAACCTTCAACCAATGCTAAAGTTTAACTTCGTTCCAACCATCTTCCACAAACTTAACCAAAAGTGACTCAGAAAACGAGTATCTCTATCCGACACAATAGATTCTGGCAATCCATGAAGTCGATAGATCTCCTTGAAAAATAACTGAGCAACATGAACAGCATCCGCCGTCTTCTTACAAGCAACAAAATGTACCATCTTCGAGAAACGATCCACCACAACATATATCGAGTCATTTCCCCTTTGCGTTCTTGGCAAACCCAACACGAAATCCATGCTAATGTCCACCCAAGGTTTGGTAGGTACAGGTAAAGGCATATACAAACCCGCATTTGTAGCTGTCCCTTTCGAAACTTGACAAACATGACATCTCTGAACAAACCTTTCAACTTCCTTCCTCATCGACGGCCAATAGTAGGATTGAGAGATTAACTGTAATGTTCGGTCTCTACCCACATGTCCTTCCTCATGAAGCTCCTTGATAATCTTCATTCTCAAACTGCTCTCTGGTATACATAATCGATTCCCTTTGAATAAGAAACCATCAACCAACGCAAATTCATCAGTATCTCCATCCTTAACTTTCTCAACGAACTTTGCAAAGTAAGGATCCTCCTCAAACAATTCTGGCAATAATTCAAATCCTGTCACCTCAATTTTCATTGTCGTTAATAAATGACTCCTCCTACTCAAAGCATCAGCCACGCGATTCGTTACCCCTGATTTGTGCTTCACGACAAAAGTAAACTGCTGCAAATAGGCACTCCATGATGCATGCCTTGCTGAAATCTTATCCTACCCTTGCAAATGCTTCAAAGCTTCATGGTCTGTGTAAATAACAAACTCCTTATGGAACAGATAGTGTCTCCAATGTTTCACTGCTTGCACCACAGCATAAAACTCCACATCATACGTACTATATCTCATCTTTGCCCCTGATAACTTCTCACTAAAGTATGCAATAGGACGTCCCTTCTGACTCAACACCCCTCCAATCCCAACCTTAGAAGCATCAGTGTGTAACTCAAATAACAACTGAAAGTCTGGTAATACAAGAATTGGTGCTGTCGTCAAAAGTCCTTTGATTCGTTCAAAAGCAAACCCTGCTTCCTCCGACCAAGAAAACTGTTTCCCTTTCATACAATCAGTAACTGGATCCATCACGCTACTGAAGTGTGGAATGAATCTTTGGTAGAATGATGCTAGCCCATGAAAACTTCTCACTTCTGTAATTGTCCTCGGTTGTGGCCAATTCCTGACTGCTTCAACTTTATTCTGGTCCACCTGTATACCTTCCTCCGAAACAACATAACCCAGAAATAAAACACTATGCGTCATAAACACGCATTTCTTCGTAGCAGCATAAAATTGTTCCTCACGAAGAATAATCAGCATTTCCCTCAAATGTTGAACATGCTCCTCCATACTCTTGCTATATATCAGAATATCATCAAAATATACCACCACGAATTTTCCAATGAATGGTCTAAAGATTTGATTCATCACCCGCATGAATGTACTAGGTGCATTTGATAAACCAAATGGCATAACCAACCATTCATATAGACCTTCCCTTGTCTTGAATGTTGTCTTCCATTCATCTCCCGGTCTAATTCGAATCTGATGATATCCGCTCTTCAAATCAATCTTCGAAAATATAGTAGCCCCACTCAACTGATCTAGTAAATCATCCAACCTCGGCATTGGGAATCCATACCTCACAGTGATCTTATTCAATGCTCGACTGTCGGTGCACATCCTCCACGTCCCGTCCTTCTTTGGTACCAATAAGGCTGGAACCGCACAAGGACTTAGACTTTCCTGCACATGCCCTTGCTTTAACAGTTCTTCCACTTGCCTTCGCAACTCCTCATGTTCCTTTGGACTCATTCGATAATGTGGTCGATGTGGCAACACAGCTCCTGGAACAAGATCTATTTGATGTTGAATATCCCTCAATGGTGGTAACTCCGTTGGCAACTCCTCAGGAAAAACATCGTCAAACTCTTCCAATACTGGCTTCACTTCATCAGGAATTTCAACCACTTCATTACACTCTCGTCCAATCAACAAAAAGACTTCACGTTCCTCTTCAACTTCCCTGACAAACTCTTTCAAAGATAATAAGGTTTTCAGCTCTTCAATCTCCTCCAACTTGCTTTCTTTCTATTGTTGCTTCTTAGGGACTAAAATAATCTTAGTACCTTCAAACATGAAACTGTAACTATTAGCACGACCATCGTGTTGTACTGCTCTATCAACCATTGCTCTCCTCTTCGGCTTCGGACATTCATTGCTTTTGTGACCCAACTCCTGACAATTGTAACATTTGAAACTGTTATTAACCTTTGCCTTCTCAACCTCCTTCATAACTGGTTTTGCAATAGCTTTAGGAACATTAGAACTTCCACTAACACCCTTCACTTGATTGTTAGAATTAGTAAATACACCACCTCCACGCCTTCCCTGCTTCTCCCAAGCTAACGCTTTCTGATGTGCCTCCGCCACAGATCTTGGATCAAACATATTAACCATATCCTGGATCTGCATTCGCAACCCTCCAATAAATCTGGCAGTCAGCTGTTCTTCTGTCTCCATAATATCATTCCTGGCAATGAGTTGGTAGAATTCATCAGCATAATCATTGACTGACTTCGTCCCCTGCCTTAGATTCTGCAATCTCTGGTACATAAGTGATTGATAATTGTAAGGTAAAAATGTAGCTCTCATCAACCTCTTCATCTTATCCCAAGACTCAACCTTTGACTTCCCCATTCTCTCTCTCGTAAGTTTAGTTTGCTGTCACCATGCCAAAGCTCTCCCCCTCAACCTAGTAGCAACCAACTTCACTCGACGATTCTCCGGAACCTCCTTGAAATCAAAGATCTCTTCAACATTAGACAACCAATCAAGAAATTCTTCAGCTACCATTCCATCTTTAAATTCAGGAATTTCCATCTTCATACCCGATTCCCATCGACGATCCTCCTCTATATTCTGATATGAATTTCGGACTTGGTCTCGATCTCGATAATGAATGCTAGCTCTATCACCCTCTTCATCAAAATCAAATGTACGTCTATATCGATCTCGATCATTATCATCCCTTCGATCACGCATGTCTCTTCTACTATGTCTCTCTTCATCTCTATATGACTCATCTACAAATTCTTGTGGAGTTCTTCTCTCTTCATGTCCATAGTCACGGTGATCTCTCTTTGATGAAATTGATGTTTCTCTTCTCTCTCTAAAAGATTGCGGTGATACCGCTCCTCCTTTGATGTTGATTCAAATCATTCATCAATTTCTCTAACTTTCCAATGCCTTCATCAAATTTCTCATTAATGCGTTGTTCCATTTGCTCGGCTTCTTCTCTTCTATACAACGCTTCAACATTTTGATGACGATTAGCTCTTCTCGGCGGCATGATTACACAATCACAAACACTTCAACAATTCTTTAACACAAGTAAGTTACGGCTCAACCACTAACTTGGCTCGGCTTCAACACTTCAAACAAACTTCACCACGGCTCAACTAAAACACCTTTCCAACTTTGATCCAAAATGAAATGGATCGAAAGTTTCTAACTTGTTGCAACTTCAAGACGAACACAATGAACTTCAACTTCAAATTCCTTGGCTCCAAGACTCGGCTTAGCTATGATTGGCTAAGTCTAGCTCTGATACCAAAACTGACGCAGCGGATAATCAACAAAACGATATGGATCGATGAAAGTAGAAAATCGGTGGATTGAAAATACTGCAAGGCCCAAATTCGTTGATCCAAAGATACCGAATTTTAGCTATCTCTGACACGTTGATCGCGCACGATACCGTGAAAGGAGATCTTCAATTCTTCAAGCGTTGATCAAGCGCACTTGATTCCGCGAATCGGCTTCAACAATCGTTGTTTCGAGCGCACTCGAATAACCAAAAGTGGAGATAGGAGATTACACTCAACTACCAATTTTAGGATGAAAGCACACAGCAATCAAACAAGAATTTTATTCAACAAAATCAACAACAACAAAATGTACAACACACTCGCTATTTATAGTAGTTTCACACCTGACCCTTAAGTCGTATACGACTTACGATTCATTAAGTCGGCACCGACTTATCACAATAGCGACCCAACCTCTTTACAACACAGCACAACGCAACTGACTTAACTAGGGTCGTTAGCGACCTAACATATCACAACATTCACGACTCAAGCTCTTACATTCCCAGTACACGACCTACGACTTATCATAAGTCGGCATAATCAACACGTTACAATACCTAGGTCGTATTGGACCTAACGACTTACGACTCAAAGGAAACAAATTACAACACATGTCACGACTCAAAGATACAACGACTCATACACAGACGACTTGCTAAATGCAACGACATACGACTTACGAGACATCTTCAGGCGCATCTTCATGCGACTTAAACAGGGACGACTTATTATGAGTCGTAACTCGTTGGCGGCTTATCTCTTTGTTATCTTGCGTTGCTTCTCCCTTAGCTCCTATAGCTATAGGTCGTAAACGACTCATAGTGACCGAACGACTTAAGCCCCAGTTAAGTCGTAACCCTTTTTCTTCTTCTTTGTTGGGTCGTAGCCTTCCCCTCCGAGATCTGTTAAGTCGTAGAGGACTTAAGACCGCCTTCTTAGGTCGTGGTCGACTCACGTCTTCTTCTCCGGCCTGAGCTGCATCAATCTGGCTACGATGGCATATACAATAATTCGATTAAGGCCAAAGTTGATAGGCTGGGATTGGTATGGGTTTTGGACCATTATGAATCTAAAAGAAGGTTAGCGTTGTTCCGTGATGTTAGGTATATATTGTCGTTCCTATTTACAAAGTTTATTCAGTGATCTGTTAAATTCCATATTTTGATTTGCAAAAGAGAAGATAGAAATTTTATATACGTGTGCACATGCTTGGGCGTGCTCACAGTACAACAAATTATGAGCATGTTGTTTGACAATAATTCTCGGGCTTCATGTTATCGAATTTGTCTTTTATCTTTAGTTTTTGTATATTTTGTTCTCTATGGATACCAACATCTCTTCCATTAGTTAGTTTGCTAATGATTTGTTGGACTTCATGCTTTTGATTCATGAAAGGAGTTCAAGATAGGAAAAGGATTATCAAATAATTAAAAAAGTATGATTTATTAGAATCTAAGTTAGTATTTATTGTTAAAATCTATCCTTAAGTAAACTTACATTTCTGAAAAAATACAGGTCAGTCGGCTGGAACCATCCAGTTAGTCGACTAAGTTATGCGCATGCAATTTTATATATTGCACAATTCATTCGACTAAATAAACATGATCAGTCGACCTGAAATGTGACATATTCAAACTAAAACTTTTTGTTTTATTTCAGTCGACTGATTGATCATATTCGGTCGACTAAATATAATGTAACTGACATATTTTTTAAATTTTCCGAAGAGACACTCCTCTTCGTGAAGAGGAATCTCTTCTAGAAAGAGTTGCAACCATTTCAATTCGTCGGAGTTCTTTACTAAGTGTTGTAACTCTTCATTGATTACAAATATACATTCCATTCAAGATCAAAGAATTAACTTTTCCATTCTCTACTCTCTTGAATATTCAGTACTTCTTATTGTTTAGAGTTTGTGAAATCACGATTGTAATTCTTCAAATTTAAAGCAATCTATACTTTCCTTATCTTCACGACACAAAATATACATATAATACTTGTGGAAAAGATAATAGAAAGAGTGCACTTCATTTGATAAATATGTGCTGTATCAAGAACACACAAAGCCAAGAAAGCACGTTATTTGTATCAAAGTCCTATTCGGTTGCTCAGGCGGGAAAAATCCTGTTTAGTTACTCAGGTGGTCAAAGTCATGTTCTGTTGCTCAGGCGGTATAAACTTATTCCTTCGGGTTAAGTGAGGGTTGCTCGTTTAATTCCAGAAGAAGTCTGGGATTGGACATAGACTAGATTTCAAACCAGTATAAAAATCTCTGGTGTCATTTTATTTTACTACTTTATTTACTTACTTTATATTCCATAAAAATAGTTTAGATAATGTTCATATTACACGATCTTATAATCATTTTTGTTTGGTATCAGAGCAATGCCATCTTATAACTGCAACACTGTTATTTGATTCATTGTTAATATGGAAAATAACATTAACACAAGTTTTGTTGAAGGTCAATCCACTGCATGACCACCACTATTTAACTAGTTGAATTGGTCCACTAGAATGAGAATTTGTATGCAAGCCAATGGTTATGATACCTGGAATATTTCTCAAGTAGAATATATACCCACTACTGAGTATTCATAATGGTCTAACGCACAAAAACAAGATGGTACTTAAAATGTCAAAGCTATGAATATATTATTTTGTGCATTAGACAAAAATGAGATTAATAGGGTTAACATGTGTACTACTGCTTATGAAATATGACATACACTTAAAGTTAAACATGAAGGCACTAACAAAGTAAAGCAAAGTAAGATTTCTACACTCATGAATCAATTGCATAATTTCAAAACGAAGCAAGATGAAACAATAAATGGAATGTATTCTAGATTTCGAGACATATATCATTCTTTCTTAGGATTAAGAGAACAATATCCTAACTTTGACACTGTTTCTAAAATACTCAACTCTTTAACGGAGGATGGGAACGAAAAGTCTTAACAATCGAAGAAGCTAATGACATTTCAACTATTAAACTAGAAGAGTTGATAGGAAATCTAATGTGTTATGAAGTAAATCTCCAGAAAAAATGAGTATAGGTGCAAGACTAGAAGAATATAGCATTCCAAGCATAAAAGGATGAATCAGATGAATAAGATATGGCGTTTGTTGCTAAGAATTTCAAAAAAAAAAATTGAAATTCAAAAAGGGCAACAAATTCAGAAACAACAAAAATAGCTTCAGTAGTAATAATAACAACAACAAGCAATCCTCTTCCGCTCTTGAATGTTTTGAATATCACAAGAAAGGGCACATCAAGAAAGACTATCCTGATAGAAAGCAAGATGGATTCAAAAACAAGACGGACAAATACAAAAAGAAGTAGGCCTTCTCAGTAATATGGGATGATTCAGAGTCGTCGTCATCAGACATTGACACGGCCTGTGATTCTGAACAAGCCAACGTCTGCTTTATGGCTTCGACTT
Organism: Allium cepa; assembly: GCA_030765085.1. Taxonomy (NCBI): domain Eukaryota; kingdom Viridiplantae; phylum Streptophyta; class Magnoliopsida; order Asparagales; family Amaryllidaceae; genus Allium; species Allium cepa. Next base: position 907,581,119 of record CM060940.1, read on the forward strand.
ACGATGTAAGTGATTTATCTTTTGATGATTTAATTGACATAAACTCAGAATTATTAGATAAAATCAAGGAAATTAAAAGAAAGTATAAAGACGCACTAGAGAAACTAAACAAATCTGAAATAGAAGTTGACATGCTAGGAGATGAAAAGAAAATTTTAGAAGAGGAACTTGTTAATACATAAGAACTTTTGTCTAATGTTTCTTCTCAACTCACTATGCTGTCAAAAGAAGTAGAAGTGCAAAAAGAAAAGAATATGACATTAACTTCAGAAAATCATGATTTAAAATCAATTTTCAAAATTATTGAACTGAAAAATACCAGTCTCAAAACTGAGTTAGAGAGTATTACTGAAAATGTAACAAATTTTAATATAGGAAGAGAAAATCTTTCTAAGATTATTAGTAATTCTCAATCTACTTCTACTAAAAATGGTTTAGGATATAAAAATTCTTCAAAAACAAAGAAGAATAATAAATATTATAAAAATCACAACTTTCTTAACATTTTTGTAAAAGAAAAATCAATGCCAAAGGTTGTTACTCAAAAGAAAGAAGTTAGTAAAAAGGTAATATAAAAATTTGGGTACCAAAAACTAACCACAATATGATCGGAAACAAGTATGTAAAATCTTTTGTATTTATTGTTCATAAAGATAAAGATTTTATTTATAAACGAAATTCCAAACCCTCATGGGTTTGGCTTCCTAAGCTCTAACTCTTAGTGCCCTAATAAAAAGGTAGGTACCAATGTTATTTATATATTTTTTGTAGGTACCGATTAAGAAAAGAGGAAAGTGGATACTAGACAGTCGTTGCTCAAAACATATGACATGAAACAAAAATATGCTGACTAACATTATTTACTCGGATGAAGGTTCTGTCACTTTTGGAGACAATTCCAAAGGACACATCATCGGTAAAGGCGATGTAAGCAATAACCGTACATCTAATTTACCTCTTATTACAAATATTTTGCTAGTTAAGAATTTAAAACACAATTTACTTAGCATCAGTCAACTGTGTGACAAAGGATTCAATATATCTTTTTTTGAAGATAAGTGTAGCATTTCTGATCAAAATAAAAATCTTGTATATAAAGGTATTAGAGATAAAAATAAATATATGTGTTAAATATGAATAAAAATCACAACACAAAATATGTATCCAATAGCCAAAGAAAATGATCCTTGGTTACGGTACAGAAGGTCTAGTCATATAAATTTTGAAGCTATAAACAAAGTATCTAAGAATGGTTTAGTAAAAGGTTTACCAAGAATGAATTTTAAAGTAAACAATATTTGTAATGCTTTTCAATTAGGTAAATTATCAAAATTATCTTTGAATCAAAGAAAAATATTTCTACATTACAACCACTTAAACTATTGTATTTGGACCTTTTTGTCCCAACTCAAGTTCAATCTATAAACCGTGGAAAATATGTGTTTGTAATAGTAGATGACTTTTCGAGATATACTTGGACTATTTTTATGAAAAATAAAAGCAACACTTTTAAAAAATTAAAAAATTTTGTTAAAAGAATTCAAAATCTTAAAAATTTAAAGATTAAAAACATTAGAATTGATAATGGAAGTGAATTTGTGAATGAAGCTTTTGAGCAATTTTGTAATAAAAAGGGAATTTACCATAATTTTTCTTTTTCTAGAACACCATAAAAAAGTGAAGTTTTAGGGAGGAAAAATAGAACTTTACAAGAAAGTGCAAGTACTTTATTAAATAGAAGCACTCCACCAAAACATTTTTGGACAGAAGCCGTAGCAACTGCTTGTTATGTTTTGAATCTTATTTCCATCCGACCACGAACAAAACACACTCCATATGAACTTTTTAATAATAGAAAATCAAATATTTTATATTTTAAGGTTTTTGGCCCAAAATGTTTTATTTTAAACGAGATCATGTTGGAAATTTCGATCTAAAATCTGATAAAGGAATTTCCATAGGATATTCGGAACGAAGTAAAGCTTATCGAATTTTAAATAAAAGAACTGAAACAATTGAGGAAACATTTCATGTCTCCTTCGATGAGAATTTTAACTTTAAAAAAAGTCTTAAGGATGATGAGATAATGACTAAGACAATCACAAATACTGATACTCAAATTTTTTTTAAGAAGATGAAAACATTGTTCATAATTTTGAAGAAGATGGAAACATTGTTCATAATGAAAATGGATAAAGATATTCTCCTAGGATTTTACGAAATCACCCTGTAGAAAAAGTCATTGAAGACATTAATCCAAATGTTAGAACTAGAAATTAACTCAATCAAATGGGTCATGTAGCATTCCTTTCTAATATTGAGCCTAAAAATGCTAAAGAAGCCTTTAATGATAACTATTGCATTATAGCTATCGAAGAAGAGCTAAACCAATTCGAATGAAATGAAGTTTGTGACTTACTTCCTATACCAAGTGTCAAACAGTCACTGGTACTAAATGGGTCTTCAAAAAAAAGCTGATGAACAACGAAATATTTTAGGAATAAGGCTAGATTTGTTGCATAATGATATAATCAAAAGGAAGGAATTGATCATGAAGAAACGTTTACTTTAGTTGCTCGATTAGAAGCAACGCGTGTCTTATTGGTCTTGCATGTTTTTATAATTTTAAACTATATCAAATGGATGTGAAAAATGCTTACAAAAGAAAGTTTTTATGTTGAACAACTCCACTATTTTTACATGAATAATTTCCAGGCCACGTCTACAAACTTAAGAAAGCTTTATATGGTCTAAAACAAGCACCTTATGCTTGGTATGCACGTTTTAAAAGCTATCTTATAGACTCTGGTTTTTAAATTGGGAAGGTTGATCAAACTCTTTTTATTAAACATACTAAAATGGATATTTTAATTGTTTATATTTAAGTTGATGATATAACTTTGGTCCCACAAATGATAAGTTATGATAGGAATTTTCTAATAAAACGACCAAAGAATTTTAAATGTCACATATGGGAGAATTATCATATTTTCTTCGATTACAGACTAAACGATTAAATAATGGAATTTTCATTAATAAAAAAAAATACTCTAAAAATTTAATTAAATGCTTTGGTATGGAAAGTACTTGTGCCAAACCAACTCTAATGAGTACAACAATCCATCTCGATCGAGATAAAGATGGCCAAAGTTGACTAAAAAATTATATTGAAGTATAATTGGATCTTTACTTTATCTAACAACTAGTAGACTTGAAAAAATGATGAATGTTTGTTTATGTGCCCAATTTCAAGCAATTTCTAAAGAATTACATATGTAAGCGGTGAAACGCATATTACGTTATCTAAGCAAAACAAATGATTTCATACTCTTTTATCTGAAAGAATGTCCTTTCGAGTTAGTATCATACAGTGATGCTGACTTTGGAGGATGTTGGAAATATCAAAAAAGTATGAGTGGGACTTGTCACTTTATTGGAAAATCATTAGTGTCATTGTTAGCAAGAAACAAAATTGTGTTTCACTCTCGACATGTGAAGCAGAATATATTTCAACTGCTTTAGCATGTGCTCAAGTCATCTACATGCAACAAACACTTCAAGATTTTGAAATTGATTTGTCTAGTACAACTATTTTTTATGATAACACAAGTGATATAAACTTATCTAAAAATGCTATCAATCATTCACGAACAAAACATATTGCCATTCGCCATCAGTTTCTTCGTGATAATACTGAAAAGGATGTAGTCAGACTAGAATTTGTATCTTTTGAAAACCAGTTGGCTGATATATTTTCAAAACCTTTAAATGAAAATAATTTTATAAAGAAGTGAATTAGGAATTTTATCTTTAAAAGATTTGTAAACTTTTCAAAAAAATAAATATAGTAAAAATTTCTTTCAAAAATGGGGCTGCTGGGACTAGATCTTTGCTCTCATGTTTGGGAATCTCCTGATTTTCAATTTTTCTATATGTTATTTCACACTAATAAGCTTAACTTCACTTATCCTTATACATTTTCGTAGCTATATTTTTACCCGTACATTGTTTTAGACAATTGTTTAGTTCCATCAATTTTTCTCTGGTTTCAAACCTTCTCACCATAAACTAGCTTTCTATTCTTGCTCATTCATTCAACTATATAAACCTTCATCTTTGCATTTTTATATCAGTCTCAAATAGCTTATTTCACAAATAATTATCAAGTCATTATGTCTTCTCAAGAAAACTCAAAATATTCTTCCATTGACTGTAGCTCTCCATCCACCAATTCTTTTAATCTTTCAACTCCTACTCCTACATATGAACCTGTTCCTATTGTACCACCCCCAAATTATCATACCGGATATACAATGGAAGCTAAATGTGGACGGAAACTACATTTTAGTTCACCGTCTGTCAACGATAAGATCAATGACATTCACCATTATCAAAGAGAAATGTTAAGCTTACAATGAGAAATGTACTATGAACAAAAAGTTCATGCTAGGAGACTCAGTTTTCTGGAAACGTGAGCATTTAAATTCTGTAGTGCTTCGCCAACAAAGAATTATGTTAATGCCATCACCCAAGAGGCCTCCATACTCTCCAAATTCATGCGAATGCTCAATAATTCATCCAGTTTGAGAACACACTAAAATTAAGCCGGAAGATTGTGAGACTCCGAAGAATTCAACTTCCTATTCTTAAACTATATTCTCTTGTTTTGATCTATTTTTTATTAATATATATAATATATGTATATGAATTAGCAATTCTTTTTGTCTATAAAGATAACATACTATTTTTCACAACACCAGGCGACTGAACTAGTACATTCAGTCGACTGAATACTCTTTTAATAAAAAATTATACATGAAATTTAGTCGACAAAACAACTTTTTCAATCGGCTGAGTCATACCCAAAATGAACTAGAAAGTTTCTGGATACAGTCAGTCAACTGAAACGATATATTTAGTCGATTGAATCACTGACCTTTTTGGCCTCGAGCCAATATTTAGTCGACTGAATCTAGAAAATGAATTTGCTTATATAAAAAGACAACCCCTTTGCATTCCATCTCTTAATTATAACATCTCATCTTTTCAACTACCTCCATATCCATTCACTCTCTTTAAATTTAATTCATTTTAACTCAAAATTATCCGAGCTCATCTTCTTTAAAAACCTAACCATAATGCCACCTAAGAGAGTAAATCTTCCTCTTCTTCAGCAGGACCTACCGAATCTCAAATTAAAAGTTAGTTATGCAATGATAAAGTTGTTCGAAGGTTCAACAAGATGAAGAACTCCAGGATTTTTGAAGGTTCGTTTGTAAAATTCCCTGATTTTGCCTTTTACGCACTTCAAGACTTAGCAAGGTGAAGTGGTCTAGAATCATTGGTTGATTATAATCCCAACAATCTAAAGATTAATCACCTTCTGATCAAGCTATTCTATGCTAATCTTAACTTGGATCATCACACGAAATCGCCTTTTATCAAGCTGTTCTACGCTAATCTTAACTTGGATCATCACACGATTCATAATACTGACGATTGTGTATGGACATCTGTGTGTGGAGTGAATATTCTTATACCCATCCCTAAAATTGGAAGGATCCTACAATGTACTTCAGATGGTGAGGATTTAAACAAGATAGAGGTTGATATAGATCACCGAGATAGAGTAAGTCACCTTTTTCTTTCCAATGAATTAAAAGCACTTAAGGCAATAGAGCTGCGACCAAAAGAAAAAATCATGCGTCGTGCTCTTACTCACTCCATTAAAACTCGTACAGGAAGCTACGAGAAAATTTATAAGCGAGATTATCAATCTCTTTATGCTATATAGGGACAACAATCCGTAAACTAGGAAAAGGTCATTCTCGAAGAATTTCAGACCTTTAGCTAGGGCCGCATGAAAACGATTCATTAGGGGGCTTATATAATGAGACTTATTCTACATTTCGAAATCCCTCTTCCCGATTGGGATTTTGCTGCGATAGGTTCTCTTAACACTAGGACCTTAAGTCTTATGGGTCTTCCTAAACACTTCCAAAGTCATACAATCATAATTTTTGAATACTGAAAAGAGAATCAAACCGCGGGACAACATCAACCTTCTTCCTGTCAACATGCTACTCAAACCGAAACTGGTTCTTCTTCTTAAACTCCACAACAATTACACGAGATTGAAGAAATTAGACCAGATACGCAAGCACTCCAAGCTTACACGATTATTTCTAGAAACAAATGATATTAGATAGGTGACTATCTCGAGTTGAAACTAATGTCATCAAAATGGATTTCAAACTCGATCGTATCAAAGGCTTTTTAAATAACATATGGGATGTGTTAACTTATGGTCCATCATCCTCCACAGCAGTCCATGTTCCTATAGATCCGGGGAAACTACTGCAACCTCGTTTCACATGCCATCCTTCGGAGAAGAAGAAGGCGATGAAGGAGAAAATTTAGGTGCGAGTAGTGATGAAGAAATGGAAGGTGATGATAAAGAAGGAGAAGAAAGCTTAAATGGTGATGGGGAAGAGTAAGTTATTTTCTATCTTATATTTTGACATTATCTGATGGAGTTTATGATCTTAAACTATGTTGTACTTTGACTTAAATGTTGTTATTTGTTTTAACTTTGTTAGTACAATTGTTTTTTGTATGATCATATGTTGTATGTTTGTTAAAATTATTATTGTTATATGATTATATGTTTTGTGTTTGTTATCATTATTGTTGTTATGTATTATCATATGTTGTGTAAATATAATCATATACATATATATATCTTCTTTTTTCCGATAACAAAGGGGGAGAAGAAGTTTCGCACTAATAAATTTTGCAGGATTACAATATACCTGCATTGATTCAGGTAGATTTTTGTCAAAATTTATCTCAAATGAAGTTCTCATCAATCAAAAAGCGAGAGAATGTTGGACTTCTTGGTTTTGATTCATGATAAAGAGTTCAAGGTAGAAAAAGAATTATCAAATATTCAACAAAGTAAGATTTATTAGAATCTAAGTTAGTATTTGTTGTTAAAATCTATCCTCAAGTAAACCAGCATTTCTAAAAAAACAGGCCAGTCGATGGGAACCATCCAGTCAGTCAATTGATCTATGCACATGCAATTTCATTATTGCACAATTCAATCAAATAAATATTCATGATTTGCCAATTGAAATGTGCCATATTCGAGCTAAAACTTTCTTTTTAATTCAGTCGATTGATTAATCATATTCAGTCGGCTAAATATAATTTAGCTGCCATATCTTTTAAATTTTCTAAAAAGACACTCCTCTTCCTAAAGAGGAATCTCTTCTAGGAAGAGTAGTAACCATTTTTGTTCATCAGAACTCTTTACCAAGTGTTTTATCTCTTCATTCATTATAAATATACATTCCATTCAAGATAAAAAAAACCAACTTTTCTATTCTCTATTCTCTTGAATGTTCAGAACTTCTTATTGTTTAGAGTTTGTGAAATCATGCCTATAATTCTTCAATTCTAAAGCAATCGGTACTTTCCTTATCTTCATGGACACACAAATATACTATCATACTTGAGGAAAAGATTATAAAAAGGGTGTACTTCATTTGACAAATCTATGTTGTATCAAGAACACAAAAAGTCAAGAAAGCAATTCATTTGTATCAAATCATGTTCGGTTGCTTAGGCGGAAAAAATCCTGTTCAGTTGCACAGGTGGTCAAATCCGGTTCTGTTGCTTAGGCGATATAAACTTATTCCTCTGTGTTAAGTAAGGGTTGCTAGTTTAATTTTAGAAGGATTCTGGGTCTGCATGTAGAACGAGAGTTCAAACCAGTATAAAAATCTCTGGTGACACTTTATTTTACTACTTTATTTACTTATATATTGCTCACGTAATTTAGATAATATTCATATTACATAATCCCACAGTCACTTTCATGATTATATTCTAATTTTCCCCTCGATGTTAGTATATCTAAGTTTTAAGCGTGCCATGATGGGATAGCTTAATGTATATTCAAAAATATTGCCAGCTGAAACAGTGCATTTTATCGGAATGCGCTAAAGTAGAACTAATACAAAGAAAGATTACATTATATTATAATAAGGCATAATTATTGTATGAGTTTGAATGCTGTAAATTATTTGGATCATCTCATATAAATGCAGTTATAAATTCTGAAGTGGCATTGGTTTTGTGTTTCATTTATTGGCACTTATCACTTTCTACCATATGCAGCTGTATTTATGACACTCCATTACCGAAACAGCTTTATTTTGCCTTCCAGCTTTTCATATAATCAATGCATATGATTTTACCATTTTGTTTGTTATTTAGATATCATAATTCTTTGATGTATCTTATTTAACAAACTGGCATCTTAATTTTTTCTAAAAAGCACAATACAAGTTTTCAAAAATGCCTATAGGGAAAGATTTTCTTTTATTAGTTTTGTAATACCATAAATTATGAATCTAAGAACACATTATATACGCAATGTGTTTGTTGATGAGAAAAGGGTAATATTTATATATGTTTGTTGTCTGTCAAATTACGATCATTATTAAAGTAAATTTGGTTCTTTCATTTCACTTCAGGATAATTTAAAATTGGATAAAGGTAAAATAAAGTCGAGATATATTTTTTACGAAGTGGAGTACTAACTAATAATGTGAGTGAAAAATAGTTGTCCTTTACTAGCATTTAGTATTAACATATGAGATTCAAGCTCAAGGTATGGATACTACCTAATCTTAGATAGAATGCCTATTTGTATGAATCAATTTTCATTAGTATTAGTGTTGTTTATTCACTTCACATATGGTGGCATGTTGTTCTTAAATTACAGGAATTCAATTAACCTCACTCCTTATTTAACGAAAATAAACTCATTCACGGAACCATCTTAGTTGATTTAGTTAAAGGCTACAAAACTTTCTAGTGGTAGTTAACTTGCATTGTAATAAAATAATTAGAGTTATATGGGTAAGAAAGCATGCGACCATAGGGCCTATTTTTTCTTTTCTTTTTCATGGTTTCTTAATAGTTTTTCATATCATGTAATATACTATAAACATATAAAATAGCATGACGCTTGATCAATTTATATGTAAATCAATAATAAATAAAGTTAGAAGAGGTGATGCTTCTCAATCCATTGTGGTATTTGTGTTCCTTAAAACAATAATATCTCAATAACATTTATACAAGTGCATATCAAATGTAAATTGGTTATTCGTGAAACTATGTTGAACTTAGATTACATACAGTTTATTTTTATATCTTAAATATATGCATTGTTTGTATAGTAATAAAATTATCACTATTATTATAAGTATTACATCCTATTGTCACCTATTTATCTCAATATTTACTGCATACACACTAATACACACACACACCCATGTTGTGATAATTAATGGCTTATCCTAAAACAATACATAAATTTATTCTTATTTCTTGTCTATAATAATATCAAATTTCAAATCTACACAATAAGTAGAATCATGATTTATACAGAAAGTAAATTTGCACCCATTCCATCGGCACGGGCTTTGTACTTGTGTGTATGTGTCTATATATATGTGAGCACGTTTGTGTATAATGTAATAATGGCACATACATACATACATACATACATACATATATATATATATTAGTAATATATTTTATTAATGCGTGATATAAAAAAATTTAGTTGAATGATAGCAAAGCAGAAAAAGTATCTTCTTCTTAGTTTTCCCTAACATTTTATTCTCCTTAACAATCAACATCTTATTATGGTTTAATGAACTAATATTCATTCATCTAATCATCAAATCTTCGAAGAAAAATAAAATCAGTAAATGTGAATATCATGCCTCAATTAACAAAATTAAATAAAATTTAATTCACAAATAGAAATATAAAAATCACAATACAAATATAAAAGCAACAAACAAAATAGTTTTCCAAACAATGCATTTTACCTGAGAAGAAAATCCTTATCCTCCTTGACTCTCTTATATTATGGTTTTTTCTCTTTAATTCTCTATATTATTTTATGACACATTTTCACGTATTACAAAAAACAGTCAATTAATATCTTCGTTTGACCATCTTTTGGCAATTGCAATACAAAATTTTCCAATCGAATGAACTAAGTAATATTTTCATTATGCACATGTACTCATCTCTTTCAATGTTATCTGTTTTTCATCATTTACATTTATCCATTTATGATGGCGTAGCGCTCCACTTGGGAGTTTTCCCTCTTTAATGATTTAGACTAATTTTGAACAGCTTTTTATGTTAGATGCTTTCGTATTGTACTTGTAAATTTACTCCATGTCTCATATTTTGTTATAAAAACACTACAAGGAATATAGTTATTTCTGGCGGATTCGAGCCATCGACGGCCGTCAAGAGGCGTCGAAAATGTCGTTGGTATAGAGAACACGACTTTCTTCTTTTGTCGATGGAAACGACGACGTTTTTTCGACGGCTTCCAACGACTATTCCGACGGCAACCTCGGTGGCCTTTTCGACGGTTAAGACGTCAACATGGCTTGAAAAATCGTCGAAAAGCCATTTGGAGCCGTCGAAAGCCATCGCTGATTTTTTGTCAATAAGGCATCGGAACAGTCGACAACCATCACAAATCTGGATGATTTTTTTTACATTGTAGCAGTCATTTGAATTCCAAACAACACATCATTATCAATGTATATCACAACACATCAAAATTAGTATATATCATATGTTCAAGCTAAAATCAATATCAATAATAATATAAAACTCAAACATTACCATCTCAATCTCAAACTCAAACACTACCATCAATACAAAAATAACCGTCCATCGTTAGTCTTATACACTCAACAACAATATGTACATCCAACATCTATATACAACATATACAACGTCTGAAATGCCAACCTAACACATCAGTCCAACAAATCAACATCACAAATCAACATCAAACATCACATCAAACACCACGTGTCCACAAATCAACCTCACCATCTCTCATTGTACATGTACACAAGTTTCAATAACAAACACTATAAAACATACATCATGACTCGTCGTCGGCTTCAAAACCCACCTGACGAAGGGAATGCTCCATGCTGCTCCATTTACTCGACCAAACGCCGGTTCAGTTGCTCCATTTGTACTGCTAGGAGGCAGCCCTGCTCCTGCAGCTGTGCAATCTGCTGTCGAAGCTCATTATTCTCATCTTTGTCTTGAGCCTTTTGATAAGCCTTTTGTGAGGTCCGAGCTTATAAAAAAAGTCGAAATATGTTTAAATTATTTACTTAACTTTTATAAAAATTAAGTAATTTTAAGAACTTAGTTAATTTTTATAAATTACCGCTTGATTGTCGTAGCCACAACGCCTATTTCATTGTGTCGGGTCCATAACGGAGTCAAAGATAACGTCCTCCTCGTCGGTGGTCAATTGCTTCCATCCAGATTGCTCGGGGATCTGCACATGTGCTTGTATAAATCATTCCTGTAACGCAAAATTAATATAAATAAATATTGCATGACATTATTAAAATATTTTATAACTAATTAATTAATATGATCATTATTAATAACTTATAACATTAAATGTACCTACATGAGCGGCGTATGCTTTATCATCCTCATTCCAGACATACGTCACTAATCCCTCGTCGTCGGTCTGCCTGATAGCATGTGTATGTAAAATGTAACAACCCGGGATTTCACAATTATTTTATTATCGTCATTAGACGATTATTATTGTTGCTAGTTGCTAATTGAAGTTTTTAAATTGAGTTGAAGTTTTTTTTAGTAATTTGATTAAGGAATTGTGTGGGCTTTAAAAATCATCTTGGCCCATTTTATTCTTGGTGCCTTGTTTATCAAAGGCAAACCCTATAACCCGATCCTCCTTTACCATTTCCATTCGTAACCCTAAACGAAAAAAAAAGAAAAAAATGACGGCCTCGTGTTCATTCATCTTCGTTCCAAATTAGGGTTTTCGTGTAATCAGGGGTCGTTGACTTCAAATGCTCGATGCTCGTCTCTGGTGATGCTTTCGGCCGCTTGATGAGTTCGCCTTTGCTTCGATACGGGGAGGTCTCTGCTTCGATTCCATTTCGTGCTCCTTAAAACCTAAGGTGAGTGATTTTATCACTCACATCTAATTAAAATTAGTATAATTTTTTTTGTTACTTGATTTCCTTAGCTTTGATTTTAGTTGAAATTACTGCTTCGGATTTTAGTGAATTGGTGAATTGGGGTTTCGACAATCAAACCCCTTAAATTGTTGAATTTCCACTTTGATTCTGTAAATTGCTTTGCTGTGATGATGATTTCCTGGTTCACTTGTTTCGAATTCCTGGCAATTGATTTATGTTGACTTCGATAATTATCATGAAACTTCAATTGACTGGAGCAATGCCTCGGTTTTCAGTCTTCACTGTCGACTGTTGCCTTGCTCCATGTATTGGTGTTGTCCGGTCATCACGGCACCGTTGTGATTCCGTGGCCACCACTGCTTGATTTGCATTCTCTTCGGTCATCTTACTTTTGAATTGTAAAGTCTTCCTCCTGACTTTATTCTGTTGACATTGGCATGACTGGTACTTTGAATTTGAGTATGGTTCCATTGTGAGTTTGAGTTGCTTTATTGAGCTCTTGTCCACTGTTGCATACCTATACCTGTTTTTCCTGCCCACCTGAGTTCATATGCATTGATGTGCACTGTGCGTCGAGTGTGCTTGCATCTGCAGTGTTGTTTCATTGAGTCTGGTCATTCATTGTATATGCATTCTGTTGTTTGTGCCTACTGCACCAGTGTCACTGTTATTTTGGTCATGCTAGCCGGGTTTCTGTTGCACTGTTTTTTTTGTACTGCTAGTTCCATGTGTAGGTGTCTTCACTGTGTAGTTTACACACATTGATTCAGTTGAGGCTGCACTTTGTCTGACCACTGTCTCTATCTTGCACTGCCCATTATTGCATTGTATTTGCATTTGTTGTTGAGTCTGGGCATGTGTGCTTCAATATTCATTGATCTCTGACCTTTGTAGAATTTGTTGTTGTCTATTTTGGGTCTTGTTGCATTCTTTCTATACTGTCATGTGTAGTGTACATATACATATGTACTGGTTTTATTTGTTTTGGCACTCCTATGTGCTTTGTTCCAGCTTGTAGTTGTATATGCATATTGGTTTGGTTTCATTGTGGTTTACTACACCACTGTTGCCATTTTCTCTTGATATTTGGAACTTGAACTGTTGTATTCAAGGGGTTGCTGCAGTTTTTGTTTGCAGTTTTACCCTTGTTTGGTGGGTGCACGTACTTGTTTCACCTGCAGCCTTTATGATTTGCATTTGTTTGGATATTGAGTTGCATTGATTTTTTTTGTACTTGAGTATTGCCTCAGCTTTGCTTGAGCTTGTATCTTTGAATTTGGTTGACTTGCAGCTTGATGGTCATATCCACTTGCTGTTGATCTTCACGTGGTTGCAGTTTTTGTTGCGGTTTGCCCTTGTATGTTTGGGGTTGTTGCTATTTGGCCCTTGTTGTTTTGTATTGCACTGACCACTGTATTCTTGTACATTTAGTCATTCGATTTGAGTTGCTTTACAGTTGTGTTGAGGCAGTTTGCATATGAATTAGCTGTTTTGACCACTTGATTTCATTTGGATTTGTTTTTCTAATTTCACTTGAGTTGAATCTGGTATTCGGGTTTGACCTTGTGTTCGTTTGTGAATTTTCATTGTGTACATACGTGCACATTGTCCATGTCTGTCTACTTTGACCACTGAGGCCGTGACATTGATATTTGAATCTTCATTGATTTTGGTTCGTGGATCTTTTGTGTACGTCATCACTGTAGTGGCAAGGCAGTGCACGCAAGCGTGTACTGCAGCCACACAGTATTGCTTTTATTGATATTCTAATTGCTTTTGATTTATGGATCTTTTGCGTATTCCATATGCCGTAGTGGCGAGGCAGTACACGCGTGCGTGTACTGCAGCCCTACCCGAATTGACATTTTTATTGATATTTCAATTGGTTGAATTGTTTCGTGTGTTTACTTCAATATTTTGTGTCGTATTTTGATTTCGTTGATATCTAATTATCTTTGTGATAATTAGATTATGAGTTTCTATTTATTTATGTAATAATTAGATTTTGTCGTTAATTGTTGTTTCGGCAATTCTGATGTTTTCTAAATTATCTTCATTAATAATCTTTTAAATTATCTTCATTGATAATCTTTTTAATTTACCTTCGTTGAAAATTTGGATTTTGTTGATTTGTTGTTTAACACTGTTACGTGTTATATTTATCGTTATCCGATTTCCTTATTTAAAGATCGGATAGACGAGATTTATTGTGACTGTGGTCTATTTGTTACTTAATTATTATTGCTTCTGTGCACTGATAACTGAGTTTGAATTAGACTGACCCGTGTATTATTTCCTTTTGAATTTAATACTCGGGTCAGACCGAGTATTACAGGTTGTAGATATCTTGCTTTGGGTTGCTGCTAGAGCTATGAAGTCTTTTCATACTTTTGGAGTAGTCGTTGTCATAGTATAGGATGTTGTATATTCATGTATATTATTCACGATAATGTACTTGTATATGTAACTTCCAGTGTCGACAGTGTAGTTGTATCATATGTACTGTGTCACATGTATTGTAGCTGATTTCACTTATATATATATGAGACTTTTTTGTTATCCGTGTTATTATTATATTTATTGTCCTAGACTATTATGAACCATCGTAGTTCGCTTTATACTGGAATTGGGTATGTCGATGGGAGTAAATAAATAAGAGATGAAAAATAAAAATATATGCCACTCCTATCGAAATAACCAATACTAGTGTAAGCCCTAACTACGGATGACCGCTTCTATCCAACGTTATTCTTCGTAATAACAGACAGTATTTCCTTTAATACTCTTTGTTATTGTGAGCATAGAGGTGGGGCGTTACATAAAATACATCCATATACGAGACATGAGCCCCACACGCTCTTTCCTGCAATAATTGGTGTATATTATTGTCGTTAATACAAATTTATACGAAAAATATAATAATTGTTCGTAGTTGCAATTAATCAATTTATCAAGTCCTCACGATGATGTTGAAATGATTTCAAGCCACTACAATGTGTGATTGGATTTTTCTGCTTATTTGCCGAGTTTCTGTCTGATTCCGCTTTTAAATTAAAAATTAAGATTATATCACAACACCAAACAGCTCAGTTTGTAACACTTTTCCGCTTTCAACTTGTAATGGCAATAACCGTTATAAATTTCTAACGGTTATTTTCGTTACGACCATTTATCACGGTTATAACCATTGCTAAATCTGGTAAGTTGGTAAATAACTAATAACAACATGGATAGATTGTAAATTTATATTCTACTACTACTTTATCCCATTTCTCACGAAGAACGTTTCATCCTTTCACGTTTTTTTCTTTCGTTCATTCTAGGGTTATCGCCCCTTGTTGTACCTCCGCCGTCTGCCACCGTCTTCTTCCACCGCCTTTGCCCTTTTTTCTACCAACATGACGAAGATGAAGGAAGATCTGGGCTGCGTTCTATTTCGGCAATCGACTAAAAACTAATTTTCAAATTTAAATCAGGTAATTACTTCAACCTTAATTTATTTTCAATGATGTTATGATATTTTCTTCTTTTTGTTATGTTTGATTTTGGGTAATTTGGTTATGTTCTTTAATAATATTTTCAATGATGTTTTGCTTGATTTTTTTACTTAAACTTTCCCTCTTGCCTTTCACAGTGCATGCTTCATCTTTAAGTCTAGCCGTAGGGATATTTAGTTAGTCTGTGGTGGTGGATATATATGTGCTGGGTCTGAAAAGACTAACTCATGCCATAAGACAAAGGAGAAGGCTTCCTAATTTTTTTCCTATAGGTGATGAGAGCTGTAACTAAAAGGACACACCCATCTTTGAAATCCCTACTAGCTTTATTTCTTATATAAAATACCTAGAGTACCGCTATAATTGTCAAAATTATTCTTTAGTTCAATGGGCATTGTGTATGACGATAAAGCCTCAAGTAAAGAATCCTTCTCAACTTAAACAACCGAAGGTTGTTTCTATTCACAGTGCGTTTTTTCTTTTGTGAATTATGTTTAGTTGTCCTTTATGATTTTCTGTTTAAACATTCAATATTTAGAAATCTTTTTGTCCGTGGGGATGGTAGACAATGCTACTGCCTACAATGAGATGAACTAAATATTTATTGACTCATAGTGCAAAAGCAATGATGGTTACCCAAAACAAGCTCCCCCTAGTTATTGGATTTAATTATATCTGATTAACAGCACGAAGTAAAATAATTATATTCACATGATTGTTAGGAACTAAGGATTTGTACAACGTCTTTTTTTGCCTGGTTGGAGTTTGTGTTGTGTTCAGTATCACCACTTCATTTATAATGTGATACCATATATCAGTATCAAAGATCATAGACTTTCCGCTCGCAGTGGTAATAACTGAACTTTCATGTTTATAGCCAAGAAGTTGAGACTTGAGATTACGAGCAACTTTAAATTTTTGAACTCTTTTGGTAGCAAACATCATGCTTCGTGTGTGTTTCAAAACTGAATCCAACCCTTTAGTTAGGACAACCTTTCAATTTAAATATTAATGATTGTTAGAGGAGATGATATCATATTACAGTAAAGACTTCAAGGCATGACATGCTAAAAAATGTAGAAGTTGCATCTTATATGTTATTATAGTCTTAAACATTCCAAACCGGCTCATTTTTTTAATTCCACAAAAATTTGGTTATTTTATCATCATCAAACTACGACAATAAAAACACATTGATACTTTCCATAGACAACCACAAAAGGACCAGAATGGGCGGTAAACGCAAATTCATGCTAAAAAATGCAAGCATTGTAAGCATTTACATTCAAGTTATTTATTTAACAACTCCTAACAATTTTAAATCTAAATTTGGCAACCAAAGTAATATTTTCATCAACTTTATGGCTCATGGTTATCCATTAATTTGTGGGTTCATATTAAACTAGTATAACATGTAGGGCTGTCAAAAATAGATGTATTTACAAATCAATCGTTTCCTCATAAATTATTTAAGACAACTGTAACTCGACCAGGACAGATAGCTAAATGTTACAGAGGTACCACTAATTATAAATATGAATAATCATGTATAACCCATCTTAATCTGCTGTAGATTATACCTTGTCGTAATCTACCCAAATTATATGCAGAATAGTGTTAGCATACAATGGATAACATGTTAGTAAAAGTAAGACAACAGATTGGAGAGAAACAGAAAGAAAGAAAGAAAGAAAATTACCGTATTTTTTCTTCCACTTATCAAAATATGGGAGCACAATAGGTGTATAATCATGTTTGATCGGTCCCTTTGGTTTCTCTTGCTTGACTAGATTCTCCCTCTCTGTTACATTTCCACAAAGAAATGATGGTGGAGGTCCACCAATGCCCTGTTGTCTCAATATCTTTCGAATTTTTTGAGGTTGTAACCATAAACTATTGAAGATATAAAATACCGCACTCCAGAACCATATAAGGCACAACAGGAGCAAGCCTTCAATAGCCATTGACATTCTCTCTTTTTTTCCTTCTCTTATTTCCCTTACGTAGTTGTGAGTTATATATCGGTTGAGTATGGGGATTTATTGTAGAGTTGAAACTTAAAATAGTACCTTACGATTGTTAATAAAGTCAAACCTCCATGAGACTTGCTTCTTTAAAATTGCAATTGCTTGCTAGAATGACTACTTTACCTTCTTATATTTTAAAAGCGTCAACGTCTTGTCTTTGCTTTGATAACCTTTAGTTATTTATGGATGCTTGAGTAGTTGGTTAATTTAGTTCTAGATTAATAAGTCTTTGTATTTATTGCCATATTTTGGTGGTTATACGTATACCAACGATCTTCAATTGGGTTCACATGAATCACATAAAATTAAATGTAAACATTCATCTAGAGCAAGTACCTTTTGTGTTGCTTCCTTTTCTTTTCAGGTAATTGCATCAGGCATATACCTTCCCTTACCATATTGATGTGAAATTTGAGCACAAATCTATCTTGTTTATTCAAACTCGGTATTCATTTCTGGCATCCCACTTTAATTGTTTGACCATATCACATTATAAATTATGAACATTTTACTATTTTCATCCATTTAAAGATTTTTTTTGAAGTATTTTTAGGTGTGACGTAGTTATCTACATCCTAGAACCCATGCAGCATCTTCTATATTTTGGATAATGGATCAACATGGTAGGTTCCAAGTCCATTCACGTGTACTCATTTAATACATGTGTCTATTTTTATATGACATTAGGAAGGTGGGATTTGTATATTTACTTGCCAAGTAGAGTAATAAGTAACATGCATATTTACATATATTTTTTAGTTAAGATAGCTTGAAGCGACACTCTTGCGTGCATAAGTTATGTTAGCTAGTTAGGTGAGTTGTTGTAATCATATGAGGTTGTACTTGGTACAGTTTAATTCTAAAGTCAGATCTTATGACAATGATTGAGTGGAGCATTTATTTTACGTGAAAATTAATGCATACTATAGGAATAGTAAGTTTCTGCGGACAAGTCAGAGCTGATGGTAAATTAGGAGGTCCCATGAAAGATAATACTTGAATATTAGTCAGATGACCATTGAACAAATTTATAGGATCTTTTTAGCTAGGCTGTCTTGTAAATTACAGTACTAAGGTCGATGAAGCATATGACATTTAAGTGTTTATAGTTCTATTCACTAGTACATACTACATGTTGTATTGCAGCTAATGGCAGTTAGTACTTTTTCACGTCGGTCCAGCTAATAATTTGATGCTAAGGCAACTGAAAATATTTGTAGGCAGTCAAGATCTACCGCCTTATTTCGAACGCAGTTGTATTTTCTGATTGAATGGCAATAGTATTTGATTAGTTCCAAATAGGTGATGTCCTCATGTTTATCAAACCAATTTATATGATATAATGAATTTAATATTCACTACATCATGCATTGCATCACGTGCATTGATATAATAACAATATGCAAAATTATTTTCTTGCAAGTAAATCTAATATGTAGTTCTTGCCTTCTCAGGTGATGTATTATGATATCAGGCGATGACTGTTTCATTAAATACATATATATGTATATGCAAACTTCAATCTAAAGCGCTTGATAATACCATTGCAATAGTTGCATACCGTGTCAATTCCTTCGTCTTCAAAGGTTGGTATACGTTTATTCAATTTTTTCTTCATTGTTATATTGGGGTGCAATCTTTTCTGATTTGAGGGCCCATAATAACACTAGTAGTTCAAATTATTGTGTGTGCATCTAAAGAAAATATGTTGAATTCTTTGGATAACAACATGTGCAGTTTATTAGTTGCGAGCGTTGAATCTTCCTAAAAGCTATTGTAACAAATATAACATCTTGCATGGCTAAAAATGGTTTGACGTAATGTGCAAAATGGGTATAAACGTATGAATTTGCGTTTACCGCCCATTTTGGTTGTTATTCTACAAGACTGTGTTACCGTGTTTAGTATATTTTTTTTATTTAAATTCATATTCGAGTTTTATTTTTGATAAAACTTTTCTTTGATTCAATTTCTACACCTAAATTATGATCTTCATTGAGATTAATGCACGTAGGAGAACTAGGTGCCGGACTTGAGTTCAAAATGAAAATGTATCGGTCCCTTCAAGCTGAAATGGTGAGTTGGTTTAGTTTTTCTACTAGTTTCAGTTTGCATGTAATAGGGTGATAATGACTTAGTTTTTCTAGTGGGTTAAGTTTTTAAGCAATAGGGTGATGATGGTGTTAAAATCTTACCACTTTGTAGCCAAGGGTATGATGTGAATAGATCCGTCTCCGACGATAGTTATGTGACTTTATTTTTTAGTTACATAATTAAGTATATTGTTAATAGATGCACCCGTATTAGTTTCCTACTTTTTATGGTTATGAAGCTTTACAATGCTTCACGAGCTAAGACATCAGCAAAGGCGATCTTTATTTATTTTCACTTGTTTAACTAGAATAAAAGAGTGAAAATGTAAAAAAGAAGTTCTTTAGATCATAAGGTCATATTTATTCTACAGTATGGAGGTCGTATTCTTTAGATTTGTGATTCAATTGTGACGTTTCTGAGGTAATAAAACCATTTATTGTTGGTTTTTAAGTTATATTTATTCCAAGTAAATTTAGATTTCAGACTTGATTTTTATGTTGGAGAAGCATCTTTTGAAACTGGTTTAGTAATTAAAATTGAAGTTTGATCACAATGTTCATATCTCAGTGTCTTCTATTAGATTTTATTAATAGTGCAGAATTTGTTTATGCATAAAACATGTTGGAGAGAGGCAGCACTAATTTGTCCAAATTGTTTTAGTTCTTTAAGTTGCCCAAAAATTGCAAAATTGACATACATGCCTGACCCTTAATTCTTACAGCTGTCCGATGCCTTAGATTTACGTCCCATTTGTTTGCTCAAGAATGAAAGACTATCAAGCTCCTTCTGTAACCTTTCGCTTTTTTCCTAAACAATAACATATTCTGACAATAAAAAAGCTGTAGATTGGATCACTTGTCTCTTGGAACCTTGTGATATCAAATATCTTAATGCACTTTTCGTTGCAAGGTAGGACAAAATACACTTGCACATGAGTTTTAGAAGCTAAAGCAAAATTTGTCATAGAATATTAAACTGAGAACATATACTTACCCTTTCAAACGATAAAAGTCCTTCTAGTTGTACAGTGCGTTCATGTTCTGCTCATGATAGTGATAAGTAACACATTAGCATGGTGGAGAAAACTAATGCAAGTAGTTTTTATTTAATAAAGTAGTTTTAGATAAAAGAACAGTATGCATGATCCTTTTAACCGTCACTCCACAATTTACTATCACACAATGGACAAATCATCCATGAGAACATTTTGCTCACAGAGACAGGAAAATTGTGCATGGCTATTATATTAAGTGTTGAGGCATTATGGGTTTATCAAAGTTCATCCTTTTTTTTCAATATCACAAATATGACAAAAGTTTAGTCTAATTTTTGCAGGCAACCAAGGGTCAATAAAGCGATATCCTTCAGATTATATAAAATGAACAAGATCGGAGTCTCAGTATATGTAACTTGTAACAGTTCCTTCAAATGGAACTATTCCATGCTAGCATGATACTACACACGCGCACGCTATTTTTACTTATATCGATTTTATACATCTAAAAAAATAGTAAAATTTAATATAAAATGGATCCACATTCATGCAAGCACAAACATCACTTTCATATCAAATAATGCTCCAGTACCATTTATAGACTGGCTCTTCTTCTCTTTAAATGCTTTGAACATTTCCATTGAGAAATTTTCCATAGCATCACTAGCCAGAGAGTTCATAAGTTTGTTCAGAGAAATAGAAATCCAAGGAAGTCATTTTTGAGAAATGTCACCATTTTTAACTATGCTGACTGCTGTAAGAATGTTACTTGTATGATATCTATTGATGTTGTGGTAAAAATAATAATTATGTGTCTAGAATGTCAACATAATAGATGATATGATGTTCATCATCTTTTGATCGTTATTGTAGGTTTAATGGAAGAGCTCCTGCAGGATGGAGTAGGCAGTATTTGTGGAGAATATATGTGATGAAAGTGAAAGTTAACGAAGGGAAAATGCAACCATCAAAGTAATTTATAGCATTTTTTTATTTGTTTCTAACGGTTGACCAATTTTGCAAAATAATTAATGATTATTATTTATGACGAATGGATATATGACGAATTTTGATGTTTGTTGAAATTGAATTTTTTTCAGAAAATGAATTGTTATATTTTGCTATATATGCTTCAAAAAATGAAATTGTTACCTGTTATATTCGATTCACGAAATGATCAGTGATGTGCTATAGATTTTGGTTGCTATATGCTTGAGAAAACTAGTAACGGTTATAAGTGTTACAAGTTTTCATTTTGTAACAGTTATAAGTGTTATAAACATTTTACAAGTAACATTAATAAGTATTACAATTTTTATATTCCTCACAGTAATGAACGTTAGTAAAGTTTAATTTGCAATGGTTATAATTGTTATAAAATATGTCGTTTATCACGGTTATAACCGTTACAATATCTGTAACAAAAACTGTCATGCACCTTGTAACCATGGTTATAACCCTTAGGAAATTAATTTGTCACGCTTATAAGCGTTACAAATACTCTTTTCTGGTGTTGCGTATTTTATAGGTATAAATTATGCGTTCTCTACTGAACAAATTAGGGTGATATCTGATAGACTTACCCTGAATTCCTTTCTTCTCCACCACATGATCCAAGTATCCCATACACTGGCACCTATTCAGCATAGCTTCGTCCTAGATTTTTTGATGGTAAACATCGTATCCCAATAATTCTTTGCAATCTTAGAGCTCTAGTGGCGTTGGAAAAGAGAAACATCATCTTCCTGTAGGTCTACCACCACCTATATGTTGAAAAATATAAGTTATACATTTATACTTACTCAGCAAATTGTAAAGTGATTGTATATAATGATATATAAATTTACACTTACTAGAAATTCATGCCTGATGTTCTTCCATATGTGCTTTAGGATCCTACTCCATTTGGGCCAGCACATGTATTGTAATTGCATCATTTTCCTCGATATCCGCTTGGTGCGCTTGTTCATCTAGAATATTCTTTCCATCAAACATAAATATTGCATTTGTTTTAAAAATTGCCGACCAATATGCTTTGTCTCTTTTTAGAGATGGATAAGGAGCAAAATAAATTCGTAGGGCTTGTATTGCTAGTATAAACGAATCGTACTTATGATAACGTTATGTATGTTTTATTTGAATAATAATATTTTTTTGGTGCATGTTGATTTCAGAACGTGGAAAATTACTGAACCAATTGCATCTAAACAAATAAACTTCTTCCGCAGGTCTGGTGAAATATGTTAATTGCAAAACTTGAGTTAACATGCAATAAAAACTATTTATGTGATCATTTGGATTATCACTACATTTTATATATACACTGGTATTGTCAGTTAAATTTTCAGCCCCATATTCTTTGGTGTTGAATTTGTATCCATTGATAAAGAATATTAGATGTCTTAACTTTTCTTTTTGGTCCTATTGCAAGATGTATCAAACCTTCGTCGACCACACAGTTTACCGGATCATATAGTGGTTCGAAAATCAAGTAGCAAATTTTTTGCTTATATCACCGGTTGGATGCTGTGATTCGTAAATATCGCATATATAGATATTATATTGCGTTATAATCAATACATGCGTGTATCATTCTAGTAAATAATTTTAGATGTATTATTTAATAATACCCAACAAATGGCGCAACTTCTGCACAGTTAAGTAGAATATATATGTAGGCTGCATATAATCTCTGTCATCTAACCAAACTTCCACAAATTTTCCAAGCAGGGTGTCCTTGTTGTCTAAATAGATAACATTGGCTCAGGAGAATCTTGTTCAACGCCCTCATCATTTCGCATAGCACTTTCAAAAGATAAGTTCACATGGTCACTGAAATAATGAGAGAAAAAGAACGAGCTGCTTTTTCAATATATGATTTGCATTTCAAACTTTCAACTTGTGTTTTTTGTCTCACTTTTTTATTTAGATAATTTAAGCACATGTTAAGAATAATTATCTTTAAATTTTATTACACGTAATTAAACTAATATTTAACATACTCGATATCAATATCTTTCAAATAGATATATATTTCATCCATATTACGCAGGACCACGAAGACATACTTCAAAAAGAAGATGAACAAGTAAATGCTCCATTACATTAAAGAAACCTGGAGAAAATATTTTCTCCAGTTTGCAGAGCAATATAGAAATTTTTTCCTCAAGTTTACGTAGACGATCAACTTTTAATGTAGTTAAACAAAGCTCTTTATAAAACAAACTAAGTTCTCTTACAACTGTCCAAACTTTTATGGGCAATAGTTCTTTGAAACGACGGGTAACAAAAGATCTACCACTACATGAAAATCATGACTTTTCATCCCACTCAGTTTACTGTTCTTATAGTCGGCACATCTACAAAGATTAGAGGAAATCCCCTCAGAAAATCTTAATCCTTCCACCTACTTTAACATTACTTTAAGTTGGTTACTATTTGTCTCATAACATGCTTTGGGTTTTTTATGTCATTTGGCTTCATATGAAGCTCAAGACGATTGCATATTGTCTTTATATCACGTCATGATTTTAATTCGTCCTTAATCTTTCCTTTAACATTCACAACTGTGTTAAGCACATTATCGAATTCATTTTTCTCGTTGTGCGTCAGGACGATATTATGACAAATTAGGAGATTTTCTCAGTAAGACAACTCCCAAAATACACTTAGTTCGCACCGATTATGAATCATCGATTTACCTTGAATTTCAATTTGTTTGCTAGTTTCATGTATCTTTGGATAATCCTTTATAAGGCCATAAATATCTTCGCTTGACTAAATCGTTGGTGGTCCCAAGGTCTCAAGTGTACTGCTTGTATAGTTTTTTAAATTTTTATAAAAGGATGATTAATATAAAGAAAACACCGATGACAGTCAAAACACAAAAAAAAATTCCATGTCGTAAAGAAAATGCTCATGTTTCTTCCATGCAATAAGGATAAGCTAGACGACCAACTGTATTCCAACCCAAAAGCATTGCATACGCATGAAAATCACTTATAGTCCACATCAGAGAAGCGAACATATTAATTTGTTTGGAAATGTCGTGTGTTTCAATTTCTTCATACCATGATGTTTTCAACTCTTCAATAAATGGTTGTCCATGTATGTTGATTCCTTGTGTTGGATCATAAGGGTCAGGGATGACAATAGTGAAAAAATATACGGAGTTTTCACACACATCCACGGACATAAATTGTAAGGTTTAACTATTATATGCCAAGATGAATATTTTGAACTAGATCGAGAGAGCGGTGAAAATCGGTCCGTACATAAACGAAGTCTAAAACTATGACTCTCTGCTACGGAAGCTGGATTATGTCTTATCAAAATGCTTCCATGCTTTTCCATGAGCTGGGTTGCGTTAACGTACCTTCTTCCTCTGTTTTCACACAGTTCATCTCATATGATGTATGGTTACATAAGATGCATATAAACTTTAAAGCCTATGAGTAATGGGTAAGTCATGCATACACCTGTACGGAACTTTATTTTTCTTTTTTCTTGGTTTGTATCATTCCTGATTACATATTTTACAATTCCTAAGATTAATGTCTTCTTTTTAAAACAATATGCAACCATTTAAACATGTATCTATTTTTTGATATGACAATCCAAGAGCAGTCACTTTCTAATAATTTTCGCACATTAAATTATCGGGTGACATATGCTATTTTGCAACTTGTACTATATCTGTAAACCCGACTTCTGTGAAATTGTATTTTGATTTCATCGCAATGTATTCTACAGTTACCGATAGTTGAGCGCCGCTTGTACAACCATCCCAAAGGAGTTTCTTAGCGGCATCCAATAAATCATACATTTTTTGCCCCAACACTTGGTTCCTCTTTGACATTAACATCGTTACCATCAACTTCAATAGTAGAGAATATTAAACGTGCTGCATCTTCAACCATATCTTTTATGAGATTTATCGAATTTTTTTTTATTATTTATCTCCTTCTCCCATGACGCTCCTACACCAAATAATTCGGCATGAAACCATATCGGCACAAATGAACTATTATTATATCCAGATCAAATGTTTCAATTATTTGCACTACTACATGGACAACAAATTTCTTCATCGTTCCTGCTATTATTTAAAGCAAATTCAATAAAGATGTGTACACCATTTTGAAAATGTTAACTTATTGAGCCTCCAATTTTCCTTCTTTGTTGGTACTTCTAGCTCGACCGATAAAATAATTGACTATTTTTCCTGCTTTAAAACATAAAAACGTATTAATCATTTACTATGACATTTTATTTTCTAATTAAATGATACATTTAAATTTTTGCAAATATATATTATTATTATTATATTTAATTTTATTTTCAAATGGATTTACATAAATTATATGAATATAATCATAAATTTTTAGGTTATTATTTTACATTTTGATGGTTGGTCATCCTACTTCTCATTACAAAGACAGTAGTAATTATATTTTATAAATCATTTCATTTTAAATGATTCAATAAAATTTCGGCAGCATTTTTCATTTTTCCCTATATCATACCCATGGGTGACACATGAGACAGAAAGAAAGTATTGTCGAAATTTTATGAACCATTTGAAATCAAACGATTTGCTAATATAATTACTTTATTGTGTTTGTAATTTGTCCAATACAGAGACAAATTATCGTATCAGACGAATATAAATGTTAGTACTGTGATAAAACGAACATTGGTATAACGGTCACATACAATACTTGTTAGCCAAAAACTATCTAAGTTATTTATAATAAGTAAAACTATTATACAACAGTTTTTACAATAATTTATTTATATTCTAAGAAACACATACACTAAATCATCGTTTTCATCATATTAAAAACACACACTCAATCCTGAGCATCGACTTTAATTAATCCAAACTACCCTAATGCGTGCATGCACTAATTTATCAACGCATTTACACCAACTAATGCACATATACACTAAATATAAACGTATCAAAACCACAATGCTCATTACGGATAAAAAAAGATAACCATCTAAGCCTACAAACCGAGACCCCCATATCTAGTAGAGTATGATGCCATAAATGTTGGTTTTTTTTTTCTGGATTACCTACATGCATATTTACCAGCCACATAATTATCAAGGTCCATGCACGACCTACTCAAGATGCTATTTTATGGTCAATTTATTATGTTGAATGATATTTTGTTTGTTTAGCGAGATATACTCAGTGTGATTTCACATAATTCCTGCTTTGATTAAGTGTACAGTAGCAAGGTTCTCTTTCGGTATTTTGATGCTCTGGCAATACGTTTTGTATGCAGCAGTTTATTCTAACAATATATCAAAGCAAATATCAATATGTTTTTAAGATGTATTATGGGTCACATGTAATTGTATTTTAATGTAAATAAATTAAGACATGTATAACGATATGATTTTAGGATATATAATTAGGTTAATTTTATTGATACACTAATAATTTTTTAACATACACCAGACGATACAACAAATTAATACACATCAAAGATTACTTATCATACACCATACTTACAATTAAAGCAATTAATCATGAAAGTTCTCTTGATTAATATTTATTTTTCATTAATTTCATCAAAATGATAGATCAGATTAAGTATGATTAATTTTATTGTTTAAATTTGATGAGTTTAAGAAAAGACTAAAAATTACAATTGAGAAAAAGGGTATTTTTATCATGGATTTCTTGGCAAAATAATGTTTAGGTGATTTTTGATGTATGAATAGAAATTGTCGTATAATTATTTCTATAACTAGTGTATGAAACTTACCTAAGTAAGGTCACATATATTGCATATTCTTTAACAAACTTTAATATATATTTTTTGTTGGACATTTATACTCTTATGCTTAGTTGATTAAATGTTCTTTTCTTTTTATTGGATTCCTTGACAACGTGTAATTGTGATATTAGAAAGAGTAAATGTTTTAATGTTCGAATTACAACCATAATAATAAAAATAAGAAGATGGTCTTTAGCAAACACATAATTTTCGCATGATCTATAAACTTAAATGATGCACTGGCTGCAAAAGTTTAAAGATTGAGTGGTGAAACTTTTAATTCATATATACATGCGTTCATTCCCAAAAATAAACGACACAATTGATTCATTTTATGCTTTTAATTTGAAATCAAAATGCATAGGTTGTTTTTTAAAATTAATAGAGAATACTCATAATTCAGTTAATTTAAAATGTTGGTAACATAATTATTTTTTCATTGGAATTTTAATAATACTATAAATGGATATTGTCGTATTTTCCCATCTTTCACGTCCGGTTAATTGATTGTTATTGAACGAATATTCTCATTAATGTTTATTAGTTCTTTTTGTTAGCATCAAAGAGGATTAATTAGAAGATTGATAAGTAACTGTAATTCAATTTGGAATAAAACTTGTGCGATATAAATATTAATTAACAAAAAGTCAAGAGTATCCAAATTCTTCATTTAATTTGAACTCAAATTTAAAATAATAGATGTCGTTATCATAATTTACTCCATTGTTTATACCAATAAGTACAAATTAATTCTAAAACGATCCCCAATTTTATGTTGATTAGTATTAGTATTAGAATTTTCTATACACATTAATCATCAATATTAACAAGTTTCTACAAATTGAACCGAATTTAATATCATTTATTTCACATTTTTTAATTATGATAGATATATTCATCATTTTATATATGATTTAGAACTAAGCTAAATTAACTCCATTTAAATATTATTTTTAGCTCTCCAATTCAATTCCATAATTTAAATCGGAGTCGTATCAAATAGCATTACTATACAATTGTTAAAATGAATTGGTTGCTAATAATTTTGTTTAGGAATTAATTGACAATCTTAGTAATTAATGCTTTCATGTTTGGGATAACTTTAGTTTAATGTTAGTATTTTTTATATAAAGCCATTGTCATTAAAAAATTATTAGATACACTTTGTGCGTGCTTAAATTATAAGAATATTTTTTGTTAATGGTTTGTCGGTCATGGTAAAAAAAAGCCAATCTAAAAAGGTACAACCCAAGAGCTTATATTTCATCATCGTACATGTAAAAAAAACCTTAAATATATTTAGTAATTAATCAACCTCCTGCATAGTAAAGGTTCACACTGGTAATACTGGAGAGCTGAGTTGAACTTAAAAAACATAAAAGGTAGGTTTTATATATGATGGTGGGTGACCATTAATAAAATAATAGGAATAATTTAGAAATATTAAATTACATAATTACATTTAAAATGAAGTATTATGAGAGAAGTAAGGGAACTAAGAGAAGGAAGAAATCTGCTAGAGTTAATATTCAAAAGTTTATTTCTATTAGATGTTACAATCTTTCCATTTTTCGCATATATGACTAATATTTTTCCATATTAGATATGTGTGAATCTTTCCCCTAAACCAACCTATATTAGTAAAAAAAAATCTCCTTTTGGTCTTCTCCAAGTATTTTGCGTTAAACATCCAATATCAAAATCTTTGATTTGATATAAGATCATTGAAAATCTTGGATTGTCAACTTTAGCCTATGAATCTTTCAGACTAAGGTATGCCATCTTTCCATCAATAGCTTTGGTTATTTAAGATAAATATATGTTTCATTATATTGCATCTAATCGTTGTTTAAATAAACGTTTCATTCCATTTATTATCCCTTAATCGTTCCCCTTTGACTCGTATTTTAAGTCATGTTATCACTCGTTTGCTTGTGCATAACAAGAAATCTTCTTTGTAATTTTGAATTTCAGATCCAACAATAATATGTGTGTACATTAGTTTCTTATATTTAAAAGTTAAATTATTTTTCTTATATTTATAAATAAACATAATGCGAGTAAAAATTTAAATTAGATGGATGGAAAAAATAATTTAAAGTTGGAAAATGATAATTCATCTTATTGGTGAAGAGAAGAAAAAGGGTGTTGGTCGACGAATAAAGACTTTTTTTTAGTGAAAACAGACATTTTATGTAATCAATAACTCAAGTAATTAAATTTTGTTTGTTTGATGAAATAACGGATCAATTGATAGGTAACTCTTAATTGTTATTTATTTATTTAAGAGAAGTGCTTTGCTAAATCTTAGTTATTTAATTAAAAGAAGTGAGGGGACCAAAATATAATATTAAGTTAGGGAAACAAAATAACTATACTGCGGGCCATCAGATTGAAGACCCAACTACATCGCAGCCGTCAATTCTCCAACGTTCTCTCAGAAAAGAACAACGCAACACATCAAATATTCTACATACAAGCATCCCCTCCAACAAATATTTGCTAAATTGCATCCAACCACGAATTGGTAAGTATCGCTTCACATTATCTGATTTCAAGAATTGGAGTGCGGTCGAGTTTAACGATTTCGATTACCCTTTTTTAATTCAAATGAATTTCGAATTTGTTTCGATTTTTCTTTTTTTTCCCTTTCGTTGAAACCTTTGCTTTCATCTCGATTGCTTATTGCAAGAAAATAGGAATTTGATCGATCGATTTACTGGAACTATTGTTTTGAAGAAGACGGAAATTTGATTTACCGAAATTTGCTTGCTTGCTGTAAGAAGGTAACCATTTTATTTAAACATCCATTATTTGATTCATTGTAACAGGATAGAAAATTGACTATATAAATTATTGATTAGGCATTTGGTTTACTGGGACAGTATGAAAGCAAATTATTCAATGATTTAAGGAATAGGCAATTAATTAATTTACTGATTAAGCTAATTAGCAATTAATTCACTAGCCAACCTAAAATTAAACAATTGATTGATTGAGATTATATGATTAAATATACTGTCACTGACCGTAGGTAAACTTTAGTCCAAGGGACTGATTAAACTTTAAGGGACCGATTAAACAACAGAACGGACAATTTGGTTTGACAAACGATTATTTCTTAAAGTTTATGTTGGCAGTTTTGTTGTGACTATTTGATAATTTGTTACAAGTTCTTCCGTACCCATTTGGAAATTGGTAAAAAGGATGTGATTAACGCTCTAAATCTTGCCAACTTGAAATTTGTTAGCACAAGTCGACTTCACAAGTCCTTTGGATTCACTTGAAATATTTTAGGTGCATTGCTTGTAAACTGAATTGTGATATCTGTATATGTATGTGTGTGTTTAGCCATATATATATATATATGTGTGTGTATATATATATATGTGTGTGTGTGTGTATATATATATATGTATATATATATATATGGCTATTTAGACACAAATTGGAGACACAAAAAATCATGGCCGTTGGATATTTTTGTCCTTACATGGAAGGTGGAAATTAGGGGGCAATCCAATGGTGCAAATCTATTGTGTTACCAATTGTGTCTACATTTTGTGTCTAAATAGATTTTCATATATATATATATATATATATATATATATATTCAACCACTCAGGCCAAGATAAGTTCTAAACTTTATCATCATTGTTCATTATTTATGATTTCTGAATTCTGTTTCCTTTTATATTCATGTTTGCTTCCCAGTTTTGATTCCTCTTACTTATTATCTCTAAAACTATTTAAAGTATGCATTTTTAGAAAAACTCTTTCATTTATCATTGCCATTGTGAAATTGGGATCCAATATAAAATTGTTATATTCTAGGTCCATTAAGAGTTGAGATTCAAACAAGTCCAATTTACTGTGTTGGAATCAACAAAATCAAGCTTATGCCTGACATATGTTTTTTTCCCCTTCATTTCACCTGGCGCGGAAAGGGAGACAAGTTCTTAAAGGAAGAATGTTTTGTTATAAAGTTTTTATTTTATTTTATTTTATTATGTTTTCAGTTAATTTATTTGTTCTGTCCATTTTGGATGCAAGAGCATTGTTTGCACCACTATATGCATCCGACCCACTTATTTTCTTACAGTAGGTTTACCACAAATGATGTATCCATAGACATTGTGCTCATATAGGAAAATTCCAAGGGAGCTGAGATTTCCTTTTAAAAATCATCAAGTATTAAAATTTAGTTCAGCACAATGAATTTGGCTTCTCAGATGGCATAAATATAGAAAGAAACAAAAGGCACTTAGAAATGCTCTTCATAGTGAATCTACTAGAGAAGTTAATAATGTGTGGTTCATTTCTTTTTTTGTTTTTGTCCTTCCTAATGAAATTTTGAAATTTTGACATGTTAACTCATTCATGATACTATTATCAAATATTAACTCCAATTTAACAAAATAGGCATCTTTATACCATGTAGAATTGATTCAATGTTTTCTACACTACTGCAATATAAGAATATTTTTTGCAATTATTTTTCTTTAAAAATGTAAATGATTGGTACCATTTGAAATTGCACGATATAAAAATCTTGTATAGCATTAGCATGGTTGAAACTTGTATATATACATGTATATGTATACGTGATGGAGTCTTGGCGCAATGATTATGTCACACGCATGGTGATCCGGACGTGCAGGTTCGAGTTCGAAAACAACCTCTTTGCAACGCGAGGGAAAGCTGTATACATTATCGACCTCTACAGTGTTCGCTATCGTGCGAGAGCCTCGTGCAGCTGGGTTCCACATGTATATGTATGCACATATATGTTAGTATGCGTGTGCACGTGAGCATGCGCACGTGTGTATATGTGTGTGTGTATAAAGCAAGAATCGAGATCTCGGTTTCGATCTCGATTTCGGTCTTTTGTAATTTTAGGAATTTCGATGTAATTCGTAAATTTCGGAAATTTCGATTCTAGTTTCGGTTTCGGGTATCGCTGTTTGTTTTTCATATAATTACACACATATTTATTTAATTTATTAAAACAAGACATATAATTTATATTTAATAGAAAAAAATAAGATATAAAAGAACAATACTGTTTAATTATAAATATCTATAACACTAAAAATAGTTAATTCATTATTTCATTTTCAAATTTTTTAGTTACACAATTCACATTTTTTGTGAATTTATATGTTTCCTAAGTTGCAATTTTAAATTTGAATGTTCATGTATTTTAAACTCAAATTAATCCTTTTTTGACGCTTTTTTTAGCTGTAAAATTTGATGTTCAATAGTTCTTATTGAACCAGAATTCCATTTCAGTTTCTTTTCGGTCCATGCCGAAATCTATAGGAAACAACCGGAATCTCGGTATTTCGGTCGAAACCTCAAACCTTGGTATAAAGAGATTTTGATTTTGCGGTGATTTCGAAAGTTAGCTAAATTGACATCGAAAATAAAATAGAGTTAGAATTTTGCTGGTTGAATTCCGTCGCCAAACGAAACTCTTGAAAATCTTTATTGTGCCTCAATTGTTGATTTCTTGCTGTTTGCCATAACAAATAATCAATCTTGAGTTCAACTAGCAATTAGAAGACAATTTTCCCTTTCACATGTGTGCGTTGATATTTCATGTTTTATACATTAACCCCTTCTTTTATTTTTATTTTTTTGATTTGAATTATAGTAATAATTACCATTAGCTCAGTAAATCTTCACACTTGTCACGTATCTAAAATGAAATGTAGAACCATAATTTGTAAAACAATGTCGAATGTAGGGCATGGATATTGAGAAAGCGTTGAAAGAAAAAGTTCCATTTCATGCTCGCCGTTACCCTCGGTATGTTCCAGCTAATGGAAGAAAATTTGAAAAATGGCCCAAGAAAGATCTTCAGGAGGAAATTGATGATACGAGTGAAGATGAAGAGACCATTGATAGTAAGAGTGAATATGATAATGAAAAAGAATCAGTCCCTGAAATTAGGAGGGCACTCAAAAACGACGATGCAGAAAAAGAGTTTGAAAATGAGTTTGACCAAATTGAATATTTCAATGGTGAGGTAATTGACCACTGGACGTATAGTTTGTTCGTCGGTGTATTCGAAGCTGACATCCGTAGGAATAATTGGGGTATCAAAAAATTTAAGATATTTCACATCTGGAACATAAGTCTCAACGGGAAGAAGCCAACTTTTCTTCCTTGGTCTGCCAAATTTCAAAGCGATGAAAATAAAATTGAGCTTGAAATAGGGAATTATGAAAAAACTGAAAATGAGATAAGTCAGACCAAAGTGGTTCGTTTTAACATAGACACTCAAGCTTGTGATGTACCTTTGTTTGCAAATGTGGATAACTGCAAGATAAAATATACGTTGCTGAGTAATGCTATTAGAGTCAAATTTGAAATAAGAGCATACAATGAGGATGGTAGTCCAGCACTCGATGTGAATGGACATATATGTGCAAATTTTCATTTTCATTGTCGTGGGCAGTACGAGAAATATATTTTCGGCGGTGACATCAAATATGAGAGAGAAGAGCGGATGGCTGAAAATGCCCTTATGTTATCTCCTTCTTCCTTAATTATCCCTCGTGACCATGGTTGTGTCTTTCTTGATATGTCAATAAAAGATAATGATGGAAAATTTAAGGTCGAAGGGAATAAAACTGTATGGCGTCGTACCGTAGTTGTTGATGAGCGGCATTACATTCCAGGCGAAAAAGGCTACATCATTCTTACAACGATTTGGTCTTGCCTCTATGTTGACTCGAAGCATGGTATTACTATCCACTGATAAGATATCAATATTTTTTGCTTCTTTTCTCCCTTATGTTTTGGGCAATAGCAGTGACCTTTATTTGGAAAAGGGATTGCATGAATGTTTGTTTGTTTAATTTCCTCTCCAGGAATATGTACCTGTCCTGGTACAGCAATGGGCAGTTTTCAGGCGGAACAGGATGACATTAATGTCGTCGAAGATACAAAAGATGAAACTATTGAATATACATATCGTCCAATAACAACTTGCAATGACGATGGTATTGAAGGTGGGGTGAAGAGATCAAAGATGAGAAAACCCTGGCAAATCTGCAGTAGAACCGAGGAAGCAACTACCGGGGATGAAGATAGCAAATAAACAAGTAAGTTTGGAAAGTGACTATGTATGTTCTTCCTTTTTTAGGCAGGTGAACACAACTTTTTAAGATGACGATTTAGTCTTAATTAATTTTTAGTTCTTCCTATTATGCATGCATCAGAACCCACATAGCAAACGATTATATATATCATGATAATTGAGTTAGCTTCATGGTACGTACAGTTATCATGCAATAAAATAAGACCACACTCCCAACCATAAAAGGTTAGTATTTGCTATAGCTTAAACGGGCCACCTCTAACAGAAATTGGTTGATGAACAGGCTTCTAATGAAAATTCGATCTTTGATACTGTATGAAAAGCAGCATATCACTGAATATCTCTTCTAATGAAAATTGTTCACTTACTATTTACAAATGTCTTTTTTTTCCCATTCCGGTACTTCGACCACAACAAAGACATTCAGATGTGGAGGACGATTGGTTTTAGTTCATTCTCCATTCTATGAATTGCTCAGGAAAAAGTGGAAGAAAACTCAACAGCTTTTCAATTTCGTACTGTCCAAAAGAACAACAAAAACATGCAATAACAAATATATTTTACATTTCCTTGAATTGAAAAGCAACTTCTATTACTTAAAGCTGAAATATCACAATTAGAATTATGATGTGATGATACAAGGATGATTTCTAAGACATGAGTGTTACTGGGTGGTAGATTCATACTAACATTTAAAAATATCTCTTATATGATGTATGGAAAAGAAGTACACGCATGACTCTTATCATTTAAAAATATGGCGTCCATTTTTAAACCAGTCAAGACGTTCCTAAAGAATTCTCTGCCTATGTTCAAACCATGATTATTGCGTGTGTTTATTTAGCAAGAATATATTCAGTAGGACAAAATTATAGCTTTTTTATTACCTAGGACAGCCCAACAATATTTTATTTTCAAAAACAAAAGCGTTAAAATATTTTAAAAAGCCATAACTATCATTCCGCGCTTTGTCATTTGCTTCTTTAATCTCGTTCTTATTTAATTGTTCTTCGCTTTCTCTTGTGTGTGTTCAAATCTAAATTTACTTGTGCATTCTTCTTTATTCTCGTCCACTATCAATTAATATTATTCTGATTTCAGTTCTTGTTTCTTCTCATTCAACACTAGAAATTTTCAGATTTAGGTATGATTTTATTTATATTTATTTTTTCCTTTTCTTCTATTAAAGTTTTAATTTGGTTATTTCTAAAATTCCCTTATTATTCTTTATAAATTTTGAATCCAATTTTGTTGCTGTATCTTTCATCTTATATGTCAAAAGTTGACATATATAAAGAATTTTTTTGATAACAAGGGGCTCGAACCATGACCTTTAGAATCTTAGTCTAAATCGCCATACCTTTATCCACCAGAGCTAGAGGTCCTTCAAAATGTGAAGCAAACATTTTTTTTTAATTGTTGTTTTTTTCTTGCATTCATATTGATTTGAGTAAAAGTGTACCGGTGTGTTAAGTCCAGTAAGGATCAATTTTTAGGTATCATTTTTGTTTTTTTCTTAGAATCATTTTTTGCAATAATGCAGTGTAAAGGTTTCTTTTAATGTTTTTTCTGTTTCCATAAGTAAAAAAAACGAAGTTTTTACACAGTAGATATGATAATATGCACCAAACAATCAATGAGCTAAATGAATATTTTGTTAGTATATATCAACCATTTAATGAAGTCCGTTTGAGTATTAGTTTTACTATTAATTTGAGGATCGGTTTTTAGGTTTCCGTCTTAGTGTCAATAAGTATCATTTTTGAAAAAACTATTTTTTCTTCTTCTGATTTTTGTTATATGACGGAAATTACTTTATTTGAGTAAAATGACAATCTGAACCAAACATTTTTTCTGATGTTTTTTTTTGCAGTAGCGAGAATAGCTTCTTGTTTTGTTTGTATTCGATGATAATAATTTCATCACTCGGTTGTCCGTTGATTTTTCTTTTTTCAATTTATAGAATGAAATTTATCGGTATTGGTCTCAACTTACTCCTCCGTCCATTGAAGTTTCTTATATGCTTGAGAATAAAATTATCGTGGTTGATGTCGATTTCGATCATCAAAGTATAATTTGTTTTCTGCTGTACAAGAAGAGTGCATTCTTTCCTTTTACTGTCAAAGTTAAGATTTCTCTATTGGAGAATGATGGTTTGTGTTTTTGAAGAATTATGCTACTAGAGTTAGTGCTATTTGCACTCCTTCTAAGGATGGTTGTCTTTTTATAGTGCATATGTAACAAGTCGGAAATTTTAACAATTTAAATAACGTAATTAATCAAAATTTTCGTGGAAATAAAAAATTAAAATTTTAAAAATGAAATTTTGAAAACTTAAAATTTGATATTTGGTACACGTCTATTTAAACGTAGCAAGTGTCAGATTTTCATCAGAAAATATATAAGTTTGTTCTGTTGTGAAATTTCAATTTAAATTTAAAATCATTTGAAAGTTGATGGAAATAAAATATTATGAAATGTAGACCTTTTTCTAAGTGAGACGTCATATTTTGTTTCGTTGAATTTTTACTGCTCTAGCTCCGTTTCTATTATTTTTGGCGTTTTGGCAGCAATTCGGCAACGAATATCGAATATTGAATGTGTCCTTTTGGGTATATTAAGGGGTGTGGGGTGTTTCACTTGGTATCAGAGCCTAAGGTTCCAGGATTTCTAAAAATTTATTTTAAAAGTAAAAGCATTTTCTAAAATAACTTCTTTTAAAAAGTATTTTTTAGAAAAAAACTCTTAGAAATAGTTTTTAAGTATAAAAGAGTTTTTATAAAAATCCCCTCCAAATCCAGTGCAATTTTCTTTCGATTCTTTCAAGTCTAGATTCTCTTTTTTTGCATAGAATGATTGACTGGTTCCTTAGAGCTACAGTACCAGAGGAGCAAGGGCAAATGCCCAATCCAACAGCAGTAGGTGGAAATCTCTTTAATCCACCCACATCAGCCTCCTTTTCTGAGCTATGCAAGGGCTTCGCTAGTAGAGGAGACAAAACATTTTCTGGCACGGTGGATTTCGGGGAGACGCGGGTTAGTTTTGAGAATATAGAGCAAAGGTTTAGACGGTTAGGTTTGGAGGACAGACAGAATGTTCAACCTATATCTTGGCAGCTGGAAAAAGAGCGTAAGGAGGTTCCTACAAGCTCTAAGAAGCCATGGTGGAAGGGCAAGAAGGATTAGAGGAAAAGGAAAGGTCTTCATAAGCGAATCAAGAAAAAAGTTGTGTGCCATACTTGCAGAATGATTGGTCATTACGCAAGAGACTGCAAGAAAAAGAAGATGAGGGGAAGGTGTTATAGTTGCGGGCAATCTAGTCACTGGAGTTGGAGTTGCCCCCAGCAGACGGGGCAGGGTGCAGGTGTACCAGTGGAACAGATCCAGACTTTGGATGCAGCGCCTTCTAGCAGCAGACCAAATCTAGGTAGGAAAATTTGATTTCTGCTTCTGATTTTCCCATTTCGACTCTTTTCGATTCTGGAGCATCACACTCTTTTATCTCTAGTTCTCATATGGATTGTTTGCACTTAGTTTCTTTAGTAGTAGACTCCATCTTTGTTTCAAACTCCATAGGAGGATCGACACTCTTGTCCATGGTTTGTAGGGGTTTGAAAATTTATATCCTAGACGTAGAATTCTACTGCGACGCCTATGTTTTGGGAGTCTCGGGGTATGGGATAATCTTCGGTATGGATTGGCTATCCACATATGGAGCTGTATTAAACTACAAGAAGAGAGTCGTTAGATTAGAGACATGCATCAGTAGGACTCGAGATTTTTCGCGACCCACAAGGGTCGTTTATGTTGACTTTCTTTATTCCCTCGATTCATCATCATCAAAATTAGATTCGGTTCCTGTTGTCGGAGTTTTTCCAGACATCTTTGAGGAGGTTAGGGGACTGCCCCCTAAGAGAGAGATTGACTTCAGGATTTATTTATCTAGCCAATAGCATTACCCGCAGGGCATATGACGTCTAGGATAAGGAAGGGATCAAGTAAGCAGATCCATGAGGTTTTGAGAAAGGTTTCATAAGAAGAAACATATCGGAATAGGGAGCGACAGTCGTCTGTGCTACCAAAGCAGGTGGTTCTCTTCGATTTTGCATTGACTATAGAGAATTGAATAAGCTCACAAAGAAGAACCATTATCCACTCTCTAAGGTAGATGCTCTTTTCGACCGGTTAGTCGGCTCTTCGGTATTTTCTCAGCTTGGTCTAGTCATTAGATTTCATCAGCTTAGGGTAGTTGATGACAGCATTGATAAGACCACATTTAAGACATCCGACAGACTCTTTGAGTGGTTGGTTATGTCTTTTGAGCTAACCAATGTCTCATCATATTCTATAGATTTGATGAACCATGTTTTTAGAGATGTCCTAAAAAAAGTTCGTGGTGGTATTCATGGTCAACATTTTGGTGTTTTTCAAGAAGTATGGAAGAACATGTTATTTGTTTAAAGGAGGTTTTTTGTACGCTTCGTGTTCATCAGCCGGAGACAAAGTTCGTGGTGTATCACTTTTGGCATAAGGAAGTACGTTTCTTAGGGCATAGAGAATGCCTATACATGGTAGAGATTTTAGAAACGATTTTGTACATTTAGGATCGGACTATGGAAATCCAAAGAGAGGTAGGCAAAGATTGGATGATGTACAATAGGTTTAGTTGATAAGAAAAGATGAAAACCCATGTGTAGATAATTACATAAATTATAATTGTTTCATATAAGTGAATTTAACGGTAATACCTTAGAATAAATCTAACGAAAGACTTTAGTAATGAAATGAGATTTCCAAGATTTACGAAAAGTACTCCTAGGTTAGTAAGGACAAAATCCACTTTATGCCAAGCCTAATAAAATAAAAATTTTGAAATTTAAAAAGCTGAAAATAAATGTAATTGTTAGAGTTGAAAATTTTCATTGTTAATATTTTCTTTAGAAAATAAATATGGGGGTTTTTGAAGAATGGTATGAAATTTAAGTTGGTTTTTATATAATGAAAAATTGGAATTCTTTTGAAGAATTATGGATTTTGTGTGTGTGTGTCTATATATATATATAACTCACTAGTTTTATTGTAAGTAAACAGATTATTTTAATATAAAAGCCTAAAGTGTATCAAGTATCGAAAACGTAGATTACAACTTTTATTGTTGTAATAAATGTTTTCGTGTAAAATAAGTGGAGCATAAGCTATAACACTATTGTTATAGTAAGTGACTCCCAAGAGAAATATTTTTACATAAATATATGAGATTTATTGGTATTTATTTAATTGAATCCATACACTAATATATTTTTTGGGTTGTAGTAACGGTGTTTTATGCAACATCCGTTTTGATCCAAATAAAAATGTATTTTAAAAAGGTAATTTATAAGTATAGAAACAAAATGGTTTGTAAAGTAAACTTATTATTTTTAATAAGTATAAGGAAATGTTTTTGCAGTTATGGGAATATTAAAACAGTTTTGAAGATGAGTTTTTTTGAAAGGAAAATGTGTAAGTTAGATATTAGAAAATATTTATCATGGAAGAATATGAATTAAACATACTTTAATCTATTGTAATGAAAAAAAAATAATGGTATGGTTTTCTATGAAACCAATAAAAATGTTTTGTCTAAGTTACAAGGAATACATGAAAGAGATATACAAGGTATGAAAAACACCATATTTTGCATAGTCTATTTCGAAAAAACTAAAATAAGTTCCTTGTAATTTCACATAAACATGAAATTCTCTTTTAAAAGGCTCATAGAAGATTATAGCGTTAATAATTTCTCATTTGAGAAAGTAATTCCAATATATTAAGGTATGAGACCGTGCGGTATAATAAGAAGATGTTTTGAAACACATAAAAACAATTCAACGATATTTTTTTAAAAATAGTTTGCTGAAAAGGTGAATAATTTTTTGGAAATGAGAAACTTAATAAAAGTAGAATTTGAAAATTCAAATTTTTATAGAAAACTGAAAAGGTCTTTAAAAGAAAACGAGGAATAAGTTTTGGACTTAGAATTTGAAAGTTTTCCCTCTACATAATGTTAATAATCAAATATTTTTGAATTTAATAGAAACTCAAAAATAACACTTTTTAAAGACAAAGGGTTTGATGTTTTGAAAATTTAGAAGTCTTTGTTTTTGAAATAATAAATACCCAACCAAACTCTTATAAATATGGAGTATAAAGAAATCATTTTCTAGGTGTAACGGAAAAAGTGCAAGACCAAGTAGGGGATAGCAGTGATTACTTTTGGAAGTAATGATAGAAGTTTCCGTGGAATGTATAGGACACTAGTAAGAACCTAAGAATGTTGATTCATATGTGCGGACTAAAGAAGAACGATAAAGTGAAATAAGTATGATTGTAAGGCATACATGGTTGAGGATGTATGTTTTTGATTTTGAAGAAATTTGGAAAAAAGCATCTTCCATTAAAAGGATCCACACGCGATAGTAACATTAGAGCGACACCTTTCGAAGCTTTTTATAAAAGACTACGCAAGTCGCCTTAGCGTTGGATAGGGTCTACAGAAGGATTGCCTTAGTTCCGACATAGTTAAGAAGACTTCAAGAAGGATTGGTTTGATTGAGAGAAAGTTCGCATTTCATATCCGCATTCCTTTGATAATAAGTTTTTGAATCGCCTATTTTCCATCTCTAGTTTTGAATAGTTCTTACCTTTATTATCCTTTGGCAAGGTAGAACTTATGATTTAACCTATGGATGATAAGATTTGATGTAAACATGTAAATAGAACATGTTATGAATGATGTATGCTAGTGATTGCATGTGTTTTCTAGTGGATGATAATGGACGCATATAGATACACTAGGCTTTATTATTCTTTAGGGATTGGCCTAATTAGGACACTAAAACATGTGCAATGGATGTGTGTGCATTTATATTTTTCATGGTTGCTATAAATGGATGATTATCACATGATTGTTGCATTTGAATGATATTTGTAGCACACATATAGAATCATCAGTTATCATTAGAATTTTTTTGCATTCATTTGGATACATGGCACAGACATGGTTGCATAAAAGGAGGTCAACTTAATCAATGGACCGTCTAATCTTTTGCATTAGTTGGGGACATTAACACTACACTAATTGCATAAGTATCATAAATTGCATTAGAGAAACTTAAGGACGATGGATGAATGGTTGATGATTGAGTAGTTGGTTGTAGAACTTAAACAAAAATATTTAATACATTCGTTTCTCCTTAGAGATTTCGGGGACGAAATCCCTTAAGAAAGGGAGAATGTAACAACCCGAAATTTAACTCATAATAATTAATTCGTTAATTAATTAAATGATAAAATAACTTTGTGAAATTATCAGAATTGAGCTGCAAGAGTTGCATCATTGAGTACGTGGTAATTTTCTGTTCAATTTTCATATATGGAACGTC
Source organism: Allium cepa (assembly GCA_030765085.1). NCBI lineage: Eukaryota > Viridiplantae > Streptophyta > Magnoliopsida > Asparagales > Amaryllidaceae > Allium > Allium cepa. The sequence continues at coordinate 907,623,151 of CM060940.1, forward strand.
AAAATCCGAGTTAATATGGCCAAGTTATGAATTAAACAAAAGTCAAGAAAAGGGAAAAAATATATAGGCTAGGTCGACCACCAGGTCGACTTAACCTCACCCTAGATCGACCGGTCGGTCGACCTGGGTATAGGGGCAGTCGACCTGGCGGTTTACCCACCGTAGAAATTGGATGAAGGAAAATTCCTTCATCCAGTAACGTTAGTTAGCCTATTTTCTACGTGCTTTGCATTCTTTAACTCAATTTGTTCTTTTCATTCTTGCATCCGATGACTCCTATTCAGCCTATGACGTGGTTGTATCCTATTAAATCCCCAAATCCAACGGTCCGAGATTCACTTCTACACCTATAAATAGAACGCTAGGTCTAACACCTTTTATCATTCTAGGTTTTCTACAATCGGGTTCACCTTTACAGGAAGGACCCTAAACGGAATAATTTTTCAAGGAGAAAACTTTAGAAATTTAATTATTTTACAACTCCAAGTGGATCCGGGAAGACCAGAGTAAGAGCTTAGGACCGGAGGTGAGTGATTGTAATTATTTTAGATTTCTTTAAGTAATTTAAAATAATAGAGTTTCTAATAGTTGTAGTTTTACTACGATTTTTGAAAAAACCTTTTTGGCAGTTTTATTTACGGTTTTTGGAATTATTTTCAGTCTATTTCTTTCTAGATATTTTTTCAGTTAATTTTAGTTTATTTCTGTTAATCATAGCTTTTCCGTTTATTTACGGTATTTGTAGTTTAGTTACTATTATTTATGCGTTATTTACATCTTATTTCTACACTTTGGATTACCTTCTATTTTCAGTTTTATTTTATTTCTTCTTCTTTTTCTTTGCATATGGATTAGAATAGAATTAACGTGAAATTGGATTAGATTATAAGAAATCTAAAATAATGGAATATAAGATTTAAATTATAAAGACTGCAATATAAATGGAATTGGACTGAAATTATGCCTAATTATGGTATTAATTGCACTAAATTAAGAAGATTGGTCTAGTTATAACTTAGAATTATAACTAAAAAGAATAATAGAAAAAAGAGGCTTATTTGCACACTTAAACCTTGGGTTAAGTAATAAGCATGATTATAACGTAGATTATAATAAGAAAAAGAACAGAATGAGGCTTATTTTAAGACTTATGATAAATTAATAAACACAAATAGTAGAGAAAATTGTAAAAGGCTTATTTAAATAATTTTATCTAGGTTAATAAGCAAAGATGAAAGTAGGACCTGTACCAAAATAACATTCCACTATATTTTCTATGAACACGGTGTTTCACATAATCCTGAAGTGAGACGAGAGACACACTTATGCTAGTAGTGGTAGTAATTGGTCAATAAGTAGATGTTCAAATCATAGGGGATTTGGACAAGGGTGCTATTAAATATTGTTTGGATGAAGAGCCAATACCGGCAGCATTCCCCTATATTTTCTATGAACACGGTGTTTCACATAATTCTGAAGTGAGACGAGGGGCACGCTTATGCTGACTCGAGGTAATAATACGACCCAATAGGTGGAGCAAAAGGTAGCATGGGTATGGTGGCAGTTACGCGTGCGACTTCCATTTCGGTGCTCAGTAATCGCTATGAGTTCCAAACACTTAGTATGTGTGTCTTTCGTAGACACCATTAACTTCTATGTAGGGCGATATGTATCGTCTTGTCCAATTGGGTGGTTTGTGTATCTTTTGTAGTTACCATTAACTACTGTGTAGGGAATTATATAGCGTCTAATCCATAGTAAAGTACTATGGAGTGGCAAACCGATCAAAGGTAGAATTAGGGTTACAGACTAATTACAGGATTAGGAATTCAGCCTAATCAAAATAGCTATCGAGGACAAGTGCAAACAGTCAAAGTTAATCTATCGTATCAATTGAGTAATAGTTTAATCGTATTTATTTTCAATTTATCGCTTCCCTATTTCCTTTTATATACTAGAACTGTTGTAGAGTCTATTACTTTTATCTTGCTTAAATACTCTAGTAATTAGACTTTTAGTCTGACCCATTCTTTTATTTTTCCCATTTTCCTCTCATAGGCAATCAAGGGAGAGGAAAATAGATTGTGGCTCGGAGGTTTCTTGGAGGAGTTTTCTACCGTGTATTTCTTTTATTTCAGCTTTCATTTCTTTCTGCATACTGCACATTATGAGGGGTATTATGTACTCTGATTTTTGTTGAGACTTTGAGTTTTTATTTCATGAGACATATTGGGTTTTGAGACATATATGTTGTATTTGGTATTTGACCTATTTGGTTTATGAAGCAATTATGAAGTTTTGTTTTAAAATGAGTTATTATTTTAGTTTTCGCTGTTTTTACCTATTTTTGTCTTGTGAATCTTGGTCTTTGTTAACTTCAGTTATACCTACAACGCACCACGCCTTTTAATGTATACTTTTGGGTATATAAAGGGTGTGGGGCGTATCACGTTGAAAGAAAAAGTTCCATTTCATGCTCGCCGTTATCCTCGGTATGTTCCAGATAATGGAAGAAAATTTGAAAAATGGTCCAAGGAAGATCTTCAAGAGGAAATTGATTATACGGGTGAACACTACGCCATAGATTGCATACTGCAATACCAAAAAGTGATGCACGAAGTGCCAAAATATGTTGTTGTAGGCTAAAAAAGGGCAAAGGTAACACTTTCTCGGTGATGCATTTTGCCGCGTTGCCCTAGAGTCAAAGAAAACATCTTTGCGGCCCTAGGGCAACAACATCAGTTCTGTTGTTGCCATAGGTACCAAATTTACTAAAAAGTGGGCCCCACAATCTGGGCTCCAACATGTGAGCCCACATTGTGGGGTCCACTAATTCTGTGGCCCACCTTTACGGAACTCTGTTGTGGCGCCCATATTCATTAATCTATGGTAACACTTTTACCATCCAATGGCAACACTTTGCCAGTTTATTACCACATTTAACATCACATACTGCAACATTATATCATATCTATGGCAACACCTTTTGCAATTTAAATTGGAAATGTACTGCAACATTATATCATATCTATGGCAACATTATACTGCAACATTATATCTTATCAAATGGCAACATTACACTGCAACAAAGAACTTTTCATTTCAGAATAACCAGCAACACAAGTTTTACTTAGTCAAGTACAAAATAACAAACATACTTAAAAACATAGCCAGTGTATTTATAGTTACAGCCAGTACATACTAAATTCTACTTATTAATAGTACATTCATATTTGCAACACATAATGGCTATAGGAGGCATGTGTTTGTGCAACACATAGTACCATAACCGTATGCAGGAGAAGTACATACTTAACAATGTCAAGTGCATCTTCAACAGTGTATCTCTCCCATTTTGAGTATGCTCCCTTCCACAAATCTGGGTAGGATGGCACCTCTAAAGGAAAAGATTGTTCATCCAATATATGCCAATGAAGGACATTCTACTGAGCGAAAGTTCATGTCAGAAACACAAGCACAGGAAAAAAATAAATGGAATATAATAACAATTTTTTTTGGTGGATAAAAAGGTGAATTAAATATGATATATAAGAGTAAACTGTGAATTATGTGGGTTAGAACTTAAAAGGGAGAAGATATGTTACATTAATTTATTATGGATTTTGTAGACCAATCCATTGTTTAAACTAAAAATCATGTACTCGAGCGAGGTCTCGAAGGAGATTTTGTTCAAACGAGATTCAAACGAAATTGAATGTGTCGAATTGCCAAGCGTCAAAACGAAACCTCGACCGAGATGGACGAGATTTAAAACATTCCCAACCACTGTAAATATAAAATAATTTGAAATCAAACAAGAGATTGGCTTCACATGGGTTTTTATGAAAGAAATTCAACATTACTTGTATATTCCAAAACCTTTGGATCCATCTTATTCAGGTTTCATTACGCTACCCTTTATTTGGAGCATTACTGTGAATACAAATCACAAATGCAGTTACACACACCCAGCACCCAACATCATGAACATAAAGTCAAACACATTTAAGGGACTCACTGAATTCTCGCTTATGAGCAGTCTACTTGTAAGGAATTCACGGACCTCAGAGGTAAAAAGGTGCAATAGCCCAAATGAGCCGTGCTCATTGGATATTTTTAAAAGCAACTTTAGAAGATAGTTTATCTTCATTAATTAGCTTCTGCTATAATCTTTTTATTTATAATTCGGTTTTCGTTGATTGATTATTGTTAGACTGAGAAATTACACTAAAATTAATCATATATAATTTTCTGGACTTGATTGTAAATGCTACTAGTTTATGGAAAAACACTTGTTAACATTTAACAATCAAAATTTCCACAGAGAATCGTTGTTAACATCATTTTCTTCATAGCCAGCCTTACTTTCCTAGTGGAAGGGGTTGTTGGAAAAACGAACAACGTGAACAGAAAAATGGGCTGATCATGCTGTCAAAAAATCTCTCCACAACTCATCGTCCAAATTATTTCCTCGTTCAGATCTAAACTCCATCATATCATTCCTCGTTCAGATCTAAACTCCATCATATCATTTTCATGACCTCCGTCCATGTTCTTTTGGTTTTTACTCTTTTTAATTCCTTTTTATTCCATAAAAATAATAAACAAGCTGAGAGTACACAATATAGTTTCAAAATTAAACAACTTTTATTGATTCAAAATATTTGGCATTTGTTGTACTAAACATAATATGGTGATAACTATTCCATGGATGGTACATGAACTAAATTAAATTAGCGGATTTGATGGAAAAAAGAGTCAGGAATATACCAGTCAATATACCATAAATCAATTCAAATGTGAATTCTTTTGTAACGTACAGGGGCTCTGTACAATTAGATGAAGGCCAAAGACTAGGATAACCAATGCCCCTATTTAAAGAAAAGAGGAATGCAAACAGCAATCAAAACTTAACTTGTAATGGCCTTAATATATATGGCTTGGCCTTCTTCTTAGCCAATGAAACATAACATGAAAAGAAATGTATACCAGGATTTTGCATGACCTGGCACATCAACTTCAGCCATAACATAAATGCCTGAAAATTTAAAGTGATATTATTTGAAACGAAAAAACGAATGTATATCCTGTCATATGATTGTTAATTCAAAGGACTCACAAAGAAACAAAGTAAAAAAACTAATTACAGAACTTTTCCTTATAGCAGTAGAAGCAAACATACCTCTTCTCTTTGCAAAGCTGTACACCGTGCAATAAGCATGAGCGAAAAAGAAGTAAAAACCGAAATCAAAATATAGCACATGTGCAAAGTATCAGTAAAATAAAAACAAGAGAAACATACAAACAAAACTTTAAACTTAGGGCAAATACTTAACTTCAGTTAAGTAGTTTATTGAACTAAATGGTTCAAAAAGGGTTGTCATCATCATATAATAACGATAAGGTAAACCAAAAGGATAGAATATCAACTGATATTCTAAAAATGCACATGAAACTAGTAGTCTCGGTATCGCTTACTAAGCATAATTCCCACTTAAATTGAAGAAAAACAAATTAGGTCAAAAAAGGGACAACGTCATCGTATAGAATTGCTTATATGATTTCATTATGTAGCAGATCTGCATATGATCGACAATGACATCTTGATGAAGTACATTAAAAAAACAACTCAATAAGCCTTGTAAGACAAATATCCCGTGATATTTATGAATTATGATCACTTCAGATATTTTTATGACCAGCTACTCCATGTTGAGGAGGATAAACGAGTGTAGAGACTTTAAAATTTGACTACTTGTCTGAACTTTTTCACTTACAGGTTGATTGATTATACACATACACACATGTATGTACATACATATGTATGTATGTGTGTACATACATACATACATGCATACAAGGAAAGATATATAGACTTATCAAAAAACTTATGTAATGATAAGAGAATATTGATCCTATAGCTGGGTTAAATGGGTTTTAGTCAATGCTCGATTAACTCGTCCACTTCTCTCAATATGATACAATATTATGTAAAGGCTTCAGACACACCATTAATAGATCTACTTTAACATATATAAAATTAGCATATCTAGTAAAGGTCAACAAAAGTTTGTTGTACGAAATAAAATTTTGAGATGACTATTGATAGTTCATAAAAAGTATTAAACAAACATCTCACAATATATGTACAAAAAGCATTAGCCACCACAAAAGTATAAGATTATGGATAGGACAGGATTAACTTGATAAGAACATAGGTCAGTGTTAGATTATATTTATGTTTGACATGAACCAGCTATTTTGTCCTATTTTCTTACCATAACCAAGAAAGGGAAGGTCTGTGGTGTTACCTGATAGTGGATGCATAAAATAATATCTCACCTTGGTTAGTAGCAGGTGATGTCAATTGCACTCTCAACAATGATCTCAGGTAGCAGCTCCCTTACTGTAGATTCTGACTTCCAAGCTTGCATCAACTCACGTGGGCTATAAGAACTCAATTCTATTGGCAATCCTTTTACCTAGCGTGAAGGACTTAACCTTTCCCGGTATAGTAAACTCGATAGAATATTTGGTAACATCGATTTTTACTTAAAGTTCTCTCAAATTTATGCTACTATTTTAAATCAATCTACCAGCGATCACTCTTTTTATTTATTAAACTACTTAACAATTCTGTTATCAGTTTAAACAAACCTTTCAAGTTCAGTAATGCTTGGATCACTCAATCAAGTTAGATAGAGTTAATTCATCGATGTATAAACTTCAAAACTAATGACAACCCTGTTTATAGTTTTCTGATGAAGTTAAATCATATTAAATATAATCTAAAACAATGGAACATAAATTCTGTCAACATTAGAAAAAAAGTGACAGTCCCAGGGACTATAACAACTCCATATACTTGCAGCTGATCAATAATCCCATTGACAAAGAACTTATCCATGAATTAAAAAAAATTTCTCAACAACTGCAAAATTTACTTTATACAGAAGCTATGAAGTTCAAGAGAAAGTAAAAGTCAATTGGCTGGCATAAGAAGACCAACCGACAAAATTTTCCATGCTATGATGACTAAAAGGAGAAACAAGTTGCTTATTCCCAGGTTAATTGATGTTAGTGGACAACTAGTTTCTAAACTAATTAAGCTCAAAGAGGAGGTAATTATATATTTTACAGAGCTATTTAACTCACACAACTAATTTCCCTCCCGTTTTGACATGTTAACATGTAAGAAAATTCAAAATCATTCAATCCCTTGACATAGACGAACTGAGGAGAGCTGCATTTCAAATTAAATACGACAACAGCCTGGGACAAAAGTCAATCTGGATTGATTATCCTATAGGCAGCTCAAAAACAGAGAACTAAATGCCAATAAAATTGAAATCTGCTTTTTATCCAAAACTCAGAATACTGGCAAACAACTTGTTCATGGGCAAATAAGCAATAAAAGAAATGTGTTCCACTTCTTATCGGTGATAAATTTTTTGAATATTTGAAATGTAAGTGTCCATTAGCAATATAACCTGTTTACTTCTATAACTGACATGGATTGCATGGCCTGACAAAATTGTTCCTTGTTTTAACTTGAAAGTATAAGCAATTTTTTTTTAATGCAACTTTTAATTAGTTCGCATTTTGTCAAATAGAATATGTGCATTGCAAATTAATATAGCTATTTTGTTTTCATTGGCCTCAAATCAATCACAAAGTGTCGCTGATTTCTACGCAGACTATATTAATTTTAAGAACTTCAATAAACAAAATTCAAACTTATTTTCTTCTATTTTACAGCACCAAAAAGCCAACTTATATTTCGAAAGTACTGTCATTTTTTTCATTGTTATTACGTTACATAAATATCAGTAAGAGCATCATAATCAGCTTCGGTTTAAAAAAGGATTTGGAAGAACAGTTTTAGTAAGTAATTTATGTATAACCTAACCTTTCTCAATTCTAGTTTGTTTAATTTCTTTTTTTTAATGCAAGATGGATTAGCTTATGGTTTGATTGGTAAAATAATCTGTCATTACTAAAATATTTAGTAAATTCCTGGTTTACTTCAGTAGTAGTTAGCATGGATAGGCATTTCACAGACACCTTAGATAGTAGGACTCCAATATATTATTTCTTCCAACTTCATTTTGAAATGCCAACCATAAAGGTTTGTTCTAAAGATTCACACTAACCTAATTACCAATAGTTTAAGGATTTAATCACATGAATTCAAGCTCAATCATCAAATTGAACAAACAAATAAAGTTTATCGATACTTAAAGATAGACAAACAATACGAAGTATAATTCAAGCTCACTCATCAAGTTTGCTTGATGCGGGTCTGGAGGTTGCAGAAGGAGGCCACGCAGCCATGGACCGGGTCGTAGATTCGTGCCTCGGCCTCGTAGGCGAGGGAATTGATGGCATCCTCGTGTTGGGAAGCAGGGAGACCGTGGAGGATCCTGGAGACGTTGCAGGCACCGAAACGTGGTGGACGTTGGCAAAGTTGGTGGATTGGCCAGGTCCAACGGGAAGTAAAGGGAGAATATGCAACCTTTTATGCAAATTCGGTGAAGGTAAGTGGAGATCTAGGGTTAGGTTATGGAAGGGAAAAGGATTTTCAGAATTTGGGAAAGTTAAATGTGTGGCAAGTGTGTTTAAGTATTTGAGAAAGTAGGAAAATGAAAAAAAAACCGAAGGGAAAACTGCACTAACTTAATTTTTGATGGATGATATATTAATATTTTGTTAAGTGTTTGAGTGAAACCCTTCAATATTTTGTTAACTTTTGCCGTTTTATTTTCGCTTCCCGCGTTAAAAATTATTTCAGCCCGTTTTTTTCCAGCCCGCACTCATTTTTTATAATATTTTTATAAGTCTATAGCTACTGCAACATAGTGTTGATATCTATGCTAACATCCTGAAGCTAATGTTGTAATAGACAAAAATCAGCATAGCTATCATTACATTGTAGCTAGCAACATCTTGTATTTTCGTTGCAATAGGCCATCTATGGCGTAGTGGAAGATGAAGAGACCATTGATAGTAAGAGTGAATATGATAACGAAAAAGAATCGGTCCCTGAAATTAGGAGGGCATGCAAAAATGATGATGAAGAAAAAGAGTTTGACCAAATTGAATATTTCAATGGTGAGGTAATTGACCACTGGACGTATAGTTTGTTCGTCGGTGTATTCGAAGCTGACATCCGTAGGAATAATTGGGGTATCAAAAAATTTAAGATATTTCACATCTGGAACATAAGTCTCAACGAGAAGAAGCCATTTTTTGATTCTTGGTCTGCCAAATTTCAAAGTGTTGAAAATAAAATTGAGCTCGAAATAGGGAATTATGAAAAAACTGAAAATGATATAAGTCAGACCAAAATGGTTCCTTTTAACATAGACACTCAAGCTTGTGATGTACCTTTGTTTGCAATATTGGATAAGTGCAAGATAAAATATTCGTCGCTAAGTAATGCTACTAGAGTCAAATTTGAAATAAGAGCATACGATGAGGATGGTAGTCCAACACTCGATGTGAATGGACATATATATGCAGATTTTCATTTTCGTGGGCAGTACGAGAAATATATTTTCGACGGCAACATCAAATATGAGAGACAAGAGCGGATGGCTGAAAATGCCCTTATGTTATCTCCTTCTTTCATAATTATCCCTCATGACCTTGGTTGTGTCTATCTTGATATGTCAATAAAAGATAATGATGGAAAATTTAATGTCGAAGGGAATAAAACTGTATGGCGTTGTACCGTAGGTGTTGATGAGTGTCATTCCATTCCATGCGAAAAAGGCTGCATCATTCTTACAACGATTTGGTCTTGCATCTATGTTGACTCGAAGCATGGTATTACTATCTACTGATAAGATATCAATATTTTTTCTTCTTTTTTCCCTTATTTTTTGGGCAATAGCAGCGGCCTTTATTTGGAAAAGGGATTGCATGAACATTTGTTTGTTTTCCAGTCCATGAATATGTACCTATCCTGGTACAGCAATGGGCAATTTTCAGGCAGAACAGAATGATATCAGTGTCATCGAAGATACAAAAGTTGAAACAGTTGATTGTACATATTGTCTAATAACAACTTGCAATGACGATGGTATTGAAGGTGGGGTTATGGGAGTGAAGATGAGAAAACTCAGACAAATCTGCAGTAGAACAGAGGAAGCAACTGCCGAGGATGAAGATAGCAAATAAACAAGTAAGTTTGGAAAGTGTCTACATATGTTCTTCCTTTTTTAGGCAGGTGAACACAACTCTCTAAGATGACAATTTAGTCTTAATTAATTTTTAGTTCTTCCTATTATGTATGCATGCATCAGAACCCACATCGCAAATGATTATATCATGATAATTGAGTTAGCTTCATGGTACGTACGTTTATCATGCAATAAAATAAGCCCACACTCCCAACCATAAAAAGTTAGCATTTGCTAAAGCTAAAACTTTTTGTTTTATTTCAGTCGACTGATTAATCATATTCAGTCGACTAAATATAATTTAGCTGCCATATTTTTTAAATTTTCTAAAGAGACAATCCTCTTCCTAAAAAGGAGTCTCTTTTAGAAGAGTAGTAACCATTACTGTTCATCAGAACTCTTTACCAAGTGTTGTAACTCTTCATTCATTATAAATATACATTCCATTCAAGATCAAAGAGCAAACTTTTCTATTCTCTACTCTCTTGAATGTTCAGAACTTCTTATTTTTTAGAGTTTGTGAAATCATGCTTATAATTCTTCAATTCTAAAGCTATCTATACTTTCCTTATCTTCACGGACACACAAATATACATATCATACTTGAGGAAAAATTATAAAAAGGGTGTACTTCATTTGACAAATCTGTGTTGTATCAAGAACACACAAAGTCAAGAAAGCAATTTATTTGTATCAAAGTCATGTTCGGTTGCTTAGGCGGGAAAAATCTTGTTCAGTTGCTCAGGTGGTCAAATCTGGTTCTGTTGCTTAGGCGGTATAAACCTATTCCTCTGTGTTAAGTAAGGGTTGCTTGTTTAATTTCAAAAGGAGTCTGGAACTGCATGTAGAATGAGAGTTCAAACCAATATAAAAATCTCTGGTGTCATTTTATTTTACTACTGTAACATCCCGCCTTTTCGCACGCTTTAAATCGACACACGTGCCAATTCAAACCATACGCAAGGGCGGATTGTTATGGGGTAAATAAGAAAAACAAGAAGAAAAGCAAACAGAATCTCACAGCGGAAGGATAAAATATAATAATCAAATATAAAGTTCATGAAGCTGTTTTACAAAAACATTTGCTTATATTTACATAATACGTATCAGAGTTACACATACCAATAACAATGCAGCGGAACAGTATGAGTGTAGTGCAATAATAGTAGATAATAGAAATACAAATCTTTGTCTTCGTCTTCCAGAGCTAAAACTTCAAATCCTGAAACGCTCGGACTGACCCGATCGAATTGAAAAGACAAAACACTCGAGTCAGAACTAAAAGATCTTATGTAAGTTAAATCAACAGAAATAAATATGAGTGCAGTAACTTAAAAGATGCTCGGCGTTTACATCTCTTAAGGATCTGTTAAACTATTTACTATGTAGTATATTTCGCTATTATTGTGATATCCCGGAAATTGGGCAATATAAATTTAATAATCTATGTTATAAATTTAATTTGATTGATAATTTTAATAACAAATTTGGAATTTGATTTAATAATCATGTTTTAATAAATATTTAAATTAAAAGATTTTATCTTTTTAAATAAATAAATTGTTTTCTGTTTATAATATATAATTTTATATATTGTAAGTTGATAAACTTTGATTTTGAATTAAGTAAATGAATTAATTTTCTAACTCTAATTTATATTTGATAAATTGGAAATTTGATTTAAATTTGACATTTAACTTTTGAACACAATCCAATAAATAATGTTATGATTTATACTATGATAAATCTTATTTGTTTTGAAATTTTATTTAACTTTAAAACATATGAATTTAAAATTAGATAAATATAAAAGCTAAGTTTTATTTTATATTACTTGGGATTTATATATATAAGAATTTATAATGTAAATTACAAATGATCTTAGTTTGTTATAATCTCTTTTAACAAATTATTTGATATTGTTTAATTTGTTTTTTTTAAATAAAATTATAATACTTAAATTCTTTTGAACATAAATAGATTTGTAGTAATAGGATTTGCTGTTTTTAATTTTAATAGAGTTATATATACATACATATATATATATATATATGTAACTTGATTATTAAAATTTGATTTGATAAATTAATTTTAAATTTGAATTTGATGTTTTGAAATTTAATAGGATAAATACTTCAATATTTTTGAATAAGCTATATTTTTAATTTGTTTGTTTTCATCTCTTTTCAATTTAAAAGAGAGACAAATTCAATTATATATTACATAAGAAATAAAATAAGATTTAAAAGCTCTTATAAAATAAGTTAGAGTTTTATAAACAAATTAAATTAAATTAAAATACTCTTAATTTACATGTGTAATCTCTTAAAGCACCTTAAAGACATGTGTTAAGTTATAAAGCTATTAAAGTGATGTTAGAAACTAAAACAAGTGTTTTTTTTTAATTTTTAAATTAAATCAAAAGATTTCTATTATAAACCCATCTCCTCTAAAATTCATTCTCTTTTCTATTCTTTTTCTTTTCAAAACCTTAAGAAACTTTTCAGCTAAGAATTCTGAAATCAAAACTAAAATCTGCAAAACTTCATCTTCATGTTCAAACAGAGATTCCTGTAAAAATCTCCTCAAAAACCAAATGAAAATCTGTTCAAATGAAATATGAAAATCTCCTTAAAAACCATCTGAAAATCAATCTTCCTCAAGTTTGAAATGAAATCATCCTCAAACCTGTAACCCTCCAAAAAAAAAGTAACCAGAAAATCAATTCTGCAAATTCCCAAACCTGCATGCATCTGGAAATCACTGCATTTCTGTTTTGAACTTCATCAAATTTGCATGCAAACCACAAAGCTCAATACAAGCCTGCAGTCTTCATTCTGTTTTAAATCAAACCAAGTCTGCATTTTTCTGGAAACAAACATGCATGCATCTGGAAGCAAGCATTGTGCAAAAACAAGATGAATGTTTCAAAAAAGAAACAAGCTACAGTTTTAAAAAGAAACTCAGGATCGGGCTTTTCTAAAACAAGGGCTCTGCTCCTAAAATTAAAGTGAGTAACAATTTTTACTAAATAAACTTTAAGTATTTAATTAGTTTCTTGTTTATTTCTGGAAATAAGTGTGTTTGCATGTTATATTTCAAGTTCATTTTTGATTAATACTGAATGTATGCATGCAGTTGAATATGTGATCTTGCCTGTCCAGGATTCAGATTTAAATTCTGTTCAAAAATCATGATATCATACTCAATCCTTGTTATAGTTTAAGATATAAACATAGTATGTTATGTAAAATAAGTTAGAATTTAAACTTTATTAATATAAGAAGAAGAAAAAATCTCTGTAATTTACTCTGTAAGTCAAAATAAGATATAACAACTTTTTGTAAATAGAAATTTGATCATCCAATTTTATTAATTCAACAATATAAATCAATTACTTTAACTAATACTTGAATTTTAAACTGAAATTAGAAATTTTAGTTTGAAATGGGAAGAGCATTTCTGGTTTAATCCAGAAATCATATTTAGGGGTATTCTGTCGATCTAGAGAGATTGGATGGCCAGCATTGTTTCTGGTGATAGAATGGTAATGGTAGAATCATGGAAAAATGGTGAGAAGTGAATCAAAGCACCGTGGTGATAGTAATTAAGGATTGAAAATTTTTTTTAACCCTAGTTTGTGCATCTGGAAAAGATTATGCACCGTGACTCCTATGATTGACCGAGCCTTCTCAGATTTGGGGGGATGATAGATGGTTGGTGGATGATGAAGCAGCCGGAGGTGAAGCTCCTCTGATGGTCGGATTTAGGTGTTAGAGGTGGTTTTTAGTGATCGACATTGATTCAGTTTTGGCCTCGAATGCTCGAATTTGAAATTGGGGTTCTGAAATTGATTTGAGGGTCGGAAACAAGATGAGGGATGATTGCTGACTTGTGCATGTGGTGGCGAGCGGTCGACGTTGAGGGCGACGGTGGTGCAGGTGCACGGTGATAGTGTTGTGTCAGCTGTGATTTGGGGAAAGAAGATACTCGAGAGTCATTCGAGTAGAATCACGTTTTGCTCGAAGCACTGGAATGTTGGACTCAAAGTATTTGTGAAGAGAGCTCGGGTGTGTTGATCTTACAGGTCATGTAAACCTGTCAGTATTTAATTTATATGTATTCATAATGGAAAGGTCTACTCGAGTTACTCGAGTTATTATGAGATTTGCTCGGGTTGTTTCATACTTTAGCTCGAAGCAGGGGTGTTGGACTCGAAGTGGCAGTGATAGGGAATCAGATACTTTGTTATTGCAGGTTTTGATAAACCTGACAGTATCTTAAAGTTTTTCTTTATTTGCAAAATGAAATGATACTCGAGTTACTCAAGTTGTTTGAGTCTTGCTCGAGCTAATTTGTTGCGGTTTAGGATTTGTCATGTTTCAAATTTTAAAACTGAAAATTTAAATCATTAACCAAAGATTTAAAATATGTTTTAAATCTAATTTAAATTATGGATTCAAGTTTAATTGGATCTTATGTTGGAAATTGTTATCCCATTTTTTGGTCAAAACTGGAATATCGACAAACTGGCAAGGAATGATGGAGGTCGGGATTTTACTCATGGTTCAAGGATAAAACTCCATTCGTTATCAAGGGTTTAAAGTTACATTCGGTAGTGTAAAGTAAAATCACATCCGGCCGTCCCTTAGTTCATTCGGCACTCCCAAGTGAAGGTCATTCGGCACTCCCAAGTGAAGGTCATTCGGCACTCCCAAGTGAAGGTCATTCGGCACTCCCAAGTGAAGGTCATTCGGCATTCCCCTCTCACCAACGAACCAACTCCACTTCCCTTCCTACCGAACCAAAGCCAGCCTCCACCGGTCCAGAGCCTCACCGGATCGACAAACCACTCTCTCCTACTACCGGTCCACCCACTGCCGGTCCACCATATCCATCACCGGACCGGCACTCCTCCGAACCAAACAACTCCAGAGCCTAGCCGAACCAACTCACCTACCACCTACCACCGGTCCCAGACCATGACGAACCAGATGTGCCAGGCCAGATTGCAGCAGCCCAGGCCCACCAGCAGCTATATACATCCAAGACCCCTGCCCCCAGCCTCACTCTATAAATAGAGGGGCAGGGGTACAACAATGGCAGACAAGTTTGAGAGCTCAAACCTGGAAGGAACTTTCAAACAACTTTCATACACATGTACTACAAGCTTTGTACTTGTAATCGGATTGGAAAAGGAGAATAACATATAAAGTGGACGTAGGCACATTTCGGCCGAACCACTATAAATCTGTGTGTCTTTAACAGTTTAGTCCCTGCTTTTTACGTATTTGCATAAACCACCTAAATCACTACGAACAACCTAAAATCAACTAAATCATACAACTTGGAGCTGTTTGCCCATCTTTTGTGCAAACGTATTTGAGTTATTTGCTGAGATCTGTGATTTGTGTTTGAATATCGCTGACTTATATTCATATACTGGTGCTTTCACGGTATTGGGTGTTTGCGGCCATTTTTTACGCAAACATTTTGGTGCTTTCACTGAGAGGAACCAGCTCCCACTACATCGGATAGAAGTTTGGATTTGGAAGACAATGACTAGGCAAAACAGTAGAAGGCTAAGGGCTGAGAGAAGCCAACAAGGAGGAAGTCAACAAGCATCCTTCGGAGGTGAGGAAGGACCGGCTTCGATCTACATAACCCGGGATGAAATGGAAGCCATAACAAATTCACTGCAAGAGAGGTTACTGAAAAGTCAACAGGAAATGATGCAAACTTTCTTGGAGCAAATGAGAGTTGCAGGGATGCAGAACTTAGGAACAGCTACAACGGCTGTGGATGCAGGACAAGAAGCTAGGGTTATGGAACCCAATGAAGGACAGGATACGGAGCCAGGTGGCAATCAACAAGGGCTTGGGGGCAGGCCCACAGGATTCAACATAGGAGAACCTTTGGAAGGAGTTCAACAGGCTAGAACCAACGTTGCTGCTAACGAGTCACACGAAGAGTATATACCGGAGTTCCCTCGGGGGCAACCCCCGACAGACAACGGTGGATTGGTAGATATAATCAGGAAGACTGTGCGAGGTGGTTTGACCAACGGAGACTTGGAAGGAGTAAACAGGAGTCCATTCACTCGGGAAATAAGGATGGCTCAGAATCCACCTAAGTTCAAGCTACCTAGCATGTAGGTATACAATGGCAAGGAAGACCCTACAGATCACTTGATGAGATACACCAGACACATGGAGGTGCTGGGGGCATCAGAGGAGGTGATGGCCCGATGCTTCCCCTTGTACTTGACGGACTTAGCTGCGATGTGGTTCAGGCAGCTGGAAGAAGGATCTATCAGGACTTGGAGGGAATTGGTGGAAAGGTTTCTGGGACAGTTTCGGGTTCATGTCAAGAGACCGAAGAACGTGATGACATTGACATCGGTAAGGCAAAGGATGGATGAATCGCTTAGAGCTTTTCTAACTCGATTCAGTGCCGCAGTTGCTTCGGTGGATCGACCCGATCCATCGATGGTTTTAATGGCATCAGTATCAGGAGTCAGGGAGAACTCGGATTTCAAGGTATCTCTGATACGAGATCCCCCACGGAATCTCGACGAATTCTTTCATGAGGCAGAAAGGTTCCTTCGACAAGAAGATGCGAGTACGGATTTAAAATTGAAAAAGGTTAATGCAGTTGAGGGGGGAGAACCATCCAGCAATGGTTCGGATAAAAACAAAGGAAAAAGGAAGTTGGACGGTGATTCTGGAAATGCTAGGAAGCAATGGAAGGATCCAAAGTTTTCCACATACACAGGATTGAACGAGACACTGGAGCGGATATACCTGGATACTCGAAATCGCCTTCACCACCGGAGGCCGGCTAGGAGAGAACCAACAGAACGGGAAAGGACATCAGGAAGGCACTGTCTCTTCCATGATTTGGATGGACACGACACCAACAGCTGCAGGCACTTAAAGGACATAATTGAGGAACATGTAAGAAGTGGACAACTGCCGCAATATGTTGGACCTCGGAATGCAACGGCGAGGCAGGAGCAACCGCCGCCTACCTCAAGCTACGATGGTGGGAGGCCCAGGAATGATGGTCGGTTGATCATCCCTTGACCAGGTTAATATGAAATAAGTAGCAAACTATTGGCAAGCAACCAAGTCATTTACACATGTACGGGGACGGAGATAGCCCCTAGGCATGCTCTGAATGATAATAAACTGCGATGCTATGGTTTGTGAAATTTATCTTTTGCTTTTGGATTGGACACTACTTTTCTTTTTGGTTTTCGGTTTTGGAGCTTGGATTGAGCTCCTGGTTTTTCTTGCTTTTTGATTTGGATTTTCCTTTGGATGATTGTTTTCGGTTTTGGATGCTGGTTTGGATTTCTGGTTTTCTGGTTTTGGATTTGAATTTTGGATTTGGATTGGATTTTGACTGGATTTTTATTTGGTTTTTGGTAACGGTCGTCGGGTATGGATTATGCCTGGCAAGGGGTGAGTCGCTTTGCCCGAGCGTGGTAAATTGACTCATTCAGGTCGTCGAGTATGGACTATGCTCGGCAAGGGTCCGGAGTGACCAGGATTCGGCCTAGAACTTAGGCCCTATATTATCAATTTTTATTTTAAGGTCGTCAGGTGTGGATTACGCTTGGCAAGAACCCGGAGAGGTTAGCTCAACGTCCAGGGACACTGGACCAAGGTCGTCATTTGTGGATTACGCTCGACAAGAACACGAGGAGGCCAGCTTAACGTCCAGGGACACGGGATCATGGCCGTCAGGTGTGGATTGCGCTTGGCAAGAGCCCGGAGAGGTTATGAATTTGGATATCGACCCAGAGAGGTCCTGGATTCGGTTGTTGGCTATTGGATAAGGATGGTTTGGGACTCGGTTGTCGAATTCGGATGGACATGGAATTGGCTCAAGCCTTGGTTATTGGATTTGGAACTGGATATCGACTCGGAGCAGTCAAGGATGATCTACTCTGGCAATATGGCTATAAACTTTGGATATTGGATTCGGAACTATTCAAAACACGCCTTGTTATCACAAGGCATGTTTTGGGGGGCAAAGTGTTATCCCATTTTTTGGTCAAAACTGGAATATCGACAAACTGGCAAGGAATGATGGAGGTCGGGATTTCACTCATGGTTCAAGGATAAAACTCCATTCGGTATCAAGGGTTTAAAGTTACATTCGGTAGTGTAAAGTAAAATCACATCCGGCCTTCCCTTAGTTCATTCGGCACTCCCAAGTGAAGGTCATTCGGCACTCCCAAGTGAAGGTCATTCGGCACTCCCAAGTGAAGGTCATTCGGCACTCCCAAGTGAAGGTCATTCGGCATTCCCCTCTCACCACCGAACCAACTCCACTTCCCCTCCTACCGAACCAAAGCCAGCCTCCACCGGTCCAGAGCCTCACCGGATCGACAAACCACTCTCTCCTACTACTGGTCCACCCACTGCCGGTCCACCATATCCATCACCGGACCGGCACTCCTCCGAACCAAACAACTCCAGAGCCTAGCCGAACCAACTCACCTACCACCTACCACCGGTCCAAGACCATGCCGAACCAGATGTGCCAGGCCAGATTGCAGCAGCCCAGGCCCACCAGCAGCTATATACATCCAAGACCCCTGCCCCCAGCCTCACTCTATAAATAGAGGGGCAGGGGTACAACAATGGCAGACAAGTTTGAGAGCTCAAACCTGAAAGAAACTTTCAAACAACTTTCATACACTTGTACTACAAGCTTTGTACTTGTAATCGGATTGGAAAAGGAGAATAACATATAAAGTGGACATAGGCACATTTCGGCCGAACCACTATAAATCTGTGTGTCTTTAATAGTTTAGTCCCTGCTTTTTACGTATTTGCATAAACCACCTAAATCACTACGAACAACCTAAAATCAACTAAATCATACAACTTGGAGCTGTTTGCCCATCTTTTGTGCAAACGTATTTGAGTTATTTGCTGAGATCTGTGATTTGTGTTTGAATATCGCTGACTTATATTCATATACTGGTGCTTTCACGGTATTGGGTGTTTGCGGCCATTTTTTACGCAAACAGAAATGCTGAAGTATTTAAATTCAAATTTGCTTTAAAAATAACTTTAAAGGAGTTTATTGTTAAAAATGTTTTAAAGAATTTGAATTTAAATTTGAAATTGAAATATGAAGTAATGTAAAATTTGATTCAAATTTGGATTTGAATCTTTGTTTAAAAATAAATTTAAGTTTTATAAATTTAAGTGTTTGAACTAAATTTGATTGATAATGTAAAAATTTAAATGGTTTAATTTTTAAAAGAAATTTTGTTTTAGCTTTTGTAAAATTTCTTTTTTAATAAAATTATTATTTAGCAATTAAAGGTTTGAGATTGAATTTAAACTTGTTAAAGTTAATAATAATTTAATATTTGTATTTCATTTAATTATTAGGGTAATTAAATAAATAATTAATTTATTTAATAAATTAATGAAATAAATAACTACTTAAAGTAATTAAGGGTTAATCTTAAGGGTTTAGGATTAATTATTCATTGAATAATTAACTTGTAATTTAAGAATAATTAATTAAATGAAATTAATTTTTAATTAATGATTAATAATTAATTAATCATTTAATAATGGATTTAATTAAGTTTTAATTAACACTTAATTATTTAATTAATTAGGGATTAATTAATGGATTAATTAATGATTAATTAATTTGTAATTAATAATGATTTAAAATAAGTTAATTATTTTAGAAAAATAATTAATGAATTGTTAATAGTTAATGAAGATCATTAACTAAGGATTATTTAATAATTAATTAATGTGATTAATTTTAATTATTAATTAGATTAATTAATTTAAAGATAATCAATTGTGTAAGTTATTAAGTATAATTACTTATGTAAGTAATTAAGGAATTTATTACTTATTAATTGAGTTTAATTTGATTAGTTTAAGTTAATTAATTTAGTTTAATTAATTTAAATTAATTGTTTGATGATTTGTGAAGTATAATTACTTAATGTAATTAAATGAAGAGAAGTTACTTAGGAAAGTAATTAATGAGTAATTACTATATGTAATAAATTGAAGGTGATTTGTTGATAAAAGTAATTTGAGTATAATTACTTGTAAACTAATCAAGGAATTAATTAGAGATAATTAATTAATGAGTAATTAATTTATTTGGTGAAGTAATTAAGGGTAGATAATTACTGAATGGAGTTAATCAAGGGTGATTAACAGTTATGATTTAAATAAAGATTATATTACTTAATGTAATTAATTTAATTTGAAAATGTAATTAGAAGATCATTAATTATTATAATTAATGATGTAATTAAGATCGATTAATTAAGATTAATTAATCAATAATAAGTGATTAAAGGTAATTAATTTTAGGTAATTAAAAGGAAGTAATTATAGGTTAATTACTGTATTTGGTTAAATATAATTAATTTGAGAAATTAATTAGTGTATAATTACTTGAATGTAATTAAGGGTTAATTAATCAGGGATGATTAATTACAATGAATCATTGGATGATGATTAATTAATTGATTGATAAATTATCAATAGTAATATGAGCAAGTTGATATTGGTGAAGTAATTAATTTAATTTACTTTAAATTAATAGAATGATGTAATTAATTTAATTCATTTTAAACTAATTATATTTGGTGTGATATTAAATCATGGCTTATATGGATTGGATAGTGTTGTTTGCTTTGGATGGTTAGAATCTCAGATATGAGATAGATAATGTTGAGTGATTTGGATGCATTGGTTGCATTGTGATGTTGATATAGATTATCTTTTTGAATAATGATAATATGGTTTATCTGATATGATGATAATATTGATTATCTGTTGTGAATCTGTGATTTATCTATCTGGATATATAGATAATTGAATTGTTTTAAACCTTTAAAACAACTTGGCCTTAAAAGACACGCTTTGGATTTCGATGAGACCGGGATCGGGTTTCCATATTTGGATATCCGAAAACCACATCGATCCAAATTAACGATAGGTCGTGAATCTTTTGTAAAAAGTGAAGACTCGAGGTGTAAGGGCTATACGTCAGTATAACTCTGTGGGTGATTCCGTAATGAGTTTGACGGAATAGTACTTATAGATTCGAGATGGTGATTTAGAGCGCAAGGGTTATCGTCGTTAACTCTGAGGGTGATTCCAAAATGAGTGTAACGAGATAATGCCTTCGGTTTCGTTCGAACCCGAAACGAACTTGTATGGATTGAATGCTTTCAGAACATCGTCAGGTGGACGATGAGCATTCTAAGAGATGTGTCCTCTAAAGGTAATCGTAGCCTCAAGCCTCATCAACCGGGAATGGCTAAAACAGGGGAGGTGCAGCAAGGCTTCGTGGGTAGCTCCCACTGGAGAGCAAGATTGATCCCTGTCTAGAGGTCCCTTTTTATTCGGCTTAGTGGGCAGTTGTTAGTGTACACCAACTGCGGGGTTGTCTTGTTCGGAACTGTTCAGTAAGGAATGGGTCCGGCTTTGTGTTGCAGGGGAGCGGGCGTACTCCTCGGTACGTTGATCTAGGCCACATACTATGACGGGCAGTACCTCAGTAGCCCTGCCATTGTATGGAATCCAAAATCCAATAAGTACCAACGGTTTTGATTTTATTACCCACTTTTGTGGCTAGTAGCTGGAATTTAATAATGTAGCAATTTCGGCTATTTCTTATTTACTTGAAAACCCTAGACCCTATTATAACATCACTGGATTTCCTATCAAATGTTTTGGTTAGCGTAAGGTAAAAACTTTTCCATGTTTATGTGTGGGAAGTCTTACGTGATACCTTTCTTTTAAAAATAATTTTCAAAATTAAGCAACTTTAACCTGTTACTCACACCAGACCCATGTCTGACCCGGAGTTTATCTTTTGTTTTCTTAAACTCTTGAGTACTCAAATTTTTACGAGTAGCCAAGGGATTCAGGTTAGCTTTGACGAATATTGGAGGATTTATGGAGCAGGAGGCTTCTACGTTAGATATTAGTATTCTGCTGTGTGATCTGTGATTGTCTCTGAGTTATATTATGTTGTAAATGCTAGACAGGTGTTTATAACTATCTAGTATGTGTTGTATATATGTGTACTCTGATAGTGGTTGTAAACTATGTAATATTTTATATTATTAATATAATTTATTCGTTCCGCTGTTGAGATTCTGATGTTGTGTTCTTCTTTCTTCTCTTTCTTTTCTCTTTTCTATCCCTTTCTTTCTTCATGATGATACGACTTTTCTGGAGAGAAAAGTCGGGTCGTCACAATTATAATAGTGTCTATTTGTAAAATAGACTTACTTTTAAATAGCGTTAAGGCTTTTCATTTTCCACCTTAACACGTAATAGTCCCAGTAGTCCATCCAATATCATAGTCCCTCCTGATCGGGAAGCCACCAGAGCATACCACACGGGCTACGGGAGAAATTCAAACTCGTGCAAGGCGCGATAGGGTAGGTGACACGGCACTACTAGGCAATGCCAGAGTAGATATACCAATTACGCTTCCGGGTCGGTGGTAACGCGTAGCCCGCAGCTACCGCCCAGCTCGAGCCACACCCCAAATAAAATCAAAAGTGGCCACCGAAACAATCCAAAAGTCAAGTATAATATCGAAGGGATGTGTCCGATCAAAGGTGCTACCTTATTAACCCGTTAATCGCTCCCGTTTTAGCCACCTTATGCCAACTCACGGGAGTTGGGTCCACGTATTTACCTTACAGGAAACGCCGCCACCAACCTACTTCATTCTGGAATCTCCACCGCGTACACGGTTGTTAAAGAGGTTTTCAGAGTTGGCAGAGAGTATGACAACTTCCGATCCCGGTCTCTTTAACAACCAAACGTTATTATAACACCGCGGTTATTTCCAAATAATTTATACTTTAAAACCAAAATATATATTCATTTCAAAACCATAATATTTCGATATCATTTCTTCTTTTAAAACCAAATCAATATGATATCACTTTTATTTCAAGTATATCTTTTTTTTTCAAAAATCATAGTACTTTCAGATATATATTCCTTAAACCCATAGCTTCGAAACATGTATTTTAAATATTTAAATGGTTTAATAATAAATTACTTAATAAAGTAAATTAGTTTTCAAATTCTCAAATCAATTCCAAATCAGATTTAAATTCCCAAATAAACCATTTATATTTCATATATTTCAAAGTTTAAATATTCCATCATTTCAAAACTAAATTTTTTATTCATACCTATATATATTAAATTCACCTTACTATTATTTAGTTTTGAAATACTTACTTGATAAATCAAATATCAATTACGTAAAAATTTAAACGTTGAATAACAAGATATTCTTTCAATTAAATTAACTTGATAATATTCTTCCAGTCAATCTAATATTCATTTAAATCCTCAAATCAAAATCAAGTTATTAATCATACCTTTTAAATCTTAATTTATTTATATTTTAAAACCAATTTCGAGGATAATTCTTAAATACTTTAATTCAAGTTCAATTTTGAAGTAATTCAATTTAAAACCCATCCCATATTTACCTTCTAACTTATTTTCATTTAAGTCATTTAAACTTAATATATACAATAGAGTTTAAATAGATACTTACCACTTTATATAAAAGAAATCAACTTCCTTATTAAACCCATTTTATTAATCCTTTTATACATAGCTTAGATTTAAGAATTTAACTATATATATATATATAAAGTAACATTTAAATAACATCAAAATAAGTATTTATTAAACCGTATTTTCTTTCCAGAACCATAGAAAACCATTTCAAAATAAAATTTTTATATATATACCGTGGTGCATGTATATAATTTTCTATCCTATGGTCAAGTGATACGGATATTTATCATTTCAATCCGCAATTTAAAAATAAAATGCGGTTGTATATCATTTCAAACCACAATCCCGAATAAAAAGAAATGCATGATAACTTGTAGTTTATATAAGATAGAACACATCATCCATTCATCCAATATCAGTCATCGACCAATTTATTTCAATCATCATCAATTTAAACAAACATCAATATATGGCATATACAATATAACAGGAAATAAATGATGGTTATTAATTAACTAACAGTTTATATTCAAAATAAATTTATTAACTGTTTAACTATCAGTTTATATGCAAATAAATAAATTTAACTGTCAATTTATATGCAATAATAAAATTAATTAACAGTTATATTAAATAAATGCGATTTAACAGAGATGATGAATAAAACATGCCAAACAGTCATAAATAAATTTCTACTCATATCTAAAATCAATTTAAAAGACATAGGAAATTTTAGAAATTGTGAGTGGGTTAAAACACTCACATTTTGAATTTAAATCGAATTTAAACTCGATTTAAACCCAAAATTTCGACGGTCTCCAAATCTGTCCAAACCAGCTTCAAAACGTCCGAAATTTTATTACGATCCTAACAAAAAAAATTCGCGTGAAACGGAATTCGTATGAAGAAGTTATAGCGATAATTGCGAGTTGAAACCAAAAAAAATAAAATAAACAAGAGAACACAATCACCTTCAATACTTGCCACGTCATCAACACGTTTCCTCCCCCCAGATCTCTAACGAGCACGACACCCATTTTCAATGGTCAACTTCGATTTTGACCGTACGCCGCCCCCACCTCAAGCGTCAAATGACCAAGCCGCCGCCACCAATGAACTCGCCTAGGCGAGGCGCACGCAACCCCCCAGGTCCGGTCCTCCATCTCTGCCGCCGGCCGCCCCTTATTCGCAACCCTAATCGATCTTCATGCTGAATCCAACCGTTAAAACGACTTGCAACCTGTCCCGATGGAATCCCCTTTAGCTCTCTACAATACCCAGAAGCGATTTTCCGATCTGACGAATTTGTGTGACGACGTGATGAACTGCCGCTACTTCATTAATTTCTTCTGGTCAAACGACAAACCAAAACGAAAAACGAGTTGTACCAGCAGATTACGTATTTCGAGAGCTTTAACATATAATTTTTAGAAATTTTTCTGAGATGTTTGAATTTTTGACTTTTGATTTGGATTGAAACTGGATCTAGGGTTTGCAGCTATTGGAAAGGAGGAGTTGAGGGAAATGAACGCATAAAGAAATGAAGATAGATAGAGGCTAGGGTTTATAATTGGGTTTATATAGATAGGTTGAAAATTTGAATAGATGGATCTGGATAAACAAACGTGCTAACGCTAACGTGGCCCAAAAAACCCGTTCTGACCCCGGAACAAAATTGGGTAAACCCATATATCGAAATAGGTATTTTAAAATATTCTGAGCGCGATGGAAAAAGTTTCATGTCCAAATTCGATCGTATGAAGAAGTTATGCTGAAATTAATATTTTCAAATTGATTTCAATTAAATCAATTTCAAGGCGTTTCGCGTTCGTACGATCAAACGACAAGTCTGATTGCTACGAAACTTGAAACCCTACAATAATTCACTGTTATGGATCCGATGAAACTTGTTTTGTCGAAATCCGAGTCCGTGACCAAAATGGCTATTTTTTATATTAATTAAATAAATTTAAAATAAATAAATAAAATCCAATTTTATACTTACATTCTACAATTTACCCATTTTATCACTTTTAAAAATTCTTAATCATTTAAAAAAAAATCCAACAAGTTTAGATGTCAAATTAAAGAAGGTAATTTATAAATTTCAATATAAATCCTTAATTTCATAAAATTCCCAAATTATAAATAATATCCTAAAATTCCGTTTAGTTAAATAAATAAATTAGTATTCCATTCATTCCTGTCAACAGATGGATTTAAATATTGGATTCCAAATTATCGCACAAATTTCTCACATTATCTTTATTTCAAATAACGAATTATCTAACTATATCCAATCTCATTTAATTGCAATTTGTAACGACCCGTATTTTACGTGTCGATAGATCGTAGAATTCACAGGTCGTTAGTGTTGTTTGTGTTGTTTCTAGCCTGAGTCGTATAGGAAGTTAACTCGTGTGGTTAGTGTTGAGTCGTGACCGACTCATAGGTTGGAACGAGTTATTAAGGTCAGCGACTTAGAGGTTAGTGGTTTAAGTCGTTTGACCGAGTTATGGAGTTAACTAGTGACCGAGTCATAGAGTTGCCGACTCATAGTGTTAGGGACCTAGTAGTTCAGACCGACTCATAGAGGTAGCGACCCATAGGTTTGGCCGAATTAGCGTGTTGCTGAGTCAGTAGAGTTAGAGCGTTTCCGAGTTACGACTTAAGTGGTAGCCGACTTAGGAGATAGCAAGTTATTGGGTTGGTTTGACCTAGTGGTTAACGGCTTAAGGTGTTGGCCGAGATAAGAATGTGACTGACTCAAGTGTGGCCGACTCATGAATTAGTGGAAGTAACGACCTAAGAGTTGCCGAGTTATACCTTAAGTCGTAGGCGAGTTAATGGTTTAAGGGGTAGTGGCCGGCTCATAAGATCAATGGGTTATAGGGTTTGGCAAACTTAGGTGTTGCCGACTTAAGAGGGCGACCGACTCAAGGGGTGAGCGGCTTATAGGATTAGCGACTCAAGGGGTGACCGACTTAAGGCTTAGCCGTGTGTTGATGAGTCGGTGAGGCCATGGGTCGTGAGTCATTTTGTGTGTTGGGATGAGTCGTTTGACCGAGTTAAGGATAGGTCGAGTCGGTTAGCTGGGTGGTCCTATGATTAGTTAGAAGCTTGAGTCGTGTGTGTAGAGTTGAGTCGTCATACGACTTAGGACTTGGGAGTGTTAGCGGCTGTGTGTTAAGTCGTTGGTCATAGGTCGGTTAGGGCTTAGGTCGGCCATAAGAGTGAGTTGTTGAGTCGGCAGGAAGTGTTAAGTCGTTAGGCCGTATTGGTTAGGTTGTTGAGTCGGCAGAGACTTGAGTCGTGAGTCGGCATGTGTTCTGGGTAGGTCGTTGAGTAGTAAGGTGGTCTAGGTCGTAAGCCATGTGGTATCTCTGTTAGGTCGTTAGGTCGTGTACCTGTTGAGTCTTGGAGTGGATTATGTGTTGGGTCGGCAAGGTTAGGTCGGCAAGGTTAGGTCGGCGGCGACTTAGGGACGGCCGAGATAAGGGTTTTCCAGCCTATAAATAGAGGGGTTTGGCTCACTTTTTGGCACCGGTTTTTGAAGCAACGAAGTGCTGCCATTTTGAAAGCTCGACTACAGCATTTCTTCATCTTCTTTTCTCCATTACAATCTAGTTCTAACATCCATCCAAGATCGAAGATCAAGATCAAAGATTCAAGGGCAAAAGTTGAAGATCTTCATCCGTTCGAGTGAGATTTCATCGATTGAAGCGAAATATTGCCGGATCAAGCCTTGATCTTCGCTGTCCAGATCTGGAGTTGATAGTTTTTGAGGTGTTTAGGTGATTTGGTGAGTGGTAGTTATCTCTCACGCGGACCCAAAGGAGTATATTGGATTGGTGGTTTGTTGGAGTGTTGTAGATAGTGATTTTGTGCATTTTCTTTAGATCCAAGTGTAGATCCATTGTTTGTGAAGATGTTTACCTATGCAAGTTCATTTATTAAGTTATAGAAGCAAAACCCATGTTTTATATTTGATAGATCTATGCTAAAAACCTATGATTCATGCATGTTAGATTTATACTCATTTATTTACGAAATTGCCATTATAGTTAATATTGCTCATTAGATCTTGTTTGAATGATTGATTGTTTGAATGTATGATTGATTTGATTGTTTCCAAGTTAGCTAGTAGTTGATTTGGAACAAGATGATTGAAGACGATTCGAAAGCTAAGTGGAAAGGCTCTTGAATGGTGAAAGCTGTTGGTGGCATATGACGCGGATGTGGAAGCTCATATGTATGGATTGGATGATGTTGAGATGGGACTTTTCCATGATGCAAGGAGGCAAACCATGATGTTGAGTTGGGACGGGTCATGATGACGTTCCAAGCACGGGCTACGACGACGTGCAAAGTTATGTTGATAACTCGGTGATGCGATCCGGGTTGGTGATAATGGTTAGCTTGAGAGGCGCTTGAGCTAGTATGGAAATAGTCGTCGAGGAGGATGACTAGGAGGCTGAGATCTTATCGTTGTTGAAGGTTCTAGCATGCTCAAAGCAAGAGTACGTTGGAATGGGCTGCGACGATGTTCCAAGCACGGGCTGCGACGACGTGCTAGTACTCTGGGTAGTTGCGAAAATTCCTAGGCACGGGCTGCGACGACGTGTGGAGTTATGTCTAGAACCGGGGTTACCATTAGCCCTTGACGGATGGTCATTCAATTAACGGTGAAATCAAGGCAATGATAACAGTGATAGCCAGAGTCATGGATGGTTGATTGTATTATCATTCGGTCTCAAGAGCAGTGTTTTCTGGGTGCTTATCTGATCTTGGTTTAGGCCTTGGGGGTTTGTATTTGGAAAACATCGCCCTTGACTCGAGTGGTTATTGCTTTACCTTAATTATCTCCTATGTTATGCTTGCTTCTCCTTAGTGTGTGTCTGGGGGCTATCACTGTAGAAAGAGGTGGAGTGGGATGGTTTGGTTCCTATTCCTTTTATCCTTTATGCTCTTTTGGTATGTTTGGTAGTTAATTTACTGCTCACTAAGACTTTGTCTGACTCAAGGTTTTATGTCTCCTCTTATTACCTTGGGCTGTTCATCCATGTTGGGATGGGCAGACTAGGTAGCAGGTGACAGGTGCTGTTCTTGGAGATCTACGCTGATGATGACGAAGACGAGCAGGAGGCTTTGCATATTAGTTTTCTTACTATTTGTACTGGGTGTTCCGCTGCTTGTATATATTCTGAGTGCTATGTGGTGAGGCTTTGATGTATGGATTTGCTTAGATGATTGTATCAAACTACTGTGATGCTTATATGATGATTTCCTGTTATGAAGCTTCACTATATATATTTCTCTATTGTATTTTATCCATGCGCTGTGAGTTATGCGATAGAGTTTCTGTTTTATTTTACCCTGACTATCGTCCATGGCTACCTGGCACGCCTTTCAGCGCATTATTTCCTTGATATGGTGCGGGAGTCATGGGCGGTCGTCACACAATTAAATTCAATTATTAGACTTTAAGTTTCCATATAAAAAAAATCCTGGTTCCCATTCTTAAATTCACTATTTATCATAATACCATCCTGGGTACCATTTATTTTAGTATATATATCCAGATACTTTAACATTTTCCAATTGTTTATCTTAATTGCATAATATATTTATTGCAATGGTTTCTGATTTAATTGAACGAACTAAGTATATAAATCATAATAATTGTTGTAAAACTCTCAATCCCACATTTATAAGTTTGTTATTTCCACTCAAATATTATAGATATTTACAGGTATAGGTTTTTATTCAATCATTATTATTATATATATTAATTAGATAAATTCACTATTTAAGTCCGTTTTAAATTTATTACCAAATACACATTTACCTTTCCCATCAAATTTGAATTCCATTCAATTAATATAACAATCACTTTCCCATTCACACCTTATTATCAACCCACAATTATTGCAATTCATTATCTTATATTGATTTTATACAATTACCATTAACTTTACATTCAACTTCTATCCAATGTATATTTATTCATCAATCAATTCGATATTTACTTTTCTTTCCTTTTATTTGATAAATAACCTAGTATACATTTTCATACATTCATTTCATTACATTCATTTATGGGTATTGCATTGAAATTTAATTTATTAGCTAATACCAACATTATTACCATTAATTTCAATTGGATTCCCAATTTTATTCAATATCCTGAATAAATAACATATATATTAATCAAATCCTTACATTCGTTTTTTTTCATATTCCATTTAAATCAAATCATCATTTAAATGATTTTAATGAATTGGAATTTCATTCAAGTCGTAAATTATTAACTTGCAATAACATGATTCCTTAATTTATTCCAATTACCATTTACACTCTTTTATTGCATTTAAATCAATTTAATATTTTCATTAATTTCTCATATTAAAATTTTATATCCAGGTAAGAATCCTTTTTCTACTTAATTCAATTTGGATTTTATTCAAATTTCTATAAATAGGTTTTAAGTCACCATTTACATAATTTATTTTAGCCTTCATTTTAACATATATTTATCCCCATTATTGTTTCTACAAAAATAAATTACAAAAATCCTATCAAATAAACAAATTAAATTGTCGAAATATACGGGTCGTTACAACTACTTTATTTACTTACTATATATTGCACATGTAATTTAGATAATATTCATATTACACAATCCTACGGTCACTTTCATGATTATATTCTAATTTTCCCCTCGATATAGTAGAACTAAGTTTTAAGCGTGCCATGATGGGATAGCTTAATGTATATTAAAAAATATTGCCAGCTGAAGCAGTGCATTTTATCGGAATGCACTAAAGTAGAACTAATACAAAGAAAGAACCTGTTCATATATATCACTTCTGTTTTCTAACCAAGATTTTGATTTCCAAATATTTTATAATATTTTATACCCTCGAGGTAAATATGCATCTAATTTTAGTTCTAAATCAAGAGAAATGACAAAACTTAGAAAGTGATAGCTAAGTACAAATAATTGAATACCTGCAAGTATGGTAAAATTCTAGATATGCACGTTCATATATCCAATGCAACACTACATAGTAATTTAATTAATGTGTTGTTTCTTAATCTTTTGATATTGACAGTCTTAAAACTAATGTTGAGTATTTATGATTCAAAATCAAATTCTCTATAATTCACCTCTTTTAGCTTCATCAAACCTTGAAGATCTTAGACATTATGTAATTTAATCTGATATATAAGGTAAATCATGTCTATTTATTAAAGTAAATGAAGTACGATGCAAAAGGCTTGAAATTTTTTAACACATACATGTGCATGACTATTTATTAATTTTTTTATAACACTCTTTAATCAAATAATCATTCTCAGATTACTATGCATTCTCTTGCAAGGAAGCTGCTTAGAACTTCCAACATGTCCTCAATCACACAATCTTGCAAAACGATGGGTCAACTTTTCAGAGAAGCTATTTAGAACTTCAGAATAATTGATCATTAGTAAAAGTTAAAGGATGATGATGCCAGAATGGAAGAAATCTTAAGTGAAACCTTACAACTAACACCACAATCAGTCGAACTTGTAGCATATAGTAAAGGAAAAATTGAACATAGTTCTCTAGCAAAGAAATATCGAATTCAGTTAATCATAATATGCTACTTTGCAGGCAGAGGAGAAATATATGTTTGAGAAATACTTTACTATCACAGTCTAACACAAAGAAATATTACATTATATTATAATAGGACATAATTATTATATGAGTTTGAATGCTGTAAATTATTAGGATCATCTCATATAAATGCAGTTATAAATTTTGAAGTGGCATTGGTTTTGTTTTCATTTATTGGCACTTATCACTTTCTACCATATGCAGCTGTATTTATGACGCTCGATTACTGAAACATCTTTAATTTGCCTTCTAGCTTTTCATATAATCAATGCATATGCTTTTACCTTTTTGTTTGTTATTTAGATATCATAATTCTTTGATGTATCTTATTCAACAAACTGGCATCACAATTTTTTCTAAAAAGCGCAATTCAGGTTTTCAAAAATGCCTATAGGGAAAAAATTTCTTTCATTACTTTTGTAATACCATAAATTATGAATCTAACAACACATTATATATGCGATGTGTTTGTTGATGTAAAATGGATAATATTTATATATGTTAATTATCTGTCAATTTACAATCATTATTAAAGTAAATTCGGTTCTTTCATTTCACTTCAGTATAATTTAAAATTGGATAAAGGTAAAATAAAGTCGAGATATTTTTTTACAAAGTGGAGTACTAATTAAGAATGTGGGTGAAAAATAGTTGTCCTTAATTAGCATTTAGTATTAACATATGAGATTCAAGCTCAAGGTATGGATACTACCTAATCTTAGATAAATGAATCAATTTTCATTAGTATCAGTGTTGTTTAATCACTTCACATACGGTGGCATGTTGTTCTTAAATTACAGGAATTCAATTAACCTCACTCCTTATTTAACGAAAATAAACGCATTCATGGAACCATCTTAGATGATTTAGTTAAAGGCTACAAAAATTTCTAGTGGTAGTTAACTTGCATTGTAATAAAAAAAATTAGAGTTATATGGGTAAGAAAGCATGCGACCATAGGGCCTATTTTTTCTTTTCTTTTTCATGGTTTCTTAATAGTTTTTCATATCATGTAATATACTATAAACATATAAAATAGCATGACGCTTGATCAATCTATATGTAAATCAATCATAAATAAAGTTAGACGAGTTGATGCTTCTCAATCCATTGTGGTATTTGTATTCCTTAAATCAATAATATCTCAGTAACATTTATACAAGTGCATATCGAATGTAAATAGATTATTCGTGAAACTATGTTGAACTTAGATTACATATAGTTGATTTTTATATCTTAAATATATGCATTGTTTGTATAGTAATAAAATTATTACTATTATTTGTTACAATGTATGTAAATTATGGAATGAATATGGTTTTATGTTGTTTTGTTTAGTCCCACGTCATGGAATTGGTTAAGTCCTTTGCTCTGAAGCCTTTATATAAATGAGGCTATGTAATGTAAATACATATCAATTCTCAGAAATGAATAATATATCTTTTGTCTCTCTCTCCAATGGCTTCTACTTTCTCATTTTATAACACGTTATCAACACAATCTCTAAACAGAAGGAAAATTTCAGATCTGATTATAAATTTTCAAAGCGGTAAGCCATTTCTAATCTGATTACTCAAATCTTTCTGATCTCTTTCTATTAATTTTATTTCTTTTAGATCTCATTTTATTATTGATCTAATTATTCAGATCTGAATCTATTTACATATTTTATTTTTGTCCATGTATTTTAGATCTCGTTTTGTTGTAGATCTAATTTTTCATATTTCATTATATATATATATATATATATATATAATCTCATAGATTTTTCTCTATTAATCTTATCATTTTAGATCTCATTCCATTATTTGGTTAAAAAAAACGTTTTCATTTTTAAAATTTTTTTGTTTGGATTTTAGTTTGAATGAGAACCATAGAAATGATTTCATGGTTTATATTTTCAGAAGAAATATTTCATTGTTTCTTAGAGAAACAAATATAAGGATAATACGTATCTAGAAGATCGTATTAAGTTTATATAAAAGAATAGGAACCTGAAGTTCATATGTGCGAAGGTGAAAGATTAAAGTTTTCATACGCTGAAATAAAGCCTTGAAAAAAAATAAACGAGCAATTCCAGAAGAAGATATTAATATGTCCAGAAGACATAACATAAAAACAATATGTTAGAAACAGGTACTTTATTAACAAGAAAGAGCATATATTTCCATGATATGCCTCATTAAAACCTTGCAATCCCCCTAACCTAAAACGGGTGCCTTACAAGGAAAAAAAGTACATATCACTTCCATATATTAACGTTACAACACTATAAAGACGGATCCAAGTTGTTGAAACATATGGAGGAGTTGAAACAAAGTATAAAATGCACTCAAAACCATCCGTAGTAACAACTTGGTCAGCTGACAAAGATAACAAGACTACAAGCAAAATAAAAAATGCAAAAGGTCAGCCTTCACGAGGGAAAGGACAGAACCTTCATAAAAAAACGCGATGAAACTTCTTTCTCGAGTGGAAAACAAAATCATGGGGAGAAAAAGCAGTGGCACAGATCTCGAGAAGGTAGATCTAAGAGAGTTGAATCAACAAGGAGACATTAAAAGCTTCGAAAAAGGGAAGCCAGCAGCATCCAGAGGGAGGATGGATAAAATCAAAGGGGATGCTGAGGTTCCGAAGGCCTCATGACGATGTTCCAGTTATCGAAGATAAGTCTCGTATCTCTGCTTACTTCTTGATTCTTGATTATATTCTGCATAAGAATTTTAACATCTTGATTTATCAGGATGCTTCTAATAGATGTTGGCATTTCAATTCCTCTGAAGATTCTGTTGTTTCTCTGGCACCAGATGTTCCAAATCAGGGAAGTGAAAGCAATGTTGGTGATTTGGCTAATTAAAGTTTGATTCTTGTTTCCTTTACTTATGCATTCCAGAATCTAGTTAATATTGAAGTTGAGATTGAAATCTAAGTTCAGTTTTTGCATGATATTTTCCAATAATCTACTTGAGTACGGGCAATTGAAAAAAAGATGGTCTCTGTCTTCTAATTGACTTGAGCATAAATTGCACTGTTGGTCAATATTTGTGTTCCATCTATTAATATGAACCTTAGTTTTCAATTTGTTTTGAATGGCCAGTAGAGCACATGTTGACATTTTAGGAGCGCATCCCTTACCCCATATGATCTTTGTCCAAGAATGTTCTGAGTGCTTGTTTCTTAGGTGATTCCATGCTGACTTCAATGTAAATTGTTCATTGTTACTGGGGATCCAGCTCCAATAGTCTTTTTCCAACTGAGATTGAATGTTAATATTGTGTATAGTTTAATGGTACTGAGTTGGAACATAATTAATGTTTTGTTTCCATTTATTGTTAGAGATCAAAATAGATACTTTTTTGCCATATCCTCTGACCATTGACATGGCATTCCAGCCTATTTTATCTATTAATGAGGATCCATTGATCCAAGGATCAAACCATAAGCTTGTAGTATTCCCATTGACAATGTTTTTAGTAATGAAACCTTTGCACCACTGTCTTGCTCGAAGTAAGGTTTTCCAAGTATATGATGCAGTAGGGTCTATGGTAGCACTCTAGAATTTTGCATTTTTACAGTATTTATTTTGAATCCATTTAGCCCATAGAGTATCACATTTGATAAATTTCCACAAAAGATTGGTAGCCACTGCTTTAGAGATATCTTCAATTTCCTTATACCAAAGCCACCTTCAGTTTTAGTTCTACACACTTCTTCCCATTTCATTTGGTGAGCTTTAGATTTCCATAAAAAATTTGCAAATAAAGTATTAATTCATTGTGTAACTGTCAGTGGGAACTGTGTGAATTGAAGCCAGAACTACAATATAGGGTGAATTACAGTTTTTATTAATTCAGCTCTGCCACTGATGTTTAACATCTTGTTGTGCCAACGATTAAACTTTTTGTTTATTTGGTCTATCAACCCACCAAAATCCCTTGCTCTTAATTTGTTATTCAATAAAGGTATGTCTAGATAGATTATTGGCAGATTACCAATGTGAACATTAAAGATGCTGGCTATCTGATTTTTATTTGTGGCCCCTTTGCTAAGAAATAGAGTAGTTTTTTAGGGTTTAACTCCAGCCCTGTTATGTTATTCAGATTTTGAAAAACATGCTTGATACAGATGGAATTTTGAACTGTAGCTTTGGTTAAGATCAGAATGTCATCTGCATAAATCAAGTGCGTGATCAATGGTTCTATTTGGTAAATGGGGTTTAAATTACCTTTGTGAAGTTCCGTGTCCAAGTTAATAATCAAATATTCCATAGCTATGGCAAACAGATATGGTGAGAGGGGGTCACCTTGTCTTAAGCCTCTTGAACTATTTATGAAACCATGTGGCGATCCTTCTACTAACACCGAAAAAGTGGGGGTAGTAATACATTCATATATGAGATCCACAAATCTGAGGGGGAAATTCATTGAGATCAGCATATGATGAATAAAATCTCTATTAATTTTGTCATACGCCTTATGCAGATCAATTTTCAGACATAAATTGTTAGATTTTTTCGTGTTGAAACCTCTAATCATTTCTTAGGCTAGAAGGGAATTATCTGTAATAACTCTTCCAGGGATGAATGCATTCTGGTTATAGGAGATAAGATCATTCATGAGTAACTTCATTCTGTTGCATAGAAGATTTGCAAGAATTTTATAAGACACGTTACACAAAGAGATGGGTCTGAAATCAATCATATCCACTGCATTTGGTTTTTTTGGGATGAGACAAATAAACGTATGATTGATTTCTCTAATAATTTTCCCTGACTGTAGAACACTGTTCATAGCATTCCATATGTCATATTAGATTTGCTGCAAATGAATTTTGTAGAATTTATTCCATCCGGACCAGGGGAACTATTGTCATTAATCTGGAAAACTGCATTTTTAACTTCTTCAAGAAGAAAAGGTTTACAGAGATTTACTTTTGCATTTTCCGATAGGATTTTCTTGCAAATTATGTCTGGAAATTGTAGTTTGTCTATAGGCAATGAAAAGAGATTTGAAAAATATGTTATGGCTGCTGAAACAATTTTTTCTGATGTTGAATACCAAGATCCATTGTCTTGTAGAATGAGATTATTCCCTCTTGGTGGTTTAATATTATTGATTTTCGAGAAGAAAAACTTTGTGGGTTTATCTCCTTTAGTCAACCAGTTTATTTTCATTCTTTGTTCATTATCTATCGCAATATTCCTCATTATATCATGTATCTGGTCATTTTTCGTGCAGTATTCTTCAACTAGAAAATTGTTTAGAAGTTCTCGAACTAACTGCTTATAGATATCATTTGTTTCCTCCTTTAACTTGTCTAATACTGAGTATATATTGCTTTTACTTGATATCCAGATTTTCAGTTTAGACTTCACAGTTTTCAATTCACAGAGAAGATTGTAGAGAGAATTACCTAGGAGTTCCTGCTCCAAAACTGGCTGTATGATGTTCTGGTATCCTCTTTGTCAATGCCACGAGTTATTATACTTGAATGGTATGCACCTTCTTTTCATATTCTGATTAGATAGTTTAATCGTGATAGGAGTGTGGTCGCTAATGAAATGATTTCCAAAATTTATACCGTATTGTTTGAACTTTTCAGACCATAAATAGTTTACAAACACTCTATCAATTTTGCTATGTGTAGAGAAATGAAGGCCTCCTCTCCATGTATAGAAATTATCTGAGAAATCTGGTTCAATTAGATTTGATTTGTTTATACAGTCCATAAGTTCTTGATCACCCATATCAGTACAAATACCATTATTTAGTCTTTCCGTGGGTTATAAAATTGAGTTAAAATCTCCTGCCACTAACCAAGGCAGATTAACACTCAAAGATTGTTCGATAATATAGTTCCATAGGTCCTTTCTCCTTATTGCATCGTTGTGGCCATAAACAGAGGTACATATCATGCTTAGACCACTAGAATTATGCAGGATACCAGTAATGTATTGATCATTCGTGTGAAGTATAATATTAAAGCACTGAGTGGAATCCCAAATTATAAGAATACGACATTTCTGACCGTCTAAAATATTATGTGAGAATTTCCATTTAGTTTGGACTTTATTCATGAAACTATCAATATTATTTAAAGAGAGTTTATTTTCAAGAATGCTAATAAAAGATAACCTGTTGCCATTCAGTAATCTCATAATTTCCCATTGTTTGGATGGGGCATTCATACCTCTCATGTTCCAAAAGAGGAACTCCATCTATAACTTGTCTTCAGAATTGCTACTGTTTTCTAAGGGAGTAGCACTCCCCAGTAACTTTGCTTTTTTCGAATTTTTGTTCTTTCCTTTTAATTGATTCACCATGGTATGCCATGCAGGATTATCGACCACATCTGAATTTGCTGAAGCTTTGAATTCAAAAGGGGTTTCATCTGTCCTAACTTTTTGTGTGTTATTGGACGTGGAAGCTCGAAAGGAAGTGGTGTTTTGTTCTGTGGAATCAGGCATTCTATCCTTATCGGATTGGTCTATGCACTCTTCACTGAGGTCGCTAAAGAGAACATCTGTGTCTACATTCGTAGGTTGTACACTTGAGTGTAGTTCTGTATTAATAATTTTTGAGCTTGAACATGTAATATTATTCAAATCTGCAGAGTTTGGATGGACTAACTGAACTTGGTCTGATTGATTTTGTGATGTGTCTATATTATCAGTGCTTAGAGGATTAATATCTTTTGATTTTTCTTGTTCTGAAAGTTCAAAAAGTTTCTAAGAGACAGGCGGTGTTTCAGTGATATTATGACTATTGATACCTTCTTTCTCCGTAGTATTTCCATTGATATCTATCATCATGTCTGAGTTATCCTCATTTGAAGCTACATTACCTGTTTTTGGCTGCCACACTTTGTTAAATTGACAGTTAATCTCAACGTGTCCAAAACTTGAACAGTTCGTGCATAATGATGGTTTCCATTCGTAGCTCACTTCTTGCCATATCATTTTATCGTCTTTGGTTAGTATGGGAATTTTATTAGGGAATTTGAATGAGTTTTTTATTTCAACTAGCACTCTCGCATAGGCTATTTTGATGATGCCTTCTGTAAACTTATCCAGTCTAATTGGGGAACAAAGGACTGAAGCAATACGACTAATTCCTTCTTCTGTCTAATAATCAAGGGGAAGGTTAGGGAGTCATATCCAAATCGGGATTGAGTGAAGAAGTTCTTTATTGAGTTGCATTCCCAGAGACCATCTTTTCATCATCATTAACTTTTTATTGTAGAAATAAGGACCTCCTTTCAGGATTTTATCACAATCTTGTTTTTTGTTGAATTTTATCACATAGAATCCATTTTCCTTGGTGTAAATAGAGAAATCATCTTCTCGTTTCCATACTCTAAGGATATACTCTTTGAAATATGGATAATATGGTTTCGGACCAACTACATATACCACTTTAGCGTTGTCCTATTGCTTTTTAGCCTTTAACACCACTTCTTCTAACATTTTGGCACATTGAAATGAATTTAATTCACAAGGTTGGTAGAATTTCAGTGGGACAGTGATAGGAATGTTGTTGCCTTTAACCACTTCATTCCAAGCCCGACTGGATGTGGTAGAAAAATTCCACCTATTCGGAGCAGATTTGTCTACGGTTTGGGGAGATTGGGTATCATTATTATAAGATGAACTTTGGTTAAATTTATTAGAATTGGGGACAGTGGGTAGACGAGGCAAGTTTACAGATTTCTGATGGAAATTTCTATTTGCAGTAATACCAGTTTGTGAATTAGACGAGTTAGACGAAGCGCGTTTCCATTTACGACGAGTCACCATGGTAAAACCGTCGTTACCATTATAAAAACAACATGTTGGAATAACATTACAAATATGGTAAAAACTATTTCCTAGAAGAGAAATAGTATTATGATTCTCATGTTCGAATATAATTATGAATAGTCCTCTTGTTTCATTGTGTTTATTTAATATTGGAGACCTGAAGTTCTCAAATAAAAATTATACATATACGTTTACATTCCAAAAAAAAGGATTATATATCAAAACTCAAATATATAAATTTGAGATGTGAAGCTTTGAATTATTAGAAAAGCTAATTCAGATTATGGTAAATTCCAATTGCAATCAAACCTGAAGTTTGATAATGAAAATAAAGTTGTACCATTTAGGATCTAAAGTACTAAACAAAGACTTTATTTAAAGTAAAACTGGAACCTGAAGTTCTAAAAATATTTGCCAATGGTATTAACTACTAAACCAAATAAATGTATAGAAACTTGTTCACTCCATAAGTAGTGATAATAATATATTAAAAAAAAGTTTCCAGAAGAGATTTGTTGATATATTTGGTGCTTTTACTAAACCAAATAAATACGTAGAAATATATCAACTCTCCTACTCTCTTTCTTTTTAATTAAAAATAAGGTATTCTAATAGAAAATTTATTACTTAATTTTTTTTCCTTCTTCCATGCATCCAACCGCCTTTCAAAAGGTAAAATATAATAGATCAAATATAATAGATCTGAAATAATCTTAAATCCCTAAATTTCTGAGATAACTTGTGTTGATTTGAAGATTTACATGTTTGTTTTGATATATTTGGTAAAGAATTATGAAGTTAGTTTTCTTATGAAAATAATAATAATTTGGATCTGAGATGTATAGTTGTTTATGACTATGAATGATACAGATAGATTTGACATGATGTTTATTTAGAAATTCAGATTATTGGGAAATAAAATTTCAATTTAAGATATTCATTTTAATTTTATTATTGAGTAATATTGAACCTAGATTTGAGATGAAATTGTGTTACTTTAAGTATTGTTTGTTCAATTGGTTCATATATATTTATAATAAAATTATTTTGTTGTGACAGTAGTTATATCCTAGACCACGTAAAGGTTAATTGTAGTTATTTTTATTATAAATGAATTAATTACAAGTGTTATGGTAATAAATTAAATTATTTATTATCATAAATACACTAAATGCAATAATTATTGTAAATTAAATGGCGTTGTATGTTTGTGTTTGGAATAAGAATTGACGTATGATTTACTATTTGATGTATTTATTTTGACAAGTAATATTTTTTTGTAACGGAAGAAATAGGTTTAACAACAACTTAAAGTTGTGCAAAGAAATTATTTTAATAGAAGTTGTATAACTCAAAGTACAAGACCTGAAGTCTTGAATTATGAAAAGATTTCCTGATAAACTTTACAAGCTCGAATTCTTGTCAGTATTTTTTTTAATTTGTCAAAATGTACAAGTCTTGAATTAAGAATAGACTTTTATTCTATAATAATGTGGTACAAAAAAGAAGAAGTTTACACAGAATTTGAGAACCTGAAGTTCATAACAAATTAATGAACTTGAAGTTCATGAATTAGAAGCCCGAAGCTCTATTGAAATTATGTAAAATGATAAGGTTGTACTTCCTAAAGAAGTTAAATAAAATTAATAAATAATCATATGAGAAAATGAGGCTGCATTCAAGAGATTACAAAAATCCATTTACCTAACAAATGGTGCAACTTTTGCACAGTTAAGTAGAATATATGTATGGGCTACATATAATCTCTGTCATCTAACCAAACTTCCACACATTTTCCAAGCAGGGTGTCCCTGCTGTCTAAAAATAGTTAGCATTGATTCAGTAGAATCTTGCTCAATGCCCTCATCATTTCGCATAGCACTTTCAAAAGATAAGTTCACATGGTTACTGAAATAATGAGAGAAAAAGAACGAGCTTCTTCTTCGATATATGATTTGCATTTCAAACTTTCA
This sequence comes from Allium cepa, assembly GCA_030765085.1. Classification (NCBI taxonomy): domain Eukaryota; kingdom Viridiplantae; phylum Streptophyta; class Magnoliopsida; order Asparagales; family Amaryllidaceae; genus Allium; species Allium cepa. The sequence continues at coordinate 907,664,343 of CM060940.1, forward strand.
ACTTGTGCTTATTGTCTCACTTTTTTTAGATGATTTAAGCACATGTTAAGAATAATTATCATAAAATTTTATTACAAGTAATTAAACTAATATTTAACATACTCAATATCAATATCTTTCAAACAGATACATATTTCATCCATATTACATAGGACCTCGAAGACATACTTCAAACAGAATATGAACAAGTAAATGCTTACTACCTTATGAAACATGATTTAATTTTGCTTACTTTAACAGACTATTTTCCTACTGTTTAGGCTAGGTTTGTTTTGTAATTAAAAACTATATCAAACTTTAACATTTTTCTTTTGTTCATTAGTATCCTTTTCTGTTTGACCCCATAGTGCAACACCTATTTGTCAACTTTTCCAGTGATTCAAGATACAATCTAAAGTTGAAATTGTAGCGTAGTGAGGTTTGATTCAGAATTTGGAATCATGAAAAATTAGAAATTTGAGTAAAAACCTGAAGTCTTTGGGCATAGCAATTTCATCATTTGATGATTCTAACAAATGTGACCCTTTTCATTGTTTCCCCTTTTGGTTAAATAGTCATAGGGGTGCCATATGAAGTCATCATTATGCCCAGCTATTCAATACGCGTAACCGACTAAGATAATTTTCATTTTTTCACCTGAAAGAACATTGAAATAACAGTCCTAGATTTTCTTTTGATCAATAGCTCTTCTTGTGCAAGTTCAGTGTAAACCAAATTGATGGATATTTCGTTTGGTACTTTCTCCTTATCATGGAGGTTTATGGATGTTATTTACTATTTAGATATGTCTACTTAAATAGTGGTTTTTTACCCATGGTTGACAATGTGTACTGAATAAAACTTTGTAGTGTTTTATAGTTTGAATTTGCTTTTCTATTATGCTATACTGGCCACTATCTTTCAATTAATATCAATCTATAGCTCAGATAAATACTTGATAATCTTAACCTCTAAACCATAGGAGTAATGTTGTTAGAAATATTCATCAAAATTTTGACAAATTATGGTAAATTGAAGGCCTATAAGGAGGAAAAAGAAATGGATATTGTAAATTCAGTATGAATTGTCTCTAAGCTTGATTTCACTAGATGGTGGGTTTGTACTAAAAAATAAAACCACTGTCTCATGATTTCGGTTTACCTTCTGATATTTGTTATTGTATTCAATTAATGCTAAACCTCTGTCTATAATTTTTTTGCATTGATGAATAACATTTAAAAATATTTGTGATTGTTGACATGAAGAACATATTTCAAACTGTTTTACAAACACTGTTCGACTTTATACTCCACTTAATTGGTCAATTGATATGTTTGGAATAATGGCAAACTTTCAGTCTTAATTCAATAAAATAATGTCAATGCTAAGAATTAGGCAAAAAGGATGTACAAATTTCTACCAAGTACAATTTCCCTATAAATTTAATAATACAACTGAAAATCTGATGCAAAACTACATGTTCATTAATATTGCCTTTACATTATTCGACTACTGATTCCCTTATTTTATTAACTGCTAATATAGGATTATCTAAATGATGTTTTGCTTCTTCTATTGTTAGCTTGATATTTGAGGAAGACCTTTATATGTAGCATTGGAATATTTTGCGGACATAAGAAAAGAACATCAAATACTTGACGACGAAGGCATCGCTCGGGTGGATGTCATTGGACAGCTTACTGCCTAAGTTTTGGAATTTGTTGGATCACTAATCTGGGTAAGAAATCAACTTATTTAATAGTATCTACATAAAATCTTATTCTTGCACTCCTTTCTAAATAGATACAATTCTTATTGATCGGAGTAATGTCCACCGTTAACTAATTGTATTACTTTACTGCCCCGTTAGGGACATAAGCCGATGGAAAATTAAAATTTTCTTTTTTTCATGTCCCAAACCAATAGTTTAGAAGGCAAGCTATTATTGTTTTTTTTTTGGCAAAGCCAGCCGGTTTTATAGTGGGCCGTCCACTTTTTATTACGAACGTAATAAAAATTGAAGTACAGGAGTAAGGTAAAAGCACCTTAACTACTAAAAAGGAACAGAAGATACAGCACAGGTACTTGACAACTATGTCACAGCAACTAACAAACAAAAACTAGCACTTCTCCGAGGAGGGAGAGTCACTGACAACACCAGACAACAATAAAGGGGCAGACCCAGAAAGGCCAGCAAACGGGCGGAACCGGAGAGCAAGACAGTCATAATCCACATCATCAGTACAGTAGATAAATGATCGATCCCAGGCTGGATCAGCAAGCATGGCAGAATTTGAAGTCGTATATAGACCATCCATTTCAAGTACTATAGAATCACCAGATTGTTTATAGCGAAGGCATCTAAGGTCCTGTTGATCATCAGATACAAACCGAAAAAAGGATCCATCAACCGGGTTATACCTCATATCAGAAATGGGATCAATCCAACATCCTTCGGGCACATCCCAAGCAACAGGAGGCAGCAGCGTGGAAGGGTCTGGATCAACAATGACAGGAACAACACACGAAACCTCTGGAACAGACGGAGGAGATACCAGGGGCAAGGAAAGAGCATTCAGATCAGGCAATATAGCCTCAGGAGGAGGATAAGTATGAGTGGGAGGGGCAGAAACCTTTGGGACCCAGATCCTACGACTGGGGCGCGGCAAAGGTAAATTCGGGGCAGCCACGGATGCAACTATATGATGACAATCAATAGTAAGGTGTCCAAAAGAGTGATAGTGGGTACAAATATCTGGGACCCAACCATAGCGAACCCTAACATCGACAACATGACCAACAGCAAGTTGTACGGGAATAGAGGTTGGGAGGGGCTTAGCGGGAGAAATCTCAATAAGCGCCTTCGCAAACATCAACTTATCTCGCGCCACCGTATTAGAGTCAAAACATTTCAGTTTCCCAACATTACAAGCTAACCAATTCAATCCAATAAGTGGCTGGAGAACCGAAGGAATCTGAGAAAAATATACCCAAACTGGGATAGAAAAAACTTGCTCTCGAGCACACGCCACCTTAGATGTCTAGGGGGTAACAATAAAAGGCCTTCCATCAACAAAAGTTGGCTCCGCTTCCAAGACGTGCCTACGCTCCTCAGAAGAAGAAAACTTAAGGTAGTACATCGAATCAATCAACTTCACATGCAAATCACCTCGAAGCTTCCAAACCCTCCGAAGCACCGAAGCCGCCAATGTAAGTCTATAATGCGAGTCCAGGAAAAAACCAACCAAATAGTCCGCCCAAAAATCCTCTCCAGCTTGCAACACACTAGGAGGAGGAATCATAACTCCATTTTCCTCAACCACATCAAAATCAATCGGGATGTAGGCACGCACATTACGGGGCAAGGACGTGAACAGAGAAGACCACGATTTTGAGGATTGCATCGAAACATCAGCAACAAGGCTCGCAGTGGCAGCGGGAATTGTAGCATCCGGGTTAATTACTGAGACATTTGGAGCATTTTTCGCAGGGGCATTTACACAAGCATGTGAAGTGCGTTGACCACAACAAGGAGAAAAGGAAGAATCTCCCCCTTGGACATGAACAGCGGCACAAGCAGACACAACTGGAACCATAGAGGGTTCGTGTCCAATAGCCAAAGAAGATTTATCCACACCACAACTCAACTTATTCGACAAGCTGGACACATGAATACACGCGGCCGAAAGTGGCAGGCCGACACTCGTGGACACACTAGTGTCAAAATCACAGGAATAATCTGGAGAAGAGATTAAGGGAGGGAACTCCGAGTGCGAAAGGATTGCAGGTGGACGCATTGACATAGGCACCGTTGGCTTGTAAACACGGCCTGACCGAGTCGATGACGGAGAGAAGGGGATGGATTGGTGAGGGGACGGAGAGGAGAAGGGCATTCGTTGTGGAGAAGAGGCGCAGGCAGAAGAAGGTCGGGGGGAACGATGACAAGGATCAGGCGCGAGAAAGAAACAGCTGAAGCCATAAATCGGCAGAGGCCATTAGCCTTAAATGTTTTAATCACACTTATGAATTCATAGAATTCCAAGCTATATAATTCCAAGCCTTAAATGACATAGAAACTATATAATACCAGTATTTTAGCTTACATAGAATTCCAAGCTATCGTTTTAACATTTTTACTCGACCAATTCTCACTTTACTTTTGAATACTACCATTAAGAATAAATAAGACATAAAATGTGTAAAGAAATGCAAATTTAGGTATGTAATATGTAACAGTTATTTATTTTCCCTACAGAACTCCAGAATGAATCAATAATCTTTATTTAACAGCTAACTAGTGGAATAAATCAAAGATGAGAAATAGTGCAATCATTTCAAATTTAATTAACATACTTATATAAAATAATACGTACTGACATGCGTTCGTTATTTCACAAAATCATGAACCCCATATGTTTCATTCATCATAATAATCTAGCCTTTAGCTTTTAAATTTAGTGTTATGGCAAGCAAATAATATATCTACATGTACTGAAATAAGTATGGAATCCTTATCAAATGTTAAAGATAACAGTGACTGTTTCAAAAACTGCCATTGAATTTAGCAATGCATTTTATATTTTGTAGCCCACTAACTACATAAATAGTATTCAAGTGGTGTATATCTCCATACCTCCAGCACCATGCTTCAAAAACATTTCCAAATCCCACATTGTTCATTTACTCTATGAAATAACATTAGAAGCATATATGTTCTTCACTATAATCAATATTTTGATCAAATATCATAACTCCTTCCAGTTTATTTCTAGAATAGGTTACTATCAATGATGATTAAACATATAGTGATTACAAGCTAATATCGTCACTATCTTATTAATTTAAGTTAACATTAAGCTAACATCGGGACATTAAGAAATTAAAAAATAAGGTTAACACAACTAAATATATGTCACGGTTTTCCTGTTGCATTATAATAGGATTCTATTTAATCAACAAAATACTGTATTGGGAAACATTATTTTTTGATACTCGTTAGTGCTATTTTATAGGATCCATGCTTTTTAATGCTTTCGTATTTCACCAGCTTTTTTTACCGTTAACAAGTCCACTTTTCCCTTTTAACTCTTTCGCCTACATATATGTTTAAGAGCATTCAGTCCTATTACTACATCGACTTAATAAGGATTGTGTACTGATTTCAATACTTATATTTAATATTCTAATTGTATTTCTAATTCCTTACTATAAATAGTATATTCTGCTTATTTTTTCAAATAATTTAATTTTCTAACCGCAGCAGAACAATTTTTGCCATACCCGTGGATGTACATACATGTGAAGCTTACGTATAAATGCCTTATGTTCAATAAATTGCAAGCTTCATAAAACTATCCCCGTTCTCCATTTTTGGATTATAAAAATATTTTATAATCAATCAAAATGTAACTAAAATGATTGACTGAAATGGATCATATGACTGTTGTCATGTTTGAAATGATCATCAAAAGAATTTTTAATTTATGATTTTCTTACTATAGAAACTATAATGAATCATTGAATGAATTAATTTGTGTACACATTTAAATCCATTTGATTTGCTAATTTATATTGAATGTTCAATTTCTTTACATTGTCCTTTGTTTCCGTAATGTATCAGCAAACCATATATTATTACCACTTCTTCATAACTTATGTATCTAATATTCTCATCTTTTATAAATTAGGAAGCCATACTTGGTGTTGCTGAGGCTGAAGTAGGGGAGACAAATGTGAAATGAGGAGGAAAATATCTTGCAATATTGGAATGTATGGGAATAGGAACACACAAAGGTAGAATTTTAAATTTATTTATTTGTTTATGTTAAAAATCATAGGTTGAATTTAAAAATGTAAAAGCAGACTATATTCTGCTTTGCCCCTGAAATGGAAAGATTGAGTTTTCTTAACGAGTTAAATTTGTTGGAAACATATAAGAACTGATATTGACTTCCTTCTTACATTTCTTATTAAATCAAATTTAAAACGTACTTTACGGAAAAAAGGTGATACATAATTCTCCCATGTTTACTTTCTCTATTAAGATTAAAGATTTCCGTATCACACGGTCAGTTATTTCTGTAATTAACAATTAGTTGGTATCTTAAAAATAAATATGTGTCATGACTCATGAGCTGTCACTAAGGAGTTTTTGTAGTTGAAAAATAATTGATTTTTATTTGTTTATTTTTAATGGTTATTAAACCATGTATTTTATACATGTATACTGTTTAAATGCAAGCAATAGTAATATGATAATCCACTGAAACCTAAATCATACCTAAGTTGGGGGTGTGTATGGTTGGGCTCTCGGTTCCAAGACTTTTCTTCTCAATACGGTTCTTTTACTTATTTTCAGTCTAGATATCCCAACATTGATCTGAAACAACAATTATATTGCAAACTATTGCATAGAATGTACTTCATGTAGCTTAACCAAGTTTTGACACAGGATTATATAAAGCTTACAGTGTTCTCTGTAGTGCTTCAAATCACATTTTTCATCTATATAAAGCATTCTATAAATTAACATTTATTAGGTTAGACAAGCACCATTGTCCAAATGGTTAATTGATTCGGCTTTGGTGCAAGAGGTCACAAGTTCGAAACTTGCTTTCGAACGTTTATTGACATGGGATTTGTTGTCCCAATAATTTGTTGTATATAAAGTACCATTTCAAAAAAACATTTATTAGGTTAATAGGATGATCATGTTTCAAATACACTAATTTTGCTTATAATCGTAAAGAGTCGTGATTAATTTTTATGTACCTGATTTACTTATGACACTACATTTAGTTGGTTATGCTTATCTTTAGGTATTTTTGAAAACAAAAATTTGTCTTCGATAAGTCATGTAATGAAGCGGAACTTGGAAACTCAATCAAGTACACCTTTAGTAGAAAAAAATTCGCTTATATTTTTACCTTAGCTATGCGATTATGTAATTTTTCTTGGATAAGTCATGTAATAAAATTTTGGCAATTTCCATGAAGCCAGTGCCCATTGATTTCTGTAAAAGGTCAATTATGATTAGATATTAAACCATTTGTAATAAATTTAAGTAATGTGACAGTATACGTTAATTGATAACAACACCAATATATTTCTTTGAGTTAAAGATTCAATTGAAAAAACATGGATAACCACCAGAATTGAAAAGCTTTCTTTAATCTATTTTAATAATTATTTCTTCGAGTATATATAAGTTAATCAAGAAACTCAATTTGCCTGATTTCCACTTTCCTCACGGCCAACTCCAATTATTTGCCCCTATTTTGATTTATACAGTTCAACCATATTTGATAAACTAACTGTAATAAGCTAGATCTTGATCCACCTTTTAATACATATTCGTTCTTTAACATCTTCAAGGAACATAGGAATTGATTGAAACTGTAAACCACTAACAAGGATAAGGGAACTTAAGAGTACAGATGTGAGCTATTCAAAATAACTTTGGACGAACATGAGACCAAGTTTATTATTTACACTAAACATCACTACAACAAACAGGACCTTTAACAGCGTTTTAAAAACGCTGTAAAAGCTTTTAACAGCGTTTTTATGTATGCTGTATATCAACATGCAATTAAAAGTCAGGGATATACAATGACAAGAAATAAACGCTGTTAAATGTCCTTTTTAACAGCGTTTCCCTAGTGTCATGAAATCTTTTAACAGCGTTTAGTTGGGTGCAGTTAAAGATCTTTCTTAGCGTTTGTTTAATGCTAAGATAAGATTTTATAGCGTTTTTTCAATGCTGTCATATTTATTTACAGCGTTTCGTCGTTGCAATAGATTATGCTTTATGTTTTTAGATACAATTTAACGACATTTTTAAAACGCTGTTAAAACTTTCAACAGCGTTTTAAAAACGCTGTGGAATGTTTTAACAGCGTTTTAAAAACGCTGTTGAAAGTTTTAACAGCTTTTTACAAATGCTATAGTTTACTATTTCTGCATTTCCCCCTTTATTTGTTACTTTTCTATATACATCGATCACAATTTATATACCAACACGGTTAAATCAATACGCATATTTCATAATCAACATATATTAATTGCATATCTCATAATCAACATGTAATATTACATAATCAAAATATACAATATTCTTACATCAAAACATATACAATTTCCTGAACATTCAACCGCCTGACAACCTCTAATTCAATCACCGACACTTCAAAAAAACCACCTTCAGCTGGATCAAATACCACAAAAACTTGATTTATTACAAACAAACACAAATAACACGATCCAACCACTATCCTGCTTCAATCGTCTACCGTCTACAGCAACTCCTCGTGCAAACTGCACCTCCATCTCTTTCAAAGCACAACCTCCAACCCGACATGCTTTTGTTACAATTCACCCACCTCCTGAACATTATCATCTCATCACCACACTTCAACTCCATACCCTCTGCATACTTCATCAAAGCAACAACAATCAAGCACTTCTTACTTCAATAACTCTGATACAATACAATACCCAATAAGTACAACTACAGATTCAATCTCCATTACATAACTTCTTCACCATATTCTCAGATCAACCCGCAAATCTGCATGCATCTTCCTTCCTACAACCTTCCTCTAATCTCCATCTCCTCAAACACAAAACTGCAGCCATCAACAATTGCTCCACCTATCAACACCAATTCATCAGCACTCCTCATCTTCAACCACCAGTAACTCTTACTTGATACCCACTATAGCCCACTTCTGTGTCCCCTGTGCACATCAAATGTGCCCACCAAGAAAAACAAAAACAAGAAGAAAAAACTCAATCATTTGCCTGAATGAACCCACTGCCTTCACTACTCAATTCAAACTCCTCCATCATCTAACCTATAGCCATCACGGCAATCCCCTACCTCTGCAGCAAACCACCTCAATCAATCCCTCCTTTCGACCATTGCAATTAACATCCTACTGCCTTCACGCAAAACAAATCACCTTTCGGAACTCACAACCAAACCTTCAATTCAACTAGCAATTCGACCACCCCATTGCACCACTACAACTACTCCATCACCGACTCCTTCAATTGTCATCTCAGCCAGCAACACATCAAACCCACAACAATTAAAAAATACTTTAAGATCTCTTATGTTAGAAAAGAAATATATTTCATTATCAAAATATATTTAATCCGTTTATTCCTAGACTTTTTTCTCAGTATTATTTATTTTTCTATTAATAAGTTGTGTGTTAAACATAGGTTTCTTGTGTAATAAGAATTTTGGCAAGTTCATTAAAATGTAGAAATGAAACCAAAGAAATAAAATTTATGGTCTCAATTTTCAGCTTCCTGTAACCTATAAGATATTTTTATTTTATTTTACTGGCATTTTGTGATTATTAAACAGGGAAATGAAATATTATAAAAAATTTGTGAACCTAAACACCCACCTAAGCTATAAATTTGATAGAAAGGAGTAGATGGCAAGAAACATAACATGTGAAACTATATGAATATTGTAAAAATAAAATTGCAGCCAAAAATATTTACGAAATTGGTCTGCCAATTTTCTACCATGCTCTTCTTCATGTTTGTAAATGCATATTATGTTGGAATTCAATAATAATCAACTTTTAATCTAAAGCATTTATGTAGCAGTCCAATTAAACCCCTATCTTGAGAAAAATGATCACAAATTCAGAAAAGCTTACCAATATGCAATACGCTGGCTTCTAACAGATAATGGTGGAAGAGCATGTAAATCAACGCGGATATGATGTTTAATTTTGCTCTTTGGTATGCTTATAGCTCCATCAAATATGACGATCGCTTTTGGCCCAGTTTCCTTATAATCCTGTTACACGTTATTCATTGAATTAAATGCATTGCAAATCAAGAGCATTTTTAAGTAGAATTATTCTCTTATAATCCTTATATGTGTACTACTCTAGAAGTCTTTCCATGAACTATTCAAGCAACAGGAATAGCACTTACTGTAGTTCTAATTAAATAAATACAACTACACTCACTGTTGCATAATACAAATGAACCATTAAATTGCACAATGATACCTTATAATTCAAACAATTCATTTGAAATAGCCCACTAAAATTTTATTTGAGCTTGTTGAATTACGTTGCATAATGTAGTATGTAGAGTAGAGTTTATTTTAAATCAGTATAAAGAAATAAATAGCAGATATCCAATTAAATGATAAACATTGAGGAAGTGCTATTTTACAATACTTGCGATTAAAGGGTGAGGTGGAACATGGGTGGTTTGTACAATTTATGTGAAGCTGCTATCTTGCTACAAAGCAAGAAACAAAAATGTTATAACTTATATATAAAACAATGAAATGGACCAGAATGTTTAAACAATTTATAAAACAAAAAATGATGAGGAAACTGATTTCTATAGGTCTGTTAACATACCCATTCCGATTTGACCTAAAGCTTCAAATCCACTTTCACATTCATCACTATATTGACCTTTTAGCAGCTTTAGTCTTTCATTGATGGCCAAAAGGACAGAGGTAACTCCTGAAAAAAAAATTAAATTGCTTTACATCTTAGAACAGCATCTAATGAAGAATACCTGATGTAGTGTAGAGAGGTTACCGGATTATAAATTAAGAAATCAAAAACTGTACAAGTGCTTGACTGAAGATGTTAGAAAAAAGTATCTATACAAGCTTAACTTGACAGTACCTGATTGTATTAGTCAAAATCTGAAGCAATGTAGTCTTTAACAAGTATTGTGAGCTATAAGGGGATTCCACCAACTGTACAGTGAACATTAGTATTAACAGGAGTCATTTTGAGGCAGTTATGATATGTATGCCACTTGGTTGATTATGCTGGTCAATATAGGACTTTGTGCTATAAATAACATGTACATCTCCAGCAACTTCTTGAGCAATAATACCCGCAGCAGCCACAAGAGAGTCCACGATATTTAACATATCAGCACTATAAATAACCAGAGTGTTCGTAACCATAGTCTGATATTTTACAAATAGCGGTTCAGGTATAATATAGCCAATTGGGCTGTGTATCTGAATCGGCCCACATAGAGTTGCACACTATAAATGCAACTATATCATGTACAAACTGAAGCAATTACAAACTGATTGAATAAAAAGCAATTGTTATTGTATATCAATTCTCTTGCTAAACATAGTTTTTCAAATTCTCTATCATGGTATCAGAGCTGTTTCAAGCTTAACGGCATTGAAATCAGATTTTGAAGAAAGAAAGAAGTCAAGATATCATCAGAGAATTATCATCATCTGATATCTTGATAACCCATCAGGTATATCTCATCATTTGGGTTACATAATTGATTTTGCTTATTAAAACAGGTGCCGTGCCAAAGAAATCAACAAGTTTCTGACTGCAACAAGTTTTTAAGCAAATTCCAAAGCAAGAAGATTCGGAAAAGAAAAACAGATATCAAGAAAGCAATCAAAGGCAGAAAGAAAGTAATTGCCCTGCCAAGAAATCATCAGAACACATTCATCATTTGATTCTGGCTGCAACTAACCTGAGCATACTACATCTGAAGCAATCTTGCAACTGCAAGTTTCTGAATCATCAAGCTAGTTATCTCTTTTATTGATTTCAACACGGCTGAAGGAGACACCAACTCAGCAACCTCTGATAATATCACCAATCCTCAGCAACAAACTGCAGAAGCAGCTGGAAAGTTGATCAAGTCTGTCCTTAGCCCACAAAGTCAACTTATCACCATCCATTTTGAAGAAGATAATCATCTTCTATGGAAACTTCAAGTTGAAACTGCAATTCAAGGATATAACTTAGTTAAATTTCAATAAACGTAATAGTTTATTTAGTTTTATAAAACTTGTTTAACTTAGATGATTTTTTAAATTTATTTAGTTTTTTAAAAATTAGTTAACTTTTTAAAGAACTTAGTTAAATTATTTAATTTTTATAGAATTAAAACTTGGCCAACTTTTGTTTCTATTTTTATAAACTTATTTAATTTTTTAAAACTTAATTAACTTTTATAAACTTAGTTGTTTTTATAAAACTTATTTAACTTTTATAAAACGTAGTCTACTTAGTTAATTTTTATAAACTTAGTCAACTTAATTAATTTTCTTAAAACTTGACCGAATTTTATACACTTTTTTATTTATATAAACTTATATAATTTTTAAAAACTGAATTAATTTTTATAAAGTTAGTTATTTTTATAAACATATTTAAATTTTATAAGACTTAGTTAATTTTTCTAAATTTAGCTAATTTTTATAAAACTTTGTCAACTTTGTTAATTTTTTGTAGAACATAGTTAGTCTATATAAATTATTATAAAAATTAGTGTACTTAGTTAATTTTATAAAACTTTTTAATTTTTCTAAACTTAGTTACTATTTTATAAATAATTTTGCTAATTTATCAAATTATCATCAAATTTGTAGTATATGTCTAAATATCACATCTGTTTTATAAATAAACTTGCCAAGCACCATGAATAAAACTAGTCTAAATATCACATCTGTTTTATGAAGGGAAGAAAAAAAGAATTATTATTTAAGAGGGTAGTTTTACAGTTTAAAGTATTTAGTTTCCAAATAATCAAATACCATCGATAAAATATCTCTTCCACTTTGGTGTCAAGATCACAAATGATATTTACTTCATCATACCGTAAAAAGAAATGCTTACAAATTTTCATGAAAGGGGCGAAAATTTTCCAAACAATCAATGAGAGATCATTTAAACTTGCAACGTCAAACTAGTTTCAACTATCACGATTGAGACATTGAAGAGATTTATGGTGACATGTTAAAGTCACGTTCCTTGTTTTTTTGGTTTCACACAATTTGGTTTTGTAGGCCTACAGTATAAAAACATTACTAACTATCGCTTTGATGAGGTGAATATGATTTGCTTTAATATGATCAGAAACATAAAAATGATAGGAATCAAGCATCTTTGCATATGTATGCATATCATCATGATAAAAGGGGCAATGATTCTAGAGAAGCTCTTCTATAATCCAAAGTTCCAAACTGAAATCAAACTATAATCATTTTCAGGTAATCTAATATGATAACAAATCATTGAAAGGGTATTAAGTTCATTTCAGCGTAAACAATAAGGGGGTCTGTGTAAAATTAATTTTAGAAGAAACTAAATAAATAAATAAATATGAAGGGTTTTGCTTACCTAGGTCTTTGTTTGAATCCCAGTTGTATGAAGATCCCAGAAAGTACTGGTTCTCGATGTAAATAAAGTGTTGTGCAGCACGTATGGCCTTAACATAAGCTGTATGTATGCTCATGTCAATCAACAAATTTTTCCCACAAACAAGATTCTATATGAAAAAAGTAAGCCTGTTAAGTTATGATAATAAAACTGAAATAATAAACAGTAATGAAAATTAAATCAGAGCCTCAGCCATGCCTTTCTAGAAGCAATCTTTGGATCCTTTGGAAATCCTTTAGCAGAATTTGAATCAATGGAGCGAAAAATCTGAAAATGTTAAACCAGGAATTTAAAGTGAAATATAACTCATAAATTCAAATAAAATCTACACTAATATACCTGCACATGCCAAGTCTTTGGATTCATATCATCGTTTGCATAAGGTGACTCATGAACACCTAGAATTTCTTCAATTCTATCAATTTGAAGCAATGCATCATCAAAAGATTTTTTTAATTTATTTATCCCATTGCGTTTAGCAGCCTTTTGCCATCGTTCTTCAAAATTTGTTAATACATCATAAGCAGCTGGACCATCGATTCTACTATGCAAATCATGCCATGGTTCTCTTGGACCATTTGCTACAGGTCCCTGATTAGAGATGCGTTAATTGTAAATCAAAGAGTTCCACGAAACAGTAATAACACACTAAAAAAGGAGAAATTACAGATAAATTTGTCAAAAAAAGTTGATACCAAGAAAATGAAATTCACGTTGGATTAACGAAAAAATTGTTGGTATGGATAAAAATATATTTTCACAAAAATTATCTGTTAAATAGACCAGTACTAGTTTATGGTTGATTTTCATGAATTTAAAGGCCTTTTATATATCTCTTAAAACACACATCACCATCAGATTTAAAAACATGGACACAAATTACTAATAATTAAGCTTACTGCAAAGTTAGGCTGGTGAATCGTCTTTATGCTGCATCTTGAGTGTCCTAAATAAAGGGTGCTGAGGAGTATCATATCTCCCGCCACATAAATCAAGTCCGCCAACAAATGCAATTATTTTTCTTCTATAATTGCCAGCATCAGCATCAACAATAACTGTTTTTTGATGATGAGTAAATATAACTCCAGTTTCCTGTTAGGCAAGATTTTGGACGAACATAAGGCAGAAGCTTTGTTTGACTTTAGATAACTTCAAATAATTTGGAATTTTGTCAAATATCATATTCCTTCAAAAAAAATAAAAGGAGCTACAGAAATGGAAATTTCAAATTTCATACATAGAAGATTTATAGTTGTCTATGTGGTTATAAAGCCAGCATTTCAACACTTCAATAACATGTTGGACAATTTTTAGAACATTTTTGCATGGTATTTACTTCCTAACCTGAAATATATCCATCATCACTTCTTTGTCCCAACCTAGTCTCTTATGTTCATTGGCTTTATTTTTATTCACTGAACATTAAGTATCATCACTAATTAGCTTCTTAGTTTCTAGCAAATTGTTAATCAACTTCTTTACAATTTACATGATTTGCATATGATGCTTTTAGCCTACACAACATCGACCAAGGTTTACAAATGACCACTTTGATACAAGATGACTGGTTTTGATAATAATAAAAATAACAGAAAACAGAAACAGTGTTGTGTATCTGAGATGGCAGACATAAAATTGACTAATCTTGGTAGAAATGGCATATACATGCATATATTGTATAATATATTTCAATACTATGTTGAAATAAAAGGTAGCAAAACGAAGCTAACAAGTTCAATGATATTAAGAGTATCGTAATCAAGGAAAACAAATGCACATAATATAATAGAGAAGAACAACCAAAAAAGCAAAAGTTACCTGCTGTTTTGCCCAACTATGCCTTTTCCCAGCAGAACGAGGGCAAAGCAGAACTTTAACAGGAGAATGTTTGAAAAATCTACGAGTCTCCTCATCATTAGTACCCATAATACCATTCTGTGAATATACTTAGTAAGTGGAATGATAATTGAAGTTAATATACAATATCATTGAAGCAAGCATTAGGATAGCAGGGTGTTTTTTCAATATTAATCGACTACTTTCTAAGCTTTACGGTCAGTCAAAACTAGATGATACCTTCCAATTGTTATTGTATTTTGATAATTCAGTCGCCTTATGGTATATTCATACTACCTAATATATTTGGCAAGCAGCACAAAGTTCTCATAACAAAGTCCATCCACTTGTATACCACATGTGTTCTTTCACATCTATATGCCTCGCTGGAAAGTATTGAACATAAAATAAATGTATATGCTTTTTAAGCATACTAAATCAATCAAAAAGCAAAGGGATTACCATTTTATAACCCAAAAGACTTCTAGAAGTTGGATCATCCCAAACAAGAAGCAAAATCCTTATCCCTTCTTGTGACTTCCTTTTCAGAAGCTCCCCAAGCGTTATATCTGTTCCACTTGCACCATCCCTAACCAGCTTAACAGTATGAAAAACCGACCATCCAGTAATATAAATCAGCCTCCTAGCTTCAAAAATGGCTTCCACAATATCCACCCAACACTTTCCATGTGCATAATCCCTACCATCTTCCAACTTCGAATCTGGAAGACATCCATCTGGCACATTTACAAAGTTGTTTATTTATTTAATTCGTTTACATTTGAAAATTTACCATGAAAATTAATTTACATAATTTAGTCAAAGTACAGTTGAATTACCACTGCTACACACATTTACACTTTGTTTATAGTAGAATCCTTTTTGTAAACACTTAATTCAATCAACTAACATTTTTAACATTATTCATGGACAACTTTAATAACATAGACCATGGACAATCACAATTTATCTTGTGAAGAAAGCAGCAAGTGCAGATGGGAAATTAAGGGAACAATAAAAAAAGGCTTTCAAAATTCAGTACATAACAGTGACACATCTTGCAAACAATATACAATAGAGAGGGTAGACAAAGATCCTAATTTTAGAGTAAATTCATACGTTCAGATAAACGGATACCTCGAAACTAGACGACGTCGTCATAATCGTCGTTCGTGGGAGATTACCAAATCGCTATGTTGAAGGAGTGCTCTCTGATCAATATTGAGTGAGACTTAGGCAAGGAAAGCACAGCAATAAAGGGCTAGAGTTCACTTGTCGACAGTAGCAATCAATGATTTTCTTTTTTACTGTTGTTGGTGAATCCAAGTCAAGTAAATTGGGAAATTTTTATCTTAGGGTTCTAATTGAGAGATGAAATGGGAAGGCAAAAGCGGGAGCGAAGCGAAATAATCGAAAAAGAAGCGGCTGGAAATTATTTTGTGTGCCGCGAGATATTACAGCGAAGGCCAACGCCGTATGTACTTTTGACGCGAGTAAAAACAACAACCAGCACTTAAACGCTGTGACACATTGCAGTTAATAACTATTTTTCTTGTAGTGCATACAATCTCTTACTATTACTTTCTCTATTAATTGTAAAAATTGACATGAATTCCTTCGTTAATGACTTGACCTATCTTCGAATCTGAATCAATGATGAACATATCGGATACTTGACAGGACAATGGCCTTTGAATCCATACATGATACCACTAACCATTGCTATCTTTACACCTTTACAATTGTTCTTTCCTTCAAATAAGACACTGAAAGCACTCCATCCAAATGAACAACATGTTGCATTTCGCGGAAGGCAAAGCCATCGCCACTCACTGAATTATCATTCCCAGATATATATGCATGTGTGCTTTATTTCTATTTTTAAAATTTCAATTCGTTTTGAGAGTATTATATACTACACGAATATTTTACGAAGTGCAATTTTTTGTTAATATATCAGTTACTAAGAAATTCTTATTACAGGTGGATAGTTTGCATTTGTTTTGTCATAGACACACAAATTTCGAATTGCACTTCACCAAATTAGTAGTGCTGACATTTTATTTTATCTTAAAGGTTCTGACCTTGATCTAAAAAAAGATTGGCAAGTAAACATAAGTTTGTATATTTTGGATTTGTGGTTCTATTTGATGCAATTTTACAATTTATTTTTAATATTTAACGAGTCCAGATCAAGTTTAGTTAATAGGTTAAACCTACATACATAACACATTAATTTTGTCTAGATTAGTTGCAGCAAAAACAGTATTATATTCCTTTTTGTGTCATCTGCGTTATTATTTCATAGTTAAGAGGTCAATAGGTAGTATTATGTCATGGTTTAACAATGATTATGGCTGATTAGCTTTTGGCTAAAATCAAATGATGTTTATCGCATTTGTTTAATAACTATAATATAAAATGGAAAATCTATTGGAAAATCTTGCATATTATGCTACCATGATTTTTATAATGCTTTTTAAAGCGCTGAAAAAACAATGGTACATTTAGAATTATCCATGTCAAAATTTAAAATTTCATCGTCATACATCTGTCATTGTCGGATTTGCATGTCTCTGAAACTAACTCGACCTACCGAACAATATAATTCTTTATTTTGTGTCATTGGTTGCAACTTTTTGCAATCAAATGGTTCGATTCTATGTGTTAAAATGTACTGTTGTGATTAGTATATATTTTTTAACATAAATAAGTTTTATGTTAAACTGAAGCTGCCAACCCCTTACAGTGAAGTTGGAGGTAGAAATCTTCATGTTAGTTTTGAAGTTGAAACTTGAATATGTATTCTTACAATTCTTATCCTGGCCATTTGAAATGATTTTTGTGTACCACGTTATATTACAACTCCTATTAAATTTGGTGAGTAAAACTTATTGGTGGCAGAAAACTTATTTCTCCATATATATACTAAATTTCAATTGATATTAAAATTAAAAGGTAAATTCCCAACCTAAGAACTGAAAAAATTTACAATACAAAAATTGCAATTTTCTGTAAATTACAATCTTCATTAATAATATTTACCTATTTGGCATGATTAAATATTCTATATAATTAATTTTACTCTTAGAAAATGAGTTTAAAAATTAGATTTGAAAAATAATGATTAAAAGACAAACTAAAATTCTAAACAATATTTGAAATAAAAAACAAATTCAAACTACATACATGTGACTTTTGTTGCCTTAACAATGATATAAGAGGCTAAACCCTCCAACATGAAGGTTCAACTATTAAAAATTGAGGGCTTGAAGGAATTTTTAAAATAGCTGATGTAAACTTTATATGTTTGACGTAAGCTTCCCTTTGACACTTCGGTCATTTGGAAAACGCCATTGATGAATTTGGAAGATGATCAATCTATGGTGTTTGTGGTAATTTTTTTATCCTTCGGTTGGTTTGGCGCTGCGAATTGAAGAAAATGCTATTGATGAATTTGTAATATGTTGCATTCTTCTAACTTTGTAAATCTAAACCTTTAAGAGCATGTCCATTACAGTTCATAAATTTTTTATTTTTTCTTTATGTGGAAAACAAAGAAATGGATATGGTACTGTGTTAGTTCATATATGAAGATGAATCCACTTATTATTCTATGGTGCTAACATAACAGTCAGTGGGAGACAAGAGTACCAACTCATTTATGAATATCAATTCAATCTTCTCATTCATTCCAAATTTTGTTTCTGTCTTTTAATGTCTCGAATTTAAATTCAATACATTTTGTTTGGACATTGTACTTGGCTGGATGGGTATGTTTGTTGTTAATGATCATTGCTGAAGGATTTCCGATTGTGTTCTTTTTCGAATGTCAGCTACTAAAGTTGAATTTCATTGTTTTAAATCCGATATAGAATTTGTTTACATATAAAATGTTGATTTTGCTTCAATAAACCTATAAATGATGCACCGTTAAAAAATGGTTTGCGTTATGTTTGGTTTTTTAATTCACATTATAAAAAAAACGGTAGGGTGCTTTACCTTTGTGCTTTATTCGACAATGCTTCTGATTGAAATAGTTGTCTTGTTATGTGATGCTATGCATAACATTGGATATAATGGCTACTTTAAAGAATGACCCCTTAATGTTTTGCATGTTAGATTTTTTTCTCCGTTTATGGAAAAAATACAAGGAATCCAAATGTCGGACCAAATAAAATAATTGATTTAGCACGAAATGTTGATTAGCAATGATTTTAATTGATTAATACTCTTTATAAGTTGGCTAATATAAAATTTATAGGTGTTAACTGGTTTGTTGATTACAAAATTGTCTATTTTACATAAAATTAATCATACACGATGATTTGGGTTTTGTCATCTTAGTCTACATACAACATAACAAAATTATGTCACAAAAAAACCATCTATATTTTGTTATGGTATGCAATCAAATATTTATTTCTAAAATACAGAAATATGTGTATTTTAGTTTAAGTGCAAGAATTTATGTGCTTGAAATACAAAAGGTGGTGATTTTTTTTCAAAATGAAGTCATTGTCTAAAACCTAATTAGTAGAAAGTTTTCAACTACCAATTGGTTTTTTTGATGCACTTTAAGTAGTTCTGTATAAAAATGAAACGTACTTGATGCCATGACGTTTTATTTCTTCATCCTTATTTCCATATAACACTATAAATTTATAATTATGTTGTCACTGCATTCTCGCTCTATAATCAACTTTTGAAGGTCAATTCTATTGCCCGATTTTCTTTGTATTGTGTGATAAATTTCTATAAGTGGAATTTAGGAATAATAGCTGTTAGCTTCTTCAAGACATTGGTCGTCTTGGGAAGAGGAATGAGCAGCGCATAATATCCTCTTTGACAATAGATTTTTAACCAAGATTTATCTATTTTCTATGTTAAAACTTAGTTTACTATAATTTCCCATTCTTAATAACATTTCTAATCATTGCTATGTTGTCGCATGTTATCAACATTATTTTTTTGAAATTGTATTTTAGGTTAGACACTATATATATATATATATATATATATATATATATATATATATATATAATAAGTAGTAAATAATAATAAAAAGAATTGTCCTCCTCTGTATACATATATGAACATACAAACATATAATGCATACATACATTTATGTATATATGTATGTATTTGTGTGTGTATTCTATATCGATAACAATAAATGTAAGTCACGTTTGCATTTTTTTGTTTATTGATTAGGGCGTGCATGATAACTTTTATTTTGCAACTTGGTACATGCGTAATATAGGTTGGATATGTATGTACTTTCCATAAATGTGAAATGCTTTTTTACTATGATTAACTAGATAACATTTTGGTCTTATTTTAAACTAGGTGACTGCATCAGAAATATAAATTAGTTTAAACAATTTTGTTTGCATCAATAATTGGTATACTTAGGAGAAAACATACAACATCAACTTCTCTCTAATTTGATTGTGTTATGTTCGTCAACTAAAGGTTTTAGTAGATGAAAAATGTCTTCTAAAATTTTGACGTGAGGTGGTAAAGATTCACGTTTTGAGGATTTATTCCATCTGAAACATGAATGCTAGCATCATTACCTTAAAATACATACTACGCTATGTATTTCCTGCTTATTATACACAAAAACACCTTGCTCACCTGATTTTTAATATTGCTTAATGGATATTACCATATTTGATCGATCATTTATAACATTTATGCATTGGCTTCTCGGTCGTAGGAACTTTGTTGGAAATTTTAATACAAGATTTAAGGCAAATTTAAAATAATAAAGACATACAATTTGCAAATAAGGACTATGTAACAGTCTTAGGATCCCTTTTTTTGTTAGCATATTAATTTAAGATTCCACTTTATTATATATAAAAAACGCTATAAATTACCTGATTTTGTAGTAATGCAAAATGGATGTTGCAAAATTAGGTGCAGTCATTTATAATCTTCATGCAGGGGCTTATCAATTACAGGTATTTTTTCATCAAATTAAATGGAAGATATAAGGAAATTTAGGAACAACATAAAGATAAAGTTTGCTTATGTTTGTACATTTACCTATCAGTTTAAATTTTTTCCCTTTAGATCATCAAATTACATCGATTAGAAACAAATTTACCATTACTGGAATATGCACAAATTTACCGCTGTTAGAATATGCATCATACATGGCATTATCTTTTTTGTTGGAGCTATATTGAGTTGACCCTATACTCATGTTAATACACTTTATATTGACTCAATTCGTCAGTATCTTTTTTGTTTTACGGAAGATGTTCTCTATTGGATGCTTAGTGTGCCTACTATAACTGATAGTGGTTCAATTTTATTTTACATAGAACATTATAATATGCTTACACTGTAATTTTTTTGTTTATTTCATATTTTCTTACTGCTGACAATCCTACTTTATTTCCCACTTTTTTTCTAACTAACTTCAAATTATTTTTCTTTAAGTCTACAATTTGTTCCTTTTTCTCGTATTACTGTTCTGCTAACTAAATACTGGACAGGTTGTCTAACATGCAAACCTGCAAAATAGAACAATTATTGAGAGAAGACTATTCACATGATTTTCAGATTTCACGATCCATGTATGTTATACGGTTTTCCTTTAGCGATTGTTGCAAAAATAATAATATGATATTGCAATTATGTTTCATGCCAACTGATTCCATAATATAATTTACAGCTACCATTTTTGTGTGGTTTTGCAGTTAATTTTATTCCTTATTAACACATCTACCATAACACATCTCATGTATCTACATGTAATCAAGTGTCAGTTTAATGTTTTACATCCACAAGCTGCTATAAAATCTACAATGCCAAAGCATTAATGTGTAGGATGGACACAAATTTAACCTTTACTTTTCAAGTTCATAAACTACACCAACATGTTAACAGCTATGTGTTTTAGTGCTTTAAGTAAATACGCACTTGGTCTTGCTAAAAATAAAATTAAAAACACTCAATTTACTACTTCACTACTTATTGGCCGTGATGGGTCTATTATCCTCTTCATCTAACTTATCATTGGGAAGGGCACAACTTAGCTATAACTGACAAATCATGGAGATTCTTTTGTCTTTCATTTTTAATATGATTTATTGTGAGCCATTAGCTCATATATGGCATTACATAAGGTTATAAACTTAGATGACAGTTCAAGTCTTCAGATTGTCCATTACAGGCAACATATCTATTTATACGTTTACTGTATATATTCATAAATACTTTCTTCGAAATGAGGTAATTAACACAAATTACTACCTTTCCTTTTACAGGTACAAAAAGCTTCAGTGGTGAGAACGTTTAATCAAGTATAGTGCAACTAATAAAGAGCAGCAAATGTAATTTACTCCTATGCGATCCACTTTATGAATCCAGTAAATGAAGAAGCTGATTGCAATTGCTTCCCAAACTGCTCATAAAAGCATACAGAGAAATTTATAGTTTGATTTAAGGTTTTACACATTTAAAAATCAAGGTTATCAAAGACAATAGACTGAAATTTTATGGATAGTATTGATATTATTAAAAACAAAAATTTATCATAGATTTGGTTGTGTAATATATTACGGACATCTTGATTATAAATTTTAAATAATTTTTTAGCACGAACAAAATATAGACTCATTATTTCTACTTTTTATTGACATTATTAAAGTCTGTACATTTATGACTTATTTGATGCATTTAATCTTTGTAGTGCTTTGATGCTCAATTGCAATTGATTTCGAAACGATCGGTACATCCATCAACAAATAATATTTCTAAAATTACGCTGAATGTATTAAACTGCACGGTGACGCGAGTGTGTGCGCGGATTATTAATCAGTTGTATGGCCTCTCAAGAACATGATTGTATAAGATTCTTAAACCTAGGAAAAATGTCTTATAATGTTATTTTTACAAATGTTAACAAATATATATTACTTCTATTTTTACGAACATATCTTTAACACATGACTTATAGTACATAAAAATAAGAATAAAGTCTTATAATCTCGACAATGTTAATAGATTGAATAGTTTATATATTAAAGAGGGAAAAAAGTATTATTTATTTGGTAAAAATAAGAATAAAATCTACAACTATGGACATTAAACTAAATGATTTAATCAGTAAACAAAAAGGGTAACTAAATAAATACTAACCAAATAAAGATATCGTCAGATCAGGGAATAAATGCAAGAAATATTCTAACGTCTAAAACATATGCAATATATATTCTATCATCAGTACGATCAAAGTAACAATCAAAACAAAGTGTAAGGTAAAATAAAAATTCATCCTTCTTTGGTGAGAGTCAGATAGGTAAGCTGATGCAGTTGTGCGTGTGTTTTTCCAAAATCCAAATACAACATGTTCGCGTAAAAATTTAGGAGTATTTTTACCAGTTCCTTGCATTAGCTTTAATGAGTAGGAGGGTTTTTTTACTCATTAACAATGATCTTGTACAGGTGTCTCTTTGCAAGATGAATAGGAGAAAGGCTGCAAAACACTCCCAAACGTCGAACGAGGTTTACTGCATGCATTTGTTATGCCATTAATTAATTGCCTCTACTTTTATATTATAAATTGATCAGCCTTCTTCTTTGCAAATTAATTAACGTTGGGCAATTGCTGTTCACAACAGCATGCGGCGCTTAATAAGATCTCAACAAATACGCAAATTTGGATTTTGGAATATGTATCCCGTGATATTTGGTTATGAGAGTGCACTAAAATCTAATGCTTCTATGTTATCTAATCTAAGCCGCTTAGGCATGGTTTATCATATTTTAACAATAACACTGTTGATCGTGATTTAGAATACCTTTTTACATTGCACAAATTATATTACATTTTACATTGCACAACTAATTTTCATTCTAGACGTCTGTCGGTCTGAAGAAGAAGAAAAAACCCTATTTTATTTTATGAATATTTATTAGTGTTTCTAATATAAATTAACTCATTGTTTCTTTTTGCAGGGCACTCTAGGTACGTGCAAGACTTTCATACCCTCACATGCGGTACATGCAGCAATTCCATACTCAACCCTCTCCGATGACGAGCTTTTGGTGACAAAAAATATTCATGAAACGTCCGAAAGATACACTCAATTCTTCGAAAATTTTACAGAACTACTTAAACCTCCAACTGCTGAAGGAATTAAATGTCTACCCAACAGCGATGATTACGTTGATTTAAAAGTTATCGTACATAGGAAGACGGAACTAATAATGAGAATCCAATATAAAGATCTCTATTTGATCGGTTTTAAGAAGAAACGACCAGGAGGAAACGGAGAGCTTTCCTGGTACGAGTTAAGGGTCTCCGGAGTGCAAGAGCAAAAAATAGATAAATCTATCGCCACCGGATACACGGGCAACTACCAGGATATCCATGGTAATAGCGTCACATACGTAGATCATTTTAAATTTGTAAAAGCAGTCAAGCTTATCGCTTTTGAAAAAGAACCTAAAGAGTGGAAAATAAGCGTTGCTGTCATAGTAAAGACTATATGTGAATCGCTACGCTTCCGTAGCATTCGCGATAATCTTATTGGCAGAACAAATAATCCAGCTTGGTCTAGCTTTGACAAAGGTATTGTTACGGAAAAATATTGGAATGATCTTCTAAACAATTGGGGTAGAATAAGCAGAGAGGTTTGGTCATTCATAGATGGAAACATAGAGTTCAATCCAATTATTTTATCCGGTGAAGTTCATTTTGATTCGGTCGAAGAGTTGAAGAAAGAAGTTTTGCTAATAAAGGCAAAGGAAAGATGATTTAAGTTAGCAAGTAGAGCTCGGGCAGAAGAAGTTTGTATTACAAATTGATTTAGTTTCTATATATATATTGTATGTTTGGTGGTAATTCTCACGGACGATAATGGTTTGTTATAAATATTTCCGTTGAGATTCTTGTTGCCTTGTTATATTTCTTTTGCTTTGTTTCTTTTGCTTTGGTATAGAATTTTGAAATGGTTTCATGCCGCTGTAATGGCCCACTGTGAGAGAAATAACAGTCTACATTTTCATTTGAAAAGTTTGGCTATTAGAATTATTTGATATATATATATATATATATATATATATATATATATTAGCACTGTGTATGAAAAATAGTAATTAAGCAACGTGCTTACTAAAGTATCATCAAAGGTTTGATTAACTGACAGATGAAAGGGTGAGCGGAAAAAAAAAAAGCAGTCCAAAACTTATTATATCAAATTTCCATAACAGGCCTGAGCATCTATTGGGCTAGGCCAGAGGCCCAGAACAAGAAATATAAGTTCTGAGAGTTTATTTCAATATAAACTTCCAATACTGTCAGGCTAAGAAGGAAACAATTGCTCCAAGGAATAACGGAAACATGCTATCCTATTTAACAATCCGCTCTTTCTTTTTTTCTGGATGAATTGGCCATTGATTGACTAATTAAGCTTGGTATTTTGTTTTCTTATACACAAGTTAATATCACGTTAACCAGGCTATAATTAATCCACTTGCATTATCCTTCTTATTATTTTGGGCAACGTAATCATTCTAATACTTTACCGCTGCAAACATAAGTCAACGCATATGATCATTGCGTAATCATTCAACATAAGTGTATATTGTTATGATATATACGTATCTTTGTATCTAAATCAAATTTTAATTTTACCAATTTGTTGATGAGACCAAGATCTATGTGTTGAAATTGTCGTGATTTAATTGATGGATTAAATATTAGTTAACTTATTTTATCAAACGGTTTAAATTTTGGATCATGCAATTAATTAAAATTTATGGGCTTCATTGTAAAGTTTTACAAGAGAATTGAAATGAGATTTGTGAATAATTGCAAATTTCATTGAAAAATTGGTCTTGAATGTAAATTTTTTTATAAGAAATCTATGGGCTCGAACCCATGACTTTTAAAGCCACTGTCTAA
Organism: Allium cepa; assembly: GCA_030765085.1. Taxonomy (NCBI): domain Eukaryota; kingdom Viridiplantae; phylum Streptophyta; class Magnoliopsida; order Asparagales; family Amaryllidaceae; genus Allium; species Allium cepa. The sequence goes on from CM060940.1 coordinate 907,690,293, forward strand.
AGCATCATTCCCTAACTAACCACTTGAGCTAGGGTACTCAACACTTATATAATGGCCTTAAAATGATAAATTATAAAAATCTAAAATTAAATTATCTCGAGAGAACTAAGAAGAGTGGAGAAAACTCCTATAATTAATCAGAGAACTTGAAATTCTTTTTCTTTACTATCATCTAATATATTACTTTACCTGAATAAATTAAGTATTATATTTAATGTGCAACTTATCAACTTTCTAAAGTATTGCTATTATAATATATATATATATATATATATATATATATATATATTATGTAATAATAAAATATTATTTTAATACATAAAATCCCAATATTAACAACATATTGTAAATAAGTATTTCATATGTATAAATGAATAAAATATTGCATTACACCGTGTAATTCCCTTGAGTTCTAAAAGTATTATTTTGAAAGCAACTTATTGTTTTATAATCTATGCAACAAAAAGCATTGGATAGTTGTTTTTTTTTTGAAGATTAGAGAACCAAGCTTTGCTTGTAAACTCTAAGGAGTATGCACCGAACACACAACGCATACTTCAGGTAATTCACAAGCGGCTCCGCTTTATACAAGTAATGGTTAGTTATAAAAGACAAAGAGAGGCTGAGATTTATTCTCAGCATAGATATCAAGCGGCTTCGCTTTATACATAGATACCGATTTATTCGCACGATCTGCCATGATCAACTCACATTTACTTACATCACCGCATAATTTATCACTCATCTTTAATTTCCTCGTGTCATATTACCTCTCTCTCATTTCCACATTTTTCCATCCTCCGCCAAAAGCCTTAAGCCTCCTTTCTCCATTGTTTTGTCGATGTATTTCTCGAACCCTAATTTGGATCAACCAAAAAGACCGACAATCGAGATGAAGGTGGGTTGCAGTCGTGCTTCAGTCATTGTACCCTTTAAAGAATTATTCCATCGAATTTATTTTTCTTACTCATGGCAATTCCTAATTTCCTCAATTCTGAATCTAATGTAATCATTACCATAGGCTGGTTAGATCTTCTACCTTCTAATCATTATTTTTCATACTACTCTAGCTTTGATTTGAATTCTTTGTATAATGATTTTCTATTCAACCCTTATTTTTGTCATTTCGATTTTATTCTTCTTTGTAATTTTACTTGATATTTTGATTTCTTCTTCTCTAAAAGTTTTATTTCACAAAATTACTTTGATTTGTTATTCTAATTTTGTCTTTTGTAGGGATAATGACAATGACCCTCATCTCATATCAGCTGTGCTAGATTCTCATCTTTAGTTAAAATTAATTTTTACTAAGTACATAGAAAAGGAAGCATACATATGGATGGTTCTTTTCTATTATGTAGAAAAATGATATGATGTTCCCAAGAATTTTCATCGAGCGGATTATGCATGTCAGTATGCGAAGAATAAATTTCCAGCTTTTGATGTGCTTGATGGTATGGGTTTTGGACCATTATGGACCTAGTAGAAGGTTTGTGTTGTTCCGAGAGGTTAGGTATATATTGCTGTTGCAACTATACTACTAGGTGGAGGAATTGCACATTCAAATTAAATCAATAAATCAACGAAGAAATGATTAAAATTAAAATTTAGCACTTAAAGAAAAATACGCGGGCGGCAAATGATATCATATATTCAAAATTTCTAATTCAAATTGGAGATGGTACCGAACCTTCAACCAATGCTAAAGTTTAACTTCGTTCCAACCATCTTCCACAAACTTAACCAAAAGTGACTCAGAAAACGAGTATCTCTATCCGACACAATAGATTCTGGCAATCCATGAAGTCGATAGATCTCCTTGAAAAATAACTGAGCAACATGAACAGCATCCGCCGTCTTCTTACAAGCAACAAAATGTACCATCTTCGAGAAACGATCCACCACAACATATATCGAGTCATTTCCCCTTTGCGTTCTTGGCAAACCCAACACGAAATCCATGCTAATGTCCACCCAAGGTTTGGTAGGTACAGGTAAAGGCATATACAAACCCGCATTTGTAGCTGTCCCTTTCGAAACTTGACAAACATGACATCTCTGAACAAACCTTTCAACTTCCTTCCTCATCGACGGCCAATAGTAGGATTGAGAGATTAACTGTAATGTTCGGTCTCTACCCACATGTCCTTCCTCATGAAGCTCCTTGATAATCTTCATTCTCAAACTGCTCTCTGGTATACATAATCGATTCCCTTTGAATAAGAAACCATCAACCAACGCAAATTCATCAGTATCTCCATCCTTAACTTTCTCAACGAACTTTGCAAAGTAAGGATCCTCCTCAAACAATTCTGGCAATAATTCAAATCCTGTCACCTCAATTTTCATTGTCGTTAATAAATGACTCCTCCTACTCAAAGCATCAGCCACGCGATTCGTTACCCCTGATTTGTGCTTCACGACAAAAGTAAACTGCTGCAAATAGGCACTCCATGATGCATGCCTTGCTGAAATCTTATCCTACCCTTGCAAATGCTTCAAAGCTTCATGGTCTGTGTAAATAACAAACTCCTTATGGAACAGATAGTGTCTCCAATGTTTCACTGCTTGCACCACAGCATAAAACTCCACATCATACGTACTATATCTCATCTTTGCCCCTGATAACTTCTCACTAAAGTATGCAATAGGACGTCCCTTCTGACTCAACACCCCTCCAATCCCAACCTTAGAAGCATCAGTGTGTAACTCAAATAACAACTGAAAGTCTGGTAATACAAGAATTGGTGCTGTCGTCAAAAGTCCTTTGATTCGTTCAAAAGCAAACCCTGCTTCCTCCGACCAAGAAAACTGTTTCCCTTTCATACAATCAGTAACTGGATCCATCACGCTACTGAAGTGTGGAATGAATCTTTGGTAGAATGATGCTAGCCCATGAAAACTTCTCACTTCTGTAATTGTCCTCGGTTGTGGCCAATTCCTGACTGCTTCAACTTTATTCTGGTCCACCTGTATACCTTCCTCCGAAACAACATAACCCAGAAATAAAACACTATGCGTCATAAACACGCATTTCTTCGTAGCAGCATAAAATTGTTCCTCACGAAGAATAATCAGCATTTCCCTCAAATGTTGAACATGCTCCTCCATACTCTTGCTATATATCAGAATATCATCAAAATATACCACCACGAATTTTCCAATGAATGGTCTAAAGATTTGATTCATCACCCGCATGAATGTACTAGGTGCATTTGATAAACCAAATGGCATAACCAACCATTCGTATAGACCTTCCCTTGTCTTGAATGCTGTCTTCCATTCATCTCCCGGTCTAATTCGAATCTGATGATATCCGCTCTTCAAATCAATCTTCGAAAATATAGTAGCCCCACTCAACTGATCTAGTAAATCATCCAACCTCGGCATTGGGAATCCATACCTCACAGTGATCTTATTCAATGCTCGACTGTCGGTGCACATCCTCCACGTCCCGTCCTTCTTTGGTACCAATAAGGCTGGAACCGCACAAGGACTTAGACTTTCCTGCACATGCCCTTGCTTTAACAGTTCTTCCACTTGCCTTCGCAACTCCTCATGTTCCTTTGGACTCATTCGATAATGTGGTCGATGTGGCAACACAGCTCCTGGAACAAGATCTATTTGATGTTGAATATCCCTCAACGGTGGTAACTCCGTTGGCAACTCCTCAGGAAAAACATCGTCAAACTCTTCCAATACTGGCTTCACTTCATCAGGAATTTCAACCACTTCATTACACTCTCGTCCAATCAACAAAAAGACTTCAGGTTCCTCTTCAACTTCCCTGACAAACTCTTTCAAAGATAATAAGGTTTTCAGCTCTTCAATCTCCTCCAACTTGCTTTCTTTCTGTTGTTGCTTCTTAGGGACTAAAATAATCTTAGTACCTTCAAACATGAAACTGTAACTATTTGCACGACCATCGTGTTGTACTGCTCTATCAAACTGCCATGGTCTGCCCAACAACAGATGACACACATCCATGTCTACAACATCACACCAAATTTCGTCTTTGTATTTCTTCCCAATTGAAAAATTCACACAAGCTCTTCGTCCAACCTTCACTTCACCACACTTCCTTAACCATGCTAACTTGTACGGTTTAGGATGCTTCCCAGTTTTCAAGTTCAACTTCCTCACTGCTTCAGTAGAGATAATATTGTCACAACTCCCAGCATCAATGACGAACTTGCAAACCTTTCCCAGGATAGTGCATGTGGAGTGAAATATGTTATTCCTCAACCAACCGTTTTCCTCTTCTTGTTTCGGTGCCAAATAATTTCTCCTTATCATTAAATTACACCCTTCATCTCCGGACAACTCTTCCTCCTCCTCAACATAAGGTGAATTAGAACATTCAGCTTCCACATCCTCTTCTTCAACCTCTGCAACCATTGCTCTCCTCTTCGGCTTCGGACATTCATTGTTTTTGTGACCTAACTCCTGACAATTGTAACATTTGAAACTGTTATTAACCTTTGCCTTCTCAACCTCCTTCATAACTGGTTTTGCAATAGCTTTAGGAACATTAGAACTTCCACTAACACCCTTCACTTGATTGTTAGAATTAGTAAATACACCACCTCCACGCCTTCCCTGCTTCTCCTAAGCTAACGCTTTCTGATGTGCCTCCGCCACAGATCTTGGATCAAACATATTAACCATATCCTGGATCTGCATTCGCAACCCTCCAATAAATCTGGCAGTCAGTTGTTCTTCTGTCTCCATAATATCATTCCTGGCAATGAGTCGGTAGAATTCATCAGCATAATCATTGACTGACTTCGTCCCCTGCCTTAGATTCTGCAATCTCTGGTACATAAGTGATTGATAATTGTAAGGTAAAAATGTAGCTCTCATCAACCTCTTCATCTTATCCCAAGACTCAACCTTTGACTTCCCCATTCTCTCTCTCGTAAGTTTAGTTTGCTGCCACCATGCCAAAGCTCTCCCCCTCAACCTAGTAGCAACCAACTTCACTCGACGATTCTCCGGAACCTCCTTGAAATCAAAGATCTCTTCAACATTAGACAACCAATCAAGAAATTCTTCAGCTACCATTCCATCTTTAAATTCAGGAATTTCCATCTTCATACCCGATTCCCATCGACGATCCTCCTCTATATTCTGATATGAATTTCGGACTTGGTCTCGATCTCGATAATGAATGCTAGCTCTATCACCCTCTTCATCAAAATCAAATGTACGTCTATATCGATCTCGACCATTATCATCCCTTCGATCACGCATGTCTCTTCTACTATGTCTCTCTTCATCTCTATATGACTCAACTACAAATTCTTGTGGAGTTCTTCTCTCTTCATGTCCATAGTCACGGTGATCTCTCTTTGATGAAATTGATGTTTCTCTTCTCTCTCTAAAAGATTGCGGTGATACCGCTCCTCCTTTGATGTTGATTCAAATCATTCATCAATTTCTCTAACTTTCCAATGCCTTCATCAAATTTCTCATTAATGCGTTGTTCCATTTGCTCGGCTTCTTCTCTTCTATACAACGCTTCAACATTTTGATGACGATTAGCTCTTCTCGGCGGCATGATTACACAATCACAAACACTTCAACAATTCTTTAACACAAGTAAGTTACGGCTCAACCACTAACTTGGCTCGGCTTCAACACTTCAAACAAACTTCACCACGGCTCAACTAAAACACCTTTCCAACTTTGATCCAAAATGAAATGGATCGAAAGTTTCTAACTTGTTGCAACTTCAAGATGAACACAATGAACTTCAACTTCAAATTCCTTGGCTCCAAGACTCGGCTTAGCTATGATTGGCTAAGTCTAGCTCTGATACCAAAACTGACGCAGCGGATAATCAACAAAACGATATGGATCGATGAAAGTAGAAAATCGGTGGATTGAAAATACTGCAAGGCCCAAATTCGTTGATCCAAAGATACCGAATTTTAGCTATCTCTGACACGTTGATCGCGCACGATACCGTGAAAGGAGATCTTCAATTCTTCAAGCGTTGATCAAGCGCACTTGATTCCGCGAATCGGTTTCAACAATCGTTGTTTCGAGCGCACTCGAATAACCAAAAGTGGAGATAGGAGATTACACTCAACTACCAATTTTAGGATGAAAGCACACAGCAATCAAACAAGAATTTTATTCAACAAAATCAACAACAACAAAATGTACAACACACTCGCTATTTATAGTAGTTTCACACCTGACCCTTAAGTCGTATACGACTTACGATTCATTAAGTCGGCACCGACTTATCACAATAGCGACCCAACCTCTTTACAACACAGCACAACGCAACTGACTTAACTAGGGTCGTTAGCGACCTAACATATCACAACATTCACGACTCAAGCTCTTACATTCCCAGTACACGACCTACGACTTATCATAAGTCGGCATAATCAACACGTTACAATACCTAGGTCGTATTGGACCTAACGACTTACGACTCAAAGGAAACAAATTACAACACATGTCACGACTCAAAGATACAACGACTCATACACAGACGACTTGCTAAATGCAACGACATACGACTTACGAGACATCTTCAGGCGCATCTTCATGCGACTTAAACAGGGACGACTTATTATGAGTCGTAACTCGTTGGCGGCTTATCTCTTTGTTATCTTGCGTTGCTTCTCCCTTAGCTCCTATAGCTATAGGTCGTAAACGACTCATAGTGACCGAACGACTTAAGCCCCAGTTAAGTCGTAACCCTTTTTCTTCTTCTTTGTTGGGTCGTAGCCTTCCCCTCCGAGATCTGTTAAGTCGTAGAGGACTTAAGACCGCCTTCTTAGGTCGTGGTCGACTCACGTCTTCTTCTCTGGCCTGAGCTGCATCAATCTGGCTACGATGGCATGTACAATAATTCGATTAAGGCCAAAGTTGATAGGCTGGGATTGGTATGGGTTTTGGACCATTATGAATCTAAAAGAAGGTTAGCGTTGTTCCGTGATGTTAGGTATATATTGTCGTTCCTATTTACAAAGTTTATTCAGTGATCTGTTAAATTCCATATTTTGATTTGCAAAAGAGAAGATAGAAATTTTATATACGTGTGCACATGCTTGGGCGTGCTCACAGTACAGCAAATTATGAGCATGTTGTTTGACAATAATTCTCGGGCTTCATGTTATCGAATTTGTCTTTTATCTTTAGTTTTTGTATATTTTGTTCTCTATGGATACCAACATCTCTTCCATTAGTTAGTTTACTAATGATTTGTTGGACTTCATGCTTTTGATTCATGAAAGGAGTTCAAGATAGGAAAAGGATTATCAAATAATTAAAAAAGTATGATTTATTAGAATCTAAGTTAGTATTTATTGTTAAAATCTATCCTTAAGTAAACTTACATTTCTGAAAAAATACAGGTCAGTCGGCTGGAACCATCCAGTTAGTCGACTAAGTTATGCGCATGCAATTTTATATATTGCACAATTCATTCGACTAAATGAACATGATCAGTCGACCTGAAATGTGACATATTCAAACTAAAACTTTTTGTTTTATTTCAGTCGACTGATTGATCATATTCGGTCGACTAAATATAATTTAACTGACATATTTTTTAAATTTTCCGAAGAGACACTCCTCTTCCTGAAGAGGAATCTCTTCTAGAAAGAGTTGCAACCATTTCAATTCGTCGGAGTTCTTTACTAAGTGTTGTAACTCTTCATTGATTACAAATATACATTCCATTCAAGATCAAAGAATTAACTTTTCCATTCTCTACTCTCTTGAATATTCAGTACTTCTTATTGTTTAGAGTTTGTGAAATCACGATTGTAATTCTTCAATTGTAAAGCAATCTATACTTTCCTTATCTTCACGACACAAAATATACATATAATACTTGTGAAAAAGATAATAGAAAGAGTGCACTTCATTTGATAAATATGTGCTGTATCAAGAACACACAAAGCCAAGAAAGCACGTTATTTGTATCAAAGTCCTATTCGGTTGCTCAGGCGGGAAAAATCCTGTTTAGTTACTCAGGTGGTCAAAGTCATGTTCTGTTGCTCAGGCGGTATAAACTTATTCCTTCGGGTTAAGTGAGGGTTGCTCGTTTAATTCCAGAAGAAGTCTGGGATTGGACATAGACTAGATTTCAAACCAGTATAAAAATCTCTGGTGTCATTTTATTTTAATACTTTATTTACTTACTTTATATTCCATAAAAATAGTTTAGATAATGTTCATATTACACGATCTTATAATCATTTTTGTTTGGTATCAGAGCAATGCCATCTTATAACTGCAACACTGTTATTTGATTCATTGTTAATATGGAAAATAACATTAACACAAGTTTTGTTGAAGGTCAATCCACTGCATGACCACCACTATTTAACTAGTTGAATTGGTCCACTAGAATGAGAATTTATATGCAAGCCAATGGTTATGATACCTGGAATATTTCTCAAGTAGAATATATACCCACTACTGAGTATTCATAATGGTCTAACGCACAAAAACAAGGTGGTACTTAAAATGTCAAAGCTATGAATATGTTATTTTGTGCATTAGACAAAAATGAGATTAATAGGGTTAACATGTGTACTACTGCTTATGAAATATGACATACACTTAAAGTTAAACATGAAGGCACTAACAAAGTAAAGCAAAGTAAGATTTCTACACTCATGAATCAATTGCATAATTTCAAAACGAAGCAAGATGAAACAATAAATGGAATGTATTCTAGATTTCGAGACATATATCATTCTTTCTTAGGATTAAGAGAACAATATCCTAACTTTGACACTGTTTCTAAAATACTCAACTCTTTAACGGAGGATGGGAACGAAAAGTCTTAACAATCGAAGAAGCTAACGACATTTCAACTATTAAACTAGAAGAGTTGATAGGAAATCTAATGTGTTATGAAGTAAATCTCCAGAAAAAATGAGTATAGGTGCAAGACTAGAAGAATATAGCATTCCAAGCATAAAAGGATGAATCAGATGAATAAGATATGGCGTTTGTTGCTAAGAATTTCAAAAAAAAAATTGAAATTCAAAAAGGGCAACAAATTCAGAAACAACAAAAATAGCTTCAGTAGTAATAATAACAACAACAAGCAATCCTCTTCCGCTCTTGAATGTTTTGAATATCACAAGAAAGGGCACATCAAGAAAGACTGTCCTGATAGAAAGCAAGATGGATTCAAAAACAAGACGGACAAATACAAAAAGAAGTAGGCCTTCTCAGTAATATGGGATGATTCAGAGTCGTCGTCATCAGACATTGACACGGCCTGTGATTCTGAACAAGCCAACGTCTACTTTATGGCTTCGACTTACGATGTAAGTGATTTATCTTTTGATGATTTAATTGACATAAACTCAGAATTATTAGATAAAATCAAGGAAATTAAAAGAAAGTATAAAGACGCACTAGAGAAACTAAACAAATCTGAAATAGAAGTTGACATGCTAGGAGATGAAAAGAAAATTTTAGAAGAGGAACTTGTTAATACATAAGAACTTTTGTCTAATGTTTCTTCTCAACTCACTATGCTGTCAAAAGAAGTAGAAGTGCAAAAAGAAAAGAATATGACATTAACTTCAGAAAATCATGATTTAAAATCAATTTTCAAAATTATTGAACTGAAAAATACCAGTCTCAAAACTGAGTTAGAGAGTATTACTGAAAATGTAACAAATTTTAATATAGGAAGAGAAAATCTTTCTAAGATTATTAGTAATTCTCAATCTACTTCTACTAAAAATGGTTTAGGATATAAAAATTCTTCAAAAACAAAGAAGAATAATAAATATTATAAAAATCACAACTTTCTTAACATTTTTGTAAAAGAAAAATCAATGCCAAAGGTTGTTACTCAAAAGAAAGAAGTTAGTAAAAAGGTAATATAAAAATTTGGGTACCAAAAACTAACCACAATATGATCGGAAACAAGTATGTAAAATCTTTTGTATTTATTGTTCATAAAGATAAAGATTTTATTTATAAACGAAATTCCAAACCCTCATGGGTTTGGCTTCCTAAGCTCTAACTCTTAGTGCCCTAATAAAAAGGTAGGTACCAATGTTATTTATATATTTTTTGTAGGTACCGATTAAGAAAAGAGGAAAGTGGATACTAGACAGTCGTTGCTCAAAACATATGACATGAAACAAAAATATGCTGACTAACATTATTTACTCGGATGAAGGTTCTGTCACTTTTGGAGACAATTCCAAAGGACACATCATCGGTAAAGGCGATGTAAGCAATAACCGTACATCTAATTTACCTCTTATTACAAATATTTTGCTAGTTAAGAATTTAAAACACAATTTACTTAGCATCAGTCAACTGTGTGACAAAGGATTCAATATATCTTTTTTTGAAGATAAGTGTAGCATTTCTGATCAAAATAAAAATCTTGTATATAAAGGTATTAGAGATAAAAATAAATATATGTGTTAAATATGAATAAAAATCACAACACAAAATATGTATCCAATAGCCAAAGAAAATGATCCTTGGTTACGGTACAGAAGGTCTAGTCATATAAATTTTGAAGCTATAAACAAAGTATCTAAGAATGGTTTAGTAAAAGGTTTACCAAGAATGAATTTTAAAGTAAACAATATTTGTAATGCTTTTCAATTAGGTAAATTATCAAAATTATCTTTGAATCAAAGAAAAATATTTCTACATTACAACCACTTAAACTATTGTATTTGGACCTTTTTGTCCCAACTCAAGTTCAATCTATAAACCGTGGAAAATATGTGTTTGTAATAGTAGATGACTTTTCGAGATATACTTGGACTATTTTTATGAAAAATAAAAGCAACACTTTTAAAAAATTAAAAATTTTTGTTAAAAGAAATCAAAATCTTAAAAATTTAAAGATTAAAAACATTAGAATTGATAATGGAAGTGAATTTGTGAATGAAGCTTTTGAGCAATTTTGTAATAAAAAGGGAATTTACCATAATTTTTCTTTTTCTAGAACACCATAAAAAAGTGAAGTTTTAGGGAGGAAAAATAGAACTTTACAAGAAAGTGCAAGTACTTTATTAAATAGAAGCACTCCACCAAAACATTTTTGGACAGAAGCCGTAGCAACTGCTTGTTATGTTTTGAATCTTATTTCCATCCGACCACGAACAAAACACACTCCATATGAACTTTTTAATAATAGAAAATCAAATATTTTATATTTTAAGGTTTTTGGCCCAAAATGTTTTATTTTAAACGAGATCATGTTGGAAATTTCGATCTAAAATCTGATAAAGGAATTTCCATAGGATATTCGGAACGAAGTAAAGCTTATCGAATTTTAAATAAAAGAACTGAAACAATTGAGGAAACATTTCATGTCTCCTTCGATGAGAATTTTAACTTTAATAAAAGTCTTAAGGATGATGAGATAATGACTAAGACAATCACAAATACTGATACTCAAATTTTTTTTAAGAAGATGAAAACATTGTTCATAATTTTGAAGAAGATGGAAACATTGTTCATAATGAAAATGGATAAAGATATTCTCCTAGGATTTTACGAAATCACCCTGTAGAAAAAGTCATTAAAGACATTAATCCAAATGTTAGAACTAGAAATTAACTCAATCAAATGGGTCATGTAGCATTCCTTTCTAATATTGAGCCTAAAAATGCTAAAGAAGCCTTTAATGATGTAACGACCCGTATTTTACGTGTCAATAGATCGTAGAATTTGCAGGTCGATAGTGATGTTTGTGTTGCCTCTAGCTTGAGTCGTTTAGAAGTTACCCGAGTGAAGTGATGAGTCGTGACCGACTCATGGGCATAGCCGAGGTAAGGCTTGAGTCGTGACCGACTCATAGGCATAGCTAAGTTAGGTGATGAGTCGTGACCGACTCATAGGGACCGACTCAAGGAGTTTAGGCGACTTAAGGATATGACCGACTCATAGACTTAGGTCGTGTAGGAGTCACGACTTAGTGATGTTGCGACTTAAGGATTTTCGGGTTAAAGATGAGTCGTGTACGAGTTACGACTCATAGGGGACCGACTTATAGTGTTGGCCGAGATAAGGTTTGGACCGACTCATAGGAGGCCGACTCATAGAAGGACCGACTTATAGGTAGAACGACTCATAGGAGTTGTCGGGTTATAACTTAAGTCGTGGGAGAGTTAGTGGCTTAAGGCTTAGCAGTGTGTTGATGAGTCGGTGAGGCCATGAGTCGTGAGTCGTAAGTGTATTGATGAGTCGTCATACGACTTAAGACTTAGGTGTGTCGGCATCGTAGTTGAGTCGGCAAAGGGGCTTGAGTCGTGACCGGTTTATGATGAGTCGGCTAGGGGTTAGGTTGGCATTCGTATTGAGTCGTAAGTCGGCTAGGTGTTTTGGGCAGGCCGTGTGTTAGGTCGTAAATGCTTGAGTCGGTAGGATGATGGGTGTGTGTGTATAGATAGGTCGGCATGGCAATGAGTCGTGAACGACTCATGGTAAGTCGGCTGTGTTGAGTCGGCATGGGGATGAGTCGGAGGTTTGCTTGAGTCGTGAACGACTCATAGATAGGTCGTGACCGACTCATGGGGCGACGACTCATGGTGGTTCCAGCCTATAAATAGAGGTGTTCGGCTCACTTTTTGGCACCGGTTTTTGAAGCAACGAAGTGCTGCCATTTTGAAGACTCGACTACAACATTTCTTCATCTTCTTTTCTCCATTCCAATCAAGTGTTAGCATCCATCCAAGATCGAAGATCCAAGTGTCCAAGTTGAAGATCTTCATCCGTTCGAGCTAGATTTCATCGTTTCGAGTGAGATTTCGCCGGATCAAGCCGTGGTCTTCGCTGTCCAGATCTGAAGCGTTTAGATTTTGAGGTGCTTGGGTGATTTGGTGAGTGGTAGTTATCTCTCACGCGGATCCAAAGGAGTATATTGGATTGGTGGCTTGTTTATGTGTTGAAGTTAGCGTTTTCTCGCATTTTCCTTAAGTCTGCATGTAGATCCATCATTTTTGAAGATGTTTATCTATGCAAGTTATTTATCAAGTATTAGAGACAAAACCCATGTTTTAGATTTGATAGATCTATGCTAAAATCCATGATTTCATATGTGTTAGACTTTTGCCCATTTAATTACGAAATTGCCATTATGAATGATATTGCTTATTAGATCTTGTTTGAATGATTGAATGTTTGGATATATGATTGATTTGATTGTTTCAAGTTAGCTAGTGGTTGATTTGGAACAAGATGGTTGAAGGTGATTCAAAAGCTAAGTGGAAAGGCTCTTGAATGTTGAAAGCTGCCGATGGCATATGAAGCGGATGTGGAAGCTCATATGGATGGATTCGATGATGATGGACTTTGCCATGATGCGAAGAGGCGAAGTATGAGATCGAGATGGGACTTTGCCATGATGCGAGGAGGCAAGCCATGATGTTAAGATGAGACTTTGCTATGATGCGATGAAGCAAAGTGTGATGTTGAGATGGAACGGGTCATGATGACGTACCAAGCACGGGCTGCGACGACGTGCAAAGTTATGTTGATACTCGGTGATGCGATCCGGGTTGGTGATAATGGTTAGCTTGAGAGGCGCTTGAGCTAGTATGAATGGTCGTCGAGGAGGATGACTAGGAGGCTTAGATCTCATCGTTGTTGAAGGTTCTAGCATGCTCAAAGCAAGGGTACGTTGGAACGGGCTGCGACGACGTTCCAGGCACGGGCTGCGACGACGTGCTAGTACTCTGGGTAGTTGCGAAAATTCCTAGGCACGGGCTGTGACGACGTGCGGGGTTATGGCTAGAACCGGGGTTACCATTAGCCCTTGACGGATGGTCATTCAACTAACGGTGAAATCAAGGCAATGATAACAGTGATAGCCAGAGTCATGGATGTTTGAATGTTTGGTTGTATCATCATTCGGCTTTAAGAGCGATGTTTTCTGGGTGCTTATCTGATCTTGGTTTAGGCCTTGGGGGTTTGTATTTGGAAAACATCGTCCTTGACTCGAGTGATTATTGCTTTACCTTACTTATCTGCTATGTTATGCTTACTTCTCCTTAGTGTGTGTCTGGGGGCTATCACTGTAGAAAGAGGTGGAGTGGGATGGTTTGGTTCCTATTCCTTTTATCCCTTATGCTCTTTTGGTATGTTTGATTGTTAATTTACTGCTCACTAAGACTTTGTCTGACTCAAGGTTTTATGTCTCCTCTTATTACCTTGGGCTGTTCATCCATGTTTGGGATGGGCAGACTAGGTAGCAGGTGGCAGGTGCTGTGCTTAGAGTTTTCCGTTGATGATGACGAAGACGAGCAGGAGGCTATGCATATTATTTTCTTATATGTACTGGGTATCCGCTGCTGTATTTGATGAGTGTTTTGTAGTGAGGTCTTGATGTATGGATTTGATGAGATGATTGTACAAAACTACTGTGATGCTTATATGATGATTTTCTGTTATGAGACTCACTATATATATTTCTATTGTATTTTATCCATGCGCTGTGAGTTACGATAGATATTCTGCGATTTTATTTTACCCTGACTATCGTCCATGGCTGCCTTGCACACCTTTCAGCGCACTATTCTCTTGTTTTGGTGCGGGAGTCATGGGCGGTCGTCACATTTGGTATCAGAGCTTTGGTTAATCGATTTTAGCCAACGCTCGCTGACGTAATTACGTAAGAGAGACGTAATTGTATTTTGATGGATGATTACTATATATAATATAGTAGCTTAGAAGGATTTGAACTCCTTATGCAGTTGTTTCTTAAGGTGTTCTGATCATTCCTTTTTACAGATATTAAGGATGAGCAGGAGTGAGAGACAAGCTGCGAGAGAAAGCCGTGCTGCTAGGGAAGCTGTTGATTATGCTCCTATGTTTGAGGCAATGATGACTTCAATCATGAGGAGGATACCAGCTTCAGGATCATCTGTAGATGTGGGAGTTCAAGTCCAAGCTCCAAGACCGGTGGATTTTGCTAAGCTTTGCAAGGATTATACTTCTCTTGGAGGAAAGGTTTTCTTGGGGACGGAGTCGACTATTGAAGTGCAGAGATGGATTGATGCTTGCAGAAGAATTTTTGGTGATCTAGGGATTGAGGATGCAACCAAGAGAAAGCTTGCATCGAGACAGCTTCAGGGAAGAGCTGCTGATTGGTGGAATTCTATCACCATAGATACACCAGAAGAAGAGATTACTTGGGAACAATTCCAAGTTAGATTTGAAGCCAAGTTCATCTCTACTGCTCAGAGGTCTGTTTTGTTTAAGAGGTTTGTAGAGCTCAAGCAAGGTGGGAGGCCTGTTCTTGAGTATATTTCTGAGTTTGAGGCTTTGTCTAAGTATGCCAGATCATATATTGATTCTCCTTACCAGAAGAATGAGAAGTTTGTGACTGGTCTGGATGCTTATCTTGGAAGGCAGTTGGTGGATCACTTGGACGATCCATTTGAGAAGCTTGTGGAGAAAGCTCTCAGGCATGAGAGTTTGTTTCCGAGGGAAAGTTCTGTTGTTGCTGTAACCAGGGAAGGATCTAAACCACAGCAGAGTGGCAACAAGAAGAGGAAGCAGCAGCAACAGAGGGGTAAGGATGGCCAGAAGAAGCCAAAGGGCGAAGTGACTTGCTATAATTGCCAGAAGAAGGGCCATCTCTCCAAGGATTGTAGGAATCCAAAGGCGCCGGCGAAATGCCACAACTGTGATAAGCCAGGGCATTTCAGGAAGGATTGTCCAGAGCCAAGGAGGGATAGGCAGATTGTGCAAGCTTATGCTTTGGAAGCTGTGCCGTCGTCTTCAAAGACTCCTACTGCTGAAGAAAAGTGGAAGAGTGTGGTGGTTCAAGGTACTCTTTCCATTTGTGGTGTTCCAGTTAGAGTATTGTTTGATACTGGAGCGTCGCATTCTTTTGTTTGTGATGATTTGGTAGGCCGGTTAGGTTTGAAACCGGACATTGTTGATAGGCCATTGGTTGTGACTAATCCAGTTGGGGGTTCGTCATGTTGTGTATGATATGCCGTGGTCTAGTTGTGTCGAGTCATGATTGCTCGTTTGTTTGTGATTGCTTTGTTCTGAACTTTGCGGGGTTCGGAATTATTTTGGGTATGGACTGGCTTAGGAAGTATGCGGCTAGGATTGATTGTGAGAGATTGGAGGTGACAGTCGGGAATGTGGAGGGGCGAAAGGTTGTGATACGATGTAAGCATGAAGAAGGCGTCTTCATGAGCTTCATGTATTCGCTGGTTGTTCCACGGGAAGGACTGTCATCGATGCCAATCGTGAATGGATTCGAGGATGTCTTTGACGAAGTCAAAGGGTTGCCGCCGCATAGGAAGATCGAGTTTCGTATCGATCTAGTTGAGGGAGCCAGACCTGTTGTGATGCCTCTTAGGCGGATGGCACCGAGGGAGCAGCAAGAGCTGAAGGTGCAAGTTGATGACCTTTTGCGGAAAGGATTCATTCGGAGAAGTGTGTCCGAATGGGGTGCGCCAGTTGTGTTCGCAACCAAAGCGGATGGATCGTTGAGGTTGTGTGTGGATTATCGTGAGCTGAATAAGGTGACTAAGAAGAACAAGTATCCATTGCCGAGAATAGATGACTTGTTTGATCAGCTTCATGAGGCCAAGGTGTTTTCTCAGATGGATTTGGCAACGGGATTTCACCAGTTGAGAGTGGCGAAGGATAGTGTGCCGAAGACTGCTTTCAGGACACCGTCCGGGTTTTATGAGTGGCTGGTAATGCCGTTTGGATTGACTAATGCACCAGCATATTTTGTGGATCTTATGAATAGAGTATTCAGAGATCAGTTGAATAAGTTCGTGCTTGTGTTCGTGGATGATATTTTGGTTTATTCCAGAACTGAGGAAGAGCAAAGACGCATTTGAAGATTGTTTTGGAAATCTTGCGGAAACATCAGCTGAAGGCTAAGTTTTCGAAGTGTCACTTCTGGAAGAGGGAAGTGAGGTTCTTAGGCCATGTTATCTCTGGAAGGGGAATAGCGGTTGATCCCGCTAAGGTGGCAGCAATCCAGGATTGGATTAGACCTAAGAATGCATCCGATGTGAGAAGTTTTCTTGGATTAGCAGGATATTATCGCCGGTTTATCAAAGACTTTTCCAAGATAGCTGCACCGTTGACAGGATTGACGAAGAAGAACCAAGTGTTCAGATGGGATGATAAGTGTGAGCAAGCTTTCGTAATCCTGAAAGAGCGACTGACGAGTGCTCCTGTTTTGACTATTCCGAGCGGGAATGAGGAGATGGTGGTTTACACCGATGCATGTGGCACTGGACTGGGAGCGGTGCTCATGCAGAAGGATAAAGTTGTTGCGTATGCTAGTCGACAACTGAAGCCGCATGAAAGGAACTATCCAACTCATGATTTGGAGTTAGCGGCGATAGTGTTTGCTTTGAAGATGTGGAGACATTATCTATTGGGAGTTAGATTCAAGTTGTTTACAGATCATAAGTCGTTGAAGTATCTGTTCTCCCAAAAAGATTTGAATCTTCGACAGCAAAGGTGGTTAGAGTTTCTAGCATCTTATGATTTTGGTATAGCCTATACTCCAAGAAAAGGTAACGCAGTGGCTGATGCGTTAAGTCGAAGACATGCAGGATTGGGAGCCATGTTTTCGGAGTGGAAGAGTCTCGAGTATTTGGCTGAGTTTGATTTCAGGCCTAAATGCGAGTTGGAACCTGAGATGTTGGCAAACTTATCGATAAGGCCTACTCTTGTGGAAAGAATTGGCGAGAGCCAAAAGAGAGATGATAAGCTTGTCAAGATTATCCGTGATTTGGAATCTGGATTGGATCCAGAAAAGGATAAAGGATTCGAGGTCGATCGAGAGGGTTGGCTTCGGAAGCAAGGACGATTGGTTGTTCCCGATATTGATGGATTGAGAGATGAAGTTCTGAGGGAAAGTCATCATTCGAAGTTGACAATTCATCCAGGTGGAAATAAGATGTATCGGGATATGAAGAGAGCTTACTACTGGGAAGGTATGAAGAAAGATGTTGGAAATTTTATCTCCAAGTGTATGAACTGTCAGTTGGTGAAAGCTGAGCAGAAGAAGCCCAGTGGATTACTTCAGCCATTAGAGGTTCCTACGTGGAAGTGGGAGCAAGTGTCGATGGATTTTATCGATGGTCTACCTAGAACCAGGGCAGGGAATGAAGGGATTTGGGTCATTGTAGATCGTTTGACCAAGAGTGCAAGGTTCATTCCTGTTCGATCGACTAGGACTGCATCGAAGTTGGCAGAGTTGTATGTGAAGTGGATTGTTCGATTCCATGGTGTTCCGAAGAGTATAGTGAGCGATCGAGATCCATTGTTCACTAATGGATTTTGGAAGAGCTTCCAGGAAGTTTTGGGAACCGAGTTGTGTTTGAGTACAGCTTATCACCCTCAAACAGATGGTCAGACTGAGAGAGTCAACCGGGTTTTGGAAGATCTTCTTAGAGCTTGTGTTTTGGACTTCGGAGGATCATGGGAAGATCACCTTCATTTGGTGGAATTTGCTTATAATAACAGTTATCAGTCGAGTATTGGTATGGCACCATATGAGGCATTATATGGAAGACCGTGTAACTCTCCGACATGTTGGTTGGAAGCTGGAGAAAAGCTGATACTTGGGCCAGAGATGATTCGACAGACTTCGGATTGTATAGAGATCATTCGGCGAAGAATGAAGGCAGCCCAAGATCGTTAGAAAAGTTATGCAGATAATCGTCGAAAGGATTTGGAATTCGACGTAGGTGATATGGTTTTTGTGAAGATTTCTCCATTGAAGAATGTTATTAGATTCGGGAACAAAGAAAAGTTGACTCCGAGATTCGTTGGACCATTCCCGATTATCGAGCGAATTGGAAAGCTCGCTTATAGATTGGAGTTACCCGAAAAGATGGCGGGTGTGCACAATGTTTTTCATGTATCTTATCTACGGAAGTATGTGCACGACCCGAGTACTGTGGTTTCTGCTGATAGCTGTGAAGACTTGGAGGTTGATCCAGTGATTAGAAGACCTCGTAAGCCGCTTCGTATTGTTGAAACCGATACGAAACAGCTTAGGAGGAAGACGATTACGTTGCTCAAGGTACAATGGAGTGATGATGTTAACGACTGTACATGGGAGGAGGAAGAGAGGATGAAGGCAGCTCATCCCGGACTCTTCGAGGTATGGCCCTAAAGTGTCGTGACATCTCATGAATTTGTAGCTTGTTCTAAGTCTTAGAATTCTGCATGCTAGGCTAGAATTGGTTGCATGGTTTGTTGATTGCTATGGATGGTAGGCATGCGGTATATCTTTGATTGCTGATGTTTGTTTGGAATTTCGGGGGCGAAATTCCTAAGGGGGAGAGAATGTAACGACCCGTATTTTACGTGTCAATAGATCGTAGAATTTGCAGGTCGATAGTGATGTTTGTGTTGCCTCTAGCTTGAGTCGTTTAGAAGTTACCCGAGTGAAGTGATGAGTCGTGACCGACTCATGGGCATAGCCGAGGTAAGGCTTGAGTCGTGACCGACTCATAGGCATAGCTAAGTTAGGTGATGAGTCGTGACCGACTCATAGGGACCGACTCAAGGAGTTTAGGCGACTTAAGGATATGACCGACTCATAGACTTAGGTCGTGTAGGAGTCACGACTTAGTGATGTTGCGACTTAAGGATTTCCGGGTTAAAGATGAGTCGTGTACGAGTTACGACTCATAGGGGACCGACTTATAGTGTTGGCCGAGATAAGGTTTGGACCGACTCATAGGAGGCCGACTCATAGAAGGACCGACTTATAGGTAGAACGACTCATAGGAGTTGTCGGGTTATAACTTAAGTCGTGGGCGAGTTAGTGGCTTAAGGCTTAGCAGTGTGTTGATGAGTCGGTGAGGCCATGAGTCGTGAGTCGTAAGTGTATTGATGAGTCGTCATACGACTTAAGACTTAGGTGTGTCGGCATCGTAGTTGAGTCGGCAAAGGGGCTTGAGTCGTGACCGGTTTATGATGAGTCGGCTAGGGGTTAGGTTGGCATTCGTATTGAGTCGTAAGTCGGCTAGGTGTTTTGGGCAGGCCGTGTGTTAGGTCGTAAATGCTTGAGTCGGTAGGATGATGGGTGTGTGTGTATAGATAGGTCGGCATGGCAATGAGTCGTGAACGACTCATGGTAAGTCGGCTGTGTTGAGTCGGCATGGGGATGAGTCGGAGGTTTGCTTGAGTCGTGAACGACTCATAGATAGGTCGTGACCGACTCATGGGGCGACGACTCATGGTGGTTCCAGCCTATAAATAGAGGTGTTCGGCTCACTTTTTGGCACCGGTTTTTGAAGCAACGAAGTGCTGCCATTTTGAAGACTCGACTACAACATTTCTTCATCTTCTTTTCTCCATTCCAATCAAGTGTTAGCATCCATCCAAGATCGAAGATCGAGATCGAAGATCCAAGTGTCCAAGTTGAAGATCTTCATCCGTTCGAGCTAGATTTCATCGTTTCGAGTGAGATTTCGCCGGATCAAGCCGTGGTCTTCGCTGTCCAGATCTGAAGCGTTTAGATTTTGAGGTGTTTGGGTGATTTGGTGAGTGGTAGTTATCTCTCACGCGGATCCAAAGGAGTATATTGGATTGGTGGCTTGTTTATGTGTTGAAGTTAGCGTTTTCTCGCATTTTCCTTAAGTCTGCATGTAGATCCATCATTTTTGAAGATGTTTATCTATGCAAGTTATTTATCAAGTATTAGAGACAAAACCCATGTTTTAGATTTGATAGATCTATGCTAAAATCCATGATTTCATATGTGTTAGACTTTTGCCCATTTAATTACGAAATTGCCATTATGAATGATATTGCTTATTAGACCTTGTTTGAATGATTGAATGTTTGGATATATGATTGATTTGATTGTTTCAAGTTAGCTAGTGGTTGATTTGGAACAAGATGGTTGAAGGTGATTCAAAAGCTAAGTGGAAAGGCTCTTGAATGTTGAAAGCTGCCGATGGCATATGAAGCGGATGTGGAAGCTCATATGGATGGATTCGATGATGATGGACTTTGCCATGATGCGAAGAGGCGAAGTATGAGATCGAGATGGGACTTTGCCATGATGCGAGGAGGCAAGCCATGATGTTAAGATGAGACTTTGCTATGATGCGATGAAGCAAAGTGTGATGTTGAGATGGAACGGGTCATGATGACGTACCAAGCACGGGCTGCGACGACGTGCAAAGTTATGTTGATACTCGGTGATGCGATCCGGGTTGGTGATAATGGTTAGCTTGAGAGGCGCTTGAGCTAGTATGAATGGTCGTCGAGGAGGATGACTAGGAGGCTTAGATCTCATCGTTGTTGAAGGTTCTAGCATGCTCAAAGCAAGGGTACGTTGGAACGGGCTGCGACGACGTTCCAGGCACGGGCTGCGACGACGTGCTAGTACTCTGGGTAGTTGCGAAAATTCTTAGGCACGGGCTGCGACGACGTGCGGGGTTATGGCTAGAACCGGGGTTACCATTAGCCCTTGACGGATGGTCATTCAACTAACGGTGAAATCAAGGCAATGATAACAGTGATAGCCAGAGTCATGGATGTTTGAATGTTTGGTTGTATCATCATTCGGCTTCAAGAGCGGTGTTTTCTGGGTGCTTATCTGATCTTGGTTTAGGCCTTGGGGGTTTGTATTTGGAAAACATCGTCCTTGACTCGAGTGATTATTGCTTTACCTTACTTATCTGCTATGTTATGCTTACTTCTCCTTAGTGTGTGTCTGGGGGCTATCACTGTAGAAAGAGGTGGAGTGGGATGGTTTGGTTCCTATTCCTTTTATCCCTTATGCTCTTTTGGTATGTTTGATTGTTAATTTACTGCTCACTAAGACTTTGTCTGACTCAAGGTTTTATGTCTCCTCTTATTACCTTGGGCTGTTCATCCATGTTTGGGATGGGCAGACTAGGTAGCAGGTGGCAGGTGCTGTGCTTAGAGTTTTCCGTTGATGATGACGAAGACGAGCAGGAGGCTATGCATATTATTTTCTTATATGTACTGGGTATCCGCTGCTGTATTTGATGAGTGTTTTGTAGTGAGGTCTTGATGTATGGATTTGATGAGATGATTGTACAAAACTACTGTGATGCTTATATGATGATTTTCTGTTATGAGACTTCACTATATATATTTCTATTGTATTTTATCCATGCGCTGTGAGTTACGATAGATATTCTGCGATTTTATTTTACCCTGACTATCGTCCATGGCTGCCTTGCACACCTTTCAGCGCACTATTCTCTTGTTTTGGTGCGGGAGTCATGGGCGGTCGTCACAAATGATAACTATTGCATTATAGCTATCGAAGAAGAGCTAAACCAATTCGAATGAAATGAAGTTTGTGACTTACTTCCTATACCAAGTGTCAAACAGTCACTGGTACTAAATGGGTCTTCAAAAAAAAAGCTGATGAACAACGAAATATTGTTAGGAATAAGGCTAGATTTGTTGCATAATGATATAATCAAAAGGAAGGAATTGATCATGAAGAAACGTTTACTTTAGTTGCTCGATTAGAAGCAACGCGTGTCTTATTGGTCTTGCATGTTTTTATAATTTTAAACTATATCAAATGGATGTGAAAAATGCTTACAAAAGAAAGTATTTATGTTGAACAACTCCACTATTTTTACATGAATAATTTCCAGGCCACGTCTACAAACTTAAGAAAGCTTTATATGGTCTAAAACAAGCACCTTATGCTTGGTATGCACGTTTTAAAAGCTATCTTATAGACTCTGGTTTTTAAATTGGGAAGGTTGATCAAACTCTTTTTATTAAACATACTAAAATGGATATTTTAATTGTTTATATTTAAGTTGATGATATAACTTTGGTCCCACAAATGATAAGTTATGATAGGAATTTTCTAATAAAACGACCAAAGAATTTTAAATGTCACATATGGGAGAATTATCATATTTTCTTCGATTACAGACTAAACGATTAAATAAAGGAATTTTCATTAATAAAAAAAATACTCTAAAAATTTAATTAAATGCTTTGGTATGGAAAGTACTTGTGCCAAACCAACTCTAATGAGTACAACAATCCATCTCGATCGAGATAAAGATGGCCAAAGTTGACTAAAAAATTATATCGAAGTATAATTGGATCTTTACTTTATCTAACAACTAGTAGACTTGAAAAAATGATGAATGTTTGTTTATGTGCCCAATTTCAAGCAATTTCTAAAGAATTACATATGTAAGCGGTGAAACGCATATTACGTTATCTAAGCAAAACAAATGATTTCATACTCTTTTATCTGAAAGAATGTCCTTTCGAGTTAGTATCATACAGTGATGCTGACTTTGGAGGATGTTGGAAATATCAAAAAAGTATGAGTGGGACTTGTCACTTTATTGGAAAATCATTAGTGTCATTGTTAGCAAGAAACAAAATTGTGTTTCACTCTCGACATGTGAAGCAGAATATATTTCAACTGCTTTAGCATGTGCTCAAGTCATCTACATGCAACAAACACTTCAAGATTTTGAAATTGATTTGTCTAGTACAACTATTTTTTATGATAACACAAGTGATATAAACTTATCTAAAAATGCTATCAATCATTCACGAACAAAACATATTGCCATTCGCCATCAGTTTCTTCGTGATAATACTGAAAAGGATGTAGTCAGACTAGAATTTGTATCTTTTGAAAACCAGCTGGCTGATATATTTTCAAAACCTTTAAATGAAAATAGTTTTATAAAGAAGTGAATTAGGAATTTTATCTTTAAAAGATTTGTAAACTTTTCAAAAAAATAAATATAGTAAAAATTTCTTTCAAAAATGGGGCTGCTGGGACTAGATCTTTGCTCTCATGTTTGGGAATCTCCTGATTTTCAATTTTTCTATATGTTATTTCACACTAATAAGCTGAACTTCACTTATCCTTATACATTTTCGTAGCTATATTTTTACCCGTACATTGTTTTAGACAATTGTTTAGTTCCATCAATTTTTCTCTGGTTTCAAACCTTCTCACCATAAACTAGCTTTCTATTCTTGCTCATTCATTCAACTATATAAACCTTCATCTTTGCATTTTTATATCAGTCTCAAATAGCTTATTTCACAAATAATTATCAAGTCATTATGTCTTCTCAAGAAAACTCAAAATATTCTTCCATTGACTGTAGCTCTCCATCCACCAATTCTTTTAATCTTTCAACTCCTACTCCTACATATGAACCTGTTCCTATTGTACCACCCCCAAATTATCATACCGGATATACAATGGAAGCTAAATGTGGACGGAAACTACATTTTAGTTCACCGTCTGTCAACGATAAGATCGATGACATTCACCATTATCAAAGAGAAATGTTAAGCTTACAATGAGAAATGTACTATGAACAAAAAGTTCATGCTAGGAGACTCAGTTTTCTGGAAACGTGAGCATTTAAATTCTGTAGTGCTTCGCCAACAAAGAATTATGTTAATGCCATCACCCAAGAGGCCTCCATACTCTCCAAATTCATGCGAATGCTCAATAATTCATCCAGTTTGAGAACACACTAAAATTAAGCCGGAAGATTGTGAGACTCCGAAGAATTCAACTTCCTGTTCTTAAACTATATTCTCTTGTTTTGATCTATTTTTTATTAATATATATAATATATGTATATGAATTAGCAATTCTTTTTGTCTATAAAGATAACATACTATTTTTCACAACACCAGGCGACTGAACTAGTACATTCAGTCGACTGAATACTCTTTTAATAAAAAATTATACATGAAATTTAGTCGACAAAACAACTTTTTCAATCGGCTGAGTCATACCCAAAATGAACTAGAATGTTTCTGGATACAGTCAGTCAACTGAAACGATATATTTAGTCGATTGAATCACTGACCTTTTTGGCCTCGAGCCAATATTTAGTCGACTGAATCTAGAAAATGAATTTGCTTATATAAAAAGACAACCCCTTTGCATTCCATCTCTTAATTATAACATCTCATCTTTTCAACTACCTCCATATCCATTCACTCTCTTTAAATTTAATTCATTTTAACTCAAAATTATCCGAGCTCATCTTCTTTAAAAACCTAACCATAATGCCACCTAAGAGAGTAAATCTTCCTCTTCTTCAGCAGGACCTACCGAATCTCAAATTAAAGGTTAGTTATGCAATGATAAAGTTGTTCGAAGGTTCAACAAGATGAAGAACTCCAGGATTTTTGAAGGTTCGTTTGTAAAATTCCCTGATTTTGCCTTTTACGCACTTCAAGACTTAGCAAGGTGAAGTGGTCTAGAATCATTGGTTGATTATAATCCCAACAATCTAAAGATTAATCACCTTCTGATCAAGCTATTCTATGCTAATCTTAACTTGGATCATCACACGAAATCGCCTTTTATCAAGCTGTTCTACGCTAATCTTAACTTGGATCATCACACGATTCATAATACTGACGATTGTGTATGGACATCTGTGTGTGGAGTGAATATTCTTATACCCATCCCTAAAATTGGAAGGATCCTACAATGTACTTCAGATGGTGAGGATTTAAACAAGATAGAGGTTGATATAGATCACCGAGATAGAGTAAGTCACCTTTTTCTTTCCAATGAATTAAAAGCACTTAAGGCAATAGAGCTGCGACCAAAAGAAAAAATCATGCGTCGTTCTCTTACTCACTCCATTAAACCTCGTACAGGAAGCTACGAGAAAATTTATAAGCGAGATTATCAATCTCTTTATGCTATATAGGGACAACAATCCGTAAACTAGGAAAAGGTCATTCTCGAAGAATTTCAGACCTTTAGCTAGGGCCGCATGAAAACGATTCATTAGGGGGCTTATATAATGAGACTTATTCTACATTTCGAAATCCCTCTTCCCGATTGGGATTTTGCTGCGATAGGTTCTCTTAACACTAGGACCTTAAGTCTTATGGGTCTTCCTAAACACTTCCAAAGTCATACAATCATAATTTTTGAATACTGAAAAGAGAATCAAACCGCGGGACAACATCAACCTTCTTCCTGTCAACATGCTACTCAAACCGAAACTGGTTCTTCTTCTTAAACTCCACAACAATTACACGAGATTGAAGAAATTAGACCAGATACGCAAGCACTCCAAGCTTACACGATTATTTCTAGAAACAAAAGATATTAGATAGGTGACTATCTCGAGTTGAAACTAATGTCATCAAAATGGATTTCAAACTCGATCGTATCAAAGGCTTTTTAAATAACATATGGGATGTGTTAACTTATGGTCCATCATCCTCCACAGCAGTCCATGTTCCTATAGATCCGGGGAAACTACTGCAACCTCGTTTCACATGCCATCCTTCGGAGAAGAAGAAGGCGATGAAGGAGAAAATTTAGGTGCGAGTAGTGATGAAGAAATGGAAGGTGATGATAAAGAAGGAGAAGAAAGCTTAAATGGTGATGGGGAAGAGTAAGTTATTTTCTATCTTATATTTTGACATTATCTGATGGAGTTTATGATCTTAAACTATGTTGTACTTTGACTTAAATGTTGTTATTTGTTTTAACTTTGTTAGTACAATTGTTTTTTGTATGATCATATGTTGTATGTTTGTTAAAATTATTATTGTTATATGATTATATGTTCTGTGTTTGTTATCATTATTGTTGTTATGTATTATCATATGTTGTGTAAATATAATCATATACATATATATATATATATATCTTCTTTTTTCCGATAACAAAGGGGGAGAAGAAGTTTCGCACTAATAAATTTTGCAGGATTACAATATACCTGCATTGATTCAGGTAGATTTTTGTCAAAATTTATCTCAAATGAAGTTCTCATCAATCAAAAAGCGAGAGAATGTTGGACTTCTTGGTTTTGATTCATGATAAAGAGTTCAAGGTAGAAAAAGAATTATCAAATATTCAACAAAGTAAGATTTATTAGAATCTAAGTTAGTATTTGTTGTTAAAATCTATCCTCAAGTAAACCTGCATTTCTAAAAAAACAGGCCAGTCGATGGGAACCATCCAGTCAGTCAATTGATCTATGCACATGCAATTTCATTATTGCACAATTCAATCAAATAAATATTCATGATTTGCCAATTGAAATGTGCCATATTCGAGCTAAAACTTTCTTTTTAATTCATGTGTTCGTTTGTGAATTTTCATTGTGTACATACGTGCACATTGTCCATGTCTGTCTACTTTGACCACTGAGGCCGTGACATTGATATTTGAATCTTCATTGATTTTGGTTCGTGGATCTTTTGTGTACGTCATCACTGTAGTGGCAAGGCAGTGCACGCAAGCGTGTACTGCAGCCACACAGTATTGTTTTATTGATATTCTAATTGCTTTTGATTTATGGATCTTTTGCGTATTCCATATGCCGTAGTGGCGAGGCAGTACACGCGTGCGTGTACTGCAGCCCTACCCGAATTGACATTTTTATTGATATTTCAATTGGTTGAATTGTTTCGTGTGTTTAATTCAATATTTTGTGTCGTATTTTGATTTCGTTGATATCTAATTATCTTTGTGATAATTAGATTATGAGTTTCTATTTATTTATGTAATAATTAGATTTTGTCGTTAATTGCTGTTTCGGCAATTCTGATGTTTTCTAAATTATCTTCATTAATAATCTTTTAAATTATCTTCATTGATAATCTTTTTAATTTACCTTCGTTGAAAATTTGGATTTTGTTGATTTGTTGTTTAACACTGTTACGTGTTATATTTATCGTTATCTGATTTCCTTATTTAAAGATCGGATAGACGAGATTTATTGTGACTGTGGTCTATTTGTTACTTAATTATTATTGCTTCTGTGCACTGATAACTGAGTTTGAATTAGACTGACCCGTGTATTATTTCCTTTTGAATTTAATACTCGGGTCAGACCGAGTATTACAGGTTGTAGATATCTTGCTTTGGGTTGCTGCTAGAGCTATGAAGTCTTTTCATATTTTTGGAGTAGTCGTTGTCATAGTATAGGATGTTGTATATTCATGTATATTATTCACGATAATGTACTTGTATATGTAACTTCCAGTGTCGACAGTGTAGTTGTATCATATGTACTGTGTCATATGTATTGTAGCTGATTTCACTTATATATATGAGACTTTTTTGTTATCCGTGTTATTATTATATTTATTGTCCTAGACTATTATGAACCATCGTAGTTCGCTTTATACTGGAATTGGGTATGTCGATGGGAGTAAATAAATAAGAGATGAAAAATAAAAATATATGCCACTCCTATCGAAATAACCAATACTAGTGTAAGGCCTAACTACGGATGACCGCTTCTATCCAGCGTTATTCTTCGTAATAACAGACAGTATTTCCTTTAATACTCTTTGTTATTGTGAGCATAGAGGTGGGGCGTTACATAAAATACATCCATATACGAGACATGAGCCCCACACGCTCTTTCCTGCAATAATTGGTGTATATTATTGTCGTTAATACAAATTTATACGAAAAATATAATAATTGTTCGTAGTTGCAATTAATCAATTTATCAAGTCCTCACGATGATGTTGAAATGATTTCAAGCCACTACAATGTGTGATTGGATTTTTCTGCTTATTTGCCGAGTTTCTGTCTGATTCCGCTTTTAAATTAAAAATTAAGATTATATCACAACACCAAACAGCTCAGTTTGTAACACTTTTCTGCTTTCAACTTGTAATGGCAATAACCGTTATAAATTTCTAACGGTTATTTTCGTTACGACCATTTATCACGGTTATAACCATTGCTAAATCTGGTAAGTTGGTAAATAACTAATAACAACATGGATAGATTGTAAATTTATATTCTACTACTACTTTATCCCATTTCTCACGAAGAACGTTTCATCCTTTCACGTTTTTTTCTTTCGTTCATTCTAGGGTTATCGCCCCTTGTTGTACCTCCGCCGTCTGCCACTGTCTTCTTCCACCGCCTTTGCCCTATTTTCTACCAACATGACGAAGATGAAGGAAGATCTGGGCTGCGTTCTATTTCGGCAATCGACTAAAAACTAATTTTCAAATTTAAATCAGGTAATTACTTCAACCTTAATTTATTTTCAATGATGTTATGATATTTTCTTCTTTTTGTTATGTTTGATTTTGGGTAATTTGGTTATGTTCTTTAATAATATTTTCAATGATGTTTTGCTTGATTTTTTTACTTAAACTTTCCCTCTTGCCTTTCACAGTGCATGCTTCATCTTTAAGTCTAGCCGTATGGATATTTAGTTAGTCTGTGGTGGTGGATATATATGTGCTGGGTCTGAAAAGACTAACTCATGCCATAAGACAAAGGAGAAGGCTTCCTAATTTTTTTCCTTTAGGTGATGAGAGCTGTAACTAAAAGGACACACCCATCTTTGAAATCCCTACTAGCTTTATTTCTTATATAAAATACCTAGAGTACCGCTATAATTGTCAAAATTATTCTTTAGTTCAATGGGCATTGTGTATGACGATAAAGCCTCAAGTAAATAATCATTCTCAACTTAAACAACCGAAGGTTGTTTCTATTCACAGTGCGTTTTTTCTTTTGTGAATTATGTTTAGTTGTCCTTTATGATTTTCTGTTTAAACATTCAATATTTAGAAATCTTTTTGTCCGTGGGGATGGTAGACAATGCTACTGCCTACAATGAGATGAACTAAATATTTATTGACTCATAGTGCAAAAGCAATGATGGTTACCCAAAACAAGCTCACCCTAGTTATTGGATTTAATTATATCTGATTAACAGCACGAAGTAAAATAATTATATTCACATGATTGTTAGGAACTAAGGATTTGTACAACGTCTTTTTTTGCCTGGTTGGAGTTTGTGTTGTGTTCAGTATCACCACTTCATTTATAATGTGATACCATATATCAGTATCAAAGATCATAGACTTTCCGCTCGCAGTGGTAATAACTGAACTTTCATGTTTATAGCCAAGAAGTTGAGACTTGATATTACGAGCAACTTTAAATTTTTGAACTCTTTTGGTAGCAAACATCATGCTTCGTGTGTGTTTCAAAACTGAATCCAACCCTTTAGTTATGACAACCTTTCAATTTAAATATTAATGATTGTTAGAGGAGATGATATCATATTACAGTAAAGACTTCAAGGCATGACATGCTAAAAAATGTAGAAGTTGCATCTTATATGTTATTATAGTCTTAAACATTCCAAACCGGCTCATTTTTTTAATTCCACAAAAATTTGGTTATTTTATCATCATCAAACTACGACAATAAAAACACATTGATACTTTCCATAGACAACCACAAAAGGACCAGAATGGGCGGTAAACGCAAATTCATGCTAAAAAATGCAAGCATTGTAAGCATTTACATTCAAGTTATTTATTTAACAACTCCTAACAATTTTAAATCTAAATTTGGCAACCAAAGTAATATTTTCATCAACTCTATGGCTCATGGTTATCCATTAATTTGTGGGTTCATATTAAACTAGTATAACATGTAGGGCTGTCAAAAATAGATGTATTTACAAATCAATCGTTTCCTCATAAATTATTTAAGACAACTGTAACTCGACCAGGACAGATAGCTAAATGTTACAGAGGTACCACTAATTATAAATATGAATAATCATGTATAACCCATCTTAATCTGCTGTAGATTATACCTTGTCGTAATCTACCCAAATTATATGCAGAATAGTGTTAGCATACAATGGATAACATGTTAGTAAAAGTAAGACAACAGATTGGAGAGAAACAGAAAGAAAGAAAGAAAATTACCGTATTTTTTCTTCCACTTATCAAAATATGGGAGCACAATAGGTGTATAATCATGTTTGATCGGTCCCTTTGGTTTCTCTTGCTTGACTAGATTCTCCCTCTCTGTTACATTTCCACAAAGAAATGATGGTGGAGGTCCACCAATGCCCTGTTGTCTCAATATCTTTCGAATTTTTTGAGGTTGTAACCATAAACTATTGAAGATATAAAATACCGCACTCCAGAACCATATAAGGCACAACAGGAGCAAGCCTTCAATAGCCATTGACATTCTCTCTTTTTTTCCTTCTCTTATTTCCCTTACGTAGTTGTGAGTTATATATCGGTTGAGTATGGGGATTTATTGTAGAGTTGAAACTTAAAATAGTACCTTACGATTGTTAATAAAGTCAAACCTCCATGAGACTTGCTTCTTTAAAATTGCAATTGCTTGCTAGAATGACTACTTTACCTTCTTATATTTTAAAAGCGTCAACGTCTTGTCTTTGCTTTGATAACCTTTAGTTATTTATGGATGCTTGAGTAGTTGGTTAATTTAGTTCTAGATTAATAAGTCTTTGTATTTATTGCCATATTTTGGTGGTTATACGTATACCAACGATCTTCAATTGGGTTCACATGAATCACATAAAATTAAATGTAAACATTCATCTAGAGCAAGTACCTTTTGTGTTGCTTCCTTTTCTTTTCAGGTAATTGCATCAGGCATATACCTTCCCTTACCATATTGATGTGAAATTTAAGCACAAATCTATCTTGTTTATTCAAACTCGGTATTCATTTCTGGCATCCCACTTTAATTGTTTGACCATATCACATTATAAATTATGAACATTTTACTATTTTCATCCATTTAAAGATTTTTTTTGAAGTATTTTTAGGTGTGACGTAGTTATCTACATCCTAGAACCCATGCAGCATCTTCTATATTTTGGATAATGGATCAACATGGTAGGTTCCAAGTCCATTCACGTGTACTCATTTAATACATGTGTCTATTTTTATATGACATTAGGAAGGTGGGATTTGTATATTTACTTGCCAAGTAGAGTAATAAGTAACATGCATATTTACATATATTTTTTAGTTAAGATAGCTTGAAGCGACACTCTTGCGTGCATAAGTTATGTTAGCTAGTTAGGTGAGTTGTTGTAATCATATGAGGTTGTACTTGGTACAGTTTAATTCTAAAGTCAGATCTTATGACAATGATTGAGTGGAGCATTTATTTTACGTGAAAATTAATGCATACTATAGGAATAGTAAGTTTCTGCGGACAAGTCAGAGCTGATGGTAAATTAGGAGGTCCCATGAAAGATAATACTTGAATATTAGTCAGATGACCATTGAACAAATTTATAGGATCTTTTTAGCTAGGCTGTCTTGTAAATTACAGTACTAAGGTCGATGAAGCATATGACATTTAAGTGTTTATAGTTCTATTCACTAGTACATACTACATGTTGTATTGCAGCTAATGGCAGTTAGTACTTTTTCACGTCGGTCCAGCTAATAATTTGATGCTAAGGCAACTGAAAATATTTGTAGGCAGTCAAGATCTACCGCCTTATTTCGAACGCAGTTGTATTTTCTGATTGAATGGCAATAGTATTTGATTAGTTCCAAATAGGTGATGTCCTCATGTTTATCAAACCAATTTATATGATATAATGAATTTAATATTCACTACATCATGCATTGCATCACGTGCATTGATATAATAACAATATGCAAAATTATTTTCTTGCAAGTAAATCTAATCTGTAGTTCTTGCCTTCTCAGGTGATGTATTATGATATCAGGCGATGACTGTTTCATTAAATACATATATATGTATATGCAAACATCAATCTAAAGCGCTTGATAATACCATTGCAATAGTTGCATACCGTGTCAATTCCTTCGTCTTCAAAGGTTGGTATACGTTTATTCAATTTTTTCTTCATTGTTATATTGGGGTGCAATCTTTTCTGGTTTGAGGGCCCATAGTAACACTAGTAGTTCAAATTATTGTGTGTGCATCTAAAGCAAATATGTTGAATTCTTTGGATAACAACATGTGCAGTTTATTAGTTGCGAGCGTTGAATCTTCCTAAAAGCTATTGCAACAAATATAACATCTTGCATGGCTAAAAATGGTTTGACGTAATGTGCAAAATGGGTATAAACGTATGAATTTGCGTTTACCGCCCATTTTGGTTGTTATTCTACAAGACTGTGTTACCGTGTTTAGTATATTTTTTTTATTTAAATTCATATTCGAGTTTTATTTTTGATAAAACTTTTCTTTGATTCAATTTCTACACCTAAATTATGATCTTCATTGAGATTAATGCACGTAGGAGAACTAGGTGCCGGACTTGAGTTCAAAATGAAAATGTATCGGTCCCTTCAAGCTGAAATGGTGAGTTGATTTAGTTTTTCTACTAGTTTCAGTTTGCATGTAATAGGGTGATAATGACTTAGTTTTTCTAGTGGGTTAAGTTTTTAAGCAATAGGGTGATGATGGTGTTAAAATCTTACCACTTTGTAGCCAAGGGTCTGATGTGAATAGATCCGTCTCCGACGATAGTTATGTGACTTTATTTTTTAGTTACATAATTAAGTATATTGTTAATAGATGCACCCGTATTAGTTTCCTACTTTGTATAGTTATGAAGCTTTACAATGCTTCACGAGCTAAGAAATCAGCAAAGGCGATCTTTATTTATTTTCACTTGTTTAACTAGAATAAAAGAGTGAAAATGTAAAAAAGAAGTTCTTTAGATCATAAGGTCATATTTATTCTACAGTATGGAGGTCGTATTCTTTAGATTTGTGATTCAATTGTGACGTTTCTGAGGTAATAAAACCATTTATTGTTGGTTTTTAAGTTATATTTATTCCAAGTAAATTTAGATTTCAGACTTGATTTTTATGTTGGAGAAGCATCTTTTGAAACTGGTTTAGTAATTAAAATTGAAGTTTGATCACAATGTTCATATCTCAGTGTCTTCTATTAGATTTTATTAATAGTGCAGAATTTGTTTATGCATAAAACATGTTGGAGAGAGGCAGCACTAATTTGTCCAAATTGTTTTAGTTCTTTAAGTTGCCCAAAAATTGCAAAATTGACATACATGCCTGACCCTTAATTCTTACAGCTGTCCGATGCC
Source organism: Allium cepa (assembly GCA_030765085.1). NCBI lineage: Eukaryota > Viridiplantae > Streptophyta > Magnoliopsida > Asparagales > Amaryllidaceae > Allium > Allium cepa. The sequence continues at coordinate 907,724,162 of CM060940.1, forward strand.
TTAGATTTACGTCCCATTTGTTTGCTCAAGAATGAAAGACTATCAAGCTCCTTCTGTAACCTTTCGCTTTTTTCCTAAACAATAACATATTCTGACAATAAAAAAGCTATAGATTGGATCACTTGTCTCTTGGAACCTTGTGATATCAAATATCTTAATGCACTTTTCGTTGCAAGGTAGGACAAAATACACTTGCACATGAGTTTTAGAAGCTAAAGCAAAATTTGTCATAGAATATTAAACTGAGAACATATACTTACCCTTTCAAACGATAAAAGTCCTTCTAGTTGTACAGTGCGTTCATGTTCTGCTCATGATAGTGATAAGTAACACATTAGCATGGTGGAGAAAACTAATGCAAGTAGTTTTTATTTAATAAAGTAGTTTTAGATAAAAGAACAGTATGCATGATCCTTTTAACCGTCACTCCACAATTTACTATCACACAATGGACAAATCATCCATGAGAACATTTTGCTCACAGAGACAGGAAAATTGTGCATGGCTATTATATTAAGTGTTGAGGCATTATGGGTTCATCAAAGTTCATCCTTTTTTTTCAATATCACAAATATGACAAAAGTTTAGTCTAATTTTTGCAGGCAACCAAGGGTCAATAAAGCGATATCCTTCAGATTATATAAAATGAACAAGATCGGAGTCTCAGTATATGTAACTTGTAACAGTTCCTTCAAATGGAACTATTCCATGCTAGCATGATACTACACACGCGCACGCTATTTTTACTTATATCGATTTTATACATCTAAAAAAATAGTAAAATTTAATATAAAATGGATCCACATTCATGCAAGCACAAACATCACTTTCATATCAAATAATGCTCCAGTACCTTTTATAGACTGGCTCTTCTTCTCTTTAAATGCTTTGAACATTTCCATTGAGAAATTTTCCATAGCATCACTAGCCAGAGAGTTCATAAGTTTGTTCAGAGAAATAGAAATCCAAGGAAGTCATTTTTGAGAAATGTCACCATTTTTAACTATGCTGACTGCTGTAAGAATGTTACTTGTATGATATCTATTGATGTTGTGGTAAAAATAATAATTATGTGTCTAGAATGTCAACATAATAGATGATATGATGTTCATCATCTTTTGATCGTTATTGTAGGTTTAATGGAAGAGCTCCTGCAGGATGGAGTAGGAAGTATTTGTGGAGAATATATGTGATGAAAGTGAAAGTTAACGAAGAGAAAATGCAACCATCAAAGTAATTTATAGCATTTTTTTATTTGTTTCTAACGGTTGACCAATTTTGCAAAATAATTAATGATTATTATTTATGACGAATGGATATATGACGAATTTTGATGTTTGTTGAAATTGAATTTTTTTCAGAAAATGAATTGTTATATTTTGCTATATATGCTTCAAAAAATGAAATTGTTACCTGTTATATTCGATTCACGAAATGATCAGTGATGTGCTATAGATTTTGGTTGCTATATGCTTGAGAAAACTAGTAACGGTTATAAGTGTTACAAGTTTTCATTTTGTAACAGTTATAAGTGTTATAAACATTTTACAAGTAACATTAATAAGTATTACAATTTTTATATTCCTCACAGTAATGAACGTTAGTAAAGTTTAATTTGCAATGGTTATAATCGTTATAAAATATGTCGTTTATCACGGTTATAACCGTTACAATATCTGTAACAAAAACTGTCATGCACCTTGTAACCATGGTTATAACCCTTAGGAAATTAATTTGTCACGCTTATAAGCGTTACAAATACTCTTTTCTGGTGTTGCGTATTTTATAGGTATAAATTATGCGTTCTCTACTGAACAAATTAGGGTGATATCTGATAGACTTACCCTGAATTCCTTGCTTCTCCACCACATGATCCAAGTATCCCATACACTGGCACCCATTCAGCATAGCTTCGTCCTAGATTTTTTGATGGTAAACATCGTATCCCAATAATTCTTTGCAATCTTAGAGCTCTAGTGGCGTTGGAAAAGAGAAACATCATCTTCCTGTAGGTCTACCACCACCTATATGTTGAAAAATATAAGTTATACATTTATACTTACTCAGCAAATTGTAAAGTGATTGTATATAATGATATATAAATTTACACTTACTAGAAATTCATGCCTGATGTTCTTCCATATGTGCTTTAGGATCCTACTCCATTTGGGCCAGCACATGTATTGTAATTGCATCATTTTCCTCGATATCCGCTTGGTGCGCTTGTTCATCTAGAATATTCTTTCCATCAAACATAAATATTGCATTTGTTTTAAAAATTGCCGACCAATTTGCTTTGTCTCTTTTTAGAGATGGATAAGGAGCAAAATAAATTCGTAGGGCTTGTATTGCTAGTATAAACGAATCGTACTTATGATAACGTTATGTATGTTTTATTTGAATAATAATATTTTTTTGGTGCATGTTGATTTCAGAACGTGGAAAATTACTGAACCAATTGCATCTAAACAAATAAACTTCTTCCGCAGGTCTGGTGAAATATGTTAATTGCAAAACTTGAGTTAACATGCAATAAAAACTATTTATGTGATCATTTGGATTATCACTACATTTTATATATACACTGGTATTGTCAGTTAAATTTTCAGCCCCATATTCTTTGGTGTTGAATTTGTATCCATTGACAAAGAATATTAGATGTCTTAACTTTTCTTTTTGGTCCTATTGCAAGATGTATCAAACCTTCGTCGACCACACAGTTTACCGGATCATATAGTGGTTCGAAAATCAAGTAGCAAATTTTTTGCTTATATCACCGGTTGGATGCTGTGATTCGTAAATATCGCATATATAGATATTATATTGCGTTATAATCAATACATGTGTGTATCATTCTAGTAAATAATTTTAGATGTATTATTTAATAATACCCAACAAATGGCGCAACTTCTGCACAGTTAAGTAGAATATATATGTAGGCTGCATATAATCTCTGTCATCTAACCAAACTTCCACAAATTTTCCAAGCAGGGTGTCCTTGTTGTCTAAATAGATAACATTGGCTCAGGAGAATCTTGTTCAACGCCCTCATCATTTCGCATAGCACTTTCAAAAGATAAGTTCACATGGTCACTGAAATAATGAGAGAAAAAGAACGAGCTGCTTTTTCAATATATGATTTGCATTTCAAACTTTCAACTTGTGTTTTTTGTCTCACTTTTTTATTTAGATAATTTAAGCACATGTTAAGAATAATTATCTTTAAATTTTATTACACGTAATTAAACTAATATTTAACATACTCGATATCAATATCTTTCAAATAGATATATATTTCATCCATATTACGCAGGACCACGAAGACATACTTCAAAAAGAAGATGAACAAGTAAATGCTCCATTACATTAAAGAAACCTGGAGAAAATATTTTCTCCAGTTTGCAGAGCAATATAGAAATTTTTTCCTCAAGTTTACGTAGACGATCAACTTTTAATGTAGTTAAACAAAGCTCTTTATAAAACAAACTAAGTTCTCTTACAACTGTCCAAACTTTTATGGGCAATAGTTCTTTGAAACGACGGGTAACAAAAGATCTACCACTACATGAAAATCATGACTTTTCATCCCACTCAGTTTACTGTTCTTATAGTCGGCACATCTACAAAGATTAGAGGAAATCCCCTCAGAAAATCTTAATCCTTCCACCTACTTTAACATTACTTTAAGTTGGTTACTATTTGTCTCATAACATGCTTTGGGTTTTTTATGTCATTTGGCTTCATATGAAGCTCAAGACGATTTGCATATTGTCTTTATATCACGTCATGATTTTAATTCGTCCTTAATCTTTCCTTTAACATTCACAACTGTGTTAAGCACATTATCGAATTCATTTTTCTCGTTGTGCGTCAGGACGATATTATGACAAATTAGGAGATTTTCTCAGTAAGACAACTCCCAAAATACACTTAGTTCGCACCGATTATGAATCATCGATTTACCTTGAATTTCAATTTGTTTGCTAGTTTCATGTATCTTTGGATAATCCTTTATAAGGCCATAAATATCTTCGCTTGACTAAATCGTTGGTGGTCCCAAGGTCTCAAGTGTACTGCTTGTATAGTTTTTTAAATTTTTATAAAAGGATGATTAATATAAAGAAAACACCGATGACAGTCAAAACACAAAAAAAAAATTCCATGTCGTAAAGAAAATGCTCATGTTTCTTCCATGCAATAAGGATAAGCTAGACGACCAACTGTATTCCAACCCAAAAGCATTGCATACGCATGAAAATCACTTATAGTCCACATCAGAGAAGCGAACATATTAATTTGTTTGGAAATGTCGTGTGTTTCAATTTCTTCATACCATGATGTTTTCAACTCTTCAATAAATGGTTGTCCATGTATGTTGATTCCTTGTGTTAGATCATAAGGGTCAGGGATGACAATAGTGAAAAAATATACGGAGTTTTCATACACATCCACGGACATAAATTGTAAGGTTTAACTATTATATGCCAAGATGAATATTTTGAACTAGATCGAGAGAGCGGTGAAAATCGGTCCGTACATAAACGAAGTCTAAAACTATGACTCTCTGCTACGGAAGCTGGATTATGTCTTATCAAAATGCTTCCATGCTTTTCCATGAGCTGGGTTGCGTTAACGTACCTTCTTCCTCTGTTTTCACACAGTTCATATCATATGATGTATGGTTACATAAGATGCATATAAACTTTAAAGCCTATGAGTAATGGGTAAGTCATGCATACACCTGTACGGAACTTTATTTTTCTTTTTTCTTGGTTTGTATCATTCCTGATTACATATTTTACAATTCCTAAGATTAATGTCTTCTTTTTAAAACAATATGCAACCATTTAAACATGTATCTATTTTTTGATATGACAATCCAAGAGCAGTCACTTTCTAATAATTTTCGCACATTAAATTATCGGGTGACATATGCTATTTTGCAACTTGTACTATATCTGTAAACCCGACTTCTGTGAAATTGTATTTTGATTTCATCGCAATGTATTCTACAGTTACCGATAGTTGAGCGCCGCTTGCACAACCATCCCAAAGGAGTTTCTTAGCGGCATCTAATAAATCATACATTTTTTGCTCCAACACTTGGTTCCTCTTTGACATTAACATCGTTACCATCAACTTCAATAGTAGAGAATATTAAACGTGCTGCATCTTCAACCATATCTTTTATGAGATTTATCGAATTTTTTTTATTATTTATCTCCTTCTCCCATGACGCTCCTACACCAAATAATTCGGCATGAAACCATATCGGCACAAATGAACTATTATTATATCCAGATCAAATGTTTCAATTATTTGCACTACTACATGGACAACAAATTTCTTCATCGTTCCTGCTATTATTTAAAGCAAATTCAATAAAGATGTGTACACCATTTTGAAAATGTTAACTTATTGAGCCTCCAATTTTCCTTCTTTGTTAGTACTTCTAGCTCGACCGATAAAATAATTGACTATTTTTCCTGCTATAAAACATAAAAACGTATTAATCATTTACTATGACATTTTATTTTCTAATTAAATGATACATTTAAATTTTTGCAAATATATATTATTATTATATTTAATTTTATTTTCAAACGGATTTACATAAATTATATGAATATAATCTTAAATTTTTAGGTTATTATTTTACATTTTGATGGTTGGTCATCCTACTTCTCATTACAAAGACAATAGTAATTATATTTTATAAATCATTTCATTTTAAATGATTCAATAAAATTTCGGCAGCATTTTTCATTTTTCCCTATATCATACCCATGGGTGTACACATGAGACAGAAAGAAAGTATTGTCGAAATTTTATGAACCATTTGAAATCAAACGATTTGCTAATATAATTACTTTATTGTGTTTGTAATTTGTCCAATACAGAGACAAATTATCGTATCAGACGAATATAAATGTTAGTACTGTGATAAAACGAACATTGGTATAACGGTCACATACAATACTTGTTAGCCAAAAACTATCTAAGTTATTTATAATAAGTAAAACTATTATACAACAGTTTTTACAATAATTTATTTATATTCTAAGAAACACATACACTAAATCATCGTTTTCATCATATTAAAAACACACACTCAATCCTGAGCATCGACTTTAATTAATCCAAACTACCCTAATGCGTGTATGCACTAATTTATCAACGCATTTACACCAACTAATGCACATATACACTAAATATAAACGTATCAAAACCACAATGCTCATTACGGATAAAAAAAGATAACCATCTAAGCCTACAAACCGAGACCCCCATATCTAGTATAGTATGATGCCATAAATGTTGGTTTTTTTTTCTGGATTACCTACATGCATATTTACCAGCCACATAATTATCAAGGTCCATGCACGACCTACTCAAGATGCTATTTTATGGTCAATTTATTATGTTGAATGATATTTTGTTTGTTTAGCGAGATATACTCAGTGTGATTTCACATAATTCCTGCTTTGATTAAGTGTACAGTAGCAAGGTTCTCTTTCGGTATTTTGATGCTCTGGCAATACGTTTTGTATGCAGCAGTTTATTCTAACAATATATCAAAGCAAATATCAATATGTTTTTAAGATGTATTATGGGTCACATGTAATTGTATTTTAATGTAAATAAATTAAGACATGTATAACGATATGATTTTAGGATATATAATTAGGTTAATTTTATTGATACACTAATAATTTTTTAACATACACCAGACGATACAACAAATTAATACACATCAAAGATTACTTATCATACACCATACTTACAATTAAAGCAATTAATCATGAAAGTTCTCTTGATTAATATTTATTTTTCATTAATTTCATCAAAATGATAGATCAGATTAAGTATGATTAATTTTATTGTTTAAATTTGATGAGTTTAAGAAAAGACTAAAAATTACAATTGAGAAAAAGGGTATTTTTATCATGGATTTCTTGGCAAAATAATGTTTAGGTGATTTTTGATGTATGAATAGAAATTGTCATATAATTATTTCTATAACTAGTGTATGAAACTTACCTAAGTAAGGTCACATATATTGCATATTCTTTAACAAACTTTAATATATATTTTTTGTTGGACATTTATACTCTTATGCTTAGTTGATTAAATGTTCTTTTCTTTTTATTGGATTCCTTGACAACGTGTAATTGTGATATTAGAAAGAGTAAATGTTTTAATGTTCGAATTACAACCATAATAATAAAAATAAGAAGATGGTCTTTAGCAAACACATAATTTTCGCATGATCTATAAACTTAAATGATGCACTGGCTGCAAAAGTTTAAAGATTGAGTGGTGAAACTTTTAATTCATATATACATGCGTTCATTCCCAAAAATAAACGACACAATTGATTCATTTTATGCTTTTAATTTGAAATCAAAATGCATAGGTTGTTTTTTAAAATTAATAGAGAATACTCATAATTCAGTTAATTTAAAATGTTGGTAACATAATTATTTTTTCATTGGAATTTTAATAATACTATAAATGGATATTGTCGCATTTTCCCATCTTTCACGTCCGGTTAATTGATTGTTATTGAATGAATATTCTCATTAATGTTTATTAGTTCTTTTTGTTAGCATCAAAGAGGATTAATTAGAAGATTGATAAGTAACTGTAATTCAATTTTGAATAAAACTTGTGCGATATAAATATTAATTAACAAAAAGTCAAGAGTATCCAAATTCTTCATTTAATTTGAACTCAAATTTAAAATAATAGATGTCGTTATCATAATTTACTCCATTGTTTATACCAATAAGTACAAATTAATTCTAAAACGATCCCCAATTTTATGTTGATTAGTATTAGTATTAGAATTTTCTATACACATTAATCATCAATATTAACAAGTTTCTACAAATTGAACCGAATTTAATATCATTTATTTCACATTTTTTAATTATGATAGATATATTCATCATTTTATATATGATTTAGAACTAAGCTAAATTAACTCCATTTAAATATTATTTTTAGCTCTCCAATTCAATTCCATAATTTAAATCGGAGTCGTATCAAATAGCATTACTATACAATTGTTAAAATGAATTGGTTGCTAATAATTTTGTTTAGGAATTAATTGACAATCTTAGTAATTAATGCTTTCATGTTTGGGATAACTTTAGTTTAATGTTAGTATTTTTTATATAAAGCCATTGTCATTAAAAAATTATTAGATACACTTTGTGCGTGCTTAAATTATAAGAATATTTTTTGTTAATGGTTTGTCGGTCATGGTAAAAAAAAGCCAATCTAAAAAGGTACAACCCAAGAGCTTATATTTCATCATCGTACATGTAAAAAAAACCTTAAATATATTTAGTAATTAATCAACCTCCTGCATAGTAAAGGTTCACACTGGTAATACTGGAGAGCTGAGTTGAACTTAAAAAACATAAAAGGTAGGTTTTATATATGATGGTGGGTGACCATTAATAAAATAATAGGAATAATTTAGAAATATTAAATTACATAATTACATTTAAAACGAAGTATTATGAGAGAAGTAAGGGAACTAAGAGAAGGAAGAAATCTGCTAGAGTTAATATTCAAAAGTTTATTTCTATTAGATGTTACAATCTTTCCATTTTTCGCATATATGACTAATATTTTTCCATATTAGATATGAGTGAATCTTTCCCCTAAACCAACCTATATTAGTAAAAAAAATCTCCTTTTGGTCTTCTCCAAGTATTTTGCGTTAAACATCCAATATCAAAATCTTTGATTTGATATAAGATCATTGCAAATCTTGGATTATCAACTTTAGCCTATGAATCTTTCAGACTAAGGTATGCCATCTTTCCATCAATAGCTTTGGTTATTTAAGATAAATATATGTTTCATTATATTGCATCTAATCGTTGTTTAAATAAACGTTTCATTCCATTTATTATCCCTTAATCGTTCCCCTTTGACTCGTATTTTAAGTCATGTTATCACTCGTTTGCTTGTGCATAACAAGAAATCTTCTTTGTAATTTTGAATTTCAGATCCAACAATAATATGTGTGTACATTAGTTTCTTATATTTAAAAGTTAAATTATTTTTCTTATATTTATAAATAAACATAATGCGAGTAAAAATTTAAATTAGATGGATGGAAAAAATAATTTAAAGTTGGAAAATGATAATTCATCTTATTGGTGAAGAGAAGAAAAAGGGTGTTGGTCGACGAATAAAGACTTTTTTTTAGTGAAAACAGACATTTTATGTAATCAATAACTCAAGTAATTAAATTTTGTTTGTTTGATGAAATAACGGATCAATTGATAGGTAACTCTTAATTGTTATTTATTTATTTAAGAGAAGTGCTTTGCTAAATCTTAGTTATTTAATTAAAAGAAGTGAGGGGACCAAAATATAATATTAAGTTAGGGAAACAAAATAACTATACTGCGGGCCATCAGATTGAAGACCCAACTACATCGCAGCCGTCAATTCTCCAACGTTCTCTCAGAAAAGAACAACGCAACACATCAAATATTCTACATACAAGCATCCCCTCCAACAAATATTTGCTAAATTGCATCCAACCACGAATTGGTAAGTATCGCTTCACATTATCTGATTTCAAGAATTGGAGTGCGGTCGAGTTTAACGATTTCGATTACCCTTTTTTAATTCAAATGAATTTCGAATTTGTTTCGATTTTTCTTTTTTTTCCCTTTCGTTGAAACCTTTGCTTTCATCTCGATTGCTTGTTGCAAGAAAATAGGAATTTGATCGATCGATTTACTGGAACTATTGTTTTGAAGAAGACGGAAATTTGATTTACCGAAATTTGCTTGCTTGCTGTAAGAAGGTAACCGTTTAATTTAAACATCCATTATTTGATTCATTGTAACAGGATAGAAAATTGACTATATAAATTATTGATTAGGCATTTGGTTTACTGGGACAGTATGAAAGCAAATTATTCAATGATTTAAGGAATAGGCAATTAATTAATTTACTGATTAAGCTAATTAGCAATTAATTCACTAGCCAACCTAAAATTAAACAATTGATTGATTGAGATTATATGATTAAATATACTGTCACTGACCGTAGGTAAACTTTAGTCCAAGGGACTGATTAAACTTTAAGGGACCGATTAAACAACAGAACGGACAATTTGGTTTGACAAACGATTATTTCTTAAAGTTTATGTTGGCAGTTTTGTTGTGACTATTTGATAATTTGTTACAAGTTCTTCCGTACCCATTTGGAAATTGGTAAAAAGGATGTGATTAACGCTCTAAATCTTGCCAACTTGAAATTTGTTAGCACAAGTCGACTTCACAAGTCCTTTGGATTCACTTGAAATATTTTAGGTGCATTGCTTGTAAACTGAATTGTGATATCTGTATATGTATGTGTGTGTTTAGCCATATATATATATATATGTGTGTGTATATATATATATGTGTGTGTATATATATATATATGTGTGTGTGTATATATATATATATATATGTATATATATATATATATATATGGCTATTTAGACACAAATTGGAGACACAAAAAATCATGGCCGTTGGATATTTTTGTCCTTACATGGAAGGTGGAAATTAGGGGGCAATCCAATGGTGCAAATCTATTGTGTTACCAATTGTGTCTACATTTTGTGTCTAAATAGATTTTCATATATATATATATATATATATATATATATATATATATATATATATATATATATATTCAACCACTCAGGCCAAGATAAGTTCTAAACTTTATCATCATTGTTCATTATTTAAGATTTCTGAATTCTGTTTCCTTTTATATTCATGTTTGCTTCCCAGTTTTGATTCCTCTTACTTATTATCTCTAAAACTATTTAAAGTATGCATTTTTAGAAAAACTCTTTCATTTATCATTGCCATTGTGAAATTGGGATCCAATATAAAATTGTTATATTCTAGGTCCATTAAGAGTTGAGATTCAAACAAGTCCAACTTACTGTGTTGGAATCAACAAAATCAAGCTTATGCCTGACATATGTTTTTTTCCCCTTCATTTCACCTGGCGCGGAAAGGGAGACAAGTTCTTAAAGGAAGAATGTTTTGTTATGAAGTTTTTATTTTATTTTATTTTATTTTATTATGTTTTCAGTTAATTTATTTGTTCTGTCCATTTTGGATGCAAGAGCATTGTTTGCACCACTATATGCATCCGACCCACTTATTTTCTTACAGTAGGTTTACCACAAATGATGTATCCATAGACATTGTGCTCATATAGGAAAATTCCAAGGGAGCTGAGATTTCCTTTTAAAAATCATCAAGTATTAAAATTTAGTTCAGCACAATGAATTTGGCTTCTCAGATGGCATAAATATAGAAAGAAACAAAAGGCACTTAGAAATGCTCTTCATAGTGAATCTACTAGAGAAGTTAATATTTGTGGTTCATTTCTTTTTTTGTTTTTGTCCTTCCTAATGAAATTTTGAAATTTTGACATGTTAACTCATTCATGATACTATTATCAAATATTAACTCCAATTTAACAAAATAGGCATCTTTATACCATGTAGAATTGATTCAATGTTTTCTACACTACTGCAATATAAGAATATTTTTTGCAATTATTTTTCTTTAAAAATGTAAATGATTGGTACCATTTGAAATTGCACGATATAAAAATCTTGTATAGCATTAGCATGGTTGAAACTTGTATATATACATGTATATGTATACGTGATGGAGTCTTGGCGCAATGATTATGTCACACGCATGGTGATCCGGACGTGCAGGTTCGAGTTCGAAAACAACCTCTTTGCAATGCGAGGGAAAGCTGTATACATTATCGACCTCTACAGTGTTCGCTATCGTGCGAGAGCCTCGTGCAGCTGGGTTCCACATGTATATGTATGCACATATATGTTAGTATGCGTGTGCACGTGAGCATGCGCACGTGTGTATATGTGTGTGTGTATAAAGCAAGAATCGAGATCTCGGTTTCGATCTCGATTTCGGTCTTTTGTAATTTTAGGAATTTCGATGTAATTCGTAAATTTCGGAAATTTCGATTCTAGTTTCGGTTTCGGGTATCGCTGTTTGTTTTTCATATAATTACACACATATTTATTTAATTTATTAAAACAAGACATATAATTTATATTTAATAGAAAAAAATAAGATATAAAAGAACAATACTGTTTAATTATAAATATCTATAACACTAAAAATAGTTAATTCATTATTTCATTTTCAAATTTTTTAGTTACACAATTCACATTTTTTGTGAATTTATATGTTTCCTAAGTTGCAATTTTAAATTTGAATGTTCATGTATTTTAAACTCAAATTAATCCTTTTTTGACGCTTTTTTTAGCTGTAAAATTTGATGTTCAATAGTTTTTATTGAACCAGAATTTCATTTCAGTTTCTTTTCGGTCCATGCCGAAATCTATAGGAAACAACCGGAATCTCGGTATTTCGGTCGAAACCTCAAACCTTGGTATAAAGAGATTTTGATTTTGCGGTGATTTCGAAAGTTAGCTAAATTGACATCGAAAATAAAACAGAGTTAGAATTTTGCTGGTTGAATTCCGTCGCCAAACGAAACTCTTGAAAATCTTTATTGTGCCTCAATTGTTGATTTCTTGCTGTTTGCCATAACAAATAATCAATCTTGAGTTCAACTAGCAATTAGAAGACAATTTTCCCTTTCACATGTGTGCGTTGATATTTCATGTTTTATACATTAACCCCTTCTTTTATTTTTATTTTTTTGATTTGAATTATAGTAATAATTACCATTAGCTCAGTAAATCTTCACACTTGTCACGTATCTAAAATGAAATGTAGAACCATAATTTGTAAAACAATGTCGAATGTAGGGCATGGATATTGAGAAAGCGTTGAAAGAAAAAGTTCCATTTCATGCTCGCCGTTACCCTCGGTATGTTCCAGCTAATGGAAGAAAATTTGAAAAATGGCCCAAGAAAGATCTTCAGGAGGAAATTGATGATACGGGTGAAGATGAAGAGACCATTGATAGTAAGAGTGAATATGATAATGAAAAAGAATCAGTCCCTGAAATTAGGAGGGCACTCAAAAACGACGATGCAGAAAAAGAGTTTGAAAATGAGTTTGACCAAATTGAATATTTCAATGGTGAGGTAATTGACCACTGGACGTATAGTTTGTTCGTCGGTGTATTCGAAGCTGACATCCGTAGGAATAATTGGGGTATCAAAAAATTTAAGATATTTCACATCTGGAACATAAGTCTCAACGGGAAGAAGCCAACTTTTCTTCCTTGGTCTGCCAAATTTCAAAGCGATGAAAATAAAATTGAGCTCGAAATAGGGAATTATGAAAAAACTGAAAATGAGATAAGTCAGACCAAAGTGGTTCGTTTTAACATAGACACTCAAGCTTGTGATGTACCTTTGTTTGCAAATGTGGATAACTGCAAGATAAAATATACGTTGCTGAGTAATGCTATTAGAGTCAAATTTGAAATAAGAGCATACAATGAGGATGGTAGTCCAGCACTCGATGTGAATGGACATATATGTGCAAATTTTCATTTTCATTGTCGTGGGCAGTACGAGAAATATATTTTCGGCGGTGACATCAAATATGAGAGAGAAGAGCGGATGGCTGAAAATGCCCTTATGTTATCTCCTTCTTCCTTAATTATCCCTCGTGACCATGGTTGTGTCTTTCTTGATATGTCAATAAAAGATAATGATGGAAAATTTAAGGTCGAAGGGAATAAAACTGTATGGCGTCGTACCGTAGTTGTTGATGAGCGGCATTACATTCCAGGCGAAAAAGGCTACATCATTCTTACAACGATTTGGTCTTGCCTCTGTGTTGACTCGAAGCATGGTATTACTATCCACTGATAAGATATCAATATTTTTTGCTTCTTTTCTCCCTTATGTTTTGGGCAATAGCAGTGACCTTTATTTGGAAAAGGGATTGCATGAATGTTTGTTTGTTTAATTTCCTCTCCAGGAATATGTACCTGTCCTGGTACAGCAATGGGCAGTTTTCAGGCGGAACAGGATGACATTAATGTCGTCGAAGATACAAAAGATGAAACTGTTGAATATACATATCGTCCAATAACAACTTGCAATGACGATGGTATTGAAGGTGGGGTGAAGAGATCAAAGATGAGAAAACCCTGGCAAATCTGCAGTAGAACCGAGGAAGCAACTACCGGGGATGAAGATAGCAAATAAACAAGTAAGTTTGGAAAGTGACTATGTATGTTCTTCCTTTTTTAGGCAGGTGAACACAACTTTTTAAGATGACGATTTAGTCTTAATTAATTTTTAGTTCTTCCTATTATGCATGCATCAGAACCCACATAGCAAACGATTATATATATCATGATAATTGAGTTAGCTTCATGGTACGTACAGTTATCATGCAATAAAATAAGACCACACTCCCAACCATAAAAGGTTAGTATTTGCTATAGCTTAAACGGGCCACCTCTAACAGAAATTGGTTGATGAACAGGCTTCTAATGAAAATTCGATCTTTGATACTGTATGAAAAGCAGCATATCACTGAATATCTCTTCTAATGAAAATTGTTCACTTACTATTTACAAATGTCTTTTTTTTCCCATTCCGGTACTTCGACCACAACAAAGACATTCAGATGTGGAGGACGATTGGTTTTAGTTCATTCTCCATTCTATGAACTGCTCAGGAAAAAGTGGAAGAAAACTCAGCAGCTTTTCAATTTCGTACTGTCCAAAAGAACAACAAAAACATGCAATAACAAATATATTTTACATTTCCTTGAATTGAAAAGCAACTTCTATTACTTAAAGCTGAAATATCACCATTAGAATTATGATGTGATGATACAAGGATGATTTCTAAGACATGAGTGTTACTGGGTGGTAGATTCATACTAACATTTAAAAATATCTCTTATATGATGTATGGAAAAGAAGTACACGCATGACTCTTATCATTTAAAAATATGGCGTCCATTTTTAAACCAGTCAAGACGTTCCTAAAGAATTCTCTGCCTATGTTCAAACCATGATTATTGCGTGTGTTTATTTAGCAAGAATATATTCAGTAGGACAAAATTATAGCTTTTTTATTACCTAGGACAGCCCAACAATATTTTATTTTCAAAAACAAAAGCGTTAAAATATTTTAAAAAGCCATAACTATCATTCCGCGCTTTGTCATTTGCTTCTTTAATCTCGTTCTTATTTAATTGTTCTTCGCTTTCTCTTGTGTGTGTTCAAATCTAAATTTACTTGTGCATTCTTCTTTATTCTCGTCCACTATCAATTAATATTATTCTGATTTCAGTTCTTGTTTCTTCTCATTCAACACTAGAAATTTTCAGATTTAGGTATGATTTTATTTATATTTATTTTTTCCTTTTCTTCTATTAAAGTTTTAATTTGGTTATTTCTAAAATTCCCTTATTATTCTTTATAAATTTTGAATCCAATTTTGTTGCTGTATCTTTCATCTTATATGTCAAAAGTTGACATATATAAAGAATTTTTTTGATAACAAGAGGGGCTCGAACCATGACCTTTAGAATCTTAGTCTAAATCGCCATACCTTTATCCACCAGAGCTAGAGGTCCTTCAAAATGTGAAGCAAACATTTTTTTTTAATTGTTGTTTTTTTTCTTGCATTCATATTGATTTGAGTAAAAGTGTACCAGTGTGTTAAGTCCAGTAAGGATCAATTTTTAGGTATCATTTTTGTTTTTTTCTTAGAATCATTTTTTGCAATAATGCAGTGTAAAGGTTTCTTTTAATGTTTTTTCTGTTTCCATAAGTAAAAAAAACGAAGTTTTTACACAGTAGATATGATAATATGCACCAAACAATCAATGAGCTAAATGAATATTTTGTTAGTATATATCAACCATTTAATGAAGTCCGTTTGAGTATTAGTTTTACTATTAATTTGAGGATCGGTTTTTAGGTTTCCGTCTTAGTGTCAATAAGTATCATTTTTGAAAAAACTATTTTTTCTTCTTCTGATTTTTGTTATATGACGGAAATTACTTTATTTGAGTAAAATGACAATCTGAACCAAACATTTTTTCTGATGTTTTTTTTGCAGTAGCGAGAATAGCTTCTTGTTTTGTTTGTATTCGTTGATAATAATTTCATCACTCGGTTGTCCGTTGATTTTTCTTTTTTCAATTTATAGAATGAAATTTATCGGTATTGGTCTCAACTTACTCCTCCGTCCATTGAAGTTTCTTATATGCTTGAGAATAAAATTATCGTGGTTGATGTCGATTTCGATCATCAAAGTATAATTTGTTTTATGCTGTACAAGAAGAGTGCATTCTTTCCTTTTACTGTCAAAGTTAAGATTTCTCTATTGGAGAATGATGGTTTGTGTTTTTTAAGAATTATGCTACTAGAGTTAGTGCTATTTGCACTCCTTACGATGGTTGTCTTTTTATAGTGCATATGTAACAAGTCGGAAATTTTAACAATTTAAATAACGTAATTAATCAAAATTTTCGTGGAAATAAAAAATTAAAATTTTAAAAATGAAGTTTTGAAAACTTAAAATTTGATATTTGGTACACGTCTATTTAAACGTAGCAAGTGTCAGATTTTCATCAGAAAATATATAAGTTTGTTCTGTTGTGAAATTTCAATTTAAATTTAAAATCATTTGAAAGTTGATGGAAATAAAATATTATGAAATGTAGACCTTTTTCTAAGTGAGACGTCATATTTTGTTTCGTTGAATTTTTACTGCTCTAGCTCCGTTTCTATTATTTTTGGCGTTTTGGCAGCAATTCGGCAACGAATATCGAATATTGAATGTGTCCTTTTGGGTATATTAAGGGGTGTGGGGTGTTTCACTTGGTATCAGAGCCTAAGGTTCCAGGATTTCTAAAAATTTATTTTAAAAGTAAAAGCATTTTCTAAAATAACTTCTTTTAAAAAGTATTTTTTAGGAAAAAACTCTTAGAAATAGTTTTTAAGTATAAAAGAGTTTTTATAAAAATCCCCTCCAAATCCAGTGCAATTTTCTTTCGATTCTTTCAAGTCTAGATTCTCTTTTTTTGCATAGAATGATTGACTGGTTCCTTAGAGCTACAGTACCAGAGGAGCAAGGGCAAATGCCCAATCCAACAGCAGTAGGTGGAAATCTCTTTAATCCACCCACATCAGCCTCCTTTTCTGAGCTATGCAAGGGCTTCGCTAGTAGAGGAGGCAAAACATTTTCTGGCACGGTGGATTTCGGGGAGACGCGGGTTAGTTTTGAGAATATAGAGCAAAGGTTTAGACGGTTAGGTTTGGAGGACAGACAGAATGTTCAACCTATATCTTGGCAGCTGGAAAAAGAGCGTAAGGAGGTTCCTACAAGCTCTAAGAAGCCATGGTGGAAGGGCAAGAAGGATTAGAGGAAAAGGAAAGGTCTTCATAAGCGAATCAAGAAAAAAGTTGTGTGCCATACTTGCAGAATGATTGGTCATTACGCAAGAGACTGCAAGAAAAAGAAGATGAGGGGAAGGTGTTATAGTTGCGGGCAATCTAGTCACTGGAGTAGGAGTTGCCCCCAGCAGACGGGGCAGGGTGCAGGTGTACCAGTGGAACAGATCCAGACTTTGGATGCAGCGCCTTCTAGCAGCAGACCAAATCTAGGTAGGAAAATTTGATTTCTGCTTCTGATTTTCCCATTTCGACTCTTTTCGATTCTGGAGCATCACACTCTTTTATCTCTAGTTCTCATGTGGATTGTTTGCACTTAGTTTCTTTAGTAGTAGACTCCATCTTTGTTTCAAACTCCATAGGAGGATTGTGACGACCGCCCATGACTCCCGCACCAAAACAAGAGAAAAGTGCGCTGAAAGGTGTGCCAGGCAGCCATGGACGATAGTCAAGGTAAAATAAAATTCGCAGAATCTATCGTATAACTCACAGCGCATGGATAAAATACAATAGAGAAATATAATGTAGTGAAGCCTCATAGAACATAACATCATCATATAAGCAACATAGCAGTTTTATACAATCATCCACACAAATCCATACATGAAAGCCTCACTACAAATCACTCAAATCAAATACAGCAGCGGATATCCAGTACATATAAGAAAATAATATGCATAGCCTCCTGCTCGTCTTCGTCATCATCAGCGGAAAACTCTAAGCACAGCACCTGCCACCTGCTACCTAGTCTGCCCATCCCAAACATGGATGAACAGCCCAAGGTAATAAGAGGAGACATAAAACCTTGAGTCAGACAAAGTCTTAGTGAGCAGTAAATTAACTATCAAACATACCAAAAGAGCATAAGGAATAAAAGGAATAGGAACCAAACCATCCCACTCCACCTCATCTCACAGTGATAGCCCCCAGACACACACTAAGGAGAAGCAAGCATAACATAGCAGATAAGTAAGGTAAAGCAATAATCACTCGAGTCAAGGACGATGTTTTTCGAATACAAACCCCCAAGGCCTAAACCAAGATCAGATAAGCACCCAGAAAACACCGCTCTTGAAGCCGAATGATGATACAACCAAACATCCATGACTCTGGCTATCACTGTTATCCTTGCTTCGAAATCACCGTTAATTGAATGACCGACTCCTTCCTGAGCCATCTGTCAAGGGCTAATGGTAACCCCGGTTCTAGACAAAACCCCGCACACTGCCTTGTGCCTAGGACTTATCTTCTTGGCCCAGAGTACTCGACTAACTGCCTGTAGTCTTTTAGGCGTCCCTATGTACTCTTGCTTTAGGTTTGCTAGAACCTTCAATAACGATGAGATCCAAGCCTCCTTGTCATCCTTCTCGACGACTTCTTTCAACTTAGCCCAAGCTTCCTCTTGAGCAATCCATTATCAACCAACTTGAACTACCCTTCAAGTTATCAACATGCTTGGAATGATCCCTGCCTGGATTAAGCCAAGACTCACATCATACTTCGCTTCATCGTACCAAAGCAAAGTCTCAACTCAACCATGCTTTGCCTTTTCGCATCCTGGCAAAGTCCCATCTCGATCTCATACTTCGCCTCTTCGCATCACGGCAAAGTCCCATCATCGAATCCATCCATACGAGCTTCCACATCCGCTTCATATGCCATCGGCAGCTTTCACCATTCAAGAGCCTTTCCACTTAGCTTTTGAATCATCTTCAACCATCTTGTTCCAAATCAACTACAAGCTAACTTGGAGCAATCAAATCTAACATACATTCAAACATTCAAGCATTCAAACAAGATATATTAAGCAATATCAACTATAATGGCAATTTCGTAATTAAGTGTGCAAAAGTCCAACATATGTGAAATCATGGTTTTTAGCATAGATCTATTAAATCTAAAACATGGGTTTTATCTCTAATACTTGTTAAATCAACTTTCATAGATAAACATCTTCAAATATGATGGATCTACATGCAGACTTATGGAAAATGCGAGAAAACGCTAACTTTAACACATAAACATATCACCAATCCCATATACTCCTTTGGATCCGCGTGAGAGATAACTACCACTCACCAAATCACCAAAACAACCTAAAATCAATCAACTACAGATCTGGACAGCAAGGACTTGAGCTTGATCCGGAGAAATTTCACTTGAAACGGTGAAATCTAGCCTCTTCGGATGAAAATCTCCAACTTTGGCTCTTGATCTTTGATCTTGATCTTCAATCTTCAATGGATGTTTGCACTTGATAGAAGTAGAGAAAGAAGTGAAGAAAATACTGAAGTCGAGTCTTCAAAGTGGCAGCACTTCGTCGCTTCAAAAACCGGTGCCAAAAAGTGAGCCGAACCCCTCTATTTATAGGCTGAATCAACCATGAGTCGTCGCCCCTTAGGTCGGTCACGACCTAAGCCATGAGTCGTTTACGACTCATCAGAACCCTACGACCTACGACTCACCTCCTGCCGACCTAACACTCTTGACGACTCACGACCTAAGCAACCCCAAGGCCGATCTAACTGACAACACACAGCCGCTATCAAGTCTTAAGTCGTACGACGACTTAACCAATCATGCCGACTCATAATAAGCCGGTCACGACCTAAAAACTTCCGACCCAAGATACTGCCGCGTCTTCCCCAAGTCCTAAGTCGTACGACGACTCAACAATACACTACTATGCCGACTCACGACTCATCACTTGAGTCATTCAACGACCTAACTAGTATGCGACCTACCCATAGCCGACTTAAGACCTAGCACCTTAACACGGCTTAACGACTCAATACACCAATGACACAAGGTCATACGACTCAAACCTAAGCCGACTCAACACATACCGACTCATAGCACACACGGTACAAAAGCCTCCGACCTAACTAAGTCGGTCACGACTTGAACAATGCCGACCTAACTCCATACGACCATAAGTCGTTAACGACTTATTTTTACCACGACCTAACCCCTTAGGTCGTTCCACTGGCCTAAACCACTATCCCACAAGTCGGCAATATCACTAAGTCGTATACCGACCTAAGCTTAACTCGAGCCAACCCCTATACGACTTAAGCTATAACTCGGCAATTCCCTTAGGTCGGTCAACCTGCTAACTCGGTCAAGACTCAATCCTTCAACACATTGACTCGCTAATTCTCATAACTCGGCCACCTTCCTTAAGTCGTAACTCGTGCACGACCTATCCTATGAGTCGGTCACGACTCAACCCTTAACCCGGAAATACCCATGAGTCGGTTACGACTCATCACTTCAACACACGAGTTACTCTCCATACGACTCAGGCCAGAGACAACACAAACAACACTATCGACCTGCAAATTCTACGATCTATCGACACGTAAAATACGGGTCGTTACATTCTCTCCCCCTTAGGAATTTCGCCCCCGAAATTCCAAGCAAACAACAGCAATCAAAGATATTCCGCATGCCTACCATCCATAGCAATCAACAAACCATGCAACCAATTCTAGCCTAGCATGCAGAATTCTAAGACTTAGAACAAGCTACAAATTCATGAGATGTCACGACACTTTAGGGCCATACCTCGAAGAGTCCGGGATGAGCTGCCTTCATCCTCTCTTCCTCCTCCCATGTACAGTCGTTGACATCATCACTCCATTGTATCTTGAGCAACGTAATCGTCTTCCTCCTAAGCTGTTTCGTATCGGTTTCAACAATACGAAGCGGCTTACGAGGTCTCGTAACCACTGGATCAACCTCTAAGTCTTCACAGCTATCAGCAGAAACCACCGTACTTGGGTCGTGCACATACTTCCGTAGATAAGATACATGAAAAACATTGTGCACACCCGCCATCTTTCCCGGTAACTCCAATCTATAAGCGAGCTTTCCAATTCGCTCGATAATCGGGAATGGTCCAACAAATCTCGGAGTTAACTTTCCTTTGTTCCCGAATCTTATAACATTCTTCAATGGAGAAATCTTCACAAAAACCATATCGCCTACGTCGAACTCCAAATCCTTTCGACGATTATCAGCATAACTTTTCTGACGATCTTGGGCTGCTTTCATTCTTTGCCGAATGATCTCTATACAATCCGTAGTCTGTCGAATCATCTCTGGCCCAAGTATCAGTTTTTCTCCAGCTTCCAACCAACATGTCGGAGAGTTACACGGTCTTCCATATAATGCCTCATATGGTGCCATACCAATACTCGACTGATAACTGTTATTATAAGCAAACTCCACCAAATGAAGGTGATCTTCCCATGATCCCCCGAAGTCCAAAACACAAGCTCTAAGAAGATCTTCCAAAACCCGGTTGACTCTCTCAGTCTGACCATCTGTTTGAGGGTGATAAGCTGTACTCAAACACAACTCAGTTCCCAAAACTCCCTGGAAGCTCTTCCAAAATCCACTAGTGAACAACGGATCTCGATCGCTCACTATACTCTTCGGAACACCATGGAATCGAACAATCCACTTCACATACAACTCAGCCAACTTCGATGCAGTTCTAGTCGATCGAACAGGAATGAACCTTGCACTCTTGGTCAAACGATCTACTATGACCCAAATCCCTTCATTCCCTGTCCTTGTCCTAGGTAGACCATCAATAAAATCCATTGACACTTGCTCCCACTTCCACGTAGGAACTTCTAATGGCTGAAGTAGTCCACTGGGTTTCTTCTGCTCAGCTTTCACCAACTGGCAGTTCATACACTTGGAGATAAAATTTCCAACATCTTTCTTCATACCTTCCCAGTAGTAAGCTCTCTTCATATCCCGATACATCTTATTTCCACCTGGATGAATTGTCAACTTCGAGTGATGACTTTCCTTCAGAACTTCATCCCTCAATCCATCAATATCGGGAACAACCAATCGTCCTTGCTTTCGAAGCCAACCCTCTCGATCGACCTCGAATCCCTTATCCTTCTCTGGTTCCAATCCAGATTCCAAATCACGGATAACCTTGACAAGCTTATCATCTTTCTTTTGGCTCTCGCCAATCCTTTCCACTAAAGTAGGCCTTATCGATAAGTTTGCCAACATCTCAGGTTCCAACTCGCATCTAGGCCTGAAATCAAATCCAGCCAAATACTCAAGACTCTTCCATTCTGAAAACATGGCTCCCAAACCTGCATGTCTTCGACTTAACGCATCAGCCACTGCGTTTCCTTTTCCCGGAGTATAGGCTATACCAAAATCATAAGATGCTAGAAACTCTAACCACCTTTGCTGTCGAAGATTCAAATCCTTTTGGGAGAACAGATACTTCAACGACTTATGATCTGTAAACAACTCAAATCTAACTCCCAATAGGTAATGTCTCCACATCTTCAAAGCAAACACTATTGCCGCTAACTCCAAATCATGAGTTGGATAGTTCCTTTCATGCGGCTTCAGTTGTCGACTAGCATATGCAACAACTCTATCCTTCTGCATTAGCACTGCTCCCAGTCCAGTGCCACATGCATCGGTGTAAACCACCATCTCATCATTCCCACTTGGAATAGTCAATACAGGAGCACTCGTCAGTCGCTCTTTCAGGATTACGAAAGCTTGCTCACACTTGTCATCCCATCTGAACACTTGGTTCTTTTTCGTCAATCCTGTCAACGGTGCAGCTATCTTGGAAAAGTCCTTGATAAACCGACGATAATATCCTGCTAATCCAAGAAAACTTCTCACATCAGATGCATTCTTAGGTCTAATCCAATCCTGGATCGCTGCTACCTTAGCGGGATCAACCGCTATTCCATTTCCAGAGATAACATGGCCTAAGAACCTCACTTCACTCTTCCAGAAGTGACACTTCGAAAACTTAGCCTTCAGCTGATGTTTCCGCAAGATTTCCAAAACAATCCTCAAGTGCGTCTTGTGCTCTTCCTCAGTTCTGGAATAAACCAAAATATCATCAACGAACACAAGCACGAACTTATTCAACTGATCTCTGAATACTCTGTTCATAAGATCCACAAAATATGCTGGTGCGTTAGTCAACCCAAACGGCATTACCAGCCACTCATAAAACCCGGATGGTGTCCTGAAAGCAGTCTTCGGCACACTATCCCTTGCCACTCTCAACTGGTGAAATCCCGTTGCCAAATCCATCTGAGAAAACACCTTAGCCTCGTGAAGCTGATCAAACAAGTCATCTATTCTCGGCAATGGATACTTGTTCTTCTTAGTCACCTTGTTCAGCTCACGATAATCAACACACAACCTCAACGATCCATCCGCCTTGGTTGCGAACACAACGGGCGCACCCCATTCGGACACACTTCTCCGAATGAATCCTTTCCGTAAAAGGTCATCAACTTGCACCTTCAGCTCTTGCTGCTCCCTCGGTGCCATCCGCCTAAGAGGCATCACAACAGGTCTGGCTCCCTCAACTAGATCGATACGAAACTCGATCTCCCTATGCGGCGGCAACCCTTTGACTTCGTCAAAGACATCCTCAAATCCATTCACAACAGGCACCGATGACAGTCCTTCCCGTGGAACAACCAGCGAATACATGAAGCTCATGAAGACGCCTTCCTCATGCTTACATCGTATCACAACCTTTCGCTCTTCCACATTCCCGACTGTCACCTCCAGCCTCTCACAATCAATCCTAGCCGCATACTTCCTAAGCCAGTCCATACCCAAAATAATTCCGAACCCCGCAAAGTTCAGAACAAAGCAATCACAAACAAACGAGCAATCATGACTCGAAACAACTAGACCACGGCATATCATACACAAACATGACGAACCCCCAACTGGATTAGTCACAACCAATGGCCTATCAACAATGTCCGGTTTCAAACCTAACCGGCCTACCAAATCATCACAAACAAAAGAATGCGATGCTCCAGTATCAAACAACACTCTAACTGGAACACCACAAATAGAAAGAGTACCTTGAACCACCACACTCTTCCCCTTTTCTTCAGCAGTAGGAGCTCTTGAAGACGACGGAACAGCTTCCAAAGCATAGGCCTGCACAATCTGCCTATTTTTCCTCGGCTCTGGGCAATCCTTCTTGATATGTCCCAGCTTATCACAGTTGTAACATTTTCCCGGCACCTTGGGATTCTTACAATCTTTGTAGAGATGGCCCTTCTGCTGACAGTTATAGCAAGTCAACTCACCCTTCAGCTTCTTCTGGCCATCCTTGCCCCTCTGTTGCTGCTGCTTCCTCTTCTTATTTCCACCCTGCTGTGGTTTAGATCCTTCCCTGGTTACAGCAACAATAGAACTTTCCTTAGGGAACAAACTCTCATGCCTCAAAGCTTTCTCCACCAGCTTCTCAAATGGATCGTCCAAGTGATCCACCAACTGCCTTCCAAGATAAGCATCCAGACCGGTCACAAACTTTTCATTCTTCTGGTATGGAGAATCAATATACGATCTGGCATACTTAGACAAAGCTTCGAACTCAGAAATATACTCCAGAACTGGCCTCCCTCCCTGCTTGAGCTCTACAAATCTCTTGAACAAAACAGACTTCTGAGCCGTAGAGATGAACTTGGCTTCAAATCTAACTTGGAATTGCTCCCAAGTTATCTCCTCCTCTGGTGTATCTATAGTGATAGAATTCCACCAATCCGCAGCTCTTCCCTGAAGCTGTCTCGATGCAAGCTTTCTCTTGGTTGCATCCTCAATCCCTAGATCACCAAAGATCCTTCGGCAAGCATCAATCCATCTCTGCACCTCAATAGTAGATTCCGTCCCTAAGAAAGCTTTTCCTCCAAGCGAAGTATAATCCTTGCAAAGCTTGGCAAAATCCACTGGCCTTGGAGCCTGGACTTGAACCCCCACATCCACAGATGATCCTGAAGCTGGTACCCTCCTCATGATCGAAGTCATCATTGCTTCGAACATCGCAGCATAGTCAACAGCTTCCCTAGCAGCACGGCTATCTCTCGCAGCTTGTCTCTCACTTCTGCTCATCCTTAATATCTGTAAAAAGAATGATTAGAACACCTTAAGAAACAACTGCATAAGGAGTTCAAATCCATCTAAGCTACTATATTATATATAGTAATCATCCATCAAAATACAATTACGTCTCTCTTACGTAACTACGTCAGCGAGCGTTGGCTAAAATCGATTAACCAAAGCTCTGATACCAAATGTGACGACCGCCCATGACTCCCGCACCAAAACAAGAGAAAAGTGCGCTGAAAGGTGTGCCAGGCAGCCATGGACGATAGTCAAGGTAAAATAAAATTCGCAGAATCTATCGTATAACTCACAGCGCATGGATAAAATACAATAGAGAAATATAATGTAGTGAAGCCTCATAGAACATAACATCATCATATAAGCAACATAGCAGTTTTATACAATCATCCACACAAATCCATACATGAAAGCCTCACTACAAATCACTCAAATCAAATACAGCAGCGGATATCCAGTACATATAAGAAAATAATATGCATAGCCTCCTGCTCGTCTTCGTCATCATCAGCGGAAAACTCTAAGCACAGCACCTGCCACCTGCTACCTAGTCTGCCCATCCCAAACATGGATGAACAGCCCAAGGTAATAAGAGGAGACATAAAACCTTGAGTCAGACAAAGTCTTAGTGAGCAGTAAATTAACTATCAAACATACCAAAAGAGCATAAGGAATAAAAGGAATAGGAACCAAACCATCCCACTCCACCTCATCTCACAGTGATAGCCCCCAGACACACACTAAGGAGAAGCAAGCATAACATAGCAGATAAGTAAGGTAAAGCAATAATCACTCGAGTCAAGGACGATGTTTTTCGAATACAAACCCCCAAGGCCTAAACCAAGATCAGATAAGCACCCAGAAAACACCGCTCTTGAAGCCGAATGATGATACAACCAAACATCCATGACTCTGGCTATCACTGTTATCCTTGCTTCGAAATCACCGTTAATTGAATGACCGACTCCTTCCTGAGCCATCTGTCAAGGGCTAATGGTAACCCCGGTTCTAGACAAAACCCCGCACACTGCCTTGTGCCTAGGACTTATCTTCTTGGCCCAGAGTACTCGACTAACTGCCTGTAGTCTTTTAGGCGTCCCTATGTACTCTTGCTTTAGGTTTGCTAGAACCTTCAATAACGATGAGATCCAAGCCTCCTTGTCATCCTTCTCGACGACTTCTTTCAACTTAGCCCAAGCTTCCTCTTGAGCAATCCATTATCAACCAACTTGAACTACCCTTCAAGTTATCAACATGCTTGGAATGATCCCTGCCTGGATTAAGCCAAGACTCACATCATACTTCGCTTCATCGTACCAAAGCAAAGTCTCAACTCAACCATGCTTTGCCTTTTCGCATCCTGGCAAAGTCCCATCTCGATCTCATACTTCGCCTCTTCGCATCACGGCAAAGTCCCATCATCGAATCCATCCATACGAGCTTCCACATCCGCTTCATATGCCATCGGCAGCTTTCACCATTCAAGAGCCTTTCCACTTAGCTTTTGAATCATCTTCAACCATCTTGTTCCAAATCAACTACAAGCTAACTTGGAGCAATCAAATCTAACATACATTCAAACATTCAAGCATTCAAACAAGATATATTAAGCAATATCAACTATAATGGCAATTTCGTAATTAAGTGTGCAAAAGTCCAACATATGTGAAATCATGGTTTTTAGCATAGATCTATTAAATCTAAAACATGGGTTTTATCTCTAATACTTGTTAAATCAACTTTCATAGATAAACATCTTCAAATATGATGGATCTACATGCAGACTTATGGAAAATGCGAGAAAACGCTAACTTTAACACATAAACATATCACCAATCCCATATACTCCTTTGGATCCGCGTGAGAGATAACTACCACTCACCAAATCACCAAAACAACCTAAAATCAATCAACTACAGATCTGGACAGCAAGGACTTGAGCTTGATCCGGAGAAATTTCACTTGAAACGGTGAAAT
Source organism: Allium cepa (assembly GCA_030765085.1). Lineage (NCBI taxonomy): Eukaryota > Viridiplantae > Streptophyta > Magnoliopsida > Asparagales > Amaryllidaceae > Allium > Allium cepa. The sequence continues at coordinate 907,751,510 of CM060940.1, forward strand.
CTAGCCTCTTCGGATGAAAATCTCCAACTTTGGCTCTTGATCTTTGATCTTGATCTTCAATCTTCAATGGATGTTAGCACTTGATAGAAGTAGAGAAAGAAGTGAAGAAAATACTGAAGTCGAGTCTTCAAAATGGCAGCACTTCGTCGCTTCAAAAACCGGTGCCAAAAAGTGAGCCGAACCCCTCTATTTATAGGCTGAATCAACCATGAGTCGTCGCCCCTTAGGTCGGTCACGACCTAAGCCATGAGTCGTTTACGACTCATCAGAACCCTACGACCTACGACTCACCTCCTGCCGACCTAACACTCTTGACGACTCACGACCTAAGCAACCCCAAGGCCGATCTAACTGACAACACACAGCCGCTATCAAGTCTTAAGTCGTACGACGACTTAACCAATCATGCCGACTCATAATAAGCCGGTCACGACCTAAAAACTTCCGACCCAAGATACTGCCGCGTCTTCCCCAAGTCCTAAGTCGTACGACGACTCAACAATACACTACTATGCCGACTCACGACTCATCACTTGAGTCATTCAACGACCTAACTAGTATGCGACCTACCCATAGCCGACTTAAGACCTAGCACCTTAACACGGCTTAACGACTCAATACACCAATGACACAAGGTCATACGACTCAAACCTAAGCCGACTCAACACATACCGACTCATAGCACACACGGTACAAAAGCCTCCGACCTAACTAAGTCGGTCACGACTTGAACAATGCCGACCTAACTCCATACGACCATAAGTCGTTAACGACTTATTTTTACCACGACCTAACCCCTTAGGTCGTTCCACTGGCCTAAACCACTATCCCACAAGTCGGCAATATCACTAAGTCGTATACCGACCTAAGCTTAACTCGAGCCAACCCCTATACGACTTAAGCTATAACTCGGCAATTCCCTTAGGTCGGTCAACCTGCTAACTCGGTCAAGACTCAATCCTTCAACACATTGACTCGCTAATTCTCATAACTCGGCCACCTTCCTTAAGTCGTAACTCGTGCACGACCTATCCTATGAGTCGGTCACGACTCAACCCTTAACCCGGAAATACCCATGAGTCGGTTACGACTCATCACTTCAACACACGAGTTACTCTCCATACGACTCAGGCCAGAGACAACACAAACAACACTATCGACCTGCAAATTCTACGATCTATCGACACGTAAAATACGGGTCGTTACATTCTCTCCCCCTTAGGAATTTCGCCCCCGAAATTCCAAGCAAACAACAGCAATCAAAGATATTCCGCATGCCTACCATCCATAGCAATCAACAAACCATGCAACCAATTCTAGCCTAGCATGCAGAATTCTAAGACTTAGAACAAGCTACAAATTCATGAGATGTCACGACACTTTAGGGCCATACCTCGAAGAGTCCGGGATGAGCTGCCTTCATCCTCTCTTCCTCCTCCCATGTACAGTCGTTGACATCATCACTCCATTGTATCTTGAGCAACGTAATCGTCTTCCTCCTAAGCTGTTTCGTATCGGTTTCAACAATACGAAGCGGCTTACGAGGTCTCGTAACCACTGGATCAACCTCTAAGTCTTCACAGCTATCAGCAGAAACCACCGTACTTGGGTCGTGCACATACTTCCGTAGATAAGATACATGAAAAACATTGTGCACACCCGCCATCTTTCCCGGTAACTCCAATCTATAAGCGAGCTTTCCAATTCGCTCGATAATCGGGAATGGTCCAACAAATCTCGGAGTTAACTTTCCTTTGTTCCCGAATCTTATAACATTCTTCAATGGAGAAATCTTCACAAAAACCATATCGCCTACGTCGAACTCCAAATCCTTTCGACGATTATCAGCATAACTTTTCTGACGATCTTGGGCTGCTTTCATTCTTTGCCGAATGATCTCTATACAATCCGTAGTCTGTCGAATCATCTCTGGCCCAAGTATCAGTTTTTCTCCAGCTTCCAACCAACATGTCGGAGAGTTACACGGTCTTCCATATAATGCCTCATATGGTGCCATACCAATACTCGACTGATAACTGTTATTATAAGCAAACTCCACCAAATGAAGGTGATCTTCCCATGATCCCCCGAAGTCCAAAACACAAGCTCTAAGAAGATCTTCCAAAACCCGGTTGACTCTCTCAGTCTGACCATCTGTTTGAGGGTGATAAGCTGTACTCAAACACAACTCAGTTCCCAAAACTCCCTGGAAGCTCTTCCAAAATCCACTAGTGAACAACGGATCTCGATCGCTCACTATACTCTTCGGAACACCATGGAATCGAACAATCCACTTCACATACAACTCAGCCAACTTCGATGCAGTTCTAGTCGATCGAACAGGAATGAACCTTGCACTCTTGGTCAAACGATCTACTATGACCCAAATCCCTTCATTCCCTGTCCTTGTCCTAGGTAGACCATCAATAAAATCCATTGACACTTGCTCCCACTTCCACGTAGGAACTTCTAATGGCTGAAGTAGTCCACTGGGTTTCTTCTGCTCAGCTTTCACCAACTGGCAGTTCATACACTTGGAGATAAAATTTCCAACATCTTTCTTCATACCTTCCCAGTAGTAAGCTCTCTTCATATCCCGATACATCTTATTTCCACCTGGATGAATTGTCAACTTCGAGTGATGACTTTCCTTCAGAACTTCATCCCTCAATCCATCAATATCGGGAACAACCAATCGTCCTTGCTTTCGAAGCCAACCCTCTCGATCGACCTCGAATCCCTTATCCTTCTCTGGTTCCAATCCAGATTCCAAATCACGGATAACCTTGACAAGCTTATCATCTTTCTTTTGGCTCTCGCCAATCCTTTCCACTAAAGTAGGCCTTATCGATAAGTTTGCCAACATCTCAGGTTCCAACTCGCATCTAGGCCTGAAATCAAATCCAGCCAAATACTCAAGACTCTTCCATTCTGAAAACATGGCTCCCAAACCTGCATGTCTTCGACTTAACGCATCAGCCACTGCGTTTCCTTTTCCCGGAGTATAGGCTATACCAAAATCATAAGATGCTAGAAACTCTAACCACCTTTGCTGTCGAAGATTCAAATCCTTTTGGGAGAACAGATACTTCAACGACTTATGATCTGTAAACAACTCAAATCTAACTCCCAATAGGTAATGTCTCCACATCTTCAAAGCAAACACTATTGCCGCTAACTCCAAATCATGAGTTGGATAGTTCCTTTCATGCGGCTTCAGTTGTCGACTAGCATATGCAACAACTCTATCCTTCTGCATTAGCACTGCTCCCAGTCCAGTGCCACATGCATCGGTGTAAACCACCATCTCATCATTCCCACTTGGAATAGTCAATACAGGAGCACTCGTCAGTCGCTCTTTCAGGATTACGAAAGCTTGCTCACACTTGTCATCCCATCTGAACACTTGGTTCTTTTTCGTCAATCCTGTCAACGGTGCAGCTATCTTGGAAAAGTCCTTGATAAACCGACGATAATATCCTGCTAATCCAAGAAAACTTCTCACATCAGATGCATTCTTAGGTCTAATCCAATCCTGGATCGCTGCTACCTTAGCGGGATCAACCGCTATTCCATTTCCAGAGATAACATGGCCTAAGAACCTCACTTCACTCTTCCAGAAGTGACACTTCGAAAACTTAGCCTTCAGCTGATGTTTCCGCAAGATTTCCAAAACAATCCTCAAGTGCGTCTTGTGCTCTTCCTCAGTTCTGGAATAAACCAAAATATCATCAACGAACACAAGCACGAACTTATTCAACTGATCTCTGAATACTCTGTTCATAAGATCCACAAAATATGCTGGTGCGTTAGTCAACCCAAACGGCATTACCAGCCACTCATAAAACCCGGATGGTGTCCTGAAAGCAGTCTTCGGCACACTATCCCTTGCCACTCTCAACTGGTGAAATCCCGTTGCCAAATCCATCTGAGAAAACACCTTAGCCTCGTGAAGCTGATCAAACAAGTCATCTATTCTCGGCATTACATGTGGATGAGCGGCATTACATTCCAGGCGAAAAAGGCTACATCATTCTTACAATGATTTGGTCTTGCCTCTGTGTTGACTCGAAGCATGGTATTACTATCCACTGATAAGATATCAATATTTTTTGCTTCTTTTCTCCCTTATGTTTTGGGCAATAGCAGTGACCTTTATTTGGAAAAGGGATTGCATGAATGTTTGTTTGTTTAATTTCCTCTCCAGGAATATGTACCTGTCCTGGTACAGCAATGGGCAGTTTTCAGGCGGAACAGGATGACATTAATGTCGTCGAAGATACAAAAGATGAAACTGTTGAATATACATATCGTCCAATAACAACTTGCAATGACGATGGTATTGAAGGTGGGGTGAAGAGATCAAAGATGAGAAAACCCTGGCAAATCTGCAGTAGAACCGAGGAAGCAACTACCGGGGATGAAGATAGCAAATAAACAAGTAAGTTTGGAAAGTGACTATGTATGTTCTTCCTTTTTTAGGCAGGTGAACACAACTTTTTAAGATGACAATTTAGTCTTAATTAATTTTTAGTTCTTCCTATTATGCATGCATGCATCAGAACCCACATAGCAAACGATTATATATATATATATATATCATGATAATTGAGTTAGCTTCATGGTACGTACAGTTATCATGCAATAAAATAAGACCACACTCCCAACCATAAAAGGTTAGTATTTGCTATAGCTTAAACGGGCCACCTCTAACAGAAATTGGTTGATGAACAGGCTTCTAATGAAAATTCGATCTTTGATACTGTATGAAAAGCAGCATATCACTGAATATCTCTTCTAATGAAAATTGTTCACTTACTATTTACAAATGTCTTTTTTTTCCCATTCCGGTACTTCGACCACAACAAAGACATTCAGATGTGGAGGACGATTGGTTTTAGTTCATTCTCCATTCTATGAACTGCTCAGGAAAAAGTGGAAGAAAACTCAGCAGCTTTTCAATTTCGTACTGTCCAAAAGAACAACAAAAACATGCAATAACAAATATATTTTACATTTCCTTGAATTGAAAAGCAACTTCTATTACTTAAAGCTGAAATATCACCATTAGAATTATGATGTGATGATACAAGGATGATTTCTAAGACATGAGTGTTACTGGGTGGTAGATTCATACTAACATTTAAAAATATCTCTTATATGATGTATGGAAAAGAAGTACACGCATGACTCTTATCATTTAAAAATATGGCGTCCATTTTTAAACCAGTCAAGACGTTCCTAAAGAATTCTCTGCCTATGTTCAAACCATGATTATTGCGTGTGTTTATTTAGCAAGAATATATTCAGTAGGACAAAATTATAGCTTTTTTATTACCTAGGACAGCCCAACAATATTTTATTTTCAAAAACAAAAGCGTTAAAATATTTTAAAAAGCCATAACTATCATTCCGCGCTTTGTCATTTGCTTCTTTAATCTCGTTCTTATTTAATTGTTCTTCGCTTTCTCTTGTGTGTGTTCAAATCTAAATTTACTTGTGCATTCTTCTTTATTCTCGTCCACTATCAATTAATATTATTCTGATTTCAGTTCTTGTTTCTTCTCATTCAACACTAGAAATTTTCAGATTTAGGTATGATTTTATTTATATTTATTTTTTCCTTTTCTTCTATTAAAGTTTTAATTTGGTTATTTCTAAAATTCCCTTATTATTCTTTATAAATTTTGAATCCAATTTTGTTGCTGTATCTTTCATCTTATATGTCAAAAGTTGACATATATAAAGAATTTTTTTGATAACAAGAGGGGCTCGAACCATGACCTTTAGAATCTTAGTCTAAATCGCCATACCTTTATCCACCAGAGCTAGAGGTCCTTCAAAATGTGAAGCAAACATTTTTTTTTAATTGTTGTTTTTTTTCTTGCATTCATATTGATTTGAGTAAAAGTGTACCGGTGTGTTAAGTCCAGTAAGGATCAATTTTTAGGTATCATTTTTGTTTTTTTCTTAGAATCATTTTTTGCAATAATGCAGTGTAAAGGTTTCTTTTAATGTTTTTTCTGTTTCCATAAGTAAAAAAAACGAAGTTTTTACACAGTAGATATGATAATATGCACCAAACAATCAATGAGCTAAATGAATATTTTGTTAGTATATATCAACCATTTAATGAAGTCCGTTTGAGTATTAGTTTTACTATTAATTTGAGGATCGGTTTTTAGGTTTCCGTCTTAGTGTCAATAAGTATCATTTTTGAAAAAACTATTTTTTCTTCTTCTGATTTTTGTTATATGACGGAAATTACTTTATTTGAGTAAAATGACAATCTGAACCAAACATTTTTTCTGATGTTTTTTTTACAGTAGCGAGAATAGCTTCTTGTTTTGTTTGTATTCGTTGATAATAATTTCATCACTCGGTTGTCCGTTGATTTTTCTTTTTTCAATTTATAGAATGAAATTTATCGGTATTGGTCTCAACTTACTCCTCCGTCCATTGAAGTTTCTTATATGCTTGAGAATAAAATTATCGTGGTTGATGTCGATTTCGATCATCAAAGTATAATTTGTTTTCTGCTGTACAAGAAGAGTGCATTCTTTCCTTTTACTGTCAAAGTTAAGATTTCTCTATTGGAGAATGATGGTTTGTGTTTTTTAAGAATTATGCTACTAGAGTTAGTGCTATTTGCACTCCTTACGATGGTTGTCTTTTTATAGTGCATATGTAACAAGTCGGAAATTTTAACAATTTAAATAACGTAATTAATCAAAATTTTCGTGGAAATAAAAAATTAAAATTTTAAAAATGAAGTTTTGAAAACTTAAAATTTGATATTTGGTACACGTCTATTTAAACGTAGCAAGTGTCAGATTTTCATCAGAAAATATATAAGTTTGTTCTGTTGTGAAATTTCAATTTAAATTTAAAATCATTTGAAAGTTGATGGAAATAAAATATTATGAAATGTAGACCTTTTTCTAAGTGAGACGTCATATTTTGTTTCGTTGAATTTTTACTGCTCTAGCTCCGTTTCTATTATTTTTGGCGTTTTGGCAGCAATTCGGCAACGAATATCGAATATTGAATGTGTCCTTTTGGGTATATTAAGGGGTGTGGGGTGTTTCACTTGGTATCAGAGCCTAAGGTTCCAGGATTTCTAAAAATTTATTTTAAAAGTAAAAGCATTTTCTAAAATAACTTCTTTTAAAAAGTATTTTTTAGGAAAAAACTCTTAGAAATAGTTTTTAAGTATAAAAGAGTTTTTATAAAAATCCCCTCCAAATCCAGTGCAATTTTCTTTCGATTCTTTCAAGTCTAGATTCTCTTTTTTTGCATAGAATGATTGACTGGTTCCTTAGAGCTACAGTACCAGAGGAGCAAGGGCAAATGCCTAATCCAACAGCAGTAGGTGGAAATCTCTTTAATCCACCCACATCAGCCTCCTTTTCTGAGCTATGCAAGGGCTTCGCTAGTAGAGGAGGCAAAACATTTTCTGGCACGGTGGATTTCGGGGAGACGCGGGTTAGTTTTGAGAATATAGAGCAAAGGTTTAGACGGTTAGGTTTGGAGGACAGACAGAATGTTCAACCTATATCTTGGCAGCTGGAAAAAGAGCGTAAGGAGGTTCCTACAAGCTCTAAGAAGCCATGGTGGAAGGGCAAGAAGGATTAGAGGAAAAGGAAAGGTCTTCATAAGCGAATCAAGAAAAAAGTTGTGTGCCATACTTGCAGAATGATTGGTCATTACGCAAGAGACTGCAAGAAAAAGAAGATGAGGGGAAGGTGTTATAGTTGCGGGCAATCTAGTCACTGGAGTAGGAGTTGCCCCCAGCAGACGGGGCAGGGTGCAGGTGTACCAGTGGAACAGATCCAGACTTTGGATGCAGCGCCTTCTAGCAGCAGACCAAATCTAGGTAGGAAAATTTGATTTCTGCTTCTGATTTTCCCATTTCGACTCTTTTCGATTCTGGAGCATCACACTCTTTTATCTCTAGTTCTCATGTGGATTGTTTGCACTTAGTTTCTTTAGTAGTAGACTCCATCTTTGTTTCAAACTCCATAGGAGGATCGACACTCTTGTCCATGGTTTGTAGGGGTTTGAAAATTTATATCCTAGACGTAGAATTCTACTGCGACGCCTATGTTTTGGGAGTCTCGGGGTATGGGATAATCTTGGGTATGGATTGGCTATCCACATATGGAGCTGTATTAAACTACAAGAAGAGAGTCGTTAGATTAGAGACATGCATCAGTAGGACTCAAGATTTTTCGCGACCCACAAGGGTCGTTTATGTTGACTTTCTTTATTCCCTCGATTCATCATCATCAAAATTAGATTCGGTTCCTGTTGTCGGAGTTTTTCCAGACATCTTTGAGGAGGTTAGGGGACTGCCCCCTAAGAGAGAGATTGACTTCAGGATTTATTTATCTAGCCAATAGCATTACCCGCAGGGCATATGACGTCTAGGATAAGGAAGGGATCAAGTAAGCAGATCCATGAGGTTTTGAGAAAGGTTTCATAAGAAGAAACATATCGGAATAGGGAGCGACAGTCGTCTGTGCTACCAAAGCAGGTGGTTCTCTTCGATTTTGCATTGACTATAGAGAATTGAATAAGCTCACAAAGAAGAACCATTATCCACTCTCTAAGGTAGATGCTCTTTTCGACCGGTTAGTCGGCTCTTCGGTATTTTCTCAGCTTGGTCTAGTCATTAGATTTCATCAGCTTAGGGTAGTTGATGACAGCATTGATAAGACCACATTTAAGACATCCGACAGACTCTTTGAGTGGTTGGTTATGTCTTTTGAGCTAACCAATGTCTCATCATATTCTATAGATTTGATGAACCATGTTTTTAGAGATGTCCTAAAAAAAGTTCGTGGTAGTATTCATGGTCAACATTTTGGTGTTTTTCAAGAAGTATGGAAGAACATGTTATTTGTTTAAAGGAGGTTTTTTGTACGCTTCGTGTTCATCAGCCGGAGACAAAGTTCGTGGTGTATCACTTTTGGCATAAGGAAGTACGTTTCTTAGGGCATAGAGAATGCCTATACATGGTAGAGATTTTAGAAACGATTTTGTACATTTAGGATCGGACTATGGAAATCCAAAGAGAGGTAGGCAAAGATTGGATGATGTACAATAGGTTTAGTTGATAAGAAAAGATGAAAACCCATGTGTAGATAATTACATAAATTATAATCGTTTCATATAAGTGAATTTAACGGTAATACCTTAGAATAAATCTAACGAAAGACTTTAGTAATGAAATGAGATTTCCAAGATTTACGAAAAGTACTCCTAGGTTAGTAAGGACAAAATCCACTTTATGCCAAGCCTAATAAAATAAAAATTTTGAAATTTAAAAAGCTGAAAATAAATGTAATTGTTAGAGTTGAAAATTTTCATTGTTAATATTTTCTTTAGAAAATAAATATGGGGGTTTTTGAAGAATGGTATGAAATTTAAGTTGGTTTTTATATAATGAAAAATTGGAATTCTTTTGAAGAATTATGGATTTTGTGTGTGTGTGTGTCTATATATATATATATATAACTCACTAGTTTTATTGTAAGTAAACAGATTATTTTAATATAAAAGCCTAAAGTGTATCAAGTATCGAAAACGTAGATTACAACTTTTATTGTTGTAATAAATGTTTTCGTGTAAAATAAGTGGAGCATAAGCTATAACACTATTGTTATAGTAAGTGACTCCCAAGAGAAATATTTTTACATAAATATATGAGATTTATTGGTATTTATTTAATTGAATCCATACACTAATATATTTTTTGGGTTGTAGTAACGGTGTTTTATGCAACATCCGTTTTGATCCAAATAAAAATGTATTTTAAAAAGGTAATTTATAAGTACAGAAACAAAATGGTTTGTAAAGTAAACTTATTATTTTTAATAAGTATAAGGAAATGTTTTTGCAGTTATGGGAATATTAAAACAGTTTTGAAGATGAGTTTTTTTGAAAGGAAAATGTGTAAGTTAGATATTAGAAAATATTTATCATGGAAGAATATGAATTAAACATACTTTAATCTATTGTAATGAAAAAAAAATAATGGTATGGTTTTCTATGAAACCAATAAAAATGTTTTGTCTAAGTTACAAGGAATACATGAAAGAGATATACAAGGTATGAAAAACACCATATTTTGCATAGTCTATTTCGAAAAAACTAAAATAAGTTCCTTGTAATTTCACATAAACATGAAATTCTCTTTTAAAAGGCTCATAGAAGATTATAGCGTTAATAATTTCTCATTTGAGAAAGTAATTCCAATATATTAAGGTATGAGACCGTGCGGTATAATAAGAAGATGTTTTGAAACACATAAAAACAATTCAACGATATTTTTTTAAAAATAGTTTGCTGAAAAGGTGAATAATTTTTTGGAAATGAGAAACTTAATAAAAGTAGAATTTGAAAATTCAAATTTTTATAGAAAACTGAAAAGGTCTTTAAAAGAAAACGAGGAATAAGTTTTGGACTTAGAATTTGAAAGTTTTCCCTCTACATAATGTTAAGTAATCAAATATTTTTGAATTTAATAGAAACTCAAAAATAACACTTTTTAAAGACAAAGGGTTTAATGTTTTGAAAATTTAGAAGTCTTTGTTTTTGAAATAATAAATACCCAACCAAACTCTTATAAATATGGAGTATAAAGAAATCATTTTCTAGGTGTAACGGAAAAAGTGCAAGACCAAGTAGGGGATAGCAGTGATTACTTTTGGAAGTAATGATAGAAGTTTCCGTGGAATGTATAGGACACTAGTAAGAACCTAAGAATGTTGATTCATATGTGCGGACTAAAGAAGAACGATAAAGTGAAATAAGTATGATTGTAAGGCATACATGGTTGAGGATGTATGTTTTTGATTTTGAAGAAATTTGGAAAAAAGCATCTTCCATTAAAAGGATCCACACGCGATAGTAACATTAGAGCGACACCTTTCGAAGCTTTTTATAAAAGACTACGCAAGTCGCCTTAGCGTTGGATAGGGTCTACAGAAGGATTGCCTTAGTTCCGACATAGTTAAGAAGACTTCAAGAAGGATTGGTTTGATTGAGAGAAAGTTTGCATTTCATATCCGCATTCCTTTGATAATAAGTTTTTGAATCGCCTATTTTCCATCTCTAGTTTTGAATAGTTCTTACCTTTATTATCCTTTGGCAAGGTAGAACTTATGATTTAACCTATGGATGATAAGATTTGATGTAAACATGTAAATAGAACATGTTATGAATGATGTATGCTAGTGATTGCAAGTGTTTTCTAGTGGATGATAATGGACGCATATAGATACACTAGGCTTTATTATTCTTTAGGGATTGGCCTAATTAGGACACTAAAACATGTGCAATGGATGTGTGTGCATTTATATTTTTCATGGTTGCTATAAATGGATGATTATCACATGATTGTTGCATTTGAATGATATTTGTAGCACACATATAGAATCATCAGTTATCATTAGAATTTTTTTGCATTCATTTGGATACATGGCACAGACATGGTTGCATAAAAGGAGGTCAACTTAATCAATGGACCGTCTAATCTTTTGCATTAGTTGGGGACATTAACACTACACTAATTGCATAAGTATCATAAATTGCATTAGAAAAACTTAAGGACGATGGATGAATGGTTGATGATTGAGTAGTTGGTTGTAGAACTTAAACAAAAATATTTAATACATTCGTTTCTCCTTAGAGATTTCGGGCACGAAATCCCTTAAGAAAGGGAGAATGTAACAACCCGAAATTTAACTCATAATAATTAATTCGTTAATTAATTAAATGATAAAATAACTTTGTGAAATTATCAGAATTGAGCTGCAAGAGTTGCATCATTGAGTACGTGGTAATTTTCTGTTCAATTTTCATATATGGAACGTCAAAATCCGAGTTAATATGGCCAAGTTATGAATTAAACAAAAGTCAAGAAAAGGGAAAAAATATATAGGCTAGGTCGACCACCAGGTCGACTTAACCTCACCCTAGATCGACCGGTCGGTCGACCTGGGTATAGGGGCAGTCGACCTGGTGGTTGACCCACCGTAGAAATTGGATGAAGGAAAATTCCTTCATCCAGTCACGTTAGTTAGCCTATTTTCTACGTGCTTTGCATTCTTTAACTCAATTTGTTCTTTTCATTCTTGCATCCGATGACTCCTATTCAGCCTATGACGTGGTTGTATCCTATTAAATCCCCAAATCCAACGGTCCGAGATTCACTTCTACACCTATAAATAGAACGCTAGGTCTAACACCTTTTATCATTCTAGGTTTTCTACAATCGGGTTCACCTTTACAGGAAGGACCCTAAACGGAATAATTTTTCAAGGAGAAAACTTTAGAAATTTAATTATTTTACAACTCCAAGTGGATCCGGGAAGACCAGAGTAAGAGCTTAGGACCGGAGGTGAGTGATTGTAATTATTTTAGATTTCTTTAAGTAATTTAAAATAATAGAGTTTCTAATAGTTGTAGTTTTACTACGATTTTTAAAAAAACCTTTTTGGCAGTTTTATTTACGGTTTTTGGAATTATTTTCAGTCTATTTCTTTCTAGATATTTTTTCAGTTAATTTTAGTTTATTTCTGTTAATCATAGCTTTTCCGTTTATTTACGGTATTTATAGTTTAGTTACTATTATTTATGCGTTATTTACATCTTATTTCTACACTTTGGATTTCCTTCTATTTTCAGTTTTATTTTATTTCTTCTTCTTTTTCTTTGCATATGGATTAGAATAGAATTAACGTGAAATTGGATTAGATTATAAGAAATCTAAAATAATGGAATATAAGATTTAAATTATAAAGAATGTAATATAAATGGAATTGGACTGAAATTATGCCTAATTATGGTATTAATTGCACTAAATTAAGAAGATTGGTCTAGTTATAACTTAGAATTATAACTAAAAAGAATAATAGAAAAAAGAGGCTTATTTGCACACTTAAACCTTGGGTTAAGTAATAAGCATGATTATAACGTAGATTATAATAAGAAAAAGAACAGAATGAGGCTTATTTTAAGACTTATGATAAATTAATAAACACAAATAGTAGAGAAAATTGTAAAAGGCTTATTTAAATAATTTTATCTAGGTTAATAAGCAAAGATGAAAGTAGGACCTGTACCAAAATAACATTCCACTATATTTTCTATGAACACGGTGTTTCACATAATCCTGAAGTGAGACGAGAGACACACTTATGCTAGTAGTGGTAGTAATTGGTCAATAAGTAGATGTTCAAATCATAGGGGATTTGGACAAGGGTGCTATTAAATATTGTTTGGATGAAGAGCCAATACCGGCAGCATTCCCCTATATTTTCTATGAACACGGTGTTTCACATAATTCTGAAGTGAGACGAGGGGCACGCTTATGCTGACTCGAGGTAATAATACGACCCAATAGGTGGAGCAAAAGGTAGCATGGGTATGGTGGAAGTTACGCGTGCGACTTCCATTTCGGTGCTCAGTAATCGCTATGAGTTCCAAACACTTAGTATGTGTGTCTTTCGTAGACACCATTAACTTCTATGTAGGGCGATATGTATCGTCTTGTCCAATTGGGTGGTTTGTGTATCTTTTGTAGTTACCATTAACTACTGTGTAGGGAATTATATAGCGTCTAATCCATAGTAAAGTACTATGGAGTGGCAAACCGATCAAAGGTAGAATTAGGGTTACAGACTAATTACAAGATTAGGAATTCAGCCTAATCAAAATAGCTATCGAGGACAAGTGCAAACAGTCAAAGTTAATCTATCGTATCAATTGAGTAATAGTTTAATCGTATTTATTTTCAATTTATCGCTTCCCTATTTCCTTTTATATACTAGAACTGTTGTAGAGTCTATTACTTTTATCTTGCTTAAATACTCTAGTAATTAGACTTTTAGTCTGACCCATTCTTTTATTTTTCCCATTTTCCTCTCATAGGCAATCAAGGGAGAGGAAAATAGATTGTGGCTCGGAGGTTTCTTGGAGGAGTTTTCTACCGTGTATTTCTTTTATTTCAGCTTTCATTTCTTTCTGCATACTGCACATTATGAGGGGTATTATGTACTCTGATTTTTGTTGAGACTTTGAGTTTTTATTTCATGAGACATATTGGGTTTTGAGACATATATGTTGTATTTGGTATTTGACCTATTTGGTTTATGAAGCAATTATGAAGTTTTGTTTTAAAATGAGTTATTATTTTAGTTTTCGCTGTTTTTACCTATTTTTGTCTTGTGAATCTTGGTCTTTGTTAACTTCAGTTATACCTACAACGCACCACGCCTTTTAATGTATACTTTTGGGTATATAAAGGGTGTGGGGCGTATCACGTTGAAAGAAAAAGTTCCATTTCATGCTCGCCGTTATCCTCGGTATGTTCCAGCTAATGGAAGAAAATTTGAAAAATGGTCCAAGGAAGATCTTCAAGAGGAAATTGATTATACGGGTGAACACTACGCCATAGATTGCATACTGCAATACCAAAAAGTGATGCACGAAGTGCCAAAATATGTTGTTGTAGGCTAAAAAAGGGCAAAGGTAACACTTTCTCGGTGATGCATTTTGCCGCGTTGCCCTAGAGTCAAAGAAAACATCTTTGCGGCCCTAGGGCAACAACATCAGTTCTGTTGTTGCCATAGGTACCAAATTTACTAAAAAGTGGGCCCCACAATCTGGGCTCCAACATGTGAGCCCACATTGTGGGGTCCACTAATTCTGTGGCCCACCTTTACGGAACTCTGTTGTGGCGCCCATATTCATTAATCTATGGTAACACTTTTACCATCCAATGGCAACACTTTGCCAGTTTATTACCACATTTAACATCACATACTGCAACATTATATCATATCTATGGCAACACCTTTTGCAATTTAAATTGAAAATGTACTGCAACATTATATCATATCTATGGCAACATTATACTGCAACATTATATCTTATCAAATGGCAACATTACACTGCAACAAAGAACTTTTCATTTCAGAATAACCAGCAACACAAGTTTTACTTAGTCAAGTACAAAATAACAAACATACTTAAAAACATAGCCAGTGTATTTATAGTTACAGCCAGTACATACTAAATTCTACTTATTAATAGTACATTCATATTTGCAACACATAATGGCTATAGGAGGCATGTGTTTGTGCAACACATAGTACCATAACCGTATGCAGGAGAAGTACATACTTAACAATGTCAAGTGCATCTTCAACAGTGTATCTCTCCCATTTTGAGTATGCTCCCTTCCACAAATCTGGGTAGGATGGCACCTCTAAAGGAAAAGATTGTTCATCCAATATATGCCAATGAAGGACATTCTACTGAGCCAAAGTTCATGTCAGAAACACAAGCACAGGAAAAAAATAAATGGAATATAATAACAATTTTTTTTGGTGGATAAAAAGGTGAATTAAATATGATATATAAGAGTAAACTGTGAATTATGTGGGTTAGAACTTAAAAGGGAGAAGATATGTTACATTAATTTATTATGGATTTTGTAGACCAATCCATTGTTTAAACTAAAAATCATGTACTCGAGCGAGGTCTCGAAGGAGATTTTGTTCAAACGAGATTCAAACGAAATTGAATGTGTCGAATTGCCAAGCGTCAAAACGAAACCTCGACCGAGATGGACGAGATTTAAAACATTCCCAACCACTGTAAATATAAAATAATTTGAAATCAAACAAGAGATTGGCTTCACATGGGTTTTTATGAAAGAAATTCAACGTTACTTGTATATTCCAAAACCTTTGGATCCATCTTATTCAGGTTTCATTACGCTACCCTTTATTTGGAGCATTACTGTGAATACAAATCACAAATACAGTTACACACACCCAGCACCCAACATCATGAACATAAAGTCAAACACATTTAAGGGACTCACTGAATTCTCGCTTATGAGCAGTCTACTTGTAAGGAATTCACGGACCTCAGAGGTAAAAAGGTGCAATAGCCCAAATGAGCCGTGCTCATTGGATATTTTTAAAAGCAACTTTAGAAGATAGTTTATCTTCATTAATTAGCTTCTGCTATAATCTTTTTATTTATAATTCGGTTTTCGTTGATTGATTATTGTTAGACTGAGAAATTACACTAAAAAATTAATCATATATAATTTTCTGGACTTGATTGTAAATGCTACTAGTTTATGGAAAAACACTTGTTAACATTTAACAATCAAAATTTCCACAGAGAATCGTTGTTAACATCATTTTCTTCATAGCCAGCCTTACTTTCCCAGTGGAAGGGGTTGTTGGAAAAACGAACAACGTGAACAGAAAAATGGGCTGATCATGCTGTCAAAAAATCTCTCCACAACTCATCGTCCAAATTATTTCCTCGTTCAGATCTAAACTCCATCATATCATTCCTCGTTCAGATCTAAACTCCATCATATCATTTTCATGACCTCCGTCCATGTTCTTTTGGTTTTTACTCTTTTTAATTCCTTTTTATTCCATAAAAATAATAAACAAGCTGAGAGTACACAATATAGTTTCAAAATTAAACAACTTTTATTGATTCAAAATATTTGGCATTTGTTGTACTAAACATAATATGGTGATAACTATTCCATGGATGGTACATGAACTAAATTAAATTAGCGGATTTGATGGAAAAAAGAGTCAGGAATATACCAGTCAATATACCATAAATCAATTCAAATGTGAATTCTTTTGTAACGTACAGGGGCTCTGTACAATTAGATGAAGGCCAAAGACTAGGATAACCAATGCCCCTATTTAAAGAAAAGAGGAATGCAAACAGCAATCAAAACTTAACTTGTAATGGCCTTAATATATATGGCTTGGCCTTCTTCTTAGCCAATGAAACATAACATGAAAAGAAATGTATACCAGGATTTTGCATGACCTGGCACATCAACTTCAGCCATAACATAAATGCCTGAAAATTTAAAGTGATATTATTTGAAACGAAAAAACGAATGTATATCCTGTCATATGATTGTTAATTCAAAGGACTCACAAAGAAACAAAGTAAAAAAACTAATTACAGAACTTTTCCTTATAGCAGTAGAAGCAAACATACCTCTTCTCTTTGCAAAGCTGTACACCGTGCAATAAGCATGAGCGAAAAAGAAGTAAAAACCGAAATCAAAATATAGCACATGTGCAAAGTATCAGTAAAATAAAAACAAGAGAAACATACAAACAAAACTTTAAACTTAGGGCAAATACTTAACTTCAGTTAAGTAGTTTATTGAACTAAATGGTTCAAAAAGGGTTGTCATCATCATATAATAACGATAAGGTAAACCAAAAGGATAGAATATTAACTGATATTCTAAAAATGCACATGAAACTAGTAGTCTCGGTATCGCTTACTAAGCATAATTCCCACTTAAATTGAAGAAAAACAAATTAGGTCAAAAAAGGGACAACGTCATCGTATAGAATTGCTTATATGATTTCATTATGTAGCAGATCTGCATATGGTCGACAATGACATCTTGATGAAGTACATTAAAAAAACAACTCAATAAGCCTTGTAAGACAAATATCCCGTGATATTTATGAATTATGATCACTTCAGATATTTTTATGACCAGCTACTCCATGTTGAGGAGGATAAACGAGTGTAGAGACTTTAAAATTTGACTACTTGTCTGAACTTTTTCACTTACAGGTTGATTGATTATACACATACACACATGTATGTACATACATATGTATGTATGTGTGTACATACATACATACATGCATACAAGGAAAGATATATAGACTTATCAAAAAACTTATGTAATGATAAGAGAATATTGATCCTATAGCTGGGTTAAATGGGTTTTAGTCAATGCTCGATTAACTCGTCCACTTCTCTCAATATGATACAATATTATGTAAAGGCTTCAGACACACCATTAATAGATCTACTTTAACATATATAAAATTAGCATATCTAGTAAAGGTCAACAAAAGTTTGTTGTACGAAATAAAATTTTGAGATGACTATTGATAGTTCATAAAAAGTATTAAACAAACATCTCACAATATATGTACAAAAAGCATTAGCCACCACAAAAGTATAAGATTATGGATAGGACAGGATTAACATGATAAGAACATAGGTCAGTGTTAGATTATATTTATGTTTGACATGAACCAGCTATTTTGTCCTATTTTCTTACCATAACCAAGAAAGGGAAGGTCTGTGGTGTTACCTGATAGTGGATGCATAAAATAATATCTCACCTTGGTTAGTAGCAGGTGATGTCAATTGCACTCTCAACAATGATCTCAGGTAGCAGCTCCCTTACTGTAGATTCTGACTTCCAAGCTTGCATCAACTCACGTGGGCTATAAGAACTCAATTCTATTGGCAATCCTTTTACCTAGCGTGAAGGACTTAACCTTTCCCGGTATAGTAAACTCGATAGAATATTTGGTAACATCGATTTTTACTTAAAGTTCTCTCAAATTTATGCTACTATTTTAAATCAATCTACCAGCGATCACTCTTTTTATTTATTAAACTACTTAACAATTCTGTTATCAGTTTAAACAAACCTTTCAAGTTCAGTAATGCTTGGATCACTCAATCAAGTTAGATAGAGTTAATTCATCGATGTATAAACTTCAAAACTAATGACAACCCTGTTTATAGTTTTTTGATGAAGTTAAATCATATTAAATATAATCTAAAACAATGGAACATAAATTCTGTCAACATTAGAAAAAAAGTGACAGTCCCAGGGACTATAACAACTCCATATACTTGCAGCTGATCAATAATC
The DNA here is from genome assembly GCA_030765085.1 of Allium cepa. Taxonomy (NCBI): domain Eukaryota; kingdom Viridiplantae; phylum Streptophyta; class Magnoliopsida; order Asparagales; family Amaryllidaceae; genus Allium; species Allium cepa. The sequence goes on from CM060940.1 coordinate 907,770,276, forward strand.
CCATTGACAAAGAACTTATCCATGAATTAAAAAAAAATTCTCAACAACTGCAAAATTTACTTTATACAGAAGCTATGAAGTTCAAGAGAAAGTAAAAGTCAATTGGCTGGCGTAAGAAGACCAACCGACAAAATTTTCCATGCTATGATGACTAAAAGGAGAAACAAGTTGCTTATTCCCAGGTTAATTGATGTTAGTGGACAACTAGTTTCTAAACTAATTAAGCTCAAAGAGGAGGTAATTATATATTTTACAGAGCTATTTAACTCACACAACTAATTTCCCTCCCGTTTTGACATGTTAACATGTAAGAAAATTCAAAATCATTCAATCCCTTGACATAGACGAACTGAGGAGAGCTGCATTTCAAATTAAATACGACAACAGCCTGGGACAAAAGTCAATCTGGATTGATTATCCTATAGGCAGCTCAAAAACAGAGAACTAAATGCCAATAAAATTGAAATCTGCTTTTTATCCAAAACTCAGAATACTGGCAAACAACTTGTTCATGGGCAAATAAGCAATAAAAGAAATGTGTTCCACTTCTTATCGGTGATAAATTTTTTGAATATTTGAAATGTAAGTGTCCATTAGCAATATAACCTGTTTACTTCTATAACTGACATGGATTGCATGGCCTGACAAAATTGTTCCTTGTTTTAACTTGAAAGTATAAGCAATTTTTTTTTAATGCAACTTTTAATTAGTTCGCATTTTGTCAAATAGAATATGTGCATTGCGAATTAATATAGCTATTTTGTTTTCATTGGCCTCAAATCAATCACAAAGTGTCGCTGATTTCTACGCAGACTATATTAATTTTAAGAACTTCAATAAACAAAATTCAAACTTATTTTCTTCTATTTTACAGCACCAAAAAGCCAACTTATATTTCGAAAGTACTGTCATTTTTTTCATTGTTATTACGTTACATAAATATCAGTAAGAGCATCATAATCAGCTTCGGTTTAAAAAAGGATTTGGAAGAACAGTTTTAGTAAGTAATTTATGTATAACCTAACCTTTCTCAATTCTAGTTTGTTTAATTTCTTTTTTTTAATGCAAGATGGATTAGCTTATGGTTTGATTGGTAAAATAATCTGTCATTACTAAAATATTTAGTAAATTCCTGGTTTACTTCAGTAGTAGTTAGCATGGATAGGCATTTCACAGACACCTTAGATAGTAGGACTCAAATATATTATTTCTTCCAACTTCATTTTGAAATGCCAACCATAAAGGTTTGTTCTAAAGATTCACACTAACCTAATTACCAATAGTTTAAGGATTTAATCACATGAATTCAAGCTCAATCATCAAATTGAACAAACAAATAAAGTTTATCGATACTTAAAGATAGACAAACAATACGAAGTATAATTCAAGCTCACTCATCAAGTTTGCTTGATGCGGGTCTGGAGGTTGCAGAAGGAGGCCACGCAGCCATGGACCGGGTCGTAGATTCGTGCCTCGGCCTCGTAGGCGAGGGAATTGATGGCATCCTCGTGTTGGGAAGCAGGGAGATCGTGGAGGATCCTGGAGACGTTGCAGGCACCGAAACGTGGTGGACGTTGGCAAAGTTGGTGGATTGGCCAGGTCCAACGGGAAGTAAAGGGAGAATATGCAACCTTTTATGCAAATTCGGTGAAGGTAAGTGGAGATCTAGGGTTAGGTTATGGAAGGGAAAAGGATTTTCAGAATTTGGGAAAGTTAAATGTGTGGCAAGTGTGTTTAAGTATTTGAGAAAGTAGGAAAATGAAAAAAAAACCGAAGGGAAAACTGCACTAACTTAATTTTTGATGGATGATATATTAATATTTTGTTAAGTGTTTGAGTGAAACCCTTCAATATTTTGTTAACTTTTGCCGTTTTATTTTCGCTTCCCGCGTTAAAAATTATTTCAGCCCGTTTTTTTCTAGCCCGCACTCATTTTTTATAATATTTTTATAAGTCTATAGCTACTGCAACATAGTGTTGATATCTATGCTAACATCCTGAAGCTAATGTTGTAATAGACAAAAATCAGCATAGCTATCATTACATTGTAGCTAGCAACATCTTGTATTTTCGTTGCAATAGGCCATCTATGGCGTAGTGGAAGATGAAGAGACCATTGATAGTAAGAGTGAATATGATAACGAAAAAGAATCGGTCCCTGAAATTAGGAGGGCATGCAAAAATGATGATGAAGAAAAAGAGTTTGAAAAAGAGTTTGACCAAATTGAATATTTCAATGGTGAGGTAATTGACCACTGGACGTATAGTTTGTTCGTCGGTGTATTCGAAGCTGACATCCGTAGGAATAATTGGGGTATCAAAAAATTTAAGATATTTCACATCTGGAACATAAGTCTCAACGAGAAGAAGCCATTTTTTGATTCTTGGTCTGCCAAATTTCAAAGTGTTGAAAATAAAATTGAGCTCGAAATAGGGAATTATGAAAAAACTGAAAATGATATAAGTCAGACCAAAATGGTTCCTTTTAACATAGACACTCAAGCTTGTGATGTACCTTTGTTTGCAATAGTGGATAAGTGCAAGATAAAATATTCGTCGCTAAGTAATGCTACTAGAGTCAAATTTGAAATAAGAGCATACGATGAGGATGGTAGTCCAACACTCGATGTGAATGGACATATATATGCAGATTTTCATTTTCGTGGGCAGTACGAGAAATATATTTTCGACGGCAACATCAAATATGAGAGACAAGAGCGGATGGCTGAAAATGCCCTTATGTTATCTCCTCCTTTCATAATTATCCCTCATGACCTTGGTTGTGTCTATCTTGATATGTCAATAAAAGATAATGATGGAAAATTTAATGTCGAAGGGAATAAAACTGTATGGCGTTGTACCGTAGGTGTTGATGAGTGTCATTCCATTCCATGCGAAAAAGGCTGCATCATTCTTACAACGATTTGGTCTTGCATCTATGTTGACTCGAAGCATGGTATTACTATCTACTGATAAGATATCAATATTTTTTCTTCTTTTTTCCCTTATTTTTTGGGCAATAGCAGCGACCTTTATTTGGAAAAGGGATTGCATGAACATTTGTTTGTTTTCCAGTCCATGAATATGTACCTATCCTGGTACAGCAATGGGCAATTTTCAGGCAGAACAGAATGATATCAGTGTCATCGAAGATACAAAAGTTGAAACAGTTGATTGTACATATTGTCTAATAACAACTTGCAATGACGATGGTATTGAAGGTGGGGTTATGGGAGTGAAGATGAGAAAACTCAGACAAATCTGCAGTAGAACAGAGGAAGCAACTGCCGAGGATGAAGATAGCAAATAAACAAGTAAGTTTGGAAAGTGTCTACATATGTTCTTCCTTTTTTAGGCAGGTGAACACAACTCTCTAAGATGACAATTTAGTCTTAATTAATTTTTAGTTCTTCCTATTATGTATGCATGCATCAGAACCCACATCGCAAATGATTATATCATGATAATTGAGTTAGCTTCATGGTACGTACGTTTATCATGCAATAAAATAAGCCCACACTCCCAACCATAAAAAGTTAGCATTTGCTAAAGCTAAAACTTTTTGTTTTATTTCAGTCGACTGATTAATCATATTCAGTCGACTAAATATAATTTAGCTGCCATATTTTTTAAATTTTCTAAAGAGACACTCCTCTTCCTAAAAAGGAGTCTCTTTTAGAAGAGTAGTAACCATTACTGTTCATCAGAACTCTTTACCAAGTGTTGTAACTCTTCATTCATTATAAATATACATTCCATTCAAGATCAAAGAGCAAACTTTTCTATTCTCTACTCTCTTGAATGTTCAGAACTTCTTATTTTTTAGAGTTTGTGAAATCATGCTTATAATTCTTCAATTCTAAAGCTATCTATACTTTCCTTATCTTCACGGACACACAAATATACATATCATACTTGAGGAAAAATTATAAAAAGGGTGTACTTCATTTGACAAATCTGTGTTGTATCAAGAACACACAAAGTCAAGAAAGCAATTTATTTGTATCAAAGTCATGTTCGGTTGCTTAGGCGGGAAAAATCTTGTTCAGTTGCTCAGGTGGTCAAATCTGGTTCTGTTGCTTAGGCGGTATAAACCTATTCCTCTGTGTTAAGTAAGGGTTGCTTGTTTAATTTCAAAAGGAGTCTGGAACTGCATGTAGAATGAGAGTTCAAACCAATATAAAAATCTCTGGTGTCATTTTATTTTACTACTGTAACATCCCGCCTTTTCGCACGCTTTAAATCGACACACGTGCCAATTCAAACCATACGCAAGGGCGGATTGTTATGGGGTAAATAAGAAAAACAAGAAGAAAAGCAAACAGAATCTCACAGCGGAAGGATAAAATATAATAATCAAATATAAAGTTCATGAAGCTGTTTTACAAAAACATTTGCTTATATTTACATAATACGTATCAGAGTTACACATACCAATAACAATGCAGCAGAACAGTATGAGTGTAGTGCAATAATAGTAGATAATAGAAATACAAATCTTTATCTTCGTCTTCCAGAGCTAAAACTTCAAATCCTGAAACGCTCGGACTGACCCGATCGAATTGAAAAGACAAAACACTCGAGTCAGAACTAAAAGATCTTATGTAAGTTAAATCAACAGAAATAAATATGAGTGCAGTAACTTAAAAGATGCTCGGCATTTACATCTCTTAAGGATCTGTTAAACTATTTACTATGTAGTATATTTCGCTATTATTGTGATATCCCGGAAATTGGGCAATATAAATTTAATAATCTATGTTATAAATTTAATTTGATTGATAATTTTAATAACAAATTTGGAATTTGATTTAATAATCATGTTTTAATAAATATTTAAATTAAAAGATTTTATCTTTTTAAATAAATAAATTGTTTTCTGTTTATAATATATAATTTTATATATTGTAAGTTGATAAACTTTGATTTTGAATTAAGTAAATGAATTAATTTTCTAACTCTAATTTATATTTGATAAATTGGAAATTTGATTTAAATTTGACATTTAACTTTTGAACACAATCCAATAAATAATGTTATGATTTATACTATGATAAATCTTATTTGTTTTGAAATTTTATTTAACTTTAAAACATATGAATTTAAAATTAGATAAATATAAAAGCTAAGTTTTATTTTATATTACTTGGGATTTATATATATAAGAATTTATAATGTAAATTACAAATGATCTTAGTTTGTTATAATCTCTTTTAACAAATTATTTGATATTGTTTAATTTGTTTTTTTTTAAATAAAATTATAATACTTAAATTCTTTTGAACATAAATAGATTTGTAGTAATAGGATTTGCTGTTTTTAATTTTAATAGAGTTATATATACATACATATATATATATATATGTAACTTGATTATTAAAATTTGATTTGATAAATTAATTTTAAATTTGAATTTGATGTTTTGAAATTTAATAGGATAAATACTTCAATATTTTTGAATAAGCTATATTTTTAATTTGTTTGTTTTCATCTCTTTTCAATTTAAAAGAGAGACAAATTCAATTATATATTACATAAGAAATAAAATAAGATTTAAAAGCTCTTATAAAATAAGTTAGAGTTTTATAAACAAATTAAATTAAATTAAAATACTCTTAATTTACATGTGTAATCTCTTAAAGCACCTTAAAGACATGTGTTAAGTTATAAAGCTATTAAAGTGACAAATGTTAGAAACTAAAACAAGTGTTTTTTTTAATTTTTAAATTAAATCAAAAGATTTCTATTATAAACCCATCTCCTCTAAAATTCATTCTCTTTTCTATTCTTTTTCTTTTCAAAACCTTAAGAAACTTTTCAGCTAAGAATTCTGAAATCAAAACTAAAATCTGCAAAACTTCATCTTCATGTTCAAACAGAGATTCCTGTAAAAATCTCCTCAAAAACCAAATGAAAATCTGTTCAAATGAAATATGAAAATCTCCTTAAAAACCATCTGAAAATCAATCTTCCTCAAGTTTGAAATGAAATCATCCTCAAACCTGTAACCCTCCAAAAAAAAAAGTAACCAGAAAATCAATTCTGCAAATTCCCAAACCTGCATGCATCTGGAAATCACTGCATTTCTGTTTTGAACTTCATCAAATTTGCATGCAAACCACAAAGCTCAATACAAGCCTGCAGTCTTCATTCTGTTTTAAATCAAACCAAGTCTGCATTTTTCTGGAAACAAACATGCATGCATCTGGAAGCAAGCATTGTGCAAAAACAAGATGAATGTTTCAAAAAGAAACAAGCTACAGTTTTAAAAAGAAACTCAGGATCGGGCTTTTCTAAAACAAGGGCTCTGCTCCTAAAATTAAAGTGAGTAACAATTTTTACTAAATAAACTTTAAGTATTTAATTAGTTGCTTGTTTATTTCTGGAAATAAGTGTGTTTGCATGTTATATTTCAAGTTCATTTTTGATTAATACTGAATGTATGCATGCAGTTGAATATGTGATCTTGCCTGTCCAGGATTCAGATTTAAATTCTGTTCAAAAATCATGATATCATACTCAATCCTTGTTATAGTTTAAGATATAAACATAGTATGTTATGTAAAATAAGTTAGAATTTAAACTTTATTAATATAAGAAGAAGAAAAAATCTCTGTAATTTACTCTGTAAGTCAAAATATAACATAACAACTTTTTGTAAATAGAAATTTGATCATCCAATTTTATTAATTCAACAATATAAATCAATTACTTTAACTAATACTTGAATTTTAAACTGAAATTAGAAATTTTAGTTTGAAATGGGAAGAGCATTTCTGGTTTAATCCAGAAATCATATTTAGTGGTATTCTGTCGATCTAGAGAGATTGGATGGCCAACATTGTTTCTGGTGATAGAATGGTAATGGTAGAATCATGGAAAAATGGTGAGAAGTGAATCAAAGCACCGTGGTGATAGTAATTAAGGATTGAAAATTTTTTTTAACCCTAGTTTGTGCATCTGGAAAAGATTATGCACCGTGACTCCTATGATTGACCGAGCCTTCTCAGATTTGGGGGGATGATAGATGGTTGGTGGATGATGAAGCAGCCGGAGGTGAAGCTCCTCTGATGGTCGGATTTAGGTGTTAGAGGTGGTTTTTAGTGATCGACATTGATTCAGTTTTGGCCTCGAATGCTCGAATTTGAAATTGGGGTTCTGAAATTGATTTGAGGGTCGGAAACAAGATGAGGGATGATTGCTGACTTGTGCATGTGGTGGCGAGCGGTCGACGTTGAGGGCGACGGTGGTGCAGGTGCACGGTGATAGTGTTGTGTCAGCTGTGATTTGGGGAAAGAAGATACTCGAGAGTCATTCGAGTAGAATCGCGTTTTTCTCGAAGCACTGGAATGTTGGACTCAAAGTATTTGTGAAGAGAGCTCGGGTGTGTTGATCTTACAGGTTATGTAAACCTGTCAGTATTTAATTTATATGTATTCATAATGGAAAGGTCTACTCGAGTTATTATGAGATTTGCTCGGGTTGTTTCATACTTTAGCTCGAAGCAGGGGTGTTGGACTCGAAGTGGCAGTGATAGGGAATCAGATACTTTGTTATTGCAGGTTTTGATAAACCTGACAGTATCTTAAAGTTTTTCTTTATTTGCAAAATGAAATGATACTCGAGTTACTCAAGTTGTTTGAGTCTTTCTCGAGCTAATTTGTTGCGGTTTAGGATTTGTCATGTTTCAAATTTTAAAACTGAAAATTTAAATCATTAACCAAAGATTTAAAATATGTTTTAAATCTAATTTAAATTATGGATTCAAGTTTAATTGGATCTTATGTTGGAAATTGTTATCCCATTTTTTGGTCAAAACTGGAATATCGACAAACTGGCAAGGAATGATGGAGGTCGGGATTTCACTCATGGTTCAAGGATAAAACTCCATTCGTTATCAAGGGTTTAAAGTTACATTCGGTAGTGTAAAGTAAAATCACATCCGGCCGTCCCTTAGTTCATTCGGCACTCCCAAGTGAAGGTCATTCGGCACTCCCAAGTGAAGGTCATTCGGCACTCCCAAGTGAAGGTCATTCGGCACTCCCAAGTGAAGGTCATTCGGCATTCCCCTCTCACCACCGAACCAACTCCACTTCCCTTCCTACCAAACCAAAGCCAGCCTCCACCGGTCCAGAGCCTCACCGGATCGACAAACCACTCTCTCCTACTACCGGTCCACCCACTGCCGGTCCACCATATCCATCACCGGACCGGCACTCCTCCGAACCAAACAACTCCAGAGCCTAGCCGAACCAACTCACCTACCACCTACCACCGGTCCCAGACCATGCCGAACCAGATGTGCCAAGCCAGATTGCAGCAGCCCAGGCCCACCAGCAGCTATATACATCCAAGACCCCTGCCCCCAGCCTCACTCTATAAATAGAGGGGCAGGGGTACAACAATGGCAGACAAGTTTGAGAGCTCAAACCTGGAAGGAACTTTCAAACAACTTTCATACACATGTACTACAAGTTTTGTACTTGTAATCGGATTGGAAAAGGAGAATAACATATAAAGTGGACGTAGGCACATTTCGGCCGAACCACTATAAATCTGTGTGTCTTTAACAGTTTAGTCCCTGCTTTTTACGTATTTGCATAAACCACCTAAATCACTACGAACAACCTAAAATCAACTAAATCATACAACTTGGAGCTGTTTGCCCATCTTTTGTGCAAACGTATTTGAGTTATTTGCTGAGATCTGTGATTTGTGTTTGAATATCGCTGACTTATATTCATATACTGGTGCTTTCACGGTATTGGGTGTTTGCGGCCATTTTTTACGCAAACATTTTGGTGCTTTCACTGAGAGGAACCAGCTCCCACTACATCGGATAGAAGTTTGGATTTGGAAGACAATGACTAGGCAAAACAGTAGAAGGCTAAGGGCTGAGAGAAGCCAACAAGGAGGAAGTCAACAAGCATCCTTCGGAGGTGAGGAAGGACCGGCTTCGATCTACATAACCCGGGATGAAATGGAAGCCATAACAAATTCACTGCAAGAGAGGTTACTGAAAAGTCAACAGGAAATGATGCAAACTTTCTTGGAGCAAATGAGAGTTGCAGGGATGCAGAACTTAGGAACAGCTACAACGGCTGTGGATGCAGGACAAGAAGCTAGGGTTATGGAACCCAATGAAGGACAGGATACGGAGCCAGGTGGCAATCAACAAGGGCTTGGGGGCAGGCCCACAGGATTCAACATAGGAGAACCTTTGGAAGGAGTTCAACAGGCTAGAACCAACGTTGCTGCTAACGAGTCACACGAAGAGTATATACCGGAGTTCCCTCGGGGGCAACCCCCGACAGACAACGGTGGATTGGTAGATATAATCAGGAAGACTGTGCGAGGTGGTTTGACCAACGGAGACTTGGAAGGAGTAAACAGGAGTCCATTCACTCGGGAAATAAGGATGGCTCAGAATCCACCTAAGTTCAAGCTACCTAGCATGTAGGTATACAATGGCAAGGAAGACCCTACAGATCACTTGATGAGATACACCAGACACATGGAGGTGCTGGGGGCATCAGAGGAGGTGATGGCCCGATGCTTCCCCTTGTACTTGACGGACTTAGCTGCGACGTGGTTCAGGCAGCTGGAAGAAGGATCTATCAGGACTTGGAGGGAATTGGTGGAAAGGTTTCTGGGACAGTTTCGGGTTCATGTCAAGAGATCGAAGAACGTGATGACATTGACATCGGTAAGGCAAAGGATGGATGAATCGCTTAGAGCTTTTCTAACTCGATTCAGTGCCGCAGTTGCTTCGGTGGATCGACCCGATCCATCGATGGTTTTAATGGCAGCAGTATCAGGAGTCAGGGAGAACTCGGATTTCAAGGTATCTCTGATACGAGATCCCCCACGGAATCTCGACGAATTCTTTCATGAGGCAGAAAGGTTCCTTCGACAAGAAGATGCGAGTACGGATTTAAAATTGAAAAAGGTTAATGCAGTTGAGGGGGGAGAACCATCCAGCAATGGTTCGGATAAAAACAAAGGAAAAAGGAAGTTGGACGGTGATTCTGGAAATGCTAGGAAGCAATGGAAGGATCCAAAGTTTTCCACATACACAGGATTGAACGAGACACTGGAGCGGATATACCTGGATACTCGAAATCGCCTTCACCACCGGAGGCCGGCTAGGAGAGAACCAACAGAACGGGAAAGGACATCAGGAAGGCACTGTCTCTTCCATGATTTGGATGGACACGACACCAACAGCTGCAGGCACTTAAAGGACATAATTGAGGAACATGTAAGAAGTGGACAACTGCCGCAATATGTTGGACCTCGGAATGCAACGGCGAGGCAGGAGCAACCGCCGCCTACCTCAAGCTACGATGGTGGGAGGCCCAGGAATGATGGTCGGTTGATCATCCCTTGACCAGGTTAATATGAAATAAGTAGCAAACTATTGGCAAGCAACCAAGTCATTTACACATGTACGGGGACGGAGATAGCCCCTAGGCATGCTCTGAATGATAATAAACTGCGATGCTATGGTTTGTGAAATTTATCTTTTGCTTTTGGATTGGACACTACTTTTCTTTTTGGTTTTCGGTTTTGGAGCTTGGATTGAGCTCCTGGTTTTTCTTGCTTTTTGATTTGGATTTTCCTTTGGATGATTGTTTTCGGTTTTGGATGCTGGTTTGGATTTCTGGTTTTCTAGTTTTGGATTTGAATTTTGGATTTGGATTTTGGATTTGGATTGGATTTTGACTGGATTTTTATTTGGTTTTTGGTAACGGTCGTCGGGTATGGATTATGCCTGGCAAGGGGTGAGTCGCTTTGCCCGAGCGTGGTAAATTGACTCATTCAGGTCGTCGAGTATGGACTATGCTCGGCAAGGGTCCGGAGTGACCAGGATTCGGCCTAGAACTTAGGCCCTATATTATCAATTTTTATTTTAAGGTCGTCAGGTGTGGATTACGCTTGGCAAGAACCCGGAGAGGTTAGCTCAACGTCCAGGGACACTGGACCAAGGTCGTCATTTGTGGATTACGCTCGACAAGAACACGAGGAGGCCAGCTTAACGTCCAGGGACACGGGATCATGGTCGTCAGGTGTGGATTGCGCTTGGCAAGAGCCCGGAGAGGTTATGAATTTGGATATCGACCCAGAGAGGTCCTGGATTCGGTTGTTGGCTATTGGATAAGGATGGTTTGGGACTCGGTTGTCGAATTCGGATGGACATGGAATTGGCTCAAGCCTTGGTTATTGGATTTGGAACTGGATATCGACTCGGAGCAGTCAAGGATGATCTACTCTGGCAATATGGCTATAAACTTTGGATATTGGATTCGGAACTATTCAAAACATGCCTTGTTATCACAAGGCATGTTTTGGGGGGCAAAGTGTTATCCCATTTTTTGGTCAAAACTGGAATATCGACAAACTGGCAAGGAATGATGGAGGTCGGGATTTCACTCATGGTTCAAGGATAAAACTCCATTCGGTATCAAGGGTTTAAAGTTACATTCGGTAGTGTAAAGTAAAATCACATCCGGCCTTCCCTTAGTTCATTCGGCACTCCCAAGTGAAGGTCATTCGGCACTCCCAAGTGAAGGTCATTCTGCACTCCCAAGTGAAGGTCATTCGGCATTCCCCTCTCACCACCGAACCAACTCCACTTCCCCTCCTACCGAACCAAAGCCAGCCTCCACCGGTCCAGAGCCTCACCGGATCGACAAACCACTCTCTCCTACTACTGGTCCACCCACTGCCGGTCCACCATATCCATCACCGGACCGGCACTCCTCCGAACCAAACAACTCCAGAGCCTAGCCGAACCAACTCACCTACCACCTACCACCGGTCCAAGACCATGCCGAACCAGATGTGCCAGGCCAGATTGCAGCAGCCCAGGCCCACCAGCAGCTATATACATCCAAGACCCCTGCCCCCAGCCTCACTCTATAAATAGAGGGGCAGGGGTACAACAATGGCAGACAAGTTTGAGAGCTCAAACCTGGAAGAAACTTTCAAACAACTTTCATACACTTGTACTACAAGCTTTGTACTTGTAATCGGATTGGAAAAGGAGAATAACATATAAAGTGGACGTAGGCACATTTCGGCCGAACCACTATAAATCTGTGTGTCTTTAATAGTTTAGTTCCTGCTTTTTACGTATTTGCATAAACCACCTAAATCACTACGAACAACCTAAAATCAACTAAATCATACAACTTGGAGCTGTTTGCCCATCTTTTGTGCAAACGTATTTGAGTTATTTGCTGAGATCTGTGATTTGTGTTTGAATATCGCTGACTTATATTCATATACTGGTGCTTTCACGGTATTGGGTGTTTGCGGCCATTTTTTACGCAAACAGAAATGCTGAAGTATTTAAATTCAAATTTGCTTTAAAAATAACTTTAAAGGAGTTTATTGTTAAAAATGTTTTAAAGAATTTGAATTTAAATTTGAAATTGAAATATGAAGTAATGTAAAATTTGATTCAAATTTGGATTTGAATCTTTGTTTAAAAATAAATTTAAGTTTTATAAATTTAAGTGTTTGAACTAAATTTGATTGATAATGTAAAAATTTAAATGGTTTAATTTTTAAAAGAAATTTTGTTTTAGCTTTTGTAAAATTTCTTTTATAATAAAATTATTATTTAGCAATTAAAGGTTTGAGATTGAATTTAAACTTGTTAAAGTTAATAATAATTTAATATTTGTATTTCATTTAATTATTAGGGTAATTAAATAAATAATTAATTTATTTAATAAATTAATGAAATAAATAACTACTTAAAGTAATTAAGGGTTAATCTTAAGGGTTTAGGATTAATTATTCATTGAATAATTAACTTGTAATTTAAGAATAATTAATTAAATGAGATTAGTTTTTAATTAATGATTAATAATTAATTAATCATTTAATAATGGATTTAATTAAGTTTTAATTAACACTTAATTATTTAATTAATTAGGGATTAATTAATGGATTAATTAATGATTAATTAATTTGTAATTAATAATGATTTAAAATAAGTTAATTATTTTAGAAAAATAATTAATGAATTGTTAATAGTTAATGAAGATCATTAACTAAGGATTATTTAATAATTAATTAATGTGATTAATTTTAATTATTAATTAGATTAATTAATTTAAAGATAATCAATTGTGTAAGTTATTAAGTATAATTACTTATGTAAGTAATTAAGGAATTTATTACTTATTAATTGAGTTTAATTTGATTAGTTTAAGTTAATTAATTTAGTTTAATTAATTTAAATTAATTGTTTGATTATTTGTGAAGTATAATTACTTAATGTAATTAAATGAAGAGAAGTTACTTAGGAAAGTAATTAATGAGTAATTACTATATGTAATAAATTGAAGGTGATTTGTTGATAAAAGTAATTTGAGTATAATTACTTGTAAACTAATCAAGGAATTAATTAGAGATAATTAATTAATGAGTAATTAATTTATTTGGTGAAGTAATTAAGGGTAGATAATTACTGAATGGAGTTAATCAAGGGTGATTAACAGTTATGATTTAAATAAAGATTATATTACTTAATGTAATTAATTTAATTTGAAAATGTAATTAGAAGATCATTAATTATTATAATTAATGATGTAATTAAGATCGATTAATTAAGATTAATTAATCAATAATAAGTGATTAAAGGTAATTAATTTTAGGTAATTAAAAGGAAGTAATTAAAGGTTAATTACTGTATTTGGTTAAATATAATTAATTTGAGAAATTAATTAGTGTATAATTACTTGAATGTAATTAAGGGTTAATTAATCAGGGATGATTAATTACAATGAATCATTGGATGATGATTAATTAATTGATTGATAAATTATCAATAGTAATATGAGCAAGTTGATATTGGTGAAGTAATTAATTTAATTTACTTTAAATTAATAGAATGATGTAATTAATTTAATTCATTTTAAACTAATTATATTTGGTGTGATATTAAATCATAGCTCATATGGATTGGATAGTGTTGTTTGCTTTGGATGGTTAGAATCTCAGATATGAGATAGATAATGTTGAGTGATTTGGATGCATTGGTTGCATTGTGATGTTGATATAGATTATCTTTTTGAATAATGATAATATGGTTTATCTGATATGATGATAATATTGATTATCTGTTGTGAATCTGTGATTTATCTATCTGGATATATAGATAATTGAATTGTTTTAAACCTTTAAAACAACTTGGCCTTAAAAGACACGCTTTGGATTTCGATGAGACCGGGATCGGGTTTCCATATTTGGATATCCGAAAACCACATCGATCCAAATTAACGATAGGTCGTGAATCTTTTGTAAAAAGTGAAGACTCGAGGTGTAAGGGCTATACGTCAGTATAACTCTGTGGGTGATTCCGTAATGAGTTTGACGGAATAGTACTTATAGATTCGAGATGGTGATTTAGAGCGCAAGGGTTATCGTCGTTAACTCTGAGGGTGATTCCAAAATGAGTGTAACGAGATAATGCCTTCGGTTTCGTTCGAACCCGGAACGAACTTGTATGGATTGAATGCTTTCAGAACATCGTCAGGTGGACGATGAGCATTCTAAGAGATGTGTCCTCTAAAGGTAATCGTAGCCTCAAGCCTCATCAACCGGGAATGGCTAAAACAGGGGAGGTGCAGCAAGGCTTCATGGGTAGCTCCCACTGGAGAGCAAGATTGATCCCTGTCTAGAGGTCCCTTTTTATTCGGCTTAGTGGGCAGTTGTTAGTGTACACCAACTGCGGGGTTGTCTTGTTCGGAACTATTCAGTAAGGAATGGGTCCGGCTTTGTGTTGCAGGGGAGCGGGCGTACTCCTCGGTACGTTGATCTAGGCCACATACTATGACGGGCAGTACCTCAGTAGCCCTGCCATTGTATGGAATCCAAAATCCAATAAGTACCAACGGTTTTGATTGTATTACCCACTTTTGTGGCTAGTAGCTGGAATTTAATAATGTAGCAATTTCGGCTATTTCTTATTTACTTGAAAACCCTAGACCCTATTATAATATCACTGGATTTCCTATCAAATGTTTTGGTTAGCGTAAGGTAAAAACTTTTCCATGTTTATGTGTGGGAAGTCTTACGTGATACCTTTCTTTTAAAAAGAATTTTCAAAATTAAGCAACTTTAACCTGTTACTCACACCAGACCCATGTCTGACCCGGAGTTTATCTTTTGTTTTCTTAAACTCTTGAGTACTCAAATTTTTACGAGTAGCCAAGGGATTCAGGTTAGCTTTGACGAATATTGGAGGATTTATGGAGCAGGAGGCTTCTACGTTAGATATTAGTATTCTGCTGTGTGATCTGTGATTGTCTCTGAGTTATATTATGTTGTAAATACTAGACAGGTGTTTATAACTATCTAGTATGTGTTGTATATATGTGTACTCTGATAGTGGTTGTAAACTATGTAATATTTTATATTATTAATATAATTTATTCGTTCCGCTGTTGAGATTCTAATGTTGTGTTCTTCTTTCTTCTCTTTCTTTTCTCTTTTCTATCCCTTTCTTTCTTCATGATGATACGACTTTTCTGGAGAGAAAAGTCGGGTCGTCACAATTATAATAGTGTCTATTTGTAAAATAGACTTACTTTTAAATAGCGTTAAGGCTTTTCATTTTCCACCTTAACACGTAATAGTCCCAGTAGTCCATCCAATATCATAGTCCCTCCTGATCGGGAAGCCACCAGAGGTGCCACACGGGCTACGGGAGAAATTCAAACTCGTGCAAGGCGCGATAGGGTAGGTGACACGGCACTACTAGGCAATGCCAGAGTAGATATACCAATTACGCTTCCGGGTCGGTGGTAACGCGTAGCCCGCAGCTACCGCCCAGCTCGAGCCACACCCCAAATAAAATCAAAAGTGGCCACCGAAACAATCCAAAAGTCAAGTATAATATCGAAGGGATGTGTCCGATCAAAGGTGCTACCTTATTAACCCGTTAATCGCTCCCGTTTTAGCCACCTTATGCCAACTCACGGGAGTTCGGTCCACGTATTTACCTTACAGGAAACGCCGCCACCAACCTACTTCATTCTGGAATCTCCACCGCGTACACGGTTGTTAAAGTGGTTTTCGGAGTTGGCAGAGAGTATGACAACTTCCGATCCCGGTCTCTTTAACAACCAAACGTTATTATAACACCGCGGTTATTTCCAAATAATTTATACTTTAAAACCAAAATATATATTCATTTCAAAACCATAATATTTCGATATCATTTCTTCTTTTAAAACCAAATCAATATGATATCACTTTTATTTCAAGTATATCTTTTTTTTTCAAAAATCATAGTACTTTCAGATATATATTCCTTAAACCCATAGCTTCGAAACATGTATTTTAAATATTTAAATGGTTTAATAATAAATTACTTAATAAAGTAAATTAGTTTTCAAATTCTCAAATCAATTCCAAATCAGATTTAAATTCCCAAATAAACCATTTATATTTCATATATTTCAAAGTTTAAATATTCCATCATTTCAAAACTAAATTTTTTATTCATACCTATATATATTAAATTCACCTTACTATTATTTAGTTTTGAAATACTTACTTGATAAATCAAATATCAATTACGTAAAAATTTAAACGTTGAATAACAAGATATTCTTTCAATTAAATTAACTTGATAATATTCTTCCAGTCAATCTAATATTCATTTAAATCCTCAAATCAAAATCAAGTTATTAATCATACCTTTTAAATCTTAATTTATTTATATTTTAAAACCAATTTCGAGGATAATTCTTAAATACTTTAATTCAAGTTCAATTTTGAAGTAATTCAATTTAAAACCCATCCCATATTTACCTTCTAACTTAATTTCATTTAAGTCATTTAAACTTAATATATACAATAGAGTTTAAATAGATACTTACCACTTTATATAAAAGAAATCAACTTCCTTATTAAACCCATTTTATTAATCCTTTTATACATAGCTTAGATTTAAGAATTTAACTATATATATATATATATATATAAAGTAACATTTAAATAACATCAAAATAAGTATTTATTAAACCGTATTTTCTTTCCAGAACCATAGAAAACCATTTCAAAATAAATTTTTTATATATATACCGCGGTGCATGTATATAATTTTCTATCCTATGGTCAAGTGATACGGATATTTATCATTTCAATCCGCAATTTAAAAATAAAATGCGGTTGTATATCATTTCAAACCACAATCCCGAATAAAAAGAAATGCATGATAACTTGTAGTTTATATAAGATAGAACACATCATCCATTCATCCAATATCAGTCATCGACCAATTTATTTCAATCATCATCAATTTAAACAAACATCAATATATGGCATATACAATATAACAGGAAATAAATGATGGTTATTAATTAACTAACAGTTTATATTCAAAATAAATTTATTAACTGTTTAACTATCATTTTATATGCAAATAAATAAATTTAACTGTCAATTTATATGCAATAATAAAATTAATTAACAGTTATATTAAATAAATGCGATTTAACAGAGATGATGAATAAAACATGCCAAACAGTCATAAATAAATTTCTACTCATATCTAAAATCAATTTAAAAGACATAGGAAATTTTAGAAATTGTGAGTGGGTTAAAACACTCACATTTTGAATTTAAATCGAATTTAAACTCGATTTAAACCCAAAATTTCGACGGTCTCCAAATCTGTCCAAACCAGCTTCAAAACGTCCGAAATTTTATTACGATCCTAACAAAAAAAATTCGCGTGAAACGGAATTCGTATGAAGAAGTTATAGCGATAATTGCGAGTTGAAACCAAAAAAAATAAAATAAACAAGAGAACACAATCACCTTCAATACTTGCCACGTCATCAACACGTTTCCTCCCCCCAGATCTCTAACGAGCACGGCACCCATTTTCAATGGTCAACTTCGATTTTGACCGTACGCCGCCCCCACCTCAAGCGTCAAATGACCAAGCCGCCGCCACCAATGAACTCGCCTAGGCGAGGCGCACGCAACCCCCCAGGTCCGGTCCTCCATCTCTGCCGCCGGCCGCCCCTTATTCGCAACCCTAATCGATCTTCATGCTGAATCCAACCGTTAAAACGACTTGCAACCTCTCCCGATGGAATCCCCTTTAGCTCTCTACAATACCCAGAAGCGATTTTCCGATCTGACGAATTTGTGTGACGACGTGATGAACTGCCGCTACTTCATTGATTTCTTCTGGTCAAACGACAAACCAAAACGAAAAACGAGTTGTACCAGCAGATTACGTATTTCGAGAGCTTTAACATATAATTTTTAGAAATTTTTCTGAGATGTTTGAATTTTTGACTTTTGATTTGGATTGAAACTGGATCTAGGGTTTGCAGCTATTGGAAAGGAGGAGTTGAGGGAAATGAACGCATAAAGAAATGAAGATAGATGGAGGCTAGGGTTTATAATTGGGTTTATATAGATAGGTTGCAAATTTGAATAGATGGATCTGGATAAACAAACGTGCTAACGCTAACGTGGCCCAAAAAACCCGTTCTGACCCCGGAACAAAATTGGGTAAACCCATATATCGAAATAGGTATTTTAAAATATTCTGAGCGCGATGGAAAAAGTTTCATGTCCAAATTCGATCGTATGAAGAAGTTATGCTGAAATCAATATTTTCAAATTGATTTCAATTAAATCGATTTCAAGGCGTTTCGCGTTCGTACGATCAAACGACAAGTCTGATTGCTACGAAACTTGAAACCCTACAATAATTCACTGTTATGGATCCGATGAAATTTGTTTTGTCGAAATCCGAGTCCGTGACCAAAATGGCTATTTTTTATATTAATTAAATAAATTTAAAATAAATAAATAAAATCCAATTTTATACTTAGATTCTACAATTTACCCATTTTATCACTTTTAAAAATTCTTAATCATTTAAAAAAAAATCCAACAAGTTTAGATGTCAAATTAAAGAAGGTAATTTATAAATTTCAATATAAATCCTTAATTTCATAAAATTCCCAAATTATAAATAATATCCTAAAATTCCGTTTAGTTAAATAAATAAATTAGTATTCCATTCATTCCTGTCAACAGATGGATTTAAATATTGGATTCCAAATTATCGCACAAATTTCTCACATTATCTTTATTTCAAATAACGAATTATCTAACTATATCCAATCTCATTTAATTGCAATTTGTAACGACCCGTATTTTACGTGTCGATAGATCGTAGAATTCACAGGTCGTTAGTGTTGTTTGTGTTGTTTCTTGCCTGAGTCGTATAGGAAGTTAACTCGTGTGGTTAGTGTTGAGTCGTGACCGACTCATAGGTTGGAACGAGTTATTAAGGTCAGCGACTTAGAGGTTAGTGGTTTAAGTCGTTTGACCGAGTTATGGAGTTAACTAGTGACCGAGTCATAGAGTTGCCGACTCATAGTGTTAGGGACCTAGTAGTTCAGACCGACTCATAGAGGTAGCGACCTATAGGTTTGGCCGAATTAGCGTGTTGCTGAGTCAGTAGAGTTAGAGCGTTTCCAAGTTACGACTTAAGTGGTAGCCGACTTAGGAGATAGCAAGTTATTGGGTTGGTTTGACCTAGTGGTTAACGGCTTAAGGTGTTGGCCGAGATAAGAATGTGACCGACTCAAGTGTGGCCGACTCATGAATTAGTGGAAGTAACGACCTAAGAGTTGCCGAGTTATAGCTTAAGTCGTAGGCGAGTTAATGGTTTAAGGGGTAGTGGCCGGCTCATAAGATCAATGGGTTATAGGGTTTGGCAAACTTAGGTGTTGCCGACTTAAGAGGGCGACCGACTCAAGGGGTGAGCGGCTTATAGGATTAGCGACTCAAGGGGTGACCGACTTAAGGCTTAGCCGTGTGTTGATGAGTCGGTGAGGCCATGGGTCGTGAGTCATTTTGTGTGTTGGGATGATTCGTTTGACCGAGTTAAGGATAGGTCGAGTCGGTTAGATGGGTGGTCCTATGATTAGTTAGAAGCTTGAGTCGTGTGTGTAGAGTTGAGTCGTCATACGACTTAGGACTTGGGAGTGTTAGCGGCTGTGTGTTAAGTCATTGGTCATAGGTCGGTTAGGGCTTAGGTCGGCCATAAGAGTGAGTTGTTGAGTCGGCAGGAAGTGTTAAGTCGTTAGGCCGTATTGGTTAGGTTGTTGAGTCGGCAGAGACTTGAGTCGTGAGTCGGCATGTGTTCTGGGTAGGTCGTTGAGTAGTAAGGTGGTCTAGGTCGTAAGCCATGTGGTATCTCTGTTAGGTCATTAGGTCGTGTACCTGTTGAGTCTTGGAGTGGATTATGTGTTGGGTCGGCAAGGTTAGGTCGGCAAGGTTAGGTCGGCGGCGACTTAGGGACGGCCGAGATAGGGGTTTTCCAGCCTATAAATAGAGGGGTTTGGCTCACTTTTTGGCACCGGTTTTTGAAGCAACGAAGTGCTGCCATTTTGAGAGCTCGACTACAGCATTTCTTCATCTTCTTTTCTCCATTCCAATCTAGTTCTAACATCCATCCAAGATCGAAGATCAAGATCAAAGATTCAAGGGCAAAAGTTGAAGATCTTCATCCGTTCGAGTGAGATTTCATCGATTGAAGCGAAATATTACCGGATCAAGCCTTGATCTTCGCTGTCCAGATCTGGAGTAGATAGTTTTTGAGGTGTTTAGGTGATTTGGTGAGTGGTAGTTATCTCTCACGCGGACCCAAAGGAGTATATTGGATTGGTGGTTTGTTGGAGTGTTGTAGATAGTGATTTTGTGCATTTTCTTTAGATCCAAGTGTAGATCCATTGTTTGTGAAGATGTTTACCTATGCAAGTTCATTTATTAAGTTATAGAAGCAAAACCCATGTTTTATATTTGATAGATCTATGCTAAAAACCTATGATTCATGCATGTTAGATTTATACTCATTTATTTACGAAATTGCCATTATAGTTAATATTGCTCGTTAGATCTTGTTTGAATGATTGATTGTTTGAATGTATGATTGATTTGATTGTTTCCAAGTTAGCTAGTAGTTGATTTGGAACAAGATGATTGAAGATGATTCGAAAGCTAAGTGGAAAGGCTCTTGAATGGTGAAAGCTGCTGGTGGCATATGATGCGGATGTGGAAGCTCATATGTATGGATTGGATGATGTTGAGATGGGACTTTGCCATGATGCAAGGAGGCAAACCATGATGTTGAGTTGGGACGGGTCATGATGACGTTCCAAGCACGGGCTACGACGACTTGCAAAGTTATGTTGATAACTCGGTGATGCGATCCGGGTTGGTGATAATGGTTAGCTTGAGAGGCGCTTGAGCTAGTATGGAAATAGTCGTCGAGGAGGATGACTAGGAGGCTGAGATCTTATCGTTGTTGAAGGTTCTAGCATGCTCAAAGCAAGAGTACGTTGGAATGGGCTGCGACGATATTCCAAGCACGGGCTGCGACGACGTGCTAGTACTCTGGGTAGTTGCGAAAATTCCTAGGCACGGGCTGCGACGACGTGTGGAGTTATGTCTAGAACCGGGGTTACCATTAGCCCTTGACGGATGGTCATTCAATTAACGGTGAAATCAAGGCAATGATAACAGTGATAGCCAGAGTCATGGATGGTTGATTGTATTATCATTCGGTCTCAAGAGCAGTGTTTTCTGGTTGCTTATCTGATCTTGGTTTAGGCCTTGGGGGTTTGTATTTGGAAAACATCGCCCTTGACTCGAGTGGTTATTGCTTTACCTTAATTATCTCCTATGTTATGCTTGCTTCTCCTTAGTGTGTGTCTGGGGGCTATCACTGAAGAAAGAGGTGGAGTGGGATGGTTTGGTTCCTATTCCTTTTATCCTTTATGCTCTTTTGGTATGTTTGGTAGTTAATTTACTGCTCACTAAGACTTTGTCTGACTCAAGGTTTTATGTCTCCTCTTATTACCTTGGGCTGTTCATCCATGTTGGGATGGGCAGACTAGGTAGCAGGTGACAGGTGCTGTTCTTGGAGATCTACGCTGATGATGACGAAGACGAGCAGGAGGCTTTGCATATTAGTTTTCTTACTATTTGTACTGGGTGTTCCGCTGCTTGTATATATTCTGAGTGCTATGTGGTGAGGCTTTGATGTATGGATTTGCTTAGATGATTGTATCAAACTACTGTGATGCTTATATGATGATTTCCTGTTATGAAGCTTCACTATATATATTTCTCTATTGTATTTTATCCATGCGCTGTGAGTTATGCGATAGAGTTTCTGTTTTATTTTACCCTGACTATCGCCCATGGCTACCTGGCACGCCTTTCAGCGCATTATTTCCTTGATATGGTGCGGGAGTCATGGGCGGTCGTCACATTTGGTATCAGAGCTTTGGTTAATCGATTTTAGCCAACGCTCGCGGACGTAACTACGTAAGAGAGACGTAATTGTATTTTGATGGATGATTACTATATATAATATAGTAGTTTAGAAGGATTTGAACTCCTTATGCAGTTGTTTCTTAAGGTGTTCTAATCATTCTTTTTACAGATATTAAGGATGAGTCGAAGGGGGAGACCAGCTGCAAGGGAAGGCCGTGCTACTGAAGGAGCTGTTGATTATGGAACTATGTTCGAAGCGATGATGACTTCGATCATGAGAAGGATACCAGCTTCAGGGCCATCTGTAGATGTTGGAGTTCAAGTCCAAGCTCCAAGATCGGTGGATTTTGCCAAGCTCTGTAAGGATTATACTGCTCTTGGAGGGAAGGTTTTCTTAGGGACGAAATCTACTATTGAAGTACAGAGATGGATTGATGCTTGCCGAAGGATCTTTGGTGACTTAGGGATTGAGGATGCAACCAAGAGGAAGCTTGCATCGAGACAGCTTCAAGGGAGAGCTGCTGATTGGTGGAATTCTATCACCATAGATACCCTAGAAGAAGAGATTACTTGGGAGCAATTCCAAGTCAGATTTGAAGCTAAGTTCATCTCTACGGCTCAGAAATCTGTTTTGTTTAAGAGGTTTGTGGAGCTCAAGCAGGGTGGGAGACCAGTTCTTGAGTATATTTCTGAGTTCGAAGCTTTGTCCAAGTATGCTAGATCGTATATTGATTCTCCCTACCAGAAGAACGAGAAGTTTGTGACTGGTCTGGATGCTTATCTTGGAAGGCAGTTGGTGGATCATTTGGATGATCCGTTTGAGAAGCTTGTGGAGAAAGCTCTCAGGCACGAGAGTTTGTTTCCTAAGGAAAGTTCTGTTGTTGCTGTAACCAGGGAAGGATCTAAACCCCAGCAGAATGGAAACAAGAGGAGGAAGCAGCAGCAACAGAGGGGTAGGGATGGCCAGAAGAAGCCCAAGGGCGAAGCGACTTGCTATAATTGCCAACAGAAGGGCCATCTTTCCAAGGATTGTAAGAATCCAAGGGCACCGGCGAAATGCCACAACTGTGATAAGCCAGGGCATTTCAGGAAGGACTGTCCTGAGCCGAGGAAGGACAGACAGATTGTGCAAGCTTATGCTTTGGGAGTTGTTCCGTCGTCTTCAAAAGCTCCTACTGCTGAAGAGAAGGGGAAGGGTGTGGTGGTTCAAGGTACTCTTTCCGTTTGTGGTGTTCCAGTTAGAGTGTTGTTTGATACTGGAGCGTCGCATTCTTTTGTTTGTGATGATTTGGTAGGCCGGTTAGGTTTGAAACCGGATATTGTTGATAGACCATTGGTTGTGACTAATCCAGTTGGGGGTTCGTCATGTTTGTGTATGATATGCCGTGGTCTAGTTGTGTCGAGTCATGATTGCTCATTTGTTTGTGATTGCTTTGTTCTGAACTTTGCGGGGTTCAGAATTATCTTGGGTATGGACTGGCTTAGGAAGTATGCGGCAAGGATTGATTGTGAGAGGCTGGAGGTGACAGTCGGGAAAGTGGAAGGGCGAAAGGTTGTGATACGATGTAAGCATGAGGAAGGCGTCTTCATGAGCTTCATGTATTCGCTGGTTGTTCCACGGGATGGACTGTCATCGGTGCCTATTGTGACTGGATTTAAGGACGTCTTTGACGAGGTCAAAGGGTTACCGCCGCATAGGGAGATCGAGTTTCGTATCGATCTAGTTGAGGGAGCCAGACCTGTTGTGATGCCTCTTAGGCGGATGGCGCCTAGGGAACAACAAGAGTTGAAGGTGCAAGTTGACGACCTTTTGCAGAAGGAATTCATTCGGAGAAGTGTGTCCGAATGGGGTGCACCAGTTGTGTTCGCAACCAAAGCGGATGGATCGTTGAGGTTGTGTGTGGATTATCGTGAACTGAATAAGTTGACTAGGAAGAACAAGTATCCATTGCCGAGAATAGATGACTTGTTTGATCAGCTTCACGAGGCTAAGGTGTTTTCTCAGATGGATTTGGCAATGGGATTTCACCAGTTGAGAGTGGCTAAGGATAGTGTGCCGAAGACTGCTTTCAGGACACCATCCGGGTTTTATGAGTGGTTGGTAATGCCATTTGGATTGACCAATGCACCAGCATATTTTGTGGATCTTATGAATAGAGTGTTCAGAGATCAGTTAAATAAGTTTGTACTTGTGTTCGTGGATGATATTTTGGTTTATTCCAGAAACGAAGAAGAGCACAAGACACACTTGAGGATTGTCTTGGAAATCTTGCGGAAACATCAGCTGAAGGCTAAGTTTCCAAAGTGTCACTTCTGGAAGAGTGAAGTGAGGTTCTTAGGCCATGTTATCTCTGGAAATGGAATAGCGGTTGATCCCGCTAAGGTGGCAGCGATCCAGGATTGGGTTAGACCTAAGAATGCATCTGATGTGAGAAGTTTTCTTGGATTAGCAGGATATTATTGTCGGTTTATCAAAGACTTTTCCAAGATAGCTGCACCGTTGACAGGATTGACGAAGAAGAACCAGGTGTTCGGATGGGATGATAAGTGTGAGCAAGCTTTCGTAATCCTGAAAGAGCGACTGACGAGTGCTCTTGTTTTGACTATTCCAAGTGGGAATGATGAGATGGTGGTTTATACCGATGCATGTGGCATTGGACTGGGAGCGGTGCTAATGCAGAAGGATAAAGTTGTTGCGTATGCTAGTCGACAACTGAAGCCGCATGAAAGGAATTATCCGACTCATGATTTGGAGTTAGCGGCGATTGTGTTTGCTTTGAAGATATGGAGACATTATCTATTGGGAGTTCGATTCGAGTTGTTTACGGATCATAAGTCATTGAAGTATCTTTTCTCCCAAAAGGATTTGAATCTTCGACAGCAACGGTGGCTAGAGTTTTTAGCATCGTACGATTTTGGTATAGCCTATACTCCAGGAAAAGGAAACGCAGTGGCAGATGCATTAAGTCGAAGACATGCAGGATTGGGAGCCATGTTTTCGGAATGGAAGAGTCTTGAGTATTTGGCTGGATTTGACTTCAGGCCTAGATGTGAATTGGAACCTGAGATGTTGGCAAACTTATCTATAAGACCTACTCTTGTGGAAAGGATTGGCGAGAGTCAAAAGGGAGATGATAAGCTTGTCAAGATTATCTGTGATTTGGAATCCGGATTGGACCCGGAGAAGGATAAGGGATTCGAGGTCGATCGAGAGGGTTGGCTTCGAAAGCAAGGACGATTAGTTGTTCCTAATATAGATGGATTGAGAGATGAAGTTCTGAGGGAAAGTCATCACTCGAAGTTGACAATTCATCCAGGTGGTAATAAGATGTATCGGGATATGAAGAGAACCTATTACTGGGAAGGTATGAAAAAGGATGTTGGAAATTTTATTTCCAAATGTATGAACTGCCAGTTGGTGAAAGCCAAGCAGAAAAAGCCCAGTGGATTACTTCAGCCATTAGAGGTTCCTACATGGAAGTGGGAGCAAGTGTCAATGGATTTTATCGATGGTCTACCTAGGACAAGAGCGGGAAATGAAGGGATTTGGGTCATAGTAGATCGGTTGACCAAGTTTGCAAGGTTCATTCCTGTTCGATCGACTAGGACTGCATTGGAACTGGCTGAGCTTTATGTTAAGTGGATAGTTCGATTCCATGGTATTCCGAAGAGTATAGTGAGCGACCGAGACCCATTGTTTACTAGTGGATTTTGGAAGAGCTTCCAGCAAGTTTTGGGAACTGAGTTGTGTTTGAGTACAGCCTATCACCCTCAAACAGATGGTCAGACTGAGAGAGTCAACCGAGTTTTGGAAGATCTTCTTAGAGCATGTGTTTTGGACTTCGGAGGATCATGGGAAGATCACCTTCATTTGGTGGAGTTTGCATATAATAACAGTTATCAGTCGAGTATTGGTATGGCACCATATGAGGCATTATATGGAAGACCGTGTAACTCTCCGACATGTTGGTTGGAAACAGGAGAAAAGCTGATGCTTGGGCCAGAGATGATTCGACAGACTTCGGATTGTATAGAGATCATTCGGCAACGAATGAAGGCAGCCCAAGATCGTCAGAAAAGTTATGCCGATAATCGTCGTAAGGATTTGGAGTTCGACGTAGGTGAGATGGTTTTTGTGAAGATTTCTCCATTGAAGAGTGCTATTAGATTCGGGAAGAAAGGAAAGTTAACTCCGAGATTTGTTGGACCATTCCCGATTATCGAACGAATTGGAAAACTCGCTTATAGATTGGAGTTACCGGAAAAGATGGCGGGTGTGCACAATGTTTTTCATGTATCTTATCTACGGAAGTATGTGCACGACCCAACTACGGTGGTTTCTGCTGATAGCTGTGAAGATTTAGAGGTTGATCCAGTGGTTAGAAGACCTCGTAAGCCGCTTCGTGTTGTTGAGACCGACACGAAACAGCTTAGGAGGAAGACGATTACGTTGCTCAAGGTACAATGGAGTGATGATGTTAACGACTGTACATGGGAGGAGGAAGAGAGGATGAAGGCAGCTCATCCCGAACTCTTCAAGGTAAGGCCCTAAAGTGTCGTGACATCTCATGAATTTGTAGCTTGTTCTAATCTTAGAATTCTGCATGCTAGGCTAGAATTGGATGCATGGTTTGTTGATTGCTATGGATGATAGGCATGCGGAATAATTTTGATTGCTGTTGGTTGCTTGGAATTTCGGGGGCGAAATTCCTAAGGGGGAGAGAATGTAACGACCCGTATTTTACGTGTCGATAGATCGTAGAATTCACAGGTCGTTAGTGTTGTTTGTGTTGTTTCTAGCCTGAGTCGTATAGGAAGTTAACTCGTGTGGTTAGTGTTGAGTCGTGACCGACTCATAGGTTGGAACGAGTTATTAAGGTCAGCGACTTAGAGGTTAGTGGTTTAAGTCGTTTGACCGAGTTATAGAGTTAACTAGTGACCGAGTCATAGAGTTGCCGACTCATAGTGTTAGGGACCTAGTAGTTCAGACCGACTCATAGAGGTAGCGACCCATAGGTTTGGCCGAATTAGCGTGTTGCTGAGTCAGTAGAGTTAGAGCGTTTCCGAGTTACGAATTAAGTGGTAGCCGACTTAGGAGATAGCAAGTTATTGGGTTGGTTTGACCTAGTGGTTAACGGCTTAAGGTGTTGGCCGAGATAAGAATGTGACTGACTCAAGTGTGGCCGACTCATGAATTAGTGGAAGTAACGACCTAAGAGTTGCCGAGTTATAGCTTAAGTCGTAGGCGAGTTAATGGTTTAAGGGGTAGTGGCCGGCTCATAAGATCAATGGGTTATAGGGTTTGGCAAACTTAGGTGTTGCCGACTTAAGAGGGCGACCGACTCAAGGGGTGAGCGGCTTATAGGATTAGCGACTCAAGGGGTGACCGACTTAAGGCTTAGCCGTGTGTTGATGAGTCGGTGAGGCCATGGGTCGTGAGTCATTTTGTGTGTTGGGATGAGTCGTTTGACCGAGTTAAGGATAGGTCGAGTCGGTTAGCTGGGTGGTCCTATGATTAGTTAGAAGCTTGAGTCGTGTGTGTAGAGTTGAGTCGTCATACGACTTAGGACTTGGGAGTGTTAGCGGCTGTGTGTTAAGTCGTTGGTCATAGGTCGGTTAGGGCTTAGGTCGGCCATAAGAGTGAGTTGTTGAGTCGACAGGAAGTGTTAAGTCGTTAGGCCGTATTGGTTAGGTTGTTGAGTCGGCAGAGACTTGAGTCGTGAGTCGGCATGTGTTCTGGGTAGGTCGTTGAGTAGTAAGGTGGTCTAGGTCGTAAGCCATGTGGTATCTCTGTTAGGTCGTTAGGTCGTGTACCTGTTGAGTCTTGGAGTGGATTATGTGTTGGGTCGGCAAGGTTAGGTCGGCAAGGTTAGGTCGGCGGCGACTTAGGGACGGCCGAGATAAGGGTTTTCCAGCCTATAAATAGAGGGGTTTGGCTCACTTTTTGGCACCGGTTTTTGAAGCAACGAAGTGCTGCCATTTTGAGAGCTCGACTACAGCATTTCTTCATCTTCTTTTCTCCATTACAATCTAGTTCTAACATCCATCCAAGATCGAAGATCAAGATCAAAGATTCAAGGGCAAAAGTTGAAGATCTTCATCCGTTCGAGTGAGATTTCATCGATTGAAGCGAAATATTACCGGATCAAGCCTTGATCTTCGCTGTCCAGATCTGGAGTTGATAGTTTTTGAGGTGTTTAGGTGATTTGGTGAGTGGTAGTTATCTCTCACGCGGACCCAAAGGAGTATATTGGATTGGTGGTTTGTTGGAGTGTTGTAGATAGTGATTTTGTGCATTTTCTTTAGATCCAAGTGTAGATCCATTGTTTGTGAAGATGTTTACCTATGCAAGTTCATTTATTAAGTTATAGAAGCAAAACCCATGTTTTATATTTGATAGATCTATGCTAAAAACCTATGATTCATGCATGTTAGATTTATACTCATTTATTTACGAAATTGCCATTATAGTTAATATTGCTCATTAGATCTTGTTTGAATGATTGATTGTTTGAATGTATGATTGATTTGATTGTTTCCAAGTTAGCTAGTAGTTGATTTGGAACAAGATGATTGAAGATGATTCGAAAGCTAAGTGGAAAGGCTCTTGAATGGTGAAAGCTGCTGGTGGCATATGACGCGGATGTGGAAGCTCATATGTATGGATTGGATGATGTTGAGATGGGACTTTTCCATGATGCAAGGAGGCAAACCATGATGTTGAGTTGGGACGGGTCATGATGACGTTCCAAGCACGGGCTACGACGACGTGCAAAGTTATGTTGATAACTCGGTGATGCGATCCGGGTTGGTGATAATGGTTAGCTTGAGAGGCGCTTGAGCTAGTATGGAAATAGTCGTCGAGGAGGATGACTAGGAGGCTGAGATCTTATCGTTGTTGAAGGTTCTAGCATGCTCAAAGCAAGAGTACGTTGGAATGGGCTGCGACGATGTTCCAAGCACGGGCTGCGACGACGTGCTAGTACTCTGGGTAGTTGCGAAAATTCCTAGGCACGGGCTGCGACGACGTGTGGAGTTATGTCTAGAACCGGGGTTACCATTAGCCCTTGACGGATGGTCATTCAATTAACGGTGAAATCAAGGCAATGATAACAGTGATAGCCAGAGTCATGGATGGTTGATTGTATTATCATTCGGTCTCAAGAGCAGTGTTTTCTGGTTGCTTATCTGATCTTGGTTTAGGCCTTGGGGGTTTGTATTTGGAAAACATCGCCCTTGACTCGAGTGGTTATTGCTTTACCTTAATTATCTCCTATGTTATGCTTGCTTCTCCTTAGTGTGTGTCTGGAGGCTATCACTGAAGAAAGAGGTGGAGTGGGATGGTTTGGTTCCTATTCCTTTTATCCTTTATGCTCTTTTGGTATGTTTGGTAGTTAATTTACTGCTCACTAAGACTTTGTCTGACTCAAGGTTTTATGTCTCCTCTTATTACCTTGGGCTGTTCATCCATGTTGGGATGGGCAGACTAGGTAGCAGGTGACAGGTGCTGTTCTTGGAGATCTACGCTGATGATGACGAAGACGAGCAGGAGGCTTTGCATATTAGTTTTCTTACTATTTGTACTGGGTGTTCCGCTGCTTGTATATATTCTGAGTGCTATGTGGTGAGGCTTTGATGTATGGATTTGCTTAGATGATTGTATCAAACTACTGTGATGCTTATATGATGATTTCCTGTTATGAAGCTTCACTATATATATTTCTCTATTGTATTTTATCCATGCGCTGTGAGTTATGCGATAGAGTTTCTGTTTTATTTTACCCTGACTATCGTCCATGGCTACCTGGCACGCCTTTCAGCGCATTATTTCCTTGATATGGTGCGGGAGTCATGGGCGGTCGTCACACAATTAAATTCAATTATTAGACTTTAAGTTTCCATATAAAAAAATCCTGGTTCCCATTCTTAAATTCACTATTTATCATAATACCATCCTGGGTACCATTTATTTTAGTATATATATCCAGATACTTTAACATTTTCCAATTGTTTATCTCAATTGCATAATATATTTATTGCAATGGTTTCTTATTTAATTGAACGAACTAAGTATATAACTCATAATAATTGTTGTAAAACTCTCAATCCCACATTTATAAGTTTGTTATTTCCACTCAAATATTATAGATATTTACAGGTATAGGTTTTTATTCAATCATTATTATTATATATATTAATTAGATAAATTCACTATTTAAGTCCGTTTTAAATTTATTACCAAATACACATTTACCTTTCCCATCAAATTTGAATTCCATTCAATTAATATAACAATCACTTTCCCATTCACACCTTATTATCAACCCACAATTATTGCAATTCATTATCTTATATTGATTTTATACAATTACCATTAACTTTACATTCAACTTCTATCCAATGTATATTTATTCATCAATCAATTCGATATTTACTTTTCTTTCCTTTTATTTGATAAATAACCTAGTATACATTTTCATACATTCATTTCATTACATTCATTTATGGGTATTGCATTGAAATTTAATTTATTAGCTAATACCAACATTATTACCATTAATTTCAATTGGATTCCCAATTTTATTCAATATCCTGAATAAATAACATATATATTAATCAAATCCTTACATTCGTTTTTTTTCATATTCCATTTAAATCAAATCATCATTTAAATGATTTTAATGAATTGGAATTTCATTCAAGTCGTAAATTATTAACTTGCAATAACATGATTCCTTAATTTATTCCAATTACCATTTACACTCTTTTATTGCATTTAAATCAATTTAATATTTTCATTAATTTCTCATATTAAAATTTTATATCCAGGTAAGAATCCTTTTTCTACTTAATTCAATTTGGATTTTATTCAAATTTCTATAAATAGGTTTTAAGTCACCATTTACATAATTTATTTTAGCCTTCATTTTAACATATATTTATCCCCATTATTGTTTCTACAAAAATAAATTACAAAAATCCTATCAAATAAACAAATTAAATTGTCGAAATATACGGGTCGTTACAACTACTTTATTTACTTACTATATATTGCACATGTAATTTAGATAATATTCATATTACACAATCCTACGGTCACTTTCATGATTATATTCTAATTTTCCCCTCGATAAAGTAGAACTAAGTTTTAAGCGTGCCATGATGGGATAGCTTAATGTATATTAAAAAATATTGCCAGCTGAAGCAGTGCATTTTATCGGAATGCACTAAAGTAGAACTAATACAAAGAAAGAACCTGTTCATATATATCACTTCTGTTTTCTAACCAAGATTTTGATTTCCAAATATTTTATAATATTTTATACCCTCGAGGTAAATATGCATCTAATTTTAGTTCTAAATCAAGAGAAATGACAAAACTTAGAAAGTGATAGCTAAGTACAAATAATTGAATACCTGCAAGTATGGTAAAATTCTAGATATGCACGTTCATATATCCAATGCAACACTACATAGTAATTTAATTAATGTGTTGTTTCTTAATCTTTTGATATTGACAGTCTTAAAACTAATGTTGAGTATTTATGATTCAAAATCAAATTCTCTATAATTCACCTCTTTTAGCTTCATCAAACCTTGAAGATCTTAGACATTATGTAATTTAATCTGATATATAAGGTAAATCATGTCTATTTATTAAAGTAAATGAAGTACGATGCAAAAGGCTTGAAATTTTTTAACACATACATGTGCATGACTATTTATTAATTTTTTTATAACACTCTTTAATCAAATAATCATTCTCAGATTACTATGCATTCTCTTGCAAGGAAGCTGCTTAGAACTTCCAACATGTCCTCAATCACACAATCTTGCAAAACGATGGGTCAACTTTTCAGAGAAGCTATTTAGAACTTCAGAATAATTGATCATTAGTAAAAGTTAAAGGATGATGATGCCAGAATGGAAGAAATCTTAAGTGAAACCTTACAACTAACACCACAATCAGTCGAACTTGTAGCATATAGTAAAGGAAAAATTGAACATAGTTCTCTAGCAAAGAAATATCGAATTCAGTTAATCATAATATGCTACTTTGCAGGCAGAGGAGAAATATATGTTTGAGAAATACTTTACTATCACAGTCTAACACAAAGAAATATTACATTATATTATAATAGGACATAATTATTATATGAGTTTGAATGCTGTAAATTATTAGGATCATCTCATATAAATGCAGTTATAAATTTTGAAGTGGCATTGGTTTTGTTTTCATTTATTGGCACTTATCACTTTCTACCATATGCAGCTGTATTTATGACACTCGATTACTGAAACATCTTTAATTTGCCTTCTAGCTTTTCATATAATCAATGCATATGCTTTTACCTTTTTGTTTGTTATTTAGATATCATAATTCTTTGATGTATCTTATTCAACAAACTGGCATCACAATTTTTTCTAAAAAGCGCAATTCAGGTTTTCAAAAATGCCTATAGGGAAAAAATTTCTTTCATTACTTTTGTAATACCATAAATTATGAATCTAACAACACATTATATATGCGATGTGTTTGTTGATGTAAAATGGATAATATTTATATATGTTAATTATCTGTCAATTTACAATCATTATTAAAGTAAATTCGGTTCTTTCATTTCACTTCAGTATAATTTAAAATTGGATAAAGGTAAAATAAAGTCGAGATATTTTTTTACAAAGTGGAGTACTAATTAAGAATGTGGGTGAAAAATAGTTGTCCTTAATTAGCATTTAGTATTAACATATGAGATTCAAGCTCAAGGTATGGATACTACCTAATCTTAGATAAATGAATCAATTTTCATTAGTATCAGTGTTGTTTAATCACTTCACATACGGTGGCATGTTGTTCTTAAATTACAGGAATTCAATTAACCTCACTCCTTATTTAATGAAAATAAACGCATTCATGGAACCATCTTAGATGATTTAGTTAAAGGCTACAAAAATTTCTAGTGGTAGTTAACTTGCATTGTAATAAAAAAAATTAGAGTTATATGGGTAAGAAAGCATGCGACCATAGGGCCTATTTTTTCTTTTCTTTTTCATGGTTTCTTAATAGTTTTTCATATCATGTAATATACTATAAACATATAAAATAGCATGACGCTTGATCAATCTATATGTAAATCAATCATAAATAAAGTTAGACGAGTTGATGCTTCTCAATCCATTGTGGTATTTGTATTCCTTAAATCAATAATATCTCAGTAACATTTATACAAGTGCATATCGAATGTAAATAGATTATTCGTGAAACTATGTTGAACTTAGATTACATATAGTTGATTTTTATATCTTAAATATATGCATTGTTTGTATAGTAATAAAATTATTACTATTATTTGTTACAATGTATGTAAATTATGGAATGAATATGGTTTTATGTTGTTTTGTTTAGTCCCACGTCATGGAATTGGTTAAGTCCTTTGCTCTGAAGCCTTTATATAAATGAGGCTATGTAATGTAAATACATATCAATTCTCAGAAATGAATAATATATCTTTTGTCTCTCTCTCCAATGGCTTCTACTTTCTCATTTTATAACACGTTATCAACACAATCTCTAAACAGAAGGAAAATTTCAGATCTGATTATAAATTTTCAAAGCGGTAAGCCATTTCTAATCTGATTACTCAAATCTTTCTGATCTCTTTCTATTAATTTTATTTCTTTTAGATCTCATTTTATTATTGATCTAATTATTCAGATCTGAATCTATTTACATATTTTATTTTTGTCCATGTATTTTAGATCTCGTTTTGTTGTAGATCTAATTTTTCATATTTCATTATATATATATATATAATCTCATAGATTTTTCTCTATTAATCTTATCATTTTAGATCTCATTCCATTATTTGGTTAAAAAAAACGTTTTCATTTTTAAATTTTTTTTGTTTGGATTTTAGTTTGAATGAGAACCATAGAAATGATTTCATGGTTTATATTTTCAGAAGAAATATTTCATTGTTTCTTAGAGAAACAAATATAAGGATAATACGTATCTAGAAGATCGTATTAAGTTTATATAAAAGAATAGGAACCTGAAGTTCATATGTGCGAAGGTGAAAGATTAAAGTTTTCATACGCTGAAATAAAGCCTTGAAAAAAAATAAACGAGCAATTCCAGAAGAAGATATTAATATGTCCAGAAGACATAACATAAAAACAATATGTTAGAAACAGGTACTTTATTAACAAGAAAGAGCATATATTTCCATGATATGCCTCATTAAAACCTTGCAATCCCCCTAACCTAAAACGGGTGCCTTACAAGGAAAAAAAGTACATATCACTTCCATATATTAACGTTACAACACTATAAAGACGGATCCAAGTTGTTGAAACATATGGAGGAGTTGAAACAAAGTATAAAATGCACTCAGAACCATCCGTAGTAACAACTTGGTCAGCTGACAAAGATAACAAGACTACAAGCAAAATAAAAAATGCAAAAGGTCAGCCTTCACGAGGGAAAGGACAGAACCTTCATAAAAAAACGCGATGAAACTTCTTTCTCGAGTGGAAAACAAAATCATGGGGAGAAAAAGCAGTGGCACAGATCTCGAGAAGGTAGATCTAAGAGAGTTGAATCAACAAGGAGACATTAAAAGCTTCGAAAAAGGGAAGCCAGCAGCATCCAGAGGGAGGATGGATAAAATCAAAGGGGATGCTGAGGTTCCGAAGGCCTCATGACGATGTTCCAGTTATCGAAGATAAGTCTCGTATCTCTGCTTACTTCTTGATTCTTGATTATATTCTGCATAAGAATTTTAACATCTTGATTTATCAGGATGCTTCTAATAGATGTTGGCATTTCAATTCCTCTTAAGATTCTGTTGTTTCTCTGGCACCAGATGTTCCAAATCAGGGAAGTGAAAGCAATGTTGGTGATTTGGCTAATTAAAGTTTGATTCTTGTTTCCTTTACTTATGCATTCCAGAATCTAGTTAATATTGAAGTTGAGATTGAAATCTAAGTTCAGTTTTTGCATGATATTTTCCAATAATCTACTTGAGTACGGGCAATTGAAAAAAAGATGGTCTCTGTCTTCTAATTGACTTGAGCATAAATTGCACTGTTGGTCAATATTTGTGTTCCATCTATTAATACGAACCTTAGTTTTCAATTTGTTTTGAATGGCCAGTAGAGCACATGTTGACATTTTAGGAGCGCATCCCTTACCCCATATGATCTTTGTCCAAGAATGTTCTGAGTGCTTGTTTCTTAGGTGATTCCATGCCGACTTCAATGTAAATTGTTCATTGTTACTGGGGATCCAGCTCCAATAGTCTTTTTCCAACTGAGATTGAATGTTAATATTGTGTATAGTTTAATGGTACTGAGTTGGAACATAATTAATGTTTTGTTTCCATTTATTGTTAGAGATCAAAACAGATACTTTTTTGCCATATCCTCTGACCATTGACATGGCATTCCAGCCTATTTTATCTATTAATGAGGATCCATTGATCCAAGGATCAAACCATAAGCTTGTAGTATTCCCATTGACAATGTTTTTAGTAATGAAACCTTTGCACCACTGTCTTGCTCGAAGTAAGGTTTTCCAAGTATATGATGCAGTAGGGTCTATGGTAGCACTCTAGAATTTTGCATTTTTACAGTATTTATTTTGAATCCATTTAGCCCATAGAGTATCACATTTGATAAATTTCCACAAAAGATTGGTAGCCACTGCTTTAGAGATATCTTCAATTTCCTTATACCAAAGCCACCTTCAGTTTTAGTTCTACACACTTCTTCCCATTTCATTTGGTGAGCTTTAGATTTCCATAAAAAATTTGCAAATAAAGTATTAATTCGTTGTGTAACTGTCAGTGGGAACTGTGTGAATTGAAGCCAGAACTACAATATAGGGTGAATTACAGTTTTTATTAATTCAGCTCTGCCACTGATGTTTAACATCTTGTTGTGCCAACGATTAAACTTTTTGTTTATTTGGTCTATCAACCCACCAAAATCCCTTTCTCTTAATTTGTTATTCGATAAAGGTATGTCTAGATAGATTATTGGCAGATTACCAATGTGAACATTAAAGATGCTGGCTATCTGATTTTTATTTGTGACCCCTTTGCTAAGAAATAGAGTAGTTTTTTAGGGTTTAACTCCAGCCCTGTTATGTTATTCAGATTTTGAAAAACATGCTTGATACAGATGGAATTTTGAACTGTAGCTTTGGTTAAGATCAGAATGTCATCTGCATAAATCAAGTGCGTGATCAATGGTTCTATTTGGTAAATGGGGTTTAAATTACCTTTGTGAAGTTCCGTGTCCAAGTTAATAATCAAATATTCCATAGCTATGGCAAACAGATATGGTGAGAGGGGGTCACCTTGTCTTAAGCCTCTTGAACTATTTATGAAACCATGTGGCGATCCTTCTACTAACACCGAAAAAGTGGGGGTAGTAATACATTCATATATGAGATCCACAAATCTGAGGGGGAAATTCATTGAGATCAGCATATGATGAATAAAATCTCTATTAATTTTGTCATACGCCTTATGCAGATCAATTTTCAGACATAAATTGTTAGATTTTTTCGTGTTGAAACCTCTAATCATTTCTTAGGCTAGAAGGGAATTATCTGTAATAACTCTTCCAGGGATGAATGCATTCTGGTTATAGGAGATAAGATCATTCATGAGTAACTTCATTCTGTTGCATAGAAGATTTGCAAGAATTTTATAAGACACGTTACACAAAGAGATGGGTCTGAAATCAATCATATCCACTGCATTTGGTTTTTTTGGGATGAGACAAATAAACATATGATTGATTTCTCTAATAATTTTCCCTGACTGTAGAACACTGTTCATAGCATTCCATATGTCATATTTGATTTGCTGCAAATGAATTTTGTAGAATTTATTCCATCCGGACCAGGGGAACTATTGTCATTAATCTGGAAAACTGCATTTTTAACTTCTTCAAGAAGAAAAGGTTTACAGAGATTTACTTTTGCATTTTCCGATAGGATTTTCTTGCAAATTATGTCTGGAAATTGTAGTTTGTCTATAGGCGATGAAAAGAGATTTGAAAAATATGTTATGGCTGCTGAAACAATTTTTTCTGATGTTGAATACCAAGATCCATTGTCTTGTAGAATGAGATTATTCCCTCTTGGTGGTTTAATATTATTGATTTTCGAGAAGAAAAACTTTGTGGGTTTATCTCCTTTAGTCAACCAGTTTATTTTCATTCTTTGTTCATTATCTATCGCAATATTCCTCATTATATCATGTATCTGGTCATTTTTCGTGCAGTATTCTTCAACTAGAAAATTGTTTAGAAGTTCTCGAACTAACTGCTTATAGATATCATTTGTTTCCTCCTTTAACTTGTCTAATACTGAGTATATATTGCTTTTACTTGATATCCAGATTTTCAGTTTAGACTTCACAGTTTTCAATTCACAGAGAAGATTGTAGAGAGAATTACCTAGGAGTTCCTGCTCCAAAACTGGCTGTATGATGTTCTGGTATCCTCTTTGTCAATGCCACGAGTTATTATACTTGAATGGTATGCACCTTCTTTTCATATTCTGATTAGATAGTTTAATCGTGATAGGAGTGTGGTCGCTAATGAAATGATTTCCAAAATTTATACCGTATTGTTTGAACTTTTCAGACCATAAATAGTTTACAAACACTCTATCAATTTTGCTATGTGTAGAGAAATGAAGGCCTCCTCTCCATGTATAGAAATTATCTGAGAAATCTGGTTCAATTAGATTTGATTTGTTTATACAGTCCATAAGTTCTTGATCACCCATATCAGTACAAATACCATTATTTAGTCTTTCCGTGGGTGATAAAATTGAGTTAAAATCTCCTGCCACTAACCAAGGCAGATTAACACTCAAAGATTGTTCGATAATATAGTTCCATAGGTCCTTTCTCCTTATTTCATCGTTGTGGCCATAAACAGGGGTACATATCACGCTTAGACCACTAGAATTATGCAGGATACCAGTAATGTATTGATCATTCGTGTGAAGTATAATATTAGAGCACTGAGTGGAATCCCAAATTATAAGAATACGACATTTCTGACCGTCTAAAATATTATGTGAGAATTTCCATTTAGTTTGGA
Organism: Allium cepa; assembly: GCA_030765085.1. Lineage (NCBI taxonomy): Eukaryota > Viridiplantae > Streptophyta > Magnoliopsida > Asparagales > Amaryllidaceae > Allium > Allium cepa. The sequence continues at coordinate 907,808,739 of CM060940.1, forward strand.
CTTTATTCATGAAACTATCAATATTATTTAAAGAGAGTTTATTTTCAAGAATGCTAATAAAAGATAACCTGTTGCTATTAAGTAATCTCATAATTTCCCATTGTTTGGATGGGGCATTCATACCTCTCATGTTCCAAAAGAGGAACTCCATCTATAACTTGTCTTCAGAATTGCTACTGTTTTCTAAGGGAGTAGCACTCCCCAGTAACTTTGCTTTTTTCGAATTTTTGTTCTTTCCTTTTAATTGATTCACCATGGTATGCCATGCAGGATTATCGACCACATCTGAATTTGCTGAAGCTTTGAATTCAAAAGGGGTTTCATCTGTCCTAACTTTTTGTGTGTTATTGGACGTGGAAGCTCGAAAGGAAGTGGTGTTTTGTTCTGTGGAATCAGGCATTCTATCCTTATCGGATTGGTCTATGCACTCTTCACTGAGGTCGCTAAAGAGAACATCTGTGTCTACATTCGTAGGTTGTACACTTGAGTGTAGTTCTGTATTAATAATTTTTGAGCTTGAACATGTAATATTATTCAAATCTGCAGAGTTTGGATGGACTAACTGAACTTGGTCTGATTGATTTTGTGATGTGTCTATATTATCAGTGCTTAGAGGATTAATATCTTTTGATTTTTCTTGTTCTGAAAGTTCAAAAAGTTTCTAAGAGACAGGCGGTGTTTCAGTGATATTATGACTATTGATACCTTCTTTCTCCGTAGTATTTCCATTGATATCTATCATCATGTCTGAGTTATCCTCATTTGAAGCTACATTACCTGTTTTTGGCTGCCACACTTTGTTAAATTGACAGTTAATCTCAACGTGTCCAAAACTTGAACAGTTCGTGCATAATGATGGTTTCCATTCGTAGCTCACTTCTTGCCATATCATTTTATCGTCTTTGGTTAGTATGGGAATTTTATTAGGGAATTTGAATGAGTTTTTTATTTCAACTAGCACTCTCGCATAGGCTATTTTGATGATGCCTTCAGTAAACTTATCCAGTCTAATTGGGGAACAAAGGACTGAAGCAATACGACTAATTCCTTCTTCTGTCTAATAATCAAGGGGAAGGTTAGGGAGTCATATCCAAATCGGGATTGAGTGAAGAAGTTCTTTATTGAGTTGCATTCCCAGAGACCATCTTTTCATCATCATTAACTTTTTATTGTAGAAATAAGGACCTCCTTTCAGGATTTTATCACAATCTTGTTTTTTGTTGAATTTTATCACATAGAATCCATTTTCCTTGGTGTAAATAGAGAAATCATCTTCTGGTTTCCATACTCTAAGGATATACTCTTTGAAATATGGATAATATGGTTTCGGACCAACTACATATACCACTTTAGCGTTGTCCTATTGCTTTTTAGCCTTTAACACCACTTCTTCTAACATTTTGGCACATTGAAATGAATTTAATTCACAAGGTTGGTAGAATTTCAGTGGGACAGTGATAGGAATGTTGTTGCCTTTAACCACTTCATTCCAAGCCCGACTGGATGTGGTAGAAAAATTCCACCTATTCGGAGCAGATTTGTCTACGGTTTGGGGAGATTGGGTATCATTATTATAAGATGAACTTTGGTTAAATTTATTAGAATTGGGGACAGTGGGTAGACGAGGCAAGTTTACAGATTTCTGATGGAAATTTCTATTTGCAGTAATACCAGTTTGTGAATTAGACGAGTTAGACGAAGCGCGTTTCCATTTACGACGAGTCACCATGGTAAAACCGTCGTTACCATTATAAAAACAACATGTTGGAATAACATTACAAATATGGTAAAAACTATTTCCTAGAAGAGAAATAGTATTATGATTCTCATGTTCGAATATAATTATGAATAGTCCTCTTGTTTCATTGTGTTTATTTAATATTGGAGACCTGAAGTTCTCAAATAAAAATTATACATATACGTTTACATTCCAAAAAAAAAGGATTATATATCAAAACTCAAATATATAAATTTGAGATGTGAAGCTTTGAATTATTAGAAAAGCTAATTCAGATTATGGTAAATTCCAATTGCAATCAAACCTGAAGTTTGATAATGAAAATAAATTTGTACCATTTAGGATCTAAAGTACTAAACAAAGACTTTATTTAAAGTAAAACTGGAACCTGAAGTTCTAAAAATATTTGCCAATGGTATTAACTACTAAACCAAATAAATGTATAGAAACTTGTTCACTCCATAAGTAGTGATAATAATGTATTAAAAAAAAGTTTCCAGAAGAGATTTGTTGATATATTTGGAGCTTTTACTAAACCAAATAAATACGTAGAAATATATCAACTCTCCTACTCTCTTTCTTTTTAATTAAAAATAAGGTATTCTAATAGAAAATTTATTACTTAATTTTTTTTCCTTCTTCCATGCATCCAACCGCCTTTCAAAAGGTAAAATATAATAGATCAAATATAATAGATCTGAAATAATCTTAAATCCCTAAATTTCTGAGATAACTTATGTTGATTTGAAGATTTACATGTTTGTTTTGATATATTTGGTAAAGAATTATGAAGTTAGTTTTCTTATGAAAATAATAATAATTTGGATCTGAGATGTATAGTTGTTTATGACTATGAATGATACAGATAGATTTGACATGATGTTTATTTAGAAATTCAGATTATTGGGAAATAAAATTTCAATTTAAGATATTCATTTTAATTTTATTATTGAGTAATATTGAACCTAGATTTGAGATGAAATTGTGTTACTTTAAGTATTGTTTGTTCAATTGGTTCATATATATTTATAATAAAATTATTTTGTTGTGACAGTAGTTATATCCTAGACCACGTAAAGGTTAATTGTAGTTATTTTTATTATAAATGAATTAATTACAAGTGTTATGGTAATAAATTAAATTATTTATTATCATAAATACACTAAATGCAATAATTATTGTAAATTAAATGGCGTTGTATGTTTGTGTTTGGAATAAGAATTGACGTATGATTTACTATTTGATGTATTTATTTTGACAAGTAATATTTTTTTGTAACGGAAGAAATAGGTTTAACAACAACTTAAAGTTGTGCAAAGAAATTATTTTAATAGAAGTTGTATAACTCAAAGTACAAGACCTGAAGTCTTGAATTATGAAAAGATTTCCTGATAAACTTTACAAGCTCGAATTCTTGTCAGTATTTTTTTTAATTTGTCAAAATGTACAAGTCTTGAATTAAGAATAGACTTTTATTCTATAACAATGTGGTACAAAAAAGAAGAAGTTTACACAGAATTTGAGAACCTGAAGTTCATAACAAATTAATGAACTTGAAGTTCATGAATTAGAAGCCCGAAGCTCTATTGAAATTATGTAAAATGATAAGGTTGTACTTCCTAAAGAAGTTAAATAAAATTAATAAATAATCATATGAGAAAATGAGGCTGCATTCAAGAGATTACAAAAATCCATTTACCTAACAAATGGTGCAACTTTTGCACAGTTAAGTAGAATATATGTATGGGCTACATATAATCTCTGTCATCTAACCAAACTTCCACACATTTTCCAAGCAGGGTGTCCCTGCTGTCTAAAAATAGTTAGCATTGATTCAGTAGAATCTTGCTCAATGCCCTCATCATTTCGCATAGCACTTTCAAAAGATAAGTTCACATGGTTACTGAAATAATGAGAGAAAAAGAACGAGCTTCTTCTTCGATATATGATTTGCATTTCAAACTTTCAACTTGTGCTTATTGTCTCACTTTTTTTAGATGATTTAAGCACATGTTAAGAATAATTATCATAAAATTTTATTACAAGTAATTAAACTAATATTTAACATACTCAATATCAATATCTTTCAAACAGATACATATTTCATCCATATTACATAGGACCTCGAAGACATACTTCAAACAGAATATGAACAAGTAAATGCTTACTACCTTATGAAACATGATTTAATTTTGCTTACTTTAACAGACTATTTTCCTACTGTTTAGGCTAGGTTTGTTTTGTAATTAAAAACTATATCAAACTTTAACATTTTTCTTTTGTTCATTAGTATCCTTTTCTGTTTGACCCCATAGTGCAACACCTATTTGTCAACTTTTCCAGTGATTCAAGATACAATCTAAAGTTGAAATTGTAGCGTAGTGAGGTTTGATTCAGAATTTGGAATCATGAAAAATTAGAAATTTGAGTAAAAACCTGAAGTCTTTGGGCATAGCAATTTCATCATTTGATGATTCTAACAAATGTGACCCTTTTCATTGTTTCCCCTTTTGGTTAAATAGTCATAAGGGTGCCATATGAAGTCATCATTATGCCCAGCTATTCAATACGCGTAACCGACTAAGATAATTTTCATTTTTTCACCTGAAAGAACATTGAAATAACAGTCCTAGATTTTCTTTTGATCAATAGCTCTTCTTGTGCAAGTTCAGTGTAAACCAAATTGATGGATATTTCGTTTGGTACTTTCTCCTTATCATGGAGGTTTATGGATGTTATTTACTATTTAGATATGTCTACTTAAATAGTGGTTTTTTACCCATGGTTGACAATGTGTACTGAATAAAACTTTGTAGTGTTTTATAGTTTGAATTTGCTTTTCTATTATGCTATACTGGCCACTATCTTTCAATTAATATCAATCTATAGCTCAGATAAATACTTGATAATCTTAACCTCTAAACCATAGGAGTAATGTTGTTAGAAATATTCATCAAAATTTTGACAAATTATGGTAAATTGAAGGCCTATAAGGAGGAAAAAGAAATGGATATTGTAAATTCAGTATGAATTGTCTCTAAGCTTGATTTCACTAGATGGTGGGTTTGTACTAAAAAATAAAACCACTGTCTCATGATTTCGGTTTACCTTCTGATATTTGTTATTGTATTCAATTAATGCTAAACCTCTGTCTATAATTTTTTTGCATTGATGAATAACATTTAAAAATATTTGTGATTGTTGACATGAAGAACATATTTCAAACTGTTTTACAAACACTGTTCGACTTTATACTCCACTTAATTGGTCAATTGATATGTTTGGAATAATGGCAAACTTTCAGTCTTAATTCAATAAAATAATGTCAATGCTAAGAATTAGGCAAAAAGGATGTACAAATTTCTACCAAGTACAATTTCCCTATAAATTTAATAATACAACTGAAAATCTGATGCAAAACTACATGTTCATTAATATTGCCTTTACATTATTCGACTACTGATTCCCTTATTTTATTAACTGCTAATATAGGATTATCTAAATGATGTTTTGCTTCTTCTATTGTTAGCTTGATATTTGAGGAAGACCTTTATATGTAGCATTGGAATATTTTGCAGACATAAGAAAAGAACATCAAATACTTGACGACGAAGGCATCGCTCGGGTGGATGTCATTGGACAGCTTACTGCCTAAGTTTTGGAATTTGTTGGATCACTAATCTGGGTAAGAAATCAACTTATTTAATAGTATCTACATAAAATCTTATTCTTGCACTCCTTTCTAAATAGATACAATTCTTATTGATCGGAGTAATGTCCACCGTTAACTAATTGTATTACTTTACTGCCCCGTTAGGGACATAAGCCGATGGAAAATTAAAATTTTCTTTTTTTCATGTCCCAAACCAATAGTTTAGAAGGCAAGCTATTATTGTTTTTTTTTTGGCAAAGCCAGCCGGTTTTATAGTGGGCCGTCCACTTTTTATTACGAACGTAATAAAAATTGAAGTACAGGAGTAAGGTAAAAGCACCTTAACTACTAAAAAGGAACAGAAGATACAGCACAGGTACTTGACAACTATGTCACAGTAACTAACAAACAAAAACTAGCACTTCTCCGAGGAGGGAGAGTCACTGACAACACCAGACAACAATAAAGGGGCAGACCCAGAAAGGCCAGCAAACGGGCGGAACCGGAGAGCAAGACAAGGGTCATAATCCACATCATCAGTACAGTAGATAAATGATCGATCCCAGGCTGGATCAGCAAGCATGGCAGAATTTGAAGTCGTATATAGACCATCCATTTCAAGTACTATAGAATCACCAGATTGTTTATAGCGAAGGCATCTAAGGTCCTGTTGATCATCAGATACAAACCGAAAAAAGGATCCATCAACCGGATTATACCTCATTTCAGAAATGGGATCAATCCAACATCCTTCGGGCACATCCCAAGCAACAGGAGGCAGCAGCGTGGAAGGGTCTGGATCAACAATGACAGGAACAGCACACGGAACCTCTGGAACAGACGGAGGAGATACCAGGGGCAAGGAAAGAGCATTCAGATCAGGCAATATAGCCTCAGGAGGAGGATAAGTATGAGTGGGAGGGGCAGAAACCTTTGGGACCCAGATCCTACGACTGGGGCGCGGCAAAGGTAAATTCGGGGCAGCCACGGATGCAACTGTATGATGACAATCAATAGTAAGGTGTCCAAAAGAGTGATAGTGGGTACAAATATCCGGGACCCAACCATAGCGAACCCTAACATCGACAACATGACCAACAGCAAGTTGTACGGGAATAGAGGTTGGGAGGGGCTTAGCGGGAGAAATCTCAATAAGCGCCTTCGCAAACATCAACTTATCTCGCGCCACCGTATTAGAGTCAAAACATTTCAGTTTCCCAACATTACAAGCTAACCAATTCAATCCAATAAGTGGCTGGAGAACCGAAGGAATCTGAGAAAAATATACCCAAACTGGGATAGAAAAAACTTGCTCTCGAGCACACGCCATCTTAGATGTCTAGGGGGTAACAATAAAAGGCCTTCCATCAACAAAAGTTGGCTCCGCTTCCAAGACGTGCCTACGCTCCTCAGAAGAAGAAAACTTAAGGTAGTACATCGAATCAATCAACTTCACATGCAAATCACCTCGAAGCTTCCAAACCCTCCGAAGCACCGAAGCCGCCAATGTAAGTCTATAATGCGAGTCCAGGAAAAAACCAACCAAATAGTCCGCCCAAAAATCCTCTCCAGCTTGCAACACACTAGGAGGAGGAATCATAACTCCATTTTCCTCAACCACATCAAAATCAATCGGGATGTAGGCACGCACATTACGGGGCAAGGACGTGAACAGAGAAGACCACGATTTTGAGGATTGCATCGAAACATCAGCAACAAGGCTCGCAGTGGCAGCGGGAATTGTAGCATCCGGGTTAATTACTGAGACATTTGGAGCATTTTTCGCAGGGGCATTTACACAAGCATGTGAAGTGCGTTGACCACAACAAGGAGAAAAGGTAGAATCTCCCCCTTGGACATGAACAGCGGCACAAGCAGACACAACTGGAACCATAGAGGGTTCGTGTCCAATAGCCAAAGAAGATTTATCCACACCACAACTCAACTTATTCGACAAGCTGGACACATGAATACACGCGGCCGAAAGTGGCAGGCCGACACTCGTGGACACACTAGTGTCAAAATCACAGGAATAATCTGGAGAAGAGATTAAGGGAGGGAACTCCGAGTGCGAAAGGATTGCAGGTGGACGCATTGACATAGGCACCATTGGCTTGTAAACACGGCCTGACCGAGTCGATGACGGAGAGAAGGGGATGGATTGGTGAGGGGACGGAGAGGAGAAGGGCATTCGTTGTGGAGAAGAGGCGCAGGCAGAAGAAGGGCGGGGGGAACGATGACAAGGATCAGGCGCGAGAAAGAAACAGCTGAAGCCATAAATCGGCAGAGGCCATTAGCCTTAAATGTTTTAATCACACTTATGAATTCATAGAATTCATAGAATTCCAAGCTATATAATTCCAAGCCTTAAATGACATAGAAACTATATAATACCAGTATTTTAGCTTACATAGAATTCCAAGCTATCGTTTTAACATTTTTACTCGACCAATTCTCACTTTACTTTTGAATACTACCATTAAGAATAAATAAGACATAAAATGTGTAAAGAAATGCAAATTTAGGTATGTAATTTGTAACAGTTATTTATTTTCCCTACAGAACTCCAGAATGAATCAATAATCTTTATTTAACAGCTAACTAGTGGAATAAATCAAAGATGAGAAATAGTGCAATCATTTCAAATTTAATTAACATACTTATATAAAATAATACGTACTGACATGCGTTCGTTATTTCACAAAATCATGAACCCCATATGTTTCATTCATCATAATAATCTAGCCTTTAGCTTTTAAATGTAGTGTTATGGCAAGCAAATAATATATCTACATGTACTGAAATAAGTATGGAATCCTTATCAAATGTTAAAGATAACAGTGACTGTTTCAAAAACTGCCATTGAATTTAGCAATGCATTTTATATTTTGTAGCCCACTAACTACATAAATAGTATTCAAGTGGTGTATATCTCCATACCTCCAGCACCATGCTTCAAAAACATTTCCAAATCCCACATTGTTCATTTACTCTATGAAATAACATTAGAAGCATATATGTTCTTCACTATAATCAATATTTTGATCAAATATCATAACTCCTTCCAGTTTATTTCTAGAATAGGTTACTATCAATGATGATTAAACATATAGTGATTACAAGCTAATATCGTCACTATCTTATTAATTTAAGTTAACATTAAGCTAACATCGGGACATTAAGAAATTAAAAAATAAGGTTAACACAACTAAATATATGTCACGGTTTTCCTGTTGCATTATAATAGGATTCTATTTAATCAACAAAATACTGTATTGGGAAACATTATTTTTTGATACTCGTTAGTGCTATTTTATAGGATCCATGCTTTTTAATGCTTTCGTATTTCACCAGCTTTTTTTACCGTTAACAAGTCCACTTTTCCCTTTTAACTCTTTCGCCTACATATATGTTTAAGAGCATTCAGTCCTATTACTACATCGACTTAATAAGGATTGTGTACTGATTTCAATACTTATATTTAATATTCTAATTGTATTTCTAATTCCTTACTATAAATAGTATATTCTGCTTATTTTTTTCAAATAATTTAATTTTCTAACCGCAGTAGAACAATTTTTGCCATACCCGTGGATGTACATACATGTGAAGCTTACGTATAAATGCCTTATGTTTAATAAATTGCAAGCTTCATAAAACTATCCCCGTTCTCCATTTTTGGATTATAAAAATATTTTATAATCAATCAAAATGTAACTAAAATGATTGACTGAAATGGATCATATGATTGTTGTCATGTTTGAAATGATCATCAAAAGAATTTTTAATTTATGATTTTCTTACTATAGAAACTATAATGAATCATTGAATAAATTAATTTGTGTACACATTTAAATCCATTTGATTTGCTAATTTATATTGAATGTTCAATTCCTTTACATTGTCCTTTGTTTCCGTAATGTATCAGCAAACCATATATTATTACCACTTCTTCATAACTTATGTATCTAATATTCTCATCTTTTATAAATTAGGAAGCCATACTTGGTGTTGCTGAGGCTGAAGTAGGGGAGACAAATGTGAAATGAGGAGGAAAATATCTTGCAATATTGGAATGTATGGGAATAGGAACACACAAAGGCAGAATTTTAAATTTATTTATTTGTTTATGTTAAAAATCATAGGTTGAATTTAAAAATGTAAAAGCAGACTATATTCTGCTTTGCCCCTGAAATGGAAAGATTGAGTTTTCTTAACGAGTTAAATTTGTTGGAAACATATAAGAACTGATATTGACTTCCTTCTTACATTTCTTATTAAATCAAATTTAAAACGTACTTTACGGAAAAAAGGTGATACATAATTCTCCCATGTTTACTTTCTCTATTAAGATTAAAGATTTCCGTATCACACGGTCAGTTATTTCTGTAATTAACAATTAGTTGGTATCTTAAAAATAAATATGTGTCATGACTCATGAGCTGTCACTAAGGAGTTTTTGTAGTTGAAAAATAATTGATTTTTATTTGTTTATTTTTAATGGTTATTAAACCATGTATTTTATACATGTATACTGTTTAAATGCAAGCAATAGTAATATGATAATCCACTGAAACCTAAATCATACCTAAGTTGGGGGTGTGTATGGTTGGGCTCTCGGTTCCAAGACTTTTCTTCTCAATACGGTTCTTTTACTTATTTTCAGTCTAGATATCCCAACATTGATCTGAAACAACAATTATATTGCAAACTATTGCATAGAATGTACTTCATGTAGCTTAACCAAGTTTTGACACAGGATTATATAAAGCTTACAGTGTTCTCTGTAGTGCTTCAAATCACATTTTTCATCTATATAAAGCATTCTATAATTTAACATTTATTAGGTTAGACAAGCACCATTGTCCAAATGGTTAATTGATTCGGCTTTGGTGCAAGAGGTCACAAGTTCGAAACTTGCTTTCGAACGTTTATTGACATGGGATTTGTTGTCCCAATAATTTGTTGTATATAAAGTACCATTTCAAAAAAACATTTATTAGGTTAATAGGATGATCATGTTTCAAATACACTAATTTTGCTTATAATCGTAAAGAGTCGTGATTAATTTTTATGTACCTGATTTACTTATGACACTACATTTAGTTGGTTATGCTTATCTTTAGGTATTTTTGAAAACAAAAATTTGTCTTCGATAAGTCATGTAATGAAGCGGAACTTGGAAACTCAATCAAGTACACCTTTAGTAGAAAAAAATTCGCTTATATTTTTACCTTAGCTATGCGATTATGTAATTTTTCTTGGATAAGTCATGTAATAAAATTTTGGCAATTTCCATGAAGCCAGTGCCCATTGATTTCTGTAAAAGGTCAATTATGATTAGATATTAAACCATTTGTAATAAATTTAAGTAATGTGACAGTATACGTTAATTGATAACAACACCAATATATTTCTTTGAGTTAAAGATTCAATTGAAAAAACATGGATAACCACCAGAATTGAAAAGCTTTCTTTAATCTATTTTAATAATTATTTCTTCGAGTATATATAAGTTAATCAAGAAACTCAATTTGCCTGATTTCCACTTTCCTCACGGCCAACTCCAATTGTTTGCCCCTATTTTGATTTATACAGTTCAACCATATTTGATAAACTAACTGTAATAAGCTAGATCTTGATCCACCTTTTAATACATATTCGTTCTTTAACATCTTCAAGGAACATAGGAATTGATTGAAACTGTAAACCACTAACAAGGATAAGGGAACTTAAGAGTACAGATGTGAGCTATTCAAAATAACTTTGGACGAACATGAGACCAAGTTTATTATTTACACTAAACATACAATCTCTTACTATTACTTTCTCTATTAATTGTAAAAATTGACATGAATTCCTTCGTTAATGACTTGACCTATCTTCGAATCTGAATCAATGATGAACATATCGGATACTTGACAGGACAATGGCCTTTGAATCCATACATGATACCACTAACCATTGCTATCTTTACACCTTTACAATTGTTCTTTCCTTCAAATAAGACACTGAAAGTACTCCATCCAAATGAACAACATGTTGCATTTCGCGGAAGGCAAAGCCATCGCCACTCACTGAATTATCATTCCCAGATATATATGCATGTGTGCTTTATTTCTATTTTTAAAATTTCAATTCGTTTTGAGAGTATTATATACTACACGAATATTTTACGAAGTGCAATTTTTTGTTAATATATCAGTTACTAAGAAATTCTTATTACAGGTGGATAGTTTGCATTTGTTTTGTCATAGACACACAAATTTCGAATTGCACTTCACCAAATTAGTAGTGCTGACATTTTATTTTATCTTAAAGGTTCTGACCTTGATCTAAAAAAAGATTGGCAAGTAAACATAAGTTTGTATATTTTGGATTTGTGGTTCTATTTGATGCAATTTTACAATTTATTTTTAATATTTAACGAGTCCAGATCAAGTTTAGTTAATAGGTTAAACCTACATACATAACACATTAATTTTGTCTAGATTAGTTGCAGCAAAAACAGTATTATATTCCTTTTTGTGTCATCTGCGTTATTATTTCATAGTTAAGAGGTCAATAGGTAGTATTATGTCATGGTTTAACAATGATTATGGCTGATTAGCTTTTGGCTAAAATCAAATGATGTTTATCGCATTTGTTTAATAACTATAATATAAAATGGAAAATCTATTGGAAAATCTTGCATATTATGCTACCATGATTTTTATAATGCTTTTTAAAGCGCTGAAAAAACAATGGTACATTTAGAATTATCCATGTCAAAATTTAAAATTTCATCGTCATACATCTGTCATTGTCGGATTTGCATGTCTCTGAAACTAACTCGACCTACCGAACAATATAATTCTTTATTTTGTGTCATTGGTTGCAACTTTTTGCAATCAAATGGTTCGATTCTATGTGTTAAAATGTACTGTTGTGATTAGTATATATTTTTTAACATAAATAAGTTTTATGTTAAACTGAAGCTGCCAACCCCTTACAGTGAAGTTGGAGGTAGAAATCTTCATGTTAGTTTTGAAGTTGAAACTTGAATATGTATTCTTACAATTCTTATCCTGGCCATTTGAAATGATTTTTGTGTACCACGTTATATTACAACTCCTATTAAATTTGGTGAGTAAAACTTATTGGTGGCAGAAAACTTATTTCTCCATATATATACTAAATTTCAATTGATATTAAAATTAAAAGGTAAATTCCCAACCTAAGAACTGAAAAAATTTACAATACAAAAATTGCAATTTTCTGTAAATTACAATCTTCATTAATAATATTTACCTATTTGGCATGATTAAATATTCTATATAATTAATTTTACTCTTAGAAAATGAGTTTAAAAATTAGATTTGAAAAATAATGATTAAAAGACAAACTAAAATTCTAAACAATATTTGAAATAAAAAACAAATTCAAACTACATACATGTGACTTTTGTTGCCTTAACAATGATATAAGAGGCTAAACCCTCCAACATGAAGGTTCAACTATTAAAAATTGAGGGCTTGAAGGAATTTTTAAAATAGCTGATGTAAACTTTATATGTTTGACGTAAGCTTCCCTTTGACACTTCGGTCATTTGGAAAACGCCATTGATGAATTTGGAAGATGATCAATCTATGGTGTTTGTGGTAATTTTTTTATCCTTCGGTTGGTTTGGCGCTGCGAATTGAAGAAAATGCTATTGATGAATTTGTAATATGTTGCATTCTTCTAACTTTGTAAATCTAAACCTTTAAGAGCATGTCCATTACAGTTCATAAATTTTTTATTTTTTCTTTATGTGGAAAACAAAGAAATGGATATGGTACTGTGTTAGTTCATATATGAAGATGAATCCACTTATTATTCTATGGTGCTAACATAACAGTCAGTGGGAGACAAGAGTACCAACTCATTTATGAATATCAATTCAATCTTCTCATTCATTCCAAATTTTGTTTCTGTCTTTTAATGTCTCGAATTTGAATTCAATACATTTTGTTTGGACATTGTACTTGGCTGGATGGGTATGTTTGTTGTTAATGATCATTGCTGAAGGATTTCCGATTGTGTTCTTTTTCGAATGTCAGCTACTAAAGTTGAATTTCATTGTTTTAAATCCGATATAGAATTTGTTTACATATAAAATGTTGATTTTGCTTCAATAAACCTATAAATGATGCACCGTTAAAAAATGGTTTGCGTTATGTTTGGTTTTTTAATTCACATTATAAAAAAAAGGGTAGGGTGCTTTACCTTTGTGCTTTATTCGACAATGCTTCTGATTGAAATAGTTGTCTTGTTATGTGATGCTATGCATAACATTGGATATAATGGCTACTTTAAAGAATGACCCCTTAATGTTTTGCATGTTAGATTTTTTTCTCCGTTTATGGAAAAAATACAAGGAATCCAAATGTCGGACCAAATAAAATAATTGATTTAGCACGAAATGTTGATTAGCAATGATTTTAATTGATTAATACTCTTTATAAGTTGGCTAATATAAAATTTATAGGTGTTAACTGGTTTGTTGATTACAAAATTGTCTATTTTACATAAAATTAATCATACACGATGATTTGGGTTTTGTCATCTTAGTCTACATACAACATAACAAAATTATGTCACAAAAAAACCATCTATATTTTGTTATGGTATGCAATCAAATATTTATTTCTAAAATACAGAAATATGTGTATTTTAGTTTAAGTGCAAGAATTTATGTGCTTGAAATACAAAAGGTGGTGATTTTTTTTCAAAATGAAGTCATTGTCTAAAACCTAATTAGTAGAAAGTTTTCAACTACCAATTGGTTTTTTTGATGCACTTTAAGTAGTTCTGTATAAAAATGAAACGTACTTGATGCCATGACGTTTTATTTCTTCATCCTTATTTCCATATAACACTATAAATTTATAATTATGTTGTCACTGCATTCTCGCTCTATAATCAACTTTTGAAGGTCAATTCTATTGCCCGATTTTCTTTGTATTGTGTGATAAATTTCTATAAGTGGAATTTAGGAATAATAGCTGTTAGCTTCTTCAAGACATTGGTCGTCTTGGGAAGAGGAATGAGCAGCGCATAATATCCTCTTTGACAGTAGATTTTTAACCAAGATTTATCTATTTTCTATGTTAAAACTTAGTTTACTATAATTTCCCATTCTTAATAACATTTCTAATCATTGCTATGTTGTCGCATGTTATCAACATTATTTTTTTGAAATTGTATTTTAGGTTAGACACTATATATATATATATATATATATAATAAGTAGTAAATAATAATAAAAAGAATTGTCCTCCTCTGTATACATATATGAACATACAAACATATAATGCATACATACATTTATGTATATATGTATGTATTTGTGTGTGTATTCTATATCGATAACAATAAATGTAAGTCACGTTTACATTTTTTTGTTTATTGATTAGGGCGTGCATGATAACTTTTATTTTGCAACTTGGTACATGCGTAATATAGGTTGGATATGTATGTACTTTCCATAAATGTGAAATGCTTTTTTACTATGATTAACTAGATAACATTTTGGTCTTATTTTAAACTAGGTGACTGCATCAGAAATATAAATTAGTTTAAACAATTTTGTTTGCATCAATAATTGGTATACTTAGGAGAAAACATACAACATCAACTTCTCTCTAATTTGATTGTGTTATGTTCGTCAACTAAAGGTTTTAGTAGATGAAAAATGTCTTCTAAAATTTTGACGTGAGGTGGTAAAGATTCACGTTTTGAGGATTTATTCCATCTGAAACATGAATGCTAGCATCATTACCTTAAAATACATACTACGCTATGTATTTCCTACTTATTATACACAAAAACACCTTGCTCACCTGATTTTTAATATTGCTTAATGGATATTACCATATTTGATCGATCATTTATAACATTTATGCATTGGCTTTCATTGTCAAGGACAAAATTTCACAGCTTTTTAGCCTCAAGGACAGACCTTCAATATTTTATCCTGAAGGACAACTTTCTGTAGGTATCAGTTTTTAGTTATTGATAGCAGTTTTTAGGTATCAGTTTCTAGTTATCGGTAGCAGTTTTTAGGTATCAGTTTTTAGCTCGGTATCAGTTTTGTTGTCCTTATGGATAATTTTGGAAAATGTTTGTCCTTGTGAATAATTTTTAGAAAAATGTTTGTCCTTGTGGTAAAAATATTGAGGTCGTGTCCTTGAGGCAAAAAATATAGAAAATTTTGTCCTTTAAATTAATTCCCCCCATTGGCTTCTCGGTCGTAGGAACTTTGTTGGAAATTTTAATACAAGATTTAAGGCAAATTTAAAATAATAAAGACATACAATTTGCAAATAAGGACTATGTAACAGTCTTAGGATCCCTTTTTTTGTTAGCATATTAATTTAAGATTCCACTTTATTATATATAAAAAACGCTATAAATTACCTGATTTTGTAGTAATGCAAAATGGATGTTGCAAAATTAGGTGCAGTCATTTATAATCTTCATGCAGGGGCTTATCAATTACAGGTATTTTTTCATCAAATTAAATGGAAGATATAAGGAAATTTAGGAACAACATAAAGATAAAGTTTGCTTATGTTTGTACATTTACCTATCAGTTTAAATTTTTTCCCTTTAGATCATCAAATTACATCGATTAGAAACAAATTTACCATTACTGGAATATGCACAAATTTACCGCTGTTAGAATATGCATCATACATGGCATTATCTTTTTTGTTGGAGCTATATTGAGTTGACCCTATACTCATGTTAATACACTTTATATTGACTCAATTCGTCAGTATCTTTTTTGTTTTAAGGAAGATGTTCTCTATTGGATGCTTAGTGTGCCTACTATAACTGATAGTGGTTCAATTTTATTTTACATAGAACATTATAATATGCTTACACTGTAATTTTTTTGTTTATTTCATATTTTCTTACTGCTGACAATCCTACTTTATTTCCCACTTTTTTTCTAACTAACTTCAAATTATTTTTCTTTAAGTCTACAATTTGTTCCTTTTTCTCGTATTACTGTTCTGCTAACTAAATACTGGACAGGTTGTCTAACATGCAAACCTGCAAAATAGAACAATTATTGAGAGAAGACTATTCACATGATTTTCAGATTTCACGATCCATGTATGTTATACGGTTTTCCTTTAGCGATTGTTGCAAAAATAATAATATGATATTGCAATTATGTTTCATGCCAACTGATTCCATAATATAATTTACAGCTACCATTTTTGTGTGGTTTTGCAGTTAATTTTATTCCTTATTAACACATCTACCATAACACATCTCATGTATCTACATGTAATCAAGTGTCAGTTTAATGTTTTACATCCACAAGCTGCTATAAAATCTACAATGCCAAAGCATTAATGTGTAGGATGGACACAAATTTAACCTTTACTTTTCAAGTTCATAAACTACACCAACATGTTAACAGCTATGTGTTTTAGTGCTTTAAGTAAATACGCACTTGGTCTTGCTAAAAATAAAATTAAAAACACTCAATTTACTACTTCACTACTTATTGGCCGTGATGGGTCTATTATCCTCTTCATCTAACTTATCATTGGGAAGGGCACAACTTAGCTATAACTGACAAATCATGGAGATTCTTTTGTCTTTCATTTTTAATATGATTTATTGTGAGCCATTAGCTCATATATGGCATTACATAAGGTTATAAACTTAGATGACAGTTCAAGTCTTCAGATTGTCCATTACAGGCAACATATCTATTTATACGTTTACTGTATATATTCATAAATACTTTCTTCGAAATGAGGTAATTAACACAAATTACTACCTTTCCTTTTACAGGTACAAAAAGCTTCAGTGGTGAGAACGTTTAATCAAGTATAGTGCAACTAATAAAGAGCAGCAAATGTAATTTACTCCTATGCGATCCACTTTATGAATCCAGTAAATGAAGAAGCTGATTGCAATTGCTTCCCAAACTGCTCATAAAAGCATACAGAGAAATTTATAGTTTGATTTAAGGTTTTACACATTTAAAAATCAAGGTTATCAAAGACAATAGACTGAAATTTTATGGATAGTATTGATATTATTAAAAACAAAAATTTATCATAGATTTGGTTGTGTAATATATTACGGACATCTTGATTATAAATTTTAAATAATTTTTTAGCACGAACAAAATATAGACTCATTATTTCTACTTTTTATTGACATTATTAAAGTCTGTACATTTATGACTTATTTGATGCATTTAATCTTTGTAGTGCTTTGATGCTCAATTGCAATTGATTTCGAAACGATCGGTACATCCATCAACAAATAATATTTCTAAAATTACGCTGAATGTATTAAACTGCACGGTGACGCGAGTGTGTGCGCGGATTATTAATCAGTTGTATGGCCTCTCAAGAACATGATTGTATAAGATTCTTAAACCTAGGAAAAATGTCTTATAATGTTATTTTTACAAATGTTAACAAATATATATTACTTCTATTTTTACGAACATATCTTTAACACATGACTTATAGTACATAAAAATAAGAATAAAGTCTTATAATCTCGACAATGTTAATAGATTGAATAGTTTATATATTAAAGAGGGAAAAAAGTATTATTTATTTGGTAAAAATAAGAATAAAATCTACAACTATGGACATTAAACTAAATGATTTAATCAGTAAACAAAAAGGGTAACTAAATAAATACTAACCAAATAAAGATATCGTCAGATCAGGGAATAAATGCAAGAAATATTCTAACGTCTAAAACATATGCAATATATATTCTATCATCAGTACGATCAAAGTAACAATCAAAACAAAGTGTAAGGTAAAATAAAAAACTAATATTCAACTTTGTTGCCCTGAACAGTTATCCTTCTTTGGTGAGAGTCAGATAGGTAAGCTGATGCAGTTGTGCGTGTGTTTTTCCAAAATCCAAATACAACATGTTCGCGTAAAAATTTAGGAGTATTTTTACCAGTTCCTTGCATTAGCTTTAATGAGTAGGAGGGTTTTTTTACTCATTAACAATGATCTTGTACAGGTGTCTCTTTGCAAGATGAATAGGAGAAAGGCTGCAAAACACTCCCAAACGTCGAACGAGGTTTACTGCATGCATTTGTTATGCCATTAATTAATTGCCTCTACTTTTATATTATAAATTGATCAGCCTTCTTCTTTGCAAATTAATTAACGTTGGGCAATTGCTGTTCACAACAGCATGCGGCGCTTAATAAGATCTCAACAAATACGCAAATTTGGATTTTGGAATATGTATCCCGTGATATTTGGTTATGAGAGTGCACTAAAATCTAATGCTTCTATGTTATCTAATCTAAGCCGCTTAGGCATGGTTTATCATATTTTAACAATAACACTGTTGATCGTGATTTAGAATACCTTTTTACATTGCACAAATTATATTACATTTTACATTGCACAACTAATTTTCATTCTAGACGTCTGTCGGTCTGAAGAAGAAGAAAAAACCCTATTTTATTTTATGAATATTTATTAGTGTTTCTAATATAAATTAACTCATTGTTTCTTTTTGCAGGGCACTCTAGGTACGTGCAAGACTTTCATACCCTCACATGCGGTACATGCAGCAATTCCATACTCAACCCTCTCCGATGACGAGCTTTTGGTGACAAAAAATATTCATGAAACGTCCGAAAGATACACTCAATTCTTCGAAAATTTTACAGAACTACTTAAACCTCCAACTGCTGAAGGAATTAAATGTCTACCCAACAGCGATGATTACGTTGATTTAAAAGTTATCGTACATAGGAAGACGGAACTAATAATGAGAATCCAATATAAAGATCTCTATTTGATCGGTTTTAAGAAGAAACGACCAGGAGGAAACGGAGAGCTTTCCTGGTACGAGTTAAGGGTCTCCGGAGTGCAAGAGCAAAAAATAGATAAATCTATCGCCACCGGATACACGGGCAACTACCAGGATATCCATGGTAATAGCGTCACATACGTAGATCATTTTAAATTTGTAAAAGCAGTCAAGCTTATCGCTTTTGAAAAAGAACCTAAAGAGTGGAAAATAAGCGTTGCTGTCATAGTAAAGACTATATGTGAATCGCTACGCTTCCGTAGCATTCGCGATAATCTTATTGGCAGAACAAATAATCCAGCTTGGTCTAGCTTTGACAAAGGTATTGTTACGGAAAAATATTGGAATGATCTTCTAAACAATTGGGGTAGAATAAGCAGAGAGGTTTGGTCATTCATAGATGGAAACATAGAGTTCAATCCAATTATTTTATCCGGTGAAGTTCATTTTGATTCGGTCGAAGAGTTGAAGAAAGAAGTTTTGCTAATAAAGGCAAAGGAAAGATGATTTAAGTTAGCAAGTAGAGCTCGGGCAGAAGAAGTTTGTATTACAAATTGATTTAGTTTCTATATATATATTGTATGTTTGGTGGTAATTCTCACGGACGATAATGGTTTGTTATAAATATTTCCGTTGAGATTCTTGTTGCCTTGTTATATTTCTTTTGCTTTGTTTCTTTTGCTTTGGTATAGAATTTTGAAATGGTTTCATGCCGCTGTAATGGCCCACTGTGAGAGAAATAACAGTCTACATTTTCATTTGAAAAGTTTGGCTATTAGAATTATTTGATATATATATATATATATATATATATATATATTAGCACTGTGTATGAAAAATAGTAATTAAGCAACGTGCTTACTAAAGTATCATCAAAGGTTTGATTAACTGACAGATGAAAGGGTGAGCGGAAAAAAAAAAGCAGTCCAAAACTTATTATATCAAATTTCCATAACAGGCCTGAGCATCTATTGGGCTAGGCCAGAGGCCCAGAACAAGAAATATAAGTTCTGAGAGTTTATTTCAATATAAACTTCCAATACTGTCAGGCTAAGAAGGAAACAATTGCTCCAAGGAATAACGGAAACATGCTATCCTATTTAACAATCCGCTCTTTCTTTTTTTCTGGATGAATTGGCCATTGATTGACTAATTAAGCTTGGTATTTTGTTTTCTTATACACAAGTTAATATCACGTTAACCAGGCTATAATTAATCCACTTGCATTATCCTTCTTATTATTTTGGGCAACGTAATCATTCTAATACTTTACCGCTGCAAACATAAGTCAACGCATATGATCATTGCGTAATCATTCAACATAAGTGTATATTGTTATGATATATACGTATCTTTGTATCTAAATCAAATTTTAATTTTACCAATTTGTTGATGAGACCAAGATCTATGTGTTGAAATTGTCGTGATTTAATTGATGGATTAAATATTAGTTAACTTATTTTATCAAACGGTTTAAATTTTGGATCATGCAATTAATTAAAATTTATGGGCTTCATTGTAAAGTTTTACAAGAGAATTGAAATGAGATTTGTGAATAATTGCAAATTTCATTGAAAAATTGGTCTTGAATGTAAATTTTTTTATAAGAAATCTATGGGCTCGAACCCATGACTTTTAAAGCCACTGTCTAAAGCATCATTCCCTAACTAACCACTTGAGCTAGGGTACTCAACACTTATATAATGGCCTTAAAATGATAAATTATAAAAATCTAAAATTAAATTATCTCGAGAGAACTAAGAAGAGTGGAGAAAACTCCTATAATTAATCAGAGAACTTGAAATTCTTTTTCTTTACTATCATCTAATATATTACTTTACCTGAATAAATTAAGTATTATATTTAATGTGCAACTTATCAACTTTCTAAAGTATTGCTATTATAATATATATATATATATATATATATATATATATTATGTAATAATAAAATATTATTTTAATACATAAAATCCCAATATTAACAACATATTGTAAATAAGTATTTCATATGTATAAATGAATAAAATATTGCATTACACCGTGTAATTCCCTTGAGTTCTAAAAGTATTATTTTGAAAGCAACTTATTGTTTTATAATCTATGCAACAAAAAGCATTGGATAGTTGTTTTTTTTTTGAAGATTAGAGAACCAAGCTTTGCTTGTAAACTCTAAGGAGTATGCACCGAACACACAACGCATACTTCAGGTAATTCACAAGCGGCTCCGCTTTATACAAGTAATGGTTAGTTATAAAAGACAAAGAGAGGCTGAGATTTATTCTCAGCATAGATATCAAGCGGCTTCGCTTTATACATAGATACCGATTTATTCGCACGATCTGCCATGATCAACTCACATTTACTACATCACCGCATAATTTATCACTCATCTTTA
Source organism: Allium cepa (assembly GCA_030765085.1). Lineage (NCBI taxonomy): Eukaryota > Viridiplantae > Streptophyta > Magnoliopsida > Asparagales > Amaryllidaceae > Allium > Allium cepa. The sequence goes on from CM060940.1 coordinate 907,830,380, forward strand.
ATTTCCTCGTGTCATTTTACCTCTCTCTCATTTCCACATTTTTCCATCCTCCGCCAAAAGCCTTAAGCCTCCTTTCTCCATTGTTTTGTCAATGTATTTCTCGAACCCTAATTTGGATCAACCAAAAAGACCGACAATCGAGATGAAGGTGGGTTGCAGACTGCAGTCGTGCTTCGGTCATTGTACCCTTTAAAGAATTATTCCATCGAATTTATTTTTCTTACTCATGGCAATTCCTAATTTCCTCAATTCTGAATCAAATGTAATCATTACCATAGGCTGGTTAGATCTTCTACCTTCTAATCATTATTTTTCATACTACTCTAGCTTTGATTTGAATTCTTTGTATAATGATTTTCTATTCAACCCTTATTTTTGTCATTTCGATTTTATTCTTCTTTGTAATTTTACTTGATATTTTGATTTCTTCTTCTCTAAAATTTTTATTTCACAAAATTACTTTGATTTGTTATTCTAATTTTGTCTTTTGTAGGGATAATGACAATGACCCTCATCTCATATCAGCTGTGCTAGATTCTCATCTTTAGTTAAAATTAATTTTTACTAAGTACATAGAAAAGGAAGCATACATATGGATGGTTCTTTTCTATTATGTAGAAAAATGATATGATGTTCCCAAGAATTTTCATCGAGCGGATTATGCATGTCAGTATGCGAAGAATAAATTTCCAGCTTTTGATGTGCTTGATGGTATGGGTTTTGGACCATTATGGACCTAGTAGAAGGTTTGTGTTGTTCCGAGAGGTTAGGTATATATTGCTGTTGCAACTATACTACTAGGTGGAGGAATTGCACATTCAAATTAAATCAATAAATCAACGAAGAAATGATTAAAATTAAAATTTAGCACTTAAAGAAAAATACGCGGGCGGCAAATGATATCATATATTCAAAATTTCTAATTCAAATTGGAGATGGTACCGAACCTTCAACCAATGCTAAAGTTTAACTTCGTTCCAACCATCTTCCACAAACTTAACCAAAAGTGACTCAGAAAACGAGTATCTCTATCCGACACAATAGATTCTGGCAATCCATGAAGTCGATAGATCTCCTTGAAAAATAACTGAGCAACATGAACAGCATCCGCCGTCTTCTTACAAGCAACAAAATGTACCATCTTCGAGAAACGATCCACCACAACATATATCGAGTCATTTCCCCTTTGCGTTCTTGGCAAACCCAACACGAAATCCATGCTAGTGTCCACCCAAGGTTTGGTAGGTACAGGTAAAGGCATATACAAACCCGCATTTGTAGCTGTCCCTTTCGAAACTTGACAAACATGACATCTCTGAACAAACCTTTCAACTTCCTTCCTCATCGACGGCCAATAGTAGGATTGAGAGATTAACTGTAATGTTCGGTCTCTACCCACATGTCCTTCCTCATGAAGCTCCTTGATAATCTTCATTCTCAAACTGCTCTCTGGTATACATAATCGATTCCCTTTGAATAAGAAACCATCAACCAACGCAAATTCATCAGTATCTCCATCCTTAACTTTCTCAACGAACTTTGCAAAGTAAGGATCCTCCTCAAACAATTCTGGCAATAATTCAAATCCTGTCACCTCAATTTTCATTGTCGTTATTAAATGACTCCTCCTACTCAAAGCATCAACCACGCGATTCGTTACCCCTGATTTGTGCTTCACGACAAAAGTAAACTGCTGCAAATAGGCACTCCATGATGCATGCCTTGCTGAAATCTTATCCTACCCTTGCAAATGCTTCAAAGCTTCATGGTCTGTGTAAATAACAAACTCCTTATGGAACAGATAGTGTCTCCAATGTTTCACTGCTTGCACCACAGCATAAAACTCCACATCATACGTACTATATCTCATCTTTGCCCCTGATAACTTCTCACTAAAGTATGCAATAGGACGTCCCTTCTGACTCAACACCCCTCCAATCCCAACCTTAGAAGCATCAGTGTGTAACTCAAATAACAACTGAAAGTCTGGTAATACAAGAATTGGTGCTGTCGTCAAAAGTCCTTTGATTCGTTCAAAAGCAAACCCTGCTTCCTCCGACCAAGAAAACTGTTTCCCTTTCATACAATCAGTAACTGGAGCCATCACGCTACTGAAGTGTGGAAGAATCTTTGGTAGAATGATGCTAGCCCATGAAAACTTCTCACTTCTGTAATTGTCCTCGGTTGTGACCAATTCCTGACTGCTTCAACTTTATTCTGGTCCACCTGTATACCTTCCTCCGAAACAACATAACCCAGAAATAAAACACTATGCGTCATAAACACGCATTTCTTCGTAGCAGCATAAAATTGTTCCTCACGAAGAATAATCAGCACTTCCCTCAAATGTTGAACACGCTCCTCCATACTCTTGCTATATATCAGAATATCATCAAAATATACCACCACGAATTTCCCAATGAATGGTCTAAAGATTTGATTCATCACCCGCATGAATGTACTAGGTGCATTTGATAAACCAAATGGCATAACCAACCATTCGTATAGACCTTCCCTTGTCTTGAATGCTGTCTTCCATTCATCTCCCGGTCTAATTCGAATCTGATGATATCCGCTCTTTAAATCAATCTTCGAAAATATAGTAGCCCCACTCAACTGATCTAGTAAATCATCCAACCTCGGCATTGGGAATCCATACCTCACAGTGATCTTATTTAATGCTCGACTGTCGGTGCACATCCTCCACGTCCCGTCCTTCTTTGGTACCAATAAGGCTGGAACCGCACAAGGACTTAGACTTTCCTGCACATGCCCTTGCTTTAACAGTTCTTCCACTTGCCTTCGCAACTCCTCATGTTCCTTTGGACTCATTCGATAATGTGGTCGATGTGGCAACACAGCTCCTGGAACAAGATCTATTTGATGTTGAATATCCCTCAACGGTGGTAACTCCGTTGGCAACTCCTCAGGAAAAACATCGTCAAACTCTTCCAATACTGGCTTCACTTCATCAGGAATTTCAACCACTTCATTACACTCTCGTCCAATCAACAAAAAGACTTCAGGTTCCTCTTCAACTTCCCTGACAAACTCTTTCAAAGATAATAAGGTTTTCAGCTCTTCAATCTCCTCCAACTTGCTTTCTTTCTGTTGTTGCTTCTTAGGGACTAAAATAATCTTAGTACCTTCAAACATGAAACTGTAACTATTAGCACGACCATCGTGTTGTACTGCTCTATCAAACTGCCATGGTCTGCCCAACAACAGATGACACACATCCATGTCTACAACATCACACCAAATTTCGTCTTTGTATTTCTTTCCAATTGAAAAATTCACACAAGCTCTTCGTCCAACCTTCACTTCACCACACTTCCTTAACCATGCTAACTTGTACGGTTTAGGATGCTTCTCAGTTTTCAAGTTCAACTTCCTCACTGCTTCGGTAGAGATAATATTGTCACAACTCCCAGCATCAATGACAAACTTGCAAACCTTTCCCAGGATAGTGCATGTGGACTGAAATATGTTATTCCTCAACCAACCGTTTTCCTCTTCTTGTTTCGGTGCCAAATAATTTCTCCTTATCATTAAATTACACCCTTCATCTCCGGACAACTCTTCCTCCTCCTCAACATAAGGTGAATTAGAACATTCAGCTTCCACATCCTCTTCTTCAACCTCTGCAACCATTGCTCTCCTCTTCGGCTTCGGACATTCATTGCTTTTGTGACCCAACTCCTGACAATTGTAACATTTGAAACTGTTATTAACCTTTGCCTTCTCAACCTCCTTCATAACTGGTTTTGCAATAGCTTTAGGAACATTAGAACTTCCACTAACACCCTTCACTTGATTGTTAGAATTAGTAAATACACCACCTCCACGCCTTCCCTGCTTCTCCCAAGCTAACGCTTTCTGATGTGCCTCCACCACAGATCTTGGATCAAACATATTAACCATATCCTGGATCTGCATTCGCAACCCTCCAACAAATCTGGCAGTCAGCTGTTCTTCTGTCTCCATAATATCATTCCTGGCAATGAGTTGGTAGAATTCATCAGCATAATCATTGACTGACTTCGTCCCCTGCCTTAGATTCTGCAATCTCTGGTACATAAGTGATTGATAATTGTAAGGTAAAAATGTAGCTCTCATCAACCTCTTCATCTTATCCCAAGACTCAACCTTTGACTTCCCCATTCTCTCTCTCGTAAGTTTAGTTTGCTGCCACCATGCCAAAGCTCTCCCCCTCAACCTAGTAGCAACCAACTTCACTCGACGATTCTCCGGAACCTCCTTGAAATCAAAGATCTCTTCAACATTAGACAACCAATCAAGAAATTCTTCAGCTACCATTCCATCTTTAAATTCAGGAATTTCCATCTTCATACCCGATTCCCATCGACGATCCTCCTCTATATTCTGATATGAATTTCGGACTTGGTCTCGATCTCGATAATGAATGCTAGCTCTATCACCCTCTTCATCAAAATCAAATGTACGTCTATATCGATCTCGACCATTATCATCCCTTCGATCACGCATGTCTCTTCTACTATGTCTCTCTTCATCTCTATATGACTCATCTACAAATTCTTGTGGAGTTCTTCTCTCTTCATGTCCATAGTCATGGTGATCTCTCTTTGATGAAATTGATGTTTCTCTTCTCTCCCTAAAAGATTGCGGTGATACCGCTCCTCCTTTGATGTTGATTCAAATCATTCATCAATTTCTCTAACTTTCCAATGCCTTCATCAAATTTCTCATTAATGCGTTGTTCCATTTGCTCGGCTTCTTCTCTTCTATACAACGCTTCAACATTTTGATGACGATTAGCTCTTCTCGGCGGCATGATTACACAATCACAAACACTTCAACAATTCTTTAACACAAGTAAGTTACGGCTCAACCACTAACTTGGCTCGGCTTCAACACTTCAAACAAACTTCACCACGGCTCAACTCAAACACCTTTCCAACTTTGATCCAAAATGAAATGGATCGAAAGTTTCTAACTTGTTGCAACTTCAAGATGAACACAATGAACTTCAACTTCAAATTCCTTGGCTCCAAGACTCGGCTTAGCTATGATTGGCTAAGTCTAGCTCTGATACCAAAACTGACGCAGCGGATAATCAACAAAACGATATGGATCGATGAAGTAGCAAATCGGTGGATTGAAAATACTGCAAGGCCCAAATTCGTTGATCCAAAGATACCGAATTTTAGCTATCTCTGACACGTTGATCGCGCACGATACCGTGAAAGGAGATCTTCAATTCTTCAAGCGTTGATCAAGCGCACTTGATTCCGCGAATCAGCTTCAACAATCGTTGTTTCGAGCGCACTCGAATAACCGAAAGTGGAGATAGGAGATTACACTCAACTACCAATTTTAGGATGAAAGCACACAGCAATCAAACAAGAATTTTATTCAACAAAATCAACAACAACAAAATGTATAACACACTCGCTATTTATAGTAGTTTCGCACCTGACCCTTAAGTCGTATACGACTTACGATTCATTAAGTCGGCACCGACTTATCACAATAGCGACCCAACCTCTTTACAACACAGCACAACGCAACTGACTTAACTAGGGTCGTTAGCGACCTAACATATCACAACATTCACGACTCAAGCTCTTACATTCCCAGTACACGACCTACGACTTATCATAAGTCGGCATAATCAACACGTTACAATACCTAGGTCGTATTGGACCTAACGACTTACGACTCAAAGGAAACAAATTACAACACATGTCACGACTCAAAGATACAACGACTCATACACAGACGACTTGCTGAATGCAACGACATACGACTTACGAGACATCTTCAGGCGCATCTTCATGCGACTTAAACAGGGATGACTCATTATGAGTCGTAACTCGTTGGCGGCTTATCTCTTTGTTATCTTGCGTTGCTTCTCCCTTAGCTCCTATAGCTATAGGTCGTAAACGACTCATAGTGACCGAACGACTTAAGCCCCAGTTAAGTCGTAACCCTTTTTCTTCTTCTTTGTTGGGTCGTAGCTTTCCCCTCCGAGATCTGTTAAGTCGTAGAGGACTTAAGACCGCCTTCTTAGGTCGTGGTCGACTCACGTCTTCTTCTCTGGCCTGAGCTGCATCAATCTGGCTACGATGGCATATACAATAATTCGATTAAGGCCAGAGTTGATAGGCTGGGATTGGTATGGGTTTTGGACCATTATGAATCTAAAAGAAGGTTAGCGTTGTTTCGTGATGTTAGGTATATATTGTCGTTCCTATTTACAAAGTTTATTCAGTGATCTGTTAAATTCCATATTTTGATTTGCAAAAGAGAAGATAGAAATTTTATATACGTGTGCACATGCTTGGGCGCGCTCACGGTACAGCAAATTATGAGCATGTTGTTTGACAATAATTCTCGGGCTTCATGTTATCGAATTTGTCTTTTATCTTTAGTTTTTGTATATTTTGTTCTCTATGGATACCAACATCTCTTCCATTAGTTAGTTTGCTAATGATTTGTTGGACTTCATGCTTTTGATTCATGAAAGGAGTTCAAGATAGGAAAAGGATTATCAAATAATTAAAAAGTATGATTTATTAGAATCTAAGTTAGTATTTATTGTTAAAATCTATCCTTAAGTAAACTTACATTTTTGAAAAAATACAGGTCAGTCGGCAGGAACCATCCAGTTAGTCGACTAAGTTATGCGCATGCAATTTTATATATTGCACAATTCATTCGACTAAATAATCATGATTAGTCGACCTGAAATGTGACATATTCAAACTAAAACTTTTTGTTTTATTTCAGTCGACTGATTGATCATATTCGGTCGACTAAATATAATTTAACTGACATATTTTTTAAATTTTCCGAAGAGACACTCCTCTTCCTGAAGAGGAATCTCTTCTAGAAAGAGTTGCAACCATTTCAATTCGTCGGAGTTCTTTACTAAGTGTTGTAACTCTTCATTGATTACAAATATACATTCCATTCAAGATCAAAGAATTAACTTTTCCATTCTCTACTCTCTTGAATATTCAATACTTCTTATTGTTTAGAGTTTGTGAAATCACGATTGTAATTCTTCAATTGTAAAGCAATCTATACTTTCCTTATCTTCACGACACAAAATATACATATAATACTTGTGGAAAAGATAATAGAAAGAGTGCACTTCATTTGATAAATATGTGCTGTATCAAGAACACACAAAGCCAAGAAAGCACGTTATTTGTATCAAAGTCCTATTCGGTTGCTCAGGCGGGAAAAATCCTGTTTAGTTACTCAGGTGGTCAAAGTCATGTTCTGTTGCTCAGGCGGTATAAACTTATTCCTTCGGGTTAAGTGAGGGTTGCTCGTTTAATTCCAGAAGAAGTCTGGGATTGGACATAGGACTAGATTTCAAACCAGTATAAAAATCTCTGGTGTCATTTTATTTTACTACTTTATTTACTTACTTTATATTCCATAAAAATAGTTTAGATAATGTTCATATTACACGATCTTATAATCATTTTTGTTTGGTATCAGAGCAATGCCATCTTATAACTGCAACACTGTTATTTGATTCATTGTTAATATGGAAAATAACATTAACACAAGTTTTGTTGAAGGTCAATCCACTGCATGACCACCACTATTTAACTAGTTGAATTGGTCCACTAGAATGAGAATTTATATGCAAGCCAATGGTTATGATACCTGGAATATTTTTCAAGTAGAATATCTACCCACTACTGAGTATTCATAATGGTCTAACGCACAAAAACAAGATAGTACTTAAAATGTCAAAGCTATGAATATGTTATTTTGTGCATTAGACAAAAATGAGATTAATAGGGTTAACATGTGTACTACTGCTTACGAAATATGACATACACTTAAAGTTAAACATGAAGGCACTAACAAAGTAAAGCAAAGTAAGATTTCTACACTCATGAATCAATTCCATAATTTCAAAACGAAGCAAGATGAAACAATAAATGGAATGTATTCTAGATTTCGAGACATATATCATTCTTTCTTAGGATTAAGAGAACAATATCCTAACTTTGACACTGTTTCTAAAATACTCAACTCTTTAACGGAGGATGGGAACGAAAAGTCTTAACAATCGAAGAAGCTAACGACGTTTCAACTATTAAACTAGAAGAGTTGATAGGAAATCTAATGTGTTATGAAGTAAATCTCCAGAAAAAATGAGTATAGGTGCAAGACTAGAAGAATATAGCATTCCAAGCATAAAAGGATGAATCAGATGAATAAGATATGGCGTTTGTTGCTAAGAATTTCAAAAAAAAATTGAAATTCAAAAAGGGCAACAAATTCAGAAACAACAAAAATAGCTTCAGTAGTAATAATAACAACAACAAGCAATCCTCTTCCGCTCTTGAATGTTTTGAATATCACAAGAAAGGGCACATCAAGAAAGACTGTCCTGATAGAAAGCAAGATGGATTCAAAAACAAGACGGACAAATACAAAAAGAAGTAGGCCTTCTCAGTAATATGGGATGATTCAGAGTCGTCGTCATCAGACATTGACACAGCCTGTGATTCTGAACAAGCCAACGTCTGCTTTATGGCTTCGACTTACGATGTAAGTGATTTATCTTTTGATGATTTAATTGACATAAACTCAGAATTATTAGATAAAATCAAGGAAATTAAAAGAAAGTATAAAGACGCACTAGAGAAACTAAACAAATCTGAAATAGAAGTTGACATGCTAGGAGATGAAAAGAAAATTTTAGAAGAGGAACTTGTTAATACATAAGAACTTTTGTCTAATGTTTCTTCTCAACTCACTATGCTGTCAAAAGAAGTAGAAGTGCAAAAAGAAAAGAATATGACATTAACTTCAGAAAATTATGATTTAAAATCAATTTTCAAAATTATTGAACTGAAAAATACCAGTCTCAAAACTGAGTTAGAGAGTATTACTGAAAATGTAACAAATTTTAATATAGGAAGAGAAAATCTTTCTAAGATTATTAGTAATTCTCAATCTACTTCTACTAAAAATGGTTTAGGATATAAAAATTCTTCAAAAACAAAGAAGAATAATAAATATTATAAAAATCACAACTTTCTTAACATTTTTGTAAAAGAAAAATCAATGCCAAAGGTTGTTACTCAAAAGAAAGAAGTTAGTAAAAAGGTAATATAAAAATTTGGGTACCAAAACTAACCACAATATGATCGGAAACAAGTATGTAAAATCTTTTGTATTTATTGTTCATAAAGATAAAGATTTTATTTATAAATGAAATTCCAAACCCTCATGGGTTTGGCTTCCTAAGCTCTAACTCTTAGTGCCCTAATAAAAAGGTAGGTACCAATGTTATTTATATATTTTTTGTAGGTACCGATTAAGAAAAGAGGAAAGTGGATACTAGATAGTCGTTGCTCAAAACATATGACATGAAACAAAAATATGCTGACTAACATTATTTACTCGGATGAAGGTTCTGTCACTTTTGGAGACAATTCCAAAGGACACATCATCGGTAAAGGCGATGTAAGCAATAACCGTACATCTAATTTACCTCTTATTACAAATATTTTGCTAGTTAAGAATTTAAAACACAATTTACTTAGCATCAGTCAACTGTGTGACAAAGGATTCAATATATCTTTTTTTGAAGATAAGTGTAGCATTTCTGATCAAAATAAAAATCTTGTATATAAAGGTATTAGAGATAAAAATAAATATATGTGTTAAATATGAATAAAAATCACAACACAAAATATGTATCCAATAGCCAAAGAAAATGATCCTTGGTTACGGTACATAAGGTCTAGTCATATAAATTTTGAAGCTATAAACAAAGTATCTAAGAATGGTTTAGTAAAAGGTTTACCAAGAATGAATTTTAAAGTAAACAATATTTGTAATGCTTTTCAATTAGGTAAATTATCAAAATTATCTTTGAATCAAAGAAAAATATTTCTACATTACAACCACTTTAACTATTGTATTTGGACCTTTTTGTCCCAACTCAAGTTTAATCTATAAACCATGGCAAATATGTGTTTGTAATAGTAGATGACTTTTCGAGATATACTTGGACTATTTTTATGAAAAATAAAAGCAACACTTTTAAAAAATTAAAAATTTTTGTTAAAAGAATTCAAAATCTTAAAAATTTAAAGATTAAAAACATTAGAAGTGATAATGGAAGTGAATTTGTGAATGAAGCTTTTGAGCAATTTTGTAATAAAAAGGGAATTTACCATAATTTTTCTTTTTCTAGAACACCATAAAAAAGTGAAGTTTTAGGGAGGAAAAATAGAACTTTACAAGAAAGTGCAAGTACTTTATTAAATAGTAGCACTCCACCAAAACATTTTTGGACAGAAGCCGTAGCAACTGCTTGTTATGTTTTGAATCTTATTTCCATCCGACCACGAACAAAACACACTCCATATGAACTTTTTAATAATAGAAAATCAAATATTTTATATTTTAAGGTTTTTGGCCCAAAATGTTTTATTTTAAACGAGATCATGTTGGAAATTTCGATCTAAAATCTGATAAAGGAATTTCCATAGGATATTCGGAACGAAGTAAAGCTTATCGAATTTTAAATAAAAGAACTGAAACAATTGAGGAAACATTTCATGTCTCCTTCGATGAGAATTTTAACTTTAATAAAAGTCTTAAGGATGATGAGATAATGACTAAGACAATCACACATACTGATACTCAAATTTTTTTGAAGAAGATGAAAACATTGTTCATAATTTTGAAGAAGATGGAAACATTGTTCATAATGAAAATGGATAAAGATATTCTCCTAGGATTTTACGAAATCACCCTGTAGAAAAAGTCATTGAAGACATTAATCCAAATGTTAGAACTAGAAATTAACTCAATCAAATGGGTCATGTAGCATTCCTTTCTAATATTGAGCCTAAAAATGCTAAAGAAGCCTTTAATGATAACTATTGCATTATAGCTATCGAAGAAGAGCTAAACCAATTCGAATGAAATGAAGTTTGTGACTTACTTCCTAGACCAAGTGTCAAACAGTCACTGGTACTAAATGGGTCTTCAAAAAAAAGCAGATGAACAACGAAATATTGTTAGGAATAAGGCTAGATTTGTTGCATAATGATATAATCAAAAGGAAGGAATTGATCATGAAGAAACGTTTACTTTAGTTGCTCGATTAGAAGCAACGCGTGTCTTATTGGTCTTGCATGTTTTTATAATTTTAAACTATATCAAATGGATGTGAAAAATGCTTACAAAAGAAAGTATTTATGTTGAACAACTCCACTATTTTTACATGAATAATTTCCAGGCCATGTCTACAAACTTAAGAAAGCTTTATATGGTCTAAAACAAGCACCTTATGCTTGGTATGCACGTTTTAAAAGCTATCTTATAGACTCTGGTTTTTAAATTGGGAAGGTTGATCAAACTCTTTTTATTAAACATACTAAAATGGATATTTTAATTGTTTATATTTAAGTTGATTATATAACTTTGGTTCCACAAATGATAAGTTATGATAGGAATTTTCTAATAAAACGACCAAAGAATTTTAAATGTCACATATGGGAGAATTATCATATTTTCTTGGATTATAGACTAAACGATTAAATAATGGAATTTTCATTAATAAAAAAAAAATACTCTAAAAATTTAATTAAATGCTTTGGTATGGAAAGTACTTCTGCCAAACCAACTCTAATGAGTACAACAATCCATCTCGATCGAGATAAAGATGGCCAAAGTTGACTAAAAAATTATATCGAAGTATAATTGGATCTTTACTTTATCTAACAACTAGTAGACTTGAAAAAATGATGAATGTTTGTTTATGTGCCCAATTTCAAGCAATTTCTAAAGAATTACATATGTAAGCGGTGAAACGCATATTACGTTATCTAAGCAAAACCAATGATTTCAGACTCTTTTATCTGAAAGAATGTCCTTTCGAGTTAGTATCATACAGTGATGCTGACTTTGGAGGATGTTGGAAATATCAAAAAAGTATGAGTGGGACTTGTCACTTTATTGGAAAATCATTAGTGTCATTGTTAGCAAGAAACAAAATTGTGTTTCACTCTCGACATGTGAAGCAGAATATATTTCAACTGCTTTAGCATGTGCTCAAGTCATCTACATGCAACAAACACTTCAAGATTTTGAAATTGATTTGTCTAGTACAACTATTTTTTATGATAACACAAGTGATATAAACTTATCTAAAAATGCTATCAATCATTCACGAACAAAACATATTGCCATTCGCCATCAGTTTCTTCGTGATAATACTGAAAAGGATGTAGTCAGACTAGAATTTGTATCTTCTGAAAACCAGCTGGCTGATATATTTTCAAAACCTTTAAATGAAAATAGTTTTATAAAGAAGTGAATTAGGAATTTTATCTTTAAAAGATTTGTAAACTTTTCAAAAAAATAAATATAGTAAAAATTTCTTTCAAAAATGGGGCTGCTGGGACTAGATCTTTGCTCTCATGTTTGGGAATCTCCTGATTTTCAATTTTTCTATATGTTATTTCACACTAATAAGCTGAACTTCACTTATCCTTATACATTTTCGTAGCTATATTTTTACCCGTACATTGTTTTAGACAATTGTTTAGTTCCATCAATTTTTCTCTGGTTTCAAACCTTCTCACCATAAACTAGCTTTCTATTCTTGCTCATTCATTCAACTATATAAACCTTCATCTTTGCATTTTTATATCAGTCTCAAATAGCTTATTTCACAAATAATTATCAAGTCATTATGTCTTCTCAAGAAAACTCAAAATATTCTTCCATTGACTGTAGCTCTCCATCCACCAATTCTTTTAATCTTTCAACTCCTACTCCTACATATGAACCTGTTCCTATTGTACCACCCCCAAATTATCATACCGGATATACAATGGAAGCTAAATGTGGACAGAAACTACATTTTAGTTCACCGTCTGTCAATGATAAGATCGATGACATTCACCATTATCAAAGAGAAATGTTAAGCTTACAATGAGAACTGTACTATGAACAAAAAGTTCATGCTAGGAGACTCAGTTTTCTGGAAACGTGAGCATTTAAATTCTGTAGTGCTTCGCCAACAAAGAATTATGTTAATGCCATCACCCAAGAGGCCTCCATACTCTCCAAATTCATGCGAATGCTCAATAATTCATCCAGTTTGAGAACACACTAAAATTAAGCCGGAAGATTGTGAGACTCCGAAGAATTCAACTTCCTGTTCTTAAACTATATTCTCTTGTTTTGATCTATTTTTTATTAATATATATAATATATGTATATGAATTAGCAATTCTTTTTGTCTATAAAGATAACATACTATTTTTCACAACACCAGGCGACTGAACTAGTACATTCAGTCGACTTAATACTCTTTTAATAAAAAATTATACATGAAATTTAGTCGACAAAACAACTTTTTCAATCGGCTGAGTCATACCCAAAATGAACTAGAAAGTTTCTGGATACAGTCAGTCAACTGAAACGATATATTTAGTCGATTGAATCACTGACCTTTTTGGCCTCGAGCCAATATTTAGTCGACTGAATCTAGAAAATGAATTTGCTTATATAAAAAGACAGCCCCTTTGCATTCCATCTCTTAATTATAACATCTCATCTTTTCAACTACCTCCATATCCATTCACTCTCTTTAAATTTAATTCATTTTAACTCAAAATTATCCGAGCTCATCTTCTTTAAAAACCTAACCATAATGCCACCTAAGAGAGTAAATCTTCCTCTTCTTCAGCAGGACCTACCGAATCTCAAATTAAAAGTTAGTTATGCAATGATAAAGCTGTTCGAAGGTTCAACAAGATGAAGAACTCCAAGATTTTTGAAGGTTCGTTTGTAAAATTCCCTGATTTTGCCTTTTACGCACTTCAAGACTTAGCAAGGTGAAGTGGTCTAGAATCATTGGTTGATTATAATCCCAACAATCTAAAGATTAATCACCTTCTGATCAAGCTATTCTATGCTAATCTTAACTTGGATCATCACACGAAATCGCCTTTTATCAAGCTGTTCTACGCTAATCTTAACTTGGATCATCACACGATTCATAATACTGACGATTGTGTATGGACATCTATGTGTGGAGTGAATATTCTTATACCCATCCCTAAAATTGGAAGGATCCTACAATGTACTTCAGATGGTGAGGATTTAAACAAGATAGAGGTCGATATAGATCACCGAGATAGAGTAAGTCACCTTTTTCTTTCCAATGAATTAAAAGAACTTAAGGCAATAGAGCTGCGACCAAAAGAAAAAATCATGCGTCGTGCTCTTACTCACTCCATTAACCCTCGTACAGAAAGCTACGAGAAAATTTATAAGCGAGATTATCAATCTCTTTATGCTATATAGGGACAACAATCCGTAAACTAGGAAAAGGTCATTCTCAAAGAATTTCAGACCTTTAGCTAGGGCCGCATGAAAACGATTCATTAGGGGGCTTATATAATGAGACTTATTCTACATTTCGAAATCCCTCTTCCCGATTGGGATTTTGCTGCGATAGGTTCTCTTAACACTAGGACCTTAAGTCTTATGGGTCTTCCTAAACACTTCCAAAATCATACAATCATAATTTTTGAATACTGAAAAGAGAATCAAACCGCGGGACCACATCAACCTTCTTCCTGTCAACATGCTACTCAAACCGAAACTGGTTCTTCTTCTTAAACTCCACAACAATTACACGAGATTGAAGAAATTAGACCAGATACGCAAGCACTCCAAGCTTACACGATTATTTCTAGAAACAAAAGATATTAAATAGGTGACTATCTCGAGTTGAAACTAATGTCATCAAAATGGATTTCAAACTCGATCGTATCAAAGGCTTTTTAAATAACATATGGGATGTGTTAACTTATGGTCCATCATCCTCCACAGCAGTCCATGTTCCTATAGATCCGGGGAAACTACTGCAACCTCGTTTCACATGCCATCCTTCGGAGAAGAAGAAGGCGATGAAGGAGAAAATTTAGGTGCGAGTAGTGATGAAGAAATGGAAGGTGATGATGAAGAAGGAGAAGAAAGCTTAAATGGTGATGGGGAAGAGTAAGTTATTTTCTATCTTATATTTTGACATTATCTGATGGAGTTTATGATCTTAAACTATGTTGTACTTTGACTTAAATGTTGTTATTTGTTTTAACTTTGTTAGTACAATTGTTTTTTGTATGATCATATGTTGTATGTTTGTTAAAATTATTATTGCTATATGATTATATGTTCTGTGTTTGTTATCATTATTGTTGTTATGTATTATCATATGTTGTGTAAATATAATCATATACATATACATATATATATATATATATATATATATATATCTTTTTTTTCCGATAACAAAGGGGGAGAAGAAGTTTCGCACTAATAAATTTTGCAGGATTACAATATACCTGCATTGATTCAGGTAGATTTTTGTCAAAATTTATCTCAAATGAAGTTCTCATCAATCAAAAAGCGAGAGAATGTTGGACTTCTTGGTTTTGATTCATGATAAAGAGTTCAAGGTAGAAAAAGAATTATCAAATATTCAACAAAGTAAGATTTATTAGAATCTAAGTTAGTATTTGTTGTTAAAATCTATCCTCAAGTAAACCTGCATTTCTAAAAAAACAGGCCAGTCGATGGGAACCATCCAGTCAGTCAATTGATCTATGCACATGCAATTTCATTATTGCACAATTCAATCAAATAAATATTCATGATTTGCCAATTGAAATGTGCCATATTCGAGCTAAAACTTTCTTTTTAATTCAGTCGATTGATTAATCATATTCAGTCGGCTAAATATAATTTAGCTGCCATATCTTTTAAATTTTCTAAAAAGACACTCCTCTTCCTAAAGAGGAATCTCTTCTAGGAAGAGTAGTAACCATTTTTGTTCATCAGAACTCTTTACTAAGTGTTGTATCTCTTCATTCATTATAAATATACATTCCATTCAAGATAAAAAAAACCAACTTTTCCATTCTCTATTCTCTTGAATGTTCAGAACTTCTTATTGTTTAGAGTTTGTGAAATCATGCCTATAATTCTTCAATTCTAAAGCAATCGGTACTTTCCTTATCTTCATGGACACACAAATATACTATCATACTTGAGGAAAAGATTATAAAAAGGGTGTACTTCATTTGACAAATCTATGTTGTATCAAGAACACAAAAAGTCAAGAAAGCAATTCATTTGTATCAAAGTCATGTTCGGTTGCTTAGGCGGAAAAAATCCTGTTCAGTTGCACAGGTGGTCAAATTTGGTTCTGTTGCTTAGGCGATATAAACTTATTCCTCTGTGTTAAGTAAGGGTTGCTAGTTTAATTTCAGAAGGATTCTGGGTCTGCATGTAGAACGAGAGTTCAAACCAGTATAAAAATCTCTGGTGACACTTTATTTTACTACTTTATTTACTTATATATTGCATTGTGTGTGTGGCGGGAGGTCTTATGGTAGTTCCATTTTTAAAAAGCATTCCGAAAATTCTTTTATAAATCTTGTTTATTTAAATGCAACTGTTTTTTTTTGTTTACTCATACCAGTCCCATGACTGATCCGGAGTTTATTGTTTTCTTTCCTAAACTCGGGGTGCCCATTATTTCCACACGGGCAGCCTAGTAGCAGGTTTCTATATTTTGGAGTAGCAGTATTTTGGAGCTCTTATCTTGGAGATATCTTAGGAGCTATTGGAGATTTCAGGTGTTAGCTTTTGGGAGTTCGTTATCATCTCTCTCATTTAAGGATTTTTGGATATATGTTCACTGTTGTATTATCATGATGTTGTATTTAGAGATTGTGGTGCATGTACTATGTACTCTGTTATAGTATGGATATTATGTTGATGTTGTAACAGTGATGTTATTTATGATATTGATTCTGTTCCGCTGTTTTATATTCATCTAGTTGTTGTTATAAGCTCCGGCGATGCGAATTTGATGTCGTTTATCGGACATCGAGTTTGGGTCGTCACATTTTTCTTTCCAATGAATTAAAAGAACTTAAGGCAATAGAGCTCCGACCAAAAGAAAAAATCATGCGTCGTGCTCTTACTCACTCCATTAACCCTCGTACAGGAAGCTACAAGAAAATTTATAAGCGAGATTATCAATCTCTTTATGCTATATAGGGACAACAATCCGTAAACTAGGAAAAGGTC
Organism: Allium cepa; assembly: GCA_030765085.1. NCBI lineage: Eukaryota > Viridiplantae > Streptophyta > Magnoliopsida > Asparagales > Amaryllidaceae > Allium > Allium cepa. The sequence continues at coordinate 907,847,531 of CM060940.1, forward strand.
ATTCTCGAAGAATTTCAGACCTTTAACTAGGGCCGCATGAAAACGATTCATTAGGGCGCTTATATAACGAGACTTATTCTACATTTTGAAATCCCTCTTCCCGATTGGGATTTTGCTACGATAGGTTCTCTTAACACTAGGATCTTTAGTCTTATGGGTCTTCCTAAACACCTCCAAAGTCATACAATCATAATTTTTGAATACTGAAAAGAGAATCAAACCGCGGGACAACATCAACCTTCTTCCTGTCGAAATGCTACTCAAACCGAAACTGGTTCTTCTTCTTAAACTCCACAACAATTACATGAGATTGTAGAAACTAGACCAGATACGCAAGCACTCCAAGCTTACACGATTATTTCTAGAAACAAAAGATATTAGATAGGTGACTATCTCGAGTTGAAACTAATGTCATCAAAATGGATTCCAAACTCGATCGTATCAAAAGGCTTTTTAAATAACATATGGGATGTGTTAACTTATGGTCCATCATCCTCCACGGCAGTCCATGTTCCTATAGATCCGGGGAAACTACTGCAACCTTGTTTCACATGCCATCCTTCGGAGAAGAAGAAGAAGGCGATGAAGGTGAAAATTTAGGTGCGAGTAGTGATGAAGAAATGGAAGGTGATGATGAAGAAGGAGAAGAAAGCTTAAATGGTGATGGGGAAGAGTAAGTTATTTTCTATCTTATATTTTGACATTATCTGATGGAGTTTATGATCTTAGACTATGTTGTAGTTTGACTTAAATGTTGTTATTTGTTTTAACTTTGTTAGTACAATTGTTTTTTGTATGATCATATGTTGTATGTTTGTTAAAATTATTATTGTTATATGATTATATGTTCTGTGTTTGTTATCATTACTATTGTAATGTATTATCATATGTTGTGTATATATAATCATATATATATATATATATATATCTCCATTTTTCCGATAAAAAAGGGGGAGAAGAAGTTTCGCACTAATAAATTTTGTAGGATTACAATATACCTGCATTGATTCAGGTAGATTTTTGTCAAAATTTATCTCAAATGAAGTTCTCATCAATCAAAAAGCGGGAGAATGTTGGACTTCTTGGTTTTGATTCATGATAAAGAGTTCAAGGTAGAAAAAGAACTATCAAATATTCAACAAAGTAATATTTATTAGAATCTAAGTTAGTATTTGTTGTTAAAATCTATCCTCAAGTAAACCTGCATTTTTGAAAAAACAGGTCAGTCGATGGGAACCATCCAGTCAGTCAATTGATCTATGCACATGCAATTTCATTATTGTACAATTCAATCAAATAAATATTCATGATTTGCCAATTTAAATGTGCCATATTCGAGCTAAAACTTTCTCTTTAATTCATTCGATTGATTAATCATATTCAGTCGGCAAAATATAATTATCTGCCATATCTTTTAAATTTTCTAAAGAGACACTCCTCTTCCTAAAGAGGAATCTCTTCTAGGAAGAGTAGTAACCATTTTTGTTCGTCAGAACTCTTTACCAAGTGTTGTATCTCTTCATTCATTATAAATATACATTCCATTCAAGATAAAAAAAAACCAACTTTTCTATTCTCTATTCTCTTGAATGTTCAGAACTTCTTATTGTTTAGAGTTTGTGAAATCGTGCCTATAATTCTTCAATACTAAAGCAATCGGTACTTTCCTTATCTTCATGGACACACAAATATACTATCATACTTGAGGAAAAGATTATAAAAAGGGTGTACTTCATTTGAAAAATCTATGTTGTATCAAGAACACACAAAGTCAAGAAAGCAATTCATTTGTATCAAAGTCATGTTCGGTTGCTTAGGCAGAAAAAATCCTGTTCAGCTGCTCAGGTGGTCAAATCCTATTCTGTTGCTTAGGCGATATAAACTTATTCCTCTATGTTAAGTAAGGGTTGCTAGTTTAATTTCAGAAGGATTCTGGGTCTGCATGTAGAACGAGAGTTCAAACCAGTATAAAAATCTCTGGTGACACTATATTTTACTACTTTATTTACTTACTATATATTGCTCATGTAATTTAGATAATATTCATATTACACAATCCTACAGTCACTTTCATGATTATATTCTAATTTTCCCCTCGATGTTAGTATATCTAAGTTTTAAGCGTGCCATGATGGGATAGCTTAATGTATATTCAAAAATATTGCCAGCTGAAACAGTGCATTTTATCGGAATGCGCTAAAGTAGAACTAATACAAAGAAAGATTACATTATATTATAATAGGGCATAATTATTGTATGAGTTTGAATGCTGTAAATTATTTGGATCATCTCATATAAATGCAGTTATAAATTCTGAAGTGGCATTGGTTTTGTTTTTCATTTATTGGCACTTATCACTTTCTACCATATGCAGCTGTATTTATGACACTCCATTACCGAAACAGCTTTATTTTGCCTTCTAGCTTTTCATATAATCAATGCATATGATTTTACCTTTTTGTTTGTTATTTAGATATCATAATTCTTTGATGTATCTTATTTAACAAACTGGCATCTTAATTTTTTCTAAAAAGCACAATACAAGTTTTCAAAAATGCCTATAGGGAAAGATTTTCTTTTATTAGTTTTGTAATACCATAAATTATGAATCTAAGAACACATTATATACGCAATGTGTTTGTTGATGAGAAAAGGGTAATATTTATATATGTTTGTTGTCTGTCAAATTACGATCATTATTAAAGTAAATTTGGTTCTTTCATTTCACTTCAGGATAATTTAAAATTGGATAAAGGTAAAATAAAGTCGAGATATATTTTTTACGAAGTGGAGTACTAACTAATAATGTGAGTGAAAAATAGTTGTCCTTTACTAGCATTTAGTATTAACATATGAGATTCAAGCTCAAGGTATGGATACTACCTAATCTTAGATAGAATGCCTATTTGTATGAATCAATTTTCATTAGTATTAGTGTTGTTTATTCACTTCACATATGGTGGCATGTTGTTCTTAAATTACAGGAATTCAATTAACCTCACTCCTTATTTAACGAAAATAAACTCATTCACGGAACCATCTTAGTTGATTTAGTTAAAGGCTACAAAACTTTCTAGTGGTAGTTAACTTGCATTGTAATAAAAAAATTAGAGTTATATGGGTAAGAAAGCATGCGACCATAGGGCCTATTTTTTCTTTTCTTTTTCATGGTTTCTTAATAGTTTTTCATATCATGTAATATACTATAAACATATAAAATAGCATGACGCTTGATCAATTTATATGTAAATCAATAATAAATAAAGTTAGAAGAGGTGATGCTTCTCAATCCATTGTGGTATTTGTGTTCCTTAAAACAATAATATCTCAATAACATTTATACAAGTGCATATCAAATGTAAATTGGTTATTCGTGAAACTATGTTGAACTTAGATTACATACAGTTTATTTTTATATCTTAAATATATGCATTGTTTGTATAGTAATAAAATTATCACTATTATTATAAGTATTACATCCTATTGTCACCTATTTATCTCAATATTTACTGCATACACACTAACACACACACACCACCCATGTTGTGATAATTAATGGCTTATCCTAAAACAATACATAAATTTATTCTTATTTCTTGTCTATAATAATATCAAATTTCAAATCCACACAATAAGTAGAATCATGATTTATACATAAAGTAAATTTGCACCCATTCCATCGGCACGGGCTTTGTACTTGTGTGTATGTGTCTATATATATGTGAGCACGTTTGTGTATAATGTAATAATGGTACATACATACATACATACATACATACATACATATATATATATATATATATATTAGTAATATATTTTATTAATGCGTGATATAAAAAAATTTAGTTGAATGATAGCAAAGCAGAAAAAGTATCTTCTTCTTAATTTTCCCTAACATTTTATTCTCCTTAACAATCAACATCTTATTATGGTTTAATGAACTAATATTCATTCATCTAATCATCAAATCTTCGAAGAAAAATAAAATCAGTAAATGTGAATATCATGCCTCAATTAACAAAATAAAATAAAATTTAATTCACAAATAGAAATATAAAAATTACAATACAAATATAAAAGCAACAAACAAAATAGTTTTCCAAACAATGCATTTTACCTAAGAAGAAAATCCTTATCCTCCTTGACTCTCTTATATTATGGTTTTTTCTCTTTAATTCTCTATATTATTTTATGACACATTTTCACGTATTACAAAAAACAGTCAATTAATATCTTCGTTTGACCATCTTTTGGCAATTGCAATACAAAATTTTCCAATCGAATGAACTAAGTAATATTTTCATTATGCACATGTACTCATCTCTTTCAATGTTATCTGTTTTTCATCATTTACATTTATCCATTTATGATGGCGTAGCGCTCCACTTGGGAGTTTTCTCTCTTTAATGATTTAGACTAATTTTGAACAGCTTTTTATGTTAGATGCTTTCGTATTGTACTTGTAAATTTACTCCATGTCTCATATTTTGTTATAAAAACACTACAAGGAATATAGTTATTTCTGGCGGATTCGAGCCATCGACGGCCGTCAAGAGGCGTCGAAAATGTCGTTGGTATAGAGAACACGACTTTCTTCTTTTGTCGATGGAAACGACGACGTTTTTTCGACGGCTTCCAACGACTATTCCGACGGCAACCTCGGTGGCCTTTTCGACGGTTAAGACGTCAACATGGCTTGAAAAATCGTCGAAAAGCCATTTGGAGCCGTCGAAAGCCATCGCTGATTTTTTGTCAATAAGGCATCGGAACAGTCGACAACCATCACAAATCTAGATGATTTTTTTTACATTGTAGCAGTCATTTGAATTCCAAACAACACATCATTATCAATGTATATCACAACACATCAAAATTAGTATATATCATATGTTCAAGCTAAAATCAATATCAATAATAATATAAAACTCAAACATTACCATCTCAATCTCAAACTCAAACACTACCATCAATACAAAAATAACCGTCCATCGTTAGTCTTATACACTCAATAACAATATGTACATCCAACATCTATATACAACATATACAACGTCTGAAATGCCAACCTAACACATCAGTCTAACAAATCAACATCACAAATCAACATCAAACATCACATCAAACACCACGTGTCCACAAATCAACCTCACCATCTCTCATTGTACATGTACACAAGTTTCAATAACAAACACTATAAAACATACATCATGACTCGTCGTCGGCTTCAAAACCCACCTGACGAAGGGAATGCTCCATGCTGCTCCATTTACTCGACCAAACGCCGGTTCAGTTGCTCCATTTGTACTGCTAGGAGGCAGCCCTGCTCCTGCAGCTGTGCAATCTGCTGTCGAAGCTCATTATTCTCATCTTTGTCGTGAGCCTTTTGATAAGCCTTTTGTGAGGTCCGAGCTTATAAAAAAATTCGAAATATGTTTAAATTATTTACTTAACTTTTATAAAAATTAAGTAATTTTAAGAACTTAGTTAATTTTTATAAATTACCGCTTGATTGTCGTAGCCACAACGCCTATTTCATTGTGTCGGGTCCATAACGGAGTCAAAGATAACGTCCTCCTCGTCGGTGGTCAATTGCTTCCATCCAGATTGCTCGGGGATCTGCACATGTGCTTGTATAAATCATTCCTGTAACGCAAAATTAATATAAATAAATATTGCATGACATTATTAAAATATTTTATAACTAATTAATTAATATGATCATTATTAATAACTTATAACATTAAATATACCTACATGAGCGGTGTATGCTTTATCATCCTCATTCCAGACATACGTCACTAATCCCTCGTCGTCGGTCTGCCTGATAGCATGTGTATGTAAAATGTAACAACCCGGGATTTCGCAATTATTTTATTATCGTCATTAGACGATTATTATTGTTGCTAATTGCTAATTGAAGTTTTTAAATTGAGTTGAAGTTTTTTTTAGTAATTTGATTAAGGAATTGTGTGGGCTTTAAAAATCATCTTGGCCCATTTTCTTCTTGGTGCCTTGTTTATCAAAGGCAAACCCTATAACCCGATCCTCCTTTACCATTTCCATTCGTAACCCTAAACGAAAAAAAGAAAAAAAATGACGGCCTCGTGTTCATTCATCTTCGTTCCAAATTAGGGTTTTCGTGTAATCAGGGGTCGTTGACTTCAAATGCTCGATGCTCGTCTCGGGTGATGCTTTCGGCCGCTTGATGAGTTCGCCTTTGCTTCGATACGGGGAGGTCTCTGCTTCGATTCCATTTCGTGCTCCTTAAAACCTAAGGTGAGTGATTTTATCACTCACATCTAATTAAAATTAGTATATTTTTTTTGTTACTTGATTTCCTTGGCTTTGATTTTAGTTGAAATTACTGCTTCGGATTTTAGTGAATTGGTGAATTGGGGTTTCGACAATCAAACCCCTTAAATTGTTGAATTTCCACTTTGATTCTGTAAATTGCTTTGCTGTGATGATGATTTCCTGGTTCACTTGTTTCGAATTCCTGGCAATTGATTTATGTTGACTTCGATAATTATCATGAAACTTCAATTCACTGGAGCAATGCCTCGGTTTTCAGTCTTCACTGTCGACTGTTGCCTTGCTCCATGTATTCGTGTTGTCCGGTCATCACGGCACCGTTGTGATTCCATGGCCACCACTGCTTGATTTGCATTCTCTTCGGTCATCTTACTTTTGAATTGTAAAGTCTTCCTCCTGACTTTATTCTGTTGACATTGGCATGACTGGTACTTTGAATTTGAGTATGGTTCCATTGTGAGTTTGAGTTGCTTTATTGAGCTCTTGTCCACTGTTGCATACCTATACCTGTTTTTCCTGCCCACCTGAGTTCATATGCATTGATGTGCACTGTGCGTCGAGTGTGCTTGCATCTGCAGTGTTGTTTCATTGAGTCTGGTCATTCATTGTATATGCATTCTGTTGTTTGTGCCTACTGCACCAGTGTCACTGTTATTTTGGTCATGCTAGCCGGGTTTCTGTTGCACTGTTTTTTTTGTACTGCTAGTTCCATGTGTAGGTGTCTTCACTGTGTAGTTTACACACATTGATTCAGTCGAGGCTGCACTTTGTCTGACCACTGTCTCTATCTTGCACTGCCCATTATTGCATTGTATTTGCATTTGTTGTTGAGTCTGGGCATGTGTGCTTCAATATTCATTGATCTCTGACCTTTGTATAATTTGTTGTTGTCTATTTTGGGTCTTGCTGCATTCTTTCTTTACTGTCATATGTAGTGTACATATACATATGTACTGGTTTTATTTGTTCTGGCACTCCTATGTGCTTTGTTCCAGCTTGTAGTTGTATATGCATATTGGTTTGGTTTCATTGTGGTTTACTACACCACTGTTGCCATTTTCTCTTGATATTTGGAACTTGAACTGTTGTATTCAAGGGGTTGCTGCAGTTTTTGTTTGCAGTTTTACCCTTGTTTGGTGGGTGCACGTACTTGTTTCACCTGCAGCCTTTATGATTTGCATTTGTTTGGATATTGAGTTGCATTGAATTTTTTTGTACTTGAGTATTGCCTCAGCTTTGCTTGAGCTTGTATCTTTGAATTTGGTTGACTTGCAGCTTGATGGTCATATCCACTTGCTGTTGATCTTCACGTGGCTGCAGTTTTTGTTGCGGTTTACCCTTGTATGTTTGGGGTTGTTGCTATTTGGCCCTTGTTGTTTTGTATTGCACTGACCACTGTATTCTTGTACATTTAGTCATTCGAGTTGAGTTGCTTTACAGTTGCGTTGAGGCAGTTTGCATATGAATTAGCTGTTTTGACCACTTGATTTCATTTGGATTTGTTTTTCTAATTTCACTTGAGTTGAATCTGGTATTCGGGTTTGACCTTGTGTTCGTTTGTGAATTTTCATTGTGTACATACGTGCACATTGTCCATGTCTGTCTACTTTGACCACTGAGGCCGTGACATTGATATTTGAATCTTCATTGATTTTGGTTCGTGGATCTTTTGTGTACGTCATCACTGTAGTGGCAAGGCAGTGCACGCAAGCGTGTACTGCAGCCACACAGTATTGCTTTTATTGATATTCTAATTGCTTTTGATTTATGGATCTTTTGCGTATTCCATATGCCGTAGTGGCGAGGCAGTACACGCGTGCGTGTACTGCAGCCCTACCCGAATTGACATTTTTATTGATATTTCAATTGGTTGAATTGTTTCGTGTGTTTAATTCAATATTTTGTGTCGTATTTTGATTTCGTTGATATCTAATTATCTTTGTGATAATTAGATTATGAGTTTCTATTTATTTATTTAATAATTAGATTTTGTCGTTAATTGCCGTTTCGGCAATTCTGATGTTTTCTAAATTATCTTCATTAATAATCTTTTAAATTATCTTCATTGATAATCTTTTTAATTTACCTTCGTTAAAATTTGGATTTTGTTGATTTGTTGTTTAACACTGTTACGTGTTATATTTATCGTTATCTGATTTCTTTATTTAAAGATCGGATAGACGAGATTTATTGTGACTGTGGTCTATTTGTTACTTAATTATTATTGCTTCTGTGCACTGATAACTGAGTTTGAATTAGACTGACCCGTGTATTATTTCCTTTTGAATTTAATACTCGGGTCAGACCGAGTATTACAGGTTGTAGATATCTTGCTTTGGGTTGCTGCTAGAGCTATGAAGTCTTTTCATACTTTTGGAGTAGTCGTTGTCATAGTATAGGATGTTGTATATTCATGTATATTATTCACGATAATGTACTTGTATATGTAACTTCCAGTGTCGACAGTGTAGTTGTATCATATGTACTGTGTCACATGTATTGTAGCTGATTTCACTTATATATATATGAGACTTTTTTGTTATCCGTGTTATTATTATATTTATTGTCCAAAACTATTATGAACCATCGTAGTTCGCTTTATACTGGAATTGGGTATGTCGATGGGAGTAAATAAATAAGAGATGAAAAATAAAAATATATGCCACTCCTATCGAAATAACCAATACTAGTGTAAGGCCTAACTACGGATGACCGCTTCTATCCAGCCTTATTCTTCGTAATAACAGACAGTATTTCCTTTAATACTCTTTGTTATTGTGAGCATAGAGGTGGGGCGTTACATAAAATACATCCATATACGAGACATGAGCCCCACACGCTCTTTCCTGCAATAATTGGTGTATATTATTGTCGTTAATACAAATTTATACGAAAAATATAATAATTGTTCGTAGTTGCAATTAATCAATTTATCAGGTCCTCACGATGATGTTGAAATGATTTCAAGCCACTACAATGTGTGATTGGATTTTTCTGCTTATTTGCCGAGTTTCTGTCTGATTCCGCTTTTAAATTAAAAATTAAGATTATATCACAACACCAAACAGCTCAGTTTGTAACACTTTTCCGCTTTCAACTTGTAATGGCAATAACCGTTATAAATTTCTAACGGTTATTTTCGTTACGACCATTTATCACGGTTATAACCATTGCTAAATCTGGTAAGTTGGTAAATAACTAATAACAACATGGATAGATTGTAAATTTATATTCTACTACTACTTTATCCCATTTCTCACGAAGAACGTTTCATCCTTTCATGTTTTTTTCTTTCGTTCATTCTAGGGTTATCGCCCCTTGTTGTACCTCCGCCGTCTGCCACCGTCTTCTTCCACCGCCTTTGCCCTTTTTTCTACCAACATGACGAAGATGAAGGAAGATCTGGGCTGCGTTCTATTTCGGCAATCGACTAAAAACTAATTTTCAAATTTAAATCAGGTAATTACTTCAACCTTAATTTATTTTCAATGATGTTATGATATTTTCTTCTTTTTGTTATGTTTGATTTTGGGTAATTTGGTTATGTTCTTTAATAATATTTTCAATGATGTTTTGCTTGATTTTTTTACTTAAACTTTCCCTCTTGCCTTTCACAGTGCATGCTTCATTTTTAAGTCTAGCCGTAGGGATATTTAGTTAGTCTGTGGTGGTGGATATATATGTGCTGGGTCTGAAAAGACTAACTCATGCCATAAGACAAAGGAGAAGGCTTCCTAATTTTTTTCCTATAGGTGATGCGAGCTGTAACTAAAAGGACACACCCATCTTTGAAATCCCTACTAGCTTTATTTCTTATATAACATACCTAGAGTACCGCTATAATTGTCAAAATTATTCTTTAGTTCAATGGGCATTGTGTATGACGATAAAGCCTCAAGTAAAGAATCATTCTCAACTTAAACAACCGAAGGTTGTTTCTATTCACAGTGCGTTTTTTCTTTTGTGAATTATGTTTAGTTGTCCTTTATGATTTTCTGTTTAAACATTCAATATTTAGAAATCTTTTTGTCTGTGGGGATGGTAGACAATGCTACTGCCTACAATGAGATGAACTAAATATTTTTTGACTCATAGTGCAAAAGCAATGATGGTTACCCAAAACAAGCTCACCCTAGTTATTGGATTTAATTATATCTGATTAACAGCACGAAGTAAAATAATTATATTCACATGATTGTTAGGAACTAAGGATTTGTACAACGTCTTTTTTTGCCTGGTTGGAGTTTGTGTTGTGTTCAGTATCACCACTTCATTTATAATGTGATACCATATATCAGTATCAAAGATCAAAGACTTTCCGCTCGCAGTGGTAATAACTGAACTTTCATGTTTATAGCCAAGAAGTTGAGACTTGAGATTACGAGCAACTTTAAATTTCTGAACTCTTTTGGTAGCAAACATCATGCTTCGTGTGTGTTTCAAAACTGAATCCAACCCTTTAGTTAGGACAACCTTTCAATTTAAATATTAATGATTGTTAGAGGAGATGATATCATATTACAGTAAAGACTTCAAGGCATGACATGCTAAAAATGTAGAAGTTGCATCTTATATGTTATTATAGTCTTAAACATTCCAAACCGGCTCACTTTTTTAATTCCACAAAAATTTGGTTATTTTATCATCATCAAACTACGACAATAAAAACACATTGATACTTTCCATAGACAACCACAAAAGGACCAGAATGGGCGGTAAACGCAAATTCATGCTAAAAAATGCAAGCATTGTAAGCATTTACATTCAAGTTATTTATTTAACAACTCCTAACAATTTTAAATCTAAATTTGGCAACCAAAGTAATATTTTCATCAACTCTATGGCTCATGGTTATCCATTAATTTGTGGGTTCATATTAAACTAGTATAACATGTAGGGCTGTCAAAAATAGATGTATTTACAAATCAATCGTTTCCTCATAAATTATTTAAGACAACTGTAACTCGACCAGGACAGATAGCTAAATGTTACAGAGGTACCACTAATTATAAATATGAATAATCATGTATAACCCATCTTAATCTGCTGTAGATCATACCTTGTCGTAATCTACCCAAATTATATGCAGAATAGTGTTAGCATACAATGGATAACATGTTAGTAAAAGTAAGACAACAGATTGGAGAGAAACAGAAAGAAAGAAAGAAAGAAAATTACCGTATTTTTTCTTCCACTTATCAAAATATGGGAGCACAATAGGTGTATAATCATGTTTGATCAGTCCCTTTGGTTTCTCTTGCTTGACTAGATTCTCCCTCTCTGTTACATTTCCACAAAGAAATGATGGTGGAGGTCCACCAATGCCCTGTTGTCTCAATATCTTTCGAATTTTTTGAGGTTGTAACCATAAACTATTGAAGATATAAAATACCGCACTCCAGAACCATATAAGGCACAACAGGAGCAAGCCTTCAATAGCCATTGACATTCTCTCTTTTTTTCCTTCTCTTATTTCCCTTACGTAGTTGTGAGTTATATATCGGTTGAGTATGGGGATTTATTGTAGAGTTGAAACTTAAAATAGTACCTTACGATTGTTAATAAAGTCAAACCTCCATGAGACTTGCTTCTTTAAAATTGCAATTGCTTGCTAGAATGACTACTTTACCTTCTTATATTTTAAAAGCGTCAACGTCTTGTCTTTGCTTTGATAACCTTTAGTTATTTATGGATGCTTGAGTAGTTGGTTAATTTAGTTCTAGATTAATAAGTCTTTGTATTTATTGCCATATTTTGGTGGTTATACGTATACCAACGATCTTCAATTGGGTTCACATGAATCACATAAAATTAAATGTAAACATTCATCTAGAGCAAGTACCTTTTGTGTTGCTTCCTTTTCTTTTTAGGTAATTGCATCAGGCATATACCTTCCCTTACCATATTGATGTGGAATTTGAGCACAAATCTATCTTGTTTATTCAAACTCGGTATTCATTTCTGGCATCCCACTTTAATTGTTTGACCATATCACATTATCAATTATGAACATTTTACTATTTTCATCCATTTAAAGATTTTTTTTGAAGTATTTTTAGGTGTGACGTAGTTATCTACATCCTAGAACCCATGCAGCATCTTCTATATTTTGGATAATGGATCAACATGGTAGGTTCCAAGTCCATTCACGTGTACTCATTTAATACATGTGTCTATTTTTATATGACATTAGGAAGGTGGGATTTGTATATTTACTTGCCAAGTAGAGTAATAAGTAACATGCATATTTACATATATTTTTTAGTTAAGATAGCTTGAAGCGACACTCTTGCGTGCATAAGTTATGTTAGCTAGTTAGGTGAGTTGTTGTAATCATATGAGGTTGTACTTGGTACAGTTTAATTCTAAAGTCAGATCTTATGACAATGATTGAGTGGAGCATTTATTTTACGTGAAAATTAATGCATACTATAGCAATAGTAAGTTTCTGCGGACAAGTCAGAGCTGATGGTAAATTAGGAGGTCCCATGAAAGATAATACTTGAATATTAGTCAGATGACCATTGAACAAATTTATAGGATCTTTTTAGCTAGGCTGTCTTGTAAATTACAGTACTAAGGTCGATGAAGCATATGACATTTAAGTGTTTATATTTCTATTCACTAGTACATACTACATGTTGTATTGCAGCTAATGGCAGTTAGTACTTTTTCACGTCGGTCCAGCTAATAATTTGATGCTAAGGCAACTGAAAATATTTGTAGGCAGTCAAGATCTACCGCCTTATTTCGAACGCAGTTGTATTTTCTGATTGAATGGCAATAGTATTTGATTAGTTCCAAATAGGTGATGTCCTCATGTTTATCAAACCAATTTATATGATATAATGAATTTAATATTCACTACATCATGCATTGCATCACGTGCATTGATATAATAACAATATGCAAAATTATTTTCTTGCAAGTAAATCTAATCTGTAGTTCTTGCCTTCTCAGGTGATGTATTATGATATCAGGCGATGACTGTTTCATTAAATACATATATATGTATATGCAAACATCAATCTAAAGCGCTTGATAATATCATTGCAATAGTTGCATACCATGTCAATTCCTTCGTCTTCAAAGGTTGGTATACGTTTATTCAATTTTTTCTTCATTGTTATATTGGGGTGCAATCTTTTCTGATTTGAGGGCCCATAGTAACACTAGTAGTTCAAATTATTGTGTGTGCATCTAAAGCAAATATGTTGAATTCTTTGGATAACAACATGTGCAGTTTATTAGTTGCGAGTGTTGAATCTTCCTAAAAGCTATTGCAACAAATATAACATCTTGCATGGCTAAAAATGGTTTGACGTAATGTGCAAAATGGGTATAAACGTATGAATTTGCGTTTACCGCCCATTTTGGTTGTTATTCTACAAGACTGTGTTACCGTGTTTAGTATATTTTTTATATTTAAATTCATATTCGAGTTTTATTTTTGATAAAACTTTTCTTTGATTCAATTTCTACACCTAAATTATGATCTTCATTGAGATTAATGCACGTAGGAGAACTAGGTGCCGGACTTGAGTTCAAAATGAAAATGTATCGGTCCCTTCAAGCTGAAATGGTGAGTTGATTTAGTTTTTCTACTAGTTTCAGTTTGCATGTAATAGGGTGATAATGACTTAGTTTTTCTAGTGGGTTAAGTTTTTAAGCAATAGGGTGATGATGGTGTTAAAATCTTACCACTTTGTAGCCAAGGGTATGATGTGAATAGATCCGTCTCCGACGATAGTTATGTGACTTTATTTTTTAGTTACATAATTAAGTATATTGTTAATAGATGCACCCGTATTAGTTTCCTACTTTGTATGGTTATGAAGCTTTACAATGCTTCACGAGCTAAGAAATCAGCAAAGGCGATCTTTATTTATTTTCACTTGTTTAACTAGAATAAAAGAGTGAAAATGTAAAAAAGAAGTTCTTTAGATCATAAGGTCATATTTATTCTACAGTATGCAGGTCGTATTCTTTAGATTTGTGATTCAATTGTGACGTTTCTGAGGTAACAAAACCATTTATTGTTGGTTTTTAAGTTATATTTATTCCAAGTAAATTTAGATTTCAGACTTGATTTTTATGTTGGAGAAGCATCTTTTGAAACTGGTTTAGTAATTAAAATTGAAGTTTGATCACAATGTTCATATCTCAGTGTCTTCTATTAGATTTTATTAATAGTGCAGAATTTGTTTATGCATAAAACATGTTGGAGAGAGGCAGCACTAATTTGTCCAAATTGTTTTAGTTCTTTAAGTTGCCCAAAAATTGCAAAATTGGCATACATGCCTGACCCTTAATTCTTACAGCTGTCCGATGCCTTAGATTTACGTCCCATTTGTTTGCTCAAGAATGAAAGACTATCAAGATCCTTCTGTAACCTTTCGCTTTTTTCCTAAACAATAACATATTCTGACAATAAAAAAGCTGTAGATTGGATCATTTGTCTCTTGGAACCTTGTGATATCAAATATCTTAATGCACTTTTCGTTGCAAGGTAGGACAAAATACACTTGCACATGAGTTTTAGACGCTAAAGCAAAATTTGTCATAGAATATTAAACTGAGAACATATACTTACCCTTTCAAAAGATAAAAGTCCTTCTAGTTGTACAGTGCGTTCATGTTCTGCTCATGATAGTAATAAGTAACACATTAGCATGGTGGAGAAAACTAATGCAAGTAGTTTTTATTTAATAAAGTAGTTTTAGATAAAAGAACAGTATGCATGATCCTTTTAACCGTCACTCCACAATTTACTATCACACAATGGACAAATCATCCATGAGAACATTTTGCTCACAGAGACAGGAAAACTGTGCATGGCTATTATATTAAGTGTTGAGGCATTATGGGTTCATCAAAGTTCATCCTTTTTTTTCAATATCACAAATATGACAAAAGTTTAGTCTAATTTTTGCAGGCAACCAAGGGTCAATAAAGCGATATCCTTCAGATTATATAAAATGAACAAGATCGGAGTCTCGGTATATGTAACTTGTAACAGTTCCTTCAAATGGAACTATTCCATGCTAGCATGATACTACACACGCGCACGCTATTTTTACTTATATCGATTTTATACATCTAAAAAAATAGTAAAATTTAATATAAAATGGATCCACATTCATGCAAGCACAAACATCACTTTCATATCAAATAATGCTCCAGTACCTTTTATAGACTGGTTCTTCTTCTCTTTAAATGCTTTGAACATTTCCATTGAGAAATTTTCCATAGCATCACTAGCCAGAGAGTTTATAAGTTTGTTCAGAGAAATAGAAATCCAAGGAAGTCATTTTTGAGAAATGTCACCATTTTTAACTATGCTGACTGCTGTAAGAATGTTACTTGTATGATATCTATTGATGTTGTGGTAAAAATAATAATTATGTGTCTAGAATGTCAACATAATAGATGATATGATGTTCATCATCTTTTGATCGTTATTGTAGGTTTAATGGAAGAGCTCCTGCAGGATGGAGTAGGCAGTATTTGTGGAGAATATATGTGATGAAAGTGAAAGTTAACGAAGAGAAAATGCAACCATCAAAGTAATTTATAGCATTTTTTTATTTGTTTCTAACGGTTGACCAATTTTGCAAAATAATTAATGATTATTATTTATGACGAATGGATGTATGACGAATTTTGATGTTTGTTGAAATTGAATTTTCTTCAGAAAATGAATTGTTATATTTTGCTATATATGCTTCAAAAAATGAAATTGTTACCTGTTATATTCGATTCACGAAATGATCAGTGATGTGCTATAGATTTTGGTTGCTATATGCTTGAGAAAACTAGTAACGGTTATAAGTGTTACAAGTTTTCATTTTGTAACAGTTATAAGTGTTATAAACATTTTACAAGCAACATTAATAAGTATTACAATTTTTATATTCCTCACAGTAATGAACGTTAGTAAAGTTTAATTTGCAATGGTTATAATCGTTATAAAATATGTCGTTTATCACGGTTATAACCGTTACAATATCTGTAACAAAAACTGTCATGCACCTTGTAACCATGGTTATAACCCTTAGGAAATTAATTTGTCACGCTTATAAGCGTTACAAATACTCTTTTCTGGTGTTGCGTATTTTATATGTATAAATTATGCGTTCTCTACTGAACAAATTAGGGTGATATCTGATAGACTTACCCTGAATTCCTTGCTTCTCCACCACATGATCCAAGTATCCCATACACTGGCACCCATTCAGCATAGCTTCGTCCTAGATTTTTTGACGGTAAACATCGTATCCCAATAATTCTTTGCAATCTTAGAGCTCTAGTGGCGTTGGAAAAGAGAAACATCATCTTCCTGTAGGTCTACCACCACCTATATGTTGAAAAATATAAGTTATACATTTATACTTACTCAGCAAATTGTAAAGTGATTGTATATAATGATATATAAATTTACACTTACTAGAAATTCATGCCTGATGTTCTTCCATATGTGCTCTAGGATCCTACTCCATTTGGGCCAGCACATGTATTGTAATTGCGTCATTTTCCTCGATATCCGCTTGGTGTGCTTGTTCATCTAGAATATTCTTTCCATCAAACATAAATATTGCATTTGTTTTAAAAATTGCCGACCAATATGCTTTGTCTCTTTTTAGAGATGGATAAGGAGCAAAATAAATTCGTAGGGCTTGTATTGCTAGTATAAACGAATCGTACTTATGATAACGTTATGTATGTTTTATTTGAATAATAATATTTTTTTGGTGCATGTTGATTTCAGAACGTGGAAAATTACTGAACCAATTGCATCTAAACAAATAAACTTCTTCCGCAGGTCTGGTGAAATATGTTAATTGCAAAACTTGAGTTAACATGCAATAAAAACTATTTATGTGATCATTTGGATTATCACTACATTTTATATATACACTGGTATTGTCAGTTAAATTTTCAGCCCCATATTCTTTGGTGTTGAATTTGTATCCATTGACAAAGAATATTAGATGTCTTAACTTTTCTTTTTGGTCCTATTGCAAGATGTATCAAACCTTCGTCGACCACACAGTTTACCGGATCATATAGTGGTTCGAAAATCAAGTAGCAAATTTTTTGCTTATATCACCGGTTGGATGCTGTGATTCGTAAATATCGCATATATAGATATTATATTGCGTTATAATCAATACATGCGTGTATCATTCTAGTAAATAATTTTAGATGTATTATTTAATAATACCCAACAAATGGCGCAACTTCTGCACAGTTAAGTAGAATATATATGTAGGCTGCATATAATCTCTGTCATCTAACCAAACTTCCACAAATTTTCCAAGCAGGGTGTCCTTGTTGTCTAAATAGATAACATTGGCTCAGGAGAATCTTGTTCAACGCCCTCATCATTTCGCATAGCACTTTCAAAAGATAAGTTCACATGGTCACTGAAATAATGAGAGAAAAAGAACGAGCTGCTTTTTCAATATATGATTTGCATTTCAAACTTTCAACTTGTGTTTTTTGTCTCACTTTTTTATTTAGATAATTTAAACACATGTTAAGAATGATTATCTTTAAATTTTATTACACGTAATTAAACTAATATTTAACATACTCGATATCAATATCTTTCAAATAGATATATATTTCATCCATATTACGCAGGATCACGAAGACATACTTCAAAAAGAAGATGAACAAGTAAATGCTCCATTACATTAAAGAAACCTGGAGAAAATATTTTCTCCAGTTTGCAGAGCAATATAGAAATTTTTTCCTCAAGTTTACGTAGGCGATCAACTTTTAATGTAGTTAAACAAAGCTCCTTATAAAACAAACTAAGTTCTCTTACAACTGTCCAAACTTTTATGGGCAATAGTTCTTTGAAACGACGGGTAACAAAAGATCTATCACTACATGAAAATCATGACTTTTCATCCCACTCAGTTTACTGTTCTTATAGTCGGCACATCTACAAAGATTAGAGGAAATCCCCTCAGAAAATCTTAATCCTTCCACTTACTTTAACATTACTTTAAGTTGGTTACTATTTATCTCATAACATGCTTTGGGTTTTTTATGTCATTTGGCTTCATATGAAGCTCAAGACGATTGCATATTGTCTTTATATCACGTCATGATTTTAATTCGTCCTTAATCTTTCCTTTAACATTCACAACTGTGTTAAGCACATTATCGAATTCATTTTTCTCGTTGTGCGTCAGGACGATATTATGACAAATTAGGAGATTTTCTCAGTAAGACAACTCCCAAAATACACTTAGTTCGCACCGATTATGAATCATCGATTTACCTTGAATTTCAATTTGTTTGCTAGTTTCATGTATCTTTGAATAATCCTTTATAAGGCCATAAATATCTTTGCTTGACTAAATCGTTGGTGGTCCCAAGGTCTCAAGTGTACTACTTGTATAGTTTTTTAAATTTTTATAAAAGGATGATTAATATAAAGAAAACACCGATGACAGTCAAAACACAAAAAAAATTTCCATGTCGTAAAGAAAATGCTCATGTTTCTTCCATGCAATAAGGATAAGCTAGACGACCAACTGTATTCCAACCCAAAAGCATTGCATACGCATGAAAATCACTTATAGTCCACATCAAAGAAGCGAACATATTAATTTGTTTGGAAATGTCGTGTGTTTCAATTTCTTCATACCATGATGTTTTCAACTCTTCAATAAATGGTTGTCCATGTATGTTGATTCCTTGTGTTGGATCATAAGGGTCAGGGATGACAATAGTGAAAAAATATACGGAGTTTTCATACACATCCACGGACATAAATTGTAAGGTTTAACTATTATATGCCAAGATGAATATTTTGAACTAGATCGAGAGAGCGGTGAAAATCGGTCCGTACATAAACGAAGTCTAAAACTATGACTCTCTGCTACGGAAGCTGGATTATGTCTTATCAAAATGCTTCCATGCTTTTCCATGAGCTGGGTTGCGTTAACGTACCTTCTTCCTCTGTTCTCACACAGTTCATCTCATATGATGTATGGTTACATAAGATGCATATAAACTTTAAAGCCTATGAGTAATGGGTAAGTCATGCATACACCTGTACGGAACTTTATTTTTCTTTTTTCTTGGTTTGTATCATTCCTGATTACATATTTTACAATTCCTAAGATTAATGTCTTCTTTTTAAAACAATATGCAACCATTTAAACATGTATCTATTTTTTGATATGACAATCCAAGAGCAGTCACTTTCTAATAATTTTCGCACATTAAATTATCGGGTGACATATGCTATTTTGCAACTTGTACTATATCTGTAAACCCGACTTCTGTGAAATTGTATTTTGATTTCATCGCAATGTATTCTACAGTTACCGATAGTTGAGCGCCGCTTGTACAACCATCCCAAAGGAGTTTCTTAGCAGCATCCAATAAATCATACATTTTTTGCTCCAACACTTGGTTCCTCTTCGACATTAACATCGTTACCATCAACTTCAATAGTAGAGAATATTAAACGTGCTGCATCTTCAACCATATCTTTTATGAGATTTATCGAATTTTTTTTATTATTTATCTCCTTCTCCCATGACGCTCCTACACCAAATAATTCGGCATGAAACCATATCGGCACAAATGAACTATTATTATATCCAGATCAAATGTTTCAATTATTTGCACTACTACATGGACAACAAATTTCTTCATCGTTCCTGCTATTATTTAAAGCAAATTCAATAAAGATGTGTACACCATTTTGAAAATATTAACTTATTGAGCCTCCAATTTTCCTTCTTTGTTGGTACTTCTAGCTCGACCGATAAAATAATTGACTATTTTTCCTGCTTTAAAACATAAAAACGTATTAATCATTTACTATGACATTTTATTTTCTAATTAAATGATACATTTAAATTTTCGCAAATATATATTATTATTATATTTAATTTTATTTTCAAACGGATTTACATAAATTATATGAATATAATCTTAAATTTTTAGGTTATTATTTTACATTTTGATGGTTGGTCATCCTACTTCTCATTACAAAGACAGTAGTAATTATATTTTATAAATCATTTCATTTTAAATGATTCAATAAAATTTCGGCAGCATTTTTCATTTTTCCCTATATCATACCCATGGGTGTACACATGAGACAGAAAGAAAGTATTGTCGAAATTTTACGAACCATTTGAAATCAAACGATTTGCAAATATAATTACTTTATTGTGTTTGTAATTTGTCCAATACAGAGACAAATTATCGTATCAGACGAATATAAATGTTAGTACTGTGATAAAACGAACATTGGTATAACGGCCACATACAATACTTGTTAGCCAAAAACTATCTAAGTTATTTATAATAAGTAAAACTATTATACAACAGTTTTTACAATAATTTATTTATATTCTAAGAAACACATACACTAAATCATCGTTTTCATCATATTAAAAACACACACTCAATCCTGAGCATCGACTTTAATTAATCCAAACTACCCTAATGCGTGCATGCACTAATTTATCAACGCATATACACCAACTAATGCACATATACACTAAATATAAACGTATCAAAACCACAATGCTCATTACGGATAAAAAAAGATAACCATCTAAGCCTACAAACCGAGACCCCCATATCTAGTAGAGTATGATGCCATAAATGTTGGTTTTTTTTTCTGGATTACCTACATGCATATTTACCAGCCACATAATTATCAAGGTCCATGCACGACCTACTCAAGATGCTATTTTATGGTCAATTTATTATGTTGAATGATATTTTGTTTGTTTAGCGAGATATACTCAGTGTGATTTCACATAATTCCTGCTTTGATTAAGTGTACAGTAGCAAGGTTCTCTTTCGGTATTTTGATGCTCTGGCAATACGTTTTGTATGCAGCAGTTTATTCTAACAATATATCAAAGCAAATATCAATATGTTTTTAAGATGTATTATGGGTCACATGTAATTGTATTTTAATGTAAATAAATTAAGACATGTATAACGATATGATTTTAGGATATATAATTAGGTTAATTTTATTGATACACTAATAATTTTTTAACATACACCAGACGATACAACAAATTAATACACATCAAAGATTACTTATCATACACCATACTTACAATTAAAGCAATTAATCATGAAAGTTCTCTTGATTAATATTTATTTTTCATTAATTTCATCAAAATGATAGATCAGATTAAGTATGATTAATTTTATTGTTTAAATTTGATGAGTTTAAGAAAAGACTAAAAATTACAATTGAGAAAAAGGGTATTTTTATCATGGATTTCTTGGCAAAATAATGTTTAGGTGATTTTTGATGTATGAATAGAAATTGTCATATAATTATTTCTATAACTAGTGTATGAAACTTACCTAAGTAAGGTCACATATATTGCATATTCTTTAACAAACTTTAATATATATTTTTTGTTGGACATTTATACTCTTATGCTTAGTTGATTAAATGTTCTTTTCTTTTTATTGGATTCCTTGACAACGTGTAATTGTGATATTAGAAAGAGTAAATGTTTTAATGTTCGAATTACAACCATAATAATAAAAATAAGAAGATGGTCTTTAGCAAACACATAATTTTCGCATGATCTATAAACTTAAATGATGCACTGGCTGCAAAAGTTTAAAGATTGAGTGGTGAAACTTTTAATTCATATATACATGCGTTCATTCCTAAAAATAAACGACACAATTGATTCATTTTATGCTTTTAATTTGAAATCAAAATGCATAGGTTGTTTTTTAAAATTAATAGAGAATATTCATAATTCAGTTAATTTGAAATGTTGGTAACATAATTATTTTTTCATTGGAATTTTAATAATACTATAAATGGATATTGTCGTATTTTCCCATCTTTCACGTCCGGTTAATTGATTGTTATTGAATGAATATTCTCATTAATGTTTATTAGTTCTTTTTGTTAGCATCAAAGAGGATTAATTAGAAGATTGATAAGTAACTGTAATTCAATTTGGAATAAAACTTGTGCGATATAAATATTAATTAACAAAAAGTCAAGAGTATCCAAATTCTTCATTTAATTTGAACTCAAATTTAAAATAATAGATGTCGTTATCATAATTTACTCCATTGTTTATACCAATAAGTACAAATTAATTCTAAAACGATCCCCAATTTTATGTTGATTAGTATTAGTATTAGAATTTTCTATACACATTAATCATCAATATTAACAAGTTTCTACAAATTGAACCGAATTTAATATCATTTATTTCACATTTTTTAATTATGATAGATATATTCATCATTTTATATATGATTTAGAACTAAGCTAAATTAACTCCATTTAAATATTATTTTTAGCTCTCCAATTCAATTCCATAATTTAAATCGGAGTCGTATCAAATAGCATTACTATACAATTGTTAAAATGAATTGGTTGCTAATAATTTTGTTTAGGAATTAATTGACAATCTTAGTAATTAATGCTTTCATGTTTGGGATAACTTTAGTTTAATGTTAGTATTTTTTATATAAAGCCATTGTCATTAAAAAATTATTAGATACACTTTGTGCGTGCTGAAATTATAAGAATATTTTTTGTTAATGGTTTGTCGGTCATGGTAAAAAAAAAGCCAATCTAAAAAGGTACAACCCAAGAGCTTATATTTCATCATCGTACATGTAAAAAAAACCTTAAATATATTTAGTAATTAATCAACCTCCTGCATAGTAAAGGTTCACACTGGTAATACTGGAGAGCTGAGTTGAACTTAAAAAACATAAAAGGTAGGTTTTATATATGATGGTTGGTGACCATTAATAAAATAATAGGAATAATTTAGAAATATTAAATTACATAATTACATTTAAAATGAAGTATTATGAGAGAAGTAAGGGAACTAAGAGAAGGAAGAAATCTGCTAGAGTTAATATTCAAAAGTTTATTTCTATTAGATGTTACAATCTTTTCATTTTTCGCATATATGACTAATATTTTTCCATATTAGATATGTGTGAATCTTTCCCCTAAACCAACCTATATTAGTAAAAAAAATCTCCTTTTGGTCTTCTCCAAGTATTTTGCGTTAAACATCCAATATCAAAATCTTTGATTTGATATAAGATCATTGCAAATCTTGGATTATCAACTTTAGCCTATGAATCTTTCAGACTAAGGTATGCCATCTTTCCATCAATAGCTTTGGTTATTTAAGATAAATATATGGTTCATTATATTGCATCTAATCGTTGTTTAAATAAACGTTTCATTCCATTTATTATCCCTTAATCGTTCCCCTTTGACTCGTATTTTAAGTCATGTTATCACTCGTTTGCTTGTGCATAACAAGAAATCTTCTTTGTAATTTTGAATTTCAGATCCAACAGTAATATGTGTGTACATTAGTTTCTTATATTTAAAAGTTAAATTATTTTTCTTATATTTATAAATAAACATAATGCGAGTAAAAATTTAAATTAGATGGATGGAAAAAATAATTTAAAGTTGGAAAATGATAATTCATCTTATTGGTGAAGAGAAGAAAAAGGGTGTTGGTCGACGAATAAAGACTTTTTTTTAGTGAAAACAGACATAGACGATTTTATGTAATCAATAACTCAAGTAATTAAATTTTGTTTGTTTGATGAAATAACGGATCAATTGATAGGTAACTCTTAATTGTTATTTATTTATTTATTTAAGAGAAGTGCTTTGCTAAATCTTAGTTATTTAATTAAAAGAAGTGAGGGGACCAAAATATAATATAAAGTTAGGGAAACAAAATAACTATACTGCGGGCCATCAGATTGAAGACCCAACTACATCGCAGCCGTCAATTCTCCAACGTTCTCTCAGAAAAGAACAACGCAACACATCAAATATTCTACATACAAGTAGGCCTGTCAATGGGTCGGGTTGGGTCGGGTTCGGGTCGGGTCAACTCGGGTGCGGGTTGATTTTTAAACGGGTCGGGTCAACCCGTTAATTAAACGGGCGGGTTTCGGGTTGACCCGACTATATATCGGGTGGGTTTCGGGTTGATTTGTGTAACCCGTTAAGAATAATATTTGTATAAAGAAATAAAAATGGGCATGAAAATGTGGGAAGTTGTTAAATGCGAATGTGTAGAAATAAGTGAATGACAACAATACCCTTCTTTTGTAAGCTAAGATGAGAATTTTAGAGCAAAAGAAGGGTATTGTTGTCATTTTTTTATTGCAAACTAAGATGGTTATGAAAATTTGGGAAGTTGTTACGTGGAAATGGACATGAAAACATGGGTATATGCATGAAAACGTAGGAAGTGGTTAAGTGCAAATGTGTAGGAATAAGCAAATAACAACAATACCATTCTTATGCAAGCTAAAATGAGAATTGTACAACAATACCGAGCTTATAAACGGGTTAGTCGGGTCAAATTCGGGTTCATGGGTCAACCCTAAACCCACCCGTTTATAAAACGGGTTCTAACGGGTTGACCCAAAAATGACCCGCCTTTTAAACGTGCCGGGTTAACCCGCTAATTTCCGTGTGGGTTTCGGGTCGTGTTTCGGGTCGTGTAGGAAATTGACAGCCCTACATACAAGCATCCCCTCCAACAAATATTTGCTAAATTGCATCCAACCACGAATTGGTAAGTATCGCTTCACATTATCTGATTTCAAGAATTGGAGTGGGGTCGAGTTTAACGATTTCGATTACCCTTTTTTAATTCAAATGAATTTCGAATTTGTTTCGATTTTTCTTTTTTTTCCCTTTCGTTGAAACCTTTGCTTTCATCTCGATTGCTTGTTGCAAGAAAATAGGAATTTGATCGATCGATTTACTGGAACTATTGTTTTGAAGAAGACGGAAATTTGATTTACCGAAATTTGCTTGCTTGCTGTAAGAAGGTAACCGTTTTATTTAAACATCCATTATTTGATTCATTGTAACAGGATAGAAAATTGACTATATAAATTATTGATTAGGCATTTGGTTTACTGGGACAGTATGAAAGCAAATTATTCAATGATTTAAGGAATAGGCAATTAATTAATTTACTGATTAAGCTAATTAGCAATTAATTCACTAGCCAACCTAAAATTAAACAATTGATTGATTGAGATTATATGATTAAATATACTGTTACTGACCGTAGGTAAACTTTAGTCCAAGGGACCGATTAAACTTTAAGGGACCGATTAAACAACAGAACGGACAATTTGGTTTGACAAACGATTATTTCTTAAAGTTTATGTTGGCAGTTTTGTTGTGACTATTTGATAATTTGTTACAAGTTCTTCCGTACCCATTTGGAAATTGGTAAAAAGGATGTGATTAACGCTCTAAATCTTGCCAACTTGAAATTTGTTAGCACAAGTCGACTTCACAAGTCCTTTGGATTCACTTGAAATATTTTAGGTGCATTGCTTGTAAACTGAATTGTGATATCTGTATATGTATGTGTGTGTTTAGCCATATATATGTGTGTGTGTGTGTATATATATATATATATGGCTATTTAGACACAAATTGGAGACACAAAAAATCATGGTCGTTGGATATTTTTGTCCTTGCATGGAAGGTGGAAATTAGGGGGAAATCCAATGGTGCAAATCTATTGTGTTACCAATTGTGTCTACATTTTGTGTCTAAATAGATTTTCCTATATATATATATATATATATATATATATATTCAACCACTCAGGCCAAGATAAGTTCTAAACTTTATCATCATTGTTCATTATTTATGATTTCTGAATTCTGTTTCCTTTTATATTCATGTTTGCTTCCCAGTTTTGATTCCTCTTACTTATTATCTCTAAAACTATTTAAAGTATGCATTTTTAGAAAAACTCTTTCATTTATCATTGCCATTGTGAAATTGGGATCCAATATAAAATTGTTATATTCTAGGTCCATTAAGAGTTGAGATTCAAACAAGTCCAACTTACTGTGTTGGAATCAACAAAATCAAGCTTATGCCTGACATATGTTTTTTTCCCCTTCATTTCACCTGGCGCGGAAAGGGAGACAAGTTCTTAAAGGAAGAATGTTTTGTTATGAAGTTTTTATTTTATTTTATTTTATTATGTTTTCAGTTAATTTGTTTGTTCTGTCCATTTTGGATGCAAGAGCATTGGTTGCACCACTATATGCATCCGACCCACTTATTTTCTTAAAGTAGGTTTACCACAAATGATGTATCCATAGACATTGTGCTCATATAGGAAAATTCCAAGGGAGCTGAGATTTCCTTTTAGAAATCATCAAGTATTAAAATTTAGTTCAGCACAATGAATTTGGCTTCTCAGATGGCATAAATATAGAAAGAAACAAAAAGCACTTAGAAACGCTCTTCATAGTGAATCTACTAGAGAAGTTAATAATGTGTGGTTCATTTCTTTTTTTGTTTTTGTCCTTCCTAATGAAATTTTGACATGTTAACTCATTCATGATACTATTATCAAATATTAACTCCAATTTAACAAAATAGGCATCTTTATACCATGTAGAATTGATTCAATGTTTTCTACACTACTGCAGTATAAGAATATTTTTTGCAATTATTTTTCTTTAAAAATGTAAATGATTGGTACCATTTGAAATTGCACGATATAAATATCTTGTATAGCATTAGCATGGTTGAAACTTGTCTATATACATGTATATGTATACGTGATGGAGTCTTGGCGCAACGATTATGTCACACGCATGGTGATCCGGACGTGTAGGTTCGAGTTCGAAAACAACCTCTTTGCAACGCGAGGGAAAAGCTGTATACATTATCGACCTCTACAGTGTTCGCTATCGTGCGAGAGCCTCGTGCAGCTGGGTTCCACATGTATATGTATACACATATATGTTAGTATGCGTGTGCACGTGAGCATGCGCACGTGTGTATATGTGTGTGTGTATAAAGCAAGAACGGAGATCTCGGTTTCAATCTCGATTTCGGTCTTTTGTAATTTTAGGAATTTCGATGTAATTCGTAAATTTCGAAAATTTCGATTCTAGTTTCGGTTTCGGGTATCGCTGTTTGTTTTTCATATAATTACACACATATTTATTTAATTTATTAAAACAAGACATATGATTTATATTTAATAGAAAAAATAAGATATAAAAGAACAATACTGTTTAATTATAAATATCTATAGCACTAAAAATAGTTTATTCATTATTTCACTTTCAACCTTTTTAGTTACACAATTCACATTTTTTGTGAATTTATATGTTTCCTAAGTTGCAATTTTAAATTTGAATGTTTATGTATTTTAAACTCAAATTAATTCTTTTTTGAGACCCTTTTTAGCTGTAAAATTTGATGTTCAAGAGTTTTTATTGAACCAGAATTTCGTTTCGGTTTCTTTTCGGTCCATGCCGAAACGTATACGAAACAACCGGAATCTCGGTATTTCGGTCGAAACCTCAAACCTTGATATAAAGAGATTTTGATTTTGCGGTGATTTCGAAAGTTAGCTAAATTGACATCGAAAATAAAATAGAGTTAGAATTTTGCTGGTTGAATTCCGTCGCCAAACGAAACTCTTGAAAATCTTTATTGTGCCTCAATTGTTGATTTCTTGCTGTTTGCCATAGCAAATAATCAATCTTGAGTTCAACTAGCAATTAGAAGTCAATTTTCCCTTTCACATGTGTGCGTTGATATTTCATGTTTTATACATTAACCCCTTCTTTTATTTTTATTTTCTTGATTTGAAATATAGTATTAATTACCATTAGCTCAGTAAATCTTCACACTTGTCACGTATCTAAAATGAAATGTAGAACCATAATTTGTAAAACAATGTCGAATGTAGGGCATGGATATTGAGAAAGCGTTGAAAGAAAAAGTTCCATTTCATGCTCGCCGTTACCCTCGGTATGTTCCACCTAATGGAAGAAAATTTGAAAAATGGCTCAAGGAAGACCTTCAAGAGGAAATTGATGATACGGGTGAAGATGAAGAGACCATTGATAGTAAGAGTGAATATGATAATGAAAAAGAATCAGTCCCTGAAATTAGGAGGGCACTCAAAAACGACGATGCAGAAAAAGAGTTTGAAAATGAGTTTGACCAAATTGAATATTTCAATGGTGAGGTAATTGACCACTGGACGTATAGTTTGTTCGTCGGTGTATTCGAAGCTGACATCCGTAGGAATAATTGGGGTATCAAAAAATTTAAGATATTTCACATCTGGAACATAAGTCTCAACGGGAAGAAGCCAACTTTTCTTCCTTGGTCTGCCAAATTTCAAAGCGATGAAAATAAAATTGAGCTCGAAATAGGGAATTATGAAAAAACTGAAAATGAGATAAGTCAGACCAAAGTGGTTCGTTTTAACATAGACACTCAAGCTTGTGATGTACCTTTGTTTGCAAATGTGGATAACTGCAAGATAAAATATACGTTGCTGAGTAATGCTATTAGAGTCAAATTTGAAGTAAGAGCATACAATGAGGATGGTAGTCCAGCACTCGATGTGAATGGACATATATGTGCAAATTTTCATTTTCATTGTCGTGGGCAGTACGAGAAATATATTTTCGGCGGTGACATCAAATATGAGAGAGAAGAGCGGATGGCTGAAAATGCCCTTATGTTATCTCCTTCTTCCTTAATTATCCCTCGTGACCATGGTTGTGTCTTTCTTGATATGTCAATAAAAGATAATGATGGAAAATTTAAGGTCGAAGGGAATAAAACTGTATGGCGTCGTACCGTAGCTGTTGATGAGCGGCATTACATTCCAGGCGAAAAAGGCTACATCATTCTTACAACGATTTGGTCTTGCCTCTGTGTTGACTCGAAGCATGGTATTACTATCCACTGATAAGATATCAATATTTTTTGCTTCTTTTCTCCCTTATGTTTTGGGCAATAGCAGTGACCTTTATTTGGAAAAGGGATTGCATGAACGTTTGTTTGTTTAATTTCCTCTCCAGGAATATGTACCTGTCCTGGTACAGCAATGGGCAGTTTTCAGGCGGAACAGGATGACATTAATGTCGTCGAAGATACAAAAGATGAAACTGTTGAATATACATATCGTCCAATAACAACTTGCAATGACGATGGTATTGAAGGTGGGGTGAAGAGATCAAAGATGAGAAAACCCTGGCAAATCTGCAGTAGAACCGAGGAAGCAACTACCGGGGATGAAGATAGCAAATAAACAAGTAAGTTTGGAAAGTGACTATGTATGTTCTTCCGTTTTTAGGCAGGTGAACACAACTTTTTAAGATGACGATTTAGTCTTAATTAATTTTTAGTTCTTCCTATTATGCATGCATGCATGCATCAGAACCCACATAGCAAACGATTATATATATATCATGATAATTGAGTTAGCTTCATGGTACGTACAGTTATCATGCAATAAAATAAGACCACACTCCCAACCATAAAAGGTTAGTATTTGCTATAGCTTAAACGGGCCACCTCTAACAGAAATTGGTTGATGAACAGGCTTCTAATGAAAATTCGATCTTTGATACTGTATGAAAAGCAGCATATCACTGAATATCTCTTCTAATGAAAATTGTTCACTTACTATTTACAAATGTCTTTTTTTTCCCATTCCGGTACTTCGACCACAACAAAGACATTCAGATGTGGAGGACGATTGGTTTTAGTTCATTCTCCATTCTATGAACTGCTCAGGAAAAAGTGGAAGAAAACTCAGCAGCTTTTCAATTTCGTACTGTCCAAAAGAACAACAAAAACATGCAATAACAAATATATTTTACGTTTCCTTGAATTGAAATGCAACTTCTATTACTTAAAGCTGAAATGTCACAATTAGAATTATGATGTGACGTTACAAGGATGATTTCTAAGACATGAGTGTTACCGGGTGGTAGATTCATACTAACATTTAAAAATATCTCTTATATGATGTATGGAAAAGAAGTACACGCATGACTCTTATCATTTATTCAATCTAGTTAATCACTAGTATGATAATAATGGTTTGGCGTCCATTTTTAAACCAGTCAAGACGTTCCTAAAGAATTCTCTGCCTATGTTCAAACCATGATTATTGCGTGTGTTTATTTAGCAAGAATATATTCAGTAGGACAAAATTATAGCTTTTTTATTACCTAGGACAGCCCAACAATATTTTATTTTCAAAAAAAAAAAAAGCGTTAAAATATTTTAAAAAGCCATAACTATCATTCCGCGCTTTGTCATTTGCTTCTTCAATCTCGTTTTTATTTGATTCTTCTTCGCTTTCTCTTGTGTGTGTTCAAATCTAAATTTACTTGTTCATTCTTCTTTATTCTCGTCCACTATCGATTAATATTATTCTGATTTCAGTTCTTGTTTCTTCTCATTCAACACTAGAAATTTTCAGATTTAGGTATGATTTTATTTATATTTATTTTTTCCTTTTCTTCTATTAAAGTTTTAATTTGGTTATTTCTAAAATTCCCTTATTATTCTTTATAAATTTTGAATCCAATTTTGTTGCTGTATCTTTCATCTTATATGTCAAAAGTTGACATATATAAAGAATTTTTTTTGATAACAAGAGGGGCTCGAACCATGACCTTTAGAATCTTAGTCTAAATCGCCATACCTTTATCCACCTGAGCTAGAGGTCCTTCAAAATGTGAAGCAAACATTTTTTTAATTGTTGTTTTCTTCCTGCATTCATATTGATTTGAGTAAAAGTGTACCGGTGTGTTAAGTCCAGTAAGGATCAATTTTTAGGTATCATTTTTGTTTTTTTCTTAGAATCATTTTTTGCAATAATGCAGTGTAAATGTTTCTTTTAATGTTTTTTCTGTTTCCATAAGTAAAAAAAAAAACGAAGTTTTTACACAGTAGATATGATAATATGCACCAAACAATCAATGAGCTAAATGAATATTTTGTTAGTATATATCAACCATTTAATGAAGTCCGTTTGAGTATTAGTTTTACTATTAATTTGAGGATCGGTTTTTAGGTTTCCGTCTTAGTGTCAATAAGTATCATTTTTGAAAAAACTATTTTTTCTTCTTCTGATTTTTGTTATATGATGGAAATTACTTTATTTGAGTAAAATGACAATCTGAATCAAACATTTTTTCTGATGTTTTTTTTTGCAGTAGCGAGAATAGCTTCTTGTTTTGTTTGTATTCGATGATAATAATTTCATCACTCGGTTGTCCGTTGATTTTTCTTTTTTCAATTTATAGAATGAAATTTATCGGTATTGGTCTCAACTTACTCCTCCATCCATTGAAGTTTCTTATATGCTTGAGAATAAAATTATCGTGGTTGATGTCGATTTCGATCATCAGTATAATTTGTTTTCTGCTGTATAAGAAGAGTGCATTCTTTCCTTTTACTGTCAAGGTTAAGATTTCTCTATTGGAGAATGATGGTTTGTGTTTTTGAAGAATTATGCTACTAGAGTTAGTGCTATTTGCACTCCTTCTAAGGATGGTTGTCTTTTTATAGTGCATATGTAATAAGTCGGAAATTTTAACAATTTAAATAACGTAATTAACCAAAATTTTCATGGAAATAAAAAATTAAAATTTAAAAAATGAAATTTTGAAAACTTAAAATTTGATATTTGGTATATGTCTATTTAAACGTAGCAAGTGTCAGATTTTCATTAGAAAATATATAGGTTTGTTCTGTTGTGAAATTTCAATTTAAATTTAAAATCAGTTGAAAGTTGATGGAAATAAAATATTATGAAATGTAGACCTTTTTCTAAGTGAGATGTCATATTTTGTTTCGTTGAATTGTACTGCTCTAGCTCCGTTTCTATTATTTTCGACGTTCTGGCAGCAATTCGGCAGCGAATATCGAATATTGAATGTGTCCTTTTGGGCATATTAAGCGGTGTTGGGTGTTTCATTTGGTATCAGAGCCTAAGGTTTCAGGATTCCTAAAAATTTATTTTAAAAGTAAAAGCATTTTCCAAAATAACTTCTTTTAAAAAGTATTTTTTAGAAAAAAACTCTTAGAAATAGTTTTTAAGTATAAAAGAGTTTTTATAAAAATCCCCTCCAAATACAGTGCAATTTTCTTTCGATTCTTTCGAGTCTAAACTCTCTTTTCTTTGCATAGAATGATTGACTGGTTCCTTAGAGTTACAGTACCAGGGGAGCAAGGGCATATGCCCAATACAACAGCAGTAGGTGGAAATCTTTTTAATCCACCCACATCAGCCTCCTTTTCTGAGCTATGCAAGGGCTTCGCTAGTATAGGAGGCAAAACGTTTTCTGGCACGAAGGATTTCGGGGAGACGCGGGTTAGTTTTGAGAATATAGAGCAAAGGTTTAGACGATTAGGTATGGAGGACCGATAGAATGTTCAACCTTTATCTTGGCAGTTGGAAAAAGAGCGTAAGGAGGTTCCTACAAGCTCTAAGAAGCCATGGTGGAAGGGCAAGAAGGATTAGAGGAAAAGAGAAGGCCTTCATAAGCGAATCAAGAAAAAAGTTATGTGCCATACTTGCAGAATGATTGGTCATTACGCAAGAGACTGCAAGAAAGAGAAGATGAGGGGAAGGTGTTATAGTTGCGGGCAACCTGGTCACTGGAGTAGGAGTTGCCCCCAGCAGACGGGGCAGGGTGCAGGTGTACCAGTGGCATAGATCTAGACTTTGCATACAGCGCCTTCTAGCAGCAGACCAAATCTAGATAGGAAAATTTGATTTCTGTTTCTGATTTTCCCATTTGGACTCTTTTCGATTTTGGAGCATCACACTCTTTTATCTCTAGTTCTCATGTGGATTGTTTGCACTTAGTTTCTTTAGTAGTAGACCCCATCTTTGTTTCAAACCCCATAGGAGGATCGACACTCTTGTATATGGTTTGTAGGGGTTTGAAAATTTATATCCTAGACGTAGAATTCTACTGCGACGCCTATGTTTTGGGATTCTTGGGATATGAGATAATCTTAGGTATGGATTGGCTATCCACATATGGAGCTATATTAAACTACGAGAAGAGAGTCGTTAGATTAGAGACATGCATTAGTAGGACTCGAGATTTTTCGCGACCCGCAAGGGTCGGTTATGTTGAGCGTCCTTTATTCCCTCGATTCAGTTCCTGTTGTCGGAGATTTTTCAGACATCTTTGAGGAGGTTAGGGGACTGCCCCCTAAGAGAGAGATTGATTTCAGGATTTATTTGTCTAGCCAATAGCATTACCCGCAGGGCATATGACGTCTAGGGAAAGGAAGGGATCAAGTAAGCAGATCCATGAGGTTTTGAGAAAGGTTTCATAAGAAGAAACATATCGGAATAGGGAGCGACAGTCGTCTACGCTACCAAAGCAGGTGGTTCTCTTCGATTTT
Organism: Allium cepa; assembly: GCA_030765085.1. Classification (NCBI taxonomy): domain Eukaryota; kingdom Viridiplantae; phylum Streptophyta; class Magnoliopsida; order Asparagales; family Amaryllidaceae; genus Allium; species Allium cepa. The sequence continues at coordinate 907,881,120 of CM060940.1, forward strand.
GCATTGACTATAGAAAATTGAATAAGCTCACAAAGAAGAACCATTACCCACTCTCTAAGGTAGATGATCTTTTCGACCGGTTAGGCGGCTCTTCGGTATTTTCTCAGCTTGGTCTAGTCATTGGATTTCATCAGCTTAGGGTAGTTGATGACAACATTGATAAGACCACATTTAAGACACCCGACGGACTCTTTGAGTGGTTGGTTATGTCTTTTGAGCTAACCAATGTCTCATCATATTCTATAGATTTGATGAACCATGTTTTTAGAAATGTCCTAAAATAAAGTTCGTGGTGGTATTCATGGTCAACATTTTGGTGTTTTCCAAGAAGTATGGAAGAACATGTTATTCGTTTAAAGGAGGTTCTTTGTACGCTTCGTGTTCATCAGCTGGAGACAAAGTTCATGGTGTATCACTTTTGGCATAAGGAAGTACGTTTCTTAGGGCATAGAGAATGCCTACACATGGTAGAGATTTTAGAAATGGTTTTGTACATTTAGGATCGGACATGGAAATCCAAAGAGAGGTAGGCAAAGATTGGATGATGTACAATAGGTTCAGTTGATAAGAAAAGATGAAAACCCATGTGTAGATAATTACATAAATTATAATTGTTTCATATAAGTGAATTTAACGGTAATACCTTAGAATAAATCTGACGAAAGACTTTAGTAATGAAATGAGATTTCCATGATTTACGAAAAGTACTCCTAGGTTAGTAAGGACAAAATCCACTTTATGCCAAGCCTAATAAAATGAAAATTTTGAAATTTAAAAAGCTGAAAATAAATGTAATTGTTAGAGTTGAAAATTTTCATTGTTGATATTTTCTTTAGAAAATAATTATGGGGGTTTTTGAAGAATGGTATGAAATTTAAGTGGTTTTTATATAATGAAAAATTGGAATTCTTTTGAAGAATTATGGATTTTGTGTGTGTGTGTAGCTCACTAGTTTTATTGTAAGTAAACAAAGATTTTTAATATAAAAGCCTAAAGTGTATCAAGTATCGAAAACGTAGATTACAACTTTTATTGTTATAATAAATGTTTTCGTGAAAAATAAGTGGAGCATAAGCTATAACACTATTATTATAGTAAGTGACTTCCAAGAGAAATATTTTTACATAGATATATGAGATTTATTGGTATTTATTTAATTGAATCCATACACTAATATATTTTTTGGGTTGTAGTAACAGTGTTTTATGCAACATCCGTTGTGATCCAAATAAAAATGTATTTTAAAAAGGTAATTTATAAGTATAGAAACAAAATGGTTTGTAAAGTAAACTTATTATTTTTAATAAGTATAAGGAAATGTTTTTGCAGTTATGGAAATATTAAAACAATTTTGAAGATGAGTTTTTCTGAAAGGAAAATGTGTAAGTTAGATATTAGAAAATATTTATCATGGAAGAATATGAATTAAACATACTTTAATCTATTGTAATGAAAAAAAAAATGGTATGGTTTTCTATGAAACCAATAAAAATGTTTTGTACAAGTTACAAGGAATACATGAAAGAGATAGACAAGGTATGAAAAACACCATATTTTGCATAGTCTATTTCGAAAAAAATAAAATAAGTTCCTTGTTATTTCACATAAACATGAAATTCTCTTTTAAAAGGCTCATAAAAGATTATAGCGTTAATAACTTCCCATTTGAGAAAGTAGTTCCAATATATTAAGGTATGAGGCCGTGCGGTATAATAAGAAGATGTTTTGAAACACATAAAAACAATTCAAAGATATTTTCAAAAAATAGTTTGCTGAAAAAGTGAATAATTTTTTGGAAATGAGAAACTTAATAAAAGCAGAATTTGAAAATTCAAATTTTTATAGAAAACTGAAAAGGTCTTTAAAAGAAAATGAGGAATAATTTTTGGACTTAGAATTAGAAAATTTTCCCTCTAGAAAATAATGTTAAGTAATCAAATATTTTTGAATTTAATAGAAACTCAAAAATAACACTTTTTAAAGACAAAGGGTTTGATGTTTTGAAAATTTAGAAGTCTTTGTTTTTGAAATAATAAATACCCAACCAAATTCTTATAAATATGGAGTATAAAGAAATCATTTTCTAGGTGTAACGGAAAAAGTGCAAGACCAGGTAGGGGATAGCGGTGATTACTTTTGGAAGTAATGATAGAAGTTTTCGTGGAATGTATAGGACACTAGTAAGAACCTAAGAATGTTGATTCATATGTGCGGACTAAAGAAGAACGATAAAGTGAAATAAGTATGATTGTAAGGCATACATGGTTGAGGATGTATGTTTTTGATTTTGAAGAAACTTGGAAAAAGCATCTTCCATTAAAAGGATCCTCACGCGATAGTAACATTAGAGCGGCACCTTTCGAAGCTTTTTACAAAAGACTGCGCAAGTCGCCTTAGCGTTGGATAGGATCTACAGAAGGATTGCCTTAGTTTCGACATAGTTAAGAAGACTTCGAGAAGGATTGGTTTGATTGAGAGAAAGTTCGCATTTCATATCCGCATTCCTTTGATAATAAGTTTTCGAATCGCCTATTTTCCATCTCTAGTTTTGAATAGTTTTTTCCTTTATTATCCTTTGGCAGGGTAGAACTTATGATTTAAACTATGGATGATAAGATTTGATGTAAACATGTAAATAGAACATGTTATGAATGATGTATGCTAGTGATTGCAAGTGTTTTCTAGTGGATGATAATGGACGCATATAGATACACTAGGCTTTATTATTCTTCAGGGATTGGCCTAATTAGGACACTAAAACATGTGCATATGGATGTGTGTGCATTTTAATTTTTCATGGTTGCTATAAATGGATGATTATCACATGATTGTTGCATTTGAATGATATTTGTAGCACATATATAGAATCATCAGTTATCATTATAAATTTTTTGTATTCATTTGGATACATGGCACAGACATGGTTGCATAAAAGGAGGTCAACATAATCAATGGACCGTCTAATCTTTTGCATTAGTTGGGGGCATTAACACTACACTAATTGCATAAGTATCATAAATTGCATTAGAAAAACTCAAGAACAATGGATGAATGGTTGATGATTGAGTAGTTGGTTGTAGAACTTGAACAAAAATATTTAATACATTCGTTTATCCTTAGAGATTTCGGGGACGAAATCCCTTAAGAAGGGGAGAATGTAACAACCCGAAATTTAAATCATAATAATTAATTCGTTAATTAATTAAATGATAAAATAACTTTGTGAAATTATCAGAATTGAGCCACAAGAGTTGCATCATTGAGTACGTGGTAATTTTCTGGTCAATTTTCATATATGGAACGTCAAAATCCGAGTAAATATGACCAAGTTATCAATTAAACAAAAGTCAAGAAAAGGAAAAAAATATATAGGCTAGGTCAATCACCAGGTCGACTTAACCTCACCCTAGATCGACCGGTCGGTCGACCTGGGTATAGGGGCAATCGACATGGCAGTTGACCCACCGTAGAAATTGGATGAAGGAAAATTCCTTCATCCAGTAACGTTAGTTAGCCTATTTTCTACGTGTTGTGCATTCTTTAACTGTAACAACCCTAGATTTTGACTATATATTTAAATTTGACTTTATTTCATTTAAATTTGTTTTATTTGTGTGATATCATTTCTAAACATTTTTAAAATGATAATGTAATTTTTCCAAAATTTACTGTATCGATTTCCTATTTTTAAAAGCTGTTTTCTAATTTTCTGCCATTTTCTTCATTTTAAATTTCTTTATTTTATTTTAAATTTGTTTTATTTGTGAAATTTCATCTCTAAATATTTTTAAAATAATAATAGAATTTTTCCAAAATTTACTGTGTTGATTTCCTATTTTTAAGGGCTGTTTTTCCATTTTTTGCTATTTTCTGCATTAAAAATTATATTTAAATTAAATTTTAAATATTTATTTTGTGAATAAAATTTTGTTTTATGTTATTATTTATGTTTAAAAATACTTTACAAGCTCATATGAATTTTCTACAAATTATTTCATTTAATTTCAAACTTTCTAGTCTAGTTCACTGTTTTAACTATTTTTCCTTAATTTTACTCTATATAATTAATAAATGGTATATATATTTTTATATTTTTTTTAGTTTCGAAATTTTATCTGATAATATTGTTATTTCAGAATATATAAACTTTTATAAATAATTAAAGGTAAATTGAAAGGGTTTGTGACCTTTTATTTCTAATGGCTTTTGATTTTCCCACCTCTTCATTTTCCTAAACTCTTGCCATCAATTAGCCATAACTCTCCACATCTTCAGCCAACCACTTCATTCTTCATTCACGTACATCATTTCTCACCTAATTTCTGAAAAAAAATTCGGCCATCACTTGTTTGAGGAGTTGGTAAAATTCTATTTTTCTTTTATCTCCTTTTGTTCACTTATGCTGATTTTTCGTTTGATTTGCACTTGATCTTCTTTATCATAGGATCGGCCATGCCCCTCTCCAGCCCCTGCTGCCACCACCATCACCTGAGCACGCCACCAGCACCTCCTCCTCACTGACCATCCCCATCCGTACCACCCTAGGTGGTAGTTCCTTCACCAAGTTCACCAAACTCCAACATCTTGACCTAGCCGAGCACAAGCCTTCACATCCACCACTTCCACCACCCATGGCCGCCACCTACATGACCACCACCACCTCCAGCACCTCCAGCACCCTCTGCCACGTCACCACAGTGGACCCTACTCCTCTGGCCGTGACCACAGCAGCCTTGGCCGAGCTTTGTTTGCTTGAAACTTGTGATGTTGTTAGTAGTTACGCCTTGTTGTGTTGTTGTTCCATCTCCATAACTTTTGCCATCAACAAACTCATGTTAGGCCGACCTTAGCAACCAAGACCTGACCCAAAACCATTGCCTTAGACCTGTACTCAACCTCTGGCCGAGCCTATGGGATGTCGGAAGCAAGTGCAAAGCATTTCAGCTTTGTTTTATGAAGTTATTTCTAGCATAGTTTATCGTATTTTTGGTCTCAAACCTTATAATTGTTATATTGTTTGTTTGATTGGTATTCAAGGGAATTAATCCTTGGCTCCTCCATTCGTATCTGTGTCGTGCTTTTGTGCTTGTGTAGATCCCGTTTGTGCAATTCGTCGTTGTGTCATCAACTCAAAACAGTGAGTTATTCTCACCAGACAGTTTTATACTTATATGAATAGTAAATTGATCACTTGTGAATATGTAAACTGCATCACTATATTATTATTTGCTATGTCACTATTATATGATGTTCACCCATGCTTAAACACTTATTATGACATTTGTTACTGTTATATTATGTTGTTCTGTTATTTTATCTGTTTATCACACTGCAAGTTCCCTTTAGATTAGAATCACTATGGGTTGAAATGATACATACCCGAACGGACTTTAGAATAAGGGAAAATCATTATGGGCTGAAATGATAGGCCTGAATGATTTTCAAATTTATTTCATTTACTTGGGACTGCGGGTTTGAAATGATAAAACCCGGATTTTTTCTTTGTAAATTACGGGTTGAAATGATATATTATCCGTATCACTTTTCCTAGTGTAGAAAATTATATACAGACCCGTAGTTGATATATTTTTCTAAAATTTTAAAAATTATTTTAGAAATGTAAATATTAAAATATTTTGATTTAAACCTAATTTAAAATGATTTTTGGTAAAATATTATTGATTTTCTGAATAATTACAAGTGAAATAAATTAACGAAAAGGTTAGAAATTTTTGAATGTAAGCTATTTTGGGAAATTCGATTTAATTATAATTTGAAATTAAATAGAATATGAAAGCATGATAAATTTATGATAATTTGAATTTAAAGGAATTTAAAGTGATTTTATATCATATTAATGATTTTAATAAAGTTGAAATGTGAAATGAATGAATATTTAAGTTGAAATTTTAAATTGTAACTAAAATTGGAACTTTTGGAATTGACTTAAAAATGAATTTTTAATTAAGTAAATAAAAGTATAAACTAAGTTATATTTGAGAATTTTAACTTAAGTGTTAGGTTGAAATTTAAATGTAATGAATTTAAAATTGGACACTGCAATTTAATAAGTGAATTAGTGTTAAATATGAATTTTAAATGGAAATTTAACTTTATGAAATCATGAAATTAAAGAAAATTAAATGATGGTTATAAAAGTAAAATTATGTGATTTTATAAGTTAAAAGTGAATTATAGAAATATAATTGTTGGATTAAACTAAGTTTTTTCTTTGAAACTAATGTAACACTATTACAGCATTTTAAACGCTGTCTTGTGTTAAATTTAACTGTTTTGAATATAACTTTCTGTAGCAATTTCCAAATGCTGCGAAAGTTGAATTTTCACTGTTTTGATAAAATTAAGTGAATGAATGAACTTTGAAAGTTGAAAATTTTGGAAGTTTAATAATTTAATTATTAAATGTAATAACTTCACTTTTAAAGGATTTAAATGAAGTAATTTGTTGGAATTGAACTATTTTGAAATGTGAATTGAAATGGTATTTTTAAATTGAATAAAAATGAATATGTTTTTCAAATGAAATGATAAGTTGATATTTTGAAATGGATTTGAAACGATATTGGATTTTGAGAAATAAATACCATTTTTTGAAATTATAACTACGGGTTATAATAACGATTGGTTGTTAAAGAGACCGGATCGGATATGGACATACTCTCTGTCGATACCGAAAACCACTTTAACAACTGTGTACGCGGTGGAGATTCCAGAATGAAGTAGGATGGTGACGACGTTCCTAAGGTACATTTCGTAGACCTAACTCCCGTGAGTTAGCATAAGGTGGCTAAAACAGGAGCGATCTCGGGCCAAAGGAGGTAGCACCTCTGGCTGAACACACTTCTTCGATACCATTCTATTACTGTTGTGATCGATTGGGTGCACCCCTTGATTTTTGGAGTGTTGTTCGGGGTGGGCGTATGTGGCTGCTGCGTTACCACCAGCCCGTGTGCGTAATTGGTATATCTACCTGGCATTGCCTTGTGTGCCGTGTCACCTACCATACCGAGCCTTTACTACGAGTTTGTTTTTCTCCCGTAGCCCGTGTGGTATCCTCTGACAGTCACCCGGAGTGGAGATGGCATGATATTGGATGGACTACTGGGACTATTATGTGTGAAGGGTGATATGGGTAGCCCGGAACGCTATTTAAAAGTATGTTTATATTACTGTAGACATTAGTATAATAGCGAAATATTACTATATAGTAAATAGTTTAACGGATCCTTAGAGGATGGGCGGTCCCAGGCATCCTTTAAGTTACTTGTATCTTTATTACAGTTCACTTGAGTTGGTTTACATTATATAAGTATATATTGTCCTGACTCGAGTGTTTTGTGTTTTGCTTTACGCTCGGGTCAGCCTGAGTATTCACAGCTTTGGATTCTCTTCCTGGAGCTGGTCTTTCACTGGAGTTTCTACTTATCTACATATTTATCTACTTTTGTTTCAGCTGTCCTAGTTTATCTCATGTATTAGTGAACTTCTATGTATTTGGGATTTCTATTATGTTGTTTTCAGACTGTATTATGTATTTGGTTTGAGACTCTGTTATAGTAGCTTCATGAACTACTATGTTATTTTATATTCCGCTGCGAGTTATTCTGTTTGTTCTGTGTCTGTGATTCTGTATATTTGATTTCATTTGCTCCAAATTTATTTACAATCTATTATTTCGCATCATTCAAGTCTGACATGTGTGGATTATTGTCGATTTGAATGGTACGAAATTAGGGGTTGTTACAGTTGGTATCAGAGCTTTGGTTTTTGGCAACCATTGCCTCTACGGAGCAAAAACTCATTAGAGATAGGGTATTTCCACCCTAGAATGAGTGAAATCAATCTAAGAATCATAACTTTGTGAGAGACGTATTTTCAAAGTATAAAATGATTTTTCAAAATGTTTTCAAAGGATTTTCAAAGATTATTTTGATATATAAATTTTTCTTGCTTTTAAAGGATTTTCAAATGTTTTCTAACTTTCCTTTCTTTCGTATCTATCTTGTTAGGATCTTTTCTTTCTTTAAGATATTCATCTAAGTGTATTATCTTGCCTTATCTTAATTTGTCTTCGGCTTGTCTTTATTCTTATCCTAAATTCATTCTTGATATTTTTCAGGATGAATCGGGGAAATGCCAGAGTTAGGGGTCGTGGTATTGCCCCAGCTCCTCAACCTGTTGCTCCAGTCAGGTTCACTGTTCTTTGTAAGGAATTCTCTCAACTTGGTGGAACCCCATTCACCGGTTCAGAGACTATCATTGAGGCTCAGCAGTGGTTGCGGAGTCTTGAGAGGATATTTACTGGTCTTGACATTACTGATGCTCAGAAGCGTCAGCTTGCAGCCTGGCAATTACATGATTCTGCTTTAGATTGGTGGGAGTCTGTTACGGCTAACACCGTCGAGGCTGATCTCACTTGGGAGCAGTTTAGGTATCCTTTGGGTTATCTTAATTTTATTCCTATTTTTCCTTTCTCTGAATCTATCTTAAGCTTGTTTTCTGTATCTCTTTTCCAGGGAGGCTTTTGTGGCAAAATGGATGCCAGAAGCCGGGAAATCTCAGCTTTATCGTGAGTTTATGGATCTGAAGCAGGGTACCATGTCTTTTGCTGAGTATGAGAGGAAATTCAATGAACTTTCCAAGTTCGGTCCAGGCCTTATTGATACTCCTCTTAAGAAGAATGAGAAATTTATTGCTGGTGCTCGGCCAGAGTATTATAGTCGCCTTATTTCTCATGTTCATGGATCTTTCACCCAGCTTATGGATATGGCTATTCGCTATGAGAATCCCACATCCAAAAGTCCTGCTGTTTCTGGTGCTCAGTCTTCCTCTGCAGCTTCCAAGAAGCGTAAGCCAAATTTCCAGCAGCAGAAGAAGAATTGGCAGAAGCGTCCTGGTTTGGGATCTTCATCATCTGCCCCTGCTCAGAGGCAACCAGTTGATCTCTCCTCCATCACTTGCTTTAGGTGTGATCAGAGAGGGCACTATGCCAATAGCTGTCCCACATTATCTGGTGCTGCAGTTCCTCCACCTGCTCAGTCGGTTAGACGTGATCTCTGCCATATCTGTCTCCAGCCAGGTCATTTTAAGAAGGATTGCCCCACCCAGCAGAGGGGTACTCCTTCTGGTATATTTGCTGTCACTTCTGCCTCATCTCCAGTTCCTCCACCTACCCCTGCTCCTAGTGATGACCAAGGTACACTCCAGGGTTCATTTACTTTATTTCATCATCCTGTTCGTGTGTTGTTTGATACGGGTGCTTCACACAGTTTTATTTCTGTTGATTTGTGTGATAAGTTTGAACATATCCTTTCTCCTGAGTATACTTCTGTTCCATTATGTGTTTCAAATCCTATTGGGGGTCCTGCTAACCTTAATCGGATTTGTCGAGAGGTGAAACTTCTCCATTCTGATCATCGCTTTAGTGGTGATTTTTATATTCTGGGCTTCGATGCTTTTGATTTATTGCTTGGTCAGGATTGGTTAGTGAATCATAATGCTCATATCTCTTGTAAAGCCCGGTCTGTTCAGCTTGTTGATGATCAAGGGAATTCCTTGATTATTCAGTGCCGCATGCCTCAGGATTTTGCTGGCAACTTTATTTATTCTTTGGATTCTTCTTCCAGTGACCTTGATTCAACTCCTGTGGTTAGATTATATCCCGATGTATTTGGCGAAGTCATTTCTTTACCTCCGAAGCGGGAAATTGATTTTCGGATTGATCTTATTCCTGGTGCTCGACCTATTGTTCTTCCTCCTAGAAGAATGGCACCCCGCGAGAAGGTTGAGATGGGAAAGCAAATTGAAGACTTATCTTCCAAAGGTCTGATTAGGCCCAGTTTTTCTGAATGGGGAGCTGCGGTAGTTTTTGTTACCAAATCTGATGGTTCACTTCGGATGTGTGTTGATTATAGGGAGCTGAACAAGCTTACTATGAAAAACAGATATCCTATGCCTCGTATCAATGATATGTTTGATCAGCTTCATGGTGCCACTATTTTCTCTCAGCTTGACCTTACCACAGGTTTTCATCAGCTTAGGGTTGCTGAGGATAGCATTCCCAAGACTGCTTTCCGCACTGAGAATGGATTTTATGAATGGTTAGTCATGCCTTTTGGTTTGACTAATGCTCCTGCTTTCTTTGTTGATTTGATGAATCGTGTTTTTCGTGATGTGCTTAATAAATTTGTGCTAGTCTTTGTTGATGATATCCTTGTCTTCTCTAAGACTAAGGATGAGCATAAGTCGCATTTGAAATATGTTCTTGAGACTCTCAGAAATCATCAGTTAAAGGCTAAATTTTCTAAATGCCATTTCTGGAAGGATGAAGTCCGTTATCTCGGGCATATTGTTTCTAGTAATGGAGTCTCTGTTGATCCAGTTAAGATTGCTGCGATCAATGTAAGTCTTTCTTTTTCTCTTTCTCTATCATTTTAATAATTCTATTTTTTTTCCTATTGTTTTATTTTCCCCCGATTTTTCCAGGATTGGGAAACTCCCAAGACTCCATCTGATATTCGTAGTTTTCTGGGCCTTGCCGGCTACTACCGGAGATTCATTGCGAATTTTGCTCGGATTGCTGCACCTCTCACAGCTTTAACTCGGAAGAATGCCAGATTTGTCTGGAGTGATAAGTGTAAGGCTGCATTCAGTGAGTTGAAGAGCAAGCTAACTTCCGCACCAGTTCTTACTGTTCCGAATGGGAGTGAGGAATTTACAGTTTATACTGATGCTAGTCGTGAGGGTTTGGGTGCTGTTCTCATGCAGGATGGTAGGGTTATTGCCTATGCCAGCCGTCAGTTGAAGACCCACGAAGCAAATTATGCTGCTCATGATTTAGAGTTACTTGCTGTTGTCTTTGCTTTGAAACTTTGGAGGCATCATCTTCTTGGAACCAAGTTTGAGCTTTTCACAGATCATCAGTCTCTGAGATATATCTTCACCCAGAAGGATCTGAATCAGAGGCAAGTTCGTTGGCTTGAGTTTCTGGCTTCTTACGACCTCGACATTAACTATACTCCCGGTAAAGCTAATGTTGTGGCCGATGCTCTGAGTCGGAAGAAGGCTTTCTTGTGTCAGCTTGTTGTTTCTTCTTCTCCTCTTCTGGATCAGATTATGGCTAAGCAGGATGAGGATGAGATGCTTAGATTGATGAAGGAGAGTGTTCGTAGCAGAGTTGGTGGTAGTAGAGGTAGTAGTGGAGCTCAGATTGATGACAAAGGGATTTTGCGGATTAATGGCAGGATTTGTGTTCCGAAGATTGATAGTTTGAGACAGGAGTTGCTTCAGGAAAATCATAGATCCAGACTTTCTATTCATCCTGGTGTGTCGAAGATGTATCAGGATATGAAGAGGCTTTATTGGTGGAAGGGGATGAAGAGGGATATCTCTATCTTTGTTAGTCGGTGTGCGACTTGTCAGCAAGTCAAAGCCGATCACCAGAAGACCCCTGGTTTGTTGCAGCCCCTCGAGATTCCTAATTGGAAGTGGGAACAGGTTCCATGGATTTCATCGATGGTTTACCGAGGACTCGGAAAGGCAATGAGAGTATCTGGGTTATTGTTGATAGACTGACCAAGTCCGCTCATTTTATTCCGGTCAAGTCTACTCGTTCTGCTTCTAGTTTATCTGAGATTTACATGAGAGAGATCGTTCGTCTCCATGGTGTTCCTCTCAGTATTGTTTGTGATCGTGACCCTATCTTTACTAGTCAGTTCTGGAAGGCTTTTCAAGAATCTATGGGTACTCGTTTGAATCTAAGCACTGCTTATCATCCGCAGACCGACGGTCAGACGGAAAGAGTAAATCAGATTCTCGAGGATCTTCTTCGTGCTTGTGTGCTTGATTTTGGAGGATCTTGGGAAGATTATCTCCATCTTGCCGAATTTACCTACAATAATAGCTATCAGGTATTATCTTATCTTATTTTTTCAGTCTATTCTTGATCTTTTTATCTATCTCATTCCATCTTTGCATTCAGGCCAGTCTCAAAATGTCTCCGTTTGCTGCTTTATACGGGCGACCTTGTAGATCTCCATCTTGCTGGATTGAATCCGGTAATCGTTTGGTTCTTGGTCCTGAAGTGATTTTGGAAGCTTCTGAGAAAGTTGAGGAGATTAAGAAGAGGCTGAGAGTCGCTCAGGATAGACAGAAGAAATATGCTGATAGGCGTAGGCGAAATTTGGAATTTGCTGTTGGTGATCAGGTGTTCCTTAAGGTTTCCCCCTTGAGGAATGTCATTCGCTTTGGTCGTAGAGGGAAGCTTTCTCCCAGGTTCATTGGTCCTTTCCGCATCATGGAAAGAGTTGGTTCTTTGGCTTATCGTCTGGATTTGCCCGAGAAGCTTTCTGGAGTGCATGATGTATTCCATGTCTCACATCTTCGCCGTCATCTCCATGATCCATCTCTTATTGTCCAGCCTTCTGCTCTTGATAGTTTGGATATTGAGCCTAACCTGACTGTTGAGAGGAAGCCACTTCGTATTGTCGATAGAGATACGAAGCAGCTCCGAAGAAAATCTGTTAATCTGGTCAAAGTACAGTGGAGTACTGACGATCAAGATTGTACTTGGGAAACGGAGGAGAACATTCGTGCTTCGAATCCGGAACTATTCGTTTCAGGTACTATTTTGTTTCTCTATCTTGTTTCTCTTTATTTTTCCTTTCCGTTCTTTTCGAGGACGAAAAGATTTGAGTGGGGGAGAGTGTAACAACCCTAGATTTTGACTATATATTTAAATTTGACTTTATTTCATTTTTAAATTAATTTAAATTTGTTTTATTTGTGTGATATCATTTCTAAACATTTTTAAAATGATAATGTAATTTTTCCAAAATTTACTGTATCGATTTCCTATTTTTAAAAGCTGTTTTCTAATTTTCTGCCATTTTCTTCATTTTAAATTTCTTTATTTTATTTTAAATTTGTTTTATTTGTGAAATTTCATCTCTAAATATTTTTAAAATAATAATAGAATTTTTCCAAAATTTACTGTGTTGATTTCCTATTTTTAAGGGCTGTTTTTCCATTTTTTGCTATTTTCTGCATTAAAAATTATATTTAAATTAAATTTTAAATATTTATTTTGTGAATAAAATTTTGTTTTATGTTATTATTTATGTTTAAAAATACTTTACAAGCTCATATGAATTTTCTACAAATTATTTCATTTAATTTCAAACTTTCTAGTCTAGTTCACTGTTTTAACTATTTTTCCTTAATTTTACTCTATATAATTAATAAATGGTATATATATTTTTATATTTTTTTTTAGTTTCGAAATTTTATCTGATAATATTGTTATTTCAGAATATATAAACTTTTATAAATAATTAAAGGTAAATTGAAAGGGTTTGTGACCTTTTATTTCTAATGGCTTTTGATTTTCCCACCTCTTCATTTTCCTAAACTCTTGCCATCAATTAGCCATAACTCTCCACATCTTCAGCCAACCACTTCATTCTTCATTCACGTACATCATTTCTCACCTAATTTCTGAAAAAAAATTCGGCCATCACTTGTTTGAGGAGTTGGTAAAATTCTATTTTTCTTTTATCTCCTTTTGTTCACTTATGCTGATTTTTCGTTTGATTTGCACTTGATCTTCTTTATCATAGGATCGGCCATGCCCCTCTCCAGCCCCTGCTGCCACCACCATCACCTGAGCACGCCACCAGCACCTCCTCCTCACTGACCATCCCCATCCGTACCACCCTAGGTGGTAGTTCCTTCACCAAGTTCACCAAACTCCAACATCTTGACCTAGCCGAGCACAAGCCTTCACATCCACCACTTCCACCACCCATGGCCGCCACCTACATGACCACCACCACCTCCAGCACCTCCAGCACCCTCTGCCACGTCACCACAGTGGACCCTACTCCTCTGGCCGTGACCACAGCAGCCTTGGCCGAGCTTTGTTTGCTTGAAACTTGTGATGTTGTTAGTAGTTACGCCTTGTTGTGTTGTTGTTCCATCTCCATAACTTTTGCCATCAACAAACTCATGTTAGGCCGACCTTAGCAACCAAGACCTGACCCAAAACCATTGCCTTAGACCTGTACTCAACCTCTGGCCGAGCCTATGGGATGTCGGAAGCAAGTGCAAAGCATTTCAGCTTTGTTTTATGAAGTTATTTCTAGCATAGTTTATCGTATTTTTGGTCTCAAACCTTATAATTGTTATATTGTTTGTTTGATTGGTATTCAAGGGAATTAATCCTTGGCTCCTCCATTCGTATCTGTGTCGTGCTTTTGTGCTTGTGTAGATCCCGTTTGTGCAATTCGTCGTTGTGTCATCAACTCAAAACAGTGAGTTATTCTCACCAGACAGTTTTATACTTATATGAATAGTAAATTGATCACTTGTGAATATGTAAACTGCATCACTATATTATTATTTGCTATGTCACTATTATATGATGTTCACCCATGCTTAAACACTTATTATGACATTTGTTACTGTTATATTATGCTGTTCTGTTATTTTATCTGTTTATCACACTGCAAGTTCCCTTTAGATTAGAATCACTATGGGTTGAAATGATACATACCCGAACGGACTTTAGAATAAGGGAAAATCATTATGGGCTGAAATGATAGGCCTGAATGATTTTCAAATTTATTTCATTTACTTGGGACTGCGGGTTTGAAATGATAAAACCCGGATTTTTTCTTTGTAAATTACGGGTTGAAATGATATATTACCCGTATCACTTTTCCTAGTGTAGAAAATTATATACAGACCCGTAGTTAATATATTTTTCTAAAATTTTAAAAATTATTTTAGAAATGTAAATATTAAAATATTTTGATTTAAACCTAATTTAAAATGATTTTTGGTAAAATATTATTGATTTTCTGAATAATTACAAGTGAAATAAATTAACGAAAAGGTTAGAAATTTTTGAATGTAAGCTATTTTGGGAAATTCGATTTAATTATAATTTGAAATTAAATAGAATATGAAAGCATGATAAATTTATGATAATTTGAATTTAAAGGAATTTAAAGTGATTTTATATCATATTAATGATTTTAATAAAGTTGAAATGTGAAATGAATGAATATTTAAGTTGAAATTTTAAATTGTAACTAAAATTGGAACTTTTGGAATTGACTTAAAAATGAATTTTTAATTAAGTAAATAAAAGTATAAACTAAGTTATATTTGAGAATTTTAACTTAAGTGTTAGGTTGAAATTTAAATGTAATGAATTTAAAATTGGACACTGCAATTTAATAAGTGAATTAGTGTTAAATATGAATTTTAAATGGAAATTTAACTTTATGAAATCATGAAATTAAAGAAAATTAAATGATGGTTATAAAAGTAAAATTATGTGATTTTATAAGTTAAAAGTGAATTATAGAAATATAATTGTTGGATTAAACTAAGTTTTTTCTTTGAAACTAATGTAACACTATTACAGCATTTTAAACGCTGTCTTGTGTTAAATTTAACTGTTTTGAATATAACTTTCTGTAGCAATTTCCAAATGCTGCGAAAGTTGAATTTTCACTGTTTTGATAAAATTAAGTGAATGAATGAACTTTGAAAGTTGAAAATTTTGGAAGTTTAATAATTTAATTATTAAATGTAATAACTTCACTTTTAAAGGATTTAAATGAAGTAATTTGTTGGAATTGAACTATTTTGAAATGTGAATTGAAATGGTATTTTTAAATTGAATAAAAATGAATATGTTTTTCAAATGAAATGATAAGTTGATATTTTGAAATGGATTTGAAACGATATTGGATTTTGAGAAATAAATACCATTTTTTGAAATTATAACTACGGGTTATAATAACGATTGGTTGTTAAAGAGACCGGGATCGGATATGGACATACTCTCTGTCGATACCGAAAACCACTTTAACAACTGTGTACGCGGTGGAGATTCCAGAATGAAGTAGGATGGTGACGACGTTCCTAAGGTACATTTCGTAGACCTAACTCCCGTGAGTTAGCATAAGGTGGCTAAAACAGGAGCGATCTCGGGCCAAAGGAGGTAGCACCTCTGGCTGAACACACTTCTTCGATACCATTCTATTACTGTTGTGATCGATTGGGTGCACCCCTTGATTTTTGGAGTGTTGTTCGGGGTGGGCGTATGTGGCTGCTGCGTTACCACCAGCCCGTGTGCGTAATTGGTATATCTACCCTGGCATTGCCTTGTGTGCCGTGTCACCTACCATACCGAGCCTTTACTACGAGTTTGTTTTTCTCCCGTAGCCCGTGTGGTATCCTCTGACAGTCACCCGGAGTGGAGATGGCATGATATTGGATGGACTACTGGGACTATTATGTGTGAAGGGTGATATGGGTAGCCCGGAACGCTATTTAAAAGTATGTTTATATTACTGTAGACATTAGTATAATAGCGAAATATTACTATATAGTAAATAGTTTAACGGATCCTTAGAGGATGGGCGGTCCCAGGCATCCTTTAAGTTACTTGTATCTTTATTACAGTTCACTTGAGTTGGTTTACATTATATAAGTATATATTGTCCTGACTCGAGTGTTTTGTGTTTTGCTTTACGCTCGGGTCAGCCTGAGTATTCACAGCTTTGGATTCTCTTCCTGGAGCTGGTCTTTCACTGGAGTTTCTACTTATCTACATATTTATCTACTTCTGTTTCAGCTGTCCTAGTTTATCTCATGTATTAGTGAACTTCTATGTATTTGGGATTTCTATTATGTTGTTTTCAGACTGTATTATGTATTTGGTTTGAGACTCTGTTATAGTAGCTTCATGAACTACTATGTTATTTTATATTCCGCTGCGAGTTATTCTGTTTGTTCTGTGTCTGTGATTCTGTATATTTGATTTCATTTGCTCCAAATTTATTTACAATCTATTATTTCGCATCATTCAAGTCTGACATGTGTGGATTATTGTCGATTTGAATGGTACGAAATTAGGGGTTGTTACATTAACTCAATTTGTTCTTTCCATTCTTGCATCCGATGGCTCCTATTCAGCCTATAACGTGGTTGTATCCTATTAAATCCCCAAATCCAACGGTCCGAGATTCACTTCTACACCTATAAATAGAACCCTATGCCTAACATCTTTTCTCATTTTAGGTTTTCTCCAATCGGGTTCACCTTTACAGGAAGGACCCTAAACGGAATAATTTTTCAAGGAGAAAACTGTTAGAAATTTAATTATTTTACAACTCCAAGTGGATCCGGGAAGACTAGAGTAAGAGCTTAGGACCGGAGGTGAGTGATTGTAATTATTTTAGATTTCTTTAAGTAATTTTAAAATAATAGAGTTTCTAATAGTTGTAGTTTTACTACGACTTTTGAAAAAACCTTTTTGGCCGTTTCATATACGGTTTTTAGAACTATTTTCAGTCTATTTCTTTCTAGATATTTTTTCAGTTAATTTTAGTTTATTCATGTTAATCATAGCTTTTCCATTTATTTACGGTATTTTTAGTTTAGTTACTGTTATTTATGCGTTATTTACATCTTATTTCTACACTTTGGATTTCCTTCTATTTTCAGTTTTATTTTATTTCTCCTTCTTTTTCTTCGCATATAGATTAGAATAGAATTAACGCGAAATTGGATTAAATTATAAGAAATCTAAAATAATGGAATATAAGATTTAAATTACAAAGACTGTAATATAAATGGAATTGGACTGAAATTATGCCTAATTATGGTATTAATTAGACTAAATTAAGAAGATTGGTCTAGTTATAACTTAGAATTATAACTAAAAAGAATAATAGAAAAAAGAGGCTTATTTTCACACTTAAACCTTGGGTTAAGTAATAAGCATGATTATAACGTAGATTATAATAAGAAATAAAACAGAATGAGGCTTATTTTAAGACTTATAATAAATTAATAAACACAAATAGTAGAGAAAATTGTAAAAGGCTTATTTAAATAATTTTATCTAAGTTAATAAGCAAAGATGAAAGTAGGACCTGTACCAAAATAGCATTCCACTATATTTTCTATGAACACGGTGTTTCACATATCCTGTAGTGAGACGAGAGGCACGCTTATGCTAGTAGTGGTAGTAATTGGTCAATAAGCAGATGTTCAAATAATAGGGGATTTGGACAAGGGTGCTATTAAATATTGTTTGGATGAAGAGCCAATACCGGCAGCATTCCCCTATATTTTCTATGAACACGGTGTTTCACATAATCTTGAAGTGAGACGAGGGGCACGCTTATGCTGACTCGAGGTAATAATACGACCCAATAGGTGGAGCAAAAGGTAGCATTGGCATGGTGGCAGTTACGCCTGCGACTTCCATTTCGGTGCTCAGTAATCGCTATGAGTTCCAAACGCTTAGTATGTGTGTCTTTCGTAGACACCATTAACTTCTGTGTAGGGCGATATGTATCGTCTTGTCCAAGTGGGTGGTTTGTGTATCTTTTGTAGTTACCATTAACTACTGTGTAGGGAATTATATAGCGTCTAATCCGTAGTCAGGTACTATGGAGTGGCAAACCGATCAAAGGTAGAATTAGGGTTACAGCCTAAGTACAGGATTAGGAATTCAGCCTAATCAAAGTAGCTATCGAGGACAAGTGCAAATAGTCAAAGTTAATCTATCTTATCAATTGAGTAATAGTTTAATCGTATTTATTTTCAGTTTATCTTTTTCCTATTTCCTTTTATATGCTAGAACTGTTGTAGAGTCTATTACTTTTATCTTGCTTAAATACTCTAGTAATTAGACTTTTAGTCTGACCCATTCTTTTATTTTACCCATTTTCCTCTCATAGGCAATCAAGGGAGAGGACAATAGATTGTTGAGACTTTGAGTTTTTATTTCATGAGACATATTAGGTTTTGAAACATGTATGTTGTATTTGGTATTTGACCTATTTGGCTTATGAAGCAATTATGAAGTTTTGTTTTAAAATGAGTTATTATTTTAGTTTTCGCTGTTTTTACCTATTTTTGTCTTGTGAATCTTGGTCTCTGTTAACTTCAGTTATACCTACAACGCACCACGCCTTTTAATGTGTACTTTTGGGTATATAAAGGGTGTGGGGTGTTTCATGTTGAAAGAAAAAGTTCCATTTCATGCTCGCCGTTATCCTCGGTATGTTCCAACTAATGGAAGAAAATTAGAAAAATGGTCAAAGGAAGACCTTCAAGAGGAAATTGATGATACGGGTGAACACTATGTCATAGATTGCATACTGCAATACCAAGAAGTGATGCAGGAAGTGCCAAAAAATGTTGTTGTAGGCTAAAAAAGGGCAAAGGCGACACTTTCTCGGTGATGCGTTTTGCCGCATTGCCCTAGAGTCAAAGAAAACATCTTTGCGGCCCAAGGTCAACATCGGTTCTGTTGTTGCCATAGGTACCAAATTTACTAAAAAGGGCCCCACAATCTGGGCTCCAACTTGTGGGTCTACATTGTGAGGCCCACTAATTCTATGGCCCACCTTTACGGAACCCTGTTGTGGGGCTCATATTCATTAATCTTTGGTAACACTTTTACCATCCAATGGCAACACTTTGCCAGTTTATTACCACTTTTAACATCGCATACTGCAACATTATATCATATCTGTGGCAACGCCTTTTGCAATTTAAATTGAAAATGTACTACAACATTATATCATATCTATGGTAACATTATACTGCAACATTATATCATATCTAATGGCAACATTACACTGCAACAAAGAACTTTTCATTTCAGAATAACCAGCAACACAAGTTTTACTTAGTCAAGTACAAAATAACAAACATACTTAAAAACATAGCCAGTGTATTTATAGTTACAGCCAGTACATACTAAATTCTACTTATTAACAGTACATTCATATTTGCAACACATAATGGCTATAGGCGGCATGTGTTTGTGCAACACATAGTACCATAACCGTATGCAGGAGAAGTACATACTTAACAATGTCAACTGCATCTTCTACAATGTATCTCTTCCGTTTTGAGTATGCTCCCTTCCACAAATCTGGGTAGGATGGCACCTCTAAAGGAAAGGATTGTTCATCCAATATATGCAAATGAAGGACATTCTACTGAGCGAAAGTTCATGTCAGAAACACAAGCGCAGGAAAAAAAATAAATGGAATATAATAACAAATTATTTTTTTTGGTGGATAAAAAAGTGAATTAAATATGATATATAAGAGTAAACTGTGAATTGTGTGGGTTAGAACTTAGAAGGGAGAAGACATGTTACATTAATTTATTATGGATTTTGTAGACCAATCCATTGTTTAAACTAAAAATCATGTACTCGAGCGATCGAAGGAGATTTTGTTCAAACGAGATTCAAACGAAATTGAATGTGTCGAATTGCCGAGCGTCAAAAAGAAATCTCAACCGAGATGGACGAGATTTAAAACATTCCCAACCAATGTAAATATAAAATAATTTGAAATCAAACAAGAGATTGGTTTCACATGGGTTTTTATGAAAGAAATTTAACATTACTTGTATATTCCAAAACCTTTGAATCCATCTTATTCAAGTGTCATTACGCTACCCTTTATTTGGAGCATTACTATGAATACAAATCACAAATACAGTTACACACACCCAGCACCCAACATCACGAACATAAAGTCAAACACATTTAAGGGACTCACTGAATTCTCGCTTATGAGCAGTCCACCTGTAAGGAATTCATGGACCTCAGAGGTAAAAAGGTGTAATAGCCCAAATGAGCCGTGCTCATTGGATATTTTTAAAAGCAACTTTAGAAGATAGTTTATCTTCATTAATTAGCTTCTGCTATAATCTTTTTATTTATAATTCGGTTTTCGTTGATTGATTATTGTTAGACTGAGAAATTACACTAAAAAATTAATCATATATAATTCTCTGGACTTGATAGTAAATGCTACTAGTTTATGGAAAAACACTTGTGAACATTTAACAATCAAAATTTCCACAGAAAATCACCGTTAACATCATTTTCTTCATAGCAGCCTTACTTTCCCAGTGGAAGGGGTTGTTGGAAAAACGAACAACATGAACAGAAAAAAGGGCTGATCATGCTGTCAAAAAATCTCTCCACAACTCATCGTCCAAATTATTTCCTCGTTCAGATCTAAACTCCATCATATCATTCCTCGTTCAGATCTAAACTCCATCGTATCATTTTCATGACCTCCGTCCATGTTCTTTTGGTTTTTACTCTTTTTAATTCCTTTTTATTCCATAAAAATAATAAACAAGTTGAGAGTACACAATATAGTTTCAAAGTTAAACAACTTTTATTGATTCAAAATATTTGGCATTTGTTGTAATAAACATAATATGGTGATAACTGTTCCATGGATGGTACATGAACTAAATTAAATTAGCGGATTTGATGGAGAAAAGAGTCAGGAATATACCAGTCAATATACCATAAATCAATTCACTCGTCTACTTCTCTCAATATGATACAATATTATGTGAAGGCTTCAGACACACCATTAATAGATCTACTTTAACATATATAAAATTAGCATATCTAGTAAAGGTCAACAAAAGTTTGTTGTACGAAATAAAATTTTGAGATGACTATTGATAGTTCATAAAAAGTATTAAACAAACATCTCACAATATATGTACAAAAAGCATTAGCCACCACAAAAGTATAAGATTATGGATAGGACAGGATTAACTTGATAAGCACATAGGTCAGTGTTAGATTATATTTATGTTTGACATGAACCAGCTATTTTGTCCTATTTTCTTACCATAACCAAGAAAGGGAAGGTCTGTGGTGTTACCTGATAGTGGATGCATAAAATAATATCTCACCTTGGTTAGTAGCAGGTGATTTCAATTGCACTCTCAACAATGATCTCAGGTAGCATCTCCCTTACTGCAGATTCTGACTTCCAAGCTTGCATCAACTCATGTGGGCTATAAGAGCTCAATTCTATTGGCAATCCTTTTACCTGGCATGAAGGACTTAACCTTTCCCAGTATAGTAAACTCGATAGAATGTTTGGTAACATCGATTTTTACTTAAAGTTCTCTCAAATTTATGCTACTATTTTAAATCAATCTACCAGCGATCACTCTCTTTTATTTATTAAACTACTTAATGATTCTGTTCTCAGTTTAAACAAACCTTTCAGGTTCAGTAACGCTTGGATCACTCAATCAGGTTAGATAGAGTTAATTCATCGATGTATAAACTTCAAAACTAATGACAACCCAGTTTATAGTTTTCTGATGAAGTTAAATCATATTAAATATAATTTAAAACAATGGAACATAAATCTGTCAACATTAGAAAAAAAACGTGACAGTTCCAGGGACTATAACGACTCAATATACTTGCAGCTGATCAATAATCCTATTGACAAAGAACTTATCCATGAATTAAAAAATAATTCTCAACAACAGCAAAATTTACTTTAAACAGAAGCTATGAAATTCAACAGAAAGTAAAACTCAATTGGCTGGCATAAGGAGACCAACCGACAAAATTTTCCATGCTATGATGACTAATAGGAGAAACAAGTTGCATATTCACAGGTTAATTGATGATAGTGGAAAACTAGTTTCTAAACTAATTAAGCTCAAAGAGGAGGCAATTAGATATTTTACAGAGCTATTTAACTCACACAACTAATTTCCCTCCCATTTTGACATGTTAACATGCAAGAAAATTCAAAATCATTCAATCCCTTGACATAGAGGAACTGAGGAGAGCTACATTTCAAATTAAATACGACAACAGCCTGGAACAAAAGTCAATCTGGATTGATTATCCTATAGGCAGCTCAAAAATAGAGAACTAAATGCCAATAAAATTGAAATCTTCTTTTTATCCAAAACTCAGAATACTGGCAAACAACTTGTTCATGGGCAAATAAGCAATAAAAGAAACGTGTTTCACTTCTTATCGGTGAGAAATTTTTTGAATATTTGAAATGTAAGTGTCCATTAGCAATATAACTTACAACACTGTTTACCTCTATAACTGACATGGATTGCATGGCCTGACAAAATTGTTCCTTGTTTTAACTTGAAAGTATAAGCAATTTTTTTCAAATGCAACTATTAATTAGTTCGCATTTTGTCAAATAGAATATGTGCATTGCAAATTAATATAGCTATTTTGTTTTCATTGGCCTCATATCAATCACAAAGTGTCGCTGATTTCTACGCGGACTATATTAATTTTAAGAACTTCAATAAACAAAATTCAAACATATTTTCTTCTATTTTACAGCACCAAAAAGCCAACTTATATTTCTAAAGTACTGTCATTTTTTTCATTGTTATTACATTATATGAATATCAGTAAGAGCATCATAATCAGCTTCGGTTTAAAAAAGGATTTGGAAGAACAGTTTTAGTAAGTAATTTATGTATAACCTAACCTTTCTCGTTTGTTTAATTTCTTTTTTTTAATGCAAGCTGGATTAGCTTATGGTTTGATTGGTAAAATAATATGTCATTACTAACATATTTAGTAAATTCCTGGTTTACTTCAGTAGTAGTTAGCATGGATAGGAATTTCACAGACACCTTAGATAGTAGGACTCAAATATATTATTTCTTCCAACTTCATTTTGAAATGCCAACCGTAAAGGTTTGTTCTAAAGATTCACACTAACCTAATTACCAATAGTTTAAGGATTTAATCACATGAATTCAAGCTCAATCATCAAATTGAACAAACAAATAAAGTTTATCGATACTTAAAGACAGACAAACAATACGAAGTATAATTCAAGCTCACTCATCAAGTTTGCTTGATGCGGGTCTGGAGGTTGCAGAAGGAGGCCACGCAGCCATGGACCGGGTCGTAGATTCGTGCCTCGGCCTCATAGGCGAGGGAGTTGATGGAATCCTCGCGTTGGGAAGCAGGGAGATCGTGGAGGATCTTGTAGATGTTGCAGGCACCGAAACATAGTGGACGTTGGCAAAGTTGGTGGATTGGTCTGGTCCAACAGGAAGTAAAGGGAGAATTAAAACCTTCTATGCAAATTCAGTGAAGGTAAGTGGAGATCTAGGGTTAGGTTATGGAAGGGAAAAGGATTTTCAGAATTTGGGAAAGTTAAATGTGTGGCAAGTGTGATCAAGTATTTGAGAAAGTGGGAAAATGAAAAAAAAAAACCAGAGGGAAAACTGCACCAACTTAATTTTTGATGGATGATATATTAATATTTTGTTAAGTGTTTGAGTGAAACCCTTTAATATTTTGTTAACTTTTGCCGCTTTGTTTTTGCTTCCCACGTTAAAAATTATTTCAGCCCGCTTTTTTTTCCAGCCCGTACTCATTTTTTATAATATTTTTATAAGTCTATAGCTACTGCAACATAGTGTTGATATCTATGCTAAAATCCTGAAGCTAATGTTGTGATAGACAAAAATCAGCATAGCTATCGTTACATTGTAGCTAGCAACATCTTGTATTTTCGTTGCAGTAGGCCATCTATGGCGTAGTGGAAGATGAAGAGCCCATAGATAGTAAGAGTGAATATGATAACGAAAAAGAATCAGTCCCTAAAATTAGGAGGGCATTCAAAAATGATGATGAAGAAAAAAGTTTGAAGAAATTGAATATTTCAATGGTGAGGTAATTGACCACTGGACGTATAGTTTGTTCATCGGTGTATTCGAAGGTAATATCCATAGGAATAATTGGGGTATCAAAAAATTTAAGATATTTCACATCTGGAACATAAGTCTCAACGAGAAGAAGCCAACTTTTGTTTCTTGGTCTGCCAAATTTCAAAGTGTTGAAAATAAAATTGAGCTCGAAATAGGGAATAATGAAAAAACTGAAAATGAGATAAGTCAGACCAAAATGGTTCCTTTTAACATAGACGCTCAAGCTTGTGATGTACACTTGTTTGCAATAGTGGATAATTGCAAGATAAAATATTCGTTGCTAAGTAATGCTATTAGAGTCAAATTTGAAATAAGAGCATACGATGAGGATGGTAGTCCAACACTCGATGTGAATGGACATATATGTGTAGATTTTCATTTTCGTGGGAAGTACGAGAAATATATTTTCGACAGTGACATCAAATATGAGAGACAAGAGCGGATGGCTGAAAATGCCCTTATGTTATCTCCTTCTTTCGTAATTATCCCTCATGATCTTGGTTGCGTTTATCTTGGTATGTCAATAAAAGATAATGATGGAAAATTTAAGGTTGAAGGGAATAAAACCGTATGGCGTCGTACCGTAGCTGTTGATAAGCGACATTACATTCCATGCGAAAAAGGCTGCATCATTCTTACAACGATTTGGTCTTGCCTCTGTGTTGACTCGAAGCATGGTATTACTATCTACAGATAAGATATCAATATTTTTTTCTTCTTTTTTCCCTTATTTTTTGGGCAATAGCAGCGACCTTTATTTGGAAAAGGGATTGCATGAACGTTTGTTTGTTTTCCTCTCCAGGAATATGTACATATCCTGGTACATCAATGGGCAATTTTCAGGCAGAACAAAATGACATTAGTGTCGTCAAAGATACAAAAGATGAATCTGTTTATTATACATATTGTCTAATAACAACTTGCAATGACGATGGTATTGAAGGTGGGTTATGGGAGCAGAGATGAGAAAACTCAGACAAATCTGCAGTAGAACAGAGGTAGCAACCGCCGGGGATGAAGATAGCAAATAAACAAGTAAGTTTGGAAAGTGTCTACATATGTTCTTCCTTTTTTAGGCAGGTGAACACAACTCTTTAAGATGAAAATTTAGTCTTAGTTAATTTTTAGTTCTTCCTATTATGTATGCATGCATCAGAACCCACA
The DNA here is from genome assembly GCA_030765085.1 of Allium cepa. Lineage (NCBI taxonomy): Eukaryota > Viridiplantae > Streptophyta > Magnoliopsida > Asparagales > Amaryllidaceae > Allium > Allium cepa. Next base: position 907,906,893 of record CM060940.1, read on the forward strand.
TCGCAAACGATTATATCATGATAATTGAGTTAGCTTCATGGTACGTACGTTTATCATGCAATAAAATAAGACCACACTCCCAACCATAAAAAGTTAGCATTTTCTATAGCTAAAACTTTTTGTTTTAGTTCAGTCGACTGATTAATCGTATTCTGTCGACTAAATATAATTTAGCTGCCATATTTTTTAATTTTTTTGAAGAGACACTCCTCTTCCTAAAAAGGAGTCTCTTCTAAAAGAGTAGTAACCATTACTTTTCGTGAGAACTCTTTACCAAGTGTTGTAACTCTTCATTCATTATAAATATACATTCCATTCAAGATCAAAGAACAAACTTTTCTATTCTCTACTCTCTTGAATGTTCAGAACTTCTTATTGTTTAGAGTTTGTGAAATCATGCTTATAATTCTTCAATTCTAAAGCAATCTATGCCTTCCTTATCTTCACGGACACACAAATATACATATCACACTTGAGGAAAAATTATAAAAAGGGTGTACTTCATTTGACAAATATGTGTTGTATCAAGAACACACAAAGTCAAGAAAGCAATTTATTTGTATCAAAGTCATATTCCATTGCTTAGGCGGGAAAAATCCTGTTCAGTTGCTCAGGTGGTCAAATTTGGTTCTGTTGCTTAGGCGATATAAACCTATTCCTCTGTGTTAAGTAAGGGTTGCTAGTTTAATTTCAAAAGGAGTATGGGACTGCATGTAGAACGAGAGTTCAAACCAATATAAAAATCTCTGGTGTCATTTTATTTTACTACTTTATTTACTTACTATATAATGCACATGTAATTTAGATAATATTCATATTACACAATCCTACGGTCACTTTCACGATTATATTCTAATTTTCCCCTCGATATAGTAGAACTAAGTTTTAAGCGTGCCATGATGGGATAGCTTAATGTATATTAAAAAATATTGCCAGCTGAAACAGTGCATTTTATCGGAATGCGCTAAAGTAGAACTAAAACAAAGAAAGAACCTGTTCATATATATCACTTCTGTTTTCTGACCAAGATTTTGATTTCTAAATATTTTATAATATTTTATACCTTCGAGGCAAATATGCATCTAATTTTAGTTCTAAATCAAGAGAAATGACAAAACTCAGGAAAGTGAAAGCTAAGTACAAATAATTGAATACCTGCAAGTATGGTAAAATTCTAGATATGCACGTTCATATATCCAATGCAACACTACATAGTAATTTAATTAATGTGTTATTTCTTAATCTTTTGATATTGACAGCCTTAAAACTAATGTTGAGTATTTATGATTCGAAATCAAATTCTCTATAATTCACCTCTTTTAACTTCATCAAACCTTGAAGATCTTAGACATTATGTAATTTAATCTAATATATAAGGTAAATCATGTCTATTTATTAAAGTAAATGAAGTACGATGCGAAAGGCTTGAAATTTTTTAACACATACATGTGCATGACTATTTATTAATTTTTTTGTAACACTCTTTAATCAAATAATCATTCTCGGATTACTATGCATTCTCTTGCAGGGAAGCTGCTTAGAACTTCCAATATGTCCTCAATCACACAATCATGCAAAACGATGGGTCAACTTTGCAGGGAAGCTATTTAGAACTTAAGAATAATAGGTCATCGGTAAAGGTTAAAGGATGATGATGCCGGAATGGAAGAAATCTTAAGTGAAACCTTACAACTAACACCACAATCAGTTGAACATGTAGCATATAGTAAAGGAAAAATTGAACATAGTTCTCTAGCAAAGAAATATCGAATTCAGTTAATCATAATATGCTACTTTGCAGGCAGAGGAGAAATATATGTTTGAGAAATGCTTTACTATTACAGTCTAACACAAAGAAATATTACATTATATCGTAATAGGACATAATTATTATATGAGTTTGAATGCTGTAAATTATTTTGATCATCTCATATAAATGCAGTTATAAATTCTGAAGTGGCATTAGTTTTGTTTTCATTTACTGGCACTTATCACTTTCTACCATATGCAGCTGTATTTATGACACTCCATTACTGAAACATCTTTAATTTGCCTTCTAGATTTTCATATAATCAATGCATACGCTTTTACCTTTTCGTTTGTTATTTAGATATCTTAATTCTTTGATGTATCTTATTTAACAAACTGGCATCTTAATTTTTTCTAAAAAGCGCAATTCAGGTTTTCAAAAATGCTTATAGGGAAAGAATTTCTTTCATTACTTTTGTAATACCATAAATTATGAATCTAAGAACACGTTATATATGCGATGTGTTTGTTGATGTAAAAAGGATAATATTTATATATGTTAATTATCTGTCAATTTACAATCATTATTAAAGTAAATTTGGTTCTTTCATTTCACTTCGGTATAATTTAAAATTGGATAAAGGTAAAATAAAGTCGAGATATTTTTTTTACGAAGTGGAGTACTAATTAAGAATGTGGGTGAAAAATAGTTGTCCTTTACTAGCATTTAGTATTAACATATGAGATTCAAGCTCAAGGTATGGATACTACCTAATCTTAGATAAATGAATCAATTTTCATTAGTATCAGTGTTGTTTATTCACTTCACATATGGTGGCATGTTGTTCTTAAATTACAGGAATACAATTAACCTCGCTCCTTATTTAACGAAAATAAACGCATTCACGGAACCATCTTAGAAGATTTAGTTAAAGGCTACAAAACTTTCTAGTGGTAGTTAACTTGCATTGTAATAAAAAAATTAGAGTTATATGGGTAAGAAAGCATGCGACCATAGGGCCTATTTTTTCTTTTCTTTTTCATGGTTTCTTAATAGTTTTTCATATCATGTAATATACTATAAACATATAAAATAGCATGACGCTTGATCAATCTATATGTAAATCAATAATAAATAAAGTTAGACGAGTTGATGCTTCTCAATCCATTGTGGTATTTGTATTCCTTAAAACAATAATATCTCAATAACATTTATACAAGTGCATATCAAATGTAAATAGATTATTCGTGAAACTATGTTGAACTTAGATTACATATAGTTGATTTTTATATCTTAAATATATGCATTGTTTGTGTAGTAATTTTATTATTACTATTATTTGTTACAATATATGTAAATTATGGAATGAATATGCTTTTATGTTGTTTTGTTTAGTCCCACATCGTGGAATTGGTTAAGTCCTTTACTCTGAAGTCTTTACATAAATGAGGCTATGTAATGTAAATACATATCAATTCTCAGAAATGAATAATATATCTTTGGTCTCTCTCCAATGGCTTCTACTTTCTTCATTTTATAACACGTTATCAGCACAATCTCTAAACAAAAGAAAAATTCAGATCTGATTATAAATTTTCAAAGCGGTAAGCCATTTCTGATCTGATTACTCAAATCTTTCTAATCTCGTTCCATTAATTTTATTTCTTTTAGATCTCATTTTATTATTGATCTAATTATTCAGATCTTAATCTATTTGCATATTTTATTTTATTTTATTTTTGTCTATGTATTTTAGATCTCGTTTTGTTGTAGATCTAATTTTTCATATTTCATTATATATATATATATATATATATAAAATCTCATAGATTTTTCTCTATTAATCTTATCATTTTAGATCTCATTCCATTATTTGGTTAAAAAAAAGGTTTTCATTTTGAAATTTTTTTGTTTGGACTTTAGTTTGAATGAGAACCACAGAAATAATTTTGGCATATGATTTATATTTTCAGAAGAAATATTTCATTGTTTATTAGAGAAACAAATATAAGGATAATACGTATCTAAAAGATCGTATTAAGTTTATATAAAAGAATAGGAACCTGAAGTTCATATGTGCGAAGGTGAAAAATTAAAGTTTTCATACGCTGAAATAAAGCCTTGAAAAAAATAATAAACGAGCAATTCCAGAGGAAGATATTAATATGTCCAAAAGACATAACATAAAAACAATACATTGGAATAACATTACAAATATGGTAAAAACTATTTCCTCGAAGAGAAATAGTATTATGATTCTCATGTTCGAATACAATTATGAATAGTCCTCTTGTTTCATTGTGTTTATTTAATATTGGAGACCTAAAGTTCTCAAATAAAAATTATACATATACGTTTGCATTCAAAAAAAAGGATTATATATCAAAACTCAAATATATAAATTTGAGATGTGAAACTTTGAATTATTAGAAAAGCTAATTCAGATTATGGTAAATTTCAATTGCAATCAAACCTGAAGTCTGATAATGAAAATAAAGTTGTACCATTTAGGATCTAAAGTACTAAACAAAGACTTTATTTAAAGTAAAATTGGAACCTGAAGTTCTAAAAATATTTGCCAATGATATTAACTACTAAACCAAATAAATGTATAGAAACTTGTTCACTCCAGAAGTAGTGATAATAATATATTAAAAAAAAAGTCTCCAGAAGAGATTTGTTGATATATTTGGTGCTTTTACTAAACCAAATAAATACGTAGAAACATATCTACTCTCCTACTCTCTTTCTTTTTTATTAAAAATAAGGTATTCTAATAGAAAATTTATTACTTAATTTTTTTTCCTTCTTCCATGTATCCAACCGCCTTTCAAAAGGTAAAATATAATAGATCTGAAATAATCTTAAATCCCTAAATTTCTGAGATAACTTGTGTTGATTTGAAGATTTACATGTTTGTTTTGATATATTTGGTAAAGAATTATGAAGTTAGTTTTCTTATGAAAATAATAATAATTTGGATCTGAGATGTATAGTTGTTTATGACTATGAATGATACACATAGATTTGAGATGATGTTTATTTAGAAATTCAGATTATTGGGAAATAAAATTTCAATTTAAGACATTCATTTTAATTTTATTATTGAGTAATATTGAACCTAGATTTGAGATGAAATTGTGTTACTTTAAGTACTGTTTGTTCAATTGGTTCATATATATTTATAATGAAATTATTTTGTTGTGACAGTAGTTATATCCTAGACCACGTAAAGGTTAGTTGTAGTTATTTTTATCATAAATGAATTAATTACAAGTGTTATGGTAATAAATTAAATTACTTATTATCATAAATACATTAAATGCATTGATTATTGTAAATTAAATGACGTTGTATGTTTGTGTTTGGAATAAGAATTGACGTATGATTTACTATTTGATGTATTTATTTTGATAGGTAATATTTTTTTTGTAACGGAAGAAATAGGTTTAATAATAACTTAAAGTTGTGCAAAGAAATTATTTTAATAGAAGTTGTATAACTCAAAGTACAAGACCTGAAGTCTAGAACTATGAAAAGATTTCCTGATAAACTTTAAAAGCTCGAATTCTTGTCAGTATCTTTTTTAATTTGTCAAAATGTACAAGTCTTGAATTAAGAATAGACTTTTATTCTATAACAATGTGGTACAAAAAAGAAGAAGTTTACACAGAATTTGAGAACCTGAAGTTCATAACAAATTAATGAACTTGAAGTTCGTGAATTAGAAGCCCGAAGCTCTATTGAAATTATGTAAAATGATAAGGTTGTACTTCCTGAAGAAGTTAAAGAAAATTAATAAATAATCATATGAGAAAATGATGCAGCATTCAAGAGATTACAAAAATCTCTAAATGAATTATACCTTACCTTATATCTTTACATTTACATTATATTAACCAAATATCCTGAAGATATTATGTTATATGATATTTCAAACATCATTGGATGTGTGTGTGTGTGTATTAATCTATTGAAAAGATGTTTTAGAGATTTATTTATATTTGTATTGCAAAATCTAACTTCCTTGAAGAGATGTTATAAGAATTTTATTTTTGTTACATTGCAATTCCTTAAAAGGAAACACTATATTCCTTGAAGGAATAACCATATAATTTTTTTTGAAGCAATAACAATAATTTTTCAAAAAAAAGGGATATTGTATGCCAATATTACACTCCAGAAGTAGTGGTTTTATCTCATACATCTTACTTTCATTTGGTGAATCTAATTTTGTTACTGTATTTAAAGTTTGATATGCCATTTCAAAGACAGTTGCAACAAAAATCTCCAGCAGAGATATTTTATGCCACCGTAAAAGTAGTAATTATGTAATTTATATAAAAGAAATATTGTATATTGATATGGCATTCCAATAATGCATATATATAAAGAAGAGATAAGTTCACTACAGAAGTGATGATACTAAAATATCCCTAAAAGAGATTTATAAATTTGAAAATGATAACATATCTCTAGAAAAGATTTGTTTATATATTTGATAATTTTATTAAACTGAATAAATGCATTGAAATTTGATATTTGGGATATAATTAAGGAATAAAACTTAACAACTTTAAGTTGTGTGTATATTTTGTTCGAACCAGAAGTTCGATATGGTTCCAACCATTTGTTTTGGACATTATCATGCGGTTTTGACGGATTCACATTGACATTGATCTATAAATAGAAATCAATAGTTTGAATCCTAGCAATATTTTGTTTTAAAAATCACTAATTCAAAAGAGAAAGAATATGCAAAATTAGAATATATATGCAATACGTGGACGTACGTATATATCCATATATGTAAATATTTAGCTAACAACCTGAAGTTTGTTATGAGCTCATCATATAGATTATGTATGGATATTATTTAGTGATTTAAAATCCAATCAACAGAAATGTTGAGTGACCTGAAGTCGTGTATGTATTCAAATGATCTATATAATTAGTAAATTCCTCCAGTTCTATGGATCAATGAATGAGAACAAACTCTAATAAGCAATATCAATTGAATGCATCTTATTAACTAATAAAAGGATCATCCTCCTATAACTGATATACATATAATGTATTTGCTAGTAGCAATGTGATAATGGATCAAAATGAGAATCCAAAGAGGATTATAATTTAATGTGACAATTGTCATCATTAAGGGGGAGGATAAAGGAATACGAGTTCATTTTGATCATCAGTGTTAAATATTTATTAAAATATACAATGATGCAAAATATTATCAATATTATCCTTAGTAGACTTTCTCCAATATAGATTTGAATCCCTGAAGGATCAAAATTTGTAAACCACATCTGAAATATAGTTTAAAAGTTAGTTCAAAATATTTTTGGAGTAAGTAATAAAGATGCCAAATAAAGGAGGTGAGTGTTCTTGAACAAACACTTAAGGGTGCTCTGAAAGAGATCCATGACATGATTGTCAAATAATCCTAGAAGTGGGTTAGGTACTTAAAACATGATAATTAAAGAGATCTCAATAAATCATGTATAGAACTGACAATCAATAATCATCGATGATAAATTTGTAAATAATAAAGCGCTTATGTTTATAAATAGATTAAAAATCTTGAATTAAGGGAAAACATGACTGACCATCATGAATCCTTTACTAATAGAAAAATATGGACATGTAGTCTGCAAAGTAGCGAAAGTGCTTGAAACACTTAATATACCCCGAAGGTATAAATATGGTAAAAATCATATTAATGATGAAGTATACAAATTCCTGAAGAATATAAACAACTTTTGTGGTTATAAAGAATGAAAAAACAAGGAGCGTATGTTACAACTTCTTCTAAGTATTGTTGTAATGAAAATCTTGATATACTTCAAGGTGAGTAGATTACTTCCTGCTTTCTAGTAATGTTGTAATGAAATTCTTAATATTCATCAAAGATGTATAGTAGCTATACGTAAAACTAATTTGAAGCACAAAAATGAAAGCTCATGAAGTGTTTTACATAAAAGTAGCATACAAAATGCATAAAATGCAAACCATATTTGGAAGAAACAATCTTAGAAAATTTGATTTTATCGAAGGAAACTATTAATAAATTATATTATTAATGATACATATTTATGGATCCAGAAGTATCTATAACCAATTTGAGTTATCGAAAGACGAATATGAATTCAGAGGAAAATTTTAATTCAGGGGGAGCATTCATAAGTATTTTATAATGCACTCATTTTCCTTAACTAATATTTTTCCCACTGGGTTTCTATTAGTAAGGTTTTAATGAGGCATTATCTTGATCCAGAAGTATCAACTCCCCAGTAACTTTTGAAATAAGTTATAATGTACTCTTTTCCTTATTTAAGATTTTTCCCACTGGGTTTTTCTTACTAAGGTTTTAACGAGGCATTGTCTTGATCCGGAAGAATCAAACACTGTTCAAGAAATAACATCTCAAATATGTTATTTAAGTTAAATTGTATTTTTATCCTTGACTAAGGTTTTTCCCATCGGATTTCCCTTTGTAAGGTTTTTAATGAAGCATTATATTGATCCTGAAGTATCAAACTCCATTTGATTCTGTAAATTATTGAAATATCTCATACCATATTGTACTCTTTTTCCTTAACTAAGATTTTTCCCATGGGGTTTTTCTTAGTAAGGTTTTAACGAGGCATTAGTTTGATCCAGAAGTATCAAACTTCATTTGAAGAAATGAGAAAATAAGATATGTCATTGTACTTTTTCCTTCACTGAGAACTAGTAAGGGTTTAATGAGGCATTATTTTGATCCCGAAGTATCAAACTCTTAGTAAGGGTTTAATGAGGCATTATTTTAATCCCGAAGTATCAAACCCATAAAAGGAATATCATTTTTAGTATGATATCTATAATTTCACAAGCTGCACTCTTTTCCTCTTTCAAGGTTTTTCCCATTGGGTTTTCCTTACAGAGATTTCTAATGAGGCAACGGACAATATCTATATCAACTGAATGGATAAATGCAAGCAAGATAATAATGAGGGGGAGCAATCATCATACAAGTTTCGAAACGGAAAATTTCAAGTTATCAGAGCATTCATGATTTTAAAGACGCATATTCAAGGGGGAGTGTTACAATATATGTAAACTATGGAATGAATATGTTTTTATGTTGTTTTGTTTAGTCCCACATCATGGAATTGGTTAAGTCCTTTGCCCTGAAGCCTTTATATAAAGGAGGCTATGTAATGTAAATACATATCAATTCTCAGAAATGAATAATATATCTTTTGTCTCTCTCTCCAATGGCTTCTACTTTCTTCATTTTATAACATTATTATAATTATTACATCCTATTGTCACCTGTTTATCTCAATATCTACTTCATATATAATATGAATATCCTAAAACAATATATAAATTTATTCTTATTTCTTATCTATAATAATATCAAATTTCAAATCAATACAATAAGCAGAATCATGATTTATATAGAAAGTAAATTTGCACCCATTCTATCGGCACGGGCTTCGTACTTGTGTGTATGTGTCAATATATATGTGAGCGCGTTTGTGTATAATGTAATAATGGTACATACATATTTATAAATTAGTAATATATTTCATTAATGCGTGATATAAAAAAATTTAGTTGAATGATAGCAGAACAGAAAAAGTATCTCCGTCTTAATTTTCCTAACATTTTTTTCTCCTTAACAATCAACATCTTATTATGGTTTAATAAACTAATATTCATTCATCTAATCATCAAATCCTCGAAGAAAAATAAAATCAGTAAATGTGAATATCATGCCTCAATTAACAAAATAAAATAATAATTTAATTCACAAATAGAAGTGTAAAAATCATAATACAAATATAAAAGCAACAAACAAAATAGTTTTCCAAACAATGCATTTTACTTGAGAAGAAATTCCTTATCCTCCTTGATTCACTTATATTATGGTTTTTTCTCTTCAATTCTCTATATTATTTTATGACACCTTTTCACGTATTACAAAAAACAGTCAATTTATATCTTCGTTTGACCATCTTTTGGCAATTGCAATACAAAATTTTCCAATCGAATGAACTAAGTAATATTTTCATTATGCACATGTACTCATCTCTTTCAATGTTATCTGATTTTCATCATTTAAATTTATCCATTTATGATGGCATAGCGCTCCACTTGGGAGTTTTCTCTCTTTAATGATTTTGACTAATTTTGAATGGCTCTTTATGCTAGATGTTGTCGTATTGTACTTGTAAATTTACTCCATGTCTCATATTTTGTTATAAAAACACTACAAGGAATACAGTTATTTCCGGCGGCTCCGAGCCATCGACGGCCATCAAGAGGCGTCGAAAATGTCGTTTGTATAGAGAACACGACTTTTTTGTTTTTTCGATGGAAACGACGACGTTTTTTCGACGGCTTCCAAAGACTATTCCGACGGCAACCTCGGTGGCCTTTTCGACGGTTAAGACGTCTACGTAGTGTGAAAAATCATCGAAAAGCCATTTAGAGCCATCGAAAGCCGTCGCTGATTTTTTGTCAATAAGCCATCGGAACAGTCGGCAACCATCATAGATCTGGTTGATTTATTTTACAGTATAGCAGTCATTTGAATTCCAAACAGCACATCATTATCAATATATATCACAACACATCAAAATTAGTATATATCATATGTTCAAGCTAAAATCAATATCAATAACAATATAAAACTCAAACATTACCATCTCAATCTCAAACTCAAACACTGCCATCAATACAAAAATAACCGTCCATCGTCAATCTTATACACTCAACAACAATATGTACATCCAACATCTATGTACAACATATACAACGTCTGAAATGCCAATCTAACACATCAGTCCAACAAATCAACATCACAAACCAACATCAAACATCACATCAAAAACCACGTGTCCACAAATCAACCTCACCATCTCTCATTGTACATGTACACAAGTTTCAATAACAAACACTATAAAACGTACCTCATGACTCATCGTCGGCTTCGGAACCCACCCGACGAAGGGAATGCTCCATGCTGCTCCATTTACTCGGCCAAACGCCGATTCAGTTGCGCCATTTGCACTGCTCGGAGGCAGCCCTGCTCCTGCAGTTGTGCAATCTGCTGTCAAATCTCATTATTCTCATCTTTGTCTTGAGCCTTTTGATAAGCCTTTTGATAAGCCTTTTGTGAGGTCCGAGCTTATAAAACAAGTCGAAATATGTTTAAATTATTTACTTAACTTTTATAAAAATTAAGTAATTTTAAGAACTTAGTTATTTTTTATAAATTACCGCTTGATTGTCGTAGCCACAGCGCCTATTTCATTGTGTCGGGTCCAAAATAGAGTCAAAGATAGTGTCCTCCTCGTCGGTGGTCAATTGCTTCCATCCAGATTGCTCGGGGATCTGCACATGTGCTTGTATAAATCATTCCTGTAGCACAAAATTACAATTAAATATTACTTGACATTATTAAAATATTTTATAACTAATTAATTAAGATGATCATTATTAATAACTTATAACATTAAATGTACTTACATGAGCGATGTATGCATTATCATCCTCACGCCAGGCATACATTACTGATCCCTCGTTGTCGGTCTGCCAGACAGCATGTGTACGTAAAATACATCCATGTATGAGACAGGAGCCCCACACGCTCTTTCCTGCAATAATTGGTGTATATTATTGTCGTTAATACAAATTTATACAAAAAATATAATAATTGTTCGTAGTTGCAATTAATCAATTTATCAGGTCCTCACGATAATGCTGAAATGATTTCAAGCCACTACAGTGTGTGATTGGATTTTCCTGCTTATTTGCCGAACTTCTGTCTGACTCCGCTTGCAAATTAAAAATTAAGATTATATTTTACAGGTATAAATTATGCGTTCTCTATTGAACAAATTAGGGTGATATCTGATTGACTTACCGTGAATTCATGGCTTCTCCACCACACGACCCAAGTATCCCATACACTGGCACCCATTCAGCATAGCTTCGTCCCAGATTTTTTAATGGTAAACATCGTATCCCAATAATTCTTTGCAATCTTAGAGCTTTAATGGCATTGGAAAAGAGAAACATCCTCTTCCTGTAGGTCTACCACCGCCTATATGTTGAAAAATATAAGTTATACATTTATACTTACTCAGCAAATTGTAAAGTGATTGTATATAATGATATATAAATTTACACTTACTAGAAATTCATGCCTATGTTCTTCCATATGTGCTCTAGGATCCAACTCCATTTAGGCCAGCACATGTATTGTAATTTCGCCATTTTTCTCATTATCCGCTTGGTGCGCTTGTTCATCTGGAATATTCTTTCGATCAAACATAAATCTTGCATTTGTTTTAAAAACTGCCGACCAATCTGCTTTGTCTCTTTTTAGAGATGGATAAGGAGCAAAATGAATTTGTAGGGCTTGTATTGCTAGTATAAACGAATCGTACTTATGATAACGTGATGTATGTTTTATTTTAATAATAATATTTTTTTGGTGCACGTTGATTTCAGAACGTGGAACATTTCTGAACCAGTTGCATCTAAACAAATAAACTACTTCCGCAGGTCTGGTGAAATATGTTAATTGCAAAACTTGAGTTAACATGCAATAAAAACCACTTATGTGATCATTTGGATTATCACTACATTTAATATATACAGTGGTATTGTCAGTTAATTTTTCAGCCCCATATTCTTTGGTGTTGAATTTGTATCCATTGACAAAGAATATTAGATATGTCTTAACTTTTCTTTTTGGTCCCATTGCAAGATGTATCAAACCTTCGTCGACTACACAATTTACCGGATCATATAGTGGTTCGAAAATCAAGTAGCAATTTTTTTGCTGATATCACCGGTTGGATGCTGTGTTCGTAAATATCGCATATATAGATATTATATTGCATTATAATCAATACATGCGCGTATCATTCTAGTAAATAATTTTAGATGTATTATTTAATAATACCTAACAAATGGCGCAACTTCTGCACAGTTAAGTGAAATATATGTGTAGGCTACATATAATCTCTGTCATTTAACCAAACTTCCACAAATTTTCCAAGCAGGGTGTCCTTGTTGTCTAAAAATAGATAGCATTGATTCAGAAGAATCTTGTTCAACACCCTCATCATTTCGCATAGCACTTTCAAAAGATAAGTTCACATGGTCACTAAAATAATGAGAGAAAAAGAACGAGCTTCTTTTTCAATATATGATTTGCATTTCAAACTTTCAACTTGTGCTTTTTGTCTCGCTTTTTTCTTTGGATGATTTAAGCACATGTTAAGAATAATTATCATTAAATTTTATTACACATAATTGAACTAATATTTAACATACTCGATATCAATATCTTTCAAACAGATACATATTTCATCCATATTACGCAGGACCTCGAAGACATACTTCAAACAGAAGACGAACAAGTAAATGCTCCATTACATTAAAGAAACCTGAAGAAAATATTTTCTCCAGTTTGCAGAGCAATATAGAAATTTCTTCCTCAAGTTTACATAGACGATCAACTTTTAATGTAGTTAAACAAAGCTCCTTATGAAACAAGCTAAGTTCTCTTACAACTATCCAAACTTTTTTGGGCAATAGTTCTTTGAAACGACGGGTAACAAAAGATCTATCACTACATGACAATCATGACTTTTCATCCCACTCAGTTTACTGTTCTTATAGTCGACACATTTACGAAGATTAGAGGAAATCCCGTCAGGAAATCTTAATCCTTCCACCTACTTTAACATTACTTTAACTTGGTTACTATTTAGCTCATAACATGCTTTGGGTTTTTTATGTCATTTGGCTTCATATGAAGCTCAGGACGATTGCATATTGTCTTTATATCACGTCTTGATTTTAATTTGTCCTTAATCTTTCCTTTAACATTCACAACTGTGTTAAACACATTATCGAATACATTTTTCTCGTTGTGCGTCACGACGATATTATGACAAATTGGGAGATTTTCTCGGTAAGACAACTCCCAAAATAGACTTTGTTTGCACCGATTATGAATCGCCGATTTACCTTGAATTTCAATTTGTTTGCCAGTTTCATGTATCTTTGGATAATCCTCTATAAGGCCATAAATATCTTCGCTTGACTAAATCGTTGGTGGTCCCAAGGTCTCAAGTGTACTACTATATAGTTTTTTAAATTTTTATAAAAGGATGATTAATATAAAGAAAACACCGATGACGGTCAAAGAACGAAATTTTCTTTCCATGTCGTAACGAAAATGCTCATGTTTTTTTTGGAAAAAGGTACTTTATAAAAATTATTAAGAAAAACATATATTTCCTTGATATGCCTCATTAAAACCTTACAACCCCCCTAACCTATATGGGTATCTTGTAAGGAAAAAGAGTACATATCAATTCCATATATTAACAACACAACAATCCGAAAACTGGACCAAACTGTCAAACAGACGGAGGAGAAAAAACACAGTCAACACTCAGCTGGCACCAGAACCAAACACTTACCAAATCCAAAACAACTATAAAAATAATAGGAGAAAATACAACAAAAACCAAGACAAAGGCCATTTCAACTTCATTTGCTAACCAGCGAAATGGAGAGAGAAAAACAGAAGCCCCAAATTCTCAGATCCAAAATCAAAAACTTCCATTGACAAGGGAGAATCTGACGAAGTCAGCTGACGGAAAGTGACGCAGCGGAAATACGAAAATTAAATGAAACGGTGAAAATGGCAATCGGTGGATTGAAAATCCTGCAAGGCCCAAATTCATTGATCCGAAGATACCGAATTCTAGCTATCTCTGACACGTTGATCACGCACGATACCGTGAAGAGAGATCTGCAATTCTACGAGCGTTGATCAAGCGCACTTGATTCCACGAATTGGCTTCAATGATCGAAGATTCGAGCGCACTCGAATGTCGAAAGTGGAGATAGGAGATCACACTCAACTACCAATTTAATGGAGGCACAAAGCTTCACAAACAAAAGTTTATTCAAACATAACCACCTTTACAAATGAACCCACATGCCTATTTATAGGCGACTCATACGACTTAGCACATGGTCGTTTACGACCTATAACATGCGACTTAGTACAAACAGTGACACACACGCGACCTACAACCTAAACAAGGTCGTTAACGATCTAACAACACGCCATAGCTATATATACATCACAACACATTCTCGCGACCTAAAACATACGGGTTACGACATATACAACAAGCAAATACAACACGAGTTAAAGAAATAACAAGCACAAACGACACAACAGTTTTCAACACAGCGACTCAACAAACAACGACCTAAGTACAAATGACACTGCTTCATGCTTCAGCGATTTATGGTTCTTCATGCGACCTATCTTCCAGTGGCACAAGGTCAAACGACCTAGGTCGTAACACGTTCAGTATTCTTCAGGCGACCTATCTCGTCAACTCGCGAGCGCTCCTTGCTAGGTCGCGAATCCCCACTAGGTCGCGAATGACCTAAAGCATGTTGCTCCGGTTCACTTAGCTCGCTCGGTTGGACCTTTAGACTTCTTAGGTCGCTTGAACGACATGTCTTCACACTAGGTCGCTGTCGACCTATCTCCACTACCCCCACACTAGGTCGTGAACTTCTTGTACTCTCCTTATCTTGTTCTCGGTTAGGTCGCATATCCATATCCCATGACTCATTAGGTCGTGAGCGACCTAATATTCCCGAACGACCTAAAAATGCAGCCTTATCTGCACGACCTAAGGAGCTTGAACAATTCAACTTTATTGAATCTGTAGATCGCACTGCTTTGTCTTTAGGCTGGGTTGCACCATCCTCCCCTGGTTGGAAAAAATTCGTCCTCGAATTTAAAAGTTCTTCCCCATCGGTCTGTTCATCCCCATAATAAGGTATTAAATATTTAACATTAAACACATCAGACGTATACACATCCTCCGGCAGCTTCAACCTGTAAGCGTTTTCATTGATCCGTTTCACAATCTCTACAGGACCAATTTTTCAAGGTTTAAGTTTATTATATGTTCCCACTGGAAAACGATCCTTTGTTAGTACAACATATACTAAATCTCATTCGTTAAATTCAACACTTCGTCGCTTCAAATCTGCAGATCGTTTATACTTCTCATTTGTCTTCTCCAATCGTTTCTGAACGATTTTATGGCATTCCGTCAAACCATCAACAAAATTAGCAGCTCGTTTAACTATCCCCTTCGGTTGTGGCACTATCGTTAAATCCAACGGCCCTTTTGGTAAGCTTGAATATACAATCTGAAATGGACTGAAATCCGTACTACGGTTGATAGCATGATTATGAGCAAACTCCGCTTGACATAACTTCACATCCCAACTCTTCAGATTATCCTTCACAAGACACCGTAATAAATTTCCCAGCGATCTGTTCACAACCTCCGTCTGTCCATTAGTTTGCGGATGATAAGCACTACTGAATTTCAGCTTCGTACCCACCATCTTCCACAAACTCAGCCAAAAATGACTCAGAAATATGGTATCCCTGTCTGAAACTATTGATTCTGTAACCCATGTAAACGATAGATCTCTTTAAAGAACAATTGTGCCACATGAACTGCATCCGCTGTCTTCTTACAAGCAACAAAATGTACCATCTTCGAGAAATGATCCACCACAACATATATCGAATCATTTCCCCGTTGTGTCCTTGGCAAACCCAACACGAAATCCATGCTAATGTCCACCCATGGTTTTGTAGGAACAGGTAAAGGCATATCAACCCCGCATTTGTAGCTGTTCCTTTCGAAACTTGACAAATATGACATCTACGCACAAATCTTTCAACTTCCCTTCTCATTGACGGCCAATAGTAAGACTGAGAAATCAACTGCAATGTGCGATCCCGTCCAACATGACCCTCTTCATGTAACTCTTTAACGATTTTCATTCTCAAGCTGCAATCTGGTACGCATAATCGATTCCCTTTGAATAAGAATACATCCACCAACACAAATTCATCAGTACTCCCATCCTTAACTTTCTCAACAAACTTTGCAAAGTAAGGATCCTCCTCAAACAACTCTGGCAATAATTCGAATCCTGTCACTTCAACCTTCAACGTTGTCAACAAGTGATTCCTCCTGCTCAAAGCATCCGCTACACGATTTGTCACCCCTGACTTGTGTTTCACAATGAAAGTAAATTGTTGTAGATATGCTATCCACGAAGCATGTCTCGCTGAAATCTTGTCCTGCCCTTGTAGATGTTTCAACGCCTCATGATCAGTGTAAAGAACAAACTCCTTCTGAAACAAGTAATGTCGCCAGTGCTTCACAGCTTGAACAATCGCGTAAAACTCTACATCATATGTACTATATCTCATCTTGGCTCCAGATAAGTTTTCACTGAAATAAGCAACTGGTCTTCCATTCTGACTCAACACTCAACCAACTCCAACCTTCGATGCATCAGTATGTAACTCAAACAACAACTTAAAATCCGGTAAAACTAGAATTGGCGCTGACGTCAATAGTGTCTTGATCTTCTCAAAAGCAAGCCCTGCTTCCTCTAACCATGCAAACTTCTTTCCTTTCATGCAATCGGTTACAGGTGCCATTACACTGCTAAAATGTGGAATGAATCTTCGATAAAAAGATACCAACCCATGAAAGCTCCTCGCTTCAGTAATTGTCTTGGGTTGTGGCCAACTCCTGACAGCTTCCACTTTACTTTCATCCACTTGAATGCCTTCCTTCGACAGAACATATCCCAGAAACAAAACACTGTGCGTCATGAACACACACTTCTTCGTTGCAGCATAAAATTTCTCCTATCGTAGAATCAACAATACTTCACGAAAATGCTGGACATGCTCTTCCATACTCCTACTATAGATCAAAATATCATCAAAGTAAACTACTACGAACATCCCAATGAATGGTCTGAAAATCTGGTTCATTACTCTCATAAAAGTACTCGGAGCATTTGATAAGCAAACGGCATAACCAGCCATTCGTATAAACCTTCCCTCGTTTTAAAAGCAGTCTTCCACTCATCACCCGGTCTAATACGAATCTGACGGTATCCACTCTTCAAGTCAATCTTCGAAAACACAACATCCCCACTTAACTGATCAATCAAATCATCGAACCTTGGCATAGGAAACCTTTATCTCACAGTGATCTTGTTTAGAGCCTGACTGTCCGTACACATCCTCCACGAACCATCCTTCTTTGGCACCAATAAAGCTGGCACTGCACAAGGACTCAAGCTCTCCTGAACACGCCCCTGTTCTAACAACTCCTCCACCTGCCTTCTCGGTTCTTCATGCTCTTTAGGACTCATCCTGTAATGTGGTCTGTGTGGTAATACTGCCCCTGGCACAAGATCAATCTGATGCTAAATATCCCTCAACGGTGGTAACTCCGTTGGCAACTCTTCAGGAAACACATCACTGAATTCTTCTAACACCGGCTTTACTTCCTCTGGGACTTCAACAGATTCAGTTACTTCACGTCCAATCAAAAAATATATCTGGACTCTATTCTACTTCTTCAACAAATTCTTTCAAAGTCAACAAAGTCTTCAGCTCCTCAATCTCTTCTGATTTTCTTTCTCCTTGTTGTCTCTTCTTTGGAACTAAAATGATCTTAGCACCTTCAAACATAAAGCTGTAGCTATTGGTCCGACCGTCACGCTGCACTGCTCGATCATACTGCCATGGTCTTCCCAAAAGCAAATGGCAAACATCCATTTCCACAACATCACTCCAAATCTCATCTTTATACTTCTTCCCAATAGAAAATGGAACATGTACTCACCTGTCCACCTTCACCTCTCCTCCTTTCCTCAACCATGCTAACTTGTAAGGATTTGGATGCTTCTCCGTTTTCAACTTCAACTTTCTCACAGCTTCAGTAGAAATAATATTGTCATAACTTCCTGCGTCAATCACAAATTTACAAACCTTCCCCAGAATAGTGCATGTCGACTGAAAGATATTACTCCTCAACCAACTAGCTTCTTCTTCCTGCTTCGGTGTTAAACAAGACCTCCTCATCATTAGATTACATCCTTCATCTCCTGACGCAATATCATGTTCATCCTCCTCAGCTGGACTAGAATAACCTTCATCAACATTCTCACCTTCAGCTTCAGCAATCATAGTTCGTTTCTTCAGCTTCGGACACTCATTGCTCTTGTGACCCACTTCTTCGCAATTATAACATTTGAAACTGTTGTTAACCTTTGCCTTCACAACTTCATTCACAACTAGTTTACTGACGGCTTTAGAAACATTGGAACTCCCACTAGCACCTTTGTTCTGAATATTGGAACTTGTAAACACACCACCTCCTCGTCTTCCCTACTTCTCCCAAGCCAACGCTTTCTGATGTGCTTCTGCTACAGATCTAGGATCAAACATATTCACCATATCTTGAATCTGCATCCTCAACCCTCCAACAAACCTAGCAGTCAATTGTTCCTCTGTCTCCATAATGTCATTTCGAGCAATCAGTTGGTAAAATTCATCAGCATAATCATTAACAGTCTTCGTCCCTTGTCTTAGATTCTGCAACCTCCGATACATGAGTGATTGATAATTGTAAGGTAAAAATGTAGCTTTCATCAGTTTCTTCATCTTCTCTCATGATTCAATCTTCGACTTCCCCATCCGTTCTCGTGTAAGTTTGGTTTGTTGCCACCACGCCATAGCTCTCCCCCTCAACCTAGTAGCAACCAACTTCACTCGACGATTTTCCAGAACCTCTTTGAAATCAAAGATCTCTTCAACATTAGACACCCAGTCCAAGAATTCTTCTGCAACCATTGCACCCTTGAATTCAGGAATTTCCGTCTTCATCCTCGATTTCCAATGTCGATCATCATCTATATCCCGATACTGACGTCGTAATTGATCTCGATCTCGGTAATGAACACTTCCTCTATCACCATCAAACTCCTCATCGAAGTCTGATGTATATCGATGTTGATCACGTCCACCAACATCTCTACGACCACCACTTCTACCTCCAACATCCCTTCGATCTACATTCCTCCGATCACGATCATCCATATCTCGCCGATTTCGCTCATCAACATTCCTATCACGATTGTCAACACTTCTACAATCATGATCTTCTCTTCTCTCCCGATCTGAATGTGGTGAAATTCTACTTCCCCCATGGCTCGATTCAGGTGAAACCCTTCTTCTACTTTGATTCATTTCAAGCATCATTCTCTCTAATCGACCAATTCCTTCATCAAACTTTTCATGCATGCGTTGTTCCATTTGATCGGCCTATTCTCTTCTATACAAAGCTTCAATATTTTGATGGCGATTAGTTCTTCTCGGCGGCATGATTACACAATCACAAACACTTCAACAAAGACAAATGCAAACTTCAAAACTTTAACAATACACGGCTCAAACTAGCTCGCACAAGCTTGCAACGACCTAAGGCTTAGCTCGGCTCAGCTTCAAACACCTCTCCTCTCGGTCTACACTTCTCACAAAGTGATGCACGGCTCTACCCAACTCGGCTTACTTCAAACACCTTTCAAACTTTGATCCAAAATGAAATGGATCGAAAGCTTCCAACTTGTTGCAACTTCAAGATGAACACGATGAACACCAACTTTAAACTTCAAACTCGGCTCCAAGGCTCGACTTAGCTATGATTGGCTAAGTCTAGCTCTGATACCAAACTGACGCAGCGGAAATATGAAAATTAAATGAAACGGTGAAAATGGCAATCGGTGGATTAAAAATCCTGCAAGGCCCAAATTCGTTGATCCAAAGATACCGATTCTAGCTATCTCTTACATGTTGATCGCGCACGATACCGTGAAGAGAGATCTTCAATTCTTCGAGCGTTGATCAAGCGCATTTGATTCCGCGAATTGGCTTCAACGATCGAAGATTCGAGCGCACTCGAATGTCGAAAGTGGAGATAGGAGATCACACTCAACTACCAATTTAATGGAGGCACAAAGCTTCAAAAAAAAAGTTTATTCAAACATAACCATCTTTACAAATGAACCCACATGCCTATTTATAGGCGACTCACACGACTTAGCACTAGGTCGTTTACGACCTATAACATGCGACTTAGTACAAACAGTGACACACACGCGACCTACGACCTAAACAAGGTCGTTAACGACCTAACAACACGCCATAGCTATATATACATCACAACACATTCTCACGACCTAAAACATACGGGTTACGACCTATATAACAAGCAAATACAACACGAGTTATAGAAATAACAAGCACAAACGACACAACAGTTTTCAACACAGCGACTCAACAAACAACGACCTAAGTACAAATGACACTGCTTCATGCTTCAGCGACTTATGGTTCTTCATGCGACCTATCTTCCAGCGGCATAAGGTCAAACGACCTAGGTCGTAACACGTTCAGTATTCTTCAGGCGACCTATCTCGTCAACTCGCGAGCGCTCCTTGCTAGGTCGTGAATCCCCACTAGGTCGCGAACGACCTAAAGCATGTTGCTCCGGTTCACTTAGCTTGCTGGGTTGGACCTTTAGACTTCTTAGGTCGCTTGAACGACCTGTCTTCACACTAGGTCGCTGCAGACCTATCTCCACTACCCCCACACTAGGTCTGAACTTCTTGTACTCTCCTTATTTTGTTCTCGGTTAGTTCGCACATCCATATCCCGTGACTCATTAGGTCATGAGCGACCTAATATTCCCGAACGACCTAAAAATGCGGCCTTATCTGTACGACCTAAGGAGCTTGAACAATTCAACTTCATTGAATCTGTAGATCGCACTGCTTTGTCTTTAGGCTGGGCTGCACCAGAAAGAGTGAACTTTAAACACTATCAATAAGCACTAATCTTCTGAAGATCATGGGGGTCGAAAGTAATCATGGAGATCCATTGCCATATTGAGCTTCACCAAGATAAGTCTCTCATCTGATTTAAATTATGAAATTGAACTCTTTGTTGAATAAGATGTTTGCTGTAAGAAGAATATGCTTAATTCTCAGTTCGAATGGTTATTCTATTCCACTAAAAACTCGGTTATTCCGTTCGCACCATATGTTCCATAATAAAGTAGTAAAAATGATGCTAATTATATTAGTATTAGAAGATTTGATTTGTTCCTGAGCTTTTTTAATAGCAGTCAGAATAAAATTGATTTCATAATTGGAGTCTATCGTAATATTAAGCTTGGGAAAAAGATCCATCAATATTTTCTTCGAGTATGTGCATTGAAAAAAAGTTGGTCTCTGTCCTCATTGTGAATAGCACATAAACACACTTTTAGTCTATATTAGGGGACCATTTGCTAATTCTGTCTTTAGTATTCAATTTGTTTTTAATGGCTAGAAGAGAGCACATAGACATTTTCGGGGCACAGCCTTTATCCCAAATGATTTTGGTCCAGTCAAGTTTGGCATATTTGTTTCTAAAAGTATTCCATGCAGATTTCAAAGAAAATTGACCTTGTTTACTAGGAATCCACCACCAAAAGTCTTGATTCATGTGATGATGAATCAGTGTTTTCCTTACATCATTATGGGATTGCATGGGAATGAAGTTGAGATTATGTTTCCAGTTATTATTAGATATAATCAACGAAACTTTTTTATGACAACCACTCAAAATTCTCATGCAGTTCCAGCCATAGTTGTCAATTACAGAAGAGCCTTGTAACCATGGGTCAAACCAAATATCAGTATTAACTCCATCCACAATTTTTCTGTCTATGTATCCTTTGCACCATTATCTAGCACGTAGAATGGTTTTCCAAGTATGTGAAGCAATGTTGTCCATGATGACAATCCAAAAGTTGTTCTTTTTTCAATATCTGTTATGAATCCACTTTGCCCACAAATAATTTCCATTAATGTAATTCCATAATAGTTTAGTTGCAGCAGCTATAGCTACGTCCTCAATTTTTCTGATACCAAATCCTTCTTCACTTTTGGTTTTTCATACTTCATTCCAGCTCATTTTATGTGACTTAGATTTCCACAAAAAGTTTAAACATAATGAATTTATCCTTTGAATAACTGTTGCAGTAAACTAAGAAACTTGAAGCCAAAAAAGCAGCATAGGTTGGATAACAGTCTTGATAAGTTCAGCTCTCCCACTTATATTGAGGAATCTGGTTTGCCAATTATTGAACTTTTTGTTAATTTTGTCAATAAGCCATCCAAAGTCTCTAGCTTTCAAAGAATTATTAGAAAGAGGAATCCCCAAATATATGATTGGCAGATTATCAATTTTGAAATTAATAATGTCAGCAATTTCCTGTTTAAATTTGGCACCTTTACTGAAGATTATTCTGGATTTTTCTGCATATAATTCGAGGCCAGAGAAAATTTTCATATTTTGTAAAATATGATGAATGGTTTCTGCATTTTTTGTGGTAGCTTTTGCCATTATTAAAATATCATTAGCATAGAGAAGGTGAGTAATCATCGGTTTAACTTGATATATAGGACTGACATTGCCTTTAATAAATTCCGTGTCCAAATTTAAAGTGAGGATTTCCATGACCATTGAAAATAAGTAAGGGGAAAGAGGGTCCCCTTTTCTTATTCCTCTCGTGCTATTAATGAAACCATATGAGGAGCCATCTATTAAAATAGAAAACGAAGGGGTAGATATACATTCATATATGAGATTAGCAAAGGTGATAGGAAAACCCATAGAAATCAGCATATGATGGATAAATTCTCTATTGATCTTGTCATAAGCCTTATGTAAATCAATTTTCAACTAAACATTGCTTGAGTTTTTCCTATTAAAACTTCTGACCATTTCATATGCAAGGTGGGAATTTTCAGAAATTGCTCTGTTAGGGATGAAAGCATTTTGGTTAACTGAGATTAAATCATTCATATATTCTTTCATTCTGTTGCATAATAAATTGGCAAGAATTTTGTATGTGACATTACATAGAGAGATTGGCCGAAAGTCAGACATATTCTTAGCATCTAGAATTTTTGGAATTAGGCAAATGGAAGTATGATTAATTTCTCTAATGATTTTACCAGTTTGAAGAATACCATTCATAGCTTTCCAAATATCCATTTTAATGCTGTCCCAATGAATTTTATAAAATTTAGAATTGAAACCATCTGGACCAGGAGAGCTATTATCATTAATCTAGAAAATAGCCTCTTTGATTTCTTCCATCAAAAAAGGTTTACACAAATTGGTTTTTGCATTTTCTGAAAGAATTTTCTTGCAAGTAATGATTGGAAATTGGTTTGAGGCTTGGGACAAGTGAAAAAGATCTGAGAAATAAGTAGAAGCTTCATGAGCTATTTTTTCTGATGCTGAAATCCATATACCTTGATTATTAATAGTAAAGTTGTTCCTTCGGCAAGGTTTGAAATCAGAGATTTTACTGTAAAAAAATTCTGTAGGCCTGTCCCCTTTGAGAAGCCAATTGATTTTCATTTTTTGACCATTATCAATGGCAATCTTTCTCATCATATCATGCAATGTATCACAACCAGTGGAATAGATTTGCAGGAGATTGTCATCCAGTGGGTTGCTAACTAATTGATTATAAATGTTGTTATTATGATCTTTCAATCTATTAATCATCAGTTGCAGATTAGGTTTAATACTTAACCAATTCTTCAGATTACTTTTCACCCTTTTCATCTTGCGGAGCAGCTTATAGAGAGGGCTACCAGCGAGACTAAAATCCAAAGCCTCAGCAATGATTAGGGTATAAACAGAATATGTATGCCAAGAATTCTTATATTTAAAAGGTATCTTCCTCTTTCTAATATTTTGGATTTGTAGGATAATTGAGATTGGGGTATGATCACTCAGAGAGTGATTACCAAAATTAATGCCAAAGTTATCTAATTTGTCTAACCATAGAGAATTAACAAAAACTCTATCTATCTTACTATGAATAGAAAATGAGTTACCTCCTTGCCAAGTAAAGAAGCTGCCTGAATAGTCAGGTTCCACTAGCTTTGAGAGAGTGATACATTCCATAAAATTGAGATCTCCACTATATTAAATCTACCGTTATTCATTCTTTCATTGTTATGTAGAATAGTGTTAAAGTCACCTGCCACAATCCACGGTAGATTAACTTTTTTGGATAGCGAGATGATGTCTTCCCATAACACTGTGCGATTATCTTCCTCATTATGCGCGTAAACAATGGTGCACACAACACTAATATTATTAGCATTATATAGGATGTTGGTTATGTATTGTTCTGTAGAGTGTAAAATAATAGTAGTCCATAACGAGGAATCCCAAATAATAATAATTCGACTTCTTATCAATTTTATCCATAAAGCGTTCAATAGAATTTAGAGAAAGCTTATTTTCTAGAATTCCAATAAAGGAAAATTTATTCGAGTTAATGATATTTAAGATTTCCAACTGTTTATAAGGAGCATTCATCCCCCTTATGTTCCAGATTAGGAACTCCATTAACAGTCGTTATTAGGAGTGCTACTTTCTTCCAGAGGAGTAGCTTTCCACGTGGTCTTTGCTTTTTTAGATTTTTTGTTTTTATTTTTCAACTGGTTAACAAGATTTGACCATGCAGGATTCTCTAAAACATCAGGGTTTGAAGAAGCTTTGAATTCAAAAGGAGCTTCCTCTGATCTCATTTTGCGAGTTGGTTTTGTTCTGGTGATGGACAATGGATCTGATATATAGGAACCAGCTCGTTGACTCAAAGATGGGGTATCATCTATGCTAGTAGCATCTTCTATGGGAGGAGATTCAATAGGGTTAAGATCTGACTTCAATTTGAGGCAATCTGTATAATTATTGTCAGGCAAAATAGTCAAATTATCAGTCATGTTGTGATCTTCTATAGAAGTAATAGTCATGTATTCTTTATTCGACTGGACTGTATGAGTGTTGATCGATGTATTTTGACTATGTGCAGTTAAAGCGCTCGGCAGATTCGAAGCGGTGGAGGTGCAAAAAGTCATAGCGGGATACAGCGAGGATATAGCGGGATATAGCAGATGGCTCTAAAATAGCATATAAAACTCGTACTTAATGTTTTTACAAATATATAAATGGTAATTAAATGAAAAATTATCATTCAATTGAATTATAATTAATACATAAATAATTTTAAACAAAAAATATGTGCGAATATACTTTAAATAAACGTAAAACTGTTATATAACATAATTAAATTTAGTAGAATACTAGAGTATTCGCATTTCTGAAAATATATTAAAAATTAAATTAAATAAATTAGTTTCATAATTTTTATAATGTATAAATGCAATTTTTTAATTCATTTTATTAAAGAAGATATAGCGGAAATAGAAAAATATAGCGGGAATAACGGGATAAAGCGGAAATAGTGGGATTAAAGCGAAAAGGCTATATTTTGGGGCTATATGCGGTAGAAATCCGCTATCAGATACAGTGGGGCATTAACTACACAGTTTTGACTAAATTCTGGATTTTCTACATTTGACTTTGGATTGAATTGCCTATTCTGATCTGCTCCAATGACCACCTGTTGTTGTTTCTGAATATTGATTTCTAAACTAGAGCACTGTCTATTTGTTTCTTCATTTATATCACAATTATTCGGGAGAATTTCGATGGGGTCAATTATCATTTCTGAGTTATCTATAACTGTGTTATGATTCGTTTTGGGCACCCATGCTTTGATGAATTGACATTGATTTTCTGTGTGTCCAAAACTCAAATAATTAGGGCACGCGATAGGCTTCCATTCATAAACAACTTCTTGCCATGTTATTTCATCTTTCTCGTTTGGGATAGGGAGTTTGCTAGGGTAATTAAACTTATTATCAATTTCGATAAGAACTCTAGCGAATGCAATCATGATTATTCGTTTCATGAACTTGTCAAGTTTGGTAGGAGTTCCGAGCACAGAAGCAATACGAGTAATCCCTTCTTCTGTCCAAAAATTAAGTGGCAGATTGGGGAGGCGGATCCAAATCGGAATAGAATGAAGTAGTTCTTTATTAAGTTGCATTCCGGGGTGCCATCTCTTCATCATCAACAGTTTCTGGTTATAATAGTATGGTCCACCTTCCAGAACATTTAGGCAGTCTTGTTCTTTGTTGAACTTAATCACATAAAATCCATTTTCCATTGAAAAAATCGAAAATTCCTCGACTGGTTTCCAAACTCTGATGATATACTCGTTGAAATATGGATAATACAATTTAGGGCCTACTACATAAACTACAATGGCGTTACTCCATTGTTTTCTAGCATCCAGGATAACTTCAGCGGACATTTTAGCGCATTTTAAAGAGTTGACTTCTCGAGGTTGGTAAAATTTCAGTGGGACAGGGATTGGTATATTGTTGCCTTTGACAACCTCATTCCACGCTTTACTCTTTTGAGATGCAAAATTCCATACAGAAGAGGCATGCTTGGTATTCATTCGGCAAGTTTGGGAATCAGTTCCAATAGGGATTGGGTTATATTGTTCTGAATAGGGGAAAAACCAGATTTGCTTGGGGGAGGACTGCGAACTGAATGATTCGCGTCTTTGGCTTGACGATTAATAGGACCAGATTTGAGTTGCCTCTTTCATTTTCGCGACATAACAGGGGAGAATCCATCTTCGATGGTGGGGATAACCGTCACTGGTTCACTTGGTTCAAAGCCCAATGGGTGGTCTAACAAAGATGGCGGTGGATCAGGGGACGTAGCTATTTGTAGGTTAAGCGAATTGGAAGGAGACTTTAGAGAACGAAGGCAAGAGAACTTGAACTAACGAAAAAGGCGAGAATTTTAGGGAGAAGAGACTAAAATTTTCTAATTGCCACGAGGAAGAGATGGCGGCCATGAGGATGAGGGAAAATGCCCTTGTTTCTTCCATTCAATAAGGATAAGCTAGATGACCAACTGTATTCCAACCCGAAAGCATTGCATACGCATGAAAATCACTTATAGTCCACAGCAGAGAAGCGAACTTATTAATTTGTTTGGAAATGTCGTGTGTTTCAATTTCTTCATACCATGATGTTTTCAACTCTTCAATAAACGGTTGTCGATATATGTTGATTCCTTGTGTTGGATCATAAGGGCCAGGGATGACAATAATGAAAAAATATACGGAGTGTTCATACACATCCACGGACATAAATTGTAAGGTGTAACTATTATATGCCAAGATGAATATTTTGAACTAGATCAAGAGAGCGGTGAAAATTGGTTCGTACATAAACCAAGTCTAACACTACGACTCTCCGCTACGAAAGCTGGATATGTCTTATCAAAATGCTTCCATGCTTTTCCATCCGCTGGGTTGCATTAACATACCTTCTTCCTCTGTTCTCACACAGTTCATCTTATATGATGTGTGGTTACATAAGACGCATATAAACTTTAAAGCCTATGAGTAATGGGTAAGTCATGCATACACCTGTACGAAACTTTATTTTCTTTTTTCTTCGTTTGTATCATTCCTGATTACATATTTTACAATTCCTAAGATTATTGTCTTCTTTTTAAAACAACCTGCAACCATTTAAACATGTATCTATTTTTCGATACAACAAACCAAGAGCAGACATAAGTTTTTTCACTTCCTAATGATTTCGCACATTAAATTATCGGGTGACATATGCTATTTTGCAACTTGTACTATACCTGTAAACCCGACTTCTGTGAAGTTGTATTTTGATTTCATCGCAATGTATTCTACTGTTACTGATAGTTGAGCCCCGCTTGTACAACCATCCCAAAGGGGTTTCTTAGTTGCATGCAATAAATCATACATTTTTTGCTCCAACACTTGGTTCCTCTTCGACATTAACACCGTTACCATCAACTTCAATAGTAGAGAACATTGAACGTGCCGCATCTTCAACCATATCTTTTATGAGATTCATCGGAACAATTTTATTATTTATCTCCTTCTCCCATGACGCTCCTACATCAAATAATTCGATATGAAACCATATTGGCGCAAATGAACTGTTATCATATCCAGATCAAATGCTTCAATTATTTGCACTACTACATGGACAACAAATTTCTTCATCGTTCCCGCTATTATTTAAAGCGAATTCAATAAACATGTGTACACCATTTTTAAAATGTTAACTTATTGAGCCTTCAATTTTCCTTCTTTGTTGGTACATCTAGCTCGACCGATAAAATAATTGACTATTTTTCCTGCTTTAAAACATAAAAACGCATTAATCATTTACTATGACATTTTATTTTCTAATTAAATGATACATTTAATTTTTTGCAAATATATGGTATTATTATGTTTAATTTTAGTTTCAAACGGATTTACATAAATTATATGAATATAATCTTAAATTTTCAGGTTATTGTTTTACATTTTGATGGTTGGTCATCCTACTTCTCATTACAAAGATAGTAGTAATTATATTTTATAAATCATTTCATTTTAAACGATTCAATAAAATTTCGACAGCATTTTTCATTTTTCCCTATATCATACCCATGTGTGTACACATGAGACAAAAGGAAAGTATTGTCAAAATTTTATGAACCATTTGAAATCAAATGATTTGCCAAATATAATTACTTTATTGTGTTTGTAACTTGTCCAATACAGAGGCAAATTATTGTATCAGATGAATATAAATGTTAGTTCTGTGATAAAACAAATATCGATATAACGGTCACATACAATACTTGTTAGCCAAAAACTATCTAAGTTATTTATAACAAGTAAAACTATTATACAACAGTTTTTACAATAATTTATTTATATTCTAAGAATCACATACACTAAATCATCGTTTTCGTCATATTAAAAACACGTACACTCAATCCTGAGCATCGACTTTAATTAATCCAAACTACCCTAATGCGTGCATGCACTAATTAATCAACGCATATACACCAATTAATGCACATATACATTAAATATAAATGTATCAAAACCACAATGCTCATTACGGATCAAAAAAGATAACCATCTAAACCTACAAATTGAGACCCCATATCTAGTAGAGTATGATGCCATAAATGTTGGTTTTTTTTAGGGATTACCTACATACATATTTACCAGCCAAATAATTATCAAGGTCCATGCACGTCCTACTCAAGATGCTATTTTATGGTCAATTTATTATGTTGAATGATATTTTGTTTGTTTAGCGAGATGTACTCAGTGTGATTTCACATAATTCCTGCTTTGATTAAGTGTACAATAGCAAGGTTCTCTTTTGGTATTTTGATGCTCTGGCAATATGTTTTGTATGTAGCAGTTTATTCTAACAATATATCAAAGAAAATATCAATATGTTTTTAAGATGTATTATGGGTCACATGTAATTGTATTTTAATGTAAATAAATTAAGACATGTAACGATATGATTTTAGGATATATAATTAGGTTAATTTTATTGATACACTTATAATTTTTAACATACACCAAATGATACAACAAATTAATACACATCTCATCTTTTCAACTACCTCCATATCCATTCACTCTCTTTAAATTTAATTCATTTTAACTCAAAATTATCCGAGCTCATCTTCTTTAAAAACCTAACCATAATGCCCCCTAAGAGAGCTAAATCTTCCTCTTCTTCAGCAGGACCTACCGAATCTCAAATTAAAAGTTGGTTATGCAATGATAAAGCTATTCGAAGGTTCAACAAGATGAAGAACTCTAGGATTTTCGAAGGTTCGTTCGTAAAATTCCCTGATTTTTCCTTTTACACACTTCAAGACTTAGCAAGGTAAAGTGGTCTAGAATCATTGGTTGATTATAATGCCAAAAATCTGAAGATTAATTACCTTCTAATCAAGCTGTTCTATGCTAATCTTAACTTGGATGATCCCTCGAAATCACCTTTTATCAAGCTGTTCTACGCTAATCTTAACTTGGATCATCACACGATTCATAATACCAACGATTGTGTATGGACACTTGTGTGTGGAGTGAATATTTTTATACCCATCCCTAGAATTGAAAGGATCCTACAATGTACTTTAGAAGGTGAGGATTTAAACAAGATAGAGGTTGATATAGATCACTGAGATAGAGTAAGTCACCTTTTTCTTTCCAATGACTTAAAAGAACATAAGGCAACAGAGCTCCGACCAAAAGCAAAAATCATGTGTCGTGCTCTTACTCACTCCATTAACCCTCGTACTGGAAGCTACAAGAAAATTTATAAGCGAGATTATCAATCTCTCTATGCTATATAGGGACAACAATCCGTAAATTAGGAAAAGGACATTCTCGAAGAATTTCAGACCTTTAACTAAGGCCGCATGAAAATGATTCCTTAGGGCGCTTATATAATGAGACTTATTCTACATTTTCAAATCCCTCTTCCCGATTGGGATTTTACTGTGATAGGTTCTCTTAACACCAAGACCTTAAGTCCTGTGGGTCTTCCTAAACACTTCTAAAGTCATACAATCATGATTTTTGAACACTCAAAAGAGAATCAAACCGCGGGATAACCTCAACCTTCTTCTTGTCAACATTCTACTCAAACCCAAACTGGTTCTTCTTCTTAAACTCCACGACAATTACACGAGATTGAAGAAATTGGACCAGATACAGAAGCACTCCAAGCTTACATGATTATTTCTAGAAACAAAAGATATTAGATAGGCGACTATCTCGAGTTGAAACTAATGTTACCAAAATGGATTCCAAACTCGATCGTATCAAAGGCTTTTTAAATAAGATATGGGATGTGTTAACTTATGGTCAATCATCCTCCACGGCAGTCCATGTTCCTATAGATCCGGGGAAACGACTGCAACCTCGTTTCATGTGCCATCCTTTGGAGAAGAGGAAGAAGGCGATGAAGGTGAAAATTTAGGTGCGAGTAGTGATGAAGAAATGGAAGGTGATGATGAAGAAGGAGAAGAAAGCTTAAATGGTGATGGGGAAGAGTAAGTTATTTTCTATCTTATATTTTGACATTATCTGATGGAGTTTATGTTTTTAAACTATGTTGTATGTTGACTTAAATGTTGTTATTTGTTTTAACTTTGTTAGTACAATTGTTTTTTGTATGATCATATGTTGTATGTTTATTAAAATTATTGTTGTTATATGATCATATGTTCTGTGTTTGTTATCATTATTGTTGTTATGTACTATCATATGTTGTGTAAATATAATCATATATATATATATATATATATATATATATATATATATATCTTCTTTTTTCTGATAACGAAGGGGGAGAAGAAGTTTCGCACTGATAAATTTTGCAGGATTACAATATACCTGCACGGATTCAGGTAGATTTTTGTCAAAATTTATCTCAAATGAAGTTGACATCAATCAAAAAGCGGGAGAATGTTGGACTTCTTGGTTTTGATTCATGATAAAGAGTTCAAGGTAGAAAAAGAATTATCAAATATTCAACAAAGTATGATTTATTAGAATCTAAGTTAGTATTTGTTGTTAAAATCTATCCTCAAGTAAACCTGCATTTCTAAAAAACAGGTCAGTCGATGGGAACCATCCAATCAGTCGATTAATCTATGCACATGAAATTTCATTATTGCACAATTCAATCAAATAAATATTCATGATTAGCCAATTGAAATGTGCCATATTCGAGCTAAAACTTTTTTTAATTCAGTCGATTGATTAATCATATTCAGTCGGCTAAATATAATTTAGCTGCCATATCTTTTAAATTTTTTGAAGAGACACTCCTCTTCCTAAAGAGGAATCTCTTCTAGGAAGAGTAGTAACCATTTTTGTTCGTCAGAACTCTTTACCAAGTGTTGTAACTCTTCATTCGTTATAAATATACTTTCCATTCAAGATAAAAAAAACCAACTTTTCTATTCTCTAATCTCTTGTATGTTCAGAACTTCGTATTGTTTAGAGTTTGTGAAATCATGCCTATAATTCTTCAATTCTAAAGCAATCAGTACTTTCCTTATCTTCACAGACACACAAATATACTATCATAATTGAGGAAAAGATCATAAAAAGGGTGTACTTCATTTGACAAATCTATGTTGTATCAAGAACACACAAAGTCAAGAAAGCAATTTATTTGTATCAAAGTCATGTTCGGTTGCTTAGGCGGGAAAAATCTTGTTCAGTTGCTCAGGTGGTCAAATCCGGTTCTGTTGCTTAGGCGATATAAACCTATTCCTCTATGTTAAGTAAGGGTTGCTAGTTTAATTTCGAAAGGAGTCTGGGTCTGCATGTAGAACGAGAGTTCAAACCAGTATAAAAATCTCTGGTGTCACTTTATTTTACTACTTTATTTACTTACTATATATTGCACATGTAATTTAGATAATATTCATATTACACAATCCTACAGTCACTTTCATGATTATATTCTATTTTTCCCCTCGATATTAGTATATCCAAGTTTTAAGTGTGTCATGATGGGATAGCTTAATGTATATTAAAAAAATTGCCAGCTGAAACAGTGCATTTTATCGGAATGCGCTAAAGTAGAACTAATACAAAGAAAGAACCTGTTTATATATACCACTTCTGTTTCCTAACCAAGATTTTGAATTCCAAATATTTTATAATATTTTATACCTTCGAAGCAAATATGCATCTAATTTTAGTTCTAAATCATGAGAAATGACAAAACTCAAGAAAGTGAAAGCTAAGTACAAATAATTGAATACCTGCAAGTATGGTAAAATTCTAGATATGCACGTTCATATATCCAATGCAACACTACATAGTAATTTAATTAATGTGTTATTTCTTAATCTTTTGATATTGACAGCCTTAAAACTAATGTTGAGTATTTATGATTCGAAATCAAATTCTCTATAATTCACCTCTTTTAACTTCATCAAACCTTGAAGATCTTAGACATTATGTAATTTAATCTAATATATAAGGTAAATCATGTCTATTTATTAAAGTAAATGAAGTACGATGCGAAAGGCTTGAAATTTTTTAACACATACATGTGCATGACTATTTATTAATTTTTTTGTAACACTCTTTAATCAAATAATCATTCTCGGATTACTATGCATTCTCTTGCAGGGAAGCTGCTTAGAACTTCCAATATGTCCTCAATCACACAATCATGCAAAACGATGGGTCAACTTTGCAGGGAAGCTATTTAGAACTTAAGAATAATAGGTCATCGGTAAACTTTAAAGGATGATGATGCCGGAATGGAAGAAATCTTAAGTGAAACCTTACAACTAACACCACAATCAGTTGAACATGTAGCATATAGTAAAGGAAAAATTGAACATAGTTCTCTAGCAAAGAAATATCGAATTCAGTTAATCATAATATGCTACTTTGCAGGCAGAGGAGAAATATATGTTTGAGAAATGCTTTACTATCACAGTCTAACACAAAGAAATATTACATTATATCGTAATAGGACATAATTATTATATGAGTTTGAATGCTGTAAAT
Source organism: Allium cepa (assembly GCA_030765085.1). Classification (NCBI taxonomy): domain Eukaryota; kingdom Viridiplantae; phylum Streptophyta; class Magnoliopsida; order Asparagales; family Amaryllidaceae; genus Allium; species Allium cepa. Next base: position 907,940,991 of record CM060940.1, read on the forward strand.
TATTTTGATCATCTCATATAAATGCAGTTATAAATTCTGAAGTGGCATTAGTTTTGTTTTCATTTACTGGCACTTATCACTTTCTACCATATGCAGCTGTATTTATGACACTCCATTACTGAAACATCTTTAATTTGCCTTCTAGATTTTCATATAATCAATGCATACGCTTTTACCTTTTCGTTTGTTATTTAGATATCTTAATTCTTTGATGTATCTTATTTAACAAACTGGCATCTTAATTTTTTCTAAAAAGCGCAATTCAGGTTTTCAAAAATGCTTATGGGGAAAGAATTTCTTTCATTACTTTTGTAATACCATAAATTATGAATCTAAGAACACGTTACATATGCGATGTGTTTGTTGATGAGAAAAGGATAATATTTATATATGTTTATTGTCTGTCAATTTACAATCATTATTAAAGTAAAATTGGTTCTTTCATTTCACTTTAGTATAAGATTAAATTGCATAAAGGTAAAATAAAGTCGAGATATTTTTTTACGAAGTGGAGTACTAATTAAGAATGTGGGTAAAAAATAGTTGTCCTTTACTAGCATTTAGTATTAACATATGAGATTCAAGCTCAAGGTATGGATACTACCTAACCTTAGATAGAACGCCTATTTGTATGAATCAACTAGTGTGAACCCGTGCACGGTATTTATCATATAACCTTTTTACCAACAACTTGAAAAATATTCCATTTAAAAAGTCAGAAGTGCATAATATAGAACGTAACTTCTAAAAATTAAATGAGATCTCGTGCATGATACGTTTGTACAATGCCTTCTTGTTCATCTTGAAATCCAAAATTTTGACACCCCTATTCTAATATTTTATATGCAGATAAAGAAATTCTACGAATGTAATCTAAACTAACATGAAGAGAACAATGGGAAAAAAATATATACTTTAGTGCTACACGTTGGACTTGCATTTAGACATGATTTTTTTCAGTTATAAAAAGTATCACTCCTTATCTCCCAGCCATGAATGATCTTACATTATAACAGTTAGAAAAACACTACTTAGAACTATTAATATCTATAATTGCATACATCATGTAAAACAGAAACTGTGAATGATAAAATCACAAATTGAATTATGGGATGCGACTATCATATAATTCCAAAGTTGAAGTCAGATTTCAAATACTTTCACATGCTCATCATTTTCTGGTATTCTTACCACTTATATTAAGCATACATCCATATCATTGTTGCCTCACTTTGTACACTTTTGGCATTCAACTTATTTCAAATTGTATGATATAAACGTTAAACAGGGAATAAAGGATGCTACTGTCCTCAACATCCAACCGTATATCTTGTGATGCCAATCATCTCCAACGATTGTATCATTCAAACCAACATCAGCTTTATACCTACACATAATAGACATAATTAACCATAATTGATATATATGCATTATACTTGTTACTTTAAAAGTGACCAATAATAACATTATTTATTACAATAAAATTTTACATTCATGATACAAAAATACCGTTTTCGTCCAACTTTCACCTTTCAACTCCTTTAAAAATACTTTTTTCTCACGCTGCTTTTGCTTTGTGGCAAACACTTCCAGGAGGAGGAAATGACTTCCATGTATTGCAGCAAATCAAGGAACACACAAGTAGCATGATAGATCACATGACCAATACCATACACACATTAATAATGTTCTGAGTTTGATTGCCACAGGTTTGAAATGGAAATTCGACACAGAGTTGTAAGCGAAATATTAATGAAACACATGCACAACAGTACTCTGTTTCCTAAAATAAATGGATATGTGAAATAATTCTTTATAACCTACACATAATAAACCTAATTAACATAATTGATATATATATATATATAATAAATGGATATGTGAAACATGTGCGCAACAATACTAAAGGAGGAGTGGTTAACCAACATCAGCTTTATAACCTACACATAATAAACATAATTAACCATAATTGATATATATAACCATGCAACCTAGATGAGTAGACACATATTATTCTCCATCACATTTACAGCCAATGGAGAAAGAGAAATATATCTACTGATAACAATTATGCATGCAATAATAACGGAGAAAATAAATCTGTTTAGTACTAGTTTGAGTAAAGTCAATTTTAAAATCAAGAAAGCTGACATTGCAAATATATATCATAAACAATGATAGTTGGGTTCAAATTGTGGACTATTAAATAAAATTGCATATTTCCTTGAAAAGATTTGTCATTTGTTCCAAAGCTTAAACCATGCAAGTATATGTATTGTGCATCAATCAAACATAATCATATACTCAAAAATACTGAATTACTCAAAAGTCCACTTAGCTTTACCAATACCCAAATGAATAATGTATGAAAAAGGTTTAAAAAAAATCAATGGTGCAAATAATGAAAGTGGAGAAAATATAGAAACTGCATTGTATAAACCTAAAGATCATTGCTGCAACGGTAGGGTGGACGCCTATATTAAAGTAGGATAGTACCCTTAGGAAAATACTGATACTATTATCAGGAGGTCGGGATTTTTTCTAATAGCAATGAACACCAAGGCATTACACATTTATAGTCATTGAATTTTCTATAATTCTGATTTTTTTATAACTACAATTGTATTGGTGGATAAATGTACTATCGATTAATTTTATAGTTAATTAGTCAGGAAGCTCAATAGTCGTCTTTATTTATCTATTTGTTCCCATTTGTGCAAGAGCTATTATTCAACAATATACCAAGTGGAATAGCAAGTTATGAGGATGGAAAAACTACCTATATATGTATATAGTTTTTGCATTCATGTCATGATACATAATTAAGTATTAGAGTGATCAATCTTCTATACAATACCCAACATCTTGAAATTGTATGTTGTGATTGTTCGAAACCATTCAGTGCATATAGTTAAGTGTGTTAAAAATCAACTGGGGAAGTAAATGATAGTTCGCAAGTGCAGAACCACCTATTACTCATTGCATAGGAAAAGAAAAATAAAAAGAGATATGATACGAATGTATCGTGACATTGTACCTCCATTCTAATTTCAATAATCAACCAACAGTAAATCAAATAGATGTAGTATATAGACAACTAAACACATTTTGCCAATACCACGATTAAGAAATAACAGTCGCGCAATAATTGACTAATGCTATTTAATGACATTGAATCATGTAAAATGATAATAGTCAATTGGCTCTAAAACTATTGGGGATATGCCAAAATTCTTTCATAATATTTTCCAATTGAAAACCCTGAAATTTACAGCTCATGTCAAACATTATGAAATTCGTATAACAAAGTAGTCATGCCTATTTTAATCAAAGAGTGCATGAAAAATTTGTTCACTTCGAACTAATTATTTATAGGTTTGTCAACTTGAAGAGAGTACATGATTCTATTTAAATTGGAACTAAGAATAGAAGAAATGCGTACATTTTCATAAAACATTGTGAAATGCCTTACATTTTCATAAAACCTACATATTTTACAAAATACCATACTAATCACATAGTGATTAAATGCCCTAAAATAAATTTTGAAATTTGTAGGTTGACTACAAATGCATACCCAATAATTAGCTTGTATACACAACTTCATTTTGACAAACTGTTGGTTATTAGATAGTTAATTACCATTTAGATTCTATTAGGAAATCTCAACACTATGTATCCCATTAATTTGAAGTCTTTGATTATCAGCTTCATCTTTTGGTACAAATAATTGGATTTGCATAATCAGTTAAGTTAAAACTTGTACATTGACCATATTTGAAGTAGTCAATAGTTGTTTTAGAATTTGAATATTTCAAAAAAAATCGAACTCAAAATAAAAGGGAAAAACTACCTGATCATATGTATACCTCCTCCATAACCCCCATATTGGCTCCAATATAATTAGATGAAAGGAAGGACTCAGCTCCTATTGAGAAACTATAGCCATTTGAGAGCTACTGCGTTTTTGATTCACATAAAGTCCAGAAAATGATTCTCAGGTAAAGCAATAAGCCGTTTTCATGCAAAAATAATTTCTCCAATTGATACTCGATAATGCAACCGACTTTAATAGCAGCCGATGCTGAAATTGAGGATTTAGACTTGTTGAACCTATCTGATAACAAATCACGATCATGTTCAATTTAATAGTATGCACAACTATAATAACAATATAAAGAAACTTCAAATATATCTCTTACTCTGATTGGTTGTAATTGAGTAGTTTAATTGAATAGTATTTTGACCTTTGGTCGGCATTGAGGAAGAAGTAATTGGCTGAGAAGTGATAATTTTACCAATGTCAAAATTGTTTGTCGATATAGAGCTTGGGTTAAATATGCTATTGTAAGTTTGAAACTCATGATTCTTATTATCTGCACAGCCTGCATAATAACCTTAATTTACCAGTATATTATTTTTGACGCATAACGCAACCCTATTTATCGACTTAAAAGTGCTTATGAATATCACCTTGCATTAATGTTGATTAAGACTTTTATCAACTTCACTGGTTCAATAAAATCTCACTTCTTTCAATCTTACTATTTTCATTCGTATCGGGTTGAAAGGAGCTCTCAACAGTCAAATGATCATCGGTTTTGGATAAAGAGTTGAAATTTGGAGCGCCGCATATGGTTTGAGAGTTATGATGTATTCGATTATCTATATTTGCAGAACCCGTAGTAAACATGTTTATCATAAATTAGTACCATACAAAATTAACACCACTATCATTTTTCTATAGTTCCCATGCTAGTATTAATAAAGCAGGTAATATTCATGCTTCAAACACCATCCTTTTAGGAAAATATTATGCATTGAACAGGCAGGAATTTGTATTAAATGACTGTTTAAGTCGGTGAAAATGTACAGTGATCGTTTAGTGAATTTATTTCTATTTCAAAAACGTGTAGTAGAATTATTACGGAAAATATGAAAAATGAGCAGCACATGGGAAACGTAAAATAAATAACAGAAGAGGTTGGTACATCGTACCAAAAGCTGACACGATTGCGTATGCAACGCATGTTGTCCGAATTTCTTTACCATATCTCTACCTGCACATAAAATATAGGTTAGCAAATGCACATCAAATAGATGGTGTGCGCACACAGGCTGAATTCTTAGAGAAGCCAAGTATTTCTTAATTTTAGGAACAGTCATCCTATACACATTTGGTAAAATATGCATATGCCAACATGTACGTGTGTGAATACAACCGAGAGGCACAGTACATTAACTTCTGGAAATTCAGAAAATAACTGATATAGCACATCATCGACTCCTACATAGATAACATATTCGTATATAAATACCTACATTGTTATGGCAGCGAAAAAAAACTACAAGCAGTACTAAGGCAAACCCATGTCCAATATAAATATAAGAGAGTAGTGGGGAAAAAATAAATAAATACTTGGTACCACAACAAACATTGAAGCAACCATCTTGAAGTAAGTAAAAAGTTGTATATAGCTAAAGAGGCAGTGTACATGAAAATGTTGTTAAATTTTTATAAAGCAGCAGTTATATTGGAAAGCTATAAACTATTGAAATATAATACTTGATATGTTTTTTAATCCAAACATAAAAAAATTGAAAATTAAGTTTTTTTCTTCGTTCAGTCCAAATGAAAATATAAATATCAAGGGGTAACATCATTGAATCCAGAGATAAATGAATGTAAGTGTATAATAAGTCAGATATTTTTTATACATATAGTACCTAAAAATGTTATATGTTTGCTAATTTACCACAGTAGTACAGAATGTGTTTGGAAAATTAATAGGGAAAATGGTTGTAAAAATAAAGAGCGGCCCAGTGAAATTAATGTAAGATTAACCAAAACAGTGAACATCGATGGAAAAAAAAGGATGAAAGCATGCACAATTAGCATATGAGAACTTTTGTCGGCACAATGGTGCATATTAACTTGAACATAGCAGGTTTGTTACAGTATTGATGTTTAGGTTATATTTTGTTTGCGCTAAGTAGAATAATTCCTGAGACACATGTAGAAGTACAGTTAAGATGAGTTTCACAGTGATTTAATTTCAGCATATATTTTATACATTGTGGCATGAGTTCATATTTCATATATCTGGTCAGTATGCAAGTAATGACTAATAAACATTAGTAAAATAATTGAATAACTTCATTGACTGTGAAATGTATTTTTATTAGTTTGTTTTCTTCCATGTCAATTTGTTGTGTAAAAAATTGCATAAGAGCATTATCTCACCGGTAATAATTGTCTTACCAAAATTATTTCTAAATCCAAAACAATTCTTAATATCATAAAAATGTTAAAAATCTAAGCTAATGATACATTTACAAATGCATGATAAGTTCACCTTTTATAAAAAAACAATTTGTTGTAACGATAAGCAGATGTATTAAAACACAAGTACTGACGGGTGGAAAGATGTTTAGATGGAACCAAACATAGTTTCTTATGAAACAACAGTGATAAAGACGTGTGTATAAAAACTTGGTACAACCCCCGAATTCTGCGATGTGTAGCAAGAGACAAAAGAAATTTTTTATTAAATAAAATTGGAACAAAAATATTTTGCTTGGTCGTATACTTGGTGGATTTTAGGAAATGTTGCAAACGTCTGTATCAAAGTATTGCTCAGTTTTTTGCAGCAGAATTAAATCAGTAAATTGTTCAATTAAGTACAATCCCAAACCAAGAAGGAAAAAAAAGTGGTCTTAGAAGAAACAAACAAATTAAACGTACAGGAAATAGAAGCAAATTGGAACAGTGATGGGGCATTAGATTGAGATTAGTTTCGCTAAAGCTTCTCTTGAATTTTAGTTGCAGTTGAGTTCTTATTAATCTAAGATTCATCGACATCCTCTGATAATGGACATAAATTTGGATCAGAGTGTAATTAAGGTATTAAGTTAACATTGACTAAGTTATGTACACAGTAGCAGCATCTATATTGGTCATTCTATTGTAATGCAAAATGACTATACAAATTTGAGGTGGCTGAAAAAGTTTTGTCTGGTAAATATGAAAGAAAAAAAATGAAGTAAAAAAGGAACACCACTTAGGTAGAATAAACTTGTGCCAATGGCATATCCGAGCAAAAACATATTAAATACCTCAACAGTTATAATAACAAATATTACTAACAAATTTTTTGATTGCGTGGATTGAGCTTCCCGTCCAGTTTGGTAAAGAGTAATATGAATTCTGAAACTAATCATGTATAATAAAGCAAAGTCATATACAAAAAGGTGACCTGAATAAGTGGTGTAATGTTTTGCAGTTAAATTTTGTCAGTAGGGCAGCTAGTGAAAATTTTAGGTGTCGGTAAGAAAGATAAACAAACAACGAATGGTTTTTCGAATATACAGATGACAGCAAAAATCGAATTTTATAAACAATTACTTGTAGAGTTTCAGCCAGTATGAGAATCATTTTGACCATGCATAAGCAAAGGGTAGCATGAAATCGAGTCTGTTATAACATGAACAAAATGTCCAATCTAAACGTAAGCAAACGGAATCTATAAACAGAGTATAAACAGAATCAGGAAAACTAGCCTTCTGTAACTACAAATAATATTTCATTCATTTTGGGGAAATAATTATTTCATTATGGTTACACGTGATATACGAAGCATTCCTAATATTTACTCACGATGAATATGACCTTAAACCAAAATGGCATAACACCATACTTAAAATTCTAAAAACAAATGCTCCTTCATTTACTCATGACGAATATGACCTTAAACCAAAAAGGCATAACACCATACTTACAATTCTAATAAAAAAAACTCAGAATGTAAGTGCAGTGATTAGGCAGTTGGAGATAATAATTTTGTACTATGTTGGACAACTAATCCAAAGCAGAAGCAAATTAAATTAGTAACATGAAAACAGTATGAAGACGCTACAAAGCTTTGTCGCTTTAACAAATCACCAGAGTAGTAATAAAACGTCATTAGAAGTGTAATATGTAATAAAAATAAAAATGCAGGTGTTTGAACAACTACATGCATGTGAAGGCATTCATTCATTTCATTGTTTTCCCCCAATTATGCCATTGACAAAAACTGCACAATGTACGTTCCTTTTCATAGTTATTCAAATGCTACGCAAATTCAACGATCCTAAGCATGACGAAGAAAAAGATGATTATTGGAAGTAATATTGCTTAGTTCACTAAAGTAACATAGTACCTACCTTTTCATAGAACATAATCTCCTTTTCATGCACGCAAGATTGAAATAGAAGATCTCACCGCCTGTACTCTTTAGATCCTCTAACTTATTTAAACTTTGAACTTGTCCTTTTCTGATTGGAAGCCTGTATATTCGCAGCTATACTTTTACAGATAACTCATAATATGGAAAGAGAAAAGAAAAAAAAATTACTTTTACATATCATTATTACCTATTGCTCTTAAAAGATATATCTGTACACATAAAGAGGTTACAATATTGGGTCACATGTAAGAAAACCAAAGAGTTTACTTATTTAAGCTTTAAACCTAGCCTTTTTTATTTGAATAGCCTGCATATTCACAACAATACATTCACAGACTACTCATAACATTTAGAAAAAAAACCCTTTTACACATCGTTGTTACCTAACTGTTCGTAGGAAAAAAATACTTGTACATACAAAGAGGTTACGCTGTTAGGCCACGTATAAGAAAGTAAAGAGTACAGTCAAAATAAAAAGGAAAGTGGGATAGCCCGCAACAAAAATGAGTCGGTACGGAGTTTTTATACTGCATTAAATTTTTATCAGAACTTAAGCATATTATTTTATATTTTAGTAGAGTGATAGAGTCACAATTAACATAGTTTAGTGCTAGCATTTAGTACAGTACAGAAAAATCATATTGTCAGAGATGAAAGCATCACAAAAATAACCAAAGCAAGCAAGCATGTTGAACTGAAGCAAATAAATGAAGCTTAGTACAACACGATGATGAATTCGACAAAAAAAATGGCAGCAGAGAGGGTAATCTAGCTTGGAAATTAAAAAGCTTAGAGAATACCTGTCAATGTTCCGCACCGCCAAGCAAGATGGAAACTGATTTTGGTCGGTTGTTGGAAATTCATGTTGTGGTGGTTGGATACGGCAGAGAAGGAGGAAAATGGAGGCAAGCGAATGCAACGCGGTATAGGAAGAAGGGGAAAGGAAGATGATTCCGTAGATTGAAGGGCAGTTTTAGGTTGTAGGGTTTTAGTGGAGAGTGGTTGTTCGCAAGCGGAGGATGGAGGGTACGTGGGGAGGTGAATGTCGAAGAATAGCGGGGAGGAAGGGTTATTTCAAAAATTGGAGACCATTGGTAGGACAGAGGGTCAGAGTGGGGAGCAGTTTGTGAATGGGGGAAAAACAACTAAGACGTGGGAGGGGAAGTGGTTTTTTTTTTTGGTTTTTAATTTTGCTGATAATATTAGGTGGAGGAAAAGCAGAAAAGGCAGGGGAGTAGAGGAATTTGAAAACTTGGGCGTGTGAAAGGCCATGTTAACATTTTTAGTATTGTGTTTTAAGTTTAAGTAACATATAGATAGTATAAATAATATAATAGTGTAGACATAAATTTGGTAACTGTTCAGTTGTCAAAATTCAAGGTGGCTTGTGTGCTCTTAAAATTGAACTCACTAATAATATAATAGTATAGATTTTCATTAGTATCAGTATTGTTTATTCACTTCACATATGGTGGCATGTTGTTCTTGAATTACAGGAATTCAATTAACCTCACTTCTTATTTAACGAAAATAAACTCATTCACGGAACCATCTTAGTTGATTTAGTTAAAGGCTCCAAATCTTTCTAGCCGAAGTTAACTTGCATTGTTGTAAAAAAAAATTAGAGTTATATGGGTAAGAAAGCATGCGACCATAGGGCCTATTTTTTCTTTTCTTTTTCATTGCTTCTTAATAGTTTTTCATACCATGTAATATACTATAAACATATAAAATAGCATGACGCTTGATCAATTTATATGTAAATCAATAATAAAGTTAGATGAGGTGATGCTTCTCAATCCATTGTGGTATTTCTATTCCTTAAAACAATAATATCCCAATAATATTTATACAAGTGCATATCTAATGTAAATAGGTAATTTGTGAAACTATGTTGAACTTAGATTACATATAGTTGATTTTTATATCTTAAATATATGCATTGTTTGTATAGTAATAAAATTATTGCTGTTATTATAATTATTACATCCTATTGTCACCTGTTTATCTCAATATTTACTTCGTATATACGCACACACACACACACCCATGTTGTGATAATTAATGGCTTATCCTAAAACAATACATAAATTTATTCTTATTTCTTATCTATAATAATATCAAATTTCAAATCTATGCATCAAGTAGAATCATGATTTATGTACAAAGTAAATTTTGCACCCGTTCCATCGGCACGGGATTCGTACTTGTGTGTATGTGTGTATATATATGTATGTATGTGTGCATCTGTGTATAATGTAATAATGGTACATGCATACATATATATTAGTAATATATTTTATCAATATCTACTTCATATATATATATATATACCCATGTTGTGATAATTAATGGCTTATCCTAAAACAATACATAAATTTATTCTTATTTCTTATCTATAATAATATCAAATTTCAAATCAACATAATAAGTAGAATCATGATTTATATAGAAAGTAAATTTGCACCCATTCCATCGGCACGAGCTTCGTTCTTGTGTGTATGTGTCTATATATATAAATATATATATATATATATGTGAGCGTGTTTGTGTATAATGTAATAATGGTACATACATACATATATATAAATCAGTAACATATTTTATTAATGCGTGATATAAAAAAATTTAGTTGAATGATAGCAAAGCGGAAAAAGTATCTCCATCTTAATTTTCCTAACATTTTATTCTCCTTAACAATCAACATCTTATTATGGTTTAATGAACTAATATTCATTCATCTAATCATCAAATCTTTGAAGAAAAATAAAATCGGTAAATGTGAATATCATGCCTCAATTAACAAAATAAAATAATAATTTAATTCACAAATAGAAATGTAAAAATCACAATACAAATATAAAAGCAACAAACAAAATAGTTTTCCAAACAATGCATTTTACCTGAGAAGAAATTCCTTATCCTCCTTGATTCTCTTATATTATGGTTTTTCTCTCTTTAATTCTCTATATCATTTTATGATACCTTTTCACGTATTACCAAAAACAATCAATTAATATCTTCGTCTGACCATCTTTTGGCAATTGCAATACCAAATTTTCCAATCGGATGAACTAAGTAATATTTTCATATGCATGTGTACTCATCTCTTTCATTGTTATCTGTTTTTCATTATTTACATTTATTCATTTATGTTAGCGTAGCGCTCCACTTGGGAGTTATTTCCGGCGGCTCCGAGCCATCGACGACCGTCAAGAACCATCGGAAATGTCGTTGGTATAAAGAATACGACTGTCTTCTTTTTCGGTGGAAACGATGACGTTTTTTCGATGGCTTCCAACGACTATTCTGACGGCAACTTCGTTCGATGGTTAAGACATCCACATGGCTTGAAAAATCGTCGGAAAGCCATTTGGAGCCATCGAAAGCCATCACTGATTTTTGGTCAATAAGCCATCGAAACAGTCGGCAACCATCACAGATCTGGATGTTTTTTTTTACATTATAGCAGTCATTTGAATTCCAAACAACACATCAATATCAATATATATCACAACACATCAAAATTAATATATATCATATGTTCAAGCTAAAATCAATAACAATATAAAACTCAAATATTTACCATCTCAATCTCAAACTCAAACTCAAACACTACCATCAATACCAAAAAAAACGGTCCATCGTCAATCTTATACGCTCAACAACAATATGTACATCAAGCATCTATGTACAACATATACAACGTCTAAAATACCAACCTAACACATCAGTCCACCAAATCAACATCACAAATCAACATCAAACATCACATGAAATACCATGTGTCCACAAATCAACCTCACCATCTCTCATTGTATATATTAACAAGTTTCAATAACAAACACTGTAAAACGTACCCCATGACTCGTCGTCGGCTTCGGAACCCACCCGACGAAGGGAATGCTCCATGCTGCTCCATTTACCCGGGAAAACGCTGGTTCATTTGCTCCATTTGCAAGGCAGCTTTGATTCTGCAGCTGTGCAATCTACTGTCAAAGCTCATTATTCTCAGCTTTGTCTTGAGCCTTTTGATAAGACTTTTGTGAGATCCGAGCTTATAAAACAAGTCGAAATATGTTTAAATTATTTACTTAACGTTCATAAAAATTAAATAATTTTAAGAACTTAGTTAATTTTTATAATTACCGCTTGATTTCATAGCCACAGCGTCTATTTCACTGAGTCGGGTCCATAACAAAGTCAAAGATAGCATCCTCCTCGTCAGTGGTCAATTGCTTCCATCCCGATTGCTCGGGCATCTGCACATGTCCTCATATAAATCATTATGTAACACAAAATTAAATATAATTAAATATTACATGACATTATTAAAATATTTTATAACTAATTAATTAAGATGATCATTATTAATAACTTATAACACTAAATGTACTTACATGAGCTGTGTGTGCTTTATCATCCTCATGCTAGGCATACGTCACTGATCCCTCGTCGTCTGTCTACCTGACAGCATGTATATGTAAAATACATCCGTATATGAGACATGAGCCCCACACGCTCTTTCCTGCAATAGTTGGTGTATATTATTGTTGTTAATACAAATTTATACAAAAAATGTAATAATTATTTGTAGTTGCAATTAATCAATTTACCAGGTCCTCACGATGATGTTGAAATGATTTCAAGCCACCACAGTGTGTAATTGGATTTTCCGGCTTATTTGCTGAGTTTCTGTCTGACTTCGCCTGCAAATTAAAACTTAAGATTATATTTTACAGGTATAAATCATGCATTCTCTACTGAACAAATTAGGGTGATATCTGATAGACTTACCCTGAATTCATTGCTTCTCCACCACATGACACAACATCCCATAAACTGGCAATATCCAGCTTAGCTTCGTCCCAGATTTTCTGATGGTAGACACTGTATCCTGATAATTCTTTGCAATCTTAGAGCTCTAGTGGTGCTGGCAAAGAGAAACGTCCTCTTCCTGTAGGTCTACCACCGCCTATATGTTGAAAAATATAAGTTATACATTTATACTTAGTTAGCAAATTGTAAAGTGATTGTATATAATGATATATAAATTTACACTTACTAGAAATTCATGTCTGATGTTCTTCCATATGTACTCTAGGATCCTACTCCATTTGGGCCAACACATGTATTGTAATTTCGCCATTTTCTTCGATATCCGCTTGGTGCGCTTGTTTATCTGGAATATTCTTTTAATCAAACGTAAATCTTGCGTTTGTTTTAAAAACTACTGATCAATCTGCTTTGTCTCTTTTTAGAGATGGATAAGGAGCATAATAAATTTGTAGGGCTTGTTTTGCTAGTATAAATGAATCATACTTATGATAACATGATGTACGTTTTGTTTTAATAATAATATTTTTTTGGTGCACGTTGATTTCAGAACGTGGAACATTACTGAACCATTTGCATCTAAAAAAATAAACTTCTTCCGCAGGTCTGGTGATATATGTTAATTGCAAAATTTGAGTTAACATGCAATAAAAACTATTTATGTGATCATTTGGATCATCACTACATTTAATATATACACTGGTATTGTCAATTAATTTTTCAGCCCCATATTCTTCGGTGTTGAATTTAGATCCGTTGACAAAGAATATTAGATATGTCTTAACTTTTCTTTTTGGTCTCATTGCAAGATGTTTCAAACTTTTGTCGACCACACAATTTACCAGATCATATAGTGGTTCGAAAATCAAGTAGCAAATTTTTTGCAGATATCACCGGTTGGATGCTGTGATTCGTAAATACCGCATATATAGATATTATATTGCATTATAATAAATACATGCGCGTATCATTCAAGTAAATAATTTTAGATGTATTATTTAATAATACCTAACAAATGGCGCAACTTCTGCGCAGTTAAGTAGAATATATGTATGGGCTACATATAATCTCTGTCATCTAACCAAACTTCCATACATTTTCCAAGCAGGGTGTCCCTACTGTCTAAAAGTAGTTAACATTGATTCAGTAGAATCTTGTTCAACGCCCTCATCATTTCGCATAGCAATTTCAAAAGATAAGTTCACATGGTTATTGAAATAATAAGAGAAAAAGAACGAGCTTCTTCTTCGATATATGATTTGCATTTCAAACTTTCAACTTATGTTTTTTGTCTCACTTTTTTCTTTAGATGATTTAAGCACATGTTAAGAATAATTATCATTAAATTTTATTACAGGTAATTAAACTAATATTTAACATACTCGATATCAATACCTTCAAACAGATGCATATTTCATCCATATTACACAGGACCTCGAAGAAATACTTCAAACAGAATATGAACAAGTAAATGCTCCATTACATTAAAGAAATCCGAAGAAAATATTTTCTCCAGTTTGCAGAGCAATATAGAAATTTCTTCATCAAGTTTACATAGACGATCAACTTTTAATGTAGTTAAACAAAGCTCTTTATAAAATAAACTAAGTTCTGTTACAACTGTCCAAACTTTTATGGGCAATAGTTCTTTGAAATGACGAGTAACAAATGTTCTATCACTACATGACAATCATGACTTTTCATCCCACTCAGTTTACTGTTCTTATAGTCGACACATCTACAAAGATTAGAGGAAATCCCGTCAGGAAATCTTAATCCTTCCACCTACTTTAACATTACTTTAACTTGGTTACTATTTAGCTCATAACATGCTTTGGGTTTTTTATGTCATTTGGCTTCATATGAAACACAAGACGATTGCATATTGTCTTTGTATCGCTTCTTGATTTTAGTTTTCCCTTGATCTTTCCTTTAACATTCACAACCATGTTAAACACATCATCGAATACATTTTTCTCATTGTGCGTCACGACGATATCATGACGAATTAGGAGATTTTCTTAGTAAGACAACTCTCAAAATATACTTTGTTCGCACCGGTTATGAATCGCCGATTTACCTTGAATTTCAATTTGTTTGCCATTTTCATGTATCTTTGGATAATCCTTTATAAGGCCATAAATATCTTTGCTTGACTCAATCATTGGTGGTTGCAAGGTCTCAAGTGTACTACTTGTATAGTTTTTTAAATTTTTATAAAAGGATGATTAATATAAAGAAAACACCGATGATAGTCAAACCACGAAATTTTCTTTCCATGTCGTAAAGAAAATGCTCGTGTTTCTTCCATTCAATAAGGATAAGCTAGATGACCAACCATATTCCAACCCAAAAGCATTGCATACGCAGGAAAATCACTTATAGTCCACAGCAGAGAAGCAAACATATGAATTTGTTTGGAAATGTCATGTGTTTCAGTTTCTTCATACGATGATGTTTTCAACTCTTCAATAAAATGGTTGTAGATATATGTCGATTCCTTGCGTTGGATCATAAGGGCCAGGGATGACAATAGTAAAAAAATATACGGAGTTTTCATACACATCCACGGACATAAATTGTAAGGTGTAACTATTATATGCCAAGATGAATATTTTGAACTAGACCGAGAGAGTGTTGAAAATCGATCCTTACATAAACCAAGTCTAACACTACGGCTCTCCGCTACGAAAGCTGGGTATGTCTTATCAAAATGTTTTCATGCTTTTCCATCAGCTGGGTTGTGTTAACGTACCTTCTTCCTCTGTTCTCACACAGTTCATCTCATATGATGTGCGGTTACATAAGATGCGTATAAACTTTAAAGCCTATGAGTAATGGGTAAGTCATGCGTACACTTGTACGGACCTTTCTTTATTTTCTTTTTTCTTGGTTTGTATCATTCCTGATTACATATTTTACAATTTCTAAGATTAATGTTTTCTTTTTAAAACAACATGCAACCAGTTTAACATGCATCTATTTTTTGATACGACAAACCAAGAACAGACTTAAGTTTTTTTACTTCCTAATGATTTTCGCACATTAAATTATCGGGTGACATATGCTGTTTTGCAACTTGTACTATATCTATAAACCTGACTTCTGTGTAGTTGTATTTTGATTTCATCACAATGTATTCTACAATTATTGCTAGTTAAGCACTGCTTGTACAACCATCCCAAAGGGGTTTCTTAGCGGCATCCAACAAAATCATACATTTTTTGCTCCAACACTTGGTTCCTCTTCGACATTAACACCGTTGCCTTCAACTTCAATAGTAGAGAACATTGAACGTGCTGCATCTTCAACCATATCTTTTATCAGATTCATCGGAACAATTTTATTATCCATCTCCTCCTCCCATGACGCTCCTACACCAAATAATTCAGAATAAAACCATATGGACGCAAAAGAACTGTTATCATATGCGGATCAAATGCTTCAATTATGTGCACTACTACGTGAACAACAAATTTCTTCATCGTTCCCGTTATTATTTAAAGCGAATTCGATAAAGACGTGTACACCATTTTGAAAATGTTAACTTATTGAGCCTCCAATTTTCCTTCTTTGTTGGTACATCTAGCTCGACCGATAAAATAATTGACTATTTTTCCTGCTTTAAAACGTAAAAAAGTTTTAATCATTTACGCATGACATTTTATTTTCTAATTAAATGATACATTTAGTTTTTTGCAAATGTATAATATTATTATATTTAATTTTATTTTCAAACGAATTTACATAAATTATATGAATATAATCTTAAATTTTCAGGTTATTGTTTTACATTTCGATGGTTGGTCATTTTACTTCTCATTACAAAGACAGTAGTAATCATATTTTATAAATCATTTCATTTTAAACGATTCAATAAAATTTCAGCAGCATTTTTCCTTTTTCCCTGTATCATACCATGTGTGTACACATGAGACAAAAAGAAAGTGATGTTGAAATTTTATGAACCGTTTAAAGTCAAATGATTTTTCAAATATAATTACTTTATTGTGTTTGTAACTTGTCCAATACAGAGACAAATTATTGTATCAGATGAATAATAATGTTAGTTCTGTGGTAAAACGAATATCGATATAACGGTCACATACAATACTCGTTAGCCAAAAACTATCTAAGTTATTTATAATAAGTAAAACTATTATACAACAAATTTTATAATAATTTATTTACATTCTACGAAACACATACACTAAATCATCGTTTTCATCATATTAAAAACACATACACTCAATCCTGAGCATCGACTTTAATTAATCCAAACTACCCTAATGCGTGCATGCACTAATTAATCAACATATATACACCAATTAACGCACATATACACTAAATAAATGTTTTTTCTTAATATTTAAATGATAATCAATTATAATAACAACACAATTGGCATTCAATAGGTTATAATAAATAATCAATAAGATATTATGAACAACTGTAACAACAAATTAACTCTAATTTACCAAATCAAAATTAAATAAGGTTTACAAATTAAACTTTCTTAAAAAGCAATGGCTAATGGAGAGACTTGAAAAATGAAGATGGGGATAGTCTTAGAGATGTGAGGCATACTGACAATGTGGAGGAGGTGAAGAAGATGGTGGAGGTGAGATTTGGAAAGGAAATATGGATTTTAGACAATGAAAAAGAAGTGTCGGCCCGTGGCTGAAGTATTCATGACTTTTCGACGGTTTCCGACGACCGCCGTCGGTTATTTTTATGATAGCTTCCGACGGCTGCGGACGACTAGTTTATTTTATTTTCAGTAATGCCATGGCGATTACCAGTCGTCGGTAGCTGTTGGAAAAAAACGATAAGCCGTCGAAAATGGACGTCGCAACAAATAGTGTTTCTAGCAGTGAAAGGGTTCGACATGGTACAATTATCATGGTAATTCACAACCCATCAAATTTGGTTGTTTTGAAGTCCTAATTTTTTTCAGTTATATTACTAGAAATTAAATTGGAAAATTAATTTTCATATTTAAGATAAAAATTAAATGCAAGAATATATATGTAGCGTTAATTTTGAAAAAAAAACTCTTAAAACGGTGTATATTGAACTCTGAGGATGTGTTGATTGTTTGCAAAACCACTACATATAAATGTATCAAAACCACAGTGCTCATTACGGATCAAAAAAGATAACCATCTAAACCTACAAACTGAGACCCCCATATCTAGTAGAGTATGATGCCATAAATGTTGGTTTTTTTTTGGATTACCTACATACATATTTACCAGCCACATAATTACCAGGGTCCATGCTATGCCTACTTAAGATGCTATTTTATGGTCAATTTATTATGTTGAACGATATTTGGTTTGTTTAGCGAGATGTACTCGGTGTGATTTCGCATAATTCCTGCTTTGATTAAGTGTACAGTAGCAATGTTCTCTTTCGGTATTTTGATGCTCCGGCAATATGTTTTGCATGTAGCAGTTTATTCTAACAGTATATCAAATCAAATATCAATAGGTTTTTAAGATGTGTTATGGATCACATGTAATTATATTTTAATGTAAATAAATTAAAACATGTATAAAGATACGATTTTAGGATATATAATTAGGTTAATCTTATTGATACACTAATACTTTTTTAACATACACCAGACGATACAACAATTTAATATACATCAAAGATTACTTATCATACACCGTATCTTTTATAAAACTATCATTGCTTTCATCTTCATCGTCATTACACTTTAAAACTTAAACTCATTTCACAAACTAAAATTACCTACCACTAAATTGGATTAATATTCAACAAAATGAACTCTAATATTTGACAATAAAATTGTAACTTATATTTTTTTTAATAAAAAATTTATTAATTTCATCAAAGTTACTATTAATTTTAGGAAAAAAAATAAATACTCACAATTAGAGCAATTAATCATGAAAGTTCTCTTAATTGATATTCATGTTTCATTAATTTCGTCAAAGTGATAGATCAGGTTAAGTATGATTAATTTTATTGTTTAAATTTGATGAGTTTAAGAAAAGACTAAAAATTACAATTGAGAAAAAGTGTATTTTTATCATGGATTTCTTGGCAAAAATAATGATCAGGTGATTTTTGATTATAAATAGAATTTGTCATATAATTTTTTCTATAACTATTGCATGAAACTTACCTAAGTAAGGTCACATATTGCATATTCTTTAACAAACTTTAATATATATTTTTTGTTGGATATTTATACTCTTATGCTTAGTTGATTAAATGTTCTTTTCTTTTTATTGGATCCTTATGCTCGATCATGAATTATCATTTTTTATTTTCTTGTTGGATATTTATGCACTTACGCTCGATTGTACTTATTAATCATACAACGTTTTGCTTTCTGTTTCTGCTAAAGTTGATCAAAAAGCATTCAAGTACATGTTTTGTATCATGTTTGCCTAAGCAGTTTTGTTCAACTTACAACTTAATCAGAGTAAAATCTTAATTAGGTAAATTTTAAGAATGTCTGCACTAGTTATTTTATTGCATATAAAATCAAATGGAACATTGAAACATGAGCTTAATAGTTACATAAAATCGAATACCCTTTATTTTTTATGTGGGTTAAATGGGTTGATCCACGTATGAATTGGATTTGGTCATATTTCCCCCTTGACAAGCATATCAAAAGGGTTGGGTCACAATCCAACCCATAATGATCCAACCGGGTCCATTTGACAGGTCCAGACAATACTGCACTGAATGATGTTTACTTTCAACAACAAAGCGCTAATGTTCGGTTGGAAAATTGTTCATGAAGTTCAATTGGTTAAATTATATGTTTTATGCCCGTAAATTGATAATTGGATGACGACGTGTAATTGTGATATTAAAAAGAGTAAATGTTTCAATGTTCGAATTACAACCATAATAATAAAAATAAGAGGATGGTCTTTAGCAAACACATAATTTTCGCATGATCTATAAATTTAAAGGATGCACTAGCTGCAAAAGTTTAAAGATCGAGTGTTGAAACTTTAATTCATATACACATGCATTCATTCCCAAAAATAAACGACACATTTGAGTCATTTTATGCTTTTAATTTGAAATCAAAATGCATAGGTTGTTTTTTAAAATTAATAGAGAATATTCATAATTTAGTTAATTTAAAATGTTGGTAACATAATTATTTTTTCATTGGAATTTTAATAATACTATAAATGGATATTGTCGTATTTTCCCATCTTTCACGTCCGATTAATTGATTGTTATTGAATGAATATTCTCATTAATGTTTATTAATTCTTTTTGTTAGCATTAAAGAGGATTAATTATAAGATTGATAAGTAATTAGTACCGTAATTCAATTTGGAATAAAACTTGTACGATATAAATATTAATTGACTAAAGTCAAGAGTATCCAAATTCTTCATTTAGTTTGAACTCAAATTTAAAATAATAAATGTCGTTATCATAATTTACTCCATTGTTTATACCAATAAGTACAAACTAATTCTAAATCGATCCCCAAATTTATGTTGATTAGTATTAGTATTAGAATTTTCTATACACATTAATCATCAATATTAACAAGTTTCTACAAATTGAACCGAATTTAATATCATTTATTTCACATTTTTAAATTATGATAGATATATCCATCATTTTATATATGATTTAGAACTAAGCTAAATTAACTCCATTTAAATATTATTTTTAGCTCTCTAATTCAATTCCATAATTTAAATCGGAGTCGTATCAAATAGCATTACTAAACAATTGTTAAAATGAATTGATTGCTAATAATTTTGTTTGGGAATTAATTGACAATCTTAGTAATTAATGCTTTCATGTTTGGGATAACTTTAGTTTAATGTTGGTATTTTTTGTATAAAGCCATTGTCACTAAAAAATTATTAGATACACTTTGTGCGTGCTGAAATTATAAGAATATTTTTTGTTAATGGTTTGTCGGTCATGGTAAAAAAAAAAGCCAATCTAAAAAGGTACAACCCATATATTTCATCATGGTACAAATAAAAAAACCTCAAAATTATTTAGTAATTAATCAACCTCATGCATAGTAAAGGTTCAAGAGCCGAGTTGAACTTAAAAAACATAAAAGGTAGGTTTCATATATGATGGTTGGTGACCATTAATAAAATAATAGGAATAATTTAGAAATATTAAATTACATAATTACATTTAAAATGAAGTATTATGAGAGAATTAAGGGAACTAAGGAGAAGGAAGAAATCTGCTAGAGTTAATATTCAAAAGTTTATTTCTATTAGATGTTACAATCTTTCCATTTTTCGCATATATGACTAATATTTTTCCCTATTAAATATGTGTGAATCTTTCCCCTAGACCAACCTATATTAGTAAAAAAAAATCTCCTTTTGGTCTTCTCCAAGTATTTTGCGTTAAACATCCAATATCAAAATCTTTGATTTGATATAAGATCGTTGCAAATCTTGGATTATCAACTTTAGCCTATGAATCTTTCAGACTAAGGTATGCCATCTTTCCATCAATAGCTTTGGTTATTTAAGATAAATATATGGTTCATTATATTGCACCTAATCGTTGTTTAAATAAACGTTTCATTCCATTTATTATCTCTTAATCGTTCTCCTTTGACTCGTATTTTAAGTCATGTTATCACTCGTTTGCTTGTGCATAACCAGAAATCTTCTTTGTAATTTTGAATTTCAATCCAACAATAATATGTGTGTCTATTAGTTTCTTATATTTAAAAGTTAAATTATTTTTCTTATATTTATAAATAAACATAATGCGTGTAAAAATTTAAATTAGATGGATGGAAAAAATAATTTAAAGTTGAAAAATGATAATTCATCTTATTGGTGAAGAGAAGAAAAAGAGTGTTGGTCGACGAATAAAGACTTTTTTTTAGTGAAAACAGACATCGACGATTTTATGTAATCAATAACTCAACTAATTAAATTTTGTTTGTTTGATGAAATAACGGATCAATTGATAGGTAACTCTTAATTGTTATTTATTTATTTAAGAGAAGTGCTTTGCTAAATCTTAGTTATTTAATTAAAAGAAGCGAGGGGACCAAAATATAATATAAAGTTAGGGAAACAAAACAACTATACTGCGGGCCATCAGATTGAAGACCCAATTACATCGCAGCCGTCAATTCTCCAACGTTCTCTCAGACAAGAACAACGCAACACATCAAATATTCTACATACAAGCTTCCCCTCCAACAAATCATTGCTAAATTGCATCCAACCACGAATTGGTAAGTATCGCTTCACATTATCTGATTTCAAGAATTGGAGTGCGGTCGAGTTTAACGATTTCGATTACCCTTTTTTAATTAAAATGAATTTCGAATTTGTTTCGATTTTTCTTTTTTTTCCCTTTCGTTGAAACCTTTGCTTTCATCTCAATTGCTTGTTGCAAGAAAATAGGAATTTGATCGATCGATTTACTGGAACTATTGTTTTGAAGAAGACGGAAATTTGATTTACCGAATTTTGCTTGCTTGCTGTAAGAAGGTAACCGTTTTATTTAAACATCCATTATTTGGTTCATTGTAACAGGATAGAAAATTGACTACATAAATTATTGATTAGGCATTTGGTTTACTGGGACAGTATGAAAGCTAATTATTCAATGATTTAAGGAATAGGCAATTAATTAATTTACTGATTAAGCTAATTAGCAATTAATTCACTAGCCAACCTAAAATTAAACAATTGATTGATTGAGATTATATGATTAAATATACTGTCACTGACCGTAGGTATACTTTAGTCCAAGGGACTGATTAAACTTTAAGCGACCGAATAAACAACAAAACGGACAATTTGGTTTGACAAACGATTAATTGGAATTTTACTTAAAGTTTATGTTGACAGTTTTGTTGTGACTATTTGATAATTTGTTACAAGTTCTTCCGTACCCATTTGGAAATTGGTAAAAAGGATGTGATTAACGCTCTAGATCTTGCCAACTTGAAATTTGTTAGCACAAGTCGACTTCACAAGTCCTTTGGATTCACTTGAAATATTTTAAGTGCATTGCTTGTAAACTGAATTGTGATATCTGTATATGTATGTGTGTGTTTATATATGTGTGTGTGTGTATGGCTATTTAGACACAAATTCAAGATAAGTTCTAAACTTTATCATCATTGTTCATTATTTATGATTTCTGAATTCTGTTTCCTTTTATATTCATGTTTGCTTTCCAGTTTTGATTTCTCTTACTTATTATCTCTAAAACTAGTTAAAGTATGCATTTTTAGAAAAACTCTTTCATTTATCATTGCCATTGTGAAATTGGGACCCATTATAAAATTGTTATATTCTAGGTCCATTAAGTGTTGAGATTCAAACAAGTCCAACATAATGTGTTGGAATCAACAAAATCAAGCTTATGCCTGACATATGTTTTTGCCCCCTTCATTTCACCTGGCGCGGAAAGGGAGACAAGTTCTTAAAGGAAGAACGTTTTGTTATGAAGTTTTTATTTTATTTTATTTTATTATGTTTTCGGTTAATTTGTTTGTTCTGTCCATTTTGGATGCAAGAGCATTGGTTGCACCACTATATGCATCCGACCCACTTATTTTCTTAAAGTAGGTTTACCACAAATGATGTATCCATAGACATTGTTCTCATATAGGAAAATTCCAAGGGAGCTGAGATTTCCTTTTAGAAATCATCAAGTATTAAAATTTAATTCAGCACAATGAATTTGGCTTCTCAGATGGCATAAATATAGAAAGAAACAAAAAGCACTTAGAAATGCTCTTCATAGTGAATCTACTAGAGAAGTTAATAATGTGTGGTTCATTTCTTTTTTTTGTTTTTGTCCTTCCTAATGAAATTTTGAAATTTATGACATGTTAACTCATTCATGCTACTATTATCAAATATTAACTCCAATTTAACAAAATTGGCATCTTTCTACCATGTAGTATTGATTCAATATTTTCTACACTTCTGCAATATAAGAATATTTTTTGCAATTATTTTTCTTTAAAAATGTAAACGATTGGTACCATTTGAAATTGCACGATATAAAAATCTTGTATAGCATTAGCATGGTTGAAATTTGTCTATATACATGTATATGTATACGTGGTGGAGTCTTGGCGCAACAATTATGTCACACGCATGGTGATCTGGACGTCCAGGTTCGAGTTCGAAAACAACCTCTTTACAACGCGAGGGAAAGGCTGTATACATTATCGACCTCTACAGTGTTCGCTATCGTGCGAGAGCCTCGTGCAGTTGGGTTCCACATGTATATGTATACACATGTATGTTAGTATGCGTGTGCACGTGAGCATGCGTACGTGTGTATATGTGTGCGTGTGTGTATAAAGCAAGAATCGAGATCTCGGTTTCGATCTCGATTTTGGTCTTTTGTAATTTTAGGAATTTTGATGTAATTCGTAAATTTCGGAAATTTCGATTCTAGTTTCGGTTTCGGGTATCGCTGTCTGTTTTTCATATAATTACAAACATATTTATTTAATTTATTAAAACAAGACATATAATTTATATTTAATAGAAAAAATAAGATATAAAAGAACAATACTGTTTAATTATAAATATCTATAACACTAAAAATAGTTAATTCATTATTTCACTTTCAACCTTTTTAGTTACACAATTCACATTTTTTGTGAATTTATATGTTTCCTAAGTTGCAATTTTAAATTTGAGTGTTCATGTATTTTAAACTCAAATTAATCCTTTTTTGAGACTTTTTTTAGCGTATACACATATATGTTAGTATGCGTGTGCACGTGAGCATGCGTACGTGTGTGTATGTGTGCGTGTGTGTATAAAGCAAGAACGGAGATCTCGGTTTCGATCTCGATTTCGGTCTTTTGTAATTTTAGGAATTTCGATGTAATTCGTAAATTTCGAAAATTTCGATTCTAGTTTCTGTTTCGGGTATCGCTGTTTCTTTTTCATATAATTACACACATATTTATTTAATTTATTAAAACAAGACATATGATTTATATTTAATAGAAAAAATAAGATATAAAAGAACAATACTGTTTAATTATAAATATCTATAACACTAAAAATAGTTTATTCATTATTTCACTTTCAACTTTTTTAGTTACACAATTCACATTTTTTGTGAATTTATATGTTTCCTAAGTTGCAATTTTAAATTTGAATGTTTATGTATTTTAAACTCAAATTAATTCTTTTTTGAGACTTTTTTTAGCTGTAAAATTTGATGTTCAAGAGTTTTTATTGAACCAGAATTTCGTTTCGGTTTCTTTTCGGTCCATGCCGAAACCTATACGAAACAACCGGAATCTCGGTATTTCGGTCGAAACCTCAAACCTTGCTATAAAGAGATTTTGATTTTGCGGTGATTTCGAAAGTTAGCTAAATTGACATCGAAAATAAAATAGAGTTAGAATTTTGCTGGTTGAATTCCGTCGCCAAACGAAACTCTTGAAAATCTTTATTGTGCCTCAATTGTTGATTTCTTGCTGTTTGCCATAACAAATAATCAATCTTGAGTTCAACTAGCAATTAGAAGTCAATTTTCCCTTTCACATGTGTGCGTTGATATTTCATGTTTTATACATTAACCCCTTCTTTTATTTTTATTTTCTTGATTTGAAATATAGTATTAATTACCATTAGCTCAGTAAATCTTCACACTTGTCACGTATCTAAAATGAAATGTAGAACCATAATTTGTAAAACAATGTCGAATGTAGGGCATGGATATTGAGAAAGCGTTGAAAGAAAAAGTTCCATTTCATGCTCGCCGTTACCCTCGGTATGTTCCACCTAATGGAAGAAAATTTGAAAAATGGCTCAAGGAAGACCTTCAAGAGGAAATTGATGATACGGGTGAAGATGAAGAGACCATTGATAGTAAGAGTGAATATGATAATGAAAAAGAATCAGTCCCTGAAATTAGGAGGGCACTCAAAAACGACGATGCAGAAAAAGAGTTTGAAAATGAGTTTGACCAAATTGAATATTTCAATGGTGAGGTAATTGACCACTGGACGTATAGTTTGTTCGTCGGTGTATTCGAAGCTGACATCCGTAGGAATAATTGGGGTATCAAAAAATTTAAGATATTTCACATCTGGAACATAAGTCTCAACGGGAAGAAGCCAACTTTTCTTCCTTGGTCTGCCAAATTTCAAAGCGATGAAAATAAAATTGAGCTCGAAATAGGGAATTATGAAAAAACTGAAAATGAGATAAGTCAGACCAAAGTGGTTCGTTTTAACATAGACACTCAAGCTTGTGATGTACCTTTGTTTGCAAATGTGGATAACTGCAAGATAAAATATACGTTGCTGAGTAATGCTATTAGAGTCAAATTTGAAATAAGAGCATACAATGAGGATGGTAGTCCAGCACTCGATGTGAATGGACATATATGTGCAAATTTTCATTTTCATTGTCGTGGGCAGTACGAGAAATATATTTTCGGCGGTGACATCAAATATGAGAGAGAAGAGCGGATGGCTGAAAATGCCCTTATGTTATCTCCTTCTTCCTTAATTATCCCTCGTGACCATGGTTGTGTCTTTCTTGATATGTCAATAAAAGATAATGATGGCAAATTTAAGGTCGAAGGGAATAAAACTGTATGGCGTCGTACCGTAGCTGTTGATGAGCGGCATTACATTCCAGGCGAAAAAGGCTACATCATTCTTACAACGATTTGGTCTTGCCTCTGTGTTGACTCGAAGCATGGTATTACTATCCACTGATAAGATATCAATATTTTTTGCTTCTTTTCTCCCTTATGTTTTGGGCAATAGCAGTGACCTTTATTTGGAAAAGGGATTGCATGAACGTTTGTTTGTTTAATTTCCTCTCCAGGAATATGTACCTGTCCTGGTACAGCAATGGGCAGTTTTCAGGCGGAACAGGATGACATTAATGTCGTCGAAGATACAAAAGATGAAACTGTTGAATATACATATCGTCCAATAACAACTTGCAATGACGATGGTATTGAAGGTGGGGTGAAGAGATCAAAGATGAGAAAACCCTGGCAAATCTGCAGTAGAACCGAGGAAGCAACTACCGGGGATGAAGATAGCAAATAAACAAGTAAGTTTGGAAAGTGACTATGTATGTTCTTCCTTTTTTAGGCAGGTGAACACAACTTTTTAAGATGACAATTTAGTCTTAATTAATTTTTAGTTCTTCCTATTATGCATGCATGCATCAGAACCCACATAGCAAACGATTATATATATATATATATATATCATGATAATTGAGTTAGCTTCATGGTACGTACAGTTATCATGCAATAAAATAAGACCACACTCCCAACCATAAAAGGTTAGTATTTGCTATAGCTTAAACGGGCCACCTCTAACAGAAATTGGTTGATGAACAGGCTTCTAATGAAAATTCGATCTTTGATACTGTATGAAAAGCAGCATATCACTGAATATCTCTTCTAATGAAAATTGTTCACTTACTATTTACAAATGTCTTTTTTTTCCCATTCCGGTACTTCGACCACAACAAAGACATTCAGATGTGGAGGACGATTGGTTTTAGTTCATTCTCCATTCTATGAACTGCTCAGGAAAAAGTGGAAGAAAACTCAGCAGCTTTTCAATTTCGTACTGTCCAAAAGAACAACAAAAACATGCAATAACAAATATATTTTACGTTTCCTTGAATTGAAATGCAACTTCTATTACTTAAAGCTGAAATGTCACAATTAGAATTATGATGTTACGTTACAAGGATGATTTCTAAGACATGAGTGTTACCGGGTGGTAGATTCATACTAACATTTAAAAATATCTCTTATATGATGTATGGAAAAGAAGTACACGCATGACTCTTATCATTTATTCAATCTAGTTAATCACTTGTATGATAATAATGGTTTGGCGTCCATTTTTAAACCAGTCAAGACGTTCCTAAAGAATTCTCTGCCTATGTTCAAACCATGATTGTTGCGTGTGTTTATTTAGCAAGAATATATTCAGTAGGACAAAATTATAGCTTTTTTATTACCTAGGACAGCCCAACATTTTTTCAAAATGTGAAGCAAACATTTTTTTTTAATTGTTGTTTTCTTCTTGCATTCATATTGATTTGAGTAAAAGTGTACCGGTGTGTTAAGTCCAGTAAGGATCAATTTTTAGGTATCATTTTTGTTTTTTTCTTAGAATCATTTTTTGCAATAATGCAGTGTGAAGGTTTCTTTTAATGTTTTTTCTGTTTCCATAAGTAAAAAAAAAACGAAGTTTTTACACAGTAGATATGATAATATGCACCAAACAATCAATGAGCTAAATGAATATTTTGTTAGTATATATCAACCATTTAATGAAGTCCGTTTGAGTATTAGGTTTACTATTAATTTGAGGATCGGTTTTTAGGTTTCCGTCTTAGTGTCAATAAGTGTCATTTTTGAAAAAACTATTTTTTCTTCTTCTAATTTTTGTTATATGATGGAAATTACTTTATTTGAGTAAAATGACAATCTGAACCAAACATTTTTTTCTGATGTTTTTTTTTTTGCAGTAGCGAGAATAGCTTCTTGTTTTGTTTGTATTTGATGATAATAATTTCATCACTCGGTTGTCCGTTGATTTTTCTTTTTTCAATTTATAGAATGAAATTTATCGGTATTGGTCTCAACTTACTCCTCCGTCCATTGAAGTTTCTTATATGCTTGAGAATAAAATTATCGTGGTTGATGTCGATTTCGATCATCAGTATAATTTGTTTTCTGCTGTATAAGAAGAGTGCATTCTTTCCTTTTACTGTCAAGGTTAAGATTTCTCTATTGGAGAATGATGGTTTGTGTTTTTGAAGAATTATGCTACTAGAGTTAGTGCTATTTGCACTCCTTCTAAGGATGGTTGTCTTTTTATAGTGCATATGTAACAAGTCGGAAATTTTAACAATTTAAATAACGTAATTAATCAAAATTTTCATGGAAATAAAAAATTAAAATTTTGAAAATGAAATTTTGAAAACTTAAAATTTGATATTTGGTACATGTCTATATAAACGTAGCAATTGTCAGATTTTCATAAGAAAATATATAAGTTTGTTCTGTTGTGAAATTTCAATTTAAATTTAAAATCATTTGAAAGTTGATGGAAATAAAATATTATGAAATGTAGAACTTTTTCTAAGTGAGACGTTATATTTTGTTTCGTTGAATTTTTACTGCTCTAGCTCCGTTTCTATTATTTTTGGCGTTTTGGCAGCAATTTGGCAACGAATATCGAATATGGAATGTGTCCTTTTGGGTATATTAAGGGGTGTGTGGTGTTTCACTTGGTATCAGAGCCTAAGGTTCCAGGATTCCTAAAAATTTATTTTAAAAGTAAAAGCATTTTCTAAAATAACTTCTTTTAAAAAGTATTTTTTAGAAAAAAACTCTTAGAAATAGTTTTTAAGTATAAAAGAGTTTTTATAAAAATCCCCTTCAAATCCAGTGCAATTTTCTTTCGATTCTTTCAAGTCTAATTTTTTTTTTTTTTTGCATAGAATGATTGACTGGTTCCTTAGAGCTACAGTACCAGAGGAGCAAGGGCAAATGCCCAATCCAACAGCAGCAGGTGGAAATCTCTTTAATCCACCCACATCAGCCTCCTTTTCTGAGCTATGCAAGGGCTTCGCTAGTAGAGGAGGCAAAACATTTTCTGGCACGGAGGATTTCGGGGAGACGCGGGTTAGTTTTGAGAATATAGAGCAAAGGTTTAGACGGTTAGGTTTGGAGGACCGACAGAATGTTCAACCTATATCTTGGCAGCTGGAAAAAGAGCGTAAGGAGGTTCCTACAAGCTCTAAGAAGCCATGGTGGAAGGGCAAGAAGGATTAGAGGAAAAGGAAAGGTCTTCATAAGCGAATCAAGAAAAAAGTTGTGTGCCATACTTGCAGAATGATTGGTCATTACGTAAGAGACTGCAAGAAAAAGAAGATGAGGGGAAGGTGTTATAGTTGCGGGCAATCTGGTCACTGGAGTAGGAGTTGCCCCCAGCAGACGGGGCAGGGTGCAGGTGTACCAGTGGCACAGATCCAGACTTTGGATACAGCGCCTTCTAGCAGCAGACCAAATCTAGGTAGGAAAATTTGATTTCTGCTTCTGATTTTCCCATTTGGACTCTTTTCGATTCTGGAGCATCACACTCTTTTATCTCTAGTTCTCATGTGGATTGTTTGCACTTAGTTTCTTTAGTAGTAGACTCCATCTTTGTTTCAAACGCCATAGGAGGATCGACACTCTTGTCTATGGTTTGTAGGGGTTTGAAAATTTATATCATAGACGTAGAATTCTACTACGACGCCTATGTTTTGGGATTCTCGGGATATGGGATAATCTTGGGTATGGATTGGCTATCCACATATGGAGCTGTATTAAACTACGAGAAGAGAGTCGTTAGATTAGAGACATGCATCAGTAGGACTCGAGATTTTTCGCGACCCACAAGGGTCGTTTATGTTGACTTCCTTTATTCCCTCGATTCATCATCATCAAAATTAGATTCGGTTCCTGTTGTCGGAGATTTTCCAGACATCTTTGAGGAGGTTAGGGGACTGCCCCCTAAGAGAGAGATTGACTTCTGGATTTATTTATCTAGCCAATAGCATTACCCGCAGGGCATATGACATCAAGGATAAGGAAGGGATCAAGTAAGCAGATCCATGAGGTTTTGAGAAAGGTTTCATAAGAAGAAACATATCGGAATAGGGAGCGACAGTTGTCTGTGCTACCAAAGCAGGTGGTTCTCTTAGATTTTGCATTGACTATAGAGAATTGAATAAGCTCACAAAGAAGAACCATTATCCACTCTCTAAGGTAGATGCTCTTTTCGACCGGTTAGTCGGCTCTTCGGTATTTTCTCAGCTTGGTCTAGTCATTAGATTTCATCAGCTTAGGGTAGTTGATGACAGCATTGATAAGACCACATTTAAGACACCCGACAGACTCTTTGAGTGGTTGGTTATGTCTTTTGGGCTAACCAATGTCTCATCATATTCTATAGGTTTGATGAACCATGTTTTTAGAGATGTCCTAAAAAAAGTTCGTGGCGGTATTCATGGTCAACATTTTGGTGTTTTTCAAGAAGTATGGAAGAACATGTTATTCGTTTAAAGGAGGTTTTTTGTACGCTTCGTGTTCATCAGCCGGAGACAAAGTTCGTGGTGTATCACTTTTGGCATAAGGAAGTACGTTTCTTAGGGCATAGAGAATGCCTATACATGGTAGAGATTTTAGAAACGGTTTTGTACATTTAGGATCGGACTATGGAAATCCAAAGAGAGGTTGGCAAAGATTGGATGATGTACAATATGTTCAGTTGATAAGAAAAGATGAAAACCCATGTGTAGATAATTACATAACTTATAATTGTTTCATATAAGTGAATTTAACGGTAATACCTTAGAATAAATCTAACGAAAGACTTTAGTAATGAAATGAGATTTCCAAGATTTACGAAAAGTACTCCTAGGTTAGTAAGGACAAAATCCACTTTATGCCAAGCCTAATAAAATAAAAATTTTGAAATTTAAAAAGCTGAAAATAAATGTAATTGTTAGAGTTGAAAATTTTCATTGTTAATATTTTCTTTAGAAAATAAATATGGGGGTTTTCGAAGAATGGTATGAAATTTAAGTTGGTTTTTATATAATGAAAAATTGGAATTCTTTTGAAGAATTATGGATTTTGTGTGTGTGTGTCTATATATATATATATATATATATATATATATATATATAACTCATTAGTTTTATTGTAAGTAAACAGATATTTTTTATATAAAAGCCTAAAGTGTATCAAGTATCGAAAACGTAGATTACAACTTTTATTGTTGTAATAAATGTTTTCGTGTAAAATAAGTGGAGCATAAGCTATAACACTATTGTTATAGTAAGTGACTCCCAAGAGAAATATTTTTACATAAATATATGAGATTTATTGGTATTTATTTAATTGAATCCATACACTAATATATTTTTTGGGTTGTAGTAATGGTGTTTTATGCAACATCCGTTTTGATCCAAATAAAAATGTATTTTAAGAAGGTAATTTATAAGTATAGAAACAAAATGGTTTGTAAAGTAAACTTATTATTTTTAATAAGTATAAGGAAATGTTTTTGCAGTTATGGAAATATTAAAACAGTTTTGAAGATGAGTTTTTCTGAAAGGAAAATGTGTAAGTTAGATATTAGAAAATATTTATCATGGAAGAATATGAATTAAACATACTTTAATCTATTGTAATGAAAAAAAAATAATGGTACGGTTTTCTATGAAACCAATAAAAATGTTTTGTCTAAGTTACAAGGAATACATGAAAGAGATATACAAGGTATGAAAAACACCATATTTTGCATAGTCTATTTCGAAAAAAATAAAATAAGTTCCTTGTAATTTCACATAAACATGAAATTCTCTTTTAAAAGGCTCATAGAAGATTATAGCATTAATAATTTCCCATTTGAGAAAGTAATTCCAATATATTAAGGTATGAGACCGTGCGGAATAATAAGAAGATGTTTTGAAACACATAAAAACAATTCAAAGATATTTTTTAAAAAATAGTTTGTTGAAAAAGTGAATAATTTTTTGGAAATGAAACTTAATAAAAGTATAATTTGAAAATTCAATTTTTTATAGAAAACTGAAAAGGTCTTTAAAAGAAAACGAGGAATAAGTTTTGGACTTAGAATTTGAAAGTTTTCCCTCTAGAAAATAATGTTAAGTAATCAAATATTTTTGAATTTAGTAGAAACTCAAAAATAACACTTTTTAAAGACAAAGGGTTTGATGTTTTCAAAATTTGGAAGTCTTTGTTTTTGAAATAATAAATACCCAACCAAACTCTTATAAATATGGAGTATAAAGAAATCATTTTCTAGGTGTAACGGAAAAAGTGCAAGAACAGGGAGGGGATATCAGTGATTACTTTTGGAAGTAATGATAGAAGTTTCCGTGGAATGTATAGGACACTAGTAAGAACCTAAGAATGTTGATTCATATGTGCGGACTAAAGAAGAACGATAAAGTGAAATAAGTATGATTATAAGGCATACATGGTTGAGGATGTATGTTTTTGATTTTGAAGAAATTTGGAAAAAGCATCTTCCATTAAAAGGATCCACACGCGATAGTAACATTAGAGCGACACCTTTCGAAGCTTTTTATAAAAGACTACGCAAGTCGCCTTAGCGTTGGATAGGGTCTACAGAAGGATTGTCTTAGTTCCGACATAGTTAAGAAGACTTCAAGAAGGATTGGTTTGATTGAGAGAAAGTTCGCATTTCATATCCGCATTCCTTTGATAATAAGTTTTCGAATCGCCTATTTTCCATCTCTAGTTTTGAATAGTTCTTTCCTTTATTATCCTTGCAGGGTAGAACTTATGATTTAACCTATGAATGATAAGATTTGATGTAAACATGTAAATAGAACATGTTATGAATGATGTATGCTAGTGATTGCAAGTGTTTTCTAGTGGATGATAATGGACACATATAGATACACTAGGCTTTATTATTCTTTAGGGATTGGCCTAATTAGGACACTAAAACATGTGCATATGAATGTGTGTGCATTTTTATTTTTCATGGTTGCTATAAATGGATGATTATCACATGATTGTTGCATTTGAATGATATTTGTAGCACACATATAGAATCATCAGTTATCATTAGAATTTTTTTGCATTCATTTGGATACATGGCACAGACATGGTTGCATAAAAGGAGGTCAACTTAATCAATGGACCGTCTAATCTTTTGTATTAGTTGGGGACATTAACACTACACTAATTGCATAAGTATCATAAATTGCATTAGAAAAACTTAAGGACAATGGATGAATGGTTGATGATTGAGTAGTTGGTTGTAGAACTTGAACAAAAATATTTAATACATTCGTTTCTCCTTAGAGATTTCGGGGACGAAATCCCTTAAGAAAGGGAGAATGTAACAACCCAAAATTTAACTCATAATAATTAATTCGTTAATTAATTAAATGATAAAATAACTTTGTGAAATTATCAGAATTGAGCTACAAGAGTTGCATCATTGAGTACGTGGTAATTTTCTGGTCAATTTTCATATATGGAACGTCAAAATCCGAGTTAATATGGCCAAGTTATGAATTAAAAAAAGTCAAGAAAAGGGAAAAAATATATAGGCTAGGTCGACCACCAGGTCGACTTAACCTCACCCTAGATCGACCGGTCGGTCGACCTGGGTATAGGGGCAGTCGACCTGGCGGTTGACCCACCGTAGAAATTGGATGAAGGAAAATTCCTTCATCCAGTAACGTTAGTTAGCCTATTTTCTACGTGCTTTGCATTCTTTAACTCAATTTGTTCTTTTCATTCTTGCATCCGATGGCTCCTATTCAGCCTCTGACGTGGTTGTATCCTATTAAATCCCCAAATCTAACGGTCCGAGATTCACTTCTACACCTATAAATAGAACGCTAGGTCTAACACCTTTTATCATTCTAGGTTTTCTCCAATCGGGTTCACCTTTACAGGAAGGACCCTAAACGGAATAATTTTTCAAGGAGAAAACTTTAGAAATTTAATTATTTTACAACTCCAAGTGGATTCGGGAAAACCAGAGTAAGAGCTTAGGACCGGAGGTGAGTGATTGTAATTATTTTAGATTTCTTTAAGTAATTTAAAATAATAGAGTTTCTAATAGTTGTAGTTTTACTACGATTTTTGAAAAAACCTTTTTGGCAGTTTCATTTACGGTTTTTGGAATTATTTTCAGTCTATTTCTTTCTAGATATTTTTTCAGTTAATTTTAGTTTATTTCTGTTAATCATAGCTTTTTCGTTTATTTACGGTATTTGTAGTTTAGTTACTATTATTTATGCGTTATTTACATCTTATTTCTACACTTTGGATTTTCTTCTATTTTCAGTTTTATTTTATTTCTTCTTCTTTTTCTTCGCATATGGATTAGAATAGAATTAACGCGAAATTGGATTAGATTATAAGAAATCTAATATAATGGAATATAAAATTTAAATTACAAAGACTGTAATATAAATGGAATTGGACTAAAATTATGCCTAGTTATGGTATTAATTGCACTAAATTAAGAAGATTGGTCTAGTTATAACTTAGAATTATAACTAAAAAGAATAATAGAAAAAAGAGGCTTATTTGCACACTTAAACCTTGGGTTAAGTAATAAGCATGATTATAACGTAGATTATAATAAGAAAAAGAACAGAAAGTGGCTTATTTTAAGACTTATGATAAATTAATAAACACAAATAGTAGAGAAAATTGTAAAAGGCTTATTTAAATAATTTTATCTATGTTAATAAGCAAAGATGAAAGTAGGACCTGTACCAAAATAACATTCCACTATATTTTCTTTGCATACGGTGTTTCACATAATCCTGAAGTGAGACGAGAGACACGCTTATGCTAGTAGTGGTAGTAATTGGTCAATAAGTAGATGTTCAAATCATAGGGGATTTGGACAAGGGTGCTATTAAATATTGTTTGGATGAAGAGCCAATACCGGCAACATTCCCCTATATTTTCTATGAACACGGTGTTTCACATAATCCTGAAGTGAGACGAGGGGCACACTTATGCTGACTCGAGGTAATAATACGACCCAATAGGTGGAGCAAAAGGTAGCATGGGTATGGTGGCAGTTACGCGTGCGACTTTCATTTCGGTGCTCAGTAATCGCTATGAGTTCCAAACACTTAGTATGTGTGTCTTTCGTAGACACCATTAGCTTCTGTGTAGGGCGATATGTATCGTCTTGTCCAATTGGGTGGTTTGTGTATCTTTTGTAGTTACCATTAACTACTGTGTAGGGAATTATATAGCGTCTAATCCGTAGTAAAGTACTATGGAGTGGCAAACCGATCAAAGGTAGAATTAGGGTTACAGACTAATTACAGGATTAGGAATTCAGCCTAATATAAATAGTTATCGAGGACAAGTGCAAACAGTCAAAGTTAATCTATCGTATCAATTGAGTAATAGTTTAATCGTATTTATTTTCAGTTTATCACTTCCCTTTTTCCTTTTATATACTAGAACTGTTGTAGAATCTATTACTTTTATCTTGCTTAAATACTCTAGTAATTAGACTTTTAGTCTGACCCATTCTTTTATTTTTCCCATTTTCCTCTCATAGGCAATCAAGGGAGAGGACAATAGATTGTGGCTCGGAGGTTTCTTGGAGGAGTTTTCTACCGTGTATTTCTTTTATTTCAGCTTTCATTTCTTTCTGCATACTGCACATTATGAGGGATATTATGTACTCTGATTTTTGTTGAGACTTTGAGTTTTTATTTCATGAGACATATTGGGTTTTGAGACATGTATGTTGTATTTGGTATTTGACCTATTTGGTTTATGAAGCAATTATGAAGTTTTGTTTTAAAATGAGTTATTATTTTAGTTTTCGCTGTTTTTACCTATTTTTGTCTTGTGAATCTTGGTCTTTGTTAACTTTAGTTATACCTACAACGCACCACGCCTTTTAATGTATACTTTTGGGTATATAAAGGGTGTGGGGCGTATCACGTTGAAAGAAAAAGTTCCATTTCATGCTCGCCGTTATCCTCGGTATGTTCCAGCTAATGGAAGAAAATTTGAAAAATGGTCCAAGGAAGACCTTCAAGAGGAAATTGATTATACGGGTGAACACTACGCCATAGATTGCATACTGCAATACCAAAAAGTGATGCACGAAGTGCCAAAAAATGTTGTTGTAGGCTAAAAAAGGGCAAAGACAACACTTTCTCGATGATGCATTTTGCCGCGTTGCCCTAGAGTCAAAGAAAACATCTTTGCGGCACTAGGGCAACATCAGTTCTGTTGTTGCCATAGGTACCAAATTTACTAAAAAGTGGGCCCTACAATCTGGGCTCCAACATGTGGGCCCACATTATGGGGTCCACTAATTCTGTGGCCCACCTTTACGGAACCCTGTTGTGGGGCTCATATTCATTAATCTATGGTAACACTTTTACCATCCAATGGCAACACTTTGCCAGTTTATTACCACATTTAACATCACATATTGCAACATTATATCATATCTATGGCAACACCTTTTGCAATTTAAATTGAAAATGTACTACAACATTATATCATATCTATGGCAACATTATACTGCAACATTATATCTTATCAAATGACAATATTACACTGCAACAAAGAACTTTTCATTTCAGAATAACCAGCAACACAAGTTTTACTTAGTCAAGTACAAAATAACAAACATACTTAAAAACATAGCCAGTGTATTTATAATTACAGCCAGTACATACTAAATTATACTTATTAATAGTACATTCATATTTGCAACACATAATGGCTATAGGAGGCATGTGTTTGTGCAACACATAGTACCATAACCGTATGCAGGAGAAGTACATACTTAACAATGTCAAGTGCATCTTCAACAGTGTATCTCTCCCATTTTGAGTATGCTCTCTTCCACAAATCTGGGTAGGATGACACCTCTAAAGGAAAAGATTGTTCATCCAATATATGCCAACGAAGGACATTCTACTGAGCGAAAGTTCATGTCAGAAACACAAGCACAGGAAAAAAATAAATGGAATATAATAACAATTTTTTTTTGGGGGATAAAAAAGTGAATTAAATATGATATATAAGAGTAAACTGTGAATTGTGTGGGTTAGAACTTAAAAGGGAGAAGATATGTTACATTAATTTATTATGGATTTTGTAGACCAATCCATTGTTTAAACTAAAAATCATGTACTCGAGCGAGGTCTCGAAGGAGATTTTGTTCAAACGAGATTCAAACGAAATTGAATGTGTCGAATTGCCAAGCGTCAAAACGAAACCTCAACCGAGATGGACGAGATTTAAAACATTCCCAACCACTGTAAATATAAAATAATTTGAAATCAAACAAGAGATTGGCTTCACATGGGTTTTTATGAAAGAAATTCAACGTTACTTGTATATTCCAAGACCTTTGGATCCATCTTATTCAGGTTTCATTACGCTACCCTTTATTTGGAGCATTACTGTGAATACAAATCACAAATACAGTTACACACACCTAGCACCCAACATCATGAACATAAAGTCAAACACATTTAAGGGACTCAGTGAATTCTCGCTTATGAGCAGTCCGCTTGTAAGGAATTTATGGACCTCAGAGGTAAAAAGGTGCAATAGCCCAAATGTGCCGTGCTCATTGGATATTTTTAAAAGCAACTTTAGAAGATAGTTTATCTTCATTAATTAGCTTCTGCTATAATCTTTTTATTTAAAATTCGGTTTTCGTTGATTGATTATTGTTAAACTGAGAAATTACACTAAAAAATTAATCATATATAATTTTGTGGACTTGATTGTAAGTGCTACTAGTTTATGGAAAAACACTTGTTAACATTTAACAATCAAAATTTCCACAGAGAATCGTTGTTAACATCATTTTCTTCATAGCCAGCCTTACTTTCCCAGTGGAAGGGGTTGTTGGAAAAACGAACAACATGAACAGAAAAATGGGCTGATCATGCTGTCAAAAAATCTCTCCACAACTCATCGTCCAAATTATTTCCTCGTTCAGATCTAAACTCCATCATATCATTCCTCGTTCAGATCTAAACTCCATCATATCATTTTCATGACCTCCGTCCATGTTCTTTTGGTTTTTACTCTTTTTAATTCCTTTTTATTCCATAAAAATAATAAACAAGCTGAGAGTACACAATATAGTTTCAAAATTAAACAACTTTTATTGATTCAAAATATTTGGCATTTGTTGTAATAAACATAATATGGTGATAACTGTTCCATGGATGGTACATGAACTAAATTAAATTAGCGGATTTGATGGAGAAAAGAGTCAGGAATATACCAGTCAATATACCATAAATCATTTCAAATGTGAATTCTTTTGTAACGTACAGGGGCTCTGTACAATTAGATGAAGGCCAAAGACTAGGATAACCAATGCCCCTATTTAAAGAAAAGAGGAATGCAAACAGCAATCAAAACTTAACTTGTAATGGCCTTAATATATATGGCTTGGCCTTATTCTTAGCCAATGAAACATAACATGAAAAGAAATGTATACCAGGATTTTGCATGACCTGGCACATCAACTTCAGCCATAACATGAATGCCTGAAAATTTAAAGTGATATTATTTGAAACGAAAAACGAATGTATATCCAGTCATATGATTGTTAATTCAAAGGACTCACAAAGAAACAAAGTAAAAAAACTAATTACAGAACTTTTCCTTATAGCAGTAGAAGCAAACATACCTCTTCTCTTTGCAAAGCTGTACACCGTGCAATAGGCATGAGCGAAAAAGAAGTAAAAACCGAAATTAAAATATAGCACATGTGCAAAGTATCAGTAAAATAAAAACAAGAGAAACATACAAACAAAACTTTAAACTTAGGGCAAATACTTAACTTCAGTTAAGTAGTTTATTGAACTAAATGGTTCAAAAAGGGTTGTCATCATCATATAATAACGATAAGGTAAACAAAAAAGATAGAATATCAACTGATATTCTAAAAATGCACATGAAACTAGTAGTCTCGGTATCTCTTACTAAGCATAATTCCCACTTAAATTGAAGAAAAACAAATTAGGTCAAAAAAGGGACAACGTCATCGTATAGAATTGCTTATATGATTTCATTATGTAGCAGATCTGCATATGATCGACAATGACATCTTGATGAAGTACATTAAAAAAACAACTCAATAAGCCTTGTAAGACAAATATCCCGTGATATTTATGAATTATGATCACTTCGGATATTTTTATGA
Source organism: Allium cepa (assembly GCA_030765085.1). Lineage (NCBI taxonomy): Eukaryota > Viridiplantae > Streptophyta > Magnoliopsida > Asparagales > Amaryllidaceae > Allium > Allium cepa. The sequence goes on from CM060940.1 coordinate 907,980,846, forward strand.
CCAGCTACTCCATGTTGAGGAGGATAAACGAGTGTAGAGACTTTAAAATTTGATTACTTGACTGAACTTTTTCACTTACAGGTTGATTGATTATACACATACACACATGTATGTACATACATATGTATGTATGTGTGTACATACATACATACATGCATACAAGGAAAGATATATAGACTTATCAAAATACTTGTGTAATGATAAGAGAATATTGATCCTATAGCTGGGTTAAATGGGTTTTAGTCAATGCTCGATTAACTCGTCCACTTCTCTCAATACGATACAATATTATGTGAAGGCTTCAGACACACCATTAATAGATCTACTTTAACATATATAAAATTAGCATATCTAGTAAAGGTCAATAAAAGTTTGTTGTACGAAATAAAATTTTGAGATGACTATTGATAGTTCATAAAAAGTATTAAACAAACATCTCACAATATATGTACAAAAAGCATTAGCCACCACAAAAGTGTAAGATTATGGATAGGACAGGATTAACTTGATAAGAACATAGGTCAGTGTTAGATTATATTTATGTTTGACATGAACCAGCTATTTTGTCCTATTTTCTTACCATAACCAAGAAAGGGAAGGTCTATGGTGTTACCTGATAGTGGATGCATAAAATAATATCTCACCTTGGTTAGTAGCAGGTGATGTCAATTGCACTCTCAACAATGATCTCAGGTAGCAGCTCCCTTACTGCAGATTCTGACTTCCAAGCTTGCATCAACTCACGTGGGCTATAAGAACTCAATTCTATTGGCAATCCTTTTACCTGGCGTGAAGGACTTAACCTTTCCCAGTATTGTAAACTCGATAGAATATTTGGTAACATCGATTTTTACTTAAAGTTCTCTCAAATTTATGCTACTATTTTAAATCAATCTACCAGCGATCGCTCTTTTTATTTATTAAACTACTTAACAATTCTGTTATTAGTTTAAACAAACCCTTCAAGTTCTGTAATGCTTGGATCACTCAATCAAGTTAGATAGAGTTAATTCATCGATGTATAAACTTCAAAACTAATGGCAACCCAGTTTATAGTTTTCTGATGAAGTTAATTCATATTAAATATAATCTAAAACAATGGAACATAAATTCTGTCAACATTAGAAAAAAAAGTGACAGTCTCAGGGACTATAACAACTCCATATACTTGCAGCTGATCAATAATCCCATTGACAAAGAACTTATCCATGAATTAAAAAATAATTCTCAACAACTGCAAAATTTACTTTACACAGAAGCTATGAAATTCAACAGAAAGTAAAAGTCAATTGGCTGGCATAAGGAGACCAACCGACAAAATTTTCCATGCTATGATGACTAAAAGGAGAAACAAGTTGCTTATTCCCAGGTTAATTGATGTTAGTGGACAACTAGTTTCTAAACTAATTAAGCTCAAAGAGGAGGCAATTATATATTTTACAGAGCTATTTAACTCACACAACTAATTTCCCTCCCATTTTGACATGTTAACATGCAAGAAAATTCAAAATCATTCAATCCCTTGACATAGACGAACTGAGGAGAGCTGCATTTCAAATTAAATACGACAACAGCCTGGGACAAAAGTCAATCTGGATTGATTATCCTATAGGCAGCTCAAAAACAGAGAACTAAATGCCAATAAAATTGAAATCTGCTTTTTATCCAAAACTCAGAATACTGGCAAACAACTTGTTCATGGGCAAATAAGCAATAAAAGAAATGTGTTCCACTTCTTATCGGTGATAAATTTTTTGAATATTTGAAATGTAAGTGTCCATTAGCAATATAACCTGTTTACTTCTACAACTGACATGGATTGCATGGCCTGACAAAATTATTCCTTGTTTTAACTTGAAAGTATAAGCAATTTTTTTCAAATGCAACTATTAATTAGTTCGCATTTTGTCAAATAGAATATGTGCATTGCAAATTAATATAGCTATTTTGTTTTCATTGGCCTCAAATCAATCATAAAGTGTCGCTGATTTCTACGCAGACTATATTAATTTTAAGAACTTCAATAAACAAAGTTCAAACTTATTTTCTTCTATTTTACAGCACCAAAAAGCCAACTTATATTTTGAAAGTACTGTCATTTTTTTCATTGTTATTACGTTACATGAATATCAGTAAGAGCATCATAATCAGTTTCGGTTTAAAAAAGGATTTGGAAGAACAGTTTTAGTAAGTAATTTATGTATAACTTAACCTTTCTCAATTCTAGTTTGTTTAATTTCTTTTTTTTAATGCGAGATGGATTAGCTTATGGTTTGATTGGTAAAATAATCTGTCATTACTAAAATATTTAGTAAATTCCTGGTTTATTTCGGTAGTAGTTAGCATGGATAGGCATTTCACAGACACCTTAGATAGTAGGACTCAAATATATTATTTCTTCCAACTTCATTTTGAAATCCCAACCGTAAAGGTTTGTTCTAAAGATTCACACTAACCTAATTACCAATAGTTTAAGGATTTAATCACATGAATTCAAGCTCAATCATCAAATTGAACAAACAAATAAAGTTTATCGATACTTAAAGACAGACAAACAATACGAAGTATAATTCAAGCTCACTCATCAAGTTTGCTTGATGTAGGTCTGGAGGTTGCAGAAGGAGGCCACGCAGCCATGGACCGGGTCGTAGATTCGTGCCTCGGCCTCGTAGGCGAGGGAATTGATGGCATCCTCGCGTTGGGAAGCAGGGAGATCGTGGAGGATCCTGGAGACGTTGCAGGTACCGAAACGTGGTGGACGTTGGCAAAGTTGGTGGATTCGTCTGGTCCAACGGGAAGTAAAGGGAGAATATGCAACCTTTTATGCAAATTCGATGAAGGTAAGTGGAGATCTAGGGTTAGGTTATGGAAGGGAAAAGGATTTTCAGAATTTGGGAAAGTTAAATGTGTGGCAAGTGTGTTTAAGTATTTGAGGGAGTAGGAAAATGAAAAAAAAACCGAAGGGAAAACTGCACTAACTTAATTTTTGATGGATGATATATTAATATTTTGTTAAGTGTTTGAGTGAAACCCTTCAATATTTTGTTAACTTTTGCCGCTTTGTTTTTGCTTCCCGCGTTAAAAATTATTTCTGCCCGCTTTTTTCCAGCCTGCACTCATTTTTTATAATATTTTTATAGGTCTATAGCTACTGCAACACAGTGTTGATATCTATGCTAACATCCTGAAGCTAATGTTGTAATAGACAAAAATCAGCATAGCTATCGTTACATTGTAGCTAGCAACATCTTGTATTTTTGTTGCAATAGGCCATCTATGGCGTAGTGGAAGATAAAGAGACCATTGATAGTAAGAGTGAATATGATAACGAAAAAGAATCAGTCCCTGAAATTAGGAGGGCAAGCAAAAATGATGATGAAGAAAAAGAGTTTGAAAAAGAGTTTGAAGAAATTGAATATTTCAATGGTGAGGTAATTGACCACTGGACGTATAGTTTGTTCATCGGTGTATTCGAAGGTAATATCCATAGGAATAATTGGGGTATCAAAAAATTTAAGATATTTCACATCTGAAACATAAGTCTCAACGAGAAGAAGCCATTTTTTGTTTCTTGGTCTGCCAAATTTCAAAGTGTTGAAAATAAAATTGAGCTCGAAATAGGGAATTATGAAAAAACTGAAAATGAGATAAGTCAGACCAAAATGGTTCCTTTTAACATAGACACTCAAGCTTGTGATGTACCTTTGTTTGCAATAGTGGATAAGTGCAAGATAAAATATTCGTTGCTAAGTAATGCTACTAGAGTCAAATTTGAAATAAGAGCATACGATGAGGTTGGTAGTCCAGCACTCGATGTGAATGGACATATATATGCAGATTTTCATTTTCGTGGGCAGTACGAGAAATATATTTTCGACGGCGACATCAAATATGAGAGACAAGAGCGGATGGTTGAAAATGCCCTTATGTTATCTCCTTCTTTCGTAATTATCCCTCATGACCTTGGTTGTGTCTATCTTGGTATGTCAATAAAAGATAATGATGGAAAATTTAATGTCGAAGGGAATAAAACTGTATGGCGTCGTACCGTAGCTGTTGATGAGCGGCATTACATTCCATGTGAAAAAGGCTGCATCATTCTTACAACGATTTGGTCTTGCATCTATGTTGACTCGAAGCATGGTATTACTATCTACTGATAAGATATCAATATTTTTTCTTCTTTTTTCCCTTATTTTTTGGGCAATAGCAGCGACCTTTATTTGGAAAAGGGATTGCATGAACGTTTGTTTGTTTTCTAGTACATGAATATGTACCTATCCTGGTACAGTAATGGGCAATTTTCAGGCAGAACAGAATGATATCAGTGTCGTCGAAGATACAAAAGTTGAAACTGTTGATTGTACATATTGTCTAATAACAACTTGCAATGACGATGGTATTGAAGGTGGGGTTATGGGAGTGAAGATGAGAAAACTCAGACAAATCTACAGTAGAACAGAGGAAGCAACTGCCGGGGATGAAGATAGCAAATAAACAAGTAAGTTTGGAAAGTGTCTACATATGTTCTTCCTTTTTTAGGCAGGTGAACACAACTCTCTAAGATGACAATTTAGTCTAAATTAATTTTTAGTTCTTCCTATTATGTAGGCATGCATCAGAACCCACATCGCAAATGATTATATCATGATAATTGAGTTAGCTTCATGGTACGTACGTTTATCATGCAATAAAATAAGACCACACTCCCAACCATAAAAAGTTAGCATTTGCTAAAGCTAAAACTTTTTGTTTTATTTCAGTCGACTGATTAATCATATTCAGTCGACTAAATATAATTTAGCTGCCATATTTTTTAAATTTTCTGAAGAGACACTCCTCTTCCTAAAAAGGAGTCTCTTTTAGAAGAGTAGTAACCATTTCTGTTCGTCAGAACTCTTTACCAAGTGTTGTAACTCTTCATTCATTATAAATATACATTCCATTCAAGATCGAAGAACAAACTTTTCTATTCTCTACTCTCTTGAATGTTCAGAACTTCTTATTTTTTAGAGTTTGTGAAATCATGCTTATAATTCTTCAATTCTAAAGCAATCTATACCTTCCTTATCTTCACGGACACACAAATATACATATCACACTTGAGGAAAAATTATAAAAAGGGTGTACTTCATTTGACAAATCTGTGTTGTATCAAGAACACACAAAGTCAAGAAAGCAATTTATTTGTATCAAAGTCATGTTCGGTTGCTTAGGCGGGAAAAATCTTGTTCAGTTGCTCAGGTGGTCAAATCTGGTTCTGTTGCTTAGGCGGTATAAACCTATTCCTCTATGTTAAGTAAGGGTTGCTAGTTTAATTTCAAAAGGAGTCTGGGACTGCATGTAGAATGAGAGTTCAACCCAATATAAAAATCTCTGGTGTCATTTTATTTTACTACTGTAACATCCCGCCTTTTCGCACGCTTTAAATCGACACACGTGCCAATTCAAACCATACGCAAGGGCGGATTGTTACGGGGTAAATAAGAAAAACAAGAAGAAAAGCAAACAGAATCTCACAACGGAAGGATAAAATATAATAATCAAATATACAGTTCATGAAGCTGTTTTACAAAAACATTTGCTTATATTTACATAATACGTATCAGAGTTACACATACCAATAATAATGCAGCGGAACAGTATGAGTGTAGTGCAATAATAGTAGATAATAGAAATACAAATCTTTGTCTTCGTCTTCCAGAGCAAAAACTTCAAATCCTGAAACGCTCGGACTGACCCGATCGAATTGAAAAGACAAAACACTCGAGTCAGAACTAAAAGATCTTATGTAAGTTAAATCAACAGAAATAAATATGAGTGCAGTAACTTAAAAGATGCTCGGCATTTACATCTCTTAAGGATCGGTTAAACTATTTACTATGTAGTATATTTCGCTATTATTGTGATATCCCAGAAATTGGGCAATACAAATTTAATAATCTGTGTTATAAATTTAATTTGATTGATAATTTTAATAACAAATTTGGAATTTGATTTAATAATCATGTTTTAATAAATATTTAAATTAAAAGATTTTATCTTTTTAAATAAATAAATTGTTTTCTGTTTATAATATATAATTTTATATATTGTAAGTTGACAAACTTTGATTTTGAATTAAGTAAATGAATTAATTTTCTAACTCTAATTTATATTTGATAAATTGGAAATTTGATTTAAATTTGACATTTAACTTTTCAACACAATCCAATAAATAATGTTATGATTTATACTATGATAAATCTTATTTGTTTTGAAATTTTATTTAACTTTAAAATATATGAATTTAAAAATAGATAAATATAAAAGCTAAGTTTTATTTTATATTATTTGGGATTTATATATATAAGAATTTATAATGTAAATTACAAATGATCTTAGTTTGTTATAATCTCTTTTAACAAATTATTTGATATTGCTTAATTTGTTTTTTTTTAAATAAAATTATAATACTTAAATTCTTTTGAACATAAATAGATTTGTAGTAATAGGATTTGTTGTTTTTAATTTTAATAGAGTTATATATGCATGTATATATATGTAACCTGATTATTAAAATTTGATATGATAAATTAATTTTAAATTTGAATTTGATGTTTTGAAATTTAATAGGATAAATACTTCAACATTTTTAAATAAGCTATATTTTTAATTTGTTTGGTTTCATCTCTTTTCAATTTAAAAGAGAGACAAATTCAATTATATATTACATAAGAAATAAAATAAGATTTAAAAGCTCTTATAAAATAAGTTAGAGTTTTATAAACAAATTAAATTAAATTAAAATACTCTTAATTTACATATGTAATCTATTAAAGCACCTTAAAGACATGTGTTAAGTTATAAAGCTATTAAAGTGACAAATGTTAGAAACTAAAACAAGTGTTTTTTTTATTTTCAAATTAAATCAAAAGATTTCTATTATAAACCCATCTCCTCTAAAATTCATTCTCTTGTCTATTCTTTTTCTTTTCAAAACCTTAAGAAACTTTTCAGCTAAGAATTCTGAAATCAAAACTAAAATCTGCAAAACTTCATCTTCATGTTCAAACAGAGATTCCTGTAAAAATCTCCTCAAAAACCAAATGAAAATCTGTTCAAATGAAATATGAAAATCTCCTTAAAAACCATCTGAAAATCAATCTTCCTCAAGTCTAAAATGAAATCATCCTCAAACCTGTAACCCTCCAAAAAAAAGTAACCAGAAAATCAATTCTGCAAATTCCCAAACCTGCATGCATCTGGAAATCACTGCATTTATGTTTTGAACTTCATCAAATTTGCATGCAAACCACAAAGCTCAATACAAGCCTGCAGTCTTCATTCTGTTTTAAATCAAACCAAGTCTGCATTTTTCTGGAAACAAACATGCATGCATCTGGAAGCAAGCATTGTGCAAAAACAAGATGAATGTTTCAAAAAGAAACAAGCTGCAGTTTTAAAAAGAAACTCAGGATCGGGCTTTTCTAAAACAAGGGCTCTGCTCCTAAAATTAAAGTGAGTAACAATTTTTACTAAATAAACTTTAAGTATTTAATTAGTTGCTTGTTTATTTCTGGAAATAAGTGTGTTTGCATGTTATATTTCAAGTTCATTTTTGATTAATACTTAATGTATGCATGCAGTTGAATATGTGATCTTGCCCGTCCAGGATTCAGATTTAAATTATGTTCAAAAATCATGATATCATACTCAATCCTTGTTATAGTTTAAGATATAAACATAGTATGTTATGTAAAATAAGTTAGAGTTTAAACTTTATTAATATAAGAAGAAAAAAAATCTCTGTAATTTACTCTGTAAGTCAAAATATAACATAACAACTTTTTGTAAATAGAAATTTGATCATCCAATTTTATTAATTCAACAATATAAATCAATTACTTTAACTAATACTTGAATTTTAAACTGAAATCAGAAATTTTAGTTTGAAATGGGAAGAGCATTTCTGGTTTAATCCAGAAATCATATTTAGGGGTATTCTGTCGATCTAGAGAGATTGGATGGCCAGCATTGTTTCTGGTGATAGAATGGTAATGGTAGAATCATGGAAAAATGGTGAGAAGTGAATCAAAGCACTGTGGTGATAGTAATTAAGGATTGAAAAATTTTTTTTAACCCTAGTTTGTGCATCTGGAAAAGATTATGCACCGTGACTCCTATGATTGACCGAGCCTTCTCAGATTTGGGGGGATCATAGATGGTGGGTGGATGATGAAGCAGCCGGAGGTGAAGCTCCTCTGATGGTCAGATTTAGGTGTTAGAGGTGGTTTCTAGTGATCGACATTGATTCAGTTTCGGCCTCGAATGCTCGAATTTGAAATTGGGGTTCTGAAATTGATTTGAGGGTCGAAAACAAGATGAGGGATGATTGCTGACTTGCGCGTGTGGTGGCGAGCGGTCGACGTTGACGGCGACGGTGGTGCAGGTGCACGGTGATAGTGTTGTGTCAGCTGTGATTTGGGGAAAGAAGATACTCGAGAGTCATTCGAGTAGAATCGCGTTTTGCTCGAAGCACTGGAATGTTGGACTCGAAGTATTTGTGAAGAGAGCTCGGGTGTGTTGATGTTACAGGTTATGTAAACCTGTCAGTATTTAATTTATATGTATTCATAATGGAAAGGGATACTCGAGTTACTCGAGTTATTCTGAGATTTGCTCGGGTTGTTTCATACTTTAGCTCGAAGCAGGGGTGTTGGACTCGAAGTGGCAGTGATGGGGAATCAGATACTTTGGTTGTTGCAGGTTTTGATAAACCTGACAGTATCTTAAAGTTTTTCTTTATTTGCAAAATGAAATGATACTCGAGTTACTCAAGTTGTTTGAGTCTTGCTCGAGCTAATTTGTTGCGGTTTAGGATTTGTCATGTTTCAAAATTTAAAACTGAAAATTTAGATCATTAAGCAAAGATTTAAAATATGTTTTAAATCTAATTTAAATTATGGATTCAAGTTTAATTGAATCTTATGTTGGAAATGCTGAAGTATTTAAATTCAAATTTGCTTTAAAAATAACTTTAAAGGAGTTTATTGTTAAAAATGTTTTAAAGAATTTGAATTTAAATTTGAAATTGAAATATGAAGTAATGTAAAATTTGATTCAAATTTGGATTTGAATCTTTGTTTAAAAATAAATTTAAGTTTTATAAATTTAAGTGTTTGAACCAAATTTGATTGATGGTGTAAAAATTTAAATGGTTTAATTTTTAAAAGAAATTTGTTTTAACTTTTGTAAAATTTCTTTTATAATAAAATTATTATTTAGCAATTAAAGGTTTGAGATTGAATTTAAACTTGTTAAAGTTAATAATAATTTAATATTTGTATTTCATTTAATTATTAGGGTAATTAAATGAATAATTAATTCATTTAATAAATTAATGAAATAAATAATTACTTAGAGTAATTAAGGGTTAAACTTAAGGGTTTAGGATTAATTATTCATTGAATAATTAACTTGTAATTTAAGAATAATTAATTAAATGAAATTAGTTTTTAATTAATGATTAATAATTAATTAATCAAGTAATAATGGATTTAATTAAGTTTTAATTAACACTTAATTATTTAATTAATTAGGGATTAATTAATGGATTAATTAATGATTAATTAATTTGTAATTAATAATGATTTAAAATAAGTTAATTATTTTAGAAAAATAATTAATGAATTTCTAATAGTTAATGAAGATCATTAACTAAGGATTATTTAATAATTAATTAATGTGATTAATTTTAATTAATAATTAGATTAATTAATTTAAAGATAATCAATTGTGTAAGTTATTAAGTATAATTACTTATGTAAGTAATTAAGGAATTTATTACTTATTAATTGAGTTTAATTTGATAAGTTTAAGTTAATTAATTTAGTTTAATTAATTTAAATTAATTGTTTGATGATTTGTGAAGTATAATTACTTAATGTAATTAAATGAAGAGAAGTTACTTAGGAAAGTAATTAATGAGTAATTACTATATGTAATAAATTGAAGGTGATTTATTGATAAAAGTAATTTGAGTATAATTACTTGTAAATTAATCAAGGAATTAATTAGAGATAATTGATTAATGAGTAATTAATTTATTTGGTGAAGTAATTAAGGGTAGACAATTACTGAATGGAGTTAATCATGGGTGATTAACAGTTATGATTTAAATAAAGATTAAATTACTTAATGTAATTAATTTAATTTGAAAATGTAATTAGAAGATCATTAATTATTATAATTAATGACGTAATTAATGATCGATTAATTAAGATTAATTAATCAACAATAAGTGATTAAAGGTAATTAATTTTAGGTAATTAATTAAGGAAGTAATTAAAGGTTAATTACTGTATTTGGTTAAATATAATTAATTTGAGAAATTAATTAGTGTATAATTACTTGAATGTAATTAAGGGTTAATTAATCAGGGATGATTAATTAAAATGAATCATTGGATGATGATTAATTAATTGATTGATAAATTATCAATAGTAATATGAGCAAGTTGATATTGGTGAAGTAATTAATTTAATTTACTTTAAATTAATAGAATGATGTAATTAATTTAATTCATTTTAAATTAATTATATTTGGTGTGATATTAAATCATGGCTTATATGGATTGAATAGTGTTGTTTGCTTTGGATGGTTAGAATCTCAGATATGAGATAGATAATGTTGAGTGATTTGGATGCATTGATTGCATTGTGATGTTGATATAGATTATCTTTTTGAATAATGATAATATGGTTTATCTGATATGATGATAATATTGATTATCTGTTGTGAATCTGTGATTTATCTATTTGGATATATAGATAATTGAATTGTTTTAAACCTTTAAAACAACTTGGCCTTAAAAGACACGCTTTGGATTTCGATGAGACCGGGATCGGGTTTCCATATTTGGATATCCGAAAACCACATCGATCCAAATTAACGATAGGTCATGAATCTTTTGTAAAGAGTGAAGACTCGAGGTGTAAGGGCTATACGTCAGTATAACTCTGTGGGTGATTCCGTAATGAGTTTGACGGAATAGTACTTATAGATTCGAGATGGTGATTTAGAGTGCAAGGGTTATCGTCGTTGACTCTGAGGGTGATTCCAAAATGAGTGTAACGAGATAATGCCTTCGGTTTCGTTCGAACCCGGAACGAACTTGTATGGATTGAATGCTTTCAGAACATCGTCAGGTGGACGATGAGCATTCTAAGAGATGTGTCCTCTAAAGGTAATCGTAGCCTCAAGCCTCATCAATCGGGAATGGCTAAAACAGGGGAGGTGCAGCAAGGCTTCGTGGGTAGCTCCCACTGGAGAGCAAGATTGATCCCTGTCTAGAGGTCCCTTTTTATTCGGCTTATGTAACGACCCGTATTTTACGTGACGATAGGTCGTAGAATTTGCAGGTTGTTAGTGTTGTTTGTGTTGCCTCTAGCTTGAGTCGTTTAGAAGTTACCTGAGTGAAGTGATGAGTCGTGACCGACTCATGGGCATAGCCGAGGTAAGGCTTGAGTCGTGACCGACTCATAGACATAGCTAGGTTAGGTGATGAGTCGTGACCGACTCATAGGGACTGACTCAAGGAGTTTAGGCGACTTAAGGATATGACCGACTCATAGACTTAGGTCGTGTAGGAGTCACGACTTAGTGATGTTGCGACTTAAGGATTTCTGGGTTAAAGATGAGTCGTGTACGGGTTACGACTCATAGGAGGCCGGCTTAAAAGTTAACTCGTATGGCCGAGTTAGCGTGTTGCTGAGTCAGTAGAGTTAGGGTGTTTCCGAGTTACGACTTAGTGGCTAACGAGTTAGCAGTTATGACCGACCTAAGGTGTTGCCGAGTTAAGGTTGGCCGACTCATAGGGTTTGCCGGGTTAAGGTGAATACGACCTAAGGCTTGGGTCGGCAGAGTACGTTATCCCTTGTGTCGATTAGGTCGGTGGGCCGACTTAGTAGATAAGTCGTTGGGGACTTAGGCCATTGAGTCGTGCATGTGTGCTAGGTCGGGATAAGGCTTAGGCTTAGGTCGGCAGGAACTAGGTCGTGTGACCCTGTGTGTGTTGTGTAGTTAGGTCGTTTGCAATTGAGTCGGTAGGTACGACTTAACGATGAGTCGTAAGTCGTTAGGCAGCTTGGGTGTTGAGTCGTCGAACGACTTAAGACTTGAGTGGTAGTGTAGTTAAGTCGTAGTGTTTTAGGTCGTGTGACCATGAGTTGTAGTAGGTCGTAGGGCCTGATGAGTCGTGGACGACTCATGGGGTAGGTCGCTAGGCCGCATGCAGTTAAGTCGGTAGGTCGCTAAGTTGTAGGGGCGGGCTGTTTTAGGTCGCAGGATGTTGATGAGTCGTGGACGACTCATGGCTTAGGTCGTGACCGACCTAAGGGCGACGACTCAGGGTTGATTCAGCCTATAAATAGAGGGGTTCGGCTCACTTTTTGGCACCGGTTTTCGAAGCGACGAAGTGCTGCCATTTTGAAGACTCGACTTCAGTATTTTCTTCACTTCTTTCTCTACTTCCATCAAGTGCTAACATCCGTTGAAGATCGAAGATCGAGATTGAAGATCCAAGTGTCCAAGTTGAAGATCTTCATCCGAAAAGGCTAGAATTCATCGATTGAAGCGAGATATTGCCGGATCGAGCCTTGATCTCCGCTGTCCAGATCTGTAGTTGATTGTTTTAGAGGTGTTTGAGTGATTTGGTGAGTGGTAGTTATCTCTCACGCGGATCCAAAGGAGTATATGGGATTGGTGATATGTTTGTGTGATAAAGTTAGCGTTTTCTCGCATTTTCCATAAGTCTGCATGTAGATCCATCATATTTGAAGATGTTTATCTATGAAAGTTGATTTAACAAGTATTAGAGATAAAACCCATATTTTAGATTTGATAGATCTATGCTAAAAACCATGATTTCACATATGTTGGACTTTTGCTCACTTATTTACGAAATTGCCATTATAATTGATATTGCTTAATATATCTTGTTTGAATGCTTGAATGTTTGAATGTATGTTAGATTTGATTGCTCCAAGTTAGCTTGTAGTCGATTTGGAACAAGATGGTTGAAGATGATTCAAAAGCTAAGTAGAAAGGCTCTTGAATGGTGAAAGCTGCCGATGGCATATGAAGCGGATGTGGAAGCTCATATGGATGGATTCGATGATGGGACTTTGCCGTGATGCGAAAAGGCGAAGTATGAGATCGAGATGGGACTTTGCCAGGATGCGAAAAGGCAAAGCATGGTTGAGTTGAGACTTTGCTTTGGTACGATAAAGCGAAGTATGATGTGAGTCTTGGCTTAATCCAGGCAGGGATCATTCCAAGCATGTTGATAACTTGAAGGGTAGTTCAAGTTGGTTGATAATGGATTGCTCAAGAGGAAGCTTGGGCTAAGTTGAAAGAAGTCGTCGAGAAGGATGACAAGGAGGCTTGGATCTCATCGTTATTGAAGGTTCTAGCAAACCTAAAGCAAGAGTACATAGGGACGCCTAAAAGACTACAGGCAGTTAGTCGAGTACTCTGGGCCAAGAAGATAAGTCCTAGGCACAAGGCAGTGTGCGGGGTTTTGTCTAGAACCGGGGTTACCATTAGCCCTTGACAGATGGCTCAGGAAGGAGTCGGTCATTCAATTAACGGTGATTTCGAAGCAAGGATAACAGTGATAGCCAGAGTCATGGATGTTTGGATGTTTGGTTGTATCATCATTCGGCTTCAAGAGCGGTGTTTTCTGGGTGCTTATCTGATCTTGGTTTAGGCCTTGGGGGTTTGTATTTGGAAAACATCGTCCTTGACTCGAGTGATTATTGCTTTACCTTACTTAACTGCTATATTATGCTTGCTTCTCCTTAGTGTGTGTCTGGGGGCTATCACTGTAGAAAGAGGTGGAGTGGGATGGTTTGGTTCCTATTCCTTTTATTCCTTATGCTCTTTTGGTATGTTTGATAGTTAATTTACTGCTCACTAAGACTTTGTCTGACTCAAGGTTTTATGTCTCCTCTTATTACCTTGGGCTGTTCATCCATGTTTGGGATGGGCAGACTAGGTAAGCAGGTGACAGGTGCTGTGCTAGGAGTTCTACGCTGAAGATGACGAAGACGAGCAGGAGGCTTTGCATATTAGTTTTCTTACTATATGTACTGGGTATCCGCTGCTGTATTTGATGAGTGTTTGTAGTGAGGTCTTGATGTATGCATTTGTTGAGATGATTGTATAAAACTACTGTGATGCTTATATGATGATTTTCTGTTTTGAGACTTCACTATATAATTCTCTATTATATTTTATCCATGCGCTGTGAGTTACGATAGAGATTCTGCGATTTTATTTTACCCTGACTATCGTCCATGGCTGCCTGGCACACCTTTCAGCGCACTATTCTCTTGTTTCGGTGCGGGAGTCATGGGCGGTCGTCACATTTGGTATCAGAGCTTTGGTTAATCGATTTTAGCCAACGCTCGCTGACGTAATTACGTAAGAGAGACGTAATTGTATTTTGATGGATGATTACTATATATAATATAGTAGCTTAGATGGATTTGAACTCCTTATGCAGTTGTTTCTTAAGGTGTTCTAATCATTCTTTTTACAGATATTAAGAATGAGTCGAAGCGAGAGACAAGCTGCAAGGGAAAGTCGGGCTACTAGGGAAGCTGTTGACTATGCTGCGATGTTCGAAGCAATGATGACTTCGATCATGAGGAGGGTACCAGCTTCAGGATCATCTGTGGATGTGGGGGTTCAAGTCCAGGCTCCAAGGCCAGTGGATTTTGCCAAGCTTTGCAAGGATTATACTTCTCTTGGAGGAAAAGCTTTCTTGGGGACAGAATCTACTATTGAAGTGCAGAGATGGATGGATGCTTGCCGAAGGATTTTTGGTGATCTAGGGATTGAGGATGCAACCAAGAGAAAGCTTGCATCGAGGCAGCTTCAAGGGAGAGCTGTGGATTGGTGGAATTCTATCACTATAGATACACCAGAGGAGGAGATAACTTGGGAGCAATTCCAAGTTAGATTTGAAGCCAAGTTCATCTCTACGGCTCAGAAGTCTGTTTTGTTCAAGAGATTTGTAGAGCTCAAGCAGGGAGGGAGGCCAGTTCTGGAGTATATTTCTGAGTTCGAAGCTTTGTCTAAGTATGCCAGATCGTATATTGATTCTCCATACCAGAAGAATGAAAAGTTTGTGACCGGTCTGGATGCTTATCTTGGAAGGCAGTTGGTGGATCACTTGGACGATCCATTTGAGAAGCTGGTGGAGAAAGCTTTGAGGCATGAGAGTTTGTTCCCTAAGGAAAGTTCTGTTGTTGCTGTAACCAGGGAAGGATCTAAACCACAGCAGGGTGGAAATAAGAAGAGGAAGCAGCAGCAACAGAGGGGCAAGGATGGCCAGAAGAAGCTGAAGGGTGAGTTGACTTGTTATAACTGTCAGCAGAAGGGCCATCTCTACAAAGATTGTAAGAATCCCAAGGTGCCGGGAAAATGTTACAACTGTGATAAGCTGGGACATATCAAGAAGGATTGCCCAGAGCCGAGGAAAAATAGGCAGATTGTGCAGGCCTATGCTTTGGAAGCTGTGCCGTCATCTTCAAGAGCTCCTACTGCTGAGGAGAAGGGGAAGAGTGTGGTGGTTCAAGGTACTCTTTCCATTTGTGGTGTTCCAGTTAGAGTGTTATTTGATACTGGAGCATCGCATTCTTTTGTTTGTGATGATTTGGTAGGCCGGTTAGGTTTGAAACCGGACATTGTTGATAGGCCATTGGTTGTGACTAATCCAGTTGGGGGTTCGTCATGCTTGTGTATGATATGCCGTGGTCTAGTTGTTTCGAGTCATGATTGCTCGTTTGTTTGTGATTGCTTTGTTCTGAACTTTGCGGGGTTCGGAATTATTTTGGGTATGGACTGGCTTAGGAAGTATGCGGCTAGGATTGATTGTGAGAGGCTGGAGGTGACAGTCGGGAATGTGGAAGGGCGAAAGGTTGTGATACGATGTAAGCATGAGGAAGGCGTCTTCATGAGCTTCATGTATTCGCTGGTTGTTCCACGGGAAGGACTGTCATCGGTGCCTATTGTGAATGGATTTGAGGATGTCTTTGACGAAGTCAAAGGGTTGCCGCCGCATAGGGAGATCGAGTTTCGTATCGATCTAGTTGAGGGAGCCAGACCTGTTGTGATGCCTCTTAGGCGGATGGCACCGAGGGAGCAGCAAGAGCTGAAGGTGCAAGTTGATGACCTTTTACGGAAAGGATTCATTCGGAGAAGTGTGTCCGAATGGGGTGCGCCCGTTGTGTTTGCAACCAAAGCGGATGGATCGTTGAGGTTGTGTGTTGATTATCGTGAGCTGAATAAGTTGACTAGGAAGAACAAGTATCCATTGCCGAGAATAGATGACTTGTTTGATCAGCTTCACGAGGCTAAGGTGTTTTCTCAGATGGATTTGGCAACGGGATTTCACCAGTTGAGAGTGGCAAGGGATAGTGTGCCGAAGACTGCTTTCAGGACACCATCCGGATTTTATGAGTGGCTGGTAATGCCGTTTGGATTGACTAACGCACCAGCATATTTTGTGGATCTTATGAACAGAGTATTCAGAGATCAGTTGAATAAGTTCGTGCTTGTGTTCGTGGATGATATTTTGGTTTATTCCAGAACTGAGGAAGAGCACAAGACGCACTTGAGGATTGTTTTGGAAATCTTGCGGAAACATCAGCTGAAGGCTAAGTTTTCGAAGTGTCACTTCTGGAAGAGTGAAGTGAGGTTCTTAGGCCATGTTATCTCTGGAAGTGGAATAGCGGTTGATCCCGCTAAGGTAGCAGCGATCCAGGATTGGGTTAGACCTAAGAATGCATCTGATGTGAGAAGTTTTCTTGGATTAGCAGGATATTATCGTCGGTTTATCAAGGACTTTTCCAAGATAGCTGCACCGTTGACAGGATTGACGAAGAAGAACCAAGTGTTCCGATGGGATGACAAGTGTGAGCAAGCCTTCGTAATCCTGAAAGAGCGACTGACGAGTGCTCCTGTATTGACTATTCCAAGTGGGAATGATGAGATGGTGGTTTACACCGATGCATGTGGCACTGGACTGGGAGCGGTGCTAATGCAGAAGGATAAAGTTGTTGCGTATGCTAGTCGACAACTGAAGCCGCATGAAAGGAATTATCCAACTCATGATTTGGAGTTGGCGGCGATAGTGTTTGCTTTGAAGATGTGGAGACACTACCTATTGGGAGTTAGATTCGAGTTGTTTACAGATCATAAGTCGTTGAAGTATCTGTTCTCCCAAAAGGATTTGAATCTTCGACAGCAACGGTGGTTAGAGTTTCTAGCATCTTATGATTTTGGTATAGCCTATACTCCGGGAAAAGGTAACGCAGTAGCTGATGCGTTAAGTCGAAGACATGTAGGTTTGGGAGCCATGTTTTCAGAATGGAAGAGTCTTGAGTATTTGGCTGGATTTGATTTCAGGCCTAGATGCGAGTTGGAACCTGAGATGTTGGCAAACTTATCGATAAGGCCTACTCTAGTGGAAAGGATTGGCGAAAGCCAAAAGAGAGACGATAAGCTTGTCATAATTATCCGTGATTTGAAATCTGGATTGGATCCAGAGAAGGGTAAAGGATTCGAGGTCGATCGAGAGGGTTGGCTTCGAAAGCAAGGACGATTGGTTGTTCCCGATATTGATGGATTGAGAGATGAAGTTCTGAGGGAAAGTCATCACTCAAAGTTGACAATTCATCCAGGTGGTAATAAGATGTATCGGGATATGAAGAGAGCTTACTACTGGGAAGGTATGAAGAAAGATGTTGGAAATTTTATTTCCAAATGTATGAATTGCCAGTTGGTGAAAGCTGAGCAGAAGAAGCCCAGTGGATTACTTCAGCCATTAGAGGTTCCTACGTGGAAGTGGGAGCAAGTGTCGATGGATTTTATTGATGGTCTACCTAGAACCAGGGCAGGGAATGAAGGAATTTGGGTCATTGTAGATCGTTTGACCAAGAGTGCAAGGTTCATTCCTGTTCGATCGACTAGAACTGCATCGAAGTTGGCTGAGTTGTATGTGAAGTGGATTGTTCGATTCCATGGTGTTCCGAAGAGTATAGTGAGCGATCGAGACCCATTGTTCACTAGTGGATTTTGGAAGAGCTTCCAAGAGGTTTTGGGAACTAAGTTGTGTTTGAGTACAGCTTATCACCCTCAAACAGATGGTCAGACTGAGAGAGTCAACCGGGTTTTGGAAGATCTTCTTAGAGCTTGTGTTTTGGACTTCGGGGGATCATGGGAAGATCACCTTCATTTGGTGGAGTTTGCTTATAATAACAGTTATCAGTCGAGTATTGGTATGGCACCATATGAGGCATTATATGGAAGACCGTGTAACTCTCCGACATGTTGGTTGGAAGCTGGAGAAAAGCTGATACTTGGGCCAGAGATGATTCGACAGACTACGGATTGTATAGAGATCATTCGGCAAAGAATGAAAGCAGCCCAAGATCGTCAGAAAAGTTATGCTGATAATCGTCGAAAGGATTTGGAGTTCGACGTAGGCGATATGGTTTTCTTGAAGATTTCTCCATTGAAGAATGTTATTAGATTCGGGAACAAAGGAAAGTTAACTCCGAGATTCGTTGGACCATTCCCGATTATCGAGCGAATTGGAAAGCTCGCTTATAGATTGGAGTTACCGGGAAAGATGGCGGGTGTGCACAATGTTTTTCATGTATCTTATCTACGGAAGTATGTGCACGACCCAAGTACGGTGGTTTCTGCTGATAGCTGTGAAGACTTAGAGGTTGATCCAGTGGTTACGAGACCTCGTAAGCCGCTTCGTATTGTTGAAACCGATACGAAACAGCTTAGGAGGAAGACGATTACGTTGCTCAAGGTACAATGGAGTGACGATGTTAACGACTGTACATGGGAGGAGGAAGAGAGGATGAAGGCAGCTCATCCCGGACTCTTCGAGGTATGGCCCTAAAGTGTCGTGACATCTCATGAATTTGTAGCTTGTTCTAAGTCTTAGAATTCTGCATGCTAGGCTAGAATTGGATGCATGGTTTGTTGATTGCTATGGATGGTAGGCATGCAGAATGATTGTGATTGCTGTTATTTGCTTGGAATTTCGAGGGCGAAATTCCTAAGGGGGAGAGAATGTAACGACCCGTATTTTACGTGACGATAGGTCGTAGAATTTGCAGGTTGTTAGTGTTGTTTGTGTTGCCTCTAGCTTGAGTCGTTTAGAAGTTACCTGAGTGAAGTGATGAGTCGTGACCGACTCATGGGCATAGCCGAGGTAAGGCTTGAGTCGTGACCGACTCATAGACATAGCTAGGTTAGGTGATGAGTCGTGACCGACTCATAGGGACTGACTCAAGGAGTTTAGGCGACTTAAGGATATGACCGACTCATAGACTTAGGTCGTGTAGGAGTCACGACTTAGTGATGTTGCGACTTAAGGATTTCTGGGTTAAAGATGAGTCGTGTACGGGTTACGACTCATAGGAGGCCGGCTTAAAAGTTAACTCGTATGGCCGAGTTAGCGTGTTGCTGAGTCAGTAGAGTTAGGGTGTTTCCGAGTTACGACTTAGTGGCTAACGAGTTAGCAGTTATGACCGACCTAAGGTGTTGCCGAGTTAAGGTTGGCCGACTCATAGGGTTTGCCGGGTTAAGGTGAATACGACCTAAGGCTTGGGTCGGCAGAGTACGTTATCCCTTGTGTCGATTAGGTCGGTGGGCCGACTTAGTAGATAAGTCGTTGGGGACTTAGGCCATTGAGTCGTGCATGTGTGCTAGGTCGGGATAAGGCTTAGGCTTAGGTCGGCAGGAACTAGGTCGTGTGACCCTGTGTGTGTTGTGTAGTTAGGTCGTTTGCAATTGAGTCGGTAGGTACGACTTAACGATGAGTCGTAAGTCGTTAGGCAGCTTGGGTGTTGAGTCGTCGAACGACTTAAGACTTGAGTGGTAGTGTAGTTAAGTCGTAGTGTTTTAGGTCGTGTGACCATGAGTTGTAGTAGGTCGTAGGGCCTGATGAGTCGTGGACGACTCATGGGGTAGGTCGCTAGGCCGCATGCAGTTAAGTCGGTAGGTCGCTAAGTTGTAGGGGCGGGCTGTTTTAGGTCGCAGGATGTTGATGAGTCGTGGACGACTCATGGCTTAGGTCGTGACCGACCTAAGGGCGACGACTCAGGGTTGATTCAGCCTATAAATAGAGGGGTTCGGCTCACTTTTTGGCACCGGTTTTCGAAGCGACGAAGTGCTGCCATTTTGAAGACTCGACTTCAGTATTTTCTTCACTTCTTTCTCTACTTCCATCAAGTGCTAACATCCGTTGAAGATCGAAGATCGAGATTGAAGATCCAAGTGTCCAAGTTGAAGATCTTCATCCGAAAAGGCTAGAATTCATCGATTGAAGCGAGATATTGCCGGATCGAGCCTTGATCTCCGCTGTCCAGATCTGTAGTTGATTGTTTTAGAGGTGTTTGAGTGATTTGGTGAGTGGTAGTTATCTCTCACGCGGATCCAAAGGAGTATATGGGATTGGTGATATGTTTGTGTGATAAAGTTAGCGTTTTCTCGCATTTTCCATAAGTCTGCATGTAGATCCATCATATTTGAAGATGTTTATCTATGAAAGTTGATTTAACAAGTATTAGAGATAAAACCCATATTTTAGATTTGATAGATCTATGCTAAAAACCATGATTTCACATATGTTGGACTTTTGCTCACTTATTTACGAAATTGCCATTATAATTGATATTGCTTAATATATCTTGTTTGAATGCTTGAATGTTTGAATGTATGTTAGATTTGATTGCTCCAAGTTAGCTTGTAGTCGATTTGGAACAAGATGGTTGAAGATGATTCAAAAGCTAAGTAGAAAGGCTCTTGAATGGTGAAAGCTGCCGATGGCATATGAAGCGGATGTGGAAGCTCATATGGATGGATTCGATGATGGGACTTTGCCGTGATGCGAAAAGGCGAAGTATGAGATCGAGATGGGACTTTGCCAGGATGCGAAAAGGCAAAGCATGGTTGAGTTGAGACTTTGCTTTGGTACGATAAAGCGAAGTATGATGTGAGTCTTGGCTTAATCCAGGCAGGGATCATTCCAAGCATGTTGATAACTTGAAGGGTAGTTCAAGTTGGTTGATAATGGATTGCTCAAGAGGAAGCTTGGGCTAAGTTGAAAGAAGTCGTCGAGAAGGATGACAAGGAGGCTTGGATCTCATCGTTATTGAAGGTTCTAGCAAACCTAAAGCAAGAGTACATAGGGACGCCTAAAAGACTACAGGCAGTTAGTCGAGTACTCTGGGCCAAGAAGATAAGTCCTAGGCACAAGGCAGTGTGCGGGGTTTTGTCTAGAACCGGGGTTACCATTAGCCCTTGACAGATGGCTCAGGAAGGAGTCGGTCATTCAATTAACGGTGATTTCGAAGCAAGGATAACAGTGATAGCCAGAGTCATGGATGTTTGGATGTTTGGTTGTATCATCATTCGGCTTCAAGAGCGGTGTTTTCTGGGTGCTTATCTGATCTTGGTTTAGGCCTTGGGGGTTTGTATTTGGAAAACATCGTCCTTGACTCGAGTGATTATTGCTTTACCTTACTTAACTGCTATATTATGCTTGCTTCTCCTTAGTGTGTGTCTGGGGGCTATCACTGTAGAAAGAGGTGGAGTGGGATGGTTTGGTTCCTATTCCTTTTATTCCTTATGCTCTTTTGGTATGTTTGATAGTTAATTTACTGCTCACTAAGACTTTGTCTGACTCAAGGTTTTATGTCTCCTCTTATTACCTTGGGCTGTTCATCCATGTTTGGGATGGGCAGACTAGGTAAGCAGGTGACAGGTGCTGTGCTAGGAGTTCTACGCTGAAGATGACGAAGACGAGCAGGAGGCTTTGCATATTAGTTTTCTTACTATATGTACTGGGTATCCGCTGCTGTATTTGATGAGTGTTTGTAGTGAGGTCTTGATGTATGCATTTGTTGAGATGATTGTATAAAACTACTGTGATGCTTATATGATGATTTTCTGTTTTGAGACTTCACTATATAATTCTCTATTATATTTTATCCATGCGCTGTGAGTTACGATAGAGATTCTGCGATTTTATTTTACCCTGACTATCGTCCATGGCTGCCTGGCACACCTTTCAGCGCACTATTCTCTTGTTTCGGTGCGGGAGTCATGGGCGGTCGTCACAGCTTAGTGGGCAGTTGTTAGTGTATACCAACTGCGGGGTTGTCTTGTTCGGAATTGTTCAGTAAGGAATGGGTCCGACTTTGTGTTGCAGGGGAACGGGCGTACTCCTCGGTACGTTGATCTAGGCCACGTACTGTGACGGACGGTACCCCAGTAGCCCTGCCATTGTATGGAATCCAAAATCCAATAAGTACCAACGGTTTTGATTGTATTACCCACTTTTGTGGCTAGTAGATGGAATTTAATAATGTAACAATTTCGGCTATTTCTTATTTACTTGAAAACCCTAGACCCTATTATAATATCACTGGATTTCCTATCAAATGTTTTGGTTAGCGTAAGGTAAAAACTTTTCCATGTTTATGTGTGGGAAGTCTTACGTGATACCTTTCTTTTAAAAAGAATTTTCAAAATTAAGCAACTTTAACCTGTTACTCACACCAGACCCATGTCTGACCCGGAGTTTATCTTTTGTTTTCTTAAACTCTTGGGTACTCAAATTTTTACGAGTAGCCAAGGGATTCAGGTTAGCTTTGACGAATATTGGAGGAGTTATGGAGCAGGAGGCTTCTACGTTAGATATTAGTATTCCGCTGTGTGATCTGTGATTGTCTCTGAGTTATATTATGTTGTAAATACTAGACAGGTGTTTATAACTGTCTAGTATGTGTTGTATATCTATGTACTCTGATAGTGGTTGTAAACTATGTAATATTTTATATTATTAATATAATTTATTCGTTCCGCTGTTGAGATTTTGATGTTGTGTTCTTCTTTCTTCTCTTTCTTTTCTCTTTTCTATCCCTTTCTTTCTTCATGATGATATGACTTTTCTGGAGAGAAAAGTCGGGTCGTCACAGGTGGTATCAGAGCGTTAGGTTGAGCGAATACCTAGGCTCTGGAGTGGTGTCTATCTTGAGAGAGCGTATTTGTATTTTTATTATATATATATATATATATTTATATAATTACTTCTACCTATCTGTTGGGTTACCTGTTCGGGTTTTCCAGTATAGGTTATAAAGGTAGATAAGATAGTGGTGTGTGTAACACGACCAAAATTGATTGGTGTTTGTATGTTTGAGGTTGGAAATGTATATGTCGAGACTGTAGATCTAATACCTTCTCGAGTGAGTTGCGCAGAGTATAGAATTTCATAGATCTCTGAAGGTAACCTGTTAAGGTTCGGAGTCTATCTTTGAAGTTGGATGAGTTGAATTTGGATCTGTCGGCTAGGTAGAAGAGATAATGATGGTATCTTGATATCTCAGGGAGTAGTAGCTGTGTGATGAGACGCGGTGACTATGGATGTTCTCGATGATGTTTTCTTTGGAACAAGTTAAGGAGGTGAGTCTGCTTCGATGTTGTGGCTGGATTGCAGGATGTTTCTGTCCGGTTTGAAGCCCGAGTTTCTCGAAGGGATTTGGTTTAGGAAGTCTTTGGCGTCGGTGTCAGCAATGCAGTTCGGAGTATTCTGGGTGCTGGCAAGAAAGTCTTCTGGTTAGCAGTTTTTCTGAAGGAGTTCAGAAGTAGCAGAGAAGATTCCATTTTTACGATGGATTGGCTAGTTAAGCGTATGCTGTTCTGATTGGTAAAGAGAGAACAGTTTTCTTTGGATATTGGACTGGTTGATCGCAAAATTGACTTGCGATAGTTTGAGTGTTCTCTTGAGCTATGGGAAGTTTGTCCATATTTGGAGGTTGAGTTTTCTTATCGACTGGATTCTAGGAGTGATACCGAAGGTTTAGTGAAGCAGCCTTGGATCAGATGGGGCATCTGAGTTTTCTTTTATGGATCTGTTGAACCATATTTCTGTAATGTGTTATCCAGTTTGTGCTCGAGTTTTTCTTCTACTTCAGATCAGAGTTGTGCAGCGGAAGCAGATTGGAAGTGCTTTTGTTTTATCTTTTTCGGATAAGAGAAGAAAGTTAATCTTTTGATGTTTTTGGAGTAGAGTGGGTGTTCTTGGTTTGGGATTGATCTTGAGGAAATCATTTTGTTGGATTGTTTTTGGTTCTGTGTGTTTCTAGAGACATCAGCAAAGGTTGAGCTGATCAAGAGAGTTGAAGGCAGCCCAGGATCGTCAAGAGTGTTTGGTGGATAAGAGATAAAGGAATTTGGATTCCGGAGTCGGAGATTTGATCTTGAATAAGTTCTCTCCGATCTAAAGGGCTATAAGATTGAATAAGACTGGGTAATTCAGCTCCGAGATGTTTTGGATCTTTTCTGAGATTTGTGAGGATTGGTGTTTGATTTTCAAAGTTGAATTGTCAGTTTGGATAACTGGAATTCGATGTGTTTTACGTATCTCTAAGGGAGTACGTGTATGATTTATCTCTGGTTGTGGAACCAGCAGTTCAGGAGGATGTGGTTGTTGATTCAGACTCGTCTGTAGTCTGTTATATTGTTTTGTTGGTAGATATAGTTGGATAGGAGCTCTATAGCTTAATAGTATTGATTGTTTAGATTCTATAGAGCAAGTATCCCGATATTTATACCGGGGAAACTCGTGAAAATTTTATCCAGAATTTTTCTGGATAATTAAATTTGTATTGTTTAAATTGGTTGTTACGGTTGTTAGCATATGTTTGATAATATATGCTTGTGTTTTAAAATAAAAATCTTAAGATAGATTATTAAATTACATTTGCTTTTAAATTTCGGGGACGAAATTCTTTTAAGGGGGAAGGAATATGATATCCCGGAAATTGGGCAATATAAATTTAATAACCTGTGTTATAAATTTAATTTGATTGATAATTTTAATAACAAATTTGGAATTTGATTTAATAATCGTGTTTTAATAAATATTTAAATTAAAATATTTTATATTTTTAAATAAATAAATTGTTTTCTGTTTATAATATATAATTTTATATATTGTAAGTTGATAAACTTTGATTTTGAATTAAGTAAATGAATTAATTTTCTAACTCTAATTTATATTTGATAAATTGGAATTTTGATTTAAATTTGACATTTAACTTTTCAACACAATCCAATAAATAATGTTATGATTTATACTATGATAAATCTTATTTGTTTTGAAATTTTATTTAACTTTAAAATATATGAATTTAAAATTAGATAAATATAAAAGCTAATTTTTATTTTATATTACTTGGGATTTATATATATAAGAATTTATAATGTAAATTACAAATGATCTTAGTTTGTTATAATCTCTTTTAACAAATTATTTGATATTGCTTAATTTGTTTTTTTTAAAAATAAAATTATAATACTTAAATTCTTTTGAACATAAATAGATTTGTAGTAATAGGATTTGTTGTTTTTAATTTTAATAGAGTTATATATGCATCTATATATATGTAACTTGATTATTAAAATTTGATTTGATAAATTAATTTTAAATTTGAATTTGATGTTTTGAAATTTAATAGGATAAATACTTCAATATTTTTGAATAAGCTATATTTTTAATTTGTTTGTTTTCATCTCTTTTCAATTTAAAAGAGAGACAAATTCAATTATATATTACATAAGAAATAAAATAAGATTTAAAAGCTCTTATAAAATAAGTTAGAGTTTTATAAACAAATTAAATTAAATTAAAATACTCTTAATTTACATGTGTAATCTCTTAAAGCACCTTAAAGACATGTGTTAAGTTATAAAGCAATTAAAGTGACAAATGTTAGAAACTAAAACAAGTGTTTTTTTTTATTTTTAAATTAAATCAAAAGATTTCTATTATAAACCCATCTCCTCTAAAATTCATTCTCTTTTATATTCCTTTTCTTTTCAAAACCTTAAGAAACTTTTCAGCTAAGAATTCTGAAATCAAAACTAAAATCTGCAAAACTTCATCTTCATGTTCAAACAGAGATTCCTGTAAAAATCTCCTCAAAAACCAAATGAAAATTTGTTCAAATGAAATATGAAAATCTCCTTAAAAACCATCTGAAAATCAATCTTCCTCAAGTCTGAAATGAAATCATCCTCAAACCTGTAACCCTCCAAAAAAAAATAGTAACCAGAAAATCAATTCTGCAAATTCCCAAGCCTGCATGCATCTGGAAATCACTACATTTCTGTTTCGAACTTCATCAAATTTGCATGCAAACCACAAAGCTCAATACAAGACTGCAGTCTTCATTCTGTTTTAAATCAAACCAAGTCTGCATTTTTCTAGAAACAAGCATGCATGCATCTGGAAGCAAGCATTGTGCAAAAACAAGACGAATGTTTCAAAAAGAAACAAGCTGCAGTTTTAAAAAGAAACTCAGGATCAGGCTTTTCTAAAACAAGGGCTCTGCTCCTAAAATTAAAGTGAGTAACATTTTTTACTAAATAAACTTTAAGTATTTAATTAGTTGCTTGTTTATTTCTGGAAATAAGTGTGTTTGCATGTTATGTTTCAAGTTCATTTTTGATTAATACTGAATGTATGCATGCAGTTGAATATGTGATCTTGCCTGTCCAGGATTCATATTTAAATTCTGTTCAAATATCATGATATCATACTAAATCCTCATTATAGTTTAAGATATAAACATAGTATGTTATGTAAAATAAGTTAGAGTTTAAACTTTATTAATATAAGAAGAAGAAGAAATAAATCTCTGTAATTTACTCTGTAAGTCAAAATATAACCGAACAACTTTTTGTAAATAGAAATTTGATCATCCAATTTTATTAATTCAACAATATAAATCAATTACTTTAACTAATACTTGAATTTTAAACTGAAATCAGAAATTTTAGTTTGAAATGGGAAGAGCATTTCTGGTTTAATCCAGAAATCATATTTAGGGGTATTCTGTCGATCTAGAGGGATTGGATGGCCAGCATTGTTTCTGGTGATAGAATGGTAATGGTAGAATCATGGAAAAATGGTGAGAAGTGAATCAAAGCACTGTGGTGATAGTAATTAAGTATTGAAATTTTTTTTAACCCTAGTTTGTGCCTCTGGAAAAGATTATGCACCGTGACTCCTATGATTGACCGAGCCTTCTCAGATTTGGGGGGATCATAGATGGTGGGTGGATGATGAAGCAGCCGGAGGTGAAGCTCCTCTGATGGTCAGATTTAGGTGTTAGAGGTGGTTTCTAGTGATCGACATTGATTCAGTTTCGGCCTCGAATGCTCGAATTTGAAATTGGGGTTCTAAAATTGATTTGAGGGTCGGAAACAAGATGTTGGATGATTGCTGACTTGTGCGTGTGGTGGCGAGCGGTCGACGTTGACGGCGACGGTGGTGCAGGTGCACGGTGATAATGTTGTGTCAGCTGTGATTTGGGGAAAGAAGATACTCGAGAGTCATTCGAGTAGAATCGCGTTTTGCTCGAAGCACTGGAATGTTGGACTCGAAGTATTTGTGAAGAGAGCTCGGGTGTGTTGATGTTACAGGTTATGTAAACCTGTCAGTATTTAATTTATATGTATTCATAATGGAAAGGGCTACTCGAGTTACTCGAGTTATTCTGAAATTTGCTCGGGTTGTTTCATACTTTAGCTCGAAGCAGGGGTGTTGGACTCGAAGTGGCAGTGATGGGGAATCAGATACTTTGGTTGTTGCAGGTTTTGATAAAACTGACAGTATCTTAAAGTTTTTCTTTATTTGCAAAATGAAATGATACATGAGTTACTCAAGTTGTTTGAGTCTTGCTCGAGCTAATTTGTTGCGGTTTAGGATTTGTCATGTTTCAAATTTTAAAACTGAAAATTTAAATCATTAAGCAAAGATTTAAAATATGTTTTAAATCTAATTTAAATTATGGATTCAAGTTTAATTGAATCTTATGTTGGAAATACTGAAGTATTTAAATTCAAATTTGCTTTAAAAATAACTTTAAAGGAGTTTATTGTTAAAAATGTTTTAAAGAATTTGAATTTAAATTTGAAATTGAAATATGAAGTAATGTAAAATTTGATTCAAATTTGGATTTGAATCTTTGTTTAAAAATAAATTTAAGTTTTATAAATTTAAGCGTTTGAAACAAATTTGATTGATAATGTAAAAATTTAAATGGTTTAATTTTTAAAAGAAATTTGTTTTAACTTTTGTAAAATTTCTTTTATAATAAAATTATTATTTAGCAATTAAAGGTTTGAGATTGAATTTAAACTTGTTAAAGTTAATAATAATTTAATATTTGTATTTCATTTAATTATTAGGGTAATTAAATGAATAATTAATTTATTTAATAAATTAATGAAATAAATAATTACTTAAAGTAATTAAGGGTTAATCTTAAGGGTTTAGGATTAATTATTCATTGAATAATTAACTTGTAATTTAAGAATAATTAATTAAATGAAATTAGTTTTTAATTAATGATTAATAATTAATTAATCAAGTAATAATGGATTTAATTAAGTTTTAATTAACACTTAATTATTTAATTAATTAGGGATTAATTAATGGATTAATTAATGATTAATTAATTTGTAATTAATAATGATTTAAAATAAGTTAATTATTTTAGAAAAATAATTAATGAATTGTTAATAGTTAATGAAGATCATTAACTAAGGATTATTTAATAATTAATTAATGTGATTAATTTTAATTATTAATTAGATTAATTAATTTAAAGATAATCAATTGTGTAAGTTATTAAGTATAATTACTTATGTAAGTAATTAAGGAATTTATTACTTATTAATTGAGTTTAATTTGATTAGTTTAAGTTAATTAATTTAGTTAAACTAATTTAAATTAATTGTTTGATGATTTGTGAAGTATAATTACTTAATGTAATCAAATAAAGAGAAGTTACTTAGGAAAGTAATTAATAAGTAATTACTATATGTAATAAATTGAAGGTGCTGTGTTGATAAAAGTAATTTGAGTATAATTACTTGTAAATTAATCAAGGAATTAATTAGAGATAATTAATTGATGAGTAATTAATTTATTTGGTGAAGTAATTAAAGGTAGATAATTACTGAATGGAGTTAATCAAGGGTGATTAACAGTTATGATTTAAATAAAGATTAAATTACTTAATGTAATTAATTTAATTTGAAAATGTAATTAGAAGATCATTAATTATTATAATTAATGATGTAATTAAGATTGATTAATTAAGATTGATTAATCAATAATAAGTGATTAAAGGTAATTAATTTTAGGTAATTAATTAAGGAAGTAATTAAAGGTTAATTACTGTATTTGGTTAAATATAATTAATTTGAGAAATTAATTAGTGTATAATTACTTAAATGTAATTAAGGGTTAATTAATCAGGGATGATTAATTAAAATAAATCATTGGATGATGATTAATTAATTGATTGATAAATTATCAATAGTAATATGAGCAAGTTGATATTGGTGAAGTAATTAATTTAATTTACTTTAAATTAATAGAATGATGTAATTAATTTAATTCATTTTAAATTAATTATATTTGGTGTGATATTAAATCATGGCTTATATGGATTGGATAGTGTTGTTTGCTTTGGATGGTTAGAATCTCAGATATGAGATAGATAATGTTGAGTGATTTGGATGCATTGGTTGCATTGTGATGTTGATATAGATTATCTTTTTGAATAATGATAATATGGTTTATCTGATATGATGATAATATTGATTATCTGTTGTGAATCTGTGATTTATCTATCTGGATATATAGATAATTGAATTGTTTTAAACCTTTAAAACAACTTGGCCTTAAAAGACACGCTTTGGATTTCGATGAGACCGGGATCGGGTTTCCATTTTTGGATATCCAAAAACCACATCGATCCAAATTAACGATAGGTCGTGAATCTTTTGTAAAGAGTGAAGACTCGAGGTGTAAGGGCTATACGTCAGTATAACTCTGTGGGTGATTCCGTAATGAGTTTGACGGAATAGTACTTATAGATTCGAGATGGTTATTTAGAGTGCAAGGGTTATCGTCGTTAACTCTGAGGGTGATTCCAAAATGAGTGTAACGAGATAATGCCTTCGGTTTCTTTCGAACCCGGAACGAACTTGTATGGATTGAATGCTTTCAGAACATCGTCAGGTGGACGATGAGCATTCTAAGAGATGTGTCCTCTAAAGGTAATCGTAGCCTCAAGCCTCATCAATCGGGAATGGCTAAAACAGGGGAGGTGCAGCAAGGCTTCGTGGGTAGCTCCCACTGGAGAGCAAGATTGATCCCTGTCTAGAGGTCCCTTTTTATTCGGCTTAGTGGGCAGTTGTTAGTGTACACCAACTGCGGGGTTGTCTTGTTCGGAATTGTTCGGTAAGGAATGGGTCCGGCTTTGTGTTGCAGGGGAGTGGGCGTACTCCTCGGTACGTTGATCTAGGCCACGTACTGTGACGGGCGGTACCCCAGTAGCCCTGCCATTGTATGGAATCCAAAATCCAATTAGTACCAACGGTTTTGATTGTATTACCCACTTTTGTGGCTTGTAGCTGGAATTTAACAATGTAACAATTTCGGCTATTTCTTATTTACTTGAAAACCCTAGACCCTATTATAATATCACTGGATTTCCTATCAAATGTTTTGGTTAGCGTAAGGTAAAAACTTTTCCATGTTTATGTGTGGGAAGTCTTACGTGATACCTTTCTTTTAAAAAGAATTTTCAAAATTAAGCAACTTTAACCTGTTACTCACACCAGACCCATGTCTGACCCGGAGTTTATCTTTTGTTTTCTTAAACTCTTGGGTACTCAAATTTTTACGAGTAGCCAAGGGATTCAGGTTAGCTTTGACGAATATTGGAGGAGTTATGGAGCAGGAGGCTTATACGTTAGATATTAGTATTCCGCTGTGTGATCTGTGATTGTCTCTGAGTTATATTATGTTGTAAATACTAGACAGGTGTTTATAACTGTCTAGTATGTGTTGTATATCTGTGTACTCTGATAGTGGTTGTAAACTATGTAATATTTTATATTATTAATATAATTTATTCGTTCCGCTGTTGAGATTCTGATGTTTTGTTCTTCTTTCTTCTCTTTCTTTTTTCTTTTCTATCCCTTTCTTTCTTCATGATGATACGACTTTTCTGGAGAGAAAAGTCGGGTCGTCACAATTATAATAGTGTCTATTTGTAAAATTAACTTTCTTTTAGATAGCGTTAAGGCTTTTCATTTTCCACCTTAACACGTAATAGTCCCAGTAGTCCATCCAATATCATAGTCCCTCCTGATCGGGAAGCCACCAGAGGATACCACACGGGCTATGGGAGAAATTCAAACTCGTGCAAGGCACGATAGGGTAGGTGACATGGCACAACTAGGCAATTCCAGAGTAGGTATACCAATTACGCTTCCGGGTCGGTGGTAACGCGTAGCGCGCACCTACCGCCCACCTCGAGCCACACCCCAAATAAAATTAAAAGTGGCCACCGAAACAATCCAAAAGTCATGTATAATATCGAAGGGATGTGTCCGATCAAAGGTGCTACCTTATTAACCTGTCAATCGCTCATGTTTTAGCCACCTTATGCCAACTCACGGGAGTTGGGTCCACGTATTTACCTTACAGGAAACGCCGCCACCAACCTACTTTATTCTGGAATCTCCACCGCGTACACGGTTGTTAAAGTGGTTTTCGGAGTTGGCAGAGAGTATGACAACTTCCGATATCTGTCTCTTTAACAACCAAACGTTATTATAACACCGCGGTTATTTCCAAATAATTTATACTTTAAAACCAAAATATATATCCATTTCAAAACCATAATATTTCGATATCATTTCTTCTTTTAAAACCAAATCAATATGATATCACTTTTATTTCAAGTATATCTTTTTTTTTTCAAAAATCATAGTACTTTCAAATATATATTCCTTAAACCCATAGCTTCGAAACATGAATTTTAAATATTTAAATGGTTTAATAATAAATTACTTAATAAAGTAAATTAGTTTTCAAATTCTCAAATCAATTCCAAATCAAATTTAAATTCCCAAATAAACCATTTATATTTCATATATTTCAAAGTTTAAATATTCCATCATTTCAAAACTAATTTTTTTATTCATACCTATATATATTAAATTCACCTTACTATTATTTAGTTTTGAAATACTTACTTGATAAATCAAATATCAATTACGTAAAAATTTAAACTTTGAATAACAAGATATTCTTTCAATTAAATTAACTTGATAATATTCTTCCAATCAATCTAATATTCATTTAAATCCTCAAATCAAAATCAAGTTATTAATCATACCTTTTAAATCTTAATTTATTTATATTTTAAAACCAATTTCGTGGATAATTCTTAAATACTTTAATTCAAGTTCAATTTTGAAGTAATTCAATTTAAAACCCATCCCATATTTACCTTCTAACTTAATTTCATTTAAGTCATTTAAACTTAATATATACAATAGAGTTTAAATAGATACTTACCACTTTATATAAAAGAAATCAACTTCCTTATTAAACCCATTTTATTAATCCTTTTATACATAGCTTAGATTTAAGAATTTAACTATATATATATATATAAAGTAACATTTAAATAACGTCAAAATAAGTATTTATTAAACCGTATTTCCTTTCCAAAACCATAGAAAACCATTTCAAAATAAAATTTTTATATATATATACCGCGATGCCTGTATATAATTTTTTATCCTATAGTCAAGTAATACGGATATTCATCATTTCAATCCGCAATTTAAAAATAAAATGCGGTTGTATATCATTTCAAACCACAATCCCGAATGAAAAGAAATGCATGATAACTTGTAGTTTATATAAGATAGAACACATCATCCATTCATCCAATATCAGTCATCAACCAATTTATCTCAATCATCATCAATTTAAACAAACATAAATATATGGCATATACAATATAACAGAAAATAAATGACGGTTATTAACTAACAGTTTATATTCAAAATAAATTTATTAACTGTTTAACTGTCAGTTTATATGCAAATAAATAAATTTAACTGTCAATTTATATGCAATAATAAAATTAATTAACAGTTATATTAAATAAATGCGATTTAACAGAGATGATGAATACATGCCAAACAGTCATAAATAAATTTCTACTCATATCTAAAATCAATTTAAAAGACATAGGAAGTTTTAGAAATTGTGAGTGGGTTAAAACACTCACCTTTTGAATTTAAATCGAATTTAAATCCGATTTAAACCCAAAATTTCGACGATCTCCAAATCTTTCCAAACTAGCTTCAAAACGTCCGAAATTTTATTACGATCCTAACAAAAA
Organism: Allium cepa; assembly: GCA_030765085.1. Classification (NCBI taxonomy): domain Eukaryota; kingdom Viridiplantae; phylum Streptophyta; class Magnoliopsida; order Asparagales; family Amaryllidaceae; genus Allium; species Allium cepa. The sequence continues at coordinate 908,014,214 of CM060940.1, forward strand.
AAATTCGCGTGAAACGGAGTTCGTATGAAGAAGTTATAGCGATAATTGCGAGTTGAAATCAAAAAAAATAAAATAAACAAGAGAACACAATCGCCTTCAATACTTGCCACGTCATCAACACGTTTCCTCCCCTCAGATCTCTAACGCGCACGGCACCCATTTTCAACGATCAACTTCGATTTTGACCGTACGCCGCCCCCACCTCAAGCGTCAAATGACCAAGCCGCCGTCACCAATGAACTCGCCTAGGCGAGGCGCACGCACCCACCAGGTCCGGTCCTCCATCTCTGCCACCGGCCGCCCCTTATTCGCAACCCTAATCCATCTTCATGCTGAATCCAACCGTTAAAACGATTTGCAACCTGTCCCGATGGAATCCCCTTTAGACTCTCTACAATAACCAGAAGCGATTTTCCGATCTGACGAATTTTTGTGACGACATGATGAACTGCCGCTACTTCATTGATTTCTTCTGGTCAAACGACAAACCAAAACGAAAAATGAGTTATACCAGCAGATTACGTATTTCGAGAGCTTTAACATATAATTTTTTGAAATTTTTCTGAGATGTTTGAATTTTTGACTTTTGATTTGGATTGAAACTGGATCTAGGGTTTGCAGCTATTGGAAAGGAGGATTTGAGGGAAATGAACGCATAAAGAAATGAAGATAGATGGAGGCTAGGGTTTATAATTGGGTTTATATAGATAGGTTGGAAATTTGAATAGATGGATCTGGATAAACAAACGTGCTAACGCTAACGTGGCCCAAAAACCCGTTCCGACCCCGGAACGAAATTGGGTAAACCCATATATCGAAATAGGTATTTTAAAATATTCTGAGCACGATGGAAAAAGTTTCACGTCCAAATTCGATCGTATGAAGAAGTTATGCTGAAATCAATATTTTCAAATTGATTTCAATTAAATCGATTTTAAGGCATTTCGCGTTCGTACGATCAAACGACAAGTCCGATTGCTACGAAACTTGAAACCCTACAATAATTCACTGTTATAGATCCGATGAAACTTGTTTTGTCGAAATCCGAGTCCGTGACCAAAATGGCTATTTTTTATATTAATTAAATAAATTTAAAATAAATAAATAAAATCCAATTTTATACTTAGATTCTATAATTTACCCATTTTATCACTTTTAAAAATTCTTAATCATTTAAAAAAAATTCCAACAAGTTTAGATGTCAAATTAAAGATGGTAATTTATAAATTTCAATATAAATCCTTAATTTCTTAAAATTCCCAAATTATAAATAATATCCTAAAATTCCGTTTAGTTAAATAATTAAATTAGTATTCCATTCATTCCTGTCAACAGATGGATTTAAATATTGGATTCCAAATTATCGCACAAATTTCTCACATTATCTTTATTTCAAATAACGAATTATTTAACTATATCCAATCTCATTTAATTGCAATTAAATTCAATTATTAGACTTTAAGTTTCCATATAAAAAAATCCTGATTCCCATTCTTAAATTCACTATGTATCATAATACCATCCTGGGTACCATTTATTTTAGTATATATATCTAGATACTTTAACATTTTCCAATTGTTTATCTCAATTGCACAACATTAAATTTATATTTATTGCAATGGTTTCTGATTTAATTGAACAAACTAAGTATATAACTCATAATAATTGTTGTAAAACTCTCAATCCCATATTTATAAGTTTGTTATTTCCACTCAAATATTATAGATATTTACAGGTATAGGTTTTTATTCAATCATTATTATTATATATATTAATTAGATAAATTCACTATTTAAGTCCGTTTTAAATTTATTACCAAATACCCATTTACCTTTCCCATCAAATTTGAATTCCATTCAATTAATATAACAATCACTTTCCCATTCACACCTTATTATCAACCCACAATTATTGCAATTCATTATCTTATATTGATTTTATACAATTACCATTAACTTTACATTCAACTTCTATCCAATGTATATTTATTCATCAATCAATTCGATATTTACTTTTCTTTCCTTTTATTTGATATATAACCTAGTATGCATTTTCATACATTCATTTCATTACATTCATTTATGGGTATTGCATTGAAATTTAATTTATTAGCTAATACCAACATTATTACCATTAATTTCAATTGGATTCCCAATTTTATTCAATATCCTGAATAATAACATATATATTAATCAAATCCTTACATTTTTTTTTCATATTCCATTTAAATCAAATCATACATTTAAATGATTTTAATGAATTGGAATTTCATTCAAGTCGTAAATTATTAACTTGCAATAACATGATTCCTTAATTTATTCCAATTACCATTTACACTCTTTTATTGCATTTAAATCAATTTAATATTTTCATTAATTTCTCATATTAAAATTTTATATCCAGGTAAGAATCCTTTTTCTACTTAATTCAATTTGGATTTTATTCAAATTTCTATAAATAGGTTTTAAGTCACCATTTACATAATTTATTTTAGCCTTCATTTTAACATATATTTATCCCCGTTATTGTTTCTACAAAAATAAATTACAAAAATCCTATCAAATAAACAAATTAAATTGTCGAAATATACGGGTCGTTACAACTACTTTATTTACTTACTATATATTGCACATGTAATTTAGATAATATTCATATTACACAATCCTACGGTCACTTTCATGATTATATTCTAATTTTCCCCTCGATATAGTAGAACTAAGTTTTAAGCGTGCCATGATGGGATAGCTTAATGTATATTAAAAAATATTGCCAGCTGAAGCAGTGCATTTTATCAGAATGCGCTAAACTAGAACTAATACAAAGAAAGAACCTGTTCATACATATCACTTCTGTTTTCTAACCAAGATTTTGATTTCCAATTATTTTATAATATTTTATACCCTCGAGGTAAATATGCATCTACTTTTAGTTCTAAATCAAGAGAAATGACAAAACTTAGAAAGTGAAAGCTAAGTACAAATAATTGAATACCTGCAAGTATGGTAAAATTCTAGATATGCACGTTCATATATCCAATGCAACACTACATAGTAATTTAATTAATGTGTTGTTTCTTAATCCTTTGATATTGACAGCCTTAAAACTAATGTTGAGTATTTATGATTCAAAATCAAATTCTCTATAATTCACCTCTTTTAGCTTCATCAAACCTTGAAGATCTTAGACATTATGTAATTTAATCTGATATATAAGGTAAATCATGTCTATTTTTTAAAGTAAATGAAGTACGATGCAAAAGGCTTGAAATTTTTTAACACATACATGTGCATGAATATTTATTAATTTTTTTATAACACTCTTTAATCAAATAATCATTCTCGGATTACTATGCATTCTCTTGCAGGGAAGCTGCTTAGAACTTCCAACATGTCCTCAATCACACAATCTTGCAAAACGATGGGTCAACTTTACAGAGAAGCTATTTAGAACTTCAGAATAATTGGTCATCAGTAAAAGTTAAAGGATGATGATGCCAGAATGGAAGAAATCTTAAGTGAAACCTTACAACTAACACCACAATCAGTCGAACTTGTAGCATATAGTAAAGGAAAAATTGAACATAGTTCTCTAGCAAAGAAATATCGAATTCAGTTAATCATAATATGCTACTTTGCAGGCAGAGGAGAAATATATGTTTGAGAAATACTTTACTATCACAGTCTAACACAAAGAAATATTACATTATATTATAATAGGACATAATTATTATATGAGTTTGAATGCTGTAAATTATTTGGATCATCTCATATAAATGCAGTTATAAATTCTGAAGTGGCATTGGTTTTGTTTTCATTTATTGGCACTTATCACTTTCTACCATATGCAGCTGTATTTATGACACTCCATTACTGAAACATCTTTAATTTGCCTTCTAGCCTTTCATATAATCAATGCATATGCTTTTACCTTTTTGTTTGTTATTTAGATATCATAATTCTTTGATGTATCTTATTCAACAAACTGGCATCATAATTTTTTCTAAAAAGTGCAATTCAGGTTTTCAAAAATGCCTATAAGGAAAAAATTTCTTTCATTACTTTTGTAATACCATAAATTATGAATCTAATAACACATTATATATGCGATGTGTTTGTTGATGTGAAATGGATAATATTTATATATGTTAATTATCTGTCAATTTACAATCATTATTAAAGTAAATTTGGTTCTTTCATTTCACTTCAGTATAATTTAAAATTGGATAAAGGTAAAATAAAGTCGAGATATTTTTTTTACGAAGTGGAGTACTAATTAAGAATGTGGGTGAAAAATAGTTGTCCTTAACTAGCATTTAGTATTAACATATGAGATTCAAGCTCAAGGTATGGATACTACCTAATCTTTGATAAATGAATCAATTTTCATTAGTATCAGTGTTGTTTATTCACTTCACATATGGTGGCATGTTGTTCTTAAATTACAGCAATTCAATTAACCTCACTCCTTATTTAACGAAAATAAACGCATTCACGGAACCATCTTAGATGATTTAGTTAAAGGCTACAAAACTTTCTAGTGGTAGTTAACTTGCATTGTAATAAAAAAAATTAGAGTTATATGGGTAAGAAAGCATGCGACCATAGGGCCTATTTTTTCTTTTTTTTCATGGTTTCTTAATAATTTTTCATATCATGTAATATACTATAAACATATAAAATAGCATGACGCTTGATCAATCTATATGTAAATCAATAATAAATAAAGTTAGACGAGTTGATGCTTCTCAATCCATTGTGGTATTTGTATTCCTTAAAACAATAATATCTCAGTAACATTTATACAAGTGCATATCAAATGTAAATAGATTATTCGTGAAACTATGTTGAACTTAGATTACATATAGTTGATTTTTATATCTTAAATATATGCATTGTTTGTATAGTAATAAAATTATTACTATTATTTGTTACAATATATGTAAATTATGGAATGAATATGGTTTTATGTTGTATTGTTTAGTCCCACATCGTGGAATTGGTTAAGTCCTTTGCTCTGAAGCCTTTATATAAATGAGGCTATGTAATGTAAATACATATCAATTCTCAGAAATGAATAACATATATTTTGTCTCTCTCTCTAATGGCTTCTACTTTCTCATTTTATAACATGTTATCAACACAATCTCTAAACAGAAGGAAAATTTCAGATCTGATTATAAATTTTCAAAGCGGTAAGCCATTTCTGATCTGATTACTCAAATCTTTCTGATCTCTTTCTATTAATTTTATTTCTTTTAGATCTCATTTTATTATTGATCTAATTATTCAGATCTGAATCTATTTACATATTTTATTTTTGTCCATGTATTTTAGATCTCATTTTGTTGTAGATCTAATTTTTCATATTTCTGTATATATATATATATATATATATATATAAAATCTCATAGATTTTTCTCTATTAATCTTATCATTTTAGATCTCATTCCATTATTTGGTTAAAAAAAACGTTTTCATTTTTAAATTTTTTTGTTTGGATTTTAGTTTGAATGAGAACCATAGAAATGATTTCATGGTTTATATTTTCAGAAGAAATATTTCATTGTTTCTTAGAGAAACAAATATAAGGATAATACGTATCTAGAAGATCGTATTAAGTTTATATAAAAGAATAGGAACCTGAAGTTCATATGTGCGAAGGTGAAAGATTAAAGTTTTCATAAGCTGAAATAAAGCCTTGAAAAAATATAAACGAGCAATTCCAGAAGAAGATATTAATATGTCCAGAAGACATAACATAAAAACAATATGTTAGAAACGGGTACTTTATTAACAAGAAAGAGCATATGTTTCCATGATATGCCTCATTAAAACCTTGCAATCCCCCTAACCTAAAACGGGTGCCTTACAAGGAAAAAGAGTACATATCACTTCCATATATTAACGTTACAACACTGTAAAGATGGATCCAAGTTGTTGAAACATATGGAGGAGTTGAAACAAAGTATAAAATGTACTCAAAACCATCCGTAGTAACAACTTGGTCAGCTGACAAAGATAATAAGACTACAAGCAAAATAAAAAATGCAAAAGGTCAGCCTTCACGAGGGAAAGGACAGAACCTTCATAAAAAAACGCGATGAAACTTCTTTCTCGAGTGGAAAACAAAATCATGGGGAGAAAAAGCAGTGGCACAGATCTCGAGAAGGTAGATCTAAGAGAGTTGAATCAACAAGGAGACATTAAAAGCTTCGAAAAAGGGAAGCCAGCAGCATCCAGAGGGAGGATGGATAAAATCAGGGGGGATGCTGAGGTTCCGAAGGCCTCATGACAATGTTCCAGTTATCGAAGATAAGTCTCGTATCTCTGCTTACTTCTTGATTCTTGATTATATTCTGCATAAGAATTTTAACATCTTGATTTATGAGGATACTTCTGATAGATGTTGGCATTTCAATTCCTCTGAAGATTCTGTTGTTTCTCTCGCACCAGATGTTCCAAATCAGGGAAGTGAAAGCAATGTTGGTGATTTGGCTAATTAAAGTTTGATTCTTGTTTCCTTTACTTATGCATTCCAGAATCTGGTTAATATTGAAGTTGAGATTGAAATCTAAGTTCAGTTTTTGCATGATATTTTCCAATAATCTACTTGAGTACGGGCAATTGAAAAAAAGATGGTCTCTGTCTTCTAACTGACTTGAGCATAAATTGCACTGTTAGTCAATATTTGTGTTCCATCTATTAATACGAACCTTAGTTTTCAATTTGTTTTGAATGGCCAGTAGAGCACATATTGACATTTTAGGAGCGCATCCCTTACCCCATATGATCTTTGTCCAAGAATGTTCCGAGTGCTTGTTTCTTAGGTGATTCCATGCTGACTTCAATGTAAATTGTCCATTGTTACTGGGGATCCAGCTCCAGTAGTCTTTTTCCAAGTGAGATTGAATGTTAATATTGTGTATAGTTTAATGGTACTGAGTTGGAACATAATTAATGTTTTGTTTCCATTTATTGTTAGAGATCAAAACAGATACTTTTTTGCCATATCCTCTAACCATTGACATGGCATTCCAGCCTATTTTAGCTATTAATGAGGATCCATTGATCCAAGGATCAAACCATAAGCTTGTAGTATTCCCATTGACAATGTTTTTAGTAATGAAACCTTTGCATCACTGTCTTGCTCGAAGTAAGGTTTTCTAAGTATATGATGTAGTAGGGTCTATGGTAGCACTCCAGAAGTTTGCATTTTTACAGTATTTATTTTGAATCCATTTAGCCCATAGAGTATCACATTTGATAAATTTCCACAAAAGATTGGTAGCCACTGCTTTAGAGATATCTTCAATTTTCCTTATACCAAAGCCACCTTCAGTTTTAGTTCTACACACTTCTTCCCATTTCATTTGGTGAGCTTTAGATTTCCATAAAAAATTTGCACATAAAGTATTAATTCGTTGTGTACCTGTCAGTGGGAATTGTGTTAATTGAAGCCAGAACTGCAATATAGGGTGAATTGGAGTTTTTATTAATTCAGCTCTGCTGTAATGACCCGAAATTTTCGATCCCAAAAATTCCAGATAGTTATGAAAAATAAAAAAAGAGATAGAAGAAGAAGAACAGAAACACCAAACATCTCACATACGCAGCGGATAAAATATAATAATAAATAATAAACAGTTTACAAAAGAATACTATATCTGTCGATTATATTTAATATACATCAGAGTTTCACATATATGCAGTCACTGGACGTATACAAATCATGTCTCAGATACACAATAATATACTACAGCAGAAATACTCTATACATTCTCGCCATCCAGCTCGCCTCCTGAGCTCCTGAACGTCCTTACCTGAAATCTGTAATACTCGATCTGACCCGAGCATTACATCAAAGTAACACCCGGGCCAGGCTGGAAACCAGCGTAAGTAAACCCAACTAACATGGAATACCAAAGCAGTCAACTTATATAAACCCGGGGTAACTTATATCAATTTAACAAATTCACAATTTGCTGTAGACACACTTATTTCACACATCAATCTCTAAGTATCAAAACTTAGATTTAATCCACATAAATCATTCCATTTCAGCCTATTAATTTCACATATCAAATTTTAAGGAGACGAAGTGGTTTCGGGTGTTAACTAATACCCGACTCCGATCGCTTCGAATCCAATGTCGTCTTAACTCAAGTCATCCAAGTGAAATACAATTCGATTTTTAATTATAGTATACCAACCTTAACATAGTAATTCATCGACGATATATAACTACACTATCACTATTCAAAACTACAGTCATCATAAAAAAAACATTCATATCAGAACCTCCAACCCGTCCTATATAAGCATGATTTGTCAACCACGCCATCTCTAATTAATTTAATTAACCACTTATGAATTAAATTAATTACTTTAATTACAATTAACTTCCGCTTCCTCAACATTGATTAATCTCAAAACAAGGAAATAAATCAGATATCCAAACACAGAAGCACCAAGTAATTACTTCCCATCAAGTAATTACATTTTTTATTCAATTACATCCAGTAATTATTCATTAATTCCTTTGTTAAATAATTTTACCTCATTAACTACCCACAGTAATTATACTTACCCTAAACATCATATGATTACTTTTATTTAATCTACCATATTTAGTAACTAAAATTAACCACATCAACTTAATTTATTCCACCGAGTAATTAATTCCTTTAATTACTTCATTACATAATTATTTATCATTTTTTTCTAACATTGAGCTTTTGTCCACTTAATTTCTTATTACTTAATTATTTCTAAATTTAGTTCTCTTAATCAATTAATCCCTAATAAGAAATCATCTTTACTTAATTAATTCAATAAATTTACGTAATTACCCAAATCAAACATCATAGTTATAATTAACCTAATCACTTAATCCAAAATTATCAATTGATTAAACAATTAATCACTCCTTAATTTCCATTTGATTAATTCTTGATCACTAGTTGATTGAACCGTTAATCAACCCTTAATAAATATTTGATAAATCTTTAATTACCTTATTGAAATATGAAACATTAAGTTTAATGATCTTTAAGATAACGTTTTATTTTATTTCAAACCGGGATTCAAAATTTTGATTAAAACTTGCTTCATCATCATTTTTTTTATATTCAGTTCAAAACCCAAATCACTGACAGATTTCAACCTGAAACACCATTTGACCCAAGCCTGCTCAATAATACTTCGCGTAAGCTTCAGGAAACACGAGTATGGCAAAAGAAAAACCGAGCTTCCCTTAATCCATCGTCCCAACCTTCATCGTGCACACGGTGCACGTGCACCGACGCCTCTGGCCATCGGTGATCATTGCAGCCACCCCCGACAATCACCCATACTCACGCGACCTCGAAACAACGCCTCGATCACACGCAAAACTCTCGAATCGAAATCGAGTTAAAAACTCGACCAAACAGAAACGCCATGGTTAGGAACTCCCCCCTTCCGACGCCTTCAACCAACAAGGAGCCTCGCCCCTTTCCCAAAACTTCGTCACCCCTTCCAGCTTGCATCCTAATCCATGCAAACCACCCCGATGCTTCACAGAGGCCGCAAAAATCTCGACACTCCGATGTTCCAAAACACACTACAAAACCCTACTTTGATCCACCGCGACCACCACGATGATCAGACATCATCTTCCCCATTTTTCCTGAGATCGACCATGCCCCAGCCATCTACATGCCAATTCTCGACCACCCAATTGTCGCCGATCAACGGCATTTTGATCAGAACCCAAATTCGAAAAAATTCGAATACACCACAAATACTTAGTTTAAAATTACAAAATTTATTTTAAAATTCATGATTCCCTTATGCGAATCAGATCCCATAATCCAAAGATGAAATTATTGACATTGATTTTCATCTAAATTTAGATTATACTGTAAATCTTAAATTTACAGGTTATTTGTTAAATATAAATACTTGAATTTGTTCATTAACACAAGATTTCACTGCTTCGATCCATTTCCTTTCAATGATCAAAAGCTAATAGATAATCATTTGGAAGCTAAAAATTTTCTAGTTATTCCTGAACCAAAATTTTAACAGAGAGCTACATTTTTGCATATACAGGCATCTCCCAATACTCAGCAGTTTTTAACCCAGATTCAAATTTGAATACCCATACAAACAAACATATTTACATCATCCAAATATATTAGCACCAAGAGAATTCCCTTTAAATATTTTACTCATGATATTTCAAAAATAAACAGAGGAAATCAGGTTGAAATACTCACCTGGACAGATTTGAAATAGAGAGCACTTTTTTTTTCAGCAGGTTGTATTAGAACTTGAAAATATAGTGATGTTTTTATATATTTTTCTTCCTGACTTTGTTATTATTATTCTTTTTGTTTTTGTTTGAACGAATTATACTAATATGGATGCATATATAAAAGGAATAGTTTGTACTAAAGGAAGATTTTACTGGAACAGCTTATATCTCCAATGGTCAGAGATATTTTTTTTTATCTAGCCTCCTTCTTTGACCAGGCATGGTTTTCCTTCTAGCTCAAGCTTGACCTGATGCATGCTTGAATTGATATATTGTAGGCTACAATTAATGCTTGTCTCGATATATGTTTACATAATTATTATTATGTTTGCTGTGTATAAATGTTTGCATGTAGCTATATACTTTGCAAGTAGACAAGGCTTGTAAATGAAGATATTATATTTTATCTTTTTATTTTATGAACATAGACATTATGCAGGAAAACATTTTTGTCTTCTTGCTTAAATTATTCATATGTATATGTTTGTGTCAGGTTCATTTTATACTTGGGTCTTATAAATGAAGATATGTGTTTTAGAGATGTTTTGTTTTTATCCGGGATTATGTCTAGCTTCACCATATACATACATACATACATACATACATAGATATATATATATATATATATACTTGTTCTTATCTTATTCTATACTTTGTTCTTAAATTTTCCGGTTTATGTTGCAAGCATACACTAACACTTACTTCCTGTTCTTATTTATTACATTTGTATTTTATATTTTGACCATCAATATTTAAATTAGATTCATACGTTTTACTTACATTTATACTTATTTTTATATCTATTTCTATTTGTATTTTAACTATTGATATTTAAATTATATTCATAAGTTTACTAACTTATATTTAATATTTATATTTATATTGATAGACTTTTGATTTTATTTTAAATATTAGATGTTAACAAGGTAAGCATTTTAATTTAACTATATAAGATAAATTTTATTATAAATATTATCAAGAGATTTTATTTTAAATTCCCAAATCAAATTTTCCTTTCAAAAATACAAATCCATACCAATAAATGACCATTATTTCAAAAGTCATTTTCATTTTAGAATGATAAGTTCACTTTTTATTTAATTAGATTAAATATTTATTAAAATAATAGGGCCAAAATCCAGGGTCGTCACATTCCTCCCCCCTTTGAATCTTTTCGTCCTCGAAAAGGAACGAAGCTAGATTTGTTAAAATGCTTAAAATCATATAAATTTTCTTGGATCGTTTTTAAACTACTTTAAAAACCTATATAACATTACTGAAATAGTTTTTATAAAAATACTTTTATAACTCGATGTCTCAACCAGTCCATCCTTATTCTCACAGAAATTCAGTCATACGTTGATCAGGCCTAGGACTGAAAATCTATAAGTACTTGGTAAACCCGTTTTCAACACCCAGTGAAAATACTTTGAAAATAATTTTATTGAAAATATAGAAAATAGTTTTTGAAAATAGAGGAAATATCTTTGGTGAGAATGCTCTGGAAATCATCACCCCCATTCATGGTCACAGTTACATACCAGGGTTACGTTGCAGTCACAGCAAAAGTCCATGTAACTGCAGGCTCTCCACGGCCTCTCGATTACACCACGGATCCCACACAATAGATCACAGTTACATCCAGGGTTACGTTGCCGTCACAGCAAAAGTCCATGTAACTGCAGGTTCTCTACGGCCTCTGATTTTCGCTGACGAAATGAAACTTCTCCACTCCTACATAGGTCGCAGTCCGCTGATATAAAATCAAACGCAGGCTGTTGGCTCTCAGCGGCACACACGACTTCCACTATGTTATACCATAGGCCGCAGTCTACCGATATAAAATCAAACGCAGACTGTTGGTTCTCAGCGGCACACACGACTTCCGCTATGGTACACACTACTCATAATCCTCAGGAACTAGTTTTGTCCGGACTCCTCACAGGATCAACTTTAGAACCCCCCCTGGACTCAAGGCAGCACCACCCAGTGGCACTCCTGAGAAGTTTATTTCAAGGGAGCGCCTTTTTCCCCAGAGCCATCATCAAAACATTTTATACTATACATATAGTATCTTCAAACCATACACCTAGTATGATATCATACAAAGCTCCTTTACACAAAATCGATTATCTCAAAATCGATAATTCTCAAACTAGGCTTTCCAAATTCAATATTGATTTTACCCAAAAAACAAAAGCCTTTCCAAATCCAAAGGTTCTCAAAACCCTTTTCCAAAATCCTCATAAGATCCTTTATATACATATATACAGATGTATATAATTTTTAAAATTTTGGATCTTTTCAAACTTGTATAAAACTCCTTTTTATACTTCAAACATTTCGAAACATTTTTCTTTCAGCAATAAAGGAAGGTTTATTTTATATAACAAAGATATACAATTTTGTTTATTCAAAACCAAACATTCAAGTTTGATTACTCTTTCCAATATCAATTTCATCCAAATCCGTACGATGTACATTTATCATCCGTACGCTATACCAATCTGATCGCTCACTCGATCACACAATTTCACTTCCGAACTAGTATCGTCCACCCGACTTCCTAGTGCGGACACAGATCTGGTTTCTTGATTAGAAACCGTCATTCTCCTTGCATAGCTATAACTATGATAGAGAATATTCAGAACCAATCAACAATCCATATCCAGGTTCGCCGTCGAAAATCGAGTGAAAAATCCCAACTCGGATCGATAAACTATCTCGAAATTCTGTGCTCGAATCTGGATCAAATCGCTATGCGAATAGAATAATATACGTACATCCTACGTATTTATTTCCACTGATTATCAGCCAAATTAATTTCCTTTCCATTCACATTTCCTTTAATTCCCTTTGAATTGTCACTTCAATTCTTACCTCGGTTGGGTATTTAAACCAATAACAGTTTGAACTCCGACCAGTTTATATTTAGAAAATAGCTTGAAAATTCAAAAATAGATAAGTAGTTGAAAATAATTATTAGTTTACCAAATTGCTATAAAATAATTAACTAATTGTAAAATAGTCGAAAAATAATTGAATAATTTCAAAGATTCTAAATAATTGCAAAATAGTTATGAAATAGAAATTAGTTTGTGAAATAGTTGAAAAATAGTAATTAGTTTAGGAAACAGTTGAAAAATGGTTAAATAGCTCCATAATGGTAAACAATTATAAAATAAGTTAGCTTTAAAAAGAAAGGTTGTATATATTTAATAGCTTAGAAAATAAGTTGATATGAAAACAATTTATATTGAAAATAGTCAAGAGTCAAACTGTTCACTTCCCCAACTAATTTCCATTTAATTGACTCAATTCTAACTTGAATAACTTCAATTTCTGTTGAAATTTATTCCCAATTCAAGTTGAATCAATCTTGATTCCTTCCCCAATTTAAATCAAATTCTAGTTAATTTTAATCCTGTTCAATTTTAATTTTGATTTCATATTATTCCAATCAATTTGAATTATTATCAATTGAATCCATTTCAAATTCAAATCATTTCAACATAATCCAATTCAATTCCTCATTTAAATTCTTAAACTTATACATCTTCAATCACCAATTCAATTAATTTAAACCAAATTAAAATTTGAACTAATTCAATTTCAATTCTAATGTATTCAAACTAAATTCAATTGGTACAAATGGAATCTAAATTTCAACTTTAACCCATCTCGAATTATATAAATTCGAGTTGAATTCTCAAAGGTTGGTTTAACTCTTTAAACCAAATTAACTTTTATTTAAATTTTTTTATCAATTTAATTTCTGAGTTCAATTTCCAAAATTCCATTTAATTTTTAAACCTTTACAACTTAAATTATAATTTCCAATTTTACAACTTCTATTTATAATCAATTACATTCACATTTTGCTTTTAACTCAGAATTATACATTTTATTTAACCAATATATTTTTATTATCCCATAAACATTTTAATCAAGATTCCAAAGTTTTAAACAAATTTGCAAAATTCCAATATCACCTTAGAATTCAACGATGTCCAAAATTCTTTGGTAAATTCATTTATCCCTTTGAACTTCAAAACCAAACCCAGTTCACAAACAATTCCGATTTTAAACAATTTGATAGCAATTTCTCTTCTAGAAACTCGAAATGAACATCGCTAATGCTGCAGTCATCACCGACGTTATTTTCCAGTGACCAAAAGAGTTCGATGCTTTAATCTCTTTTAAAAACATTTCTAAATATTTTTAACTCCAAATCTCCCAGATTTCAAATTCAACACAAAAATATTTTTGAAATAATACTATTATTTTTCCAAAACATTTGGGAACCACTTTCAAATCCAAAGGAAATTTTAAATTTTCCCAAAATTTCCAAATTCCCAATCCATCCAATTCGTATTTAAACACTACTTTGGAATTTTATTCTTATTTTATTTTCAAATATTCTTTGGAATTCTATTTCAAATTATAATCTCATTTATTTATGAAGTTTATTTCCATTTATAAATTACATTTACAATCTATATTTCAAATTCCATTTTAAAATTTTAATTCATTATTAAATTTTATCTTCCAGTTTGAAGCCGGTTCTTAAACAAGTTAAATTTACTATTCAATTATTTAAATTTATTTTATTTATACACTTCCATTCTCAATTTAAAGATTTTTATTAACAATAGGATGATATCGTCCAATTTATTTTAAGACGTCCATCCATTTCAATTTTTAAATCTCAAACCCATTTGAGATCACACATATTCCCGCTTCAAACTTCAAAAATTCTTTCCCTCTTATAAGTTCAAAACTTATATCCCTTTGAGTTTTTATATCACATTTCAGGGAAAAATCAAAACTCAACCTCTTAGAGTTTACTTCATTATTTTAAATTATCTTTGATATCATGTATATTCATACATATATACATATTTATTTCTTGGCCCTCCCAGCCATGATTTAAAACTTTAAACCATCCTTGGTTTTAAATTCAAATCAACCTTCAAACAACCCATTGTTTTCAACAAGTCCCAATTATCTAAATAATTCTTATTTATTATTTTTCATTACCTTGGAACAAATTTTCAAATTCTGGAACCAGATTTAGAATTTTAATTCCAATCCATTAGATTTTAATTTGGTTGTATTTTTTATTTATTTCTACCCAGTTTAATTCCAATTCAAGACTTCAATTTCAGTTTGAATTCGTTTCAAACTTATCTTTATTTAATTTTAGTTTGGTTGTATTATTATTACTTCTTAATTTAATTCTAATAATTTTACAACAAATCACCTTAATATTTATTAGGAGGAAATATCGCTTATATATCGAAAATATATTTTTATATAAAATCATTTAAAATCTTTTTATAAGAAAATAACAAGTACGCGCTCATATAGATATACTCAACTCATTCTAGAGTACTTTGGACTCTATTTAATGAGTAATTTCCCACTAGAGCCAAGGTTCTCGCTTAACCCTTTAGCTCTGATACCAACTGTAACGACTCGAAATTTTCGATCTCAAAAATTCCAGATAGTTATGAAAAAGAAAGAAAGAGATAGAAGAAGAAGAACAGAAACACCAAACATCTCACATACGTAGCGGATAAAATATAACAATAAATAATAAACAGTTTACAAAAGAATACTATATCTGTCGATTACATTTAATATACATCAGAGTTTCACATATGTACAGTCATTGGATGTATACAAATCATGTCTAAAAAACACAATAATATACTACAGCAGAAATACTCTATACGTTCTCGCCATCCAGCTCGCCTCCTGAGCTCCTGAACGTCCTTACCTAAAATCTGTAATACTCGGTCTGACCCGAGCATTACATCAAAGTAACACCCGGGTCAGGCGGGAAACCAGCATGAGTAAACCCAACTAACATGGAATACCAAAGCAGTCAACTTATATAAACCCGGGGTAACTTATATCAATTTAACAAATTCACAATTTGCTGTAGACACACTTATTTCACACATCAATCTCTAAGTATCAAAACTTAGATTTAATCCACATAAATCATTCCATTTCAGCTTATTAATTTCACATATCAAATTTTAAGGAGACGAAGTAGTTTCGGGTGTTAACTAATACCCGACTCCGATCGCTTCGAATCCAATGTCGTCTTAACTCAAGTCATCCAAGTGAAATACAATTCGATTTTTAATTATAGGACACCAACCTTAACATAGTAATTCATCGACGATAGATAACTACACTATCACTATTCAAAACTACAGTCATCATAAAAAAAAACATTCATATTAGAACCTCCAACCCGTCCTATATAAGCATGATTTGTCAACCACGCCATCTCTAATTAATTTAATTAACCACTTATGAATTAAATTAATTACTTTAATTACAATTAACTTCTTCTTCCTCAACATTGATTAATCTCAAAACAAGGAAATAAATCAGATATCCAAACACAGAAGCACCAAGTAATTACTTCCCATCAAGTAATTAAAATTTTTATTCAATTACATCCAGTAGTTATTCATTAATTCCTTTGTTAAATAATTTTACCTCATTAACTACCCTCAGTAATTATACTTACCCCAAACATCATATGATTACTTTTATTTAATCTACCATATTTAGTTAACTAAATTTAACCACATCAACTTAATTTATTCCACCGAGTAATTAATTCCTTTAATTACTTCATTACATTATTATTTATCATTTTTTTTCTTACATTGAGCTTTTGTCCACTTAATTTCTTATTACTTAATTATTTCTAAATTTAGTTCTCTTAATCAATTAATCCCTAATAAGAAATCATCTTTACTTAATTAATTCAATAAATTTACATAATTACCCAAATCAAACATCATAGTTATAATTAACCTAATCAGTTAATCCAAAATTATCAATTGATTAAACAATTAATCACTCCTTAATTTCCATTTGATTAATTCTTGATCACTAGTTGATTGAACCGTTAATCAACCCTTAATAAATATTTGATAAATCTTTAATTACCTTATTGAAATATGAAACATTAAGTTTAATGATCTTTAAGATAACGTTTTATTTTATTTCAAACCGGGATTCAAAATTTTGATTAAAACTTGCTTCATCATCATTTTTTTATATTCAGTTCAAAACCCAAATCACTGACAGATTTCAACCTGAAACACCATTTGACCCAAGCCTGCTCAATAATACTTCGCGTAAGCTTTAGGAAACACGAGTATGGCACAAGAAAAACCGAGCTTCCCTTAATCCATCATCCCAACCTTCATCGTACACACGGTGCACGTGCACCGACGCCTCTGGCCATCGGTGATCATTGCAGCCACCCCTGACAATCACCCATACTCACGCGACCTCGAAACAACGCCTCGATCACATGCAAAACTCTCGAATCGAAATCGAGTTAAAAACTCGACCAAACAGAAACGCCATGGCCAGGAACTCCCCCCTTCCGACGCCTTCACCAACGAGGAGCCTCGCCCCTTTCCCAAAACTTCGTCACCCCTTCCAGCTTGCATCCCAATCCATGCGAACCACCCCGATGCTTCACAGAGGCCGCAAAAATCTCGACACTCCGATGTTCCAAAACACACTACAAAACCCTACTTTGATCCAGCGCGACCACCACGGTGATCAGACATCATCTTCCCCATTTTTCCTGAGATCGACCATGCCCCAGCCATCTCCATGCCAATTCTCGACCACCGAATTGTCGCCGATCAACGGCAATTTGATCAGAACCCAAATTCGAAAAAATTCGAATACACCACAAATACTTTGTTTAAAATTACAAAATTTATTTTAAAATTCATGATTCCCTTATGCGAATCAGATCCCATAATCCAAAGATGAAATTATTGACATTGATTTTCATCTAAATTTAGATTATACTGTAAATCTTAAATTTACAGGTTATTTGTTAAATATAAATACTTGAATTTGTTCATTAACACAAGATTTCACTGCTTCGATCCATTTCCTTTCAATGATCAAAAGCTAATAGATAATAATTTGGAAGCTAAAAATTTTCTAGTTATTCCTGAACCAAAATTTTAACAGAGAGCTACATTTTTGCATATACAGGCATCTCCCAATACTCAGCAGTTTTTAACCCAGATTCAAATTTGAATACCCATACAAACAAACATATTTACATCATCCAAATATATTAGCACCAAGAGAATTCCCTTTAAATATTTTACTCACGATATTTCAAAAATAAACAGAGGAAATCAGGTTGAAATACTCACCTGGACAGATTTGAAATAGTGAACTTTTTTTTCCAGCGAGTTGTATTAGAACTTGAAAATATAGTGATGTTTTTATATATTTTTCTTCCTGACTTTGTTATTATTATTATTCTTTTTGTTTTTGTTTGAACGAATTATACTAATATGGATGCATATATAAAAGGAATAGTTTGTACTAAAGGAAGATTTTACTGGAACAGCTTATATCTCCAATGGTCAGAGATATTTTTTTTTTATCTAGCCTCCTTCTTTGACCAGGCATGGTTTTCCTTCTAGCTCAAGCTTGACCTGATGCATGCTTGAATTGATATATTGTAGGCTACAATTAATGCTTGTCTCGATATATGTTTACATAATTATTATTATGTTTGCTGTGTATAAATGTTTGCATGTAGCTATATACTTTGCAAGTAGACAAGGCTTGTAAATGAAGATATTATATTTTATCTTTTTATTTTATGAACATAGACATTATGCAGGAAAACATTTTTGTCTTCTTGCTTAAATTATTCATATGTATATGTTTGTGTCAGGTTCATTTTATACTTGGGTCTTATAAATGAAGATATGTGTTTTAGAGATGTTTTGTTTTTATCCGGGATTATGTCTAGCTTCACCATATATATATATATACTTGTACTTATCTTATTCTATACTTTGTTCTTAAATTTTCCAGTTTATGTTGCAAGTATACACTAACACTTACTTCTTGTTCTTATTTATTACATTTGTATTTTATATTCTGACCATCAATATTTAAATTAGATTCATACGTTTTACTTACATTTTACTTATTTTTATATCTATTTCTATTTGTATTTTAACTATTGATATTTAAATTATATTCATAAGTTTACTAACTTATATTTAATATTTATATTTATATTGATAGACTTTTGATTTTATTTCAAATATTAGATGTTAACAAGGTAAGCATTTTAATTTAACTATATAAGATAAATTTTATTATAAATATTATCAAGAGATTTTATTTTAAATTCCCAAATCAAATTTTCCTTTCAAAAATACAAATCCATACCAATAAATGACCATTATTTCAAAAGTCATATTCATTTTAGAATGATAAGTTCACTTTTTATTTAATTAGATTAAATATTTATTAAAATAATAGGGCCAAAATCCAGGGTCGTCACCGCTGATGTTTAACATCTTGTTGTGCCAACGATTAAACTTTTTGTTTATTTGGTCTTTCAACCCACCAAAATCCCTTGCTCTTAATTTGTTATTCGATAAAGGTATGTCTAGATAGATTATTGGCAGATCACCAATGTGAACATTAAAGATGCTGGCTATCTGATTTTTATTTGTGGCCCCTTTGCTAAGAAATAGAGTAGATTTTTTAGGGTTTAACTCTAGCCCTGTTATGTTATTCAGATTTTGAAAACATGCTTGATACAGATGGAATTTTGAACTGTAGCTTTGGTTAAGATCAGAATGTCATTTGCATAAATCAAGTGCGTGATCAATGGTTCTATTTGGTAAATGGGGTTTAAATTACCTTTGTGAAGTTCCATGTCCAAGTTAATAATCAAATATTCCATAGCTATGGCAAACATATGTGGTGAGAGGGGGTCACCTTGTCTTAAGCCTCTTGAACTATTTATGAAACCATGTGGCGATCCTTCTACTAACACCAAAAAAGTGGGGGTAGTAATACATTCATATATGAGATCCACAAATCTGAGGGGGAAATTCATTGAGGTCAGCATATGATGAATAAAATCTCTATTAATTTTGTCATATGCCTTATGCAGATCAATTTTCAGACATAAATTGTTAGATTTTTTCCTGTTGAAACCTCTAATCATTTCTTAGGCTAGAAGGGAATTATCTGTAATAACTCTTCCAGGGATGAATGCATTCTGGTTATAGGAGATAAGATCATTCATGAGTAACTTCATTCTGTTGCATAGAAGATTTGCAAGAATTTTATAAGACACGTTACACAAAGAGATTGGTCTGAAATCAATCATATCCACTGCATTTGGTTTTTTTGGGATGAGACAAATAAACGTATGATTGATTTCTCTAATAATTTTCCCTGACTGTAGAATACTGTTCATAGCATTCCATATGTCATATTTGATTTGCTGCCAATGAATTTTGTAGAATTTAGAATTTATTCCATCCGACCAGGGGAACTATTGTCATTAATTTGGAAAACTGCATTTTTAACTTCTTCAAGAAGAAAAGGTTTACAGAGATTTACTTTTGCATTTTCCGATAGGATTTTCTTGTAAATTATTTCTGGAAATTGTAGTTTGTCTATAGGCGATGAAAAGATATTTGAAAAATATGTTGTGGCTGCTGAAACAATTTTTTCTGATGCTGAATACCAAGATCCATTGTCTTGTAGAATGAGATTTTTCCCTCTTGGTGGTTCAATATTATTGATTTTCGAGAAGAAAAACTCTGTGGGTTTATCTCCTTTAGTCAACCAGTTTATTTTCATTCTTTGTTCATTATCTATCGCAATATTCCTCATTATATCATGTATCTGGTCATTTTTCGTGCAGTATTCTTCAATTAGATAATTGTTTAGAGGTTCTCGAACTAACTGCTTATAGATATCATTTGTTTCCTCCATTAACTTGTCTAATACTGAGTATATATTGCTTTTACTTGATATCCAGATTTTCAGTTTAGACTTCACAGTTTTCAATTTACAGAGGAGATTGTAGAGAGAATTACGTGGGAGTTCCTGCTCCAAAACTAGTTGTATGATGTTCTGGTATCCTCTTTGTCAATGCCACGAGTTATTATACTTGAATGGTATGCACCTTCTTTTCATATTCTGATTAGATAGTTTAATCGTGATAGGAGTGTGGTCGCTAATGAAATGATTTCCAAAATTTATACCGTATTGTTTGAACTTTTCAGACCATAAATAGTTTACAAACACTCTATCAATTTTGCTATGTATAGAGAAATGAAGGCCTCCTCTCCACGTATAGAAATTATCTGAGAAATCTGGTTCAATTAGATTTGATTTGTTTATACAGTCCATAAATTCTTGATCACCCATATCAGTAAAAATACCATTATTTAGTCTTTCTGTGGGTGATAAAATTGAGTTAAAATCTCCTGCCACTAACCAAGGCAGATTAACACTCAAAGATTGTTCGATAATATAGTTCCATAGGTCCTTTCTCCTTATTTCATCGTTGTGGCCATAAAAAGAGGTACATATCACGCTTAGACCACTAGAATTATGCAGGATACCAGTAATGTATTGATCATTCGTGTGAAGTATAATATTAGACCACTGAGTGGAATCCCAAATTATAAGAATATGACATTTCTGACCGTCTAAAATATTATGTGAGAATTTCCATTTAGTTTGGACTTTATTCATGAAACTATCAATATTATTTAAAGAAAGTTTATTTTCAAGAATGCTAATAAAAGAAAACCTGTTGCTATTCAGTAATCTCATAATTTCCCATTGTTTGGATGGGACATTCATACCCCTGATGTTCCAAAAGAAGAACTCCATCTATAACTTGTCTTCAGAATTGCTACTGTTTTCTAGGGGAGTAGCATTCCCCGGTAACTTTGCTTTTTTCGAATTTTTGTTCTTTCCTTTTAATTGATTCACCATGGTATGCCATGCAGGATTGTCGACCACATCTGAATTTGCTGAGGCTTTGAATTCAAAAGGGGTTTCATCTGTCCTAACTTTTCGTGTGTTATTGGACGTGGAAGCTCGAAAGGAAGTGGTGTTTTGTTCTGTGGAATCAGGCATTCTATCCTTATCGGATTGGTCTATGCACTCTTCACTGAGGTCGCTAAAGAGAACATCTGTGTCTACATTCGTAGGTTGTACACTTGAGTGTAGTTCTGTATTAATAATTTTTGAGCTTGAATATGTAATATTATTCAAATCTGCAGAGTTTGGTTGGACTAACTGAACTTGGTCTGATTGATTTTGTGATGTGTCTATATTATCAGTGCTTAGAGGATTAATATCTTTTGATTTTTCTTGTTCTGAAAGTTCAAAAAGTTTCTAAGAGACAGGCGGTGTTTCAGTGATATTATGACTATTGATACCTTCTTTCTCCGTAGTATTTCCATTGATATCTATCATCATGTCTGAGTTATCCTCATTTGAGGCTACATTACATGTTTCTGGCTGCCACACTTTGTTAAATTGACAGTTAATCTCAGCGTGTCCAAAACTTGAACAGTTCGTGCATAATGATGGTTTCCATTCGTAGCTCACTTCTTGCCATATCATTTTATCGTCTTCGGTTAGTATGGGAATTTTATTAGGTAATTTGAATGAGTTTTTTATTTCAACTAGCACTCTCGCATAGGCTATTTTGATGATGCCTTCAGTAAACTTATCCAGTCTAATTGGGGAACAAAGGACTGAAGCAATACGACTAATTCCTTCTTCTGTCCAATAATCAAGGGGAAGGTTAGGGAGTCATATCCAAATCAGGATTGAGTGAAGAAGTTCTTTATTGAGTTGCATTCCCAGAGACCATCTTTTCATCATCATTAACTTTTTATTGTAGAAATAAGGACCTCCTTCCAGGATTTTATCACAATCTTGTTTTTTGTTGAATTTTATCACATAGAATCCATTTTCCTTGGAGTAAATTGAGAAATCATCTTCTGGTTTCCATACTCTAAGGATATACTCTTTGAAATATGGATAATATGGTTTCGGACCAACTACATATACCACTATAGCGTTGTCCCATTGCTTTTTAGCCTTTAACACCACTTCTTCTAACATTTTGGCACATTGAAATGAATTTAATTCACATGGTTGGTAGAATTTCAGTGGGATAGTGACAGGAATGTTGTTGCCTTTAACCACTTCATTCCAAGCCCGACTGGATGTGGTAGAAAAATTCCACCTATTCGGAGCAGATTTGTTTACGGTCTGGGGAGATTGGGTATCATTATTATAAGATGAACTTTGGTTAAATTTATTAGAATTGGGGACAGTGGGTAGACGAGGCAAGTTTACAGATTTCTGATGGAAATTTCTATTTGCAGTAATACCAGTTTGTGAATTAGACGAGTTAGACGAAGCGCGTTTCCATTTACGACGAGTCACCATGGTAAAACCGTCGTTACCATTATAAAAACAATATGTTGGAATAACATTACAAATATGGTAAAAACTATTTCCTCGAAGAGAAATAGTATTATGATTCTCATGTTCGAATATAATTATGAATAGTCCTCTTGTTTCATTGTTTTTATTTAATATTGGAGACCTGAAGTTCTC
Source organism: Allium cepa (assembly GCA_030765085.1). Classification (NCBI taxonomy): domain Eukaryota; kingdom Viridiplantae; phylum Streptophyta; class Magnoliopsida; order Asparagales; family Amaryllidaceae; genus Allium; species Allium cepa. The sequence goes on from CM060940.1 coordinate 908,037,998, forward strand.
AAATAAAAATTATACATATACGTTTGCATTCCAAAAAAAAGGATTATATATCAAGACTCAAATATATAAATTTGAGATGTGAAGCTTTGAATTATTAGAAAAGCTAATTCAGATTACGGTAAATTCCAATTACAATCAAACCTGAAGTTTGATAATGAAAATAAAGTTGTACCATATAGGATCTAAAGTACTAAACAAAGACTTTATTTAAAGTAAAATTGGAACCTGAAGTTCTAAAAATATTTGCTGTAACAACCCACAAATCCGTACCCCTTGAGTTAACATTATTCTACAACAATCAACTCAAGTTGCACAGAAATACGAACCATTTGGGTTTAAGAAGAAGAGGTAGAAGAAGAGAATAGGAAACAACAACAGAATCTAACCATCGCAGCGGAGTTAAATATAATATATAATAAATAATCTTACTCAATATCAAATATATCTGTTTTCATATATTACATCATCAGAGTACATCAATCACAGATCACATCAATCACATACAAATGAATACATAGCAACTCAATACAGCAGAATATATATATAAACAAGTACGAGAGTACGTGTCGTCATCCAGCTCGTCTCCTGAGCTCCATAGCATCATCCTGTATCCTATAACACTCGGTCTGACCCGAGCATTACAGTTAAATAACACCCGAGTCAGTCTGGAATACCAGCGTGAGAAAATCACACCCAATTGATTATTAAAGTTTCAAAAATCCTTTGAAAACAAAAGCATCTCGTAAGACCACGCCACAAATAAACATGTCGGGTTTTTACCTTACGATAGCTAAAACAATTTTTATAGAAATCCTCTGATATTATAATAGTGTCTATAGAAAGTAAATAGAATCTAGCTGAAATGCTTGCATCTCACGTTTCAGCAATAGTTGGGCACAATCAAAACCGTACGGGCGCGTAGGGAAAATGGATTCCAACCAATGGCTAGGCACTGGGGTACCACCTGTCACAGTACCTGGTCTAGATCAGCGTACCGAGGAGCCACCCTAACTCCCCTGCAACACAAGACCGGAACCATCCCTTACTGGACAGTCCCAAGCAAGATCACCCCGCGGTTGGGATCAGCAACCGCCCACACAGCCGAAAAAGGAACATCTAGACAGGGATGACCTCACACTCCAGTGGGGGCTACCCACGAAGCCTTGCTGCATATCCCCTGATTTTCAGCCATTCCCATTTGATGAGGCTTGAAGCTAAGCGTTACCTTTAAGAACAATATCTCTTAGAATGCTCATCGTCCACCTGACGATGTTTCGCAAGCATTCGTCCATACAAGTCCGTCCCGGGTTCGAACGGAACCGAAGGCACTATTCCTACTACATCCATTTTGGAAATATCCTCAGGATTAGTAGCGACTAGCCCTTGCACTTCACTGCCCCATCTTCGAATCCAAAATCGTTTTCACGAAACGTACAAACCGGATCGAAGTGGTTTTCGAGAAATAAATCTCGACCCGGTCTCTTCGAAACGATCAACGCATTGTCCAATATTGATAGTCGGTTGTTTAACTATCAATTAATATTCACAAACAACCATCCAACCAATAAATAATTTCCCAAATTATTTATTAATCTCAAGAATATCTTCACAAGATAAAATTTTCAATTTCGATCCATTTTGAAAACAGTTTCAAACCAGTTTCCTCTCACAGAATACTCTTTGCAACTATTTATGTCCACTGAAATGCCCAGTATAAAATACTGTAGACTTTAAATAATTTTAAATCACGTTATTATAAAATATACTTATAATATTAAAAATTAAAACTACTTTAATACTTTGTTAGAAATGTATACTTAAGGAAACAAGACCACTTTATAAAATATAACTACATTAATAGTTTTGAAAACATTTGCTTTAGAAGTTAAACATTTAGAAATAATAAATTTCTAAACATGCTTTTAAAAACAACATTAAAATTTTAACTTATATTTAAAATTGCTTTGAAAACCATACTTGGCTATCCAGGGAAATACTCTGCTCTTTCACATCCTTTTAAAAATAAACCTCCATTTATTTTTTTATTTTTATTTTACAATTTTACCATTCCTTTAATAAATTCACACCTTGAATTTATAGTTCCAAATCCACTTCACCTTTATAAACCCAGTTTATAAATTTCAATATCTCACTTTTCTTTAATTTCAATTCCAAACACTTAAGTAAATTTACAATTTATTTCTAACTTACTTCACTTTGAAATAAAGTCCTTTGCTTACTTCATTTATTTCAAAATCTATTAACTTTAAGATTTTTATTTCTTTATTATGATTTAAACTCTTAAACTGAAAATACCAATTCCGATTCCCAAATTCTTCTGTGTCTTTTAATTAACTTTAAACTGGATATTTAAAAATAAATTCTTTATCCTTTATTCTTTTAATGATATCACTTAAGCTTTAAAATTTATCATTCCTCTAATTATTCAAATTCCATCGTTTCATACTTAGAATTTAATTATTTGAATATTAAAAAGAATTACTTTTATTTTCCCTTCAATTCATTTTTTTTTAATTCAAATTCTCTATAGTTATTTTACTTAAAATTTTACTCTTTTATTTCATTTCAAAAAATCTAATTCTATAGATTCCAATAACTCAGTATACCAAATATTCAATCCATCCATATCATCCAATACATCAATTATCAATAAAATTATCACAGAATATCAAATATTCATAACAGAGGATATCAACAATTCTAAATAATTTTGAGGAATCCTGTTGGATCCCTCCAACCTGTTTTCCCTGCATTCACAGATGTTAGCACAATATATAATACCAATTTCAAATATATACTATACTATACAGCACACCAATCAATTCATCCATTCAAACAATTATTTAAATTTAATCATTTAAATTTAAATTTAAATTAACTGAGTGAGATTAACTCACCTTTGCATTATATTTGCAATCCATTCCAAACGGCTCGGTTCTTCATGATTTTGACCTTGAATAAACAATTTATATGTTTTATTAATACTTGGATTAACCCACAATTTCTTTCCCTTCATTTAACTAATAATTAGTTTTAAGTTAACTCCCTTTACAATAAAATATTTTCTAATAACTGAAATAACTTACATAAGTTAACTAAACAAATTAATTGCTAAATTAAATTAGTAAATTGTATTATTATTGTTATTATTTTTGTAAACCTCCCCTTTACCGTAACTTTTAATAACCTAAATAAACGATAAGTCAAAATAAACTTCTACTTAACATAATTTTAAAAACATCAAATTAAGGTTGAACAGCCCATACTTACTGTAATATTATTCTGTTTCTGCATATTTTTTTTATCCTAATAGAATATAAATCTCTTTCTTACTTATATACATATAAATTAAATTTAGATTTAAATTTGACAAAAGGATGTTAGCATACCTTACTGACTCTCAACAGCAGCACGTGAGAACATCTTCGCCGATCATCGTCGCCGCGCCGAAGGAATTAACCCAATCGCGACCCCAAACGAGATGCAAAAACTTGAGCGCGGCAGCTATAGTTCAGATCGATGCTTCAAGATCTAGATCGACACTGCTCTCTCAACATCCTTAACAAAGCAGGAAACATGAATATACTTCAGATCCGAGAGTACAGCACTCCGGTGGCATCGAGTTTCTCAAGCGAGCAACGTCACTTCCAGTCGACGTTGTGGTTCAGGAGGCACGACAGAGTAGCCTCCACGATTCGACGAGGCAAGATTTGAGGGAGGCAGACAGGTTCATACCAAAAGGAGGAGTTGAGGGAAACATGATTTCGTCGTTCGATAGAAAGAAAAGAGGAGGGAGATTCGAACAAGAGTACAACACTTCGTGAATCAACATGCAGAAAGGAAGCTCGATTTGAATCGGAGGAGGAACGACGTTGATTTTCAAAGCTCGACACTGATAAAATCTGAATTAATTTGAACCCTGAGTGTCGCCATTCAATTTTTTTGGTTTATAGATGCGAATTCAACTAGAAAGGTTCGGCATCTTTTTTTCTTTTCTTTTTTTTTCTTTTTTTTTTCTCACTGAGGGATTTCAATTTAGGGGAAGATATATGAGGAAGATAGAGTGGCGTATAAGAGAAGATTTCATTATTAATTTAACTTCAATTAGATTATTCTATGGTTAATTATTCTATGCATAAACCACTCGTACGACCTAACAGTAACTCCAAACATCGCGAAAATTGAAATCCGATAAAAATAAAACATTACGGATCCAATGGAATTGGTTTCGTCGAATTCCGAGACTGCGCCTCGGAAGGCTATTTTTAAATTCAATTTAAACTGTAAAATTTCAAAACTGACCAATTCAGTGTTAGATTTCATTTTAACACTTCTATTATATTCAATGTTATCAATATAAATTTTATAAGTCTTCAAATTATTTTTAATAGGCTTAAAATCTTAGATTTCATACTTTACCCGATTTTAAATTATTTAATTCAATAATCTAATTGTCAAATAAGTTATGATATTCATAATTTAAGTTAATAATTAACCTGTAAATATTTAAAATCAATTAAATATTCCGGTTACAAATGCTTTAAAATTCCGGGTCGTCACATTCCTCCCCCCTTAAAAGAATTTCGTCCCCAAAATTACTAGTTAGGGAGAAATGATATAATACCCGTTTACTCCCCTCAAATCCAAACAGTTCAACACCTAACCAACTATCTTCTATAAAAGACCATTTTCATTCTTATTAACTTCTCAACTCTCCCATAGTTTCAAACTATACTATTGGTTTAACCACTCAAGTTTCAATCATAAAACCAATTTTGGATTGTCAAAATTTTCTCAAAATTTTTCTAACTCCCTAAATTCCCGAAAAATTTTGCCAGCGTTCCCTTCGCGCGGCTGACTCGGTACAACTACGAAATGGCTCTACGGCCTCCCAAATCCAAAAAGAAAACAAAAAGCCAAGTGGCTCAATCCAAATCTGTAACGACCCGTATTTTCGCTACTTCGAAAATGAGAGATTTCGATCGATTTAAATTTAAAAAGGAGTTTAAATCTTAAATAATATGATATATATAATAAATAATAGTGAAGAAGTTATATATTCTCATAGTTAATAAATTAAAAAAGTATGAATTTGGATTTTAGAACAAATCGACAAAAGTTAAGTTTTGTTAATAATAATTAAAGGCTTAAATAAATGGATTTAAATATCTATTTAAAAAGGTAAATCTTATTTAAAACATCTAATAAAGATAATAAAAGTATGTTAAAAGATTTAAAAATTTGTTAATAATCGTTTTATAAAAATAACCAAAATTTGTCGCATTTTGTCAGTTTTGCATACACGGTAAAATTAGAGATTTTGATATTAATTAAATATGATTTTAAAATATAAAGAGACTTGTTTTAATTTATTTAAAGAAGTAAAAAGTTCATTTTTAAATTTGGTTTACTTCAATACATAGTTTAACTAAAACGTCAAAATGTGACCGTAAAACATTTCGTCGAAAAACGACGTTTTGTCGATTAAAAGTTGTCGCAACGTCGTCGCACCTTTATTTTCTTATATAGGAACATATATTCAAATAGTATAAGTATTAATTAATTCACTAATCAAGTTTACTTTTACTAAACATACTTAGAAAATTCTAGAATATAATTAACAAAAAGTAAGCATAAAAGGACAAAAAAAGTACAAAAGTCAAAAAGTAAAACATCAAATCAAACCAAACATAATTATTACTTTACTTTACTTACTTCTTAAGTGAAAGTGACATAAAGCATGATTTGAAATGTGATGTTAAGTTAAAAAGTAAGTAAAGGGCATTTTGGTCATTTTACATAATAATATTTTATTTCAAACTTTTTCCTATAAATAGCCATGCATACCTCTTTCATTTTCACACAAATCTTTCTTTTCTTCTTCTTCCTTTAAGCTATTTTAATGGCTTCTCTCTTAAGAGAGGTAGGAGGGTTAAAAATAGTGGAGTGCTTAAGCACTAATCCACTTGTTACTCTCTAACCTCTTCTTAATTCACTTCTTCTTCTTCTCTTCTTTAAAAAAGGCCTTAGGCCATGGGTTTGGAAGTTGATAAGGGAAGGACGTGAGCAAAGCAAGTAAAGATGGAGATGGTCGAGCACTTGGAAGCATGGTTATGATAAGGTTTAGTGAAGCGTTGAATTTAAATGAATGTTGGTAGGAAGTTAAACGTTTGGTTAAAGGTGAGAAATTCTCATCGCTTTTGAATTTATATTTTGATTATGTTATAACAATCATATTTACACCCTTATGACATATGAATGTTTATACCAAATTGATTGTTAATATGGATGATTTGAAAATTAGTAAATTAAGTGAATTGTGATAATATATCCCGTTATGATATTAATAGTGAATGTTAGATTTGAAATCATATGCATGTGATTTGTTGAATGGATGTTATGTTAGTAATAAATATGAATATTGGATATGTTCATTTTGATTAAGTAATCACTTTGATTAGTAAGACCATATTTTAGTAATATGAGAAATTGTGGAAAAATAAGTCTATTTTCATTTAGAAGTGAAATTAAAGTTAAAATGAAAGAGAATTTGAAATTTGAAGTGAAACGGATTTGAAAAGAATAGCTAATTAGAAATTGAAATTTAGATGAATAGTGAAATTGAAATTAAAATCGATTTTGAAAAAGTGAAGTTTAGTTTGAGATTAAATTGAAATTTAAATTGGAATTAGATTTGAAATCTAAGTTTTAAATGTGTTTAATTTGAGATATGAATTAAAATTGAGTTGAAATTGGGTTTTAAAGTTTAATATTAAAATAATGGGAATATAATAATATTTTAATGTGGTAAGAGTGAAAATATATATTAAATATTTTAAAAAGTGAAAATATTGATTTAAAATGGTTTCTAATCATTTTATAAGTATTGAAATCCAATTTGAACAAATTATTTCAAATGTTGAAAAATAAGTTAAAACTAGACGCGTCGCGCAACGGTAGTTCGCGATTTCGCGTTAAAAAGTTCAAATGAATGTGTAGAATGAAATATAGCTCGGAATTCTTCGAGATAAGAAAATTCCGGACTATTATATCCATATCTTCTAAATGAAGAAAGAAAATCAAAGTTTCGATAAGTAGATTTTGAATTAAGTCCAAATCAATTTTCTAGAAAAATCGCGCTAGTGCAGTTTAGTGACCATAACAGGAAATCTGTTTAAATAAACATTTTTAATTATGGAAAAATATGGAATAAATTTGATAAATCTATTTAAATGATTTAAAAGAGATTTGGATTGGAAAATATGAATTAGCGAATGTTTAAAAGTTGTTTTAATCAAATAAGCTTATATAGCACTTTCCGCAGCACTTTTATGCTGTGAATTCTATAACTTTTGGAATATGAGTTTAAAAAATAATGATGTTTCCCAGAATCAATCGTGAATGTTTTAAAAAGGATAATTAAGCGTTTTGAAAGATAATTTGGAATATTTATAAGCAATTCCAAAATGAAGTTGAAAATCTGAGTATGCGGAAACGACTAGTACATTTGTCCCGCCTGTGAGATCTGGGAAGATAAAACAAGGTGTTTAACTAAGGTTAGGGATGGAGCAACCAGTGCCCTGAACTTACCTGGCCTATGTTTTCTTTTCTTAGGCGAGGGGTGGAACAGATCGAAAGGAAAGCCCGGATGCTCTCAAAATAAAAATATTCTGTTAAGTTTTCCAAAATAAAAGAAGATTGGTATTATCCAAAAGTTAAGCAATCTCCAAAATGAATGATTTCTACGAACCTGTGAAGTTTAGAAAAGAATTTATAATGAATTTTAGGAATGATAAGATTTGAAAGGAATGAATTGGTAAATAAGAGTGTTGGATTTTGACTTACAAGTGAGATATAAAAATGGAATTTATAAACACCGTTTTGTAAATCTGAAATCAATTTAAATTGATAAGTTAAATGTGAAAGTTATTAAAGGAATTATATTCGCGATTTTGGACAGTGAATAATCCTTTAAATTAAATGAATGTTTTGGAAGGTGATATTATAAAGGGAATGTTTTCCTTAAGTTAAAAGTTAAGAAATTTGGATCAAGAATTAAGTAAAGAAATCTGAGATATTTTCCAAAACAAAAGAATGAATTACTTAGAATTATCCTAAGTTGAAAGAAAGAGAATTTCGAAATCATCCGAAAAGAATTTAAGTGAAAAGAGACTTAACAAATCCTATATACTCATATTCACTTTTATCGATGATTGGATTTCGAAGGAACCGGAGTCGGATTTGGTTAATTCCTATCCGAAAACCACTTTGAACCCATGTGTACGTTCGAACGTGAAGACATGTTGAAGATGGTGATTGAAGACCGCGGATCTTCCTAGCGTGAAGACTGCTTGTTGACTTGCTCTGGGTAGCTCCCGAGTTATATATAGCAGTGGTCTCCTCGTGATGGAGATTTTGCGGATTGCAAGGGCTTCTCGCCTAGTAATGGCCGAAGAAAGTACCTTCGGTTTGTCCTGTTCCTGGACAACTTGTATGGACGTTTGTCTGACGTTGCATTTCTAAAGATTACGTACATCGGTTTTGCTTGATTATGTTCAGCATGATAGGGGGTTCTCGCTTTGTGAACAGTGACGAAGCTTAGACTCTTGCCCCTACATGTCCCTAGAGTGAAAGGGTTGGTTGATAGTCGAGAGGCTTGCCGTAAAAGCAGATCCGAGGTATCACTTGTGGTCACCTCCATGTTGAAAAGCAGGAGTACCCCCATGTTGAAAAGCAGAAGGGTAGCGGGATGGTTGAAAAGCCTACCGGGGCGGGTGCAGGAGTTGCCCGTTCGTCACACGTGATAACAGAGCTTGACAAACAAATATGAATGTGTCTTATGACATATGAATGTTTATACCAAATTGATTGTTAATATGGATGATTTGATAATTAGTAAATTAAGTGAATTGTGATAATATATCCCGCTAGGATATTAATAGTGAATGTTAGATTTGAAATCATATGCATGTGATTGGTTGAATGGATGTTATGTTAATGATAAATATGAATATTGGATATGTTCATTTTGATTAAGTAATCACTTTGTTAATAAGACCATATTTTAGTAATATGAGAAATTGTGGAAAAATAAGTCTCTTTTCATTTAGAAGTGAAATTAAAGTTAAAATGAAAGAGAATTTGAAATTTGAAGTGAAACGGATTTGAAAAGAATAGCTAATTAGAAATTTAAATTTAGATGAATAGTGAAATTGAAATTGAAATCGATTTTGAAAAAGTGAAGTTTAGTTTGAGATTGAATTGAAGTTTAAGTTGAAATTAGATTTGAAATCTAAGTTTTAAATGTGTTTAATTTGAGATTAGAATTGAAATTGAGTTAAAATTGGGATTTAAAATTTAATATTAAAATAATGGGAATATAATAATATTTTAATGTGGTAAGAGTGAAAATATATATTAAATACTTTAAAAAGTGAAAATATTGATTTAAAATGGTTTCTAATGATTTTCTAAGTATTGAAATCCAATTTGAATAAATTATTTCAAATGTTGAAAAATAAGTTAAAACTAGACGCGTCGCGCAACGGTAGTTCGCGATTTCGCGTTGAAAAGTTCAAATGAATGTGTAGAATGAAATATAGCTCGGAATTCTTCGAGATAAGAAAATTACGGACTATTATATCCGTATCTTCTAAACGAAGAAAGAAAATCAAAGTTTCGGTAAGTAGATTTTGAATTATGTCCAAATCAATTTTCTAGAAAAATCGCGCTAGTGCAGTTTAGAGTCCAAAACAGAAAATCTGTTCGAATGAATGTTTTGAATTAAGGAAAAATATGGAATAAATTTGATAAATCTATTTAAATGATTTAAAAGAGATTTGGATTGGAAAATATGAATTATCGAATGTTTAAAAGTTGTTTTAATCAAATAGGCTTATATAGCACTTTCCGCAGCACTTTTATGTTGTGAATTCTATAACTTTTGGAATATGAGTTTAAAAATAATGATGTTTCCCAGAATCAATTGTGAATATTTTAAAAAGGATAATTAAGCGTTTTGAAAGATATTTGGAACATTTATAAGCAATTCCAAAATGAAGTTGAAAATCTGAGTATGCGGAAACGACTAGTACATTTGTCCCGCCTGTGAGATCTGGGAAGATAAAACAAGGTGTTTAACTAAGGTTAGGGATGGAGCAACCAGTGCCCTGAACTTACCTGGCCTATGTTTTCTTTTCTTAGGCGAGGGGTGGAACAGATCGAAAGGAAAGCCCGGATGCTCTCAAAATAAAAATATTCTGTTAAGTTTTCCAAAATAAAAGAAGATTGGTATTATCCAAAAGTTAAGCAATCTCCAAAATGAATGATTTCTACGAACCTGTGAAGTTTAGAAAAGAATTTATAATGAATTTTAGGAATGATAAGATTTGAAAGGAATGAATTGGTAAATAAGAGTATTGGATTTTGACTTACAAGTGAGATATAAAAATGGAATTTATAAACACCGTTTTGTAAATCTGAAATCAATTTAAATTGATAAGTTAAATGTGAAAGTTATTAAAGGAATTATATTCGCGATTTTGGACAGTGAATAATCCTTTAAATTAAATGGATGTTTTGGAAGGTGATATTATAAAGGGAATGTTTTCCTTAAGTTAAAAGTTAAGAAATTTGGATCAAGAATTAAGTAAAGAAATCTGAGATATTTTCCAAAACAAAAGAATGAATTACTTAGAATTATCCTAAGTTGAAAGAAAGAGAATTTCGAAATCATCCGAAGAGAATTAAAGTGAAAAGAGACTTAATAAATCCTATATTCTCATATTCACTTTTTATCGATGATTGGATTTCGAAGGAACCGGAGTCGGATTTGGTTAATTCCTATCCGAAAACCACTTCGAACCAATGTGTACGTTAGAACGTGAAGACATGTTGAAGATGGTGATTGAAGACCGTGGATCTTCATAGCGTGAGGACTGCTTGTTGATTTGCTCAGGGTGCGCACCCATTTTAGAGTTATATATAGCAGTGGTCTCCTCGTGATGGAGATTTTTCGGATTGCAAGGGCTTCTCGCCTAGTAATGGCCGAGGAAAGTACCTTCGGTTTGTCCTGTTCCTGGACAACTTGTATGGACGTTTGTCTGACGTTGCATTTCTAAAGATTACGTACATTGGTTTTTACAAACGTACATCAGTGGTGGCGGAGAAGGCAACTTCTCTTAGCTTAACACCCTCCTTGAGACATACGAGCTCAAGGGTTGTATTTTTGTGGAAGGCAATTAGTAGTTAACGGAAATGGCAATGTGGCATTCAAAGATGTGATATGTGCTTTGTGAAAAGGTAATCGTAGCCTTAAGCCTCATCAAACCGGAAATGACCGAAACAGGATTAGATGCAGCAGGGCTATGTGGGTCATTCCCATTAGGGTATGATCATCCCCTTCTAGATATATTTCTTCCCGCTATGACGTCGGGATGTTAATTAATGTGGTGTATGCTAGAGGGCCCTCGATAAAGGTCGGTAACGACCGGGGGATGACATATTCGGTACTATCTAGTTACAGAGGTAGGCCGGTCTTGTGTTGGTAGAGGGCAGATGTTCTGTGCCTCGGGACATCCATCTAGAGGTGTACCCATTTCGGAAGGTAGATCCTGCGCCTGGTCATTTGTATGGAAATCCATTCTCCAATAAGAACCTACGGTTTTGTTTGTATTGGCGTAATGAATAGCCTCGAAATGCTATATGGGTAACCATTTCGGATAAGATTAATAAGTTTATTTGCAAATGTTTTCAAAGAGATGTCATTAGAAATAATATCAAAGGTTTTGATATAAAAGTGTTTTAGTTATCATAAGGTAAAAACCCGTCCGTGTTTATGTGTGGGCGTGGTCTTGTGAGATACTATTTATTTCAAAAGATTTTATCCAAAGGCTGATATATGACACTGTCATTTATTATTGAGTTTTTCTCACGCTGGTTTATCAAGCCTGATCCGGGTATTTTCAATACTCGGGTCAGATCCGAGTAGTTTCAGGATAGTCGAAGGAAGTTGAAGTTCCAGGGGAGAGCTGGAGATATTCATGGACGCATGGAGATATTCTTTCATCGCCTTTGCTTAGTGTATTTTGTTTGATGTTTGTCAGCAATTGTAAGGGCAGGTTTTATAACTGTCCAAACTGAATCTAGGTTAGACTCTGATATTGTATTTCAAAATTTTCCGCTGTAAATATTTTTATTGAAATAATATATGTTATTCCATTCGTGTGAGATTCTGTTCTGTCTATTTTTCTTAATCACCCTTGATGATCCGTCTTTTCGTGCAATTTGAGTTAGACATGGGTGGTTTATTGTCGATTCAAAGGGTACGGGAAAACGGGCCGTCACATTTGTTTGTTATACCAAATTGAGTATACCAAATGTGAAGGCCCGTTTTTCCGTACCCTTTGAATCGACAATAAACCACCCATGTCTAACTCAAATTGCACGAAAAGACGGATCATCAAGGGTGATTAAGAAAAATAGACAGAACAGAATCTCACACGAATGGAATAACATATATTATTTCAATAAAAATATTTACAGCGGAAAATTTTGAAATACAATATCAGAGTCTAACCTAGATTCAGCTTGGACAGTTATAAAACCTGCCCTTACAATTGCTGACAAACATCAAACAAAATACACTAAGCAAAGGCGATGAAAGAATATCTCCATGCGTCCATGAATATCTCCAGCTCTCCCCTGGAACTTCAACTTCCTTCGACTATCCTGAAACTACTCGGATCTGACCCGAGTATTGAAAATACCCGGATCAGGCTTGATAAACCAGCGTGAGAAAAACTCAATAATAAATGACAGTGTCATATATCAGCCTTTGGATAAAATCCTTTGAAATAAATAGTATCTCATAAGACCACGTCCACACATAAACACGAACGGGTTTTTACCTTATGATAACTAAAACACTTTTATATCAAAACCTTTGATATTATTTCTAATGACATCTCTTTGAAAACATTTGCAAATAAACTTATCAATCTTATCCGAAATGGTTACCCATATAGCATTTCGAGGCTATTCATTACGCCAATACAAACAAAACCGTAGGTTCTTATTGGAGAATGGATTTCCATACAAATGACCAGGCGCAGGATCTACCTTCCGAAATGGGTACACCTCTAGATGGATGTCCCGAGGCACAGAACATCTACCCTTTACCAACACAAGACCGGCCTACCTCTGTAACTAGATAGTACCGAATATGTCATCCCCCGGTCGTTGCCGACCTTTAACCGAGCGCTCGTTTTCCATACACCACATTAATTAACATCCCGACGTCATAGCGGGAAGAAATATATCTAGAAGGGGATGATCATACCCTAATGGGAATGACCCACTTAGCCCTGCTGCATCTAATCCTGTTACGGTCATTTCCGGTTTGATGAGGCTTAAGGCTACGATTACCTTTTCACAAAGCACATATCACATCTTTGAATGCCACATTGCCATTTCCGTTAACTACTAATTGCCTTCCACAAAAATACAACCCTTGAGCTCGTATGTCTCAAGGAGGGTGTTAAGCTAAGAGAAGTTGCCTTCTCCGCCACCACTGATGTACGTTTGTCAAAACCAATGTACGTAATCTTTAGAAATGCAACGTCAGACAAACGTCCATACAAGTTGTCTAGGAACAGGACAAACCGAAGGTACTTTCCTCGGCCATTACTAGGCGAGAAGCCCTTGCAATCCGAAAAATCTCCATCACGAGGAGACCACTGCTATATATAACTCTAAAATGGGTGCGCACCCTGAGCAAATCAACAAGCAGTCCTCACGCTATGAAGATCCACGGTCTTCAATCACCATCTTCAACATGTCTTCACGTTCGAACGTACACATTGGTTCGAAGTGGTTTTCGGATAGGAATGTTAATAATTGTTTTACAAAAATAACCAAATTTTGTCGCATTTTGTCAGTTTTACATACACCGTAAAATTAGAGATTTTGGTATTATTTAAATATGATTTTAAAATATAAAGAGACATGTTTTAATTTATTAAAAGAAGAAAAAAGTTCATTTTTAAATTTGGTTTACATAAATAAATAGTTTAACTAAAACGTCAAAATATGACCGTAAAATATTTTGTCGGAAAACGACGTTTTGTCGATTAAAAGTTGTCGCAACGTCGCCGCATCTTTATTTTCTTATATAGGAACATATATTCAAATAGTATGAGTATTAATTAATTTACTAATCAAGTTTACTTTTACTAAATAAGGTTAGAAACTTCTAGAAGCAATTAAGAAAAGTAAGTAACAATTAAGAAAAGTAAGTAAGAATTAAGAAAAGTAAGTAAGAATTAAGAAAAGTAAGTAAGAAAAGTCAAAAGTAAACATCAAATCAATATCAAATCAAAGCCAACATAATTATGATATTCTTTACTTAATATCTAAGTGAAAATGACATAAAGTAATGATTTTAAATGTGATGTTAAGTGTTGAAAAAAATAAGAATGCTTAAGAATTAAGTAAGGGTATTTTGGTCTTTTTACAAAATATTATTTTAATCCAAAACTTTTTCTATAAATAAGACCACCATTCTTCCACTTTATTTTACACCATTTTCTATCTTCTTCTTCTTCCTTGAAGCTCTCTTTAATGGCTTCTTCTTCTCTTCCAAATCCTTACTAACTTTTTCAAAACCATATCAAATCAACTCCAAACACCACCAAACCTTGCCAAAGACCTTAGAATACCATTAGAACATGGTTTAGCATCTAAAAAGATCCGAGTAGTTTCAGGTTTAGTTGAAGACGGTTGGAGTTTCCAGAGGAGAGCTGGAGATCTTCATCATCGTATGGACGTATTCTATCTTTATCCGCTTTGCTTAGTGTATTTTGTTTAATGTTTGTCAGCAATTGTAAGGACAGATGTTTATAACTGTCCAAGCTGAATTTAGGTTAGACTCTGATATTGTAATTAAAATTTTCCGCTGTAAAGATTATTATTGAAATAATATATGTTATTCCATTCGTGTGAGATTCTGTTCTGTCTTTATTTTCTTTCTACCCTTAATGATCCGCTTATTCGTGCAATTTGAGTTTGACATGTGTGGTTTATTGTCGATTCAAAGTCTACGGAAAAGCGGGCCGTTACATTTGGTATCAGAGCATGTTCAACAAGCAGTCTTCACGCTATAAAGATCCACGGTCTTCAATAATCATCATCTTCAACATGTCTTCACTTTCGAACGTATACATTGGTTCGAAGTGGTTTTCGGATAGGAATTAACCAAATCCGACTCCGGTTCCTTCGAAACCAATCATCGCTTTAAAAGATGTTAAGTTCATAAGTGGATATCAATCATCAATCAATTACTTCATCTTTGATCAAATCAAATATCTATCTCAGATATAATCTTTTCAATTTATTCCATTTTCTTTTCAAGAGTATATGGAATCATTAAGCCTCATTTATCAATCATTTGATTTATTTAAACCTTTCTTAAATCTTGGAATAATTCTAAATCATTTTCTTCTTTACTTAGGAAAATCTTTCCAAATCATTCGTTTAATCTTAATCAAAGATTTCTTACATTTAAGTTATAACTTTTAACTTAGGGAAAATATTCCCAAATCATTCATTAAATCTAAATCAAAGATTTCTTTCTTAACTTCAAATCATATTCTTGCTAATCAAAGATTTTCATAATAGAGCACTATTGCCATCATAAATATGGTAAATTTCACCTCCAAGGACTAATGGAAAGTTTCACCTCCAGGGACTAATGGCAAGTTTCACCTCCAGGGACTAATGGCAAGTAATCCTACAACATGAATACCTTTGTCTTTAACGATCTTCCTTGGCTCTGTTATGGGTAAAAAAACTCATCAGAGATAGGATTAGTAATATCCTAGGATGAGTAACTCATTAGAGATAGGGTTAGTAACACCCTAGAATGAGTTATGAGAGTATTATATATATGAGCGCGTATTTGTTAAATTTATAAAAATGATTTTGTTTTAAAGAAATTGGTAAATGAAATAATTTTACCTTGGGTTTATATTATAAATATTAAAGGGGATATTATTATCTTTTGGGTTAGAAGTTAAGGATTGATTGTAATTTAGCTTAGCAAAACTAAAATATGAATATCTTGTGATTAGAATTGCACAATTTGACTATAAGATATTTCATATAAAATTAATTAGTCGAAAGCTAGAATTTAAAATTTTGACCATATACCCCTAGACCTTTGGTATTAAGAAATAATAATAATTAAGTGATTATCATAATGGATGGATTTAAAAGCTAAGTACAAATATCTTGTGAAGTAAAATTCACAATTTGATTATAAGATATTTGATGATAATATTGAAGCTAGAAGTTGTAATTAGAGAAAGTAAAAAAGAAAATGCATACTTAGAAAAAAATTCTTGTCAATAAGATAGAAAAGATAAGCCAAAATTGAAATTTTGGGTAAATATATTATGAAAGGATAAGTTCTATAACTTATAAATGAGTTAAGATAATTTTGAAATTTAGACACTTTGATTAGGAACAAGAGGTATAAGAAATATCATCCTAATATAAAATTTGAAATAATGATACATTTAGGGTAATATTTTTAATTCAAAATGAAGTAAGATTAGAAGGAGGTAGTTTTGAATAATATGGTTAGTAGGTTGAATGTTGGATGAAAATGTTTAAATAACAAATACCATGTGAATTAAGTTTCACAAATTTGACTATAAGGTATTTGACGGATTTAAGGTTAAGAAATTTGATTTGGCAAATGGATAGGTAAATAAGTTAAGATTTGTAAGAAAAAGGTATACACTTAGTAAAGTTGTCTTATTAAAATATGGATTAGATAAATAATATTAGCTAAATGGAGACCTTAGGTAAAGAAAACTAAGGATTGAGTTTTATAACTTATTTATTTGGAATAATAGAATTCCACATTTGTTGAAGACCCTAATTGAAGTAATGACAATTTGAAGATTAGGGATATGTATATATACTCTTAGGAAGGAAAGGTATATTATACAAGTTAAGTCATTTGTAAGCTTAAGTAATAATGGATTTAGAAGAAAGTAAATGGTTGTGAGATAAACTTGGATTAATAGAAGTTTGGAAAAAATGTATTAGGTAAAGATGAATGTGAATAAGTACATAAGTTAAACGTAGATCATTTTGGCACATAAATTTTGATCTAAGATTTGAGTACAGAACTTTGAGGTGTTTACACCAATCCGAAAAAGAATTTATCACTCGATTCTTGATGGCGAACATTGATGAGAGTTTATGATTATGTACTCAAGTTTTCTATCATAGTTGAGAGCTATGCAAGGAAAGCAAGGGTTTGTGGTCAAGAAGTCTGATCAAAGTCCGCAGTAGAAAATCGGGGGATCAATACTAGTTCGAAAGAAAAGTTGTGGATTTGAATAATAGATCGAATCAAATATCACATATAGTATGATGTGTTGGGTCTATCAACATAGTAGTTCGATAGTTATCTTGAATAGAAGACATAAGAGATAATGGTTAGAATTATGTTTTGGTATGTATATATATAGACCTCAGGTGTAGTACATGCTTAGGTCAAAGGATGAGTTATGTGGTTGTATTCATTTATGTTGATATAGTATTAGTTTGGTTGTTTTTGGATGTATAGTCTTGTTTGATAGTTGGATACATTATCTTAAGTGTGCAGTACGCACTAGGATGGGAAGGATAGAAGTTTGACTTGATGTATGTATATATAATCTTAAGAAAGTGATAGATACTCAGGTTAATGTGGAAAATCTTTGTATATATGTTTGGCATCATTTGTTTTAGTGTTGTTATGATATCGGCCTTCTTCTTTTCTATCATCAATAGAAATAAGTCAAATTTTTTGAGGATATGAGTATGAGATAGATTCCTTTATCTAACTTTCATTTCGAGGACGAAATGCTTTTAAGTAGGGGAGAATGTAACGACCCGTATTTTCGCTACTTCGAAAATGAGAGATTTCGATCGATTTAAATTTAAAAAGGAGTTTAAATCTTAAATAATATGATATATATAATAAATAATAGTGAAGAAGTTATATATTCTCATAGTTAATAAATTAAAAAAGTATGAATTTGGATTTTAGAACAAATCGACAAAAGTTAAGTTTTGTTAATAATAATTAAAGGCTTAAATAAATGGATTTAAATATCTATTTAAAAAGGTAAATCTTATTTAAAACATCTAATAAAGATAATAAAAGTATGTTAAAAGATTTAAAAATTTGTTAATAATCGTTTTATAAAAATAACCAAAATTTGTCGCATTTTGTCAGTTTTGCATACACGGTAAAATTAGAGATTTTGATATTAATTAAATATGATTTTAAAATATAAAGAGACTTGTTTTAATTTATTTAAAGAAGTAAAAAGTTCATTTTTAAATTTGGTTTACTTCAATACATAGTTTAACTAAAACGTCAAAATGTGACCGTAAAACATTTCGTCGAAAAACGACGTTTTGTCGATTAAAAGTTGTCGCAACGTCGTCGCACCTTTATTTTCTTATATAGGAACATATATTCAAATAGTATAAGTATTAATTAATTCACTAATCAAGTTTACTTTTACTAAACATACTTAGAAAATTCTAGAATATAATTAACAAAAAGTAAGCATAAAAGGACAAAAAAAGTACAAAAGTCAAAAAGTAAAACATCAAATCAAACCAAACATAATTATTACTTTACTTTACTTACTTCTTAAGTGAAAGTGACATAAAGCATGATTTGAAATGTGATGTTAAGTTAAAAAGTAAGTAAAGGGCATTTTGGTCATTTTACATAATAATATTTTATTTCAAACTTTTTCCTATAAATAGCCATGCATACCTCTTTCATTTTCACACAAATCTTTCTTTTCTTCTTCTTCCTTTAAGCTATTTTAATGGCTTCTCTCTTAAGAGAGGTAGGAGGGTTAAAAATAGTGGAGTGCTTAAGCACTAATCCACTTGTTACTCTCTAACCTCTTCTTAATTCACTTCTTCTTCTTCTCTTCTTTAAAAAAGGCCTTAGGCCATGGGTTTGGAAGTTGATAAGGGAAGGACGTGAGCAAAGCAAGTAAAGATGGAGATGGTCGAGCACTTGGAAGCATGGTTATGATAAGGTTTAGTGAAGCGTTGAATTTAAATGAATGTTGGTAGGAAGTTAAACGTTTGGTTAAAGGTGAGAAATTCTCATCGCTTTTGAATTTATATTTTGATTATGTTATAACAATCATATTTACACCCTTATGACATATGAATGTTTATACCAAATTGATTGTTAATATGGATGATTTGAAAATTAGTAAATTAAGTGAATTGTGATAATATATCCCGTTATGATATTAATAGTGAATGTTAGATTTGAAATCATATGCATGTGATTTGTTGAATGGATGTTATGTTAGTAATAAATATGAATATTGGATATGTTCATTTTGATTAAGTAATCACTTTGATTAGTAAGACCATATTTTAGTAATATGAGAAATTGTGGAAAAATAAGTCTCTTTTCATTTAGAAGTGAAATTAAAGTTAAAATGAAAGAGAATTTGAAATTTGAAGTGAAACGGATTTGAAAAGAATAGCTAATTAGAAATTGAAATTTAGATGAATAGTGAAATTGAAATTAAAATCGATTTTGAAAAAGTGAAGTTTAGTTTGAGATTAAATTGAAATTTAAATTGGAATTAGATTTGAAATCTAAGTTTTAAATGTGTTTAATTTGAGATATGAATTAAAATTGAGTTGAAATTGGGTTTTAAAGTTTAATATTAAAATAATGGGAATATAATAATATTTTAATGTGGTAAGAGTGAAAATATATATTAAATATTTTAAAAAGTGAAAATATTGATTTAAAATGGTTTCTAATCATTTTATAAGTATTGAAATCCAATTTGAACAAATTATTTCAAATGTTGAAAAATAAGTTAAAACTAGACGCGTCGCGCAACGGTAGTTCGCGATTTCGCGTTAAAAAGTTCAAATGAATGTGTAGAATGAAATATAGCTCGGAATTCTTCGAGATAAGAAAATTCCGGACTATTATATCCATATCTTCTAAATGAAGAAAGAAAATCAAAGTTTCGATAAGTAGATTTTGAATTAAGTCCAAATCAATTTTCTAGAAAAATCGCGCTAGTGCAGTTTAGTGACCATAACAGGAAATCTGTTTAAATAAACATTTTTAATTATGGAAAAATATGGAATAAATTTGATAAATCTATTTAAATGATTTAAAAGAGATTTGGATTGGAAAATATGAATTAGCGAATGTTTAAAAGTTGTTTTAATCAAATAAGCTTATATAGCACTTTCCGCAGCACTTTTATGCTGTGAATTCTATAACTTTTGGAATATGAGTTTAAAAAATAATGATGTTTCCCAGAATCAATCGTGAATGTTTTAAAAAGGATAATTAAGCGTTTTGAAAGATAATTTGGAATATTTATAAGCAATTCCAAAATGAAGTTGAAAATCTGAGTATGCGGAAACGACTAGTACATTTGTCCCGCCTGTGAGATCTGGGAAGATAAAACAAGGTGTTTAACTAAGGTTAGGGATGGAGCAACCAGTGCCCTGAACTTACCTGGCCTATGTTTTCTTTTCTTAGGCGAGGGGTGGAACAGATCGAAAGGAAAGCCCGGATGCTCTCAAAATAAAAATATTCTGTTAAGTTTTCCAAAATAAAAGAAGATTGGTATTATCCAAAAGTTAAGCAATCTCCAAAATGAATGATTTCTACGAACCTGTGAAGTTTAGAAAAGAATTTATAATGAATTTTAGGAATGATAAGATTTGAAAGGAATGAATTGGTAAATAAGAGTGTTGGATTTTGACTTACAAGTGAGATATAAAAATGGAATTTATAAACACCGTTTTGTAAATCTGAAATCAATTTAAATTGATAAGTTAAATGTGAAAGTTATTAAAGGAATTATATTCGCGATTTTGGACAGTGAATAATCCTTTAAATTAAATGAATGTTTTGGAAGGTGATATTATAAAGGGAATGTTTTCCTTAAGTTAAAAGTTAAGAAATTTGGATCAAGAATTAAGTAAAGAAATCTGAGATATTTTCCAAAACAAAAGAATGAATTACTTAGAATTATCCTAAGTTGAAAGAAAGAGAATTTCGAAATCATCCGAAAAGAATTTAAGTGAAAAGAGACTTAACAAATCCTATATACTCATATTCACTTTTATCGATGATTGGATTTCGAAGGAACCGGAGTCGGATTTGGTTAATTCCTATCCGAAAACCACTTTGAACCCATGTGTACGTTCGAACGTGAAGACATGTTGAAGATGGTGATTGAAGACCGTGGATCTTCCTAGCGTGAAGACTGCTTGTTGACTTGCTCTGGGTAGCTCCCGAGTTATATATAGCAGTGGTCTCCTCGTGATGGAGATTTTGCGGATTGCAAGGGCTTCTCGCCTAGTAATGGCCGAAGAAAGTACCTTCGGTTTGTCCTGTTCCTGGACAACTTGTATGGACGTTTGTCTGACGTTGCATTTCTAAAGATTACGTACATTGGTTTTTACAAACGTACATCAGTGGTGGCAGAGAAGGCAACTTCTCTTAGCTTAACACCCTTCTTGAGACATACGAGCTCAAGGGTTGTATTTTTGTGGAAGGCAATTAGTAGTTAACGGAAATGGCAATGTGGCATTCAAAGATGTGATATGTGCTTTGTGAAAAGGTAATCGTAGCCTTAAGCCTCATCAAACCGGAAATGACCGAAACAGGATTAGATGCAGCAGGGCTATGTGGGTCATTCCCATTAGGGTATGATCATCCCCTTCTAGATATATTTCTTCCCGCTATGACGTCGGGATGTTAATTAATGTGGTGTATGCTAGAGGGCCCTCGATAAAGGTCGGTAACGACCGGGGGATGACATATTCGGTACCATCTAGTTACAGAGGTGGGCCGGTCTTGTGTTGGTAGAGGGCAGATGTTCTGTGCCTCGGGACATCCATCTAGAGGTGTACCCATTTCGGAAGGTAGATCCTGCGCCTGGTCATTTGTATGGAAATCCATTCTCCAATAAGAACCTACGGTTTTGTTTGTATTGGCGTAATGAATAGCCTCGAAATGCTATATGGGTAACCATTTCGGATAAGATTAATAAGTTTATTTGCAAATGTTTTCAAAGAGATGTCATTAGAAATAATATCAAAGGTTTTGATATAAAAGTGTTTTAGTTATCATAAGGTAAAAACCCGTTCGTGTTTATGTGTGGACGTGGTCTTATGAGATACTATTTATTTCAAAGAATTTTATCCAAAGGCTGATATATGACACTGTCATTTATTATTGAGTTTTTCTCACGCTGGTTTATCAAGCCTGATCCGGGTATTTTCAATACTCGGGTCAGATCCGAGTAGTTTCAGGATAGTCGAAGGAAGTTGAAGTTCCAGGGGAGAGCTGGAGATATTCATGGACGCATGGAGATATTCTTTCATCGCCTTTGCTTAGTGTATTTTGTTTGATGTTTGTCAGCAATTGTAAGGGCAGGTTTTATAACTGTCCAAGCTGAATCTAGGTTAGACTCTGATATTGTATTTTAAAATTTTCCGCTGTAAAGATTATTATTGAAATAATATATGTTATTCCATTCGTGTGAGATTCTGTTCTGTCTATTTTTCTTTATCACCCTTGATGATCCGTTTTTTCGTGCAATTTGAGTTGGACATGTGTGGTTTATTGTCGATTCAAAGGGTACGGGAAAACGGGCCGTGACAAAATCCAAATCCCAATCAAATTGCATACCAAATTTAAATACATACCTTTTTGTCGAGTATTTCAAATTTATCTTCTTGAAATCAACTTCAAATTTCTTTTCCTTTTATAATGCCTGCATATCCTGCTTAGTACTAATATCCAATCACAATATTCCAAACATTTTATCGACTTCCTTATAAATGTCGGTATTCATTCATTCAAATATCAACCTAGAATATATTTGCAATAGTCAATTTCCAATTAAGAATTAACCATTCCTTATTTAAGTTAACATAAGCATGATATATGTTTCTTCATTTATTTTCGTCTTACCACTTCAGTTTGTATCTATTTTTATTCACATTTATTCTTTCATTCCCATATGAATTCAATTTCTCTTTAACTCTAAATTTCCAACCTTTATTTTCCATTAATAACTAATTCATATCATTACTTTAAGTTGGTTTCCTTTACTAACTTATTTTCAATTTTCCAGTTTGAAATCGTTTTGTCGTTAATAAATTTTCAAAAATTTTCTAACTCCCAAAATTTCTGAAATTTTTTGGCAGAGTCTCCTTTGTACGGAGGAGCTTTTGCAATTTGACAAAAGAGATAAATATATATACATCGACCAACACGGTCGGAAAAACCAAAAACAGTTCATATTTCCTATTTTTATTGCGTAGGCGTACCTTATTTAGCATTTTAAGCATGCGGCTTATTATTTTAGCAATTAGCATAACCCAATCCAGCCTCACGGCTTCCAGGTACCTGTACTTGCTCAATTTAAACATGTAAGTGCCAAATATAAGAAGTTTAACACATTTCACTTACTTGCAATTGTTAAAACATATGAATTCTAAAAGAAATTCACACCACTTTTTTTTCCGTAAGCAATTTATATCGTTTCATACTAATTCAACTGTTTTATTAATTTATAAACCATTTTCATTCAATTTGAATGGTTTTCAATCCATTCGTATACCACTTCATTAATTCGAATGGTTTAAAACTCAATTGCTTACATTTAGTTTATTTTTAAGCAAACTGAACTCATATTTAATTCAATTGCTTTCAAAATCAATTCATTTTACTCTTTATCAATCCATAGAATTTTAAATTACTTCAATTTACATCAAATAACAATTAATTCTATGCAATTTGACGAGATTTATGTGAATAAATAGGTATTTATGTTTTATAACCAATTTAAATTGATTTTACTCAATTTTATTCTTAATTCTATTCCATTTTCAAATTTATTCACAATCCATATATTCTCGCTTCCATTTCAGATTTGAATACATTCACTTGTATTTCATTCATTAACCCAACTAGTTCATTCAAAACCCTTAACAATTTAGGTTCCCTCCACATTACCAATTGAATTTCCCTTTTATTTTAATCCATTCACAATCGTTTATTTAGCTCGACACATTCCATTTAAACTTCATTTACAATTCATTTACTTACATTTACTTACATTTTATTCCATATTTGTTTATTCCAAACTATTATATTTAGTTCGGAAACAATCCAAGCTATTTCATTCCATAACCATTCCTCAACTTATTTAAACCACATTTCATTTGATACTTATTTATTCCATCATCTATTCATTCAATATAATTAGTTTAACCACATTCACTTAAACCATTTCTAATAAACTCGAAAAATTCTATTTCTTTATTGTCTCAAATTATTTCAATTTCTTAATAATTTAAATGGTTTACAATTATTTATTCTAGAATTTTATTCCATGAATATTATTTATAACCCATCAAATTTTTATTTCAATCCATATTTATTTTTACTTGATTCAAATTTAATCCAATATCATTAAACTTGGTTTAAGTTGAATTAAATTCAACTCTCTTCGATTTATTCAGCTTGAGTCAATTTATTTCAACTTATTCAAATTTATACTTAAGCTCATTTTCATTTTACAAGTAAATTTTCTCTTTTATACTCAGCTTAACTCAATTGATTACAAGGCCATATCCAATTTATTCCCACATATTTGGATTTTATTCACAATACAAACCATCCCATTACTATTTTAATCAAATCACATTTTTATTCGATATATTTCCAATTATATTTAATTTGTTAACACTCCAAGTTAAATTTTAATCTATAACTCAAGTTCTGGATCCATTATCCATTTTCAAATTACCATTCACTTTTAAATTACCATCCGATTTATTAACCTACATTACAATTTCATTCACAAATCAATTAATTAATTTCAAGACCACTTTTAATTATATTTTCTTCATCGACAATGTAAGTCGAATTTAATTATAACTTGAGTTTTATTTTCAAACCTCATCATATACTCATGATTCAATTTCATTAACTAATTTATTATCTAATTAGTTCTTCTCTTATTTATAATCCAACACTTGAATTTTTATTCCAAATATCACTTCGTTTAATTTTCTTAGTTCATTTTAATTTATAATTCAAGTTTTGATTTTATTTTATTCTCCCATTCATCAATAATATTTATTTTGGAGATTTGCATCTCACTTCTCAAATTTAAAATCACAATTTATTATTTATACGGTTCCATTCCTCATAGGTTTGAATATATTACTCTTTTATTTATAACTCAAACCTTATGCTTATTTATATTCCAAGCATATGGATTTTAAATTCTTTTACAAGGTATCCTAATTTATTTATTCCAATTCAATTCTTATCCAACCTATTTCTTATCCAACTTACTTCTATTTATTCAGGTAAGAATTTAATTTCATTCATTAATTCAATTGAATTCTCATCCCAATTCAATTTTACTTTAACTCAGTTTCGTTTAACTCAATTCGATTTCAGCTTGATTCAAATACAACTGGATATTATTTTCAGCTTATTCGATTTATTTCAATCCAGTTAAATTTTTATTTCATCAATCTAAGTTAATTTTATTTTAACTCTTCACTTTAGATTTTCATTCCACTATCCAAAGCTTAAATTTCTTCCTGATTTAAAAATCATTTCCATTTATAAGCTTACAACTTATCTTATCAGGATTTCTTTAAACTTCCAGCTTTGGTTTCAAATCTCATTTCTCAAAAGCCAAACCAATCCTGGCTTTTATTACAACAAATTTCCTTTTTGAAATTTTCAAAAACAACTAGCTTTTTGAACAAATTAGTTTTTGACAGCAATCCGTCACTTAGAAATTCGAAAATGAATACCGATGATGCGGCCGTCATCGTCAGAATTATCTTCCAATAATCCAAGTGATTTCAATGCTATATTACTTCCAAAATCCATTTAAAACAAATTTTCCTTTCAGAAATACTTTCAAAACAATAATATTATTATTTATCTTCAAAACATTTCGACAAATTCTTCAAAAATCTTCGGGATTTTAAATTTCCAAATCCTGCTTAAATAAAATTTAACCACAATTCATTTGCATTGCTTATGCTTATTCAAGTTCCCATTTAATTATATTTCAATTTATAAATTTCATTTCATAATTCATATTTAAAAATTTCATTCTATAATGAATTTATCCCTCAAAATTTTAATTATATTTCAATTTTTAGTTAAATTTTCACTTAATAATGATAATATTTTAATATCATTTCTAACAACCAAGCAACCCTGTATTAGCTACATAGTTTCCAAAAACTATTCTTTATATCGAAAATATATTTTTGGGTAAAATTATTTCATTCACCCTTATTTAAAACAATACCGTGTCGATTTTTCTATTCAAGTGTTTAGAAACCCTTTCGATACAGTTGTCCAGACTGTGCCGACGAAGGTTCATATGCCACTCAATAAACCAATCAACCCGATATTAAAACAATTTATATTCACTAACAAATACGCTCTCATATTTATTAATACGCTCAACTCATTATAGAGTACTACGGACTCTATTTTAAATGAGTAATTCCCGCCAGAGCCAAGGTTATCTCCAACCTATGCTCTGATACCAACTGTAACAACCCGCAAATCCGTACCCCTTGAGTTAACATTATTCTACAACAATCAACTCAAGTTGCACAGAAATACGAACCATTTGGGTTTAAGAAGAAGAGGTAGAAGAAGAGAATAGGAAACAACAACAGAATCTAACCATCGCAGCGGAGTTAAATATAATATATAATAAATAATCTTACTCAATATCAAATATATCTGTTTTCATATATTACATCATCAGAGTACATCAATCACAGATCACATCAATCACATACAAATGAATACATAGCAACTCAATACAGCGGAATATATATATAAACAAGTACGAGAGTACGTGTCGTCATCCAGCTCGTCTCCTGAGCTCCATAGCATCATCCCGTATCCTATAACACTCGGTCTGACCCGAGCATTACAGTTAAATAACACCCGAGTCAGTCTGGAATACCAGCGTGAGAAAATCACACCCAATTGATTATTAAAGTTTCAAAAATCCTTTGAAAACAAAAGCATCTCGTAAGACCACGCCACAAATAAACATGTCGGGTTTTTACCTTACGATAGCTAAAACAATTTTTATAGAAATCCTCTGATATTATAATAGTGTCTATAGAAAGTAAATAGAATCTAGCTGAAATGCTTGCATCTCACGTTTCAGCAATAGTTGGGCACAATCAAAACCGTACGGGCGCGTAGGGAAAATGGATTCCAACCAATGGCTAGGCACTGGGGTACCACCTGTCACAGTACCTGGTCTAGATCAGCGTACCGAGGAGCCACCCTAACTCCCCTGCAACACAAGACCGGAACCATCCCTTACTGGACAGTCCCGAGCAAGATCACCCCGCGGTTGGGATCAGCAACCGCCCACACAGCCGAAAAAGGAACATCTAGACAGGGATGACCTCACCCTCCAGTGGGGGCTACCCACGAAGCCTTGCTGCATATCCCCTGATTTTCAGCCATTCCCATTTGATGAGGCTTGAAGCTAAGCGTTACCTTTAAGAACAATATCTCTTAGAATGCTCATCGTCCACCTGACGATGTTTTGCAAGCATTCGTCCATACAAGTCCGTCCCGGGTTCGAACGGAACTGAAGGCACTATTCCTACTACGTCCATTTTGGAAATATCCTCAGGATTAGTAGCGACTAGCCCTTGCACTTCACTGCTCCATCTTCGAATCCAAAATCGTTTTCACGAAACGTACAAACCGGATCGAAGTGGTTTTCGAGAAATAAATCTCGATCCCGGTCTCTTCGAAACGATCAACGCATTGTCCAATATTGATAGTCGGTTGTCTAACTATCAATTAATATTCACAAACAACCATCCAACCAATAAATAATTTCCCAAATTATTTATTAATCTCAAGAATATCTTCACAAGATAAAATTTTCAATTTCGATCCATTTTGAAAACAGTTTCAAACCAGTTTCCTCTCACAGAATACTCTTTGCAACTATTTATGTCCACTGAAATGCCCAGTATAAAATACTTTAGACTTTAAATAATTTTAAATCACGTTATTATAAAATATACTTATAATATTAAAAATTAAAACTACTTTAATACTTTGTTAGAAATGTATACTTAAGGAAACAAGACCACTTTATAAAATATAACTACATTAATAGTTTTGAAAACATTTGCTTTAGAAGTTAAACATTTAGAAATAATAAATTTCTAAACATGCTTCTAAAAACAACATTAAAATTTTAACTTATATTTAAAATTGCTTTGAAAACCATACTTGGCTATCCAGGGAAATACTCTGCTCTTTCACATCCTTTTAAAAATAAATCTCCATTTATTTTTTTATTTTTATTTTACAATTTTACCATTCCTTTAATAAATTCACACCTTGAATTTATAGTTCCAAATCCACTTCACCTTTATAAACCCAGTTTATAAATTTCAATATCTCACTTTTCTTTAATTTCAATACCAAACACTTAAGTAAATTTACAATTTATTTCTAACTTACTTCACTTTGAAATAAAGTCCTTCGCTTACTTCATTTATTTCAAAATCTATTAACTTTAAGATTTTTATTTCTTTATTATGATTTAAACTCTTAAACTGAAAATACCAATTCCGATTCCCAAATTCTTCTGTATCTTTTAATTAACTTTAAACTGGATATTTAAAAATAAATTCTTTATCTTTAATTCTTTTAATGATATCACTTAAGCTTTAAAATTTATCATTCCTCTAATTATTCAAATTCCATCGTTTCATACTTAGAATTTAATTATTTGAATATTAAAAAGAATTACTTTTATTTTCCCTTCAATTCATTTTTTTTTAATTCAAATTCTCTATAGTTATTTTACTTAAAATTTTACTCTTTTATTTCATTTCAAAAAATCTAATTCTATAGATTCCAATAACTCAGTATACCAAATATTCAATCCATCCATATCATCCAATACATCAATTATCAATAAAATTATCACAGAATATCAAATATTCATAACAGAGGATATCAACAATTCTAAATAATTTTGAGGAATCCTGTTGGATCCCTCCAACCTGTTTTCCCTGCATTCACAGATGTTAGCACAATATATAATACCAATTTCAAATATATACTATACTATACAGCACAACAATCAATTCATCCATTCAAACAATTATTTAAATTTAATCATTTAAATTTAAATTTAAATTAACTGAGTGAGATTAACTCACCTTTGCATTATATTTGCAATCCATTCCAAACGGCTCGGTTCTTCATGATTTTGACCTTGAATAAACAATTTATATGTTTTATTAATACTTGGATTAACCCACAATTTCTTTCCCTTCATTTAACTAATAATTAGTTTTAAGTTAACTCCCTTTACAATAAAATATTTTCTAATAACTGAAATAACTTACATAAGTTAACTAAACAAATTAATTGCTAAATTAAATTAGTAAATTGTATTATTATTATTATTATTTTTGTAAACCTCCCCTTTACCGTAACTTTTAATAACCTAAATAAACGATAAGTCAAAATAAACTTCTACTTAACATAATTTTAAAAACATCAAATTAAGGTTGAACAGCCCATACTTACTGTAATATTCTTCTGTTTCTGCATATATTTTTTTATCCTAATAGAATATAAATCTCTTTCTTACTTATATACATATAAATTAAATTTAGATTTAAATTTGACAAAAGGATGTTAGCATACCTTACTGACTCTCAACAGCAGCACGTGAGAACATCTTCGCCGATCATCGTCGCCGCGCCGAAGGAATTAACCCAATCGCGACCCCAAACGAGATGCAAAAACTTGAGCGCGGCAGCTATAGTTCAGATCGATGCTTCAAGATCTAGATCGACACTGCTCTCTCAGCATCCTTAACAAAGCAGGAAACATGAATATACTTCAGATCCGAGAGTACAGCACTCCGGCGGCATCGAGTTTCTCAAGCGAGCAACGTCACTTCCAGTCGACGTTGTGGTTCAGGAGGCACGACAGAGTAGCCTCCACGATTCGACGAGGCAAGATTTGAGGGAGGCAGACAGGTTCGTACCAAAAGGAGGAGTTGAGGGAAACATGATTTCGTCGTTCGATAGAAAGAAAAGAGGAGGGAGATTCGAACAAGAGTACAACACTTCGTGAATCAACATACAGAAAGGAAGCTCGATTTGAATCGGAGGAGGAACGACGTTGATTTTCAAAGCTCGACACTGATAAAATCTGAATTAATTTGAACCCTGAGTGTCGCCATTCAATTTTTTTTGTTTATAGATGCGAATTCAACTAGAAAGGTTCGGCATCTTTTTTTCTTTCTTTTTTTCTTTTTTTTTCTCACTGAGGGATTTCAATTTAGGGGAAGATAGAGTGGCGTATAAGAGAAGATTTCATTATTAATTTAACTTTAATTAGATTATTCTATGGTTAATTATTCTATGCATAAACCACTCGTACGACCTAACGGTAACTCCAAACATCGCGAAAATTGAAATCCGATAAAAATAAAACATTACGGATCCAATGGAATTGGTTTCGTCGAATTCCGAGACTGCGCCTCGGAAGGCTATTTTTAAATTCAATTTAAACTGTAAAATTTCAAAACTGACCAATTCAGTGTTAGATTTCATTTTAACACTTCTATTATATTCAATGTTATCAATATAAATTTTATAAGTCTTCAAATTATTTTTAATAGGCTTAAAATCTTAGATTTCATACTTTACCCGATTTTAAATTATTTAATTCAATAATCTAATTGTCAAATAAGTTATGATATTCATAATTTAAGTTAATAATTAACCTGTAAATATTTAAAATCAATTAAATATTCCGGTTACAAATGCTTTAAAATTCCGGGTCGTCACATTTGTCAATGGTATTAACTACTAAACCAAATAAATGTATAGAAACTTGTTCACTCCATAAGTAGTGATAATAATATATTAAAAAAAAGTTTCCAGAAGAGATTTATTGATATATTTGGTGCTTTTACTAAACCAAATAAATACGTAGAAATATATCTACTCTCCTACTCTCTTTCTTTTTAATTAAAAATAAGGTATTCTAATAGAAAATTTATTACTTAATTTTTTTTCCTTCTTCCATGCATCCAACCGCCTTTCAAAAGGTAAAATATAATAGATCTGAAATAATCTTAAATCCCTAAATTTCTGAGATAACTTGTGTTGATTTGAAGATTTACATGTTTGTTTTGATATATTTGGTAAAGAATTATGAAGTTAGTTTTCTTATGAAAATAATAATAATTTGGATCTGAGATGTATAGTTGTTTATGACTATGAATGATACACATAGATTTGAGATGATGTTTATTTAGAAATTCAGATTATTGGGAAATAAAATTTCAATTTAAGACATTCATTTTAATTTTATTATTGAGTAATATTGAACCTAGATTTGAGATGAAATTGTGTTACTTTAAGTACTGTTTGTTCAATTGGTTCATATATATTTATAATGAAATTATTTTGCTGTGACAGTAGTTATATCCTAGACCACGTAAAGGTTAATTGTAGTTATTTTTATCATAAATGAATTAATTACAAGTGTTATGGTAATAAATTAAATTATTTATTATCATAAATACACTAAATGCAATAATTATTGTAAATAATTAAATGACGTTGTATGTTTGTGTTTGGAATAAGAATTGACGTATGATTTACTATTTGATGTATTTATTTTGACAAGTAATATATTTTGTAGCGGAAGAAATAGGTTTAACAACAACTTAAAGTTGTGCAAAGAAATTATTTTAATAGAAGTTGTATAACTCAAAGTACAAGACCTGAAGTCTTGAATTATGAAAAGATTTCCTAATAAACTTTACAAGCTCGAATTCTTGTCGGTATTTTTTTTAATTTGTCAAAATGTACAAGTCTTGAATTAAGAATAGACTTTTGTTCAATAACAATGTGGTACAAAAAAGAAGAAGTTTACACAGAATTTGAGAACCTGAAGTTCATAATAAATTAATGAACTTGAAGTTCATGAATTAGAAGCCCGAAGCTCTATAGAAATTATGTAAAATGATAAGGTTGTACTTCCTAAAGAAGTTAAAAGAAAATTAATAAATAATCATATGAGAAAATGAAGCTACATTCAAGAGATTACAAAAATCCATTTACCTAACAAATGGTGCAACTTTTGCACAGTTAAGTAGAATATATGTATGGGCTACATATAATCTCTGTCATCTAACCAAACTTCCACACATTTTCCAAGCAGGGTGTCCCTGCTGTCTAAAAATAGTTAGCATTGATTCAGTAGAATCTTGCTCAATGCCCTCATCATTTCGCATAGCACTTTCAAAAGATAAGTTCACATGGTTACTGAAATAATGAGAGAAAAAGAATGAGCATCTTCTTCGATATATGATTTGCATTTCAAACTTTCAACTTGTGCTTATTGTCTCACTTTTTTAGATGATTTAAGCACATGTTAAGAATAATTATCATAAAATTTTATTACAAGTAATTAAACTAATATTTTACATACTCGATATCAATATCTTTCAAACAGATACATATTTCATCCATATTACATAGGACCTCGAAGACATACTTCAAACAGAATATGAACAAGTAAATGCTTACTACCTTATGAAACATGATTTAATTTTGCTTACTTTAACAGACTATTTTCCTACTGTTTAGGCTAGGTTTGTTTTGTAATTAAAAACTATATCAAACTTTAACAATTTTCTTTTGTTCATTAGTATCCTTTTCTGTTTGACCCCATAGTGCAACACCTATTTGTCAACTTTTCCAACGATTCAAGATACAATCTAAAGCTGAAATTGTAGCGTAGTGAGGTTTGATTCAGAATTTGGAATCATGAAAAATTAGAAATTTGAGTAAAAACCTGAAGTCTTTGGGCATAGCAATTTCATCATTTGATGATTCTAACAAATGTGACCCTTTTGATTGTTTCCCCTTTTGGTTAAATAGTCATAGGGGTGTCATATGAAGTCATCATTATGCCCAGCTATTCAATACGCGTAACCGACTAAGATAATTTTCATTTTTTCACCTGAAAGAACATTGAAATAACAGTCCTAGATTTTCTTTTGATCAATAGCTCTTCTTGTGCAAGTTCAGTGTAAACCAAATTGATGGATATTTGGTTTGGTACTTTCTCCTTATCATGGAGGTTTATAGATGTTATTTACTATTTAGATATGTCTACTTAAATAGTGGTTTTTTACCCATGGTTGACAATGTGTACTGAATAAAACTTTGTAGTGTTTTATAGTTTGAATTTGCTTTTCTATTATGCTATACTGGCCACTATCTTTCAATTAATATCAATCTATAGCTTAGATAAATACTTGATAATCTTAACCTCTAAACCATAAGAGTAATGTTGTTAGAAATATTCATCAAAATTTTGACAAATTATAGCAAATTGAAGGCCTATAAGGAGGAAAAAGAAATGGATATTGTAAATTCAGTATGAATTGTCTCTAAGCTTGATTTCACTAGATGGCGGGTTTGTACTAAAAAATAAAACCACTGTCTCATGATTTCGGTTTACCTTCTGATATTTGTTATTGTATTCAATTAATGCTAAACCTCTATCTATAATTTTTTTGCATTGATGAATAACATTAAAAAATATTTGTGATTGTTGACATGAAGAACATATTTCAAACTGTTTTACAAACACTGTTTGACTTTATACTCCACTTAATTGGTCAATTGATATGTTTGGAATAATGGCAAACTTTCAGTCTTAATTCAATAAAATAATGTCAATGCTAAGAATTAGGCAAAAAGGATGTACAAATTTCTACCAAGTACAATTTCCCTATAAATTTAATAATACAACTGAAAATGTGATGCAAAACTACATGTTCATTAATATTGCCTTTACATTATTCGACTACTGATTCCCTTATTTTATTAACTGCTAATATAGGATTATCTAAATGATGTTTTGCTTCTTCTATTGTTAGCTTGATATTTGAGGAAGACCTTCATATGTAGCATTGGAATTTTTTGCGGACATAGGAAATGAGCATCAAATACTTGACGATGAAGGCATCGCTCGGGTGAATGTCATTGGACAGCTTACTGCCTAAGTTTTGGAATTTGTTGGATCACTAATCTGGGTAAGAAATCAACTTATTTAATAGTATCTACATAAAATCTTATTCTTGCACTCCTTTCTAAATAGATACAATTCTTATTGATCAGAGTAATGTCCACCGTTGACTAATTGTATTACTTTACTGCCCCGTTAGGGACATAAGCCAATGGAAAATTAAAATTTTCTTTTTTTCATGTCCCAAACCAATAGTTTAAAAGGCAAGCTATTATTTATACATAGAAACTATATAATACCAGTATTTTAGCTTACATAGAATTCCAAGCTATCGTTTTAACATTTTTACTCGACCAATTCTCACTTTACTTTTGAATACTACCATTAAGAATAAATAAGACATAAAGTGTGTAAAGAAATGCAAATTTAGGTATGTAATTTGTAAAGTTATTTATTTTCCCTACAGAACTCCAGAATGAATCAATAATCTTTATTCAACAGCTAACCAGTGGAATAAATGCAAAGATGAGAAATAGTGCAATCATTTCAAATTTAATTAACATACTTATATAAAATAATACGTACTGACATGCGTTCGTTATTTCACAAAATCATGAACCCCATATGTTTCATTCATCATAATAATCTAACCTTTAGCTTTTAAATTTAGTGTTATGGCAAGCAAATAATATATCCACATGTACTGAAATAAGTATGGAATCCTTATCAAATGTTAAAGATAACAGTGACTGTTTCAAAAACTGCCATTGAATTTAGCAATGCATTTTATATTTTGTAGCCCACTAACTACATAAATAGTATTCAAGTGGTGTATATCTCCATACCTCCAGCACCATGCTTCAAAAACATTTCCTAATCCCACATTGTTCATTTACTCTATGAAATAACATTAGAAGCATATGTTCTTCACTATAATCAATCTTTTGATCAAATATCTTAACTCCTTCCAGCTTATTTCTAGAATAGGTTACTATCAATGATGATTAAACATATAGTGATTACAAGCTAATATCGTCACTATCTTATTAATTTAAGTTAACATTAAGCTAACATCAGGACATTAAGAAATTAAAAAAGAAGGTTAACACAACTAAATATATGTCACGGTTTTCCTGTTGCATTACAATAGGATTCTATTTAATCAACAAAATACTGTATTGGGAAACATTATTTTTTGATACTCGTTAGTGCTATTTTATAGGATCCATGCTTTTTAATGCTTTCGTATTTCACCAGCTTTTTTTACCGTTAACAAGTCCACTTTGCCCTTTTAACTCTTTCGCCTACATATATGTTTAAGAGCATTGAGTCCTATTACTACATCGACTTAATAAGGATTGTGTACTGATTTCAATACTTATATTTAATATTCTAATTGTATTTCTAATTCCTTACTATAAATAGTATATTCTGCTTATTTTTTTCAAATAATTTATTTTTCTAACCGCAGCAGAACAATTTTTGCCATACCCGTGGATGTACATACATGTGAAGCTTACGTATAAATGCCTTATGTTTAATAAATTGCAAGCTTCATAAAACTATCCCCGTTCTCCATTTTTGGATTATAAAAATATTTTATAATCAATCAAAATGTAACTAAAATGATTTTGACTGAAATGGATCATATGATTGTTGTCATGTTTGAATTGATCATCAAAAGAATTTTTAATTTATATTTTTCTTACTATAGAAACTATAATGAATCATTGAATGAATTAATTTGTGTACACATTTAAATCCATTTGATTTGCTAATTTATATTGAATGTTCAATTCCTTTACATTGTCCTTTGTTTCCGTAATGTATCAGCAAACCATATATTATTACCACTTCTTCATAACTTATGTATCTAATATTCTCATCTTTTATAAATTAGGAAGCCATACTTGGTGTTGCTGAGGCTGAAGTAGGGGAGATAAATGTGAAATGAGGAGGAAAATATCTTGCAATATTGGAATGTATGGGAATAGGAACACACAAAGGTAGAATTTTAAATTTGTTTATTTGTTTATGTTAAAAATCATAGGTCGAATTTAAAAATGTAAAAGCAGACTATATTCTGCTTTGCCCCTGAAATGGAAAGATTGAGTTTTCTTAACGAGTTAAATTTGTTGGAAACATATAAGAACTGATATTGACTTCCTTCTTACATTTCTTATTAAATCAAATTTAAAACGTACTTTACGGAAAAAAGGTGATACATAATTCGCCCATGTTTACTTTCTCTATTAAGATTAAAGATTTCTGTATCACACGGTCAGTTATTTCTGTAATTAACATTTAGTTGGTATCTTAAAAATAAATATGTCACTACAAGAAAAACCATTTATAGTTGCAAAAATTGGTGGCGTTTCTTTCTAAATGCAACCAAAAAGTATTTCCCTAACAAATTAAATGCCGCCGAAAAGATTTCATGTTCCCGCTCTGCACCCACGTAATTAAAGTAAAAAATATTTCATGGATTTTTTTACTTAGTGTCACGTTTCCCTTCCTAAACTTCTCTCCAAATAATATTAGTTGTGTCGTTTCCAACCTCCCTCACTCGTTCTCCCTTCCTCGCTCGATCTCCACCGCCTACCCTCGCGTCGTTTCCAAACTCTCCTACTTCTCCATGAACTACATCATCATCGTCCTCCTAATCCTCTTCCTCAGCCTCCTCTAGCACCCGATTTCCCTAATCGGGTCCATCCTCATGATGTGCGCGTGGCTGTTCCTCTACTTCCTGCGGGATGATCCTCTGGTGATCGTTGGGAGGCAGGTCGGGGACGGGGTTGTGGTGATTGTGCTTTCGGTGCTGACTCTAGGGTTTTTGATTTTGACGGGGGTGTTGATTAATGTGGTTTCGGCGGTTTTGATTGGGGTTGGATTGGTGCTGATTCATGCTGCGGTCAGGGATCCGGATGATTTGGATGGTGGCGAGGGAAGTATAGAAGAAGGTGGGTGGTATCAGGTGGCTGTTGGAGGAGGTGGTCCTTATTGATTTTTGTTACTGATTTGGATAATCTGAGGTACTTAATTCCTCTTGCGTTTTGTGCTGTATTTTCTGTTAATCCACGGTGTATGTTTTGGTTGTTTGTTATATTCATTCTGTAAAATTGGGTTTTTCTATGAATGAATCAAAGGTATTTTGATTGAATTGAATTTCGGAGCTATAGTTTCTCAACTATTGTTGTGCACTGGGGAAAAAACGATGATATGTAAATTCTACATTTCTACTAATAATTATATATAGGAATATCTACACCGCCTTTCCTAAAATGCACTTTCATTCATCTATATATACTACTGTACCAACGTTCTTTCTATTTGTAAAAATATTTGAAACGAAAATCCAATTGATATTATCCTGAACAACCTTTTCAAAGCCTGAGTTTCTTTTCACAGTGGATTCAAAGTCTGTCTGAACTGAATTTTCAATTTTTATTTGTTATGCCTATCCATTTGTTTAATTGTGCCACTTAGATCGAATTCGTTTTAAGCTTATTGATTTTTTGAATCAAGATGATAAAAATACTATCAGTTAACTCCATATCAACTATATTAGCATTGTAAATAAATTTAGACGATTGATTTCATCCGAATTTTTTAACCCTAATTTACGAGTTGTTTGCGTTTAGGATCTATAGAATATGCAGGTATGTAATCCGTATTATTTTATAGATATGTTCCTTCATGTGTTTGTCTAAAATTTGGATTTATTTATTACTAGCTAAGCTTTGTACTGATTGTGTTGGTCATAAGACACCCTATCGATATGCAGGCTCGGAATTTCTGCAGTAATTATACATTTTGCTTACTGTAACGCAGTTTATGTAAAATTAGTAATATTATGACGTCAACGTTGTTTTGCTCTTCTACTACGGTCCTAATTTTTTTAATTTGGAAAAATATGCAATGTTGTACAAAGTGGTATTAATTTGGTCATTGATTAAGATGCGGTCAACCAATTCTGGTCATTTTAACAGCGTTTTTAATTTGGCACATGCGGTCAACCAATTCTGGTCATTTTGCAAAGCGAGTTTTCATACCATTTTCTACAACCGAGTTGATTTTATTACACATTAGTTCTCCTTTTTAATTAGTAACAATTGATTAGATTTTAAAGTTTCATATATTTGGTAACCGTGTATGGTCAATCATTATATTAACCATACGTTTACAACATTTATGTGCTTCGGAGTTGATCGCAATGGATTATTGATTTCTGTTTTAATGTATTAAGCTAATTGGATGCACCACTCGCTTTTTAGATGATGTTCCATGTCATTTTTGTGCACTTGATCTGATTCCACTACACACCACTATCCATCATATCTTCTGCTTTCCTATTGAAGTTTTGGGTTTAACTTAGTCTGCATTCAATACTTTTTTGGTAAAAACTTGTTCAGTGACGGTAATTTAACATTGAATCTACTCCGGTTTTGTATCATTAAATTTTTGGATGAACTACTAGAGTAAGATATTAACAGGATCCTACTCTTCAAATAGTTTGATGCATCACGCCTCTTCTTCAAATTTTTTTCCCATTAATATTTTGATTTAGTACTTGTTACAGACTATTTAACTCTGAATAATTTATTTGCTAGATATTTGAGTAAACGAGTATGTTCTTTCCTTCAGATTGAGCTATAATTTTCGTTTGTTGCAGCCGGTTCAATATGTGAATAATTTTATGTGTTAATGTAGGGAGCTACAAGATTACAGAATCTTTCTAATGTTTTATTTCCTTGCAACCATGTAATTATACTTTTGTATAGGTCAGACAAAAGATTGTTTATTTAATAATTCCTATTTGCTTCCTATATCTAAATTGGTTTTTGTTAATTAATGTTCTTTTGGTTTGTACTATTCTTCGTAATATTGTTTAAACTGATTCATTGTGATATGATATTGCAGGTTGGAAAAACGCTGTTAACATTTAAAGTTTAACTCAAAATCTTCAAGACAAGCCTTCAATTTCATTTGTTGATTAAGAAAAGGAAGGAACAAATAGTGGATGACTGCATCTGTGAAGAGCCAACTTCTGGTAATCTAATTTCATAAAAAATTATCCCTCTTTGATAGCTAAGACCAAAATTTTATGAAGCAAGTATCAAAACAATATGTCATGGCAATTTGATTCCCCCCGCCGTTAAGCTCACCTCCAATTACAAATGTGCATAGTGGTTAATGCATTATATGCATGTCTTATATTAGGGAACGATAAATGAAGATGGAAAGTTAACTCGACCGTGGGGATAAAAGTCTTGTTGTAGTACTGTCTTAAATTCCTTTAGGTGCAATCGAGGAAATTACTATATGTCCTGACTATTACATTTATAACATACAATGGTATCGTTACATAAATCCAAATTTTTATTAACTGACTATTATGAAGAAAAAATTAATTAATTTTTTTTCTGCACTATAAAGTACATGTCTGCTACAGATAACTTATCGATTCAGTTGTTGTTATCCCATATTTACAGTCTAATTGTACAGCCAATTACATAGTAGCGGAAAATTGGTTTTTTCATGTAATCTGTTTGTGGTTAACAACATCGCTTCTTCTTAATTTAAACTAAAGACTTCACTAATGTTTCCTCGACAATAACTGCTAATGGTTATGGTAATTAAAAGCTGAATTAAATAAGATCATTTGTTTATGCAGATTTGTGTAAAGCAGAATTTAACTTCCGTAATGACTTATGTATCTTTCTGTTGGGAAGTGAAGCAACTTAAATTGTCAGCAGTTACTACGTCACGACGGGTTGAGGTAAAAGAACTATCTACTTTGTTTTAGTGATCATGACATATAAGTTGGTAAAATAATCTGATGCACCAAACTTTGCCATTTGTTTTACATTTAACTGTATTGGTGGAAAAAACGAATGATATGGTTACAAATTGTATCATAAGCTACTGACTGAAGTCATTATGGATTGTTGACTCATCTAGGTACGCTGCATACTAAGCCTCGAGTTGTTTGATGTAGTTTGAATTGAATCAGTACTGAAGTTGGTAGCTTTTAAAAAGTTTTGCATGTTAAATGTACTTTTACTAGGAGAACCACTGACAAACTATGTACTCTACTAAACTGGTCTATAAGTTACACATAAAAAAGATTTTGCCAACGAAGCTAAGAGGGTAGGAACCATTAGACATCCTAATATCGTGCCCTGGAGAGGCTATTACTGGGGACCAAAGGAGCAAGAAAGGCTTATTGTTTCTGATTACATTTACGGAGAAAGTCTCGCTCTTTATCTTTACGGTAAGTTGCTTGATTCTGCATTTTCCTCATTGCTGCACACTGTTTTACTATTCCTTTATTCATTTTCTTGTTTTTAACTGTTTAAAAATTTATCCCTCTTTGATTTGTTCTCTCCCTTGGGAAAGTTCTTATGAATAAATTAGGAAGCTTTAAGATGATTGTATGCACTTTAAAGTGGAATTTATATAACACAGGAATGTTCAAGTTAATAAAGTTACAGACTGTATGCACTAGAAGTAGTTTTATGCATCTTTATATTTGTAGGCATCAGTGTATCCAGACTGTAATGCTAAAAAGAGTTTTGCTACCTGCTTTAGTTGATTACTCCATCTCATTTTGAAAGTGTTGAGTAGAATGAATAAACATACAGCTGTATATTTTTTAGGAATTTTGAAAACTTTTGTCAATTCGAGGAGGCGCTGCTGTAAGAGACGAAGGCGAGTTTGAGTAAGAGACGAAGGTGCTTACATTGTCATTTTTTTCTTGCTCAGGTTGTTGGATTCACCATTCTATCAAAGGAGGATTCGTAAGTGTGCAAAATGTATTCCTACTATTTAAGCTCAAGAAAGGACTTTATTTCATTTGTTTTATAACTTTGATAATTTATATGACATCATTTATAGTAGGATATACTTGTATAATGTTGTAGATGTTTGATCTCATATTTGAAGTCCTACGAGTTAACGTAATTGTTTGACTATCTATTGTGCTTTCACTTGTGTAGGCATCAGACTTTTGAAGAGAGCAAATTTGGACTTGATGATGCTAGCTTTCACTTGTGTATGCAACAAAGAATTATGGGTAATCAAACGTTTTGTTAGCACTAGTTAGATATAACATTTATTAGTACTCGAAGTGTAAATTTGTAAACAAATGGTTATTGTACGTGAGTTAGGTCATTTTGTCGAAAAACTATTGTATTGGAATGGTTATGGATATTTTATTTGATTATATGGTTAATGTGTTTTTTAACTTATTTGAATATGATGATTATGTGAGTGATTGTTGATTGATATAATAGAACCAAAATAGACCATTAACAGGAAATAATAGCATGAAAAAATGGTGTACAATAATAAACAACTTTTAGCAGCGTTTCAAAAACGCTACCGAAATATATATAGTGGCGTTGAGTAAATGCAACCGTAAAACAGGGGTAGAGTTGAAAATTCTATTCGTAGCGCCAAAAAATCTTTTGGTGGCGTTTTTTAAACGCTACAAAAAGATTTATGGTGGCGTTTGAAAAACGCTGCAAAAAATGCATTTATAGTGGCGTTAAAATAAATGCAACAAAAAATCATGGATTTTTAGTCGCATGTTTTCTCACAGCGTTTATCAAAACGCCACCAAAAGTTTTTGTAGCGTTTTTTGAGCGCCACAAAAAACAAAATTTCTTGTAGTGTGTGTCATGACTCATGAGCTGTCACTAAGGAATTTTTGTAGTTGAAAAATAATTGATTTTTATTTATTTATTTTTAATGGTTATTAAACCATGTATTTTATACATGTATACTGTTTAAATGCAAGCAATAGTAATATGGTAATCCACTGAAACCTAAATCATACCTAAGTTGGGGGTGTGTATGGTTAGGCTCTCGGTTCCAAGACTTTTCTTCTCAATACGGTTCTTTTACTTATTTTCAGTCTAGATATCCCAACATTGATCTGAAACAACAATTATATTGCAAACTATTGCATAGAATGTACTTCATGTAGCTTAACCAAGTTTTGACACAGGATTATATAAAGCTTACAGTGTTCTCTGTAGTGCTTCAAATCACATTGTTCATCTATATAAAGCATTCTATAAATTAGCATTTATTAGGTTAGACAAGCACCATTGTCCAAGTGGTTAATTGATTTGGCTTTGGTGCAAGAGGTCACAAGTTCGAAACTTGCTTTCGAACGTTTATTGACATGAGATTTGTTGTCCCAATGATTTGTTGTATATAAAGTACCATTTTAAAAAAACATTTATTAGGTTAATAGGATGATCATGTTTCAAATACACTAATTTTGCTTATAATCGTAAAGAGTCGTGATTAATTTTTATTTACCTGATTTACTTATGACACTACATTTAGTTGGTTATGCTTATCTTTAGGTATTTTTGAAAACAAAAATTTGTCTTCGATAAGTCATGTAATGAAGCGGAACTTGGAAACTCAATCAAGCACACCTTTAGTAGGAAAAAATTCGCTTATATTTTTACCTTAGCTATGCGATTATGTAATTTTTCTTGGATAAGTCATGTAATAAAATTTTGGCAATTTCCATGAAGCCAGTGCCCATTGATTTCTGTAAAAGGTCAATTATGATTAGATATTAAACCATTTGTAATAAATTTAAGTAATGTGACAGTATACGTTAATTAATAACAACACCAATATATTTCTTTAAGTTAAAGATTCAATTGAAAAAACATGGATAACCACCAGAATTGAAAAGCTTTCTTTAATCTATTTTCATAATTATTTCTTGGGAGTATATATAAGTTAATCAAGAAACTCAATTTGCTTGATTTCCACTTTCCACACGGCCAACTCTAATTATTTGCCCCTATTTTGATTTATACAGTTCAACCATATTTGATAAACTAACTGTAATAAGCTAGATCTTGATCCACCTTTTAATACATATTCGTTCTTTAACATCTTCAAGGAACATAGGAATTGATTGAAACTGTAAACCACTAACAAGGACAAGGGAACTTAAGAGTACAGGTGTGAGCTATTCAAAATAACTCTGGACGAACATGAGACCAAGTTTATTATTTACACTAAACATACAATCTCTTACTATTACTTTCTCTATTAATTGTAAAACTTGACATGAATTCCTTCGCTAATGACTTGACCTATCTTCGAATCTGAATCAATGATGAACATATCAGATACTTGACAGGACAATGGCCTTTGAATCCATACATGATACCACTAACCATTGCTATCTTTACACCTTTACAATTGTTCTTTCCTTCAAATAAGACACTGAAAGCACTCCATCCAAATGAACAACATGTTGCATTTCGCGGAAGGCAAAGCCATCGCCACTCACTGAATTATCATTCCCAGATATATATGCATGTGTGCTTTATTTCTATTTTTAAAATTTCAATTCGTTTTGAGAGTATTATATACTACACGAATATTTTACGAAGTGCAATTTTTTGTTAAATATATCAGTTACTAAGAAATTCTTATTACAGGTGGATAGTTTGCATTTGTTTTGTCATAGACACACAAATTTCAAATTGCACTTCACCAAATTAGTAGTGCTGACATTTTATTTTATCTTAAAGGTTTTGACCTTGATCTAAAAAAGATTGGCAAGTAAACATAAGTTTGTATATTTTGGATTTGTGGTTCTATTTGATGCAATTTTACAATTTATTTGTAATATTTAACAAGTCCAGATCAAGTTTAGTTGATAGGTTAAACCTACAGACA
The DNA here is from genome assembly GCA_030765085.1 of Allium cepa. Classification (NCBI taxonomy): domain Eukaryota; kingdom Viridiplantae; phylum Streptophyta; class Magnoliopsida; order Asparagales; family Amaryllidaceae; genus Allium; species Allium cepa. Next base: position 908,081,952 of record CM060940.1, read on the forward strand.
TAACACATTAATTTTGTCTAGATTAGTTGCAGCAAAAACAGTATTATATTCCTTTTTGTGTCATTTGCGTTATTATTTCATAGTTATGAGGTCAATAGGTAGTATTATGTCATGGTTTAACAATGATTATGGCTGATTAGCATTTGGCTAAAATCAAATGATGTTTATCGCATTTGTTTAATAACTATAATATAAAATGGAAAATCTATTGGAAAATCTTGCATATTACGCTACCGTGATTTTTATAATGCTTTTTAAAGCGCTAAAAAAACAATGGTACATTTAGAATTATCCATGTCAAAATTTGAAACTTCATCGTCATACATCTGTCATTGTCGGATTTGCATGTCTCTGAAACTAACTCGGCCTACCAAACAATATAATTCTTTATTTTGTGTCATTGGTTGCAACTTTTTGCAATCAAATGGTTTGATTCTATGTGTTAAAATGTACTGTTGTGATTAGTATATATTTTTTAACATAAATAAGTTTTATATTAAACTGAAGCTGCCAACCCCTTACAGTGAAGTTGGAGGTAGAAATCTTCATGTTAGTTTTGAAGTTGAAACTTGAATATGTATTCTTACAATTATTATCCTGGCCATTTGAAATGATTTTTGTGTACCACGTTATAGTACAACTCCTAATAAATTTGGTGAGTAGAACTTATTGGTAGCAGAAAACTTATTTCTCCATATACTAAATTTCAATTGATATTAAAATTAAAAGGTAAATTCCCAACCTAAGAACTGAAAAAAATTTACAACTACAAAAATTGCAATTTTCTGTAAATTACAATCTTCAATAATAATATTTACCTTTTTGGCATGATTAAATATTCTATATAATTAATTTTACTCTTAGAAAATGAGTTTCAAAATTAGATTTGAAAAATAATGATTAAAAGACAAACTAAAATTCTAAACAATATTTGAAATAAAAAACAAATTCAAACTACATACATGTGACTTTTGTTGCCTTAACAATGATATAAGAGGCTAAACCCTCCAACATAAAGGTTCAACTATCAAAAATTGAGGGCTTGAAGGAATTTTTAAAATAGCTGATGTAAACTTTATATGCTTGACGTAAGCTTCCCTTTGACACTTCGATCATTTGGAAAACGCCATTGATGAATTTGGAAGATGATCAATCTATGGTGTTTATGGTAATTTTTTGATCCTTCGGTTGGTTTGGCGCTGCGAATTGAAGAAAATGCTATTGATGAATTTGTGATATGTTGCATTCTTCTAACTTTGTAAATCTAAACCTTTAAGAGCATGTCCATTATAGTTCATAAATTTTTTATTTTTTCTTTATGTGGAAAACAAAGAAATGGATATGGTACTGTGTTAGTTCATATATGAAGATGAATCCACTTATTATTCTATGGTGCTAACATAACAGTCAGTGGGAGACATGAGTACCAACTCATTTATGAATATCAATTCAATCTTCTCATTCATTCCAAATTTTGTTTCTGTCTTTTAATGTCTCGAATTTAAATTCAGTACATTCTGTTTGGACATTGTACTTGGCTGGATGGGTATGTTAGTTGTTAATGATCATTGCTGAAGGATTTCCGATTGTGTTCTTTTTAGAATGTCAGCTACTAAAGTTGAATTTCATTGTTTTAAATCCGATATAGAATTTGTTTACATATAAAATGTTGATTTTGCTTCAATAAACCTATAAATGATGCACCGTTAAAAAATGGTTTGCGTTATGTTTGGTTTTTTAATTCACATTATAAAAAAAGGGTAGGGTGCTTTACCTTTGTGCTTTATTCGACAACGCTTCTGATTGAAATAATTGTCTGGTTATGTGGTACTATGCATTACATTGGATATAATGGCTACTTTAAAGAATGACCCCTTAATGTTTTGCATGTTAGATTTTTTTCTCCGTTTATGGAAAAAATACAAGGAATCCAAATGTCGGACCAAATAAAATAATTGATTTAGCACGAAAAATTGATTAGCAATGATTTTAATTGATTAATACTCTTTATAAGTTGGCTAATATAAAATTTATAGGTGTTAACTGGTTTGTTGATTACAAAATTGTCTATTTTACATAAAATTAATCATACACGATGATTTGGGTTTTGTCATCTTAGTCTCATACAACATAACAAAATTATGTCACAAAAAAACCATCTATATTTTGTTATGGTATGCAATCAAATATTTATTTCTAAAATACAGAAATATGTGTATTTTAGTTTAAGTGCAAGAATTTATGTGCTTGAAATACAAAAAGTGGTGATTTTTTTTTCAAAATGAAGTCATTGTCTAAAACCTAATTAGTAGAAAGTTTTCAACTACCAATTGGTTTTTTTTTATGCACCTTAAGTAGTTCTGTATAAAAATGAAACGTACTTGATGCCATGACGTTTTATTTCTTCATCCTTATTTCGATATAACACTATAAATTTATACTTATGTTGTCACTGCATTCTCGCTCTATAATCAACTTTTGAAGGTCAATTCTATTGCCTGGTTTTCTTTGTTTTGTACGATAAATTTCTATTAGTGGAATTTAGGAATAATAGCTGTTAGCTTCTTCAAGACATTGATCGTCTTGGGAAGAGGAATGAGTAGCGCATAATATCCTCTTTGACAATAGATTTTTAACCAAGATTTTATCTATTTTCTATGTTAAAACTTAGTTTACTATAATTTCCCATTCTTAATAACATTTCTAATCATTGCTATGTTGTTGCATGTTATCAACATTATTTTTTTGAAACTGTATTTTAGGTTAGACACGCTATATATATATATATATATATATATATATATATATAATAAGTAGTAAACAATAATAAAAAAATTGTCCTCCTCTGTATACATATATGAACATACAAACATATAATACATACATACATTTATGTATGTATGTATGTATTTGTGTGTGTATTCTATATCGATAACAATAAATGTAAGTCACATTTACATTTTTTTGTTTGTTGATTAGGGCGTGCATGATAACTTTTATTTTGCAACTTGGTACATGCGTAATATAGGTTGGATATGTATGTACTTTCCATAAATGTGAAATGCTTTTTTACTATGATTAACTGGATAACATTTTGGTCTTATTTTAAACTAGGTGACTGCATCAGAAATATAAATTAGTTTAAACAATTTTTGTTTGCATCAATAATTGGTATACTTAGGAGAAAACATACAACATCAACTTCTCTCTAATTTGATTGTGTTATGTTCGTCAACTAAAGGTTTTAGTAGATGAAAAATGTCTTCTAAAATTTTGACGTGAGGTGGTAAAGATTCACGTTTTGAGGATTTATTCCATCTGAAACATGAATGCTAGCATCATTACCTTAAAATACATACTACGCTATGTATTTCCTGCTTATTATACACAAAAACACCTTGCTCACCTGATTTTTAATATTGCTTAATGGATATTACCATATTTTATCGATCATTTATAACATTTATGCATTGGCTTCTCGGTCGTAGGAACTTTGTTGGAAATTTTAATACAAGATTTAAGGCAATTTTAAAATAACAAAGATATACAATTTGCAAATAAGGACTATGTAACAGTCTTAGGATCCCTTTTTTTGTTAGCATATTAATTTAAGATTCCACTTTATTATATATAAAAAACACTATAAATTACCTGATTTTGTAGTAATGCAAAATGGATGTTGCAAAGTTAGGTGCAGTCATTTATAACCTTCATGCAGGGGCTTATTGATTACAGGTATTTTTTTCATCAAATTAAATGGAAGATATAAGGGAATTTAGGAACAACATAAAGATAAAGTTTGCTTATGTTTGTACATTTACCTATCAGTTTAAATTTTTTTCCCTTTACATCGTCAAATTACGTCGATTAGAAACAAATTTATCATTACCGGAATATGCACAAATTTACTGCTGTTAGAATATGCATCATACATGGCATTATCTTTTTGTTGGAGCTATATTGAGTTGACCCTATACTCATGTTAATACACTTTATATTGACTCAATTCTTCAGTATCTTTTTTGTTTTACAGAAGATGTTCTCTATTGGATGCTTAGTGTGCCTACTATAATTGATAGTGGTTCAATTTTATTTTACATAGAACATTATAATATGCTTACACTGTAAGTTTTTTGTTTGTTTCATATTTTCTTACTGTTGACAATCCTACTTTATTTCCTACTTTTTTTCTAACTAACTTCAAATTATTTTTCTTTAAGTCTACAATTTGTTCCTTTTCCTCGTATTACTGTTCTGCTAACTAAATACTGGACAGGTTGTCTAACATGCAAACCTGCAAAATAGAACAATTATTGAGAGAAGACTATTCACATGATTTTCAGATTTCACGATCCATGTATGTTATACGGTTTTCCATTTGCGATTGTTGCAAAAATAATAATATGATATTGCAATTATGTTTCATGCCAACTGATTCCATAATATAATTTACAGCTACCATTTTTGTGTGGTTTTGCAGTTAATTTTATTCCTTATTAACACATCTACCATAACACATCTCATGTATCTACATGTAATCAAGTGTCAGTTTAATGTTTTACATCCACAAGCTGCTATAAAATCTACAATGCCAAAGCATTAATGTGTAGGATGGACACAAATTTAACCTTTACTTTTCAAGTTCATAAACTACACCAACATGTTAACAACTATGTGTTTTATTATTTAAGTAAATACGCACTTGGTCTTGCTAAAAATAAAATTAAAAACGCTCAATTTACTACTTCACTACTTATTGGCCGTAATGGCTCTATTATCCTCTTCATCTAACTCATCATTGGGAAGGGCACAACTTAGCTATTACTGACAAATCATGGAGATTCTTTTGTCTTTCATTTTTAATATGATTTATTGTGAGCCATTAGCTCATATATGGCATTACATAAGGTTATAAACTTAGGTGACAGTTCAAGTCTTCAGATTGTCCATTACAGGCAACATATCTATTTATACGTTTGCTGTATATATTCATAAATACTTTCTTCGAAATGAGGTAATTAACACAAATTACTACCTTTCCTTTTACAGGTACAAAAAGCTTCAGTGGTGAGAACGTTTAATCAAGTATAGTGCAACTAATAAAGAGCAGCAAATGTAATTTACTCCTATGCGATCCACTTTATGAATCTAGTAAACGAAGAAGCTGATTGCAATTGCTTCCCAAACTGCTCATAAAAGCATACTGAGAAATTTATAGTTTGATTTAAGGTTTTACACATTTAAAAATCAAGGTTATCAAAGACAATAGACTGAAATTTTATGGATAGTATTGATATTATTAATTACAAAAATTTATCACAGATTTGGTTGTGTAATATATTACGGACATCTTGATTATAAATTTTAAATAATTTTTTAGCACGAACAAAATATATACTCATTATTTCTACTTTTTGTTGACATTATTAAAGTCTGTACATTTATGACTTATTTGATGCATTTAATCTTTGCAGTGCTTTGATGCTCAACTGCAATTGATTTCGAAACGATCAATACATCCATCAACAAATAATATTTCTAAAATTACGCTGAATGTATTAAACTGCACGGTGACGCGAGTGTGTGCGCGGATTATTAATCAGTTGTATGGCCTCTCAAGAACATGATTGTATAAGATCCTTATACCTAGGAAAAATGGCTTATAATGTTATTTTTACAAATGTTAACAAATATATATTACTTCTATTTTTACTAACAATTCGTTAACACATGATTTATAGTCCAAATCCGTGTGCGTAGCACGGGTTCACACTAGTTAGTTTAGAATACACGGTAAATGGTATTATAATATCGGTAAATTAAAAAGAAGAACTGAATGATTTACAATGACTATCTAGAGGGTGTAAATGCTCATATTTGATTACACTGTATAAGATAAATCAATTAAGGGTAGTTTGCAGCCCGATGAAGCACTTAACTCAACTATGCTTATTCGTTTCATGTTTAAATTGAAGCTGACAGTAAGACCATAAGTGGCTCATTCAAATTAAGTTAATAATAATATGAATATATCATTTCTTTATCAATTTTGAGCCTCGTTTTTGAAATGAAGAAACTGCTTAAAAGTTAGATTGTGCTAATAAATAAGATTGAGATTATGGACATTTTGCATGATCTGCCAATTATCATTGTTCAAATATCAGTCAACTGCACAATCTTATTGTGCTACTATTCAAATCAAATAGCCTTAAATAAGTACAGATCGATAAGAGGAAAACATACATAAATTGTGATTAATAAGTGGTAAAAGCCCATACATTAATATTTTTAGTATCCGTAGAATTTTAGTCAGCAGTTATATTTATGAGTCTCATAATTCACGATATTTCAATTAATTCATTTCGCATTTATTGCAAATTCGATGTAGATGACATATTAACAAAGACTTACATGATCTATCAGTATTATCAAATCTTCAAAATGCAAAATGATTGATATAGTACATAGGCATCTATGATGCACGTATGTTTACCGAAAATGAAAGAGAATGATAAAACTCAAAAAAAGAGGAAGAAAAATCTCGACAATGTTAATAGATTGAATAGTTTATATATTAAAGAGGGAAAGAAGTATTATTTATTTGGTAAAAATAAGAATAAAATCTACAACTATGGACATTAAACTAAATGATTTAATCAGTAAACAAAAAGGGTAACTAAATAAATACTAACCAAATAAAGATATCGTCGGATTAGGGAACAAATGCAAGAAATATTCTAACGTCTAAAACATATGCAATATATATTCTATCATTAGTACGATCAAAGTAACAATCAAAACAAAGTGTAAGGTAAAATAAAAAACTAGATATTCAACTTTGTTGCCCTGAACAGTTATCCTTCTTTGGTGAGAGTCAGATAGGTAAGCTGATGCAGTTGTGCGTGTGTTTTTCCAAAATCCAAATACAACATGTTCGCGTAAAAATTTAGGAGTATTTTTACCAATTCCTTGCATTAGCTTTAATGAGTTGGAGGGTACTTTTTACTCATTACGATAATACTAATAATTATCTTGTACAGGTGTCTCTTTGCAAGATGACTAGGGGAAAGGCTGCAAAACACTCGCGGACGTCGAACGAGGTAGTATATTTTATGTTACATGTTTTGTGCTTCAAATATATTTAGAGGAAGAATGCACACACACACATATATACATACATACATACATATATATATATATATATGTTCTTGAATTATCTTAACTTGGATAAAGCTTAAATGATTAACAAAAAGTTTCTGACATTTATCACATGTACGTTTTATGTTTGAACCATATTTTCGTTTTTGCTGATTGGCAGCTTTACAACATTTGTTATGCAATGGCCTCTTCTTTTATAATTTGATCAGTCTTCTTTGCAAATGTTGGAGAATTGCCTTATCGAATTTTATTATTAATTGCTTCTTATATTGGATCCTCTAAACTCGTGTTTCCAGAATATTTAAATAGATATGACATATTTTAAGCCATTACTATTTTAACCTCATTAATAGGAACAAATTATTGAGTTGCCTCATAGAATTTTAAAATAAGGAAAACCCTGGAATTGCTGAGTTGCCTCCTGTCAGAAAAAAAACCCAAAATTACTCTCCCACGAGGTGGCACCACTTGGCGCCTTCAAGGAACCACACAGTGCCACTGCGTGGTGAAAGAAAATTTGAAAAAAAAAGTAAGACATAAATTAAGAAAATAAAATTAAAGGGATATTTTTGTCATGAATTTTTTGTGAAAACAGAGGGCAACTCAGTATGTATCACAAGGAAAATTATTCATTATATATATGCTAATGTATATAATGAATTATATTCCATCGATTTTATTTTTCTTGCTCATGGCAATTCCTGTTTTGCTCAATTTCGGATCTAATGGAATCATTACCATAAGCAATTTAGATCTTCTACGTTCTAATTATTATTGTTTCACGCTACTCTGGTTTTGATTTGAATTTTTTATATAATAATTTTCTATTCAACCCTTATTTTTGTCATTTCTATTTTATCCTTCTTTGTAATTTTACTTGACATTTTGATTTCTTCTTCTCTAAAAGTTTTATTTCAGGAAGTTACAGTAATTTGCGATTCTGATATTTCTTTTGTAAAGATAATGACAACGACCCTCATCTCATATTAGTTGTATCAAATTCTCAGCTTTATTTAAATTTAATTTTTACTAAGTATATGGAAAAGGAAGCATGCATAGGGATGGTTCTTTTCTATTATGTAGAAAAATTGATGCGATGTTCCCAAGAATGTTCATTGAGTGGATTATGCATGTCATCACGTGAAGAATAAATTTCCAGATTTTGATGTGCGTGATAATCTGTGACGCAGCGGATAATCAACAAAACGATATGGATCGATGAAAGTAGCAAATCGGTGGATTGAAAATACTGCAAGGCCCAAATTCATTGATCCAAAGATACCGAATATTAGCTATCTCTGACACGTTGATCGCGCATGATACCGTGAAAGGAGATCTTCAATTCTTCAAGCGTTGATCAAGCGCACTTGATTCCGCGAATCGGCTTCAACAATCGTTGATTCGAGCGCACTCGAATAACCGAAAGTGGAGATAGGAGATTACACTCAACTACCAATTTTAGGATGAAAGTACACAGCAATCAAACAAGAATTTTATTCAACAAAATCAACAACAACAAAATGTACAACACACTCGCTATTTATAGTAGTTTCGCACCTGACCCTTAAGTCGTATATGACTTACGATTCATTAAGTCGGCACCGACTTATCACAATAGCGACCCAACCTCTTTACAACACAGCACAACGCAACTGACTTAACTAGGGTCGTTAGCGATCTAACATATCACAACATTCACGACTCAAGCTCTTACATTCCCAGTACACGACCTACGACTTATCATAAGTCGGCATAATCAACACGTTACAATACCTAGGTCGTATTGGACCTAACGACTTACGACTCAAAGGAAACAAATTACAACACATGTCACGACTCAAAGATACAACGACTCATACACAGACGACTTGCTGAATGCAACGACATACGACTTACGAGACATCTTCAGGCGCATCTTCATGCGACTTAAACAGGGACGATTTATTATGAGTCGTAACTCGTTGGCGGCTTATCTCTTTGTTATCTTGCGTTGCTTCTCCCTTAGCTCCTATAGCTATAGGTCGTAAACGACTCATAGTGACCGAACGACTTAAGCCCCATTTAAGTCGCAACCCTTTTTCTTCTTCTTTGTTGGGTCGTAGCCTTCCCCTCCGAGATCTGTTAAGTCGTAGACGACTTTAGACCGCCTTCTTAGGTCGTGGTCGACTCACGTCTTCTTCTCTGGCTTGAGCTGCATCATCCTCCCCTGGTTGAGAAAAATTCGTCCTCGAATTTGTAAATTCTCCCACATCGGATTGCTCATTCCCATAACATGGTACAAGATGCTTAACATTGAACACGTCAGAACTGTATACATCCTCCGGCAGCTTCAACTTATAAGCATTTTTATTAATCCGTTTCAAAACTTCTACAGGACCAATTTTTCTGGCTTTTAACTTGTTATAAGCGCCTACTGGAAAACGGTCCTTTGTTAACACAGCATATACCATATCTCCTTCATTAAATTCAACAGTTCTTCGTTTCAAATCTGCAAACCTCTTATATTTCTCATTCGACCTTTCCAATCGTTCTTGAACGATTCTATGACATTCCGTCAATCCATCAACAAAGTCTACAGCTCGTTTAACCGTCCCCTTCGGTTGTGGTACTACCGCTAAGTCCAACGGTCCCCTAGGTTGATTTGAATATAAAACCTGAAATGGACTGAATCCCGTGCTACGGTTCACTGCATGATTATGAGCAAACTCTGCTTGGCATAACTTTATGTCCCAACTCTTCAAATTGTCCTTCACAAGACATCGCAACAAATTTCCCAATGATCTGTTAACAACTTCTGTCTGTCCATCTGTTTGCGGATGATAAGCGCTGCTAAAGTTTAACTTCGTTCCAACCATCTTCCACAAACTTAACCAAAAGTGACTCAGAAAACGAGTATCTCTATCCGACACAATAGATTCTGGCAATCCATGAAGTCGATAGATCTCCTTGAAAAATAACTGAGCAACATGAACAGCATCCGCCGTCTTCTTACAAGCAACAAAATGTACCATCTTCGAGAAACGATCCACCACAACATATATCGAGTCATTTCCCCTTTGCGTTCTCAGCAAACCCAACACGAAATCCATGCTAATGTCCACCCAAGGTTTGGTATGTACAGGTAAAGACATATACAAACCCGCATTTGTAGCTGTCCCTTTCGAAACTTGACAAACATGACATCTCTGAACAAACCTTTCAACTTCCTTTCTCATCGACGACCAATAGTAGGATTGAGAGATTAACTGTAATGTTCGGTCTCTACCCACATGTCCTTCCTCATGAAGCTCCTTGATAATCTTCATTCTCAAACTGCTCTCTGGTATACATAATCGATTCCCTTTGAATAAGAAACCATCAACCAACGCAAATTCATCAGTATCTCCATCCTTAACTTTCTCAACGAACTTTGCAAAGTAAGGATCCTCCTCAAACAATTCTGGAAATAATTCAATTCCTGTCACCTCAATTTTCATTGTCGTTAATAAATGACTCCTCCTACTCAAAGCATCAGCCACGCGATTCGTTACCCCTGATTTGTGCTTCACGACAAAAGTAAACTGCTGCAAATAGGCACTCCATGATGCATGCCTTGCTGAAATCTTATCCTACCCTTGCAAATGCTTCAAAGCTTCATGGTCTGTGTAAATAACAAACTCCTTATGGAACAGATAGTGTCTCCAATGTTTCACTGCTTGCACCACATCATAAAACTCCACATCATACGTACTATATCTCATCTTTGCCCCTGATAACTTCTCACTAAAGTATGCAATAGGACGTCCCTTCTGACTCAACACCCCTCCAATCCCAACCTTAGAAGCATCAGTGTGTAACTCAAATAACAACTGAAAGTCTGGTAATACAAGAATTGGTGCTGTCATCAAAAGTCCTTTGATTCGTTCAAAAGCAAACCCTGCTTCCTCCGACCAAGAAAACTGTTTCCCTTTCATACAATCAGTAACTGGAGCCATCACGCTACTGAAGTGTGGAATGAATCTTCGGTAGAATGATGCTAGCCCATGAAAACTTCTCACTTTTGTAATTGTCCTCGGTTGTGGCCAATTCCTGACTGCTTCAACTTTATTCTGGTCCAACTGTATACCTTCCTCCGAAACAACATAACCCATAAATAAAACACTATGCGTCATAAACACGTATTTCTTCGTAGCAGCATAAAATTGTTCCTCACGAAGAATAATCAGCACTTCCCTCAAATGTTGAACATGCTCCTCCATACTCTTGCTATATATCAGAATATCATCAAAATATGCCACCATGAATTTCCCAATGAATGGTCTAAAGATTTGATTCATCACCCGCATGAATGTACTAGGTGCATTTGATAAACCAAATGGCATAACCAACCATTCGTATTGACCTTCCCTTGTCTTGAATGCTGTCTTCCATTCATCTCCCGGTCTAATTCGAATCTGATGATATCCACTCTTCAAATCAATCTTCGAAAATATAGTAGCCCCACTCAACTGATCTAGTAAATCATCCAACCTCGGCATTGGGAATCTATACCTCACAGTGATCTTATTCAATGCTCGATTGTCGGTGCACATCCTCCACGTCCCATCCTTCTTTGGTACCAATAAGGCTGGAACCGCACAAGGACTTAGACTTTCCTGCACACGCCCTTGCTTTAACAGTTCTTCCACTTGCCTTCGCAACTCCTCATGTTCCTTTGGACTCATTCGATAATGTGGTCGATGTGGCAACACAGCTCCTGGAACAAGATCTATTTGATGTTGAATATCCCTCAACGGTGGTAACTCCGTTGGCAACTCCTCAGGAAAAACATCATCAAACTCTTCCAATACTGGCTTCACTTCATCAGGAATTTCAACCACTTCATTACACTCTCGTCCAATCAACAAAAAGACTTCAGGTTCCTCTTCAACTTCCTTGACAAACTCTTTCAAAGATAATAAGGTTTTCAGCTCTTCAATCTCCTCCAACTTGCTTTCTTTCTGTTGTTGCTTCTTAGGGACTAAAATAATCTTAGTACCTTCAAACATGAAACTGTAACTATTAGCACAACCATCGTGTTGTACTGCTCTATCAAACTGCCATGGTCTGCCCAACAACAGATGACACACATCCATGTCTACAACATCACACCAAATTTCGTCTTTGTATTTCTTCCCAATTGAAAAATTCACACAACCTCTTCATCCAACCTTCACTTCACCACCCTTCCTTAACCATGCTAACTTGTACGGTTTAGGATGCTTCTCAGTTTTCAAGTTCAACTTCCTCACTGCTTCAGTAGAGATAATATTGTCACAACTTCCAGCATCAATGACGAACTTGCAAACCTTTCCCAGGATAGTGCATGTGGACTGAAATATGTTATTCCTCAACCAACCGTTTTCCTCTTCTTGTTTCGGTGCCAAATAATTTCTCCTCATCATTAAATTACACCCTTCATCTCCGGACAACTCTTCTTCCTCCTCAACATAAGGTGAATTAGAACATTCAGCTTTCACATCCTCTTCTTCAACCTCTGCAATCATTGCTCTCCTCTTCGGCTTCGGACATTCATTGCTTTTGTGACCCAACTCCTGACAATTGTAACATTTGAAACTGTTATTAACCTTTGCCTTCTCAACCTCCTTCATAACTGGTTTTGCAATAGCTTTAGGAACATTAGAACTTCCACTAACACCCTTCACTTGATTGTTAGAATTAGTAAATACACCACCTCCACGCCTTCCCTGCTTCTCCCAAGCTAACGCTTTCTGATGTGCCTCCGCCACAGATCTTGGATCAAACATATTAACCATATCCTAGATCTGCATTCGCAACCCTCCAACAAATCTGGCAGTCAGCTGTTCTTCTGTCTCCATAATATCATTCCTGGCAATGAGTTGGTAGAATTCATCAGCATAATCATTGACTGACTTCGTCCCCTGCCTTAGATTCTACAATCTCTGGTACATAAGTGATTGATAATTGTAAGGTAAAAATGTAGCTCTCATCAACCTCTTCATCTTATCCCAAGACTCAACCTTTGACTTCCCCATTCTCTCTCTCGTAAGTTTAGTTTGCTGCCACCATGCCAAAGCTCTCCCCCTCAACCTAGTAGCAACCAACTTCACTCGACGATTCTCCGGAACCTCCTTGAAATCAAAGATCTCTTCAACATTAGACAACCAATCAAGAAATTCTTCAGCTACCATTCCACCTTTAAATTCAGGAATTTCCATCTTCATACCTGATTCCCATCGACGATCCTCCTCTATATTCTGATATGAATTTCAGACTTGGTCTCGGTCTCGATAACGAATGCTAGCTCTATCACCCTCTTCATCAAAATCAAATGTACGTCTATATCGATCTCGACCATTATCATCCCTTCGATCACGCATGTATCTTCTACTATGTCTCTCTTCATCTCTATATGGCTCATCTACAAATTCTTGTGGAGTTCTTCTCTCTTCATGTCCATAGTCATGGTGATCTCTCTTTGATGAAATTGATGTTTCTCTTCTCTCTCTAAAAGATTGCGGTGATACCGTTCTCGCTTCCGTAACCGATGGTGAAACTCTGTTTCCTCCATGGTTCGAGATTGGTGATCTCCTCCTTTGATGTTGATTCAAATCATTCATCAATTTCTCTAACTTTCCAATGCCTTCATCAAATTTCTCATTAATGCGTTGTTCCATTTGCTCGGCTTCTTCTCTTCTATACAACGCTTCAACATTTTGATGATGATTAGCTCTTCTCGGCGGAATGATTACACAATCACAAACACTTCAACAATTCTTTAACACAAGTAAGCTACGGCTCAACCACTAACTTGGCTCGGCTTCAACACTTCAAATAAACTTCACCACGGCTCAACTCAAACACCTTTCCAACTTTGATCCAAAATGAAATGGATCGAAAGTTTCTAACTTGTTGCAACTTCAAGATGAACACAATGAACTTCAACTTCAAATTCCTTGGCTCCAAGACTCGGCTTAGCTATGATTGGCTAAGTCTAGCTCTGATACCAAAACTGACGCAGCGGATAATCAACAAAACGATATGGATCGATGAAAGTAGCAAATCGGTGAATTGAAAATACTGCAAGGCCCAAATTCGTTGATCCAAAGATACCGAATTTTAGCTATCTCTGACACGTTGATCGCGCACGATACCGGGAAAGGAGATCTTCAATTCTTCAAGCGTTGATCATGCGCACTTGATTCCACGAATCGGCTTCAACAATCGTTGATTCGAGCGCACTCGAATAACCGAAAGTGGAGATAGGAGATTACACTCAACTATCAATTTTAGGATGAAAGCACACAGCAATCAAACAAGAATTTTATTCAACAAAATCAACAACAACAAAATGTACAACACACTCGCTATTTATAGTAGTTTCGCACCTGACCCTTAAGTCGTATACGACTTTCGATTCATTAAGTCGGCACCGACTTATCACAATAGCGACCCAACCTCTTTACAACACAGCACAACGCAACTGACTTAACTAGGGTCGTTAGCGACCTAACATATCACAACATTCACGACTCAAGCTCTTACATTCCCAATACACGACCTACGACTTAACATAAGTCGGCATAATCAACACGTTACAATACCTAGGTCGTATTGGACCTAACGACTTACGACTCAAAGGAAACAAATTACAACACATGTCACGACTCAAAGATACAACGACTCATACACAGACGACTTGCTGAATGCAACGACATACGACTTACGAGACATCTTCAGGCGCATCTTCATGCGACTTAAACAGGGACAACTTATTATGAGTCGTAACTCGTTGGCGGCTTATCTCTTTGTTATCTTGCGTTGCTTCTCCCTTAGCTCCTATAGCTATAGGTCGTAAACGACTCATAGTGACCGAACGACTTAAGCCCCAGTTAAGTTGTAACCCTTTTTCTTCTTCTTTGTTGGGTCGTAGCCTTCCCCTTCGAGATCTGTTAAGTCGTAGAGGACTTAAGACCACCTTCTTAGGTCGTGGTCGACTCACGTCTTCTTCTCTGGCCTGAGCTGCATCAATCTGGCTACGATGGCATATACAATAATTCAATTAAGGCCAACGTTGATAGGCTGGGATTGGTATGGGTTTTGGACCATTATGAATCTAAAAGAAGGTTAGCGTTGTTCCGTGATGTTAGGTATATATTGTCATTCCTATTTACAAAGTTTGTTCAGTGATCTATTAAATTCCATATTTTGATTTGCAAAAGAGATGATAGAAATTTTATATACGTGTGCACATGCTTGGGCGTGCTCACAGTACAGCAAATTATGAGCATGTTGTTTGACAATAATTCTCGGGCTTCATGTTATCGAATTTGTCTTTTGTCTTTAGTTTTTGTATATTTTGTTCTCTATGGATACCAACATCTCTTCCATTAGTTAGTTTGCTAATGATTTGTTGGACTTCATGCTTTTGATTCATGAAAGGAGTTCAAGATAGGAAAAGGATTATCAAATAATTAAAAAAGTATGATTTATTAGAATCTAAGTTAGTATTTATTGTTAAAATCTATCCTCAAGTAAACTTACATTTCTGAAAAAATACAGGTCAGTCGGCTGGAACCATCCAGTTATTCGACTAAGTTATGCGCATGCAATTTTATATATTGCACAATTCATTCGACTAAATAATCATGATCAGTCGACCTGAAATGTGACATATTCAAACTAAAACTTTTTGTTTTATTTCAGTCGACTGATTGATCATATTCGGTCGACTAAATATAATTTAACTGCCATATTTTTTAAATTTTCCGAAGAGACACTCCTCTTCCTGAAGAGGAATCTCTTCTAGAAAGAGTTGCAACCATTTCAATTCGTCGGAGTTCTTTACTAAGTGTTGTAACTCTTCATTGATTACAAATATACATTCCATTCAAGATCAAAGAATTAACTTTTCCATTCTCTACTCTCTTGAATATTCAGTACTTCTTATTGTTTAGAGTTTGTGAAATCACGATTGTAATTCTTCAATTGTAAAGCAATCTATACTTTCCTTATCTTCACGACACAAAATATACATATAATACTTGTGGAAAAGATAATAGAAAGAGCGCACTTCATTCGATAAATATGTGCTGTATCAAGAACACACCAAGCCAAGAAAGCATGTTATTTGTATCAAAGCCCTATTCGGTTGCTCAGGCGGGAAAAATCCAGTTTAGTTACTCAGGTGGTCAAAGTCGTGTTCTGTTGCTCAGGCGGTATAAACTTATTCCTTCGGGTTAAGTGAGGGTTGCTCGTTTAATTCCAGAAGAAGTCTGGGATTGGACATAGGACTAGATTTCAAACCTGTATAAAAATCTCTGGTGTCATTTTATTTTACTACTTTTTTTACTTACTTTATATTCCATACAAATAGTTTAGATAATGTTCATATTACACGATCTTATAATCATTTTTGTTTGGTATCAGAGCAATGCCATCTTATAACTGCAACACTGTTATTTGATTCATTGTTAATATGGAAAATAACATTAACACAAGTTTTGTTGAAGGTCAATCCACTGCATGACCACCACTATTTAACTAGTTGAATTGGTCCACTAGAATGAGAATTTATATGCAAGCCAATGGTTATGATACCTGGAATATTTCTCAAGTAGAATATCTACCCACTACTGAGTATTCACAATGGTCTAACGCACAAAAACAAGATGGTACTTAAAATGTCAAAGCTATGAATATGTTATTTTGTGCATTAGACAAAAATGAGATTAATAGGGTTAACATGTGTACTACTGCTTATGAAATATGACATACACTTAAAGTTAAACATGAAGGCACTAACAAAGTAAAGCAAAGTAAGATTTCTACCCTCATGAATCAATTCCATAATTTCAAAACGAAGCAAGATGAAACAATAAATGGAATGTATTCTAGATTTCGAGACATATATCATTCTTTCTTAGGATTAAGAGAACAATATCCTAACTTTGACACTGTTTCTAAAATACTCAACTCTTTAACGGAGGATGGGAACGAAAAGTCTTAACAATCAAAAAAGCTAACGACATTTCAACTATTAAACTAGAAGAGTTGATAGGAAATCTAATGTGTTATGAAGTAAATCTCCAGAAAAAATGAGTATAGGTGCAAGACTAGAAGAATATAGCATTCCAAGCATAAAAGGATGAATCAGATGAATATATAAGATATGGCGTTTGTTGCTTAGAATTTCAAAAAAAATTGAAATTCAAAAAGAGCAACAAATTCAGAAACAACAAAAATAGCTTCAGTAGTAATAACAACAACAACAAGCAACCCTCTTCCGCTCTTGAATGTTTTGAATATCACAAGAAAGGGCACATCAAGAAAGACTGTCCTGATAGAAAGCAAGATGGATTCAAAAACAAGACGGACAAATACAAAAAGAAGTAGGCCTTCTCAGTAATATGGGATGAGTCAGAGTCGTCGTCATCAGACATTGACACAGCCTGTGATTCTGAACAAGCCAACGTCTGCTTTATGGCTTCGACTTACGATGTAAGTGATTTATCTTTTGATGATTTAATTGACATAAACTCAGAATTATTAGATAAAATCAAGGAAATTAAAAGAAAGTATAAAGACGCACTAGAGAAACTAAACAAATCTGAAATAGAAGTTGACATGCTAGGAGATGAAACGAAAATTTTAGAAGAGGAACTTGTTAATACATAAGAACTTTTGTCTAATGTTTCTTCTCAACTCACTATGCTGTCTGTTTGCGCAAAAAATGGGCAAACACCCTTACGTCGTATGATTCCGTTGATTTTATGATGTTTTTAGTGATTTGGGTGATTTATGCAAATATGTAAAAAGTAGGGACTAAACTGTAAAAGACACACAGATTTATAGTGGTTCGGCCAGAACGTGCCTACGTCCACTTTATATGTTATTCTCCTTTTTTCCTTTAGATTACAAGTACAAAGCTTTGATTACAAGTATCTAAAGTTGTTTGAGAGTTCCTTCCAGGCTTGAGCTCTCAAACTTGTCTCAAAACTTCTCCCCCTTGTTGTACCCATGCCCCTCTATTTATAGAGTGAGGTTGGAGGCAGGGGTCTTGGATGTTTATAGCTGCTGGTGGGCTTGGGCTGAAGCAGTTTGGACTGGCAACTTTCTGGTTCGGCGGAGCTTGGTTCGGCTGTTGGTTGAGTGGAGTATATGGTCCGGTGAGGGAGGAGAGGAAGCTGGTTCGGTGTGAGGTGGAGATGATGTTGGACCGGTGGTGTGAAGATGGTGTTTCGGTTGTAGCTAATTCGGTTGGAAGTGAAATGGAGATGGTGATTCGGTGGTAAGGAGAGGTGGTTGATTCGGCTATGTGGAGAAGGCATAGGGGTGTGAAGCTTTGGTTCGGTGGTGATGGTAGGGACTTTGATTCGGTGGCAACTGCTTCATGTTGGTTCGGTTTGGGAGGAGTTTGGATCGGTAGTTGCATGGACCGGATGAGGTTGGCTATATGAATGCCGAATGGATCAATGCCGAATGGATCAATGTGCTATGAATGCCGAATGGGGCTTTGCCGAATGAACCTTAAACCTCTCAATGCCGAATGAGCTTTTGCACTTGGATCATGAACGAAATCATCGACTTGTATACGCTTGCTAATTGCTCCTTCTTAGCTCGGTCGTGGTAGAGACGCGCTCAACATTGATATTCCAGTTTTGACCAAAAAATGGGATAACACTTTGCCCCCCAAAACATGCCTTGCGGTAGGAAGGCGTGTTTTGTGATGCCATGAGCTGGATGTTCGTATCCTGTTGACAACCTGTAAAGAGCTTGATATATTTTATATGGCCCCAAATGACGATCGTTCGGGATCGAGCTATTCGGGATGGAGCGCGGCCGTTCATGGTCTAGCGCCTAACTTCAAATGACGACCGTTCGCGATCGAGTCATTCGAGGTGAAGTGCGACCCTGCGCGGTCAAGCGCGTAAATCCATGAGTCGATCGCTCGGGATCGAGTCATCTGCAGTGAAATGTGACCGTTCAAGGTCAAGCGCTTTACTTCAAATGACGACCGTTCGGGGTCGAGTCATTCGAGGTAAAGTGCGACAGTGCGCGGTCGAGTAGGGACCGTTCAAGGTCAAGCGCTTAACTTCAAATGACGATCGTTCGTGATCAAGTCATTCGAGGTAAAGTGCGACAGTGCGCGGTCGAGTCTGTAAATCCACGCGTCGATCGTTCGAGACCGAGCCATTTGTGATGAAATGTGACCGTTCAGGGTCAAGCGCCTAACTTCAAATGACGATCGTTCGTGATCAAGTCATTCGAGGTAAGGTGCGACAGTGCGCGGGTCAAGTGGCGGTCCTCAAATGACGACCGTTCGCGATCAAGCCATTTGAGGTAAGGTGCAGTAGTCAGTGATCAGGTGGCGGACCTCAAATGACGACCGTTCGCGATCGAGCCATTTGAGGTAAAGTGAGTTGTGCCGTTCGAGGCGAGTTGTGCCGTTCGAGGCGAGTTGTGACCGTTCGCGATCGGGTGCCGTTCGAGGCGAGTTGTGACTGTTCGAAGTCGGGTGCCGTTCGAGGCGAATTGTGACTGTTCGAAGTCGGGTGCCGTTCGAGGCGAATTGTGACTGTTCGAAGTCGGGTGCCGTTCAAGGCGAATGAGTGTACCCTGGGGGGACTTAATATTATCAGTGTTGGAGTCATTGTTTGGGGGAATTTTTCGAATCAAAGACTTCGGCAGTTCGTTGCCATGCAATAGGTGCTCGTGGACCGTTCGCGATCCAACGGGCATACAAGTAAATAATTTTTTCATGGGATTGTAAATGTTAAAGCAATAGTACCTTACAGCAGAAATGTCCAAACAGGAAGAATTCAAATGTTCAAATCGAAACAAAAGAAAAGCAAAGATGTCAAAGTGTAAGTTCCCACTCCGAAGCAGTCAATGATCATTCAGAGCATGCCTGGAGACCGTTCGCGATCTCGTACATGTGTAAATGATTTAATTGCATTAGTGGAAGCTTACGACTTGTTCATCGTTATTTTAATCAAGCAATCAATGGATAATCAAATGGCGCCCTGATCCAGGGTCACCTCTAGCTGATGCAGAGGGTGGTCGCTCTGGCTCCACCGCTGGGGTTCGCCTCCTCACATATTGGAGGAGCATACCGTTCCTGATATGCCCTTCCACCTCGTCCTTCAAATGCCTACAATTATTAGTATTATGGCCATTCAATTCATGAAATACACAAAACTTATCGGATTTTCTTTCGTCAGAGGTTGGATCCCTTCGCATTGGCCTACGATACGGAACCTGCCCCTTGGTATCCTGATAAATCCGTTCCAAACTCTCATTCAGCTCTGAATAGGTAGTGAATCGTGGCTCTCTCCGTAGCCACTTTGACCTGTCATTATTATCCTCAGCCTTTCTTTTTCCTTTGCTAGTCTCCGCACCCTTTCTAGGTGGGCTTCCGCTCTTGATTGTGTAAACGTCATCTTCTTCCTCTCTCTCTGCACTAGCATCTTCCAAACGCAGAAACTTTTCAGCCTCATGATAGAACTCTCCCAGATTCATAGGCGGATCCTTGGTTAATGAATTCTTGAACTCTGTATTACCAGCTATTCCAGATACAGCTGCCATCATGACCATAGATGGATCTGGTCGATCAACTGATGCTGCCGCCGCATTAAATCGTGTTAGAAAGCTCCTCAAAGTCTCTCCAGTTTTCTGTTTCAAGGTTGCCAAAGTCATCACATTCTTGGGTCTCGCAATATGAACCCTGAATTGCCTCATGAATCTCTCAGTTAAATCTGCCCATGTTCCTATGGAGCTGCTCTCCAGTTGCCTAAACCATAATGCTGCAATGTCCGTCAAATATAGTGGAAAGCACCGGGCCATAACCTCCTCTGATGCCCCCAGCACCTCCATATGTCTCATATACTTCGTTAGATGGACCGTGGGGTCCGTTTTCCCATTGTACATGTCCAATGATGGTAGCTTGAATTCTGGTGGGTTCCTAGCCATCCTAATTGCAGAAGAAAAAGGACTCCTGTTTACATCTTCCAAGTCTCTGTTTATTAAACCGCCTCTCATAGCTCTTCTAACCATTTCTGCTAATCTGTCGTTGTCTCCAAGCTGTAGTTCTCGTTCACTGTCTTCGACCTGCCCCCCAAGTCCGCGGGAGTTTTCATGTGTATGCCTCCCTGGCTGAACGTTCGTTCCTCTATTGCTACCAGGTGGCTCGGATGCCCCCATCTCACTTCTCGGGGTCGGATCAACATGCTCTGCGTGAGTGCCCCCTAGCTCTGGTGCTGCGCCAGATGGTCCTGCTCCGTTCTGAACTCCAGTTGCTCCTTGGATTTGTGCTCCAATTTGCCCAATCTGTTGAAGTAAGTTCTGGATCATCTCTTCTTGTCTTCTCATCATGGCCTCCATCTCATCCCTGGTGATGAAGGCTGACGTTTGATTCCCTCCTGATGAAGCCTCTTGACTTCCTTGGTTTTCACTTCTCTCTGGCCTTTGTCTTCTACTTGTTTGTCTCGTCATAACTCTTAGATCTGAACTCTTAGATTTTCAAATTCAACTTCTATCCGTGTAGCGGAAGTTAGTTCTTCTCAGTGAAAGCACCAAAATGTTTGCGCAAAAAATGGGCAAACACCCTTACGTCGTATGATTCCGTTGATTTTATGATGTTTTTAGTGATTTGGGTGATTTATGCAAATATGTAAAAAGCAGGGACTAAACTGTAAAAGACACACAGATTTATAGTGGTTCGGCCAGAACGTGCCTACGTCCACTTTATATGTTATTCTCCTTTTTTCCTTTAGATTACAAGTACAAAGCTTTGATTACAAGTATCTAAAGTTGTTTGAGAGTTCCTTCCAGGCTTGAGCTCTCAAACTTGTCTCAAAACTTCTCCCCCTTGTTGTACCCATGCCCCTCTATTTATAGAGTGAGGTTGGAGGCAGGGGTCTTGGATGTTTATAGCTGCTGGTGGGCTTGGGCTGAAGCAGTTTGGACTGGCAACTTTCTGGTTCGGCGGAGCTTGGTTCGGCTGTTGGTTGAGTGGAGTATATGGTCCGGTGAGGGAGGAGAGGAAGCTGGTTCGGTGTGAGGTGGAGATGATGTTGGACCGGTGGTGTGAAGATGGTGTTTCGGTTGTAGCTAATTCGGTTGGAAGTGAAATGGAGATGGTGATTCGGTGGTAAGGAGAGGTGGTTGATTCGGCTATGTGGAGAAGGCATAGGGGTGTGAAGCTTTGGTTCGGTGGTGATGGTAGGGACTTTGATTCGGTGGCAACTGCTTCATGTTGGTTCGGTTTGGGAGGAGTTTGGATCGGTAGTTGCATGGACCGGATGAGGTTGGCTATATGAATGCCGAATGGATCAATGCCGAATGGATCAATGTGCTATGAATGCCGAATGGGGCTGTGCCGAATGAACCTTAAACCTCTCAATGCCGAATGAGCTTTTGCACTTGGATCATGAACGAAATCATCGACTTGTATATGCTTGCTAATTGCTCCTTCTTAGCTCGGTCGTGGTAGAGACGCGCTCAACATTGATATTCCAGTTTTGACCAAAAAATGGGATAACACTGTCAAAAGAAGTAGAAGTGCAAAAAGAAAAGAATATGACATTAACTTCAGAAAATCATGATTTAAAATCAATTTTCAAAATTATTGAACTGAAAAATACCAGTCTCAAAACTGAGTTAGAGAGTATTACTGAAAATGTAACAAATTTTAATATAGGAAGAGAAAATCTTTCTAAGATTATTAGTAATTCTCAATCTACTTCTACTAAAAATGGTTTAGGATATAAAAATTCTTCAAAAACAAAGAAGAATAATAAATATTATAAAAATCACAATTTTCTTAACATTTTTGTAAAAGAAAAATCAATGCCAAAGGTTGTTACTCAAAAGAAAGAAGTTAGTAAAAAGGTAATATAAAAATTTGGGTACCAAAAACTAACCACAATATGATCAGAAACAAGTATGTAAAATCTTTTGTATTTATTGTTCATAAAGATAAAGATTTTATTTATAAAGGAAATTCCAAACCCTCATGGGTTTGGCTTCCTAAGCTCTAACTCTTAGTGCCCTAATAAAAAGGTAGGTACCAATGTTATTTATATTTTTTTTGTAGGTACCGATTAAGAAAAGAGGAAAGTGGATACTAGACAGTCGTTGCTCAAAACATATGACATGAAACAAAAATATGCTGACTAACATTATTTACTCGGATGAAGGTTCTGTCACTTTTGGAGACAATTCCAAAGGACACATCATCGGTAAAGGCGATGTAAGCAATAACCGTACATCTAATTTACCTCTTATTACAAATATTTTGCTAGTTAAGAATTTAAAACACAATTTACTTAGCATCAGTCAACTGTGTGACAAAGGATTCAATATATCTTTTTTTGAAGATAAGTGTAGCATTTTTTATCAAAATAAAAATCTTGTATATAAAGGTATTAGAGATAAAAATAAATATATGTGTTAAATATGAATAAAAATCACAACACAAAATATGTATCCAATAGCCAAAGAAAATGATCCTTGGTTACGTACAGAAGGTCTAGTCATATAAATTTTGAAGCTATAAACAAAGTATCTAAGAATGGTTTAGTAAAAGGTTTACCAAGAATGAATTTTAAAGTAAACAATATTTGTAATGCTTTTCAATTAGGTAAATTATCAAAATTATCTTTAAATTAAAGAAAAATATTTCTACATTACAACCACTTAAACTATTGTATTTGGACCTTTTTGTCCCAACTCAAGTTCAATCTATAAACCGTGGCAAATATGTGTTTGTAGTAGTAGATGACTTTTCGAGATATACTTGGACTATTTTTATGAAAAATAAAAGCAACACTTTTAAAAAATTAAAAAATTTTGTTAAAAGAATTCAAAATCTCAAAAATTTAAAGATTAAAAACATTAGAAGTGATAATGGAAGTGAATTTGTGAATGAAGCTTTTGACCAATTTTGTAATAAAAAGGGAATTTACCATAATTTTTATTTTTCTAGAACACCATAATAAAGTGAAGTTTTAGAGAGGAAAAATAGAAATTTACAAGAAAGTGCAAGTACTTTATTAAATATAAGCACTCCACCAAAACATTTTTGGACAGAAGCCGTAGCAACTGCTTGTTATGTTTTGAATCATATTTCCATCCGACCACGAACAAAACACACTCCATATGAACTTTTTAATAATAGAAAATCAAATATTTTATATTTTAAGGTTTTTGGCTCAAAATGTTTTATTTTAAACAAGATCATGTTGGAAATTTCGATCTAAAATCTGATAAAGAAATTTCCATAGGATATTCAGAACGAAGTAAAGCTTATCGAATTTTAAATAAAAGAACTGAAACAATTGAGGAAACATTTCATGTCTCCTTCAATGAGAATTTTAACTTTAATAAAAGTCTTAAGGACGATGAGATAATGACTAAGACAATCACAAATACTGATACTCAATTTTTTTTGAAGAAGATGAAAACATTGTTCATAATTTTGAAGAAGATGGAAACATTGTTCATAATGAAAATGGATAAAGATATTCTCCTAGGATTTTACGAAATCACCCTGTAGAAAAAGTCATTGAAGACATTAATCCAAATGTTAGAACTAGAAATTAACTCAATCAAATGGGTCATGTAGCATTCCTTTCTAATATTGAGCCTAAAAATGCTAAAGAAGCCTTTAATGATGACTATTGCATTATAGCTATCGAAGAAGAGCTAAACCAATTCGAATGAAATGAAGTTTGTGACTTACTTCCTAGACCAAGTGTCAAACAGTCACAGGTACTAAATGGGTCTTCAAAAAAAAGCTGATGAACAACGAAATATTGTTAGGAATAAGGCTAGATTAGTTGCATAATGATATAATCAAAAGGAAGGAATTGATCATGAAGAAACGTTTACTTTAGTTGCTCGATTAGAAGCAACGCGTGTCTTATTGGTCTTGCATATTTTTATAATTTTAAACTATATCAAATGGATGTGAAAAATGCTTACAAAAGAAAGTATTTATGTTGAACAACTCCACTATTTTTACATGAATAATTTCCAGGCCATGTCTACAAACTTAAGAAAGCTTTATATGGTCTAAAACAAGCACCTTATGCTTGGTATGCACGTTTTAAAAGCTATCTTATAGACTCTGGTTTTGAAATTGGGAAGGTTGATCAAACTCTTTTTATTAAACATACTAAAATGGATATTTTAATTGTTTATATTTAAGTTGATGATATAACTTTGGTCCCACAAATGATAAGTTATGATAGGAATTTTCTAATAAAACGACCAAAGAATTTTAAATGTCACATATGGGAGAATTATCATATTTTCTTGGATTATAGACTAAACGATTAAATAATGGAATTTTAATTAATAAAAAAATACTCTAAAAATTTAATTAAATGCTTTGGTATGGAAAGTACTTCTGCCAAACCAACTCTAATGAGTACAACAATCCATCTCGATCGAGATAAAGATGGCCAAAGTTGACTAAAAAATTATATCGAAGTATAATTGGATCTTTACTTTATCTAACAACTAGTAGACTTGAAAAATGATGAATGTTTGTTTATGTGCCCAATTTCAACCAATGATTTCAGACTCTTTTATCTGAAAGAATGTCCTTTCGAGTTAGTATCATACAGTGATGCTGACTTTGGAGGATGTTGGAAATATCAAAAAAGTATGAGTGGGACTTGTCACTTTATTGGAAAATCATTAGTGTCATTGTTAGCAAGAAACAAAATTGTGTTTCACTCTCGACATGTGAAGCAGAATATATTTCAACTGCTTTAGCATGTGCTCAAATCATCTACATGCAACAAACACCTCAAGATTTTGAAATTGATTTGTCTAGTACAACTATTTTTTATGATAACACAAGTGATATAAACTTATCTAAAAATGCTATCAATCATTCACGAACAAAACATATTGCCATTCGCCATCAGTTTCTTCGTGATAATACAAAAAAGGATGTAGTCAGACTAGAATTTGTATCTTCTGAAAACCAGCTGGCTGATATATTTTCAAAACCTTTAAATGAAAATAGTTTTATAAAGAAGTGAATTAGGAATTTTATCTTTAAAAGATTTGTAAACTTTTCAAAAAAATAAATATAGTAAAAATTTCTTTCAAAAATGGGGCTGCTGGGACTAGATCTCTGCTCTCATGTTTGGGAATCTCCTGATTTTCAATTTTTCTATATGTTATTTCACACTAATAAGCTGAATTTCGCTTATCCTTATACATTTTCGTAGCTATATTTTTACCCGTACATTGTTTTAGACAATTGTTTAGTTCCATCAATTTTTCTCTGGTTTCAAACCTTCTCACCATAAACTAGCTTTCTATTCTTGCTCATTCATTTAACTATATAAACCTTCATCTTTGCATTTTTATATCAGTCTCAAATAGTTATTTCACAAATAATTATCAAGTCATTATGTCTTCTCAAGAAAAAAGTCAAAATATTCTTCCATTGACTGTAGCTCTCCATCCACCAATTCTTTTAATCTTTCAACTCCTACTCCTACATATGAACCTGTTCCTATTGTACCACCCCCAAATTATCATACCGGATATACAATGGAAGCTAAATGTGGACGGAAACTACATTTTAGTTCACCGTCTGTCAACGATAAGATCGATGACATTCACCATTATCAAAGAGAAATGTTAAGCTTACAATGAGAAATGTACTATGAACAAAAAGTTCATGTTAGGAGACTCAGTTTTCTGGAAACATGAGCATTTAAATTCTGTAGTGCTTCGCCAACAAAGAATTATGTTAATGCCATCACCCAAGAGGCCTCCATACTCTCCAAATTCATGCGAATGCTCAATAATTCATCCAGTTTGAGAACACATTAAAATTGAGCCGGAAGATTGTGAGACTCCGAAGAATTCAACTTCCTGTTCTTAAACTATATTCTCTTGTTTTGATCTATTTTTTATTAATATATATAATATATGTATATGAATTAGCAATTCTCTTTGTCTATAAAGATAACATACTATTTTTCACAACACCAGGCGACTGAACTAGTACATTCAGTCGACTGAATACTCTTTTAATAAAAAATTATACATGAAATTTAGTCAACAAAACAACTTTTTCAATCGGCTGAGTCATACCCAAAATGAACTAGAAAGTTTCTGGATACAGTCAGTCAACTGAAACTATATATTTAGTCGATTGAATCACTGACCTGTTTGGCCTCGAGCCAATGTTTAGTCGACTGAATCTAGAAAATGAATTTGCTTATATAAAAAGACAACCCCTTTGCATTCCATCTCTTAATTATAACATCTCATCTTTTCAACTACCTCCATATCCATTCACTCTCTTTAAATTTAATTCATTTTAACTCAAAATTATCCGAGCTCATCTTCTTTAAAAACCTAACCATAATGCCACCTAAGAGAGTAAATCTTCCTCTTCTTCAGCAGGACCTACCGAATCTCAAATTAAAAGTTAGTTATGCAATGATAAAGCTGTTCGAAGGTTCAACAAGATGAAGAACTCCAGGATTTTTGAAGGTTCGTTTGTAAAATTCCCTGATTTTGCCTTTTACGCACTTCAAGACTTAGCAAGGTGAAGTGGTCTAGAATCATTAGTTGATTATAATCCCAACAATCTAAAGATTAATCACCTTCTGATCAAGCTATTCTATGCTAATCTTAACTTGGATCATCACACGAAATCGCCTTTTATCAAGCTGTTCTACGCTAATCTTAACTTGGATCATCACACGATTCATAATACTGACGATTGTGTATGGACATCTATGTGTGGAGTGAATATTCTTATACCCATCCCTAAAATTGGAAGGATCCTACAATGTACTTCAGATGGTGAGGATTTAAACAAGATAGAGGTTGATATAGATCACCGAGATAGAGTAAGTCACCTTTTTCTTTCCAATGAATTAAAAGAACTTAAGGCAATAGAGCTGCGACCAAAAGAAAAAATCATGCGTCGTGCTCTTACTCACTCCATTAACCCTCGTACAGGAAGCTACGAGAAAATTTATAAGCGAGATTATCAATCTCTTTATGCTATATAGGGACAACGATCCGTAAACTAGGAAAAGGTCATTCTCGAAGAATTTCAGACCTTTAGCTAGGGCCGCATGAAAACGATTCATTAGGGGGCTTATATAATGAGACTTATTCTAAATTTTGAAATCCCTCTTCCCAATTGGGATTTTGCTGCGATAGGTTCTCTTAACACTAGGACCTTAAGTCTTATGGGTCTTCCTAAACACTTCCAAAGTCATACAATCATAATTTTTGAATACTGAAAAGAGAATCAAACCGCGGGACAACATCAACCTTCTTCCTGTCAACATGCTACTCAAACCGAAACTGGTTCTTCTTCTTAAACTCCACAACAATTACACGAGATTGAAGAAATTAGACCAGATACGCAAGCACTCCAAGCTTACACGATTATTTCTAGAAACAAAAGATATTAGATAGGTGACTATCTCGAGTTGAAACTAATGTCATCAAATTGGATTTCAAACTCGATCGTATCAAAGGCTTTTTAAATAACATATGGGATGTGTTAACTTATGGTCCATCATCCTCCACAGCAGTCCATGTTCCTATAGATCCGGGGAAACTACTGCAACCTCGTTTCACATGCCATCCTTCGGAGAAGAAGAAGGCGATGAAGGAGAAAATTTAGGTGCGAGTAGTGATGAAGAAATGGAAGGTGATGATTAAGAAGGAGAAGAAAGCTTAAATGGTGATGGGGAAGAGTAAGTTATTTTCTATCTTATATTTTGACATTATCTGATGGAGTTTATGATCTTAAACTATGTTGTACTTTGACTTAAATGTTGTTATTTGTTTTAACTTTGTTAGTACAATTGTTTTTTGTATGTTCATATGTTGTATGTTTGTTAAAATTATTATTGTTATATGATTATATGTTCTGTGTTTGTTATCATTATTGTTGTTATGTATTATCATATGTTGTGCAAATATAATCATATATATATATATATATATATCTTCTTTTTTCCGATAACAAAGGGGGAGAAGAAGTTTCGCACTAATAAATTTTGCAGGATTACAATATACCTGCATTGATTCAGGTAGATTTTTGTCAAAATTTATCTCAAATGAAGTTCTCATCAATCAAAAAGCGGGAGAATGTTGGACTTCTTGGTTTTGATTCATGATAAAGAGTTCAAGGTAGAAAAAGAATTATCAAATATTCAACAAAGTAAGATTTATTAGAATCTAAGTTAGTATTTGTTGTTAAAATCTATCCTCAAGTAAACCTGCATTTCTAAAAAAACAGGCCAGTCGATGGGAACCATCCAGTCAGTCAATTGATCTATGCACATGCAATTTCATTATTGCTCAATTCAATCAAATAAATATTCATGATTTGCCAATTGAAATGTGCCATATTCGAGCTAAAACTTTCTTTTTAATTCAGTCGACTGATTAATCATATTCAGTCGGCTAAATATAATTTAGCTGCCATATCTTTTAAATTTTCTAAAAAGACACTCCTCTTCCTAAAGAGGAATCTCTTCTAGGAAGAGTAGTAACCATTTTTGTTCATCAGAACTCTTTACCAAGTGTTGTATCTCTTCATTCATTATAAATATACATTCCATTCAAGATAAAAAAAACCAACTTTTCTATTCTCTATTCTCTTGAATGTTCAGAACTTCTTATTGTTTAGAGTTTGTGAAATCATGCCTATAATTCTTCAATTCTAAAGCAATCGGTACTTTCCTTATCTTCATGAACACACAAATATACTATCATACTTGAGGAAAAGATTATAAAAAGGGTGTACTTCATTTGACAAATCTATGTTGTATCAAGAACACACAAAGTCAAGAAAGCAATTCATTTGTATCAAAGTCATGTTCGGTTGCTTAGGCAGAAAAAATCCTATTCAGTTGCACAGGTGGTCAAATCCGGTTCTGTTGCTTAGGCGATATAAACTTATTCCTCTGTGTTAAGTAAGGGTTGCTAGTTTAATTTCAGAAGGATTCTGGGTCTGCATGTAGAACGAGAGTTCAAACCAGTATAAAAATCTCTGGTGACACTTTATTTTACTACTTTATTTACTTACTATATATTGCTCATGTAATTTAGATAATATTCATATTACATAATCCCACAGTCACTTTCATGATTATATTCTAATTTTCCCCTCGATGTTAGTATATCTAAGTTTTAAGCGTGCCATGATGGGATAGCTTAATGTATATTCAAAAATATTGCCAGCTGAAACAGTGCATTTTATCGGAATGCGCTAAAGTAGAACTAATACAAAGAAAGATTACATTATATTATAATAGGGCATAATTATTGTATGAGTTTGAATGCTGTAAATTATTTGGATCATCTCATATAAATGCAGTTATAAATTCTGAAGTGGCATTGGTTTTGTTTTTCATTTATTGGCACTTATCACTTTCTACCATATGTAGCTGTATTTATGACACTCCATTACCGAAACAGCTTTAATTTGCCTTCTAGCTTTTCATATAATCAATGCATATGATTTTACCTTTTTGTTTGTTATTTAGATATCATAATTCTTTGATGTATCTTATTTAACAAACTGGCATCTTAATTTTTTCTAAAAAACACAATTCAAGTTTTCAAAAATGCCTATAGGGAAAGATTTTCTTTTATTAGTTTTGTAATACCATAAATTATGAATCTAAGAACACATTATATACGCAATGTGTTTGTTGATGAGAAAAGGGTAATATTTATATATGTTTGTTGTCTGTCAAATTACGATCATTATTAAAGTAAATTTGGTTCTTTCATTTCACTTCAGGATAATTTAAAATTGGATAAAGGTAAAATAAAGTCGAGATATATTTTTTACGAAGTGGAGTACTAACTAATAATGTGAGTGAAAAATAGTTGTCCTTTACTAGCATTTAGTATTAACATATGAGATTCAAGCTCAAGGTATGGATACTACCTAATCTTAGATAGAATGCCTATTTGTATGAATCAATTTTCATTAGTATTAGTGTTGTTTATTCACTTCACATATGGTGGCATGTTGTTCTTAAATTACAGGAATTCAATTAACCTCACTCCTTATTTAACGAAAATAAACTCATTCACGGAACCATCTTAGTTGATTTAGTTAAAGGCTACAAAACTTTCTAGTGGTAGTTAACTTGCATTGTAATAAAAAAATTAGAGTTATATGGGTAAGAAAGCATGCGACCATAGGGCCTATTTTTTCTTTTCTTTTTCATGGTTTCTTAATAGTTTTTCATATCATGTAATATACTATAAACATATAAAATATATGTAAATCAATAATAAATAAAGTTAGACGAGGTGATGCTTCTCAATCCATTGTGGTATTTGTGTTCCTTAAAACAATAATATCTCAGTAACATTTATACAAGTGCATATCAAATGTAAATTGGTTATTCGTGAAACTATGTTGAACTTAGATTACATACAGTTTATTTTTATATCTTAAATATATGCATTGTTTGTATAGTAATAAAATTATCACTATTATTATAAGTATTACATCCTATTGTCACCTATTTATCTCAATATTTACTGCATACACACTAACACACACACACACACACCCATGTTGTGATAATTAATGGCTTATCCTAAAACAATACATAAATTTATTCTTATTTCTTATCTATAATAATATCAAATTTCAAATCTACACAATAAGTAGAATCATGATTTATACAGAAAGTAAATTTGCACCCATTCCATCGGCACGGGCTTTGTACTTGTGTGTATGTGTCTATATATATGTAAGCACGTTTGTGTATAATGTAATAATGGTACATACATACATATACATATATATATATATTAGTAATATATTTTATTAATGCGTGATATAAAAAAATTTAGTTGAATGATAGCAAAGCAGAAAAAGTATCTTCTTCTTAATTTTCCCTATCATTTTATTCTCCTTAACAATCAACATCTTATTATGGTTTAATGAACTAATATTCATTCATCTAATCATCAAATCTTCGAAGAAAAATAAAATCAGTAAATGTGAATATCATGCCTCAATTAACAAAATAAAATAAAATTTAATTCACAAATAGAAATATAAAAATCACAATACAAATATAAAAGCAACAAACAAAATAGTTTTCCAAACAATGCATTTTACCTGAGAAGAAAATCCTTATCCTCCTTGACTCTCTTATATTATGGTTTTTTCTCTTTAATTCTCTATATTATTTTATGACACGTTTTCACGTATTACAAAAAACAGTCAATTAATATCTTCGTTTGACCATCTTTTGGCAATTGCAATACAAAATTTTCCAATCGAATGAACTAAGTAATATTTTCATTATGCACATGTACTCATCTCTTTCAATGTTATCTGTTTTTCATCATTTACATTTATCCATTTATGATGGCGTAGCGCTCCACTTGGGAGTTTTCTCTCTTTAATGATTTAGACTAATTTTGAACAGCTTTTTATGTTAGATGCTTTCGTATTGTACTTGTAAATTTACTCCATGTCTCATATTTTGTTATAAAAACACTACAAGGAATATAGTTATTTCTGGCGGATTCGAGCCATCGACGGCCATCAAGAGGCGTCGAAAATGTCGTTGGTATAGAGAACACGACTTTCTTCTTTTGTCGATGGAAACGACGGCGTTTTTTCGACGGCTTCCAACGACTATTCCGACGGCAACCTCGGTGGCCTTTTCGACGGTTAAGACGGCAACATGGCTTGAAAAATCATCAAAAAGCCATTTGGAGCCGTCGAAAGCCATCGCTGATTTTTTGTCAATAAGGCATCGGAACAGTCGGCAACCATCACAGATCTGGATGATTTTTTTTACATTGTAGCAATCATTTGAATTCCAAACAACACATCATTATCAATGTATATCACAACACATCAAAATTAGTATATATCATATGTTCAAGCTAAAATCAATGTCAATAACAATATAAAACTCAAACATTACCATCTCAATATCAAACTCAAACACTACCATCAATACAAAAATAACCGTCCATCGTTAGTCTTATACACTCAACAACAATATGTACATCCAACATCTATATACAACATATACAACGTCTGAAATGCCAACCTAACACACCAGTCCAACAAATCAACATCACAAATCAACATCAAACATCACATCAAACACCACGTGTCCACAAATCAACCTCAACATCTCTCATTGTACATGTACACAAGTTTCAATAACAAACACTATAAAACATACATCATGACTCGTCGTCGGCTTCAAAACCCACCTGACGAAGGGAGTGCTCCATGCTGCTCCATTTACTCGACCAAACGCCGGTTCAGTTGCTCCATTTGTACTGCTAGGAGGCAGCCCTGCTCCTGCAGCTGTGCAATCTGCTGTCGAAGCTCATTATTCTCATCTTTGTCTTGAGCCTTTTGATAAGCCTTTTGTGAGGTCCGAGCTTATAAAAAAAGTCGAAATATGTTTAAATTATTTACTTAACTTTTATAAAAATTAAGTAATTTTAAGAACTTAGTTAATTTTTATAAATTACCGCTTGATTGTCGTAGCCACAACGCCTATTTCATTATGTCGGGTCCATAACGGAGTCAAAGATAGCGTCCTCCTCGTCGGTGGTCAATTGCTTCCATCGAGATTGCTCGGGGATCTGCACATGTGCTTGTATAAATCATTCCTGTAACGCAAAATTAATATAAATAAATATTGCATGACATTATTAAAATATTTTATAACTAATTAATTAATATGATCATTATTAATAACTTATAACATTAAATGTACATACATGAGCGGTGTATGCTTTATCATCCTCATTTCAGACATACGTCACTAATCCCTCGTCGTCGGTCTGCCTGACAGCATGTGTATGTAAAATGTAACAACCCAGGATTTCGCAATTATTTTATTATCGTCATTAGACGATTATTATTGTTGCTAATTGCTAATTGAAGTTTTTAAATTGAGTTGAAGTTTTTTTAGTAATTTGATTAAGGAATTGTGTGGGCTTTAAAAATCATCTTGGCCCATTTTCTTCTTGGTGCCTTGTTTACCAAAGGCAAACCCTATAACCCGATCCTCCTTTACCATTTCCATTCGTAACCCTAAACGAAAAAAAATGACGGCCTCGTGTTCATTCATCTTCATTCCAAATTAGGGTTTTCGTGTAATCAGGGGTCGTTGACTTCAAATGCTCGATGCTCATCTCTGGTGATGCTTTCGGCCGCTTGATGAGTTCGCCTTTGCTTCAATACGGGGAGGTCTCTGCTTCGATTCCATTTCGTGCTCCTTAAAACCTAAGGTGAGTGATTTTATCACTCACATCTAATTAAAATTAGTATAATTTTTTTTTGTTACTTGATTTCCTTGGCTTTGATTTTAGTTGAAATTACTGCTTCGGATTTTAGTGAATTGGTGAATTGGGGTTTCGACAATCAAACCCCTAAAATTGTTGAATTTCCACTTTGATTCTGTAAATTGCTTTGCTGTGATGATGATTTCCTGGTTCACTTGTTTCGAATTCCTGGCAATTGATTTATGTTGACTTCGATAATTATCATGAAACTTCAATTGATTGGAGCAATGCCTCGGTTTTCAGTCTTCACTGTCGACTGTTGCCTTGCTCCATGTATTCGTGTTGTCCGGTCATCACGACACCGTTGTGATTCCGTGGCCACCACTGCTTGATTTGCATTCTCTTCGGTCATCTTACTTTTGAATTGTAAAGTCTTCCTCCTGACTTTATTCTGTTGACATTGGCATGACTGGTACTTTGAATTTGAGTATGGTTCCATTGTGAGTTTGAGTTGCTTTATTGAGCTCTTGTCCACTGTTGCATACCTATACCTGTTTTTCCTGCCCACCTGAGTTCATATGCATTGATGTGCACTGTGCGTCGAGTGTGCTTGCATCTGCAGTGTTGTTTCATTGAGTCTGGTCATTCATTGTATATGCATTCTGTTGTTTGTGCCTACTGCACCAGTGTCACTGTTATTTTGGTCATGCTAGCTGGGTGTCTGTTGCACTGTTTTTTTTTGTACTGCTGGTTCCATGTGTAGGTGTCTTCACTGTGTAGTTTACACACATTGATTCAGTCGAGGCTGCACTTTGTCTGACCACTGTCTCTATCTTGCACTGCCCATTATTGCATTGTATTTGCATTTGTTGTTGAGTCTGGGCATGTGTGCTTCAATATTCATTGATCTCTGACCTTTGTAGAATTTGTTGTTGTCTATTTTGGGTCTTGCTGCATTCTTTCTTTACTGTCATGTGTAGTGCACATGTACATATGTACTGGTTTTATTTGTTCTTGCACTCCTATGTGCTCTGTTCCAGCTTGTAGTTGTATATGCATATTGGTTTGGTTTCATTGTGGTTTACTACACCACTGTTGCCATCTTCTCTTGATATTTGGAACTTGAACTGTTGTATTCAAGGGGTTGCTGCAGTTTTTGTTTGCAGTTTTACCCTTGTTTGGTGGGTGCACGTACTTGTTTCACCTGCAGCCTTTATGATTTGCATTTGTTTGGATATTGAGTTGCATTGATTTTTTTTGTACTTGAGTATTGCCTCAGCTTTTCTTGAGCTTGTATCTTTGAATTTGGTTGACTTGCAGCTTGATGGTCATATCCACTTGTTGTTGATCTTCACGTGGCTGTAGTTTTTGTTGCGGTTTGCCCTTGTATGTTTGGGGTTGTTGCTATTTGGCCCTTGTTGTTTTGTATTGCACTGACCACTGTATTCTTGTGCATTTAGTCATTCGAGTTGAGTTGCTTTACAGTTGTGTTGAGGCAGTTTGCATATGAATTAGCTGTTTTGACCACTTGATTTCATTTGGATTTGTTTTTCTAATTTCACTTGAGTTGAATCTGGTATTCGGGTTTGACCTTGTGTTCGTTTGTGAATTTTCATTGTGTACATACGTGCACATTGTCCATGTCTGTCTACTTTGACCACTGAGGCCGTGACATTGATATTTGAATCTTCATTGATTTTGGTTCGTGGATCTTTTGTGTACGTCATCACTGTAATGGCAAGGCAGTGCACGCAAGCGTGTACTGCAGCCACACAGTATTGCTTTTATTGATATTCTAATTGCTTTTGATTTATGGATCTTTTGCGTATTCTATATGCCGTAGTGGCAGGCAGTACACGCGTGCGTGTACTGCAGCCCTACTCGAATTGACATTTTTATTGATATTTCAATTGGTTGAATTGTTTCGTGTGTTCAATTCAATATTTTGTGTCGTATTTTGATTTCGTTGATATCTAATTATCTTTGTGATAATTAGATTATGAGTTTCTATTTATTTATTTAATAATTAGATTTTGTCGTTAATTGCCGTTTCGGCAATTCTGATGTTTTCTAAATTATCTTCATTAATAATCTTTTAAATTATCTTCATTGATAATCTTTTTAATTTACCTTCATTGAAAATTTGGATTTTGTTGATTTGTTGTTTAACACTGTTACGTGTTATATTTATCGTTATCTGATTTCTTTATTTAAAGATCGGATATACGAGATTTATTGTGACTGTGGTCTATTTGTTACTTAATTATTATTGCTTCTGTGCACTAATAACTGAGTTTGAATTAGACTGACCCGTGTATTATTTCCTTTTGAATTTAATACTCGGGTCAGACCGAGTATTACAGGTTGTAGATATCTTGTTTTGGGTTGCTGCTAGAGCTATGAAGTCTTTTCATACTTTTGGAGTAGTCGTTGTCATAGTATAGGATGTTGTATGTTCATGTATATTATTCACGATAATGTACTTGTATATGTAACTTCCAGTGTCGACAGTGTAGTTGTATCATATGTACTGTGTCACATGTATTGTAGCTGATTTCACTTATATATATATATGAGACTTTTTATTATCTGTGTTATTATTATATTTATTGTCCTAAACTATTATGAACCATCGTAGTTCGCTTTATACTAGAATTGGGTATGTCGATGGGAGTAAATAAATAAGAGATGAAAAATAAAAATATGTGTCACTCCTATCGAAATAACCATACTAGTGTAAGGCCTAACTACGGATGACCGCTTCTATCCAGCCTTATTCTTCGTAATAATAGATAGTATTTCCTTTAATACTCTTTGTTATTGTGAGCATAGAGGTGGGGCGTTACATAAAATACATCCATATACGAGACATGAGCCCTACACGCTCTTTCCTACAATAATTGGTGTATATTATTGTCGTTAATACAAATTTATACGAAAAATATAATAATTGTTCGTAGTTGCAATTAATCAATTTATTAGGTCCTCACGATGATGTTGAAATGATTTCAAGCCACTACAATGTGTGATTGGATTTTTCTGCTTATTTGCCGAGTTTCTGTCTGATTCCGCTTTCAAATTAAAAATTAAGATTATATCACAACACCAAACAGCTCAGTTTGTAACACTTTTCCGCTTTCAACTTGTAATGGTAATAACCGTTATAAATTTCTAACGGTTATTTTCGTTACGACCATTTATCACGGTTATAACCATTGCTAAATCTGGTAAGTTGGTAAATAATTAAAAACAGCATGAGTAGATTGTAAATTTATATTCTACTACTACTTTATCCCATTTCTCACGAAGAACGTTTCATCCTTTCACGTTTTTTTCTTTCGTTCATTCTAGGGTTATCACCCCTTGTTGTACCTCCGCCGTCTGCCACCATCTTCTTCCACCGCCTTTGCCCTTTTTTCTACCAACCTGATGAAGATGAAGGAAGATCTGGGCTGCGTTCTATCTCGGCAATCGACTAAAAACTAATTTTCAAATTTAAATCAGGTAATTACTTCAACCTTAATTTATTTTCAATGATGTTATGATATTTTCTTCTTTTTGTTATGTTTGATTTTGGGTAATTTGGTTATGTTCTTTAATAATATTTTCAATGATGTTTTGCTTGATTTTTTTTACTTAAACTTTCCCTCTTGCCTTTCACAGTGCATGCTTCATCTTTAAGTCTAGCCGTAGGGATATTTAGTTAGTCTGTGGTGGTGGATATATATGTGCTGGGTCTGAAAAGACTAACTCATGCCATAAGACAAAGGAGAAGGCTTCCTAATTTTTTTCCTATAGGTGATGAGAGCTGTAACTAAAAGGACACACCCATCTTTGAAATCCCTACTAGCTTTATTTCTTATATAACATACCTAGAGTACCGCTATAATTGTCAAAATTATTCTTTAATTCAATGGGCATTGTGTATGACGATAAAGCCTCAAGTAAAGAATCATTCTCAACTTAAACAACCGAAGGTTGTTTCTATTCACAGTGCGTTTTTTCTTTTGTGAATTATGTTTAGTTGTCCTTTATGATTTTCTGTTTAAACATTCAATATTTAGAAATCTTTTTGTCCATGGGGATGGTAAACAATGCTACTGCCTACAATGAGATGAACTAAATATTTATTGACTCATAGTGGAAAAGCAATGATGGTTACCCAAAACAAGCTCACCCTAGTTATTGGATTTAATTATATCTGATTAACAGCACGAAGTAAAATAATTATATTCACATGATTGTTAGGAACTAAGGATTTGTACAACGTCTTTTTTTGCCTGGTTGGAGTTTGTGTTGTGTTCAGTATCACCACTTCATTTATAATGTGATACCATATATCAGTATCAAAGATCATAGACTTTCCGCTTGCAGTGGTAATAACTGAACTTTCATGTTTATAGCCAAGAAGTTGAGACTTGAGATTACGAGCAACTTTAAATTTCTGAACTCTTTTGGTAGCAAACATCATGCTTCGTGAGTGTTTCAAAACTGAATCCAACCCTTTAGTTAGGACAACCTTTCAATTTAAATATTAATGATTGTTAGAGGAGATGATATCATATTACAGTAAAGACTTCAAGGCATGACATGCTAAAAAATGTAGAAGTTGTATCTTATATGTTATTATAGTCTTAAACATTCCAAACCGGCTCACTTTTTTAATTCCACAAAAATTTGGTTATTTTATCATCATCAAACTACGACAATAAAAACACATTGATACTTTCCGTAGACAACCACAAAAGGACCAGAATGGGCGGTAAACGCAAATTCATGCTAAAAAATGCAAGCATTGTAAGCATTTACATTCAAGTTATTTATTTAACAACTCCTAACAATTTTAAATCTAAATTTGGCAACCAAAGTAATATTTTCATCAACTCTATGGCTCATGGTTATTCATTAATTTGTGGGTTTATATTAAACTAGTATAACACGTAGGGCTGTCAAAAATAGATGTATTTACAAATCAATCGTTTCCTCATAAATTATTTAAGACAACTGTAACTCGACCAGGACAGATAGCTAAATGTTACAGAGGTACCACTAATTATAAATATAAATAATCATGTATAACCCATCTTAATCTGCTGTAGATTATACCTTGTCGTAATCTACCCAAATTATATGCAGAATAGTGTTAGCATACAATGGATAACATGTTAGTAAAAGTAAGACAACAGATTGGAGAGAAACAGAAAGAAAGAAAGAAAATTACCGTATTTTTTCTTCCACTTATCAAAATATGGGAGCACAATAGGTGTATAATCATGTTTGATCAGTCCCTTTGGTTTCTCTTGCTTGACTAGATTCTCCCTCTCTGTTACATTTCCACAAAGAAATGATGGTGGAGGTCCATCAATGCCCTGTTGTCTCAATATCTTTCGAATTTTTTGAGGTTGTAACCATAAACTATTGAAGATATAAAATACCGCACTCCAGAACCATATAAGGCACAACAGGAGCAAGCCTTCAATAGCCATTGACATTCTCTCTTTTTTTCCTTCTCTTATTTCCCTTACGTAGTTGTGAGTTATATATCGGTTGAGTATGGGGATTTATTGTAGAGTTGAAACTTAAAATAGTACCTTATGATTGTTAATAAAGTCAAACCTCCATGAGACTTGCTTCTTTAAAATTGCAATTGCTTGCTAGAATGACTACTTTACCTTCTTATATTTTAAAAGCGTCAACGTCTTGTCTTTGTTTTGATAACCTTTAGTTATTTATGGATGCTTGAGTAGTTGGTTAATTTAGTTCTAGATTAATAAGTCTTTGTATTTATTGCCATATTTTGGTGGTTATACGTATACCTACGATCTTCAATTGGGTTCACATGAATCACATAAAATTAAATGTAAACATTCATCTAGAGCAAGTACCTTTTGTGTTGCTTCCTTTTCTTTTCAGGTAATTGCATCAGGCATATACCTTCCCTTACCATATTGATGTGGAATTTGAGCACAAATCTATCTTGTTTATTCAAACTTGGTATTCATTTCTGGCATCCCACTTTAATTGTTTGACCATATCACATTATAAATTATGAACATTTTACTATTTTCATCCATTTAAAGATTTTTTTTGAAGTATTTTTAGGTGTGACGTAGTTATGGACATCCTAGAACCCATGCAGCATCTTCTATATTTTGGATAATGGATCAACATGGTAGGTTCCAAGTCCATTCACGTGTACTCATTTAATACATGTGTCTATTTTTATATGACATTAGGAAGGTGGGATTTGTATATTTACTTGCCAAGTAGAGTAATAAGTAACATGCATATTTACATATATTTTTTAGTTAAGATAGCTTGAAGCGACGCTCTTGCGTGCATAAGTTATGTTAGCTAGTTAGGTGAGTTGTTGTAATCATATGAGGTTGTACTTGGTACAGTTTAATTCTAAAGTCAGATCTTATGACAATGATTGAGTGGAGCATTTATTTTACGTGAAAATTAATGCATACTATAGGAATAGTAAGTTTCTGCGGACAAGTCAGAGCTGATGGTAAATTAGGAGGTCCCATGAAAGATAATACTTGAATATTAGTCAGATGACCATTGAACAAATTTATAGGATCTTTTTAGCTAGGCTGTCTTGTAAATTACAGTACTAAGGTCGATGAAGCATATGACATTTAAGTGTTTATAGTTCTATTCACTAGTACATACTACATGTTGTATTGCAGCTTATGGCAGTTAGTACTTTTTCACATCGGTCCAGCTAATAATTTGATGCTCAGGCAACTAAAAATATTTTTAGGCAGTCAAGATCTACCGCCTTATTTCGAACGCAGTTGTATTTTCTGATTGAATGGCAATAGTATTTGATTAGTTCCAAATAGGTGATGTCCTCATGTTTATCAAACCAATTTATATGATATAATGAATTTAATATTCACTACATCATGCATTGCATCACGTGCATTGATATAATAACAATGTGCAAAATTATTTTCTTGCAAGTAAATCTAATCTGTAGTTCTTGCCTTCTCAGGTGATGTATTATGATATCAGGCGATGACTGTTTCATTAAATACATATATATGTATATGCAAACATCAATCTAAAGCGCTTGATAATACCATTGCAATATTTGCATACCGTGTCAATTCCTTCGTCTTCAAAGGTTGGTATACGTTTATTCAATTTTTTCTTCATTGTTATATTGGGGTGCAATCTTTTCTGATTTGAGGGCCCATAGTAACACTAGTAGTTCAAATTATTGTGTGTGCATCTAAAGCAAATATGTTGAATTCTTTGGATAACAACATGTGCAATTTATTAGTTGCGAGCGTTGAATCTTCCTAAAAGCTATTGCAACAAATATAACATCTTGCATGGCTAAAAATGGTTTGACGTAATGTGCAAAATGGGTATAAACGTATGAATTTGCGTTTACCGCCCATTTTGGTTGTTATTCTACAAGACTGTGTTACCGTGTTTAGTATATATTTTTTTATTTAAATTCATATTCGAGTTTTATTTTTGATAAAACTTGTCTTTGATTCAATTTCTACACCTAAATTATGATCTTCATTGAGATTAATGCACGTAGGAGAACTAGGTGCCGGACTTGAGTTCAAAATGAAAATGTATCGGTCCCTTTAAGCTGAAATGGTGAATTGATTTAGTTTTTCTACTGGTTTCAGTTTGCATGTAATAGGGTGATAATGACTTAGATTTTCTAGTGGGTTAAGTTTTTAAGCAATAGGGTGATGATGGTGTTAAAATCTTACCACTTTGTAGCCAAGGGTATGATGTGAAAGATCCGCCTCCGACGATAGTTATGTGACTGTTATTTTTTAGTTACATAATTAAGTATATTGTTAATAGATGCACCCGTATTAGTTTCCTACTTTGTATGGTTATGAAGCTTTACAATGCTTCACGAGCTAAGAAATCAGCAAAGGCGATCTTTATTTATTTTCACTTGTTTAACTAGAATAAAAGAGTGAAAATGTAAAAAAGAAGTTCGTTAGATCATAAGGTCATATTTATTCTATAGTATGGAGGTCGTATTCTTTAGATTTGTGATTCAATTGTGACATTTCTGAGGTAATAAAACCATTTATTGTTGGTTTTTAAGTTATATTTATTCCAAGTAAATTTAGATTTCAGACTTGATTTTTATGTTGGAGAAGCAT
Source organism: Allium cepa (assembly GCA_030765085.1). Lineage (NCBI taxonomy): Eukaryota > Viridiplantae > Streptophyta > Magnoliopsida > Asparagales > Amaryllidaceae > Allium > Allium cepa. The sequence continues at coordinate 908,124,566 of CM060940.1, forward strand.
CTTTTGAAACTGGTTTAGTAATTAAAATTGAAGTTTGATCACAATGTTCATATCTCAGTGTCTTCTATTAGATTTTATTAATAGTGCAGAATTTGTTTATGCATAAAACATGTTGGAGAGAGGCAGCACTAATTTGTCCAAATTGTTTTAGTTCTTTAAGTTGCCCAAAAATTGCAAAATTGACATACATGCCTGACCCTTAATTCTTACAGCTGTCCGATGCCTTAGATTTATGTCCCTTTTGTTTGCTTAAGAATGAAAGACTATCAAGCTCCTTCTGTAACCTTTCACTTTTTTCCTAAACAATAACATATTCTGACAATAAAAAAGCTGTAGATTGGATCGCTTGTCTCTTGGAACCTTGTGATATCAAATATCTTAATGCAATTTTCGTTGCAAGGTAGGACAAAATACACTTGCACATGAGTTTTAGAAGCTAAAGCAAAATTTGTCATAGAATATTAAACTGAGAACATATACTTACCCTTTCAGACGATAAAAGTCCTTCCAGTTGTACAGTGCGTTCATGTTCTGCTCATGATAGTAATAAGTAACACATTAGCATGGTGGAGAAAACTAATGCAAGTAGTTTTTATTTAATAAAGTAGTTTTAGATAAAAGAACAGTATGCATGATCCTTTTAACCGTCACTCCATAATTTACTATCACACAATGGACAAATCATCCATGAGAACATTTTGCTCACAGAGACAGGAAAACTGTGCATGGCTATTATATTAAGTGTTGAGGCATTATGGGTTCATCAAAGTTCATCCTTTTTTTTCAATATCACAAATATGACAAAAGTTTAGTCTAATTTTTGCAGGCAACCAAGGGTCAATAAAGCGATATCCTTCAGATTATATAAAATGAACAAGATTGGAGTCTCGGTATATGTAACTTGTAACAGTTCCTTCAAATGGAACTATTCCATGCTAGCATGATACTACACATGCGCACGCTATTTTTACTTATATCGATTTTATACATCTAAAAAAATAGTAAAATTTAATATAAAATGGATCCACATTCATGCAAGCACAAACATCACTTTCATATCAAATAATGCTCCAGTACCTTTTATAGACTGGCTCTTCTTCTCTTTAAATGCTTTGAACATTTCCATTGAGAAATTTTCCATAGCATCACTAGCCAGAGAGTTCATAAGTTTGTTAAGAGAAATAGAAATCCAAGGAAGTCATTTTTGAGAAATGTCACCATTTTTAACTATGCTGACTGCTGTAAGAATGTTACTTGTATGATATCTATTGATGTTGTGGTAAAAATAATAATTATGTGTCTAGAATGTCAACATAATAGATGATATGATGTTCATCATCTTTTGATCGTTATTGTAGGTTTAATGGAAGAGCTCCTGCAGGATGGAGTAGGCAATATTTGTGGAGAATATATGTGATGAAAGTGAAAGTTAACGAAGAGAAAATGCAACCATCAAAGTAATTTATAGCATTTTTTTATTTGTTTCTAACGGTTGACCAATTTTGCAAAATAATTAATGATTATTATTTATGACGAATGGATGTATGACGAATTTTGATGTTTGTTGAAATTAAATTTTCTTCAGAAAATGAATTGTTATATTTTGCTATATATGCTTCAAAAAATGAAATTGTTACCTGTTATATTCGATTCACGAAATGATCAGTGATGTACTATAGATTTTGGTTGCTATATGCTTGAGAAAACTAGTAACGGTTATAAGTGTTACAAGTTTTCATTTTGTAACAGTTATAAGTGTTATAAACATTTTACAAGCAACATTAATAAGTATTACAATTTTTATATTCCTCACAGTAATGAACGTTAGTAAAGTTTAATTTGCAATGGTTATAATCGTTATAAAATATGTCGTTTATCACGGTTATAACCGTTACAATATCTGTAACAAAAACTGTCATGCACCTTGTAACCATGGTTATAACCCTTTGGAAATTAATTTGTCACGCTTATAAGCGTTACAAATACTCTTTTCTGGTGTTGCGTATTTTATAGGTATAAATTATGCGTTCTCTACTGAACAAATTAGGGTGATATCTGATAGACTTACCCTGAATTCCTTGCTTCTCCACCACATGATCCAAGTATCCCATACACTGGCACCCATTCAGCATAGCTTCGTCCTAGATTTTTTGATGGTAAACATCGTATCCCAATAATTCTTTGCAATCTTAGAGCTCTAGTGGCGCTGGAAAAGAGAAACATCATCTTCCTGTAGGTCTACCACCACCTATATGTTGAAAAATATAAGTTATACATTTATACTTACTCAGCAAATTGTAAAGTGATTGTATATAATGATATATAAATTTACACTTACTAGAAATTCATGCCTGATGTTCTTCCATATGTGCTCTAGGATCCTACTCCATTTGGGCCAGCACATGTATTGTAATTGCGTCATTTTCCTCGATATCCGCTTGGTGCGCTTGTTCATCTAGAATATTCTTTCCATCAAACATAAATATTGCATTTGTTTTAAAAATTGCCGACCAATATGCTTTGTCTCTTTTTAGAGATGGATAAGGAGCAAAATAAATTCGTAGGGCTTGTATTGCTAGTATAAACGAATCGTACTTATGATAACGTTATGTATGTTTTATTTGAATAATAATATTTTTTTGGTGCATGTTGATTTCAGAACGTGGAAAATTACTGAACCAATTGCATCTAAACAAATAAACTTCTTCCGCAGGTCTGGTGAAATATGTTAATTGCAAAACTTGAGTTAACATGCAATAAAAACTATTTATGTGATCATTTGGATTATCACTACATTTTATATATACACTGGTATTGTCAGTTAAATTTTCAGCCCCATATTCTTTGGTGTTGAATTTGTATCCATTGACAAAGAATATTAGATGTCTTAACTTTTCTTTTTGGTCCTATTGCAAGATGTATCAAACCTTCGTCGACCACACAGTTTACCGGATCATATAGTGGTTCGAAAATCAAGTAGCAAATTTTTTGCTGATATCACCGGTTGGATGCTGTGATTCGTAAATATCACATATATAGATATTATATTGCGTTATAATCAATACATGCGTGTATCATTCTAGTAAATAATTTTAGATGTATTATTTAATAATACCCAACAAATGGCGCAACTTCTGCACAGTTAAGTAGAATATATATGTAGGCTGCATATAATCTCTGTCATCTAACCAAACTTTCACATATTTTTCAAGCAGGGTGTCCTTGTTGTCTAAATAGATAGCATTGACTCAGGAGAATCTTGTTCAACGCCCTCATCATTTCGCATAGCACTTTCAAAAGATAAGTTCACATGGTCACTGAAATAATGAGAGAAAAAGAACGAGCTGCTTTTTCAGGATATGATTTGCATTTCAAACTTTCAACTGGTGTTTTTTGTCTCACTTTTTTATTTAGATAATTTAAGCACATGTTAAGAATAATTATTTTTGAATTTTATTACACGTAATTAAACTAAGATTTAACATACTCGATATCAATATCTTTCAAATAGATATATATTTCATCCATACTACGCAGGACCACGAAGACATACTTCAAAAAGAAGATGAACAAGTAAATGCTCCATTACATTAAAGAAACCTGGAGAAAATATTTTCTCCAGTTTGCAGAGCAATATAGAAATTTTTTTCTCAAGTTTACGTAGACGATCAACTTTTAATGTAGTTAAACAAAGCTCCTTATAAAACAAACTAAGTTCTCTTACAACTGTCCAAACTTTTATGGGCAATAGTTCTTTGAAACGACGGGTAACAAAATATCTATCACTACATGACAATCATGACTTTTCATCCCACTCAGTTTACTGTTCTTATAGTCGACACATCTACAAAGATTAGAGGAAATCCCCTCAGAAAATCTTAATCCTTCCACATACTTTAACATTACTTTAAGTTGGTTACTATTTATCTCATAACATGCTTTGGGTTTTTTATGTCATTTGGCTTCATATGAAGCTCAAGACGATTGCATATTGTCTTTATATCACGTCTTGATTTTAATTCGTCCTTAATCTTTCCTTTAACATTCACAACTATGTTAAACACATTATCGAATTCATTTTTCTCGTTGTGCGTCACGACGATACTATGACAAATTAGGAGATTTTCTCAGTAAGACAACTCCCAAAATACACTTAATTCGCACCGATTATGAATCATCGATTTACCTTGAATTTCAATTTGTTTGCTAGTTTCATGTATCTTTGGATAATCCTTTATAAGGCCATAAATATCTTCGCTTGACTAAATCGTTGGTGGTCCCAAGGTCTCAAGTGTACTACTTGTATAGTTTTTTAAATTTTTATAAAAGGATGATTAATATAAAGAAAACACCGATGACAGTCAAAACACAAAATTTTCTTTCCATGTCGTAAAGAAAATGCTCATGTTTCTTCCATGCAATACCGAAAGCATTGCATACGCATGAAAATCACTTATAGTCCACATCAGAGAAGCGAACATATTAATTTGTTTGGAAATGTCGTGTGTTTCAATTTCTTCATACCATGATGTTTTCAACTCTTCAATAAATGGTTGTCGATGTATGTTGATTCCTTGTGTTGGATCATAAGGGTTAGGGATGACAATAGTGAAAAAATATACGGAGTTTCATACACATCCACGGACATAAATTGTAAGGTTTAACTATTATATGCCAAGATGAATATTTTGAACTAGATCGAGAGAGCGGTGAAAATCGGTCCGTACATAAACCAAGTCTAAAACTACGACTCTCTGCTACGGAAGCTGGATATGTCTTATCAAAATGCTTCCATGCTTTTCCATGAGCTGGGTTGCGTTAACGTACCTTCTTCCTCTGTTCTCACACAGTTCATCTCATATGATGTATGGTTACATAAGATACATATAAACTTTAAAGCCTATGAGTAATGGGTAAGTCATGCATACACCTGTACAGAACTTTATTTTTCTTTTTTCTTGGTTTATATCATTCATGATTACATATTTTACAATTCCTAAGATTAACGTCTTCTTTTTAAAACAATATGCAACCATTTAAACACGTATCTATTTTTTGATATGACAATGCAGAGCAGTCACTTCCTAATAATTTTCGCACATTAAATTATCGGGTGACATATGCTATTTTGCAACTTGTACTATATCTGTAAACCCGACTTCTATGAAATTGTATTTTGATTTCATCGCAATGTATTCTACAGTTACTGATAGTTGAGCGTCGCTTGTACAACCATCCCAAAGGAGTTTCTTAGCGGCATCCAATAAATCATACATTTTTTGCTCTAACACTTGGTTCCTCTTCGACATTAACATCGTTACCATCAACTTCAACAGTAGAGAATAATAAACGTGCTGCAACTTCAACCATATCTTTTATGAGATTTATTGAATTTTTTTATTATTTATCTCCTTCTCCCATGACGCTCCTACACCAAATAATTCGGCATGAAACCATATCGGCACAAATGAACTATTATCATATCCAGATCAAATGTTTCAATTATTTGCACTACTACATGGACAACAAATTTCTTCATCGTTCCCGCTATTATTTAAAGAAAATTCAATAAAGATGTGTACACCATTTTGAAAATGTTAACTTATTGAGCCTCCAATTTTCCTTCTTTGTTGGTACATCTAGCTCGACCAATAAAATAATTGACTATTTTTCCGGCTTTAAAACATAAAAACGTATCAATCATTTACTATGACATTTTGTTTTCTAATTAAATGATACATTTATTATTTTGCAAATATATAATATTATTATATTTAATTTTATTTTCAAACGGATTTACATAAATTATATGAATATAATCTTAAATTTTCAGGTTATTGTTTTACATTTTGATGGTTGGTCATCCTACTTCTCATTATAAAGACAGTAGTAATTATATTTTATAAATCATTTCATTTTAAATGATTCAATAAAATTTCGGCAGCGTTTTTCATTTTTCCCTATATCATACCCATGTGTGTACATATGAGACAGAAAGAAAGTATTATCGAAATTTTATGAACCATTTGAAATCAAACGATTTGCCAAATATAATTACTTTATTGTGTTTGTAATTTGTCCAATACAGAGACAAATTATCGTATCAGATGAATATAAATGTTAGTACTGTGATAAAACCAATATTGATATAACGGTCACATACAATACTTGTTAGCCAAAAACTATCTAAGTTATTTATAATAAGTAAAACTATTATACAATAGTTTTTACAATAATTTATTTATATTCTAAGAAACACATACACTAAATCATCGTTTTCATCATATTAAAAACACACATTCAATCCTGAGCATCGACTTTAATTAATCCAAACTACCCTAATGCGTGCATGCACTAATTTATCAACGCATATACACCAACTAATGCACATATACACTAAATATAAACGTATCAAAACCACAATGCCCATTATGGATAAAAAAAGATAACCATCTAAACCTACAAACTGAGACCCCCATATCTAGTAGAGTATGATGCCATAAATGTTGGTTTTTTTTTTCTGGATTACCTACATGCATATTTACCAGCCACATAATTATCAAGGTCCATGCATGACCTACTCAAGATGCTATTTTATTGTCAATTTATTATGTTGAATCATATTTTGTTTGTTTAGCGAGATATACTCAGTGTGATTTCACATAATTCCTGCTTTGATTAAGTGTACAGTAGCAAGGTTCTCTTTCGGTATTCTGATGCTCTGGCAATACGTTTTGTATGCAGCAGTTTATTCTAACAATATATCAAAGCAAATATCAATATGTTTTTAAGATGTATTATGGGTCACATGTAATTGTATTTTAATGTAAATAAATTAAGACATGTATAACGATATGATTTTAGGATATATAATTAGGTTAATTTTATTGATACACTAATAATTTTTTAACATACACCAGACGATACAACAAATTAATACACATCAAAGATTACTTATCATACACCATACTTACAATTAGAGCAATTAATCATGAAAGTTCTCTTGATTAATATTTATTTTTCATTAATTTCGTCAAAATGATAAATCAGATTAAGTATGATTAATTTTATTGTTTAAATTTGATGAGTTTAAGAAAAGACTAAAAATTACAATTGAGAAAAAGGGTATTTTTATCATGGATTTCTTGGCAAAATAATGTTTAGGTGATTTTTGATGTATAAATAGAAATTGTCATATAATTATTTCTATAACTAGTGTATGAAACTTACCTAAGTAAGGTCACATATATTGCATATTCTTTAACAAACTTTAATATATATTTTTTGTTGGACATTTATACTCTTATGCTTAGTTGATTAAATGTTCTTTTCTTTTTATTGGATTCCTTGACAACGTGTAATTGTGATATTAGAAAGAGTAAATGTTTTAATGTTCGAATTACAACCATAATAATAAAAATAAGAAGATGGTCTTTAGCAAACACATAATTTTCGCATGATCTATAAACTTAAATGATGCACTAGCTGCAAAAGTTTAAAGATTGAGTGGTGAAACTTTTAATTCATATATACATGCGTTCATTCCCAAAAATAAACGACACAATTGATTCATTTTATGCTTTTAATTTGAAATCAAAATGCATAGGTTGTTTTTTAAAATTAATAGAGAATATTCATAATTCAGTTAATTTAAAATGTTGGTAACATAATTATTTTTTCATTGGAATTTTAATAATATTATAAATGGATATTGTCGTATTTTCCCATCTTTGACGTCCGGTTAATTGATTGTTATTGAATGAATATTCTCATTAATGTTTATTAGTTCTTTTTGTTAGCATCAAAGAGGATTAATTAGAAGATTGATAAGTAATTAGTACTGTAATTCAATTTGGAATAAAACTTGTGCGATATAAATATTAATTAACAAAAAGTCAAGAGTATCCAAATTCTTCATTTAGTTTGAACTCAAATTTAAAATAATAGATGTCGTTATCATAATTTACTCCATTGTTTATACCAATAAGTACAAATTAATTCTAAAACGATCCCCAATTTTATGTTGATTAGTATTAGTATTAGTATTAGAATTTTCTATACACATTAATCATCAATATTAACAAGTTTCTACAAATTGAACCGAATTTAATATCATTTATTTCACATTTTTTAATTATGATAGATATATTCATCATTTTATATATGATTTAGAACTAAGCTAAATTAGCTCCATTTAAATATTATTTTTAGCTCTCCAATTCAATTCCATAATTTAAATCGGAGTCGTATTTGTAATCTATATCTTACGAATAACATAAACCCTAAGATGTAGAATTACATGATTATCACATATGTAAAGAATTAATAAAACATACCTCCAGACATATTGTATACGAATCAGCAATGGATGTTGTCGAATGCTATTTCAATTGAGAAAGAAAATGGTTTCTCTCTCTTTTCCTATATGTTTCTTTATGTGTTTTCTGTATATCCTTTGTGATGGGCAAAGGTTAATATTTATAGGTAGAGAGAGGACCAAATTTCCAGATTTGTAGACTTAATATTGATCGTCCATCAAGATCAAGATAAGAGAAATTAACGCTCTAGATTGTAATCGTTTTATTTATTTAGCATATTAATAGGAAAAACCTTTTAGATTCTATTGACCACATAATGAGGAAGGAAACGTTTGAGAAATGAAACGGTCCATTAATGTACCACATAATGAGGAAGGAAACGGTCCATTAATGTACCACATAAATTTCCTTACAAAACGATCAAATTTTCTTACAGTCTCCCACTTGGTCAATAGTAAAATCTATTAATGTTTTCGTATTAAGGTCATAAGGCGCGCATGATATGCTAAATTTTTCTTTAGTCGGTTATCATAAGTGTCTTGGCTAATCTAGTGGTCAATGGAAGTCATGACGTGTACACGTTATTTTGCAACATGCTTACTTCCATGTACTATGACATTGACAACTTTCATAGCTAGACCATAGATGAGCATAACTTAATGGTCACATAATGTCTTGAAGCAAAAGACTATTTCTGTTATCATTTATGTAAATATAAATGTGTACACATTATAAAACAGAAATAAAAGATGTCCAAATTATTAAGAGCTCAATAATTTTTTTATGTCTAGATAAGTACAAAATAAATGACATAATAAGAAGATAATTAGGAACTATCTGCAAGACCCATGCTATCAGTATGTCTCTGAAAGGTCTTTGGAGGTAGTCCTTTCGTGAATATGTCTGCCACTTGTAAGTCTGTACTTATTGATTCAACAATAATTTTCTTTAGTTTAACATCTTGCTTCAGTAGTAGGTATTTAAGGTCCATGTGTTTGGAACCTTTGGTTATCCTATCATGCTTGGAGAAAAATGTTGCAGCTTCATTGTCGCAGTAAACAGTTAGTGGCTTAGAGATAAAACTTAAAGTGCCAAATTGTGAGACAAAATTACGCAGCCATGTTCCCTGAATTGAAGCCTCATAACATGCTACGTATTCAGCTATCATGGTGGATCCGAAAAGCATCACAGATTTCTGGCTTCTCCATTAATTGCACCTCCACATAAGAGGTACACATAGCCAAGAGTGCAGATCCTAGTGTCAGGACATCCAGCAAGGTCTGAATCAGAATAACCAGTTACCTGTAGGTAACTTGATTTTCTATAGGTGAGCATGTAATTCCTTGTTCCCTTTAGGTATCTTAGTACCTTCTTTGCAGCTTTCCAATGAGCGATTCCTGGGTTACTTTGAAATCTACCCAGCATACCAACTGCATGACTGATATCAGGTCTTGTACAGACCTGTGAATACATCAAACTCCCTACAAGAGATGCATAAGGATATTTGGTCATTTCTTCTCGTTCCATAGGAGTCTTTGGGCACTGCTCAAGAACAAGTTTGTCTCCTTTCTGCAGTGGGACAGGACTAGAGGAACAATTCGTCATGCCAAATCTCTCAAGAATTTTGTCAATATATGCTTTTTGAGACAATCCCAGAATTCCTTGTGATTTATCACGGAATATTTCTATTCCTATCACATAGGATGCCTCACCCATATCTTTCATTTCAAAGTTCGTTGAGAGATAATCCTTAGTTTCACGTAATAAACCAAGGTCGCTGCTAGCTAATAATATGTCGTCAACATACAGAATCAAAAATATGAACTTGCTCCCACTGAACTTGAGGTATATACAAGGGTCAACTATGTTTTCTGTGAAATCGAAAGTGGTAATGATTTCATGAAACTTTAGATACCATTGTCTAGAAGCTTGCTTCAGTCCATATATTGATTTCTTAAGTTTGCAGACCATGTCTTCCTGTCCTTCAATTATGAAGCCTTCAGGTTGACGCATGTAGACTTCTTCTTCCAAGTCTCTATTTAGAAAGGCTGTTTTCACATCCATTTGATGTAACTCGAGATCGTAATGAGCTACTAATGCCATGATAATTCTAAGAAAACTTTCCTGGAAACAGGAGCAAAAGTTTCATTATAGTCAATGCCTTCTTTCTGATTAAAACCTTTGAAAACAAGTCTAACTTTATATCGTTCAATTTTACCATTGCAGTCACGTTTGGTCTTGAAAACCCACTTACAACCAACTGCTTTATGTCCTTGCGGTAATTGAACGATTTCCCAAACTTGATTATTATCCATAGATTTCAGTTCATCTTTCATGGCATCAATCCATTTAATAGAATTAACATCCTTAATGGCTTGTGAATAAGAAATTGGGTCCGTAATTCCTTCAGATTCTATTAGATAAAGCATGTAATCATCAGGAATAGCTGATCTTCTTTGTCTTTGAGATCTTCTTAATGTTAGTTCCTGTGGTACTTCATCAACATAATGATTGGTGATAATTTCATTATGGAGTTGTTGATCATTTATTGGGTTTTCCTCATTGTGAACATGTTCAACAATGGGATGATTCCCAATATTTTTCGAAATAGAGAGTAAGATAATGGGTACCCTTATTTCATTAATGACCACTTCTTGTTGTTTTGTACTCCCACTGATTTCACCATTCTCATAGAATTTGGCATTTCCGGTTTCAACAATTCTTGTACTATGGTTAGGACAATAAAATCTATATCCTTTAGATTTTTCTGGGTAACCTATAAAGTAACCACTGACTGTCTTAAAATCCAATTTCTTTTCATTTGGATTGTACAGTCTAGCTTCAGCTGGGCAACCCCAAATTTGGAGATGTCTTAAACTAGGTTTCCATCCTTTCCAAAGTTCAAAAGGAGTCTTTGGAATGGCCTTACTTGGAACTCTATTTAAGATGTAGACAGCTGTTCGTAATGCATCCATCTATAATGATATAGGTAAATTTGCATGACTCATCATGGATCTAACCATTTCCATGTATGTACGATTTCGCCTTTCAGCTACACCATTCTGCCATGGAGATCCAGGCGTTGTGTATTGTGCAACAATTCCAAGTCTTTGAAGAAGTCTAGCAAAAGGTCCAGGATGTTGTCCCGTTTCATCATACCTTCCATAGAATTCACCACCCCTATCTGACCTAATGATTTTCACTTTTCTTTCTAATTGCCTTTCGACTTCAGTAATGAACACTTGTATAGCGTCCACTGACTGAGATTTTTCATGCAAAAGATAAAGAAAGCAATAACGTGAAAAATCATCGATAAAAGTGATGAAATATTTCTCTCCACCAAAAGTTGGAACATCAAAAGGTCCACAAATATCTGTATGTATTATTTCAAGAAGTTGTGTACTTCTTGTGGCTCCTTTCTTTGTGTTTTTTGTTGTTTTTCCTTTAATACAATCAACACATGTTGTAATGTTAGCGAAGTCTAGATCCGGTAGGACACAATCTTTCACTAACCTTTTGATTCTTTCACTGGATATATGACCCAGTTTTTTATGCCACAAGAAGTAAGAATCATTATTGGATGACTTTCTTTTATTTTCTTTTCCATGCAGGGTGAGTTGGATTTCAGCATTTTATTTAAGATGAAGTTTATAAAGTCCATCAATTAATATTCCAGAACCAATAAGACTAGAATTTTTAAATAAACTAAAATTTCCATTTCCAACTTCAAAAAAATATCCAAATTTATCAAGTACACTTACAGAAATCAAATTACGGGAAATAGATGGAACATAAAGAGTTTGACATAAATCTAACTGATAACCGCTATCTAAAATAAGACGAAAAGTTCCAATAGCTTCAACTGGAGCTTTATCTTTATTCCCCATTAAAATGAAATTCTCACTTGGGTTTGTGGTTTGGATCGTAATGAATCCCTGCATAGAATTCGAAACATGAACGTTAGCAGCAGTATCAATCCACAAGTAGAAGAAGGTACATTAGTAAGATTTGATTCGAAATGACTTACGAAACCCATTAGGTTACCTTTCTTTTCGAACCATGCTTTGCGCTTAATGCAATCTGCCTGGAAGTGTCCAGGTTTCTTGCAGAATTTGCAGACATCATCCTCCTTTTTCTTCTTGGATGGTTGAGTGGCGTCATCAGATTTGGGTGGTGCTCTTTTATGCTGTGATTTGTTCTTTTTGTCAGCTTTTTTTCCAACCCCTTGAGTGAAATAAGCAACTTTAATGCCTTGCGAGCCTTGCCTAGACTCCTCTTGAACCAGTTTGTTAGTCAATTCATTCAGACTCCACTTTTCCGTAATAGTGTTGTAATGAATTTTGAATGGTTCATACTGAGGAGGTAAGCTAGTGAGAATGAATTGGACGAGAAAAGCATCATCCATAACCAATCCCAAGTTCTTAAGTTTGGCAGCAAGGTTAATCATTTCAATGACATGAGCGCTCATTGAGCGAGAATCATCAAACTTCATGGTTTCAAGATCTGCCATAAGTTTCCCAGCAAGGGATTTGTCTGCAGTCTTGAAACAATTTTCAATGGATTGCAAATATTCTTTTGCGCTTTCAGTTTGGGGTAGGGAGGTTTTGATGTTGGTATCAATCACCATTCGCATAAACATCATGCTGAGCCTATTAGATCGTTCCCAATCATTATGGAGTTTGTTTTCCTCAGGCGTACTTGTGTCAGTAAGTGGGGCTGGCTTTTCCTTAAGGAGAGCCATGTCCAGTTCAAGTACGCCTAAAGAAAACTCAACTTGCTCTTTCCATTCTGAGCAGTTGGTTCCATTGAGTTTGACAATAGACATAGCGTACGAATTAAGATTTGAGGGCATTGCAACTGCAGGTATAAAAGAAATGTAGGCTTCTTTATTAGAATAAAACACATGTCATAATAAGAGGTTAGGTTTAGCGCCTCCTGTGGGTAGGCAGTAGAACCATGCTATTGAAAGAATGATAAACATTAATGTTTCATGCGTTATTGTGCAAGCAGCAGCCGCCTGTGGACGGGACTGCATGCAACAGACCAGAGGAAGAGGAAACAAGGAATTTAAGCACGGAAGCGTAAAATAAAACAAGAGATAAACATTAATGTTTTTTTTTTTGCATAAACATTTGTCATTCTTTCAAGTAATCCACAGCAAGGATAATTAATGTCTAGTAACTCCAAGTAAATTCCATACATGAATTTAACATATAAATAATTATTTTGCAAATCATATATAGACAATTATCTTGCAAGTTCCAAGTCATGAATTTAATGTCAAACTAGAAAACAATTGTTTTCAATATGTATACTTTCTGAAAAGTATTCGCATACACTAAGTTGTTCCATATTATATAGTAGGTCAAATATTAAAAAAAAAATCAACTTTTGCGGAAATATAAACTTTCCAGATCCAGAATACAATAAATAGAACAATATTGATAATCATGATTACTGTAGCAACTTAAATAATACGAATATTAAACTTGAATCATATTAACATTAATAATCATTATCATTATCATACTAAAATTACAAACATCATATCGAAGATCTATGGTAGTTTCGTTTTATATATTGATGGTTAATCATGAATTCTAAAACCATGCTCTGATACCACATGTAATCTATATCTTGCGAATAAAATAAACCCTAAGATCTAGAATTACATGATTATCACATATGTAAAGAATTAATAAAACATACCTCCAGACATATTGTATACGAATCAGCAATGGATGTTGTCGAATGCTGTTTCAATTGAGAAAGAAAATGGTTTCTCTCTCTTTTCCTATATGTTTCTTTATGTGTTTTCTGTATATCCTTTGTGATGGGCAAAGGTTAATATTTATAGGTAGAGAGAGGACCAAATTTCCAGATTTGTAGACTTAATATTGATCGTCCATCAAGATCAAGATAAGAGAAATTAACGCTCTAGATTGTAACCGTTTTATTTATTTAGCATATTAATAGGAAAAACCTTTTAGATTCTATTGACCACATAATGAGGAAGGAAACGTTTGAGAAATGAAACGGTCCATTAATGTACTACATAATAAGGAAGGAAACGGTCCATTAATGTACCACATAAATTTCCTTACAAAACGATCAAATTTCCTTACAGTATCAAATAGTATTACTAAACAATTGTTAAAATGAATTGGTTGCTAATAATTTTGTTTAGGAATTAATTGACAATCTTAGTAATTAATGCTTTCATGTTTGGGATAACTTTAGTTTAATGTTAATATTTTTTATATAAAGCCATTGTCATTAAAAAATTATTAGATACACTTTGTGCGTGCTGAAATTATAAGAATATTTTTTGTTAATGGTTTGTCGGTCATGGTAAAAAAAAAGCCAATCTAAAAAGGTACAACCCAAGAGCTTATATTTCATCATCGTACAAGTAAAAAAACCTTAAATATATTTAGTAATTTATCAATCTCCTGCATATTAAAGGTTAGAGCTGAGTTGAAGTTAAAAAACATAAAAGGTAGGTTTTATATATGATGGTTGGTGACCATTAATAAAATAATAGGAATAATTTAGAAATATTAAATTACATAATTACATTTAAAATGAAGTATTATGCGAGAATTAAGGGAACTAAGAGAAGGAAGAAATCTGTTAGAGTTAATATTCAAAAGTTTATTTCTATTAGATGTTACAATCTTTCCATTTTTCGCATATATGACTAATATTTTTCCATATTAGATATGTGTGAATCTTTCCCCTAAACCAACCTATATTAGTAAAAAAAAAATCTCCTTTTGGTCTTCTCCAAGTATTTTGCGTTAAACATCCAATATCAAAATCTTTGATTTGATATAAGATCATTGCAAATCTTGGACTATCAACTTTAGCCTATGAATCTTTCAGACTAAGGTATGCCATCTTTCCATCAATAGATTTGGTTATTTAAGATAAATATACGGTTCATTATATTGCATCTAATCGTTGTTTAAATAAACGTTTCATTCCATTTATTATCCCTTAATCGTTCCCCTTTGACTCGTATTTTAAGTCATGTTATCGCTCGTTTGCTTGTGCATAACAAGAAATCTTCTTTGTAATTTTGAATTTCAGATCCAACAATAATATGTGTGTACATTAGTTTCTTATATTTAAAAGTTAAATTATTTTTCTTATATTTATAAATAAACATAATGCGTGTAAAAATTTAAATTAGATGGATGGAAAAAATAATTTAAAGTTGGAAAATGATAATTCATCTTATTGGTGAGGAGAAGAAAAAGGGTGTTGGTCGATGAATAAAGACTTTTTTTTAGTGAAAACAGACATCGACGATTTTATGTAATCAATAACTCAAGTAATTAAATTTTGTTCGTTTGATGAAATAATGGATCAATTGATAGGTAACTCTTAATTGTTATTTATTTATTTATTTAAGAGAAGTGCTTGCTAAATCTTAGTTATTTAATTAAAAGAAGTGAGGGGACCAAAATATAATATAAAGTTAGGGAAACAAAATAACTATACTGCGGGCCATCAGATTGAAGACCCAATTACATCGCAGCCGTCAATTCTCCAACGTTCTCTCAGAAAAGAACAACGCAACACATCAAATATTCTACATACAAGCTTCCCCTCCAACAAATCATTGCTAAATTGCATCCAACCACGAATTGGTAAGTATCGCTTCACATTATCTGATTTCAAGAATTTGAGTGCGGTCGAGTTTAACGATTTCGATTACCCTTTTTTAATTCAAATGAATTTTGAATTTGTTTCAATTTTTCTTTTTTTTTCCCTTTCGTTGAAACCTTTGCTTTCATCTCGATTGCTTGCTTGCTGTAAGAAGGTAACCGTTTTATTTAAACATCCATTATTTGGTTCATTGTAACATGATAGAAAATTGACTACATAAATTATTGATTAGGCATTTGGTTTACTGGGACAGTATGAAAGCTAATTATTCAATGATTTAAGGAATAGGCAATTAATTAATTTACTGATTAAGCTAATTAGCAATTAATTCACTAGCCAACCTAAAATTAAACAATTGATTGATTGAGATTATATGATTAAATATACTGTCACTGACCGTAGGTATACTTTAGTCCAAGGGACTGATTAAACTATAAGCGACCGAATAAACAAGAAAACAGACAATTTGGTTTGACAAACGATTAATTAGAATTTTACTTAAAGTTTATGTTGACAGTTTTGTTGTGACTATTTGATAATTTGTTACAAGTTCTTCCGTACCCATTTGGAAATTGGTAAAAAGGATGTGATTAACGCTCTAGATCTTGCCAACTTGAAATTTGTTAGCACAAGTCGACTTCACAAGTCCTTTGGATTCACTTGAAATATTTTAAGTGCATTGCTTGTAAACTGAATTGTGATATCTTTATATGTATGTGTGTTTATATATATATATATATATATATATGGCTATTTAGACACAAATTGGAGACACAAAAAATCATGGCCGTTGGATATTTTTGTCCTTACATGGAAGGTGGAAATTAGGGGGCAATCCATTGGTGCAAATCTATCGTGTTACCAATTGTGTCTACATTTTGTGTCTAAATAGATTTTCCTATATATATATATATATATTCAACCACTCAGGCCAAGATAAGTTCTAAACTTTATCACCATTGTTCATAATTTATGATTTCTGAATTCTGTTTCCTTTTATATTCATGTTTGCTTCCCAGTTTGATTCCTCTTACTTATTATCTCTAAAACTATTTAAAGTATGCATTTTTAGAAAAACTCTTTCATTTATCATTGCCATTGTGAAATTGGGATCCATTATAAAATTGTTACATTCTAGGTCCATTAAGAGTTGAGATTCAAACAAGTCCAACTTACTGTGTTGGAATCAACAAAATCAAGCTTATGCCTGACATATGTTTTTTTCCCCTTCGTTTCACCCGGCGCGGAAAGGGAGACAAGTTCTTAAAGGAAGAACGTTTTGTTATGAAGTTTTTATTTTATTTTATTTTATTTTATTATGTTTTCAGTTAATTTGTTTGTTCTGTCCATTTTGGATGCAAGATGTGACGACCCGGAATTTTCAAGCATTTAAAATCGGAATATTTAATTGATTTTAAATATTCAAGATAATAATTTTAACTGGAATTACAAATATCGCTATTTGTTTGATAATTAAATAATAGAATTTAATTATTAGAAGTTGAGTAAATTGTTGAATCTCGAATTTTAAGCCTGTTGAATATAATTCGAAGGTTTGCAAAATTTATATTGATAGTCCTGAGGATAATAGAAGTTGTAAAATTGAAATTAACAGTGATTTGTTCAGTTTTAAAACTTTATAGTTTAAATTGAATTCAAAAATAGCCTTCCGAGGCACAGTCTCGGAATTCGGTGAACCAGTTCCATTGGATCAGTAATATTGTATTATTATCGGATTTTAAATTTCGTTTTGATCGGAATTAGTGTGTGAGTGTACGAAATATAAACGTGCTAGGAATTTAATTGATAATAGTCTAATGGAATTTAATTTAATAAATCAAGCTTCTTGTAGACGACATCCTTTATTCATTCCTTAACACGCTACTGTTATCTTCCATCGCACTTCTCGTTCCTTCTAAAATTTGTTAGTTTCTTCCTTGTCTCTTCATTTCAGTTCCTGGCATTAACAAACGAGAAAAAAAATTCAAGACAGTTCGTTGTAGAGTAATGGCCGAACTTATTGCAAACAAAGAACCACACTGCCCTTTCCTTTTAATTCGTTCGTATAACAAATCAACCCTATTTGAAACAGCCGAAACCTTTCCCCTTCTTGCAAATCAAAATCACGATTTAACATCTCAAATTTCATTTCTGCTCAATGAATGACCGCCGCGCCTTGGTTCGGCCATGTTTTCCGCATAGGGTTTCTTCAATTTTAATCAAGAGGGTTTGTCGCAACTAGGGGTTGAGACTGGGGACGAGGGGTTTAGTCGCGAGGTAGAGGAGCTCGCGTTGGAGGGGGACGATGCGCACGATAGTGAATCGTGGGGTAGCTCCGATGGAAGGGACATTGTTGCGATCTCGACTCGGCTAGGGCTGCAGGGGGTGACGTGTTGGATTGCGCGTGTGGAGGAAGGGCAGGAGCATGGGGAAACGATTGTTGGATTGGGTAGTTCTCGATGGCAAGGTCGACATGGTGATGAAGGGTATCGGGCAAATTGCGATGGAGGAGGGTCACGATGTGGTCGTGGTGTCGTTCGAAGGGTCTGACTGGGTTGGCTTTGAGGTATTTTCGATTTTTTTTGCCTTTTCAAATTTGAAAATATGAATATGTATATACATTAGGAAGTAATTCACATTAAGGTATAAATCATAGATACGGAAATAATAAAAATTTAATTATAGTAAAATTTTAAATGCAGATTTTTTTTTTATTTTTTTTTATTTTTTTTGTAAAGACAGTTTTATCTAATGAAACTCATTTAAATTTTTACACGAGGTTATTCTATTAAATTTAAATTTGAAAGTAAATTTTTAGTTAGATATTTTGTTAAAGAAAAATTAGTTTGAAACGAAAGCATTAGTTAATTAAGTTAAAATTAAAACATTTGTTTAAAGGAACGTTTGTCGGTTTAAATTAAATGAATAATAATAAATTGTTCGATGAATTCAAATATTAATAGATTATATAATATTTATTTAAGGTCTAAAACGTGAAGAAAACAAGCTGGTTTGGATTGGATTGCAAAGTAAAGGTAAAAGGTGAGTTAATCTCACTCAGTTAAATTTAAATTTAAATGATTAAATTTTAATAATTGTTTGAATGGTTGAATTGTTTGATGTGCTATATTTGGGAATTGATGCATTATATTATGCTAACGTCTGTAGATGTAGGGAAACAGGTTGGAGGGATCCAACTGGATCCCTCAACTTTTATTTAAATTATTTAAATTACCCTGTTATAATGATTTGATATTTTATGATGGATTATGATGAAATATTGAATGCAATGGTTTGTTTGGATAATTGGGTATAATGAATTTCCAGAAAAATATATAATTTGGATGTTGGAAAGAAAAGAAAGGAAGTGAATTTGTAAGTAAAATAATTATGGAAATTTAAATAAATTCAAGAATGAAATAAAAATAAAATAAAGCGACATAAGATTTCTAATTAATAAATCTTGAATATAGAAAGGAGATTTTTTGAATTAATGGAAAGTTAATGAATTGTATACTCCAATGCTAATATCTAAAAGAACAGAACATTTATTTTAAATTTAGGATTCTAAATTTTGAAAGGGTCAAAGAAGAAAATGGGAAAAACCTGAAATTTGTATATTTCAGTTAAAATGTTTAAAATCAAACAGCAAATAATAATAATAATAATAAAGTCCATAATTAATGAATTTTGAAATGTACCGAGCAAGTAAAGAAATTTATTTCAAATAGAATGAATTGGAAATCAATTCGGGAAATTGATTTAAGTGCTTGAAGTTGAAATTCTCTCTGGATGGCCAAGTACACATTTTTAAAAGTAAATTTGTAAATATAAATTAATTGTTTTAAAGTTGTTTTTTTAAGGAAGCAAGTTTTTTTGTAAAATTTAGTATTTCTAATATTTAATTTCTAAAGCAAGTATTTCCTTTTAATATATTAGAACCTTAATTATTTAAAAGTGACTTAGTATTTGTTTTAAAAGTGAAAACCTGGTTTTATATTTTATAAAGTAACCTTATTTTCTCATATAGTATGTATTTTTAACAAATTATTTAAGTAGTTTTATCCTAAATGTTTTAAAGTATATATTTCAAAGTAAAGTGTTTTAAATTATTTTAAAAATCTATTTTTGTGCTTGGTGATTTCAGAGGAGATATAAAATATTTGGGAAAGTTGATTCTGAAAAGAAAGATGGTTTTGAAACTGTTTTCAAAGGATTGAAAATAGAGAATATATCATGTGAAGATATTTTGAGGTTAATAAATAATTTGGGAAATTATTTATTGTTGGATGGTTGTTTGTGAATATTAATTGATAGTTACATAACTGACTATCAATATTGGACAAATGCGTTGATCGTTTCGAAGAGACCGGGATCGAGATTTATTTCTCGAAAACCACTTTGATCCGGTTAGTACGTTTCATGAAAACAATTTTGGACTCGAAGATGGAGCAGTGAAGTGCAAGGGCTAGTCACTACTAATCCTGAGGATATTTCCAAAATGGATGTAGTAGGAATAGTGCCTTCGGTTCCGTTCGAACCCGGGACGGACTAGTATGGATGAATGCTTGCGAAACATCGTCAGGTGGACGATGGGCATTCTAAGGGATATATTCTAAAAAAGGTAACGCTTAGCCTCAAGCCTCATCAAATGGGAATGGCTGAAAATCAGGCGATATGCAGCAAGGCTTCGTGGGTAGCCCCCACTGGAGGGTGAGGTCATCCCTGTCTAGATGTCCCTTTATTTCGGCTTAGTGGACGGTTGCTGATCCCAACCGCGGGGTGATCTTGCTCGGGACTGTCCAGTAAGGGACGGTTCCGGTCTTGTGTTGCAGGGGAGTTAGGGTGGCTCCTCAGTACGCTGATCTAGACCAGGTACTGTGACAGGTGGTACCCCAGTGCCTAGCCATTAGTTGGAATCCATTTTCCCTACGCGCCCGTACGGTTTTGATTGTGCCCAACTATTGCTGAAACGTGAGATGCAAGCATTTCAGCTAGATTCTATTTACTTTCAATATACACTATTATAATATCAGAGGACTTTAATAAAAATGTTTTAGCTATCGCAAGGTAAAAACCCGACATGTTTATTTGTGGCGTGGTCTTACGAGATGCTTTTGTTTTCAAAGGATTTTTGAAACTGTAATAATCAATTGGGTGCGATTTTCTCACGCTGGTATTCCAGACTGACTCGGGTATTATTTAACTATAATGCTCGGGTCAGACCGAGTATTATAGGATACAGGAGGTGTTGTGGAGCTCAGGTGACGAGCAGGATGGCGATACGTACTCCCGTACTTGTGTGTGTGTATATATATATATATACATATTCCGCTGTGTTGATTTGTTGTGTTCCCATTTGTATGATATTGATGTTGAGCTGTGATTGATGTACTCTGATTGATGTAATATATAAACATAGATATATTTGATTGAGTAAAGATTATTTATTACCTATTATATTTTATTCCGCTGCGATGGTAAGATTCTGATGTTGATTTTGTTTTCTCTTCTTCTACCTCTTCTTCTTAAATGCAAATGGTTCGTATTTCTGTACAACTTGAGTTGATTGTTGAAGAATAGTGTTGACTCAAGGGGTACGGATTTGCGGGCTGTTACACTTGGTATCAGAGCATAGGTTGGTGATAACCTTGGCTCTGGTGGGAATTACTCTTTTAATTTAGAGTCCGTAGTACTCTAAAATGAGTTTGAGCGTATTAATAGATATGAGCGCGTATTTCTTAGTGAATATAAATTGTTTTAATATTGTGTTGATTGGTTTATTGAGTGGCATATGAACTTTCGTCGGCACAGTCTGGACAACTGTATCAAAAGGGTTTCTAAACACTTGAATAGAACAATCGACACGGTATTGTTTTAAATATGGGTGAATGAAATAATTTTACCCAAAAATATATTTTTGATATAAAAAAGGGGTTTTTGTAAACTATTTAGCTAATATATGGTTGCTTGGATGTTAGGAATGATGATATTTAAATTATTATCATTTTGAGTGGAAATTTAACTAGAAATTGAAAATATAACCAAAGTTTAAGGGAATAAATTCATTATAAAATGAAATTTATAAATATAAATTATAAATTGAAATATAATCACATGAGAATTTGTATGAGCATAAGCTGTGCAAATGAATTATAGTAAAGATTTATTCAAGCAGGATTGGAAAATTTAAAATCCCGAAGATTTTGGTAGTGTTTGTCGGAAGGTTTTGAAGATTAATGACAGTGCTATTGTTTTGGGAGATATTTCTGAATGGAAATTTGTTTTAAATGGATTTTGGAAATAATATAGCATTGAAATCACTTGGATTATTGAAAAATAATTCTGATGATGACGGCCGCATCATCAGTATTCATTTTCGAATTCCTAAGTGACGGATTGCTGCCAAAATAAAACTGATTTGTTGAGAAAGCTAGTTGTTTTTGAAAATTTCAAAAGGGAATTTGTTGAAAAATAAAGGCCAGAGTTGGTTTAAAGTTTTTGAGAAATGAGATTTTAAATGTTGGAGATTTCAAAATGATTTGAAACCAAAGCCGGGAATTTAAAAATTCTGATGAGATAGTTGTAAACTTATAAATTAAGATGATTATAAACCAGGAAGGGAATATAAGCTTTGAATGTTGGAATTTAAATTTAAAGGGGAAATAAGAAAACCTAACTGGGTTGGAATAAATTGAATAGGTTGGAAATAATATCCAGTTGTATTCGAATTAAGTTAAAATCGGATTGAGTTAAAGTAAAACTGAATTGGAATAAGAATTCAATTGAGTTAATGAATGGAATTAAATTCTTACCTGAACAAGGGAAAATAAATTGGATAAGGATTGGAACTGAAATAAATAAATAAGAATAACGAGTAAGAGAATTAAATATCCATAGCAATAAAATATGCTTGGGCTATAAATAAAGAGAAGGCTTGAGTTAAAAATAAAATATGAACATATTTAAGCCTAAAATGAATGGAAATGTATGAAAATAATAAGTTGTGACTTATAAAAGTGGAAATGGAATACAAAGCCCAAATTTAATATTTTGATGAATTGGAAAATGAAAAGAAAATCCAAACTTGAATTATAAAGTATATTGAACTTATGAAAATAAAATGAAGTGATATTTGGAATAAAATTTCAAGTGTTGGATCATGAATAAGGGAAGAACTAATTAGATAATAAATTAGTTAATGAAATGAAATTGAGAGTTTATGATGGAGTTTGGAAATAGAACTCAAGTTATAAATTAAATTCGACTTAAATTGTTGGTGAAGTAAATGAAATTGAACTGGGAGTTCATAAAATTGAATGGTAATTTGAAATGGCTAGTTGATGCAGCCAAGGCCCAAGAAGAAGTTGTGCAAACTTTGATTCCTGAAAATATGAATTTGTGGTGTAGTGTGATGAGTCGTCCACGACTCAAGGAAGGTTTGAGTCGTTTCCGAGCTAGGGAAAGAAGTACACGACCTAACAAACCAAGGGAGAAGACAAGCCGAGATAACCAAACATCGGAGTTGAGTCGTCCCCGACTCAACGGTCTAACCATGAGTCGTTTCCGACTTAGGGAGTTACAAGGGGGAGATAACAAGACAGTGGGTTTGAGTCGTTCGAGCTTGAGTTGTATACGGGATAGTGGAACAGGGTTACGACTCAAGGGAAACTTGGAGTATTCGTACTTGATGAGTCGTACACGACTTAACAACGTATCCATGAGTCGTGCCCGAGATAGCATCAAGAAGGAGAAGGGTTCAGCTGATGGAGGCTTGAGTCGGTGGAGGGATTACGACTTAGATGAGTCGTCCAGAATTGAGTCGTTTGAAGGGATATGTCGTGGTGGAGAGATAGCATCAAGAAGGAGATATGCAGAAGTGAACTTGGGAGCTTGAGTCGTAGGTCGTTGACGACCTAGTATGAGTCGTGAGTCGTTTGCTTTGTGTTCTGTTGTAAAGAGTAAGTGTTGTGTTGCATTGATGATGAGTCGTTAGTGATGAGTCGTTGGTGTTGAGTCGTTGAAGGGATGATGAGTCGTAAGTCGTAGCATTATGTTGTAATCTGTTTGTTTCTTTGAGTCGTTTGTCTTGAGTCGTGTGCCTTGTATGATGAGTCAGTTAGGTCGATAACGACCTTGCATGAGTCGTGGACATTGTGTTTTGGTTGTAAAGGGGTTGAGTCATTTCATGTTAAGTCGTTGCCGACTTATGATGAGTCGTACGACATGAGTCGTGTACGACTTATGGAGCCGGTGATAAAAGGGCTATAAATAGGGGGGGCGTGAGTTGTACTTGGGTTGTTGAATTTGAATAAAAATTTCCTTTGTTAGCTTTGTGCTTTCATACCAATTGGTAGTTGAGTGTAATCTCCTATCTCCTCTTTCGGATAATCGAGTGCGCTCGATTCAACGATTGCAGAAGCCGATTCACGGTATCTAGTGCGCTAGATCAACGTCCGAAGAATCGTAGATCTTCTTTCTCGGTATCGTGCGCGATCAACGAGACGAAGATAGCTAGAGTTCGGTATCTTTTGATCAACGAACTTGGGCATTTTGGTATCATCAACTCATCGATTGCTACATTCAAAGATTGAAGTTTATTTCCGAATTATCCGCTGCGTCATTATTGGTATCAGAGCCATACTTAGCCAATCATAGCTAAGTTTGATTCTTGGAGCCAAGTTTTTGAAGTTTCTGAAGTTTGAAGTTGTTCATCGTGTTCTTATCGAAGTTGCATCAAGTTTGAAGTATTAGATCCATTTCATTTTGGATCGAGGAGTTGATTTTGTTTGAATTTGGTCTTGGGTGTTTGCGCGCCAAGATTTGGAGGTGAGGCCGTGTATACTTTGAGCCGAGCCAAGGAGTGTTGGGAGCAAGTCTTGCCGAGTCAACTTGTAGCCGAGTCAAGCAAGTGGCCGAGACAAGTTTGAACCGAGCCAAGTCATAGCCGAGTCAAGCATAGCCGAGCTAAGCCTTGCCGATCTAGTTGTGTGCCGAGCTAAGTGCGAGCCGTATATATAAAGCATTGTTGAGCCGAGTTTGCTTGTGTTAGAAGTTGAAGTTTTGTGATTGAATTGTTGAAGTTTTGTGAAGTTTTCAACCATGCCACCAAGGAGAGCTAATCGACATCAAAACGTTGAAGCTTTGTATCGTCGAGAAGAAGCTGAACTTATGGAACAACGAATTAATGAAAAATTTGATGAAGGCATTGGTAAATTGGAGAGATTGATGAATGATTTAAATCAAAGAAGGAGATCACCAAACTCGAACCATGGAGGAAACCGAGTTTCGCCATCGGTTACGGAAGCGAGGAGGGTATCGCCACATTCTTGTAGAGATAGAAGAGACACATCAATTTCATCACGAAGAGATCGTCATGACTATGCATATGAAGAGAGAAGAAGTCAACGTGAATTTGACCATGAAGCATATAGGGATGAAGAGAGACATAGTCAAAGAAGCATGCATGAACGAAGGGATGACATTGGTCGAGATCGATGTAGGCGTACTTTTGATTTTGTTGAAGAAGGTGATAGAGCCAGTATTCATTATCGAGATCGAGACCAAGTTCGGAATTCTTATCGGGATGTTGAGGATGATCGTCGATGGGAATCGGGGATGAAGATGGAAATTCCAGAATTTAAAGGAGGGATGGTAGCGGAAGAATTTCTCGATTGGATTTCTAATGTTGAAGAGATCTTTGATTTCAAGGAGGTTCCTGAGCATAGAAGGGTGAAGTTGGTTGCTACAAGGCTGAGGGGGAGAGCTTTGGCATGGTGGCAGCAAACTAAACTTACCAGGGAAAGAATGGGGAAGTCAAAGATTGAATCTTGGGAAAAGATGAAGAAGCTGATGAGATCTACTTTCTTACCTTATAATTACCAGTCACTTATGTACCAAAGGTTGCAGAATCTGAGGCAAGGGACAAAATCTGTTAGTGATTATGCTGATGAATTTTACCAACTCATTGCCAGGAATGATATCATGGAGACAGAAGAACAATTGACTGCTAGGTTCATTGGGGGATTAAGGATGCAGATCCAGGATATGGTTAATATGTTCGATCCGAGATCTGTAGCGGAGGCTCATCAAAAGGCGTTGGCTTGGGAGAAGCAAGGAAGGCGTGGAGGTGGTGTGTTTACTAATTCCAATAATCCGGTGAAAGGGGTCAGTGGAAGTTCTCATGTTCCCAAACCAGTTTCAAAGCCAATGGTGAAGGAGGCTGAGAAAGCGAAGGCTAGTACTGTTTTCAAATGCTATAATTGTCAGGAGTTGGGTCATAAAAGTAACGAATGTCCAAAGCCGAAGAAGAGAACCATGGTTGCAGAAGTTGAAGAAGATGATGGTGAGGAGGCAGAATGTTCAAATGCACTTTATGTTGAGGAGGAAGAAGAAGTGTCAGGTGATGAAGGATGTAATCTTATGTTGAGAAGGTCATGTTTGACACCAAAGCAGGAGGAGGATTGTAGTTGGCTGAGAAGCAATATTTTTCAATCGACATGTACTATTCTGGGAAAAGTCTGCAAGTTCGTTATTGACGCTGGGAGCTGTGATAATATTATTTCTACAGAGGCAGTTAGAAAGTTGAACTTGAAGACCGAGAAGCATCCTAAACCATACAAGCTAGCATGGTTAAGGAAGGGAGGTGAAGTGAAAGTGTGTCGAAGAGCTTGTGTTAATTTTTCGATTGGGAAGAAGTACAAGGATGAGATTTTGTGTGATGTCGTAGATATGGATGTTTGTCACTTATTGTTGGGCAGACCATGGCAGTTTGATAGAGCAGTTCAGCATGACGGTCGTGCCAACAGTTACAGTTTTATGTTCGAGGGTACGAAAATCACTTTGGTTCCTAAGAAACAGCAACAGAAGGAGAGCAAGCTAGAAGAGATTGAAGAATTGAAAACTCTGTTGACTTTGAAAGAGTTTGTCAAGGAAGTGGAGGAAGAACCGGAAGTGTTTTTGTTGATTGGGAGAGAGAGCAGCGAAGAAGTTGAGATTCCAGAAGAAGTAAAGCCTGTTTTGAAAGAATTTGAAGATGTCTTTCCAGATGAGTTACCAAAGGAGTTACCACCACTTAGAGACATTCAGCATCAGATTGATCTTGTTCCAGGAGCAGTGTTACCACACCGACCACATTACAGAATGAGTCCGAAGGAACATGAGGAGTTACGGAGGCAGGTGGAAGAGTTGCTTGAGCAGGGTCGTATTCAGGAAAGTTTGAGTCCATGTGCTGTGCCTGCATTGTTAGTACCAAAGAAGGACGGAACTTGGAGGATGTGCACTGATAGTAGGGCTTTGAATAAGATCACTGTTCGTTATAGATTTCCTATGCCGAGGTTGGATGATTTACTGGATCAGCTGAGTGGGGCAACTATATTCTCGAAGATTGATTTGAAAAGTGGTTATCATCAGATTCGTATCAGACCTGGGGACGAATGGAAGACAGCTTTCAAAACTAGAGAGGGGTTGTACGAATGGTTGGTCATGCCATTTGGGCTGTCAAATGCACCTAGTACATTCATGCGGGTGATGAATCAAATCTTTCGACCATTCATCGGGAAGTTTGTTGTGGTTTATTTCGATGATATTCTGATTTACAGCAGGAGTACAGAGGAGCATGTTCTTCATCTGAGGGAAGTGTTGCTTATTCTTCGTGAGGAACAATTTTATGCTGCTACAAAGAAATGTGTGTTTATGACACCTACTGTTTTATTCCTGGGATATGTTGTTTCAGGGAAAGGAATCCAAGTTGACCAGAGCAAAGTTGAAGCAGTCAGGAATTGGCCGCAGCCAAAGACAATTACAGAAGTGAGAAGTTTTCATGGGCTAGCGTCATTCTACCGAAGATTCATACCACACTTCAGTAGCGTGATGGCTCCAGTGACTGATTGCATGAAGGGGAAACAGTTTGTGTGGTCAGAAGAAGCGGGGGTTGCTTTCGAGAGAATCAAGGAATTGTTAACATCTGCACCAATTCTTGTTCTACCGAATTTTCAGTTGTTATTCGAATTACATACTGATGCTTCGAAGGTTGGTATTGGAGGAGTTCTGAGTCAGAATGGGAAGCCAGTTGCTTATTTTAGTGAGAAGTTGTCAGGAGCGAAGATGAGATACAGCACATACGATGTTGAGTTTTACGCTGTTGTTCAGGCTGTCAAGCATTGGAGGCATTATTTGTTTCAGAAGGAATTTGTTCTTTACACAGATCATGAAGCTTTGAAACATTTACAGGGACAGGATAAAATTTCAGCGAGACATGCATCATGGATTTCTTATTTACAGCAGTTTACTTTTGTCGTTAAACACAAAGCAGGGGTGACAAATCGGGTAGCTGATGCGTTGAGTAGGAGAAATCATTTACTAACGACAATGAAGGTTGAAGTGACGGGGTTTGAAATGTTGCCAGAAATGCTTGAAGAAGATCCTTACTTTGTGAAACATGTTGAAAAAGTGAAGGATGGGATTACCGATGAATTCATGTTGGTTGATGGTTTTCTGTTTAAAGGAAATCGTTTATGTATTCCAGATTGTAGTCTGAGGATGAAGATTGTGAAGGAGTTACATGAAGAGGGGCATGTGGGCCGTGATCGTACTTTACAGTTGATTTCGCAGTCTTACTTTTGGCCGTCGATGAGAAAAGAGGTTGAAAGATTCGTGGAGCGATGTCATATTTGCCAGGTTTCAAAGGGAGCAGCAACGAATGCAGGGTTATATATGCCATTACCAGTACCATCTAAGCCATGGGTTGATATTAGCATGGATTTCGTTTTGGGTTTGCCAAGAACTCAAAGGGGAAATGATTCGATATTTGTTGTGGTGGACAGGTTTTCAAAGATGGCTCATTTTGTTGCTTGCAAGAAGACAGCAGATGCAGTTCGAGTAGCACAATTATTTTTCAAGGAGATTTATCGACTTCATGGATTGCCAGAATCTATTGTTTCTGATCGAGATACTCGTTTTCTGAGTCACTTTTGGCTGAGTTTGTGGAAAATGGTAGGAACGAAGTTGAATTTCAGCAGTGCTTATCATCCACAAACCGATGGGCAGACGGAAGTTGTTAACAGGTCATTGGGTAATTTGTTGCGTTGCCTTGTACAGGATAATTTGAGAA
The DNA here is from genome assembly GCA_030765085.1 of Allium cepa. NCBI lineage: Eukaryota > Viridiplantae > Streptophyta > Magnoliopsida > Asparagales > Amaryllidaceae > Allium > Allium cepa. Next base: position 908,153,669 of record CM060940.1, read on the forward strand.
GTTGGGACCTGAAGCTATGCCAGGCAGAATTTGCTCACAATCATGCAGTAAATCGAAGCACAGGATTCAGTCCGTTTCAGATTATTTATTCAAGTTTACCCAGGGGGCCTTTGGATTTAGCAGTAGTACCACAGTCAAAGGGAACGGTTAAACGAGCTGCTGATTTTATTGATGAGCTGAATGAATGTCATAAAATCGTTCAGGAACGATTGGAGAAATCGAATGAGAAATATAAGAAGTTTGCAGATTCGAAACGACGAAATGTTGAATTTAAAGAAGGTGATTTGGTCTATGCTGTATTAACAAAGGATCGTTTTCCGGTGGGTGCTTATAACAAGTTGAAGGCGCGGAAAATTGGTCCAGTTGAAATTTTGAAGAAAATTAATGAGAATGCTTATCGATTAAAATTACCAGATGATGTTTATACTTCTGATGTTTTTAACGTCAAACATTTAATTCCATATCATGGAGGTGGAATTGTTGAGGAAGAATTTACAAATTCGAGGTCGAATTTTTCTCAACCAGGGGAGGATGATGCAGCCAAGGCCCAAGAAGAAGTTGTGCAAACTTTGATTCCTGAAAATATGAATTTGTGGTGTAGTGTGATGAGTCGTCCACGACTCAAGGAAGGTTTGAGTCGTTTCCGAGCTAGGGAAAGAAGTACACGACCTAACAAACCAAGGGAGAAGACAAGCCGAGATAACCAAACATCGGAGTTGAGTCGTCCCCGACTCAACGGTCTAACCATGAGTCGTTTCCGACTTAGGGAGTTACAAGGGGGAGATAACAAGACAGTGGGTTTGAGTCGTTCGAGCTTGAGTTGTATACGGGATAGTGGAACAGGGTTACGACTCAAGGGAAACTTGGAGTATTCGTACTTGATGAGTCGTACACGACTTAACAACGTATCCATGAGTCGTGCCCGAGATAGCATCAAGAAGGAGAAGGGTTCAGCTGATGGAGGCTTGAGTCGGTGGAGGGATTACGACTTAGATGAGTCGTCCAGAATTGAGTCGTTTGAAGGGATATGTCGTGGTGGAGAGATAGCATCAAGAAGGAGATATGCAGAAGTGAACTTGGGAGCTTGAGTCGTAGGTCGTTGACGACCTAGTATGAGTCGTGAGTCGTTTGCTTTGTGTTCTGTTGTAAAGAGTAAGTGTTGTGTTGCATTGATGATGAGTCGTTAGTGATGAGTCGTTGGTGTTGAGTCGTTGAAGGGATGATGAGTCGTAAGTCGTAGCATTATGTTGTAATCTGTTTGTTTCTTTGAGTCGTTTGTCTTGAGTCGTGTGCCTTGTATGATGAGTCAGTTAGGTCGATAACGACCTTGCATGAGTCGTGGACATTGTGTTTTGGTTGTAAAGGGGTTGAGTCATTTCATGTTAAGTCGTTGCCGACTTATGATGAGTCGTACGACATGAGTCGTGTACGACTTATGGAGCCGGTGATAAAAGGGCTATAAATAGGGGGGGCGTGAGTTGTACTTGGGTTGTTGAATTTGAATAAAAATTTCCTTTGTTAGCTTTGTGCTTTCATACCAATTGGTAGTTGAGTGTAATCTCCTATCTCCTCTTTCGGATAATCGAGTGCGCTCGATTCAACGATTGCAGAAGCCGATTCACGGTATCTAGTGCGCTAGATCAACGTCCGAAGAATCGTAGATCTTCTTTCTCGGTATCGTGCGCGATCAACGAGACGAAGATAGCTAGAGTTCGGTATCTTTTGATCAACGAACTTGGGCATTTTGGTATCATCAACTCATCGATTGCTACATTCAAAGATTGAAGTTTATTTCCGAATTATCCGCTGCGTCACTAGTGGATTCAGAACTTGAGTTATAAATTAAAATTTGACTTGGAGTGTTAACAGATTATGTATAATTGGAAATGTGTCAAATAAAGGAAAATGAAATCGGATTAAAATAGCGATAGTTTGAATTGCCAATAAAATCCAAATCAGTGGAAATAAATTGGAAATGGCCTTGTAATAAATTGAATGAGCCGAATCTAAAAAGTTAAGGTGTATAATAAATGATCAAATAAATTTGTAGTTTGAAATGGGATTGGATTAAAATAGAATCAAGTTAAATTGAAAAGAGAAATTTATTTGCAAATTGAAATGAGCTTAAGAATAGAGAAAAAAAAAATTTGAATAGATCAAAATAAGTTGACTTAAGCTGAATATAAGGGGGAGAGTCGAATTGAATTCAACTTAAAACCAAGTTTAATGATATTGGATTGAATTTGAATCAAGTAAAAATAAATTTGGATCGGAATGAAATTTGGTGGGTTATAAATAATATTTAAGGAAATGAAAATTTCATAATGGATTGAGTGGATAAGCTAATTATATTGAATAAATAAATGGATGGAATAAATAAGAATCAAATGGAAGTGAACTTAAGTTTGAAGTGAAATAAATTGAGTAAATTAACTTCAGTTAAGAATAATTAGAAGCTCGACTACGAGTAAAACTGGAAGACCGTTAAATTGAAGCTTAGTTTGAAATAATTCGGGAATGGTTAGTAATGTGTAAGTTTGGAATGGGTCGAGCTAGATAAATGGTCATCAATGAATTAAAATAAAAAGGAAATTTAATTGGTAATGAAGACGAATCTAAGATGTTTATAGTTTTGTATGAACTAATTTGGTTAATAGAAGGGAATACAAGTGAATGGATTCGAATTTAAAATGCAATGAAAATAAGAATATATGGATTGTGAATAAATTTAAAAATGGAATAGAATTGAGTATAAATTGAGTTAAAAATCCATTTAATTTGGTTATAAAACATAAAGACTTATTTATTCACATAGATCTCGTCAAATTGTATAAAATAAATTGTCACTGGATGTAAATGGAAGTAATTAAAATTATATGAATTAGTAGGAGTGAAAATAAATTGATTCTGAGATCAATTAAATTAAATATGAGTTCTTTTTGCTTAAAAATAAATTAAAGGTAAGCGATTGAGTTTTAAACCATTCAAATTGAATGAAAATGGATATGAATAAGTTGAAACAGTTGAATTAGCATGGAAACTATAAAAATTCTTACGGAAAATGTTGGATGTGCATTTCTTTAGAATTTATATGTTTTAATCATTGCAACTAAGTGAAATATAGTTAAACTGCATGTATTTGGCACTTACATGTTTAAATGAGTAAGTACAGGTACCTGGAAGCCGTTTGGCTGGATTTGGTTGTGCTATTTGCTAAAAATAATAAGCCGCTTGCTTAAAATGCTAAATAAGGTACGCCTACGCAATAAAAATAGGAAATATGAACTGTTTTTGGTTTTTCCGACTGTGTGGGTCGATATATATATATTTATATCTTTTGTCAAATTGCAAAAGCTCCTCCGTACAAAGGAGACTCTGCCAAAAATTTTCAGAAATTTTGGGAGTTAGAAAATTTTTGAAATTTTTTGGAAAATTTTGTTAATGACAAAACTGTTTCGAATTGAAAATTGAAATAAGTTAGTCAATGAAACTAATTTAAAATAATGACATGGATTAGTTATAAATGAAAAATAAAATTTATATATTCAAAGTTAAAGATAAATTGAATTCATATGGAAATAGAAGAATCGATTTGAATAGAAATAGATATAAACTAAAGTGGGAGATGAAAATAAATATAAGACACATATAAAATACTTATACTAACTTAAGAAGGCAATGGTGAATTCTTGATTGAGAATTGATACTACAAATATAATCTAAGTTAATATTTCAATGAATAAATACCGACAGTTTGTAAGAAAGTCGATAAACTGTTTTGGAAATATTGTGATTGGATATTAGTGCTTAGCCTGATATGCAGGTAATATAAAGGGAAAAGAGATTTGATTTTGATTTCAGAAAGATAAATTTGAAATGCTCGACAAAAAGGTATGTGTTTAAGTTTCTATATGAAATTTGATTGGGATTTGGATTGAGCCACTTGGCCTTTTGTTTTCTTTTTGGATTTGGGAGGCCGCAGAGCCATTTTGTAGTTGTATCGAGTCATCCGCGCAAAGGAAACGCTGGCGAAATTTTTCGGGAATTTAGGGAGTTAGAAAAATTTTGAGAAAATTTTGATAATTCAAAATTGGTTTTAAGATTAAAACTGGAATGGTTGAGCAAATAGGATTGTTTGCAAACTAGGGAAAGGTTTGGAAAGTTAATAAGAATGATAATGGGTCTTTTATAAAAAGATAGTTGGATAGATGTTGAACTGTTTGGTTTTAGGGAAATAGTAAACAGGTATTGGATCATTCTTCCTAATTAGTAATTTCGGGGACGAAATTCTTTTAAGGGGGGATGAATGTGACGACCCGGAATTTTCAAGCATTTAAAATCGGAATATTTAATTGATTTTAAATATTCAAGATAATAATTTTAACTGGAATTACAAATATTGCTATTTGTTTGATAATTAAATAATAGAATTTAATTACTAGAAGTTGAGTAAATTGTTGAATCTCGAATTTTAAACCTGTTGAATATAATTCGAAGGCTTGCAAAATTTATATTGATAGTCCTGAGGATAATAGAAGTTGTAAAATTGAAATTAACAGTGATTTGTTCAGTTTTAAAACTTTATAGTTTAAATTGAATTCAAAAATAGCCTTCCGAGGCACAGTCTCGGAATTCGATGAAACCAGTTCCATTGGATCAGTAATATTGTATTATAATCGGATTTCAAATTTCGTTTTGATCGGAATTAGTATGTGAGTGTACGAAATATAAACGTGCTAGGAATTTAATTGATAATAATCTAATGGAATTTAATTTAATAAATCAAGCTTCTTGTAGACGACATCCTTTATTCATTCCTTAACACGCTACTGTTATCTTCCATCGCACTTCTCGTTCCTTCTAAAATTTGTTAGTTTCTTCCTCGTCTCTTCATTTCAGTTCCTGTCATTAACAAACGAGAAAAAAAGTTCAAGACAGTTCGTTGTAGAGTAATGGCCGAACTACTGCAAACAAAGAACCACGCTACCCTTTCCCTTTAATTCGTTCGTATAACAAATCAACCCTATTTAAAACAGTCGAAACCTTTCCCCTTCTTGCAAATCAAAATCACAATTTAACATCTCGAATTTCATTTCTACTCAATGAATGGCCGCCGTGCCTTGGTTCGGCCACGTTTTCCGCATAGGGTTTCTTCAATTTTAATCAGGAGGGTTTGTCGTGACTTGGGGTTGAGACTGGGGACGAGGGGTTTAGTCGCGAGGTAGAGGAGCTCGCGTTGGAGGGGGACGATGCGCACGATAGTGAATCGCGGGGTAGCTCCGATGGAAGGGACATTGTTGCGATCTCGACTCGGCTAGGGCTGTAGGGGGTGACGTGTTGGATTGCGCGCGTGGAGGAAGGGCAGGAGCATGGGGAAATGATTGTTGGATTAGGTAGTTCTCGATGGTAAGGTCGACATGGTGATGAAGGGTATCGGGCAAATCGCGATGGCGGAGGGTCACGATGTGGTCGTGGTGTCGTTCGAAGGGTCTGACTGGGTTGGCTTTGAGGTATTTTCGATTTTTTTTGCCTTTTCAAATTTGAAAATATGAATATGTATATACATTAGGAAGTAATTCACAGTAAGGTATAAATCATAGATACAGGAAATAATAAAAATTTAATTATAGCAAATTTTAAATGCAGACTTTTATTTTTTTTATTTTTTTTGTAAAGACAGTTTTATCTAATGAAACTCATTTAAATTTTTACAAGAGGTTATTCTATTAAATTTAATTTTGAAAGTAAATTTTTAGTTAGATATTTTGTTAAAGAAAACTTAGTTTGAAACGAAAGCATTAGTTAATTAAGTTAAAATTAAAACATTAGTTTAAAGAAACGTTTGTCGGTTTAAATTAAATGAATAATAATAAATTGTTCAATGAATTCAAATATTAATAGATTATATAATATTTATTTAAGGTCTAAAACGTGAAGAAAACAAACTGGTTTGGATTGGATTGCAAAGTAAAGGTCAAAGGTGAGTTAATCTCACTCAGTTAAATTTAAATTTAAATGATTAAATTTTAATAATTGTTTGAATGGTTGAATTGTTTGATGTGCTATATTTGGGAATTGATGCATTATATTATGCTAACTTCTATGGATGCAGGGAAACAGGTTGGAGGGATCCAACTGGATCCCTCAACTTTTATTTAAATTATTTAAATTACCCTGTTATGATGATTTGATATTTTATGATGGATTATGATGAAATATTGAATGCAATGGTTTGTTTGGATAATTGGGTATAATGAATTTCCAGAAAAATATATAATTTGGATATTGGAAAGAAAAGAAAGAAAGTGAATTTGTAAGTAAAATAATTATGGAAATTTAAATAAATTCAAGAATGAAATAAAAATAAAATAAAGGGACATAAGAATTCTAATTAATAAATCTTGAATATAGAAAGGAGATTTTTGAATTAATGGAAAGTTAATGAATTGTAAACTCCAATGCTAATATCTAAAAGAACAGAACATTTATTTTAAATTTAGGATTCTAAATTTTGAAAGGGTCAAAGAAGAAAATGGGAAAAGCCTGAAATTTGTATATTTTAGTTAAAAGGTTTAAAATCAAACAGAAAATAATAATAATAATAATAAAGTCCATAATTAATGAATTTTGAAATGTACCGAGCAAGTAAAGAAATTTATTTCAAATAGAATGAATTGGAAATCAATTCGGGAAATTGATTTAAGTGCTTGATGTTGAAATTCTCTTTGGATGGCCAAGGACATGTTTTTAAAAGTAAATTTGTAAATATAAATTAAATGTTTTAAAGTTTTTTTTTTAGGAAGCAAGTTTTTTTGTAAAATTTAGTATTTCTAATATTTAATTTCTTAAGCAAGTATTTCCTTTTAATATATTAGAACCTTAATTATTTAAAAGTGACTTAGTATTTGTTTTAAAAGTGAAAACCTGGTTTTATATTTTATAAAGTAACCTTATTTTCTCATATAGTATGTATTTTTAACAAATTATTTAAGTAGTTTTATCCTAAATGTTTTAAAGTATATATTTCAAAGTAAAGTGTTTTAAATTATTTTAAAAATCTATTTTTGTGCTTGGTGATTTCAGAGGAGATATAAAATATTTGGGAAAGTTGATTCTAAAAAGAAAGATGGTTTTGAAACTGTTTTCAAAGGATTGAAAATAGAGAATATATCATGTGAAGATATTTTGAGGTTAATAAATAATTTGGAAAATTATTTATTGTTGGATGGTTGTTTGTGAATATTAATTGATAGTTAAATAACCGACTATCAATATTGGACAAATGCGTTGATCGTTTCGAAGAGACCGGGATCGAGATTTATTTCTCGAAAACCACTTTGATCCGGTTAGTACTTTTCGTGAAAACAATTTTGGACTCGAAGATGGAGCAGTGAAGTGCAAGGGCTAGTCGCTACTAATTCTGAGGATATTTCCAAAATGGATGTAGTAGGAATAGTGCCTTCGGTTCCGTTCGAACCCGGGACGGACTAGTATGGATGAATGCTTGCGAAACATCGTCAGGTGGACGATGGGCATTCTAAGGGATATATTCTAAAAAAGGTAACGCTTAGCCTCAAGCCTCATCAAATGGGAATGGCTGAAAATCAGGCGATATGCAGCAAGGCTTCGTGGGTAGCCCCCACTGGAGGGTGAGGTCATCCCTGTCTAGATGTCCCTTTATTTCGGCTTAGTGGACGGTTGCTGATCCCAACCGCGGGGTGATCTTGCTCGGGACTGTCCAGTAAGGGACGGTTCCGGTCTTGTGTTGCAGGGGAGTTAGGGTGGCTCCTCGGTACGCTGATCTAGACCAGGTACTGTGACAGGTGGTACCCCAGTGCCTAGCCATTAGTTGGAATCCATTTTCCCTACGCGCCCGTACGGTTTTGATTGTGCCCAACTATTGCTGAAACGTGAGATGCAAGCATTTCAGCTAGATTCTATTTACTTTCAATATACACTATTATAATATCAGAGGACTTTAATAAAAATGTTTTAGCTATCGCAAGGTAAAAACCCGACATGTTTATTTGTGGCGTGGTCTTACGAGATGCTTTTGTTTTCAAAGGATTTTTGAAACTGTAATAATCAGTTGGGTGTGATTTTCTCACGCTGGTATTCCAGACTGACTCGGGTATTATTTAACTATAATGCTCGGGTCAGACCGAGTATTATAGGATACAGGAGGTGCTGTGGAGCTCAGGTGACGAGCAGGATGGCGATACGTACTCCCGTACTTGTATATATATATATATATATATATATATATATATATATATACATATTCCGCTGTGTTGAGTTGTTGTGTTCCCATTTGTATGATATTGATGTTGAGCTGTGATTGATGTACTCTGATTGATGTAAATATATAAAAAGAGATATATTTGATTGAGTAAAGATTATTTATTATCTATTATATTTTATTCCGCTGCGATGGTTAGATTCTGATGTTGATTTTGTTTTCTCTTCTTCCACCTCTTCTTCTTAAACCCAAATGGTTCGTATTTCTATAAAACTTGAGTTGTTTGTTGAAGAATAGTGTTGACTCAAGGGGTACGGATTTGCGGGCTGTTACACAAGAGCATTGGTTGCACCACTATATGCATCCGACCCACTTATTTTCTTACAGTAGGTTTACCACAAATGATGTATCCATAGACATTGTGCTCATATAGGAAAATTCTATGGGAGCTGAGATTTCCTTTTAGAAATCATCAAGTATTAAAATTTAGTTCAGCACAATGAATTTGGCTTCTCAGATGGCATAAATATAGAAAGAAACAAAAAGCACTTAGAAATGCTCTTCATAGTGAATCTGCTAGAGAAGTTAATAATGCGTGGTTCATTTCTTTTTTTATTTTGGTCCTTCATAATGAAATTTTGAAATTTTGACATGTTAACTCATTCATGATACTATTATCAAATATTAACTCCAATTTAACAAAATAGGCATCTTTATACCATGTAGAATTGATTCAATGTTTTCTACACTACTGCAATATAAGAATATTTTTTGCAATTATTTTTCTTTACAAATGTAAATGATTGGTACCATTTGAAATTGCACGATATAAAAATCTTGTATAACATTAGCATGGTTGAAACTTGTCTATATACATGTATATGTATATGTGATGGAGTCTTGGCGCAACGATTATGTCACATGCATGGTGATCCGGACGTGCAGGTTCGAGTTCGAAAACAACCTCTTTGCAACGCGAGGGAAAGTCTGTATACATTATCGACCTCTGCAGTGTTCGCTATTGTGCGAGAGCCTCGTGCATCTGGGTTCCACATGTATATGTATACACACATATGTTAGTATGCGTGTGCACATGAGCATGCGCACGTGTGTATATGTGTGTGTGTGTATAAAGCAAGAATCGAGATCTCGGTTTCGATCTCGATTTCGGTCTTTTGTAATTTTAGAAATTTCGATGTAATTCGTAAATTTCGGAAATTTCAATTCTAGTTTTGGTTTCGGGTATCGCTGTTTGTTTTTCATATAATTACACACATATTTATTTAATTTATTAAAACAAGACATATAATTTATATTTAATAGAAAAAATAAGATATAAAAGAACAATACTGTTTAATTATAAATATCTATAACACTAAAAATAGTTAATTCATTATTTCACTTTCAACTTTTTTAGTTACACAATTCACATTTTTTGTGAATTTATATGTTTCCTAAGTTGCAATTTTAAATTTGAATGTTCATGTATTTTAAACTCAAATTAATTCTTTTCTGACACTTTTTTTAGCTGTAAAATTTGATGTTCAATAGTTTTTGTTGAACCAGAATTTCATTTCAGTTTCATTTCGGTCCATGCCGAAATCTATAGGAAACAACCGGAATCGCGGTATTTCGGTCGAAACCTCAAACCTTGGTATAAAGAGATTTTGATTTTGTGGTGATTTTGAAAGTTAGCTAAATTGACATCGAAAATAAAATAGAGTTAGAATTTTGCTGGTTGAATTCCGTCGCCAAACGAAACTCTTGAAAATCTTTATTGTGCCTCAATTGTTGATTTCTTGCTGTTTGCCATAACAAATAATCAATCTTGAGTTCAACTAGCAATTAGAAGACAATTTTCCCTTTCACATGTGTGCGTTGATATTTCATGTTTTATACATTAACCCCTTCTTTTATTTTTATTTTTTTGATTTGAATTATAGTAATAATTACAATTAGCTCAGTAAATCTTCACACTTGTCACGTATCTAAAATGAAATGTAGAACCATAATTTGTAAAACAATGTCGAATGTAGGGCATGGATATTGAGAAAGCATTGAAAGAAAAAGTTTCATTTCATGCTCGCCGTTACCCTCGGTATGTTCCAGCTAATGGAAGAAAATTTGAAAAATGGCCCAAGGAAGACCTTCAAGAGGAAATTGATGATACGGGTGAAGATGAAGAGACCATTGATAGTAAGAGTGAATATGATATTGAAAAAGAACCAGTCCCTGAAATTAGGAGGGCACTAAAAAACGACGATGAAGAAAAGGAGTTTGACCAAATTGAATATTTCATTGGTGAGGTAATTGACCACTGGACGTATAGTTTGTTCGTCGGTGTATACGAAGCTGACATCCGTAGGAATAATTGGGGTATCAAAAAATTTAAGATATTTCACATTTGGAACATAAGTCTCAACGGGAAGAAGCCAACTTTTCTTCCTTGTTCTGCCAAATTTCAAAGCGATGAAAATAAAATTGAGCTCGAAATAAGGAATTATGAAAAAACTGAAAATGAGATAAGTCAGACCAAAGTGGTTCGTTTTAACATAGACACTCAAGCTTGTGATGTACCTTTGTTTGCAATAGTGGATAACTACAAGATAAAATATACGTTGCTGAGTAATGCTATTAGAGTCAAATTTGAAATAAGAGCATACAATGAGGATGGTAGTCCAGCACTCGATGTGAACGGACATATATGTGCAGATTTTCATTTTCGTGGGCAGTACGAGAAATATATTTTCGGCGGTGACATTAAATATGAGAGAGAAGAGAGGATGGCTGAAAATGCTCTTATGTTATCTCCTTCTTCCTTAATTATCCCTCGTGACCTTGGTTGTGTCTATCTTGGTATGTCAATAAAAGATAATGATGGCAAATTTAAGGTCGAAGGGAATAAAACTGTATGGCGTCGTACCGTAGCTGTTGATGAGCGGCATTACATTCCAGGTGAAAAAGGCTACATCATTCTTACAACGATTTGGTCTTGCCTCTGTGTTTACTCGAAGCATGGTATTACTATCTACTGATAAGATATCAATATTTTTTACTTCTTTTTTCCCATATGTTTTGGGCAATAGCAGTGACCTTTATTTGGAAAAGGGATTCCATGAATGTTTGTTTGTTTTCCTCTCCAGGAATGTGTACCTGTCTTGGTACAGCAATGGGCAATTTTCAGGCGGAACAGAATGACATTAATGTCATCGAAGATACAAAAGATGAAACTGTTGAATATACACACCGTCCAATAACAACTTGCAATGACGATGTTATTGAAGGTGGGGTGAAGAGATCAAAGATGAGAAAACCCAGGCAAATCTGCAATAGAACCGAGGAAGCAACCACCGGGGATGAAGATAGCAAATAAACAAGTAAGTTTGGAAAGTGACTATATATGTTCTTCCTTTTTTAGGCAGGTGAACACAACTTTTTAATATGACAATTTAGTCTTAATTAATTTTTAGTTCTTCCTATTATGCATGCATGCATGCATCAGAACCCACATAGCAAATGATTATATATATCATGATAATTGAGTTAGCTTCATGGTACGTACAGTTATCATGCAATAAAATAAGACCACACTCCCAACCATAAAAAGTTAGTATTTGCTATAGCTTGAAAGGGCAACCTCTAACAAAAATTGGTTGATGAACAGGCTTCTAATGAAAATTCGATCTTTGATACCGTATGAAAAGCAGCATATCACTGAATATCTCTTCTAATGAAAATTGTTCACTTACTATTTACAAATGTCTTTTTTTTCCCATTTCGGTACTTCAACCACCACAAAAACATTCAGATGTGGAGGACGATTGGTTTTAGTTCATTCTCCATTCTATGAACTGCTCAGGAAAAAGTGGAAGAAAACTCAGCAGCTTTTCAATTTCGTATTGTCCAAAAGAACAACAAAAACATGCAATAACAAATATATTTTACATTTCCTTGAATTAAAATGCAAATTCTATTACTTAAAGCTGAAATGTCACCATTAGAATTATGATGTGGCGATACAAGGATGATTTCTAAGACATGAGTGTTACTGGGTGGTAGATTCATACTAACATTTAAAAATATCTCTTAAAGCTATGGTACCAAAGGTGTTAGGGAAAATGCCCAATACAACAACAATAGGTGGAAATTCTTTTAATCCACCCACATCGGCCCCCTTTTCTGACCTATGCAAGGACTTCGCTAGTATAGGAGGCAGAACGTTTTCTGGCAGGAGGATTTCGGGGAGAGGCGGGTTAGTTTTGGGAATATGGGGAAAATGTTTAGACGGTTAGGTTTGGAGGACCGGCAGAGTGTTCAACCTATATTTGGCAGCTGGAAGAAGAGCTTATGGAGGTTCCTACAAGCTTTAAGAATCCATGGTGGAATGGCAAGAAGGATAAGAGGAAAAGGAAAGGCCCTCAGAAGCGAATCAAGAAAAATGTTATGTGCCATAGTTGCAGAATGATTGATCATTATGCAAGAGACTGTAGGAAAGAAAAGATGAGGGGAAGGTGTTATAGTTGCAGGCAACCCGGTCATTGGAGTAGGAGTTGCCCCCAGTAGATGGGGCATGGGTGCGGGTGTACCAGTGGCACATATCCAGACTTTGGATACAGCGCCTTCCAGCAGCAGACCAAATCTAGGTAGGAAAATTTGATTTATGTTTCTGATTTTCCCATTCGGACTCTTTTCGATTCTGGAGCATCACACTATTTTATCTCTAGTTCTCATGTGGATTGTTTGCACTTAGTTTCTTTAGTAGTAGACCCCATCTTTGTTTCAAACCCCATAGGAGGATCGACACTCTTGTCTATGGTTTGTTGGGGTTTGAAAATTTATATCATAGGCATAGAATTCTACTGCGACACCCATGTTTTAGGATTCTCGGGATATGGGATGATCTTGGGTATGGATTGGCTATCCACATATGGAGCTATATTAAACTGCGAGAAGAGAGTCGTTAGATTAGAGACATGCATCAGTAGGACTCGAGATTTTTCGCGACTCGCAAGGGTCGGTTATGTTGAGCTTCCTTTATTCCCTCAATTCATCATCATCAGAGTTAGATTCGGTTCCTTTCGTCAGATATTTTTCATATATGTTTGAGGAAGTTAGGGGACTGCCCCCTAAGAGAGAGATTGACTTCAAGATTTATTTATCTAGCCAGTAGCATTACCCGTAGGGCATATGACGTCTAGGGAAAGGAAGGGATTAAGCAAGCAGATCCGTGAGGTTTTGAGAAAGGTTTCATTAGAAGAAACATTTTAGAATAGGGAGCGCCAGTCATTTTTGCCACCAAAGCAGGTGGTTCTCTTCGATTTGTCATTGACTATTGAGAATTGAATAAGCTCACAAAGAAGAATCATTATCCACTCTCTAAGATAGATGATCTTTTCGACCGGTTAGTCGGCTCTTTGGTATTTTCTTAGCTTTGTCTAACCATTGGATTTCATCAGCATACGGTAGTCGATGACAGCATTGATAAGACCACATTTAAGACACCCGACGGATTCTTTGAGTGGTTGGTTATGTCTTTTGGGCTAACCAATGTCCCATCATATTCTATAGATTTAATGAACCATGTTTTAGAGATGTCCTAAAATAAAGTTCGTGGTGGTATTCGTGGTCGACATTTTGGTGTTTTCCAAGAAGTATGGAAGAACATGTTATTCGTTTAAAGGAGGTTCTTTGTACGCTTCGTGTTCATCTGTTGGAGACAGAGTTCATGGTGTATCACTTTTGGCATAAGGAAGTACGTTTCTTAGGGCATTGAGAATGTCTACACATGGTAGAGATTTAAGAAACGGTTTTGTAAATTTAGGATCGGACTATGGAAATCCAAAGAGAGGTAGGCAAAGATTGGAGGATGTACAATAGGTTCAGTTGATAAGAAAAGATGAAAACTGTGTGTAGATAATTACATAAATTACAATTGTTTCGCATAAGTGGATTTAACGGTAGTACCTTAGAATAAATATAATGAAAGACTTTAGTAGGGAAACAAGATTTTTGAGGTTTACGAAAAGTACTCCTAGCTTAGTAAGGACAAAATCCACTTTATGCCCAGCCTAATAAAATGAAAATTTTGAAATTTAAAAAGTTGAAAAAATGTAATTGTTAGAGTTGAAAATTTTCATTGTTAATATTTTCTTTAGAAAATAAATATGGGGGGTTTTTGAAGAATGGTATGACATTTAAGTTGGTTTTTATAGAATGAAAAATTGAAATTCTTTTTGAAGAATTATGGAGTACATATTTATAACTCACTAGTTTCCTTGTAAGTAACAAAGATTTTTAATATAAAATCCTAGAGTGTATCAAGTATTGAAGACGTAGATTACAACTTTTATTGTTGTAATAAATGTTTTCATGAAAAATAAGTGGAGCATAGGCTATAACACTATTGTTATAGTAAGTGACTCCCAAGAGAAATATTTCTACATAGGTATACGAGATTTATTGGTATTTATTTAATCGAATCCATACACTAATATATTTTTTGGGTTTAGTAATGGTGTTTTACGCAACATCTATTTTAACCCAAATAAAAATGAATTTTTAAAATAGTAATTTTTAACTATAGAAACAAAATGGTTTGTAAAGTAAACTTATTATTTTTAATAAGTATAAGGAAATGTTTTTGCTGTTATGGAAATATTAAAACAGTTTTGAAGTTGAGTTTTTCTGAAAGGAAAATGTGTAAGTTAGATATTAGAAAATATTTATCATGGAAGAATATGAATTAAACATACCTTAATCTATTGTAATGAAAAAAATAATGGTATGATTTTCTATGAAACCAATAAAAATGTTTTGTCCAAGGTATGAAAAACACCATATTTTGCATAGTCTATTTCAAAAAATATATAATAAGTTCCTTGTAATTTCACATAAACATGAAATTCTCTTCTAAAAGGCTCATAGAAGATTTTAATGTTAATAACTTTCCATTTGAGAAAGTAGTTCCATTATATTAAGGTATGAGACGTGAGGTATACTAAGAAGATGTTTTGAAACACATAAAAACAATTCAAAGATATTTAAAAATAATGGTTTGGCGAAAAAGTAAAAAAATATATTTGAAAATGAAAATTTAATAAAAGTAGAATTTGAAACTTCAAATTTTTATAGAAAACTGAAAAGGTCTTTAAAAGAAAACGAGGAATAAGTTTTGAACTTAGAATTTGAAAGTTTTCCCTCTAGGAAATAATGTTAAGTAACCAAATATTCTTGAATTTAATAGAAGCTCAAAAATAACACTTTTTAAAGAATTTTTTTTTGGGGTTTGATGTTTTGAAAATTTAGAAGTCTTTGTTTTTGGAATAATAAATACCCAACCAAACTCTTATAAATATGGAGTATAAAGAAATCATTTTCTTGGTGTAACGGAAAAAGTGCAAGACCAGGTAGGGGATAACAGTGATTACTTTTGGAAGTAATGATAGAAGTTCTCGTGGAATGTATAGGACAATAGTAAGAACCTAAGAATGTTGATTTATGTGTGCAGACTAAAGAAGAATAATAAAATGAAATAAGTAAGATTGTAAGGCATACATGGAAGAGGATGTATGTTTATGATTTTGAAGAAACTTGGAAAAAGCATCTTCCGTTAAAAGCATCCTCGCGTGATAGTAACATAAAGGGGAACCTTTCAAAGCTTTTTATGAAAGACTACGCAAGTCGCCTTCACGTTGGATAGGGTCTACAGAGGGATTGCTTTAGTTCAGACATAGTTAAGAAGACTTCGAGAAGGATTGGTTTGTTTGAGAGAAAATTCGTATTTCGTATCCGCATTCCTTTGATAATAAGTTTTTGAATTACCTATTTTCCATCTCTAGTTTTGAATAGTTCTTTCCTTTATTATCCTTTGGCAGGGTAGAACTTATGATTTAACCTATGGATGGCAAAATTTGATGTAAACATGTAAATAGAACATGTTATGAATGATGTATGCTAGTGATTGCAAGTGTTTGCTAGTGGATGCTAATGGACGCATATAGATACACAAAGCTTTATTATTCTTTAGGGATTGGCCTAATTAGGACACTAGAACATGTGCATATGGATGTGTGTGCATTTTTATTTTTCATGGTTGTTATAAATAGATGATTATCACATTATTGTTGCATTTGAATGATGTTTGTAGCATGCATATAGAATCATCAGTTATCATTAGGAAATTTTTGCATTCATTTGGATACATGGCACAAACATGGTTGTTTAAAAGGAGGTCAACTGAATCAATGGACCGTCTAATCTTTTGCATTAGTTAGGGACATTAACACTACACTGATTGCATAAGTATCATAAATTGCATTACAAAATTTAAGGACAATGGATGAATGGTTGATGATTGAGTAGTTAGTTGTAGAACTTGAACAAAAATATTTAGTACATTCGTTTATCCTTAGAGATTTCGGGGACGAAATCCCTTAAGAAGGGGAAAATGTAACAACCCGAAATTTAACCCGTAATAATTAATTTGTTAATTAATCAAATGATAAAATAAATTTGTGAAATTATCAGAATTGAGCCACATGAGTTGCATCATTGAGTATGTGGTAATTTTCTGGTCAATTTTCATATATGGAACGTCAGAATCCGAGTTAATATGTCCAAGTTATGAATTAAACAAAAGTCAAGAAAAGAAAAAAAAAAATAGGCTAGGTCGACCACTAGGTTGACCTAACCTCACCCTAGGTCGACCGGTCGGTCGACCTGGGAATAGGGACAGTCGACCTGGCGTTCGATCCATCGTAGAAATTGGATGAGGGAAAATTCCTTCATCCAGTAACGTTAGTTAGCCTATTTTATAAGTGCTTTGCATTCTTTAACTCAGTCCGGTCTTTTCATCCTTGCATCCGATGGCTCCTATTCAGCCTATGACGTGGTTGCATCCTATTAAATCCTCAAATCCAACAGTCCAAGATTCACTTCAAGACGTATAAATAGAACCCTAGGCCTAACACTTTTTCTCATTTTAGATTTTCTCCAATTGGGTTCACCTTTACAGGAAGGACCCTAAACGGAATAATTTTCCAAGGAGAAAACTGTTAGAAATTTGATTATTTTACAACTCCAAGTGGATCCGGGAAGACCAGAGTAAGAGCTTAGGACTGGAGGTGAGTGATTGTAATTATTTTAGATTTCCTCAAGTAATTTAAAATAATAGAGTTTCTAATAGTTGTGGTTTTACTACGATTTTTGAAAAAAACCTTTTTAGCAGTTTCATTTGCAGTTTTTAGAATTATTTTCAGTCTATTTCTTTCTAGATATTCTTTTCAGTTAGTTTTAGTTTATTTCCGTTAATCATAGCTTTTTCGTTTATTTATAGTATTTTAGTTTAGTTACTGCTATTTATGCGTTATTTACATCTTATTCCTTCACTTTGGATTTCCTTCTATTTTCAGTTTTATTTTATTTGTAACGACTCGTTATTTTCAGCCATTCGCATCCGCACATGTCGGACTTGAATTGCTCAAAATACCGCATTGTAAATAAAATTTGGCAAATCTAAGAATACACAGTAAATAAATCATCACGGATCACCGACACAGAGTATTTAATAATGCGACGGAATTAAAAGAGATGGCAGTTCATGAAGCTACTATATAAAAAATAAGATACATCAGAGTTAAACTAGATGTAACAGAATAGTAAACAAAATACATCAGGTACAAATCAGAATACATCACTGAAATCACTGGATACTGAAAGCAAAATGGATGGCTGGATCTTCAAGCAAAGCTCCAACTTCGAAGATGAGTCTTTAATACTGAATCACTCAGTCTGACTCCTGCGTAAAGAAAAACACAAAACACTCGAGTCAGGACATAAATACTTATGAACTGTAAATCAACTCAAGTGAACAGTAACAAAATGCATCAGCAACTTAAAGGATGTTTGGGATCGCTCATCCTTTAAGGATCCGTTAAACTATTTACTATGTAAGTAGATGGCAGGTTATACAACTAAAACCATACAGGGCGTGTAGTGGAGATTGGATTTTCCAAAAATGGTCAGGCTAAGGAACTTCCTGCTGCCACATGGGTACGCCTCTGGACGGACGTCCCGAGAACTTAACCAGCACTCTGCCAACACAAGGCTGGGCTACCTCTGTAACTAGGTAACTACTACACGAGTATGCCATCCCCCGCTCCTTTGGGAACTTTATCCAAGGATCCTCTACACCAACAACCACAAAGAAAAGTATATGCAGTAACCACAAAGGTTAAATATCAGGGCTCCATACCTGACACCACCCTTTTCCAGAAGGAAATGACATACCCTAAAGGGCGCGACCCTCATAACCTTGCCGCATCTTTTCTGTTTTGACCATTTCCGGGGTGTGAGGTCCGACGAAGTCTCGTCCACAAAACTACACCTTCTCACAAAGTCATGCTTCGATCAACAAATGATCCGTAGCACTTCGTATGCCACATTACCGGTTTGGGAATATATCACTAGTAACCATCAACTACATAACCTCTGAGCTCGTACGTCTCAGAGAAGGGTGTTAAGCTAAGAGAATAAATTCTCCGCCACCAACAGAAATGTATTTGATAGAAACCAGCTTTACATCTCAAAGTGTAATGTCAGACACACATCCATACAAGTCCGTTCCAGGATCGAACGGGATCGAAGGCACTTCAAAGATGCCCTTGCAAATCCAGATATTCACTAATCACGTCCGGAATCCCCATCCCAAAGGGTGATAAAATCTCTATACAGGAGGAACCCGGTGCAGAGACAATCGATAGGTAATCCTTTCGCTTTCGAAAATAACCGGTCTTCAACACCATCTTCAAATGCAATCCTATTTCGTCGTATCATTAATCGGAATGGGTTTTATGACACAAGGTCCTCTCCCGGCTAATCCGAATAACGAGCGCTTGTTTTTTAAAAATAAGCGTTACATTCAGATTTCAACAAATTACAATAATTTCACTTTGATCTTTTAAATAAAAGATCCATCACAATCACAAAGGTTCGATGTGGTTTTCGGATATCCACTTGGAATCCGACCCCCGATCGCATCGAAATTCAAATGCCATTAAAAGGCCAATATTAATAGTCGGTTATTTAACTATCAATCAACATCCACAATAATTGCCGGATTTAAATAAATTTCCCAAATTATTTATTTTAAAAATATTTCCGCAAGATATATTTCACACTTCAACCATTTGAAAACAAATTCCAAATTACTTTCCACATTTCAATATTTTGAAAACAAATTCAAACCACTTTTCCTTATGCGGAATACATTTCCGAATATTTATTCATTTCCACTGAAAATCTGTCGAGTTCAAATACCTTAAAATAATTAAATTACTTACCTAAACATATATACTTGGATATATTTAAAATAAAAACTATTTCTAAACACTTATTTGAATATTAGTTATGAAAACATTATACCAATATTTAATATAAAACTTCAAGTCCAAACTAATTTTAAAATAAAATTAGTAGATAAGAAATAACTATCTAAATATCCATTTTTTAAATCAAAAATCAATTTTAATCTTTAGAATAATCCCTTCTATAATTAATTAAATAAAATTTTTCTTTAAAGTTTTGAACAATTCCTAAAAATAATTTCTCCAACAATATTTTTTTTTCAAATCAATTTCTAGAACTTTTAATTTATACTTCAAAAACTACTCTAAAAGTATACTCGGCTTTCTAGGGAAGAATTCTCTTTCCATTTATATCAATTAATAAATCTTCTCGATTTATTTTAATTTACATTCCAAATCTGTAAATTTCTTTTCACCCCTTTATAAATAAACCAACATTTATTTTTAAATCAAAATCCCCTTTCATTTATAAAATTCCATTGTGAATTTAAATTCCCAAATATTCACTGATATACGATTTCCAAATTGATTTCAAAAATCATTTTCAAACACCAAATAAAATTTCAAATTGATTCCCCAAATATTTATTCTTTTAACACCAAATCAATTTAAGAATTTGTTTTTAAAATAAATCCTTTATCTTTTCCAAATTATTTAAAAATCATATTTTAAAATAAATTCTTCACCTTTTGAATATTATTACTTGAAATCCATTTATTAAATTTTTCTCATACTTTGAAATTTTATTCAATAGGATTTCACTATAGATTTTCTACTTAAGTTTGAAAATCCAATTTTTATTTATTTCTGGTATCTTACGATACCAAAAAAAAATATATTCGGCCAAATTATAGCCTTCAACAATTTGTAACACAAATGTAATCATACACAGATTATCAATAATCACCACACAACATACGAAACAAATTCGCACAATTTGAGGAATCCAGTTGGATCCCTCCAACCTGTTTCCCTGCATCCACAGACGTTAGCACAACAATTAAATACCAATCCCACTTCGAGGTGGGATATCGCAGTATATGAGATTTATAAATTATCATCCGCTATTATGCGGCGCATAGGGTCTCATCCGCTATATAATGCGGGAAATCAACAACTCCAACTACATATATAATACCAATTCCACTTCCAGGTGGAATATCGTGGTATATGGGTTTAAATATAATAACCTCCGCTATTATGCGGCGCATAAGGTCTAAACTAATATAACTGATAATAAATTAATCATCCAAGCATACAATCAACGATTAACTTTAACTATCACAATTCAGCAATCAATCGATAACTGAAATTTTCTATCATTATTTTGAGTGAGAAGATCTCACATTTGCTTTTATTTTGTAGTCCATTCCCATTCTGACTTGTTTTCTTCATTGTATTAGACCTTGTATAAACAATTTTATACAATTTATTAATATTCGAAATGATCAAACAATTTATTTTCATTAAATTAATTTGCTTAACAAATGATCTTTATTTCAAACCAGTTTCCTTTAATAAATTTGTTTAACTAAAATTTTAAATCTCAAAACTAAATTCCTTTTTAATAAAGTTAGTCAACTAATAAATTTAGTTTTAAACCAATTTTCTCTCTCTTTTTTTTTTAAAAATATATCCTTTAGTAACTAAAAAAATTAAATAGTTAACCAAATAATTTGACCACTAAAATTTTATTGTATAAAAACTAACTATTTAACTTAACTGATAAATTTCCCTTTTAAAAATATACACATATATTTTTCAATTCAAACACTAAATAAATACCTTACTACATGTACATATTTATATTTCTTTTTGTGAAATGTATATTTATTTTATTTATTTTTCTTTCTTCCATTATATATACAGTTAAATTAATAAAGAAAAATCGTTACCTCACTTCAATGTAAACTCCGAACCACCATATCGCTGTAAACCCTGGTCACGGCGACATCGACATCTTCGATTCAAAACCATCGTCGCTTCGCCCCAGCTTCCACTGAGACCAACCATCCATAATTCTCTGCTACGCGAGCTCGAGAACATCACATCACGATTGCCACTTCCTTACACATGATCGCGAGTTCCAAACAAACGGCTGCCGTCACAATAGACCATCAGCCCGACCGCATTCGAGCACAGCTGCACCTCTATCGCACGTGCCTTAGCACCCACACGCTCCGCCGAACAACTCCTCGCGAGTCCCCTGGCACTGCGCCTTGCCTTGATCGAACAACGTCGCTATCGCCTATCTCGAATCGATGCCACACTTGGGAATTGCTAACCCTAGCTTCTTCTTCCTTGAATTCGATTTTGATTTGGGTCGAATAAATTAGAAATTGAGCAAAAGAGGGGCGCGATTCTTATTAGCAGCCATTTCTTATTTTTATTTTTATTTTCGATTGAAATAAATGAAGTAGTCTGAAAGCAAAAGGAGGGGGTGACGTGATTTAAACGAAACAAAGGGAAATGTCGGACTGAAAAAAAGAAAGGGAACAAGTGTCTCGAGCACTTTTCCTATGTCGGCTGATGGAGATTGACCTCTGATGTGAATGGAATTCGACTGGTCAGGTAATATATTCGAATTTAAATTTTTAAATTTAAACCGTACCAAATTACGCAACTCAAAATCTTAACTCCTATCGAGGCGTGCTACTAGGCGTTTATAATGTTATATCCCTATCCCGAACACAATGGAACGTGTTTCGGAGGCTAATTCGATCATACGCGCAAGTTACGGAAGTAAACAATCAATTTTAAATTAAATCGGTTAAAATAGTTTCTATGCATTTTGAGCTGCCAGGGTCAAACGACAACTCTGATTGCTACGAAAATTGAAATCCGATAATAACTAACTATTACGGATCTAATGGAACGGGTTTCGTCGAAATCCAAGACTATGCCTCGGAAGGCTATTTTTAAATATCGATTTAAACAATATAATTTCAATACTGAATAAAACATTCCCAAATTCAATTCTGAAGCTTCCATTATCTTCAGTATTATCAATATAAATTTTCTAAGCCTTGAAAATATTTTTATTCAGCTTAAAACTGAAGATTCAAATTTTTATCCAACTTCAATAAATTAAAATCAATAATTTAATTGCCAATTTCATCCTGATCTTTGAATTTCAAGTTAAACTAACCTCCAAATATTTAAAATCAATTAAATATTCAATTTCAAATGTTAAAATTTTCCGGGTCGTCACATCCTTCCTCCCTTAAAAGAATTTCGTCCCGAAATTACTAGTTAAGAAGAATGATCTTTAACTCGATTATGATTTACCCAAAACCAAATAGTTTTATCAACTTGCCAAAAAAAACTTTTTATTTAAGACCCATCATTAATTCAACTAACTCTCCGAATTCAATCATAAGTTTCCAAACAATATTGTTTTCTTAACAATTCAATTATTAATTTAAATTCAAATTTCAAACTTCCAAAATTTTCTAACACTCGAGATTTTCGAAAAATTTCACCAGCGTCTCCTTTGCACGGCTAGCTCGGTACGACTACAAAATGCCACAATGGGCCTACAGATTCAGAAAGAAAATGAAAAGCTAGACGGCTAGACCAGAAAATCATCAAATTTCATACTGGAATTTAAATACATACCCTTTTCGAGCAATTTCAAATTTATCTTCGAAAATCAAATCCCAATTCCTTTTCCTTTACGATACCTGCACGCTATTTAACAACCATATCCAATTTCTACATTTAAAAATCATTTTGCACTTCCATTACAAAATTTTCACTATATACGTCTTATACCATTTTTCTCACTTCACTATTGAAGTTATATATCCATCTTATTTCAATTTTACATTTTCAATTTCATTTGAATTCAATTTTCAATTTCAATTCTATTTGGATTCGGTTTACCTTCAAAATATTGAATTTTATCAACTATCTTTCATTCACAACTAATTCATATCACTATTTTAAATTAGTTTCATTTACTAATTCATTACAAATTCTAATTCATTTCATCTCAAACCATTTTTTTTCTATATTTCTATCTTTATTATCTTTAGTTCATTTCGAACTAATTTTACAACTTCATTTTATTTCACACAATTCAAATTGATTTTCAATACTCCATTCCCAAAATTTATTTCCAATCTTATTATTTTGTTCATTCTCAAACACAATTCAATTTCAATTCACCATTTTGGGTTTATAACACTTATATTTAAACTGGATTCCAAATTCCATAAGAATTTAATTTGCCTCACGTTTATAATTATTGAATTCGATTCTTTTCAATCATATTCAATTTCATCATTCCTTTAATTAGTTTTACTTACTAATTTTATTCCAATACTTCACTTTATTTAATTTATTCACTTATACTCATTTTAATTTAACTCCATCCTTTAAGTTAAATTCATTCTATCAAAGTCAATTTGTACAAGTTATCAACTCATTTACTAATTCCATAAATATTTAAAATAGGATTCCAGAGTCTTTCCAACTTTTCAGAACCAGTTTTGAAATCAATTCAAATTATCTTTTGAACTTCCAAAATCTAACCCAGTTTTCTAAATAACTTTAATTTAAAACAATTTGGCAGCAATTGCTCTTTTGGAAACCCGAAAATGAACGCCGATGATGTCGCGATCATCATCGGAATTATTTTCCAGCGACCGAAAAGAGTTTAGAGCTTTTATTCCTTCAAAACATTTTTCCAAACCTTTGAAAACTCATTTTCAAACTCAAGGAAATTTAAACTTTTCCAAATCTCCAAAACTTCAAATTCTTTTCAAAACATTTCTATGGAATTCCATTTCTAATTACAAATCACATTTACAATTTATATTCTTAAATTCCATTTATATGTGATTTTATTTCTTAACTTTGGAGTTACGATTTTAATTTCGTATTCAATAATCAATGATAATAATTAAATATTATCACTTCCTAACAACCATGCGACCATATCCTATAATAATTTACAAAGATTATTTCCTTTATCTACGAAAATAGTTTTGGGTAAAATTATTTCATTTACCCTATTTTAAAACACTATCATGTCGAATTGTTCTGTACAAGTGTTTAGAGATCCCTATCGATAGAGTTGTACACACCATACCGACCAGAATCCATATACCACTCAACAAACTAATCGTCACGATATAAAACAATTTTATATTCACTAACAAATACACGCTCATATCTATTATTACACTCAACTCGTTCTAGAGTACTACTGACTCTATCTCTAATGAGTAACACCCAACAGAGCCAAGGATATCGCTTAACCAAATGCTCTAATACCAATCTGTAACGTCCTGATTTTTCGACGCCCGAAAGTCGACATCGATACATCCACTGTATCAAATGCCGAACAATCAAATGCCAAAATCCACACCGTTAGGGTTTAAGAAGAAGAAGATAGAAGAAGAAAACAGAAAAAATAAAAGAATTTCACATTTCACAACGGACAACATATAATAGATAAATGAATAATCTTTAAAATAAAGAACAATATATGTTATTACAATGCAATATCAGAGTATAACAACAACACACAACACTGGCAGTTATAATGACTTGCCTTACATAGAAAATTCACTTTGCACCAACTAGACGCAACAAACACTATATAGTACAAGTGTTACGCTTCACCGTCCAGCTTGCTCCTAATATCCACAGCATCTCTTATCTGACTTCGCTCCAGAATTGTGATGACCTGACTCTAGGCTGCCCGTGTGGAAAATTATGGGCACCCGTAGTTTAGAAAGGGAACAATAAACTCCAGGTCAGTCATGAGACTGTTGTGAGATCTTAAAAACAGTTATTTTCATAAAGAAAATAAAAATAAATCTGCTATGCTTTTGGAAAATGAAACTACCATAAGGCCTCCCGCCACACACACAATGCAAGCGTAGAATTGGAGGAGATTTCTCCTTATGATAGTCAAACATGCTTAATACGCAAAATCCTTTCGATATTATTATTAGTGCATAGTGCAGAAAACATATCGAAAGTATAATATAAATCTTAGCCAGCATAGACATTTCGAACTATGCCTACTATAGCTACCATCCAAACAGTGGGGCGCCACCATAAGTAGATGGCAGGTTATACAACTAAAACCGTACAGGGCACATATTGGAGATTGGATTTTCTAGCAAATGGTCAGGCTAAGGAACTTCCTGCTGCCACATGGGTACGCCTCTGGAGGGACGTCCCGAGAACTTAACCAGCTCTCTGCCAACACAAGGCCGGGTTACCTCTGTAACTAGGTAACTACTAACGAGTACGCCATCCCCCGGTCCTTTGGGACCTTTATCCGAAGATCCTCTACACCAACAACCACAAAGCAAAGTATTTGCAGTAACTGTTTGCACAAAAAATGGACAAACACCTCCAAGTCGTATTATTTAGTTGATTATATGTGAATTTCAATGATTTTAGATGAGTATGTAAATATGAGAAAAGTAGGGGCTGAAATGTAAAAGACACGCGGATTTATAGTGGTTCGGCCAGAATGTGCCTACGTCCACTTTATATGTTATTATCTCTTTTCTTCCAGATTACAAGTACAATGCGTTGTATACAAGTGTATGAAAGTAGTTTGAAAGTTCCTTCCTTGCTTGAGCTCTCAAACTTGTCTGCCATTGTTGTACCCCTGCCCCTCTATTTATAGAGTAAGGTAGGGGGCAGGGGTCTTGGATGTATATAGCTGCCAGCGGGCCTGGGCCGAGACAATCTGGACTGGCAATCACCTGGTTCGGTGAGGCTCCATTCGGCCGTGCTTGGAGTTACTTTGGTCATGGTGGTTCGGTTGTAGAGGTGGTTCGGTGTTGGAGTTGAAGAGGTGGTGATTGGTCCGGTATCAACCTCATTCGGTAGTATATTGGAGAGGCTGGTCCGGTGGAGGTGATGGCTGTGCCTTGCCGAATGGACATAGCCGAATGAGGTGATGCCGAATAAGGTGATGGTTGTGCCTTGCCGAATGGACATAGCCGAATGAGGTGATGCCGAATGAGGTGTTGGTTGTGCCTTGCCGAATGGACATAGCCGAATGAGGTGATGCCGAATGAGGTGTTGGTTGTGCCTTGCCGAATGGACATAGCCGAATGAGGTGATGCCGAATGATGGGGCCGAATGGAGGCTTGGGGCCGAATGTGCTTCTTCGTGGAGAATGTTGGATGGACTTCTATGTTAGCATTGAGCTTCTTGGCTATCGAATGAAGTGGAGGTTGCGAGCCCGGGTAGAACTGTGACTTCTCGGTCTCGAGATCTTCTGGGTGAGAATTCGCCCAACATTTGCCCCCCAAAGTGGGGCACGTGCTTGCATGTGTCGCGCTTTGTTTCCCTGTGGTAGAAAGGCTTGTTTCGTAACGCTATGGGCTGGATGTTCATATCCTGCTGATGTCCTGCAAAGGAATTTAATTCATAGTTTTAGTGTGGTTTTAGATAACGATCGTTCGGGATCGAGATATTTGAAATGAAGCTAATCGTGTCGTTCGAGGCGAGCAAGTGTGCCCCGAGGGGGCTTAGCATTATTGATGCCAGGTTCACGTCAGAGTGGATCCTTGGATCGTTTGTCAAGATGGTTCATCGCCAGCTCAGAGCATGCCTAGGGATCGTTCGCGACCCCGTACATGTGTAAGTAGCTTGGCCATTTCATAATTATCAGAATCAAATATCCGTTTCACCTATGAGTTTAAAAAAAAGGCGTGTCAAAGTGTAACTTCCCACGACGATAGGGTTAATAACCATTCAGAGCGTGCCTATGGACCATTCGTGGTCGCGTACACGTGTAAACGATTAATCCATGTTAGTGAGAGTTTTACGACTTATTCATCGTTATCATAATCCTTATTTTATTAGTTAGTTCTGGAGTTCGGTACTTATCTGCGTGAGGCGCCTCGCGTGCCCCCTGTTTCTGGTTTCTGCTGGTAGAGACAGTTTTATTCGGTTGTTGGTTGGACCGGTACGCTGGTCCGGTATGTTGGTCCGGTAGGCCGAACCAGCTGGTTCGGCAATCCTGAGTTTGCCTATATATAGAGGCTACCCCCCTTAGTTTTCCCTTACCGAACCAAAGAGAGCCGAATCAATTTTTAGCCGAACCAAACTTCTGCCGAACCAAGCTTATACCGAATTAGGTATATATTCTTTTGCCGAATGGTTTTTTATCACCGAATGAATATGATTGCCGAATGCACACGAAGGGTTTTGTTTTACCGAATGATATGTATACCGGATGTGTTTTTTAGTGCCGAATGGACTTATGACCCCATTGCCGAATGAACTCAAGTCCCTAGTGCCGAATGAGGATAAGACCCTAGTGCCGAATGAACTTTGTATTCGGTCTTTGGGTGGAACTCTGGACTTATGTATGCTTGCTTGTATTCTTGTTCTAACATCATGTTTTTCACTTTTTTGTATGCAGATAAATGTCTCGCAAGGCGGAAACACGATCAGACAGACGGAAATCCAATGATGGAGGAGAGTCTTCTTCTGTGCCCCCAGCCCAACCAGGATCTGGGCAACATCGACCTGTTCCGAGGTCGTTGGTGGACGGACATGGTCCACAGGAACTTCTGGTCTCCCCTCCCGACTGCTTTCCTAGCTCCCTAAAGGAGGAGCAACTTGACGTTATATCCCGTTCCTTTGGGATAGACAGGGCTCTTATGCTGTTACCGGGGGAGGGGGTCATGCCATATGATCCCCCTGAGGGGTACTTCGCTTATAGCCGGTACCATTGCATGTGCGGGGCTATTCCTCCAATCAACGCCTGGATACTAAGCTTCGTCACTTATCTGAAGGTGGCTCCATTCCAGCTTCAGCCCAACTCTTATGCCATTCTGGTATGCTTATATGCTATCTTCCAGAAGAGATATGGGCGCGCCCCCTCCAACCGGGAAATACGATATCTGTACAATCTGAGGGGGTACAGGAAGGGGTCCCCATATATTAGCTTGGAGTCAGCCGTTTCCTTCAAGCCTGTTTTGGATTTATACTCGAAGTATAGCATGTTCAAGAAGGAATGGTTCTTTGTCAGGGATGACTCCGTCTCTATTCGCCGATTTACCTCCGGATGTAAGTAAAAACTCTACTCATAATTCCTGTCTTGGCCGTAATTCACTCTCTTATGCGCTTTTATTTCTTGCTAGCGACAGGTGGTTTTGCGGTTGTGGAAGATGATCGCTTGGTTCGGATGGCAGCAGAGATTGAAGCTATTTCCGGGAGAGACAGATCGGCTGCTTATCTGATTAGGAATGCCAGGCTCTTGTCGTATAATTTGATCCTCCCACATCAGTCCGTAGTCAAACAGAGGGACACGGCAGAAGAGAAGGCTGCCCAGCCTAAAGGTGGGGTGACAGCGAAGGGTGGCAAGAGGAAGCCCTTTGCACAACGTCCAGTCGTAGGAGGCAAGAAGCTCAAGGAGTCCGATGGCCCTTCTCCAAGTACTTGCCCGGATGTCCCGGAGGAGGAAGGTGTGGAAGAGGAGGAAGGAGGTGAAGTTGGAGAAGGGTCGGAGGGTGGAGGAGATGGCGATGGTCAGGGTGGTAGCGGTGTTGCTGCTCTAACCTCTGAGCAGGACCTCGAACTGGATGAGGCTCTCCGTCGGGCCTTCGGGGAGTCGGAGGGAGAGTCGGAAACGGAGAAGGGAACGGAGAAGGCAAAGGAAACCGGCAAAGCTGTGGCTGGCACTGACCCATCCTCTAAGGGTTCCTCAGCTAGGGTGATTCCGGCGATGCAAGGTGAACTTTTGTCTTCTGCCGATTCTATTTTCGATAAGGACTTAGAAATTTTTTACGGTTCACTTCCGTCCTGGAATGAGATCCAGGACTTATTGCAGTATCCCACTCCTCCGCCGGGTTTGTATAACAGATGTGTCTCCTCACTTTTCTTTCTTTTTAACTTAGCACATTTTTTGAATTGCGGATTATTGTATGTTCGTAACATTTGTTCTTTATTCCAGGGGCAGGCCAGGCGGGTAAAACGTCGGATGTTCGACACCGCCTTGAACAATTTAAGTCGAGGAGAGCTTCCGCGAAACCTTCTACTGATCGCACTGGGGACGTAGTCAAGTACCGCCCTCTTCTTGGGGTCATCGAAGAGGGCATTCAGAAAAGGAAGCGGAGCCGTTCCTTATTTGAGTCTTCTTCTGCTTCGCAGCTTCCTACTCTGTCTCCCCCTACTCAGCCTCCTTGTGATACTACGGAGGAGAGCACGGAGCCCTGCCCCCCTCCTCCTCCTTCCAAGAGTTCTACTGTCATTCATATAAGGCGTCCCGATGTGCCTCGCCCCGTGCCTCGTGACCCTTTTGCCGGCCATCCTGATTTAGACCCAAGTTTTCGGGACATTTCATTCGATGAGACCACGGGCGAGCACCTACTTCCCCGCAACCCCATGGTAAGAGTGCTGGACGAGGCCAAATCTTTAGATCTTGATTTACTTACCACACGGGTAGTCACCATGGGGGACGAGGCCAAGGCTAATATTGACCGGGTGGCCGAAGAGACTAAGAAGTTAATGGAGCATCATGCTCGATTGGTCAAGGCCGGGGAGGAGATTGGGAGTGCTAATATTCGGTTAAGGCTAAAGGTTGCCGATCAGGCCAAGCAGCTTGCCGACCAAGCCATCCAGATCTCCCAGCATGAGGAAGCCTCCCAGCGTCTGAAAGAGACCATGGAGAAGGCCAGTAGGGCGGAGTTACGGAAGATGGAGGTTACCTGCAGGGAGCGGATTAACATGGCCATTACAACGGTGGATGAGGTTCGAAATGCGGATCTCGAGCGGGTAGAGGAGTTGTCAGGGAGGCTCGAGGCTGCGGAGATGGCTCAGGCCGAGTTGAAGGAGGAGATGGAGGAGATGAGGAGGTCCCTCAAGTCGAAGGAAGAGGAAATGAGGAGGTCACTCCAGGCTGACTGCTTGAGATACCAATCAGAGAGGGACGTCGCCATCACCAAGTTGCAAGCTTCCGAGGCCCGGGTGAGGGAGTTTGAGGAAAACGAGGGGATGATGGATGAGATGTTGCAGGATATGTACTTCCACACTTGGAAGGAGGGCGGCTTGTCTTGGATGGACGATTACCCTCGGGTCATGGCCAAGGTGTATCTCCAGGCTTTAGAGGAGGCCAGGGTGAATGCGGGTAAGGAAGGCGGAGAGGCTTTCAACTTGAGTGCGGTTACTGCTCAGTTCTCAAAGGAGGAGCAAGCGGCGGTGAAGGAGGGGATGCGGCTACTCGCTGCAGAGGAAGCGGGCGTGCAGTTGGATGATGAGGATCAAGCGGCGGATGCTGGTGAGTTATTCTTTTCCCTTTCTTTTCTTTTCGTGTTTTCATAACTTGATCGTTCGTTTAATGAATTCCTCTTCTGATCTGGACAGGTGGGACTTCAGATCCACATGCTGGGGGCTCCGATCCTGCGGCTAAGTAGGCTGGGGGAGTTGGTGATGGAGTGTGGATGCATCTGCCATCTTTTTGTTTCTTTTTTATCACTGTTCATGTTAGTCTTTGATATGCAACTGTAATAAAATTATTTGCAAAGAATAACTTCGTGTGATCTTATAATATAAGTTGATTTTGTCATGTTCAAATGTTGTTGCTATCTTTATGTGCTGTGTGAGAAGTATAATTATGTATATGCCTGTGATTCCACTTGTGTTTGATGTTAAGTTTTTGCTTGAAATATAACTTCACGTTTTGCAATGTCAGTGTATGAATAAGTTATAGTTACGCATTTATGTACAAGAGAAGAGAGTACCGCCCTTTATGTTTTATTCGCAGGCGGTAGCTTTGAGTGTCTTGTGTAACTGTTCACGGGTATAGCAGAGCGCCCTGCTACCCAGCATGCAGGCTTAGAGCCTCATGAGTGAATGCTTCCTATTTGGTTTCCTGTACTTTAGAGTTTGTCATACAGGATAGGAGAAAAATATTTAAATGAAATGGAAATATAGTAAAAGTAAAACTTCCAGTCACGGAAGGCCGTCGATGTGCTTAAGTTCGTGGCAAACGGGTTTTGTAGTCACTTTCCCTAGCTGTGGGTCTTGGAGACATTTGTCACCCATCTTACGCCTCCGCGGGGAGTTTTCTTTTTTACCACAGCCGCACTTAAGACACATCGGAGCCGAGATCGCGCACGGTAACTACCCGAACCGTTATGGTCCGTAATCGTGGGTATTATTCGATTTACCGTGGCCGGCTAGCGTGGGTGTCGTTGGCCGTGAACTACCCCTGGCTGGCCACACCTTATGTTGGGGCTTAAAGTAGGTTCACGGTTACCGACGAGCCGAACGCCGTAATGAGCTGCCATCGGCTATAGTCGGCCTTTATGATGACTTATAATCGGCTCATTACAGTTGGCTTTGAGGGCAGGCGCGCAATGAGTTAACCCGCAGCAGAGGGATGCTGGAGCAAAAGAGTCTCATTGGCGAGTGCATAGAATCGTGGCGTACCTGTTAGGCCTAGTCTAGATGAGGCCGCGGTGCGTCTTGAGTGGAGATGCCATAGGATTTTGTTCAACAGAAAGGGATAAAACTTAACAAGTAGCCAAGACGTAAAGGAACAAGTTAAAAAGAGACAAGATTTTTTAAAGTGGTTCGGCACGAAAATGCCTACGTCCACTGGTTCTCTTTGTTAATTCACTTCATATGGGCAGTACAAGTTAAGAAAAGTATCGACGGAGGTGTCGGATGTTCCATGCCCTCTGGAACACCTCTCCGTCCACTGTTGACAAAATGTAAGCTCCGTTGTGGAGATCTTTGTGAATTACATATGGTCCGTCCCAGATGGGGTCCAGTGCCCCGGGGCGCGGAAAGATTCGCCTGAGGACAAGATCTCCTTCTTGTAAGCTGCGATGCTTGACTTTGGAATTGTATAGTGCTGCCACTTTTTGTTTGTGAGCTGCTGCTTTGAGTGCTGCATCGTTTCTCCTTTCCTCAATCAGATCCAAAGACATGAGGAGGAGTTCTTCGTTTTCTTCTGGGTTGTAGTGGATCCTACGGTGGGAAGGCACAATAGTCTCAACTGGGAGCATTGCCTCCGATCCATATGCCAAAGAGAAAGGAGTATGTCCCGTTGATGTTCTGAAAGATGTGCGGTATGCCCATAGTGCCGTAGGAAGTTCGTCCACCCAAGCGCCTCTTGACTTTTCAAGTTTCTTCTTGATTAGGGTTTTGAGAATTTTGTTGACAGCTTCAACTTGTCCGTTTGCCTGAGGGTAAGCTACTGATGAGAAGCTTTTATGAATTCCATGCTCTTGGCACCAGTCGGCAAATTCTTCGCTGTCAAATTGGAGCCCGTTGTCTGATACGATCTTGAGGGGGACTCCATACCTGCACAGAATGTTTTTGATCAAGAAGTTAATAATTTTTGCTGAAGATATTTTGTTTAAAGGTTCCGCTTCCACCCATTTGGTGAAATAATCGACTGCCACTATAGCATATTTGGCTCCGCCTCGGCCCGTTGGCAGTTCGCCAATTAAGTCAATTCCCCATACAGCAAAGGGCCAAGGGCTGGTCATTTGAGTAATTTCGTTTGTGGGCAGTCGAGGGATCTTGGCGAACTTCTGACATCTGTCGCATTTCTTAACGAAGTCTAGGGTATCTTTGTTTAGTGTGGGCCAGTAATATCCATATCGGAGTATCTTTCTTGCCAAAGTCTGTCCTCCAGTGTGATCTCCGCATCCTCCCTGATGGATGTTTGTTAATATCTCCTTGGCTTCCCTTCCGGCGACGCATCTTAATAGGGGGCTAGAGAAACCACGCCGGTAGAGGATGCCTTCTTGCATTGTGTAGTGGGGAACTTTCCTCAAGATCTTCTTGGCTTCGTCACGCCTGTCGGGTAGTATGCCATCTTGCAAATATTTCCGGATAGGAGTCATCCAGGTTCCTTCTTCGATTGCAGTTATCAGATTTACTTGTTCGAAACTTGGGGCTAGCTGCCTTGAGATTGCTGGTGCTCCGGGAATGGTGCTGTCCTTCATGCTAGCTTGCTTTGCAAGTTCATCTGCCTCTTGGTTTTCTTCTCGAGGAATGTGTTTGATTAGATAATGGTCCAATTGATCGAGCAGCAGTTTGGTTTTCTTTAGGTATGCTGTGAGTCGTTCTCCTCGAGTCTGGAATTCTCCTAGTACCTGGTTTACGATAAGCTGAGAATCACTATGAATACATAAGGAATTGATTCCAATTTCTAGGGCCAGTTCCAATCCCGCTATTACTGCTTCATATTCAGCATCGTTGTTAGTGGCCGTGAACTCCAATCTCAATGCATAGTACAACTTTCTTCCCCTGGGGGTGATGATCACAATACCTGCCCCCGAGCCTTGTTCGTTCGATGCTCCGTCTACAAAGAGGTTCCACTTGATGTTTTTTGCTACTTCGGATTGTTCCTTGCCTTCGTTGGTAGTGAATTCGGCAATGAAATCAGCCATGGCTTGTCCTTTGATAGCGGTGCGGGGATGGTAGGTGATATCATACTGACTTAGTTCGATGCACCATTTGAGGAGTCGCCCAGAAGTGTCAGGACGATGGAGCACTTGTCTTAGTGGTTGATCGGTTAGAACCCTGATGGAGTGAGACTGGAAGTAGTGTCGCAGTTTCCGTGACGCGATCAATAAACAATATGCTAACTTCTCAAGTTTAGGATATCTGGCTTCTGCCCCCGTAAATCTCTTGCTTACAAAGTAAACCGGACGTTGTGTGCGGTCTTCTTCTCTTACCAAGGCGGCGCTTAGAGCATGAGATGATACAGCGAGGTATAGGTATAACACTTCACCTTCATTTGGAGTTGAGAGTACTGGTGGTCTCTGAAGGTGTTCGATTAGGTTGAGGAAGGCTTTTAAGCATTCGTCGGTCCACTCGAACCTCCCTTTGTCTTTCTTGAGTGCTTCGAAGAAAGGGACACACTTGTCAGTTGCCTTGGAAATGAATCTGCTTAGGGCGGCCACCTTTCCGTTTAGGCTCTGCATTTCTTTCCGAGTGGAAGGTATCCTTATTTCTTTTAAAGCTCGGATTTGTTCAGGGTTTGCTTCAATTCCTCTGGCGTGGACGATGAATCCTAAGAATTTTCCCGATGATACTCCGAAGGAGCATTTTAGAGGATTCAGCTTCATTCCATATCGGCGAAGTACCCGAAACATATCGTCCAGATGGCTTACATGGTCGTTGGCTTTCCTGGACTTCACCAACATGTCATCCACATATACTTCCATAGTACGTCCTATCAGTTCTGCGAACATTTTGTTGACGAGGCGTTGATAGGTAGCTCCAGCATTTTTGAGTCCAAAAGGCATGACTTTGTAACAATATAATCCGCGGTCGGTGATGAAGCTAGTGTGGTCCTGATCGGGAGCGTGCATGGGGATCTGGTTATATCCGGAGTATGCATCCATAAAAGATAGGAGTTCGTGCCCAGCTGTGCTGTCCACGAGTTGGTCAATTCGGGGAAGTGGGAAGCAGTCTTTCGGGCAAGCGTCATTCAGATTGGAGAAGTCAATACATGTTCGCCACTTTCCATTGGCCTTTTTTACTAGCACTGGGTTAGCGATCCATTCTGGGTAGATGGCTTCCCGTATGAAGTCATTAGCAAGTAGATTTTTTACTTCCTCATCAAGGGCTGCTGATCGCTCTGCCCCCATGCTCCTCTTTTTCTGCTTTACTGGTACCTTGGTGGGATCGATGTTCAACATGTGGCACGCTACGTCTGGAGAGATTCCTGTCATATCGGCGTGGGTCCACGCAAATACATCTAAGTTGTGGCGGAGAAAGTCAATGAGTTGACCCTTTAATTCCGTTTTCAGCTGAGATCCGATTTTTAATAGTTTACTTGAATCGTGCTTATCTACAGATACGAATTCCATAGCCTCTGCAGGCTCGGCGGTAGCCTCCTCCTCTTTATCCCGGGGGTCTAGTTCATTGAAGGGATCGCTTGTGTATCGAAGAGGAGGGGCTTTCTTTAGTTGCTATGCCTCCAAGCTTTTCATGCAGAGAGTAGTCTCTGCATCTTTTCCTTTATTCTTTCTGCGGTTGTTGCGAAGCTCAGTTACATAGCAGTCTCGGGCAGCGTCTTGATCTCCTTCTACTTCTCCTATTCCGTTGTCTGTCGGGAATTTCATCTTCAGGCACCAGGGGGCTAGGACAATTTGGAAGTCAGACAAGGCTGGTCTCCCCAAGAAGGCGTTGTAAGCCGAGTGGTTCTCTATTAGCACGAACGTTTGTTTTCGCACCACGGAGCGGGGATGACTTCCTATTTCGACGAAGAGGTCAAGTTGCCCGAGGGGCATTTTTGCATCTCCAGTGAAACCGTGCAGTGGTTTGTCGCAGGGAGACACATCCTTCATTGATAACTTCATTTTGTCGAAAGCATGTTTGAACAAGATGTTTACGGAGCTTCCCGTGTCTATTAGAATCCGAAAAACTTTAGCAGGGCCGAACCAGGCAGAGATGACCATAGGATCCATATGTGGGTACTGTCTTCCTTCCAAATCGCGTCTACTGAATATGATGTCGTCGCTCTCTTTTCGTTTCGGTTGGCGTTCTTCTGTGACGGAGTTAACGTATCCTTCGGCATTTCTAAGCGACTTGCCGTACCTTTCCATCTCTGCCCAACTTCTGTCGGCAATGTGTGGTCCTCCTGAGATGGTAAGGACTACTATCTTCTCTTGACTAGAGCCACTGGTGTTGTGATTGTTGCGACTCCCTCTGCCTACTTCTGGGAGGGGTTGCTTTGAGTTCTCATTGGCAGGAGTTGGAGTCCTGTTCTGACTTTTCACATAACGTTCCAGTCTTCTTCTTCTAATGTGTTCTTCGATCAAGTCCCGAAGATGGTGGCATTCATTGGTGTCATGTCCGTGGGATTCGTGGAAGCGACAGAACTTTCCGGACTTGAGTGCGTTATCTGATTCTTTCTTGTGCGGGGGGCGCTTGTATCCGAGTTCGCCCTGAGTGGCTAGGTAGATGTTTTCGATTGTTTCATTCAAAGGAGTGTAGGAGTCAAATCTTGGCCCTGGTCGATATTGGCGCTTCTCACCCTTTCTGCCCCCAGCATTGTCTCTAGATTCATTTCTTCGAGCGTCCTTAGCTGCAGTGGGAACCTTGTCCTGAATTATCTTGCCTTGTTGCCCTGGCTGCCTCTCCGTAGCAGCGTCTTCAAGTCTCATATACTTTCCAGCTTCATGGAAGAAATCAGGCAAGGTAACTGGTTTTTCCTTAGTTAATCTTCTGGCAAACTTGGTGTCTGGATGCACACCACTACAGAGGGCCATTAGAGTGAGTTTTTCATCGGCATCTTGAACTGCTGCCGCTGCGGCGTTGAACCGTGTTAGATATTGTTGTAGCGTCTCTCCGGTTTTCTGTTTGACATTGGATAGAGAATAAGCATCCCTGGGTTGTTCCACATGGATGCGGAACTGGCTAATAAACCTTTCTTTTAACATCTCCCATGAGTTGATGGATCCTTGGGGTAGATGGCAGAACCAGGAGGTAGCTAGATCTGATAGGAATAGCGGAAAGCATTTACATAATACTCCTCCTGTTGCTCCACTCATGAGCATATGCTGGGTGTATCTCTGCAGGTGTACGATGGGGTCGGAAGTTCCTTTGTAAGGTTCCATGGTTGGCATTTTCCATTCCCGGGGAGTGATGGCAGTTTCGATATTTCGGGTAAAGGGACTGGTGACCCTAGCGCCTATTCCCCGGTCCCTTTGCTCCCGTTGGACACATTCTCTGAATAATCGTGCCATCCGCTCGTCAGAACTTGGAGCGGACAAAAATGAGCTCGGTTCTTCCCTGCGGGATCTATCTCGTCCAGATGACCTGTAGGGATGGTACAGTCTATCACCTCTAGCATTATCCAGTGGTTGTCTTTGGCTGCTTGGATGCATGCTAGGACCAGCTACAGTTGCCCCCTGCCTTGATCTTCCCCTGTGGGGTTCTGTTTCGAGCACATCCATGGGGTCAACTTCGGGCTGGGTTCTAGCTCGGCTCCGTTCAGCGGGGTTTCTATGATTAGGTGGCATGACTGGCTCAGCTACATCCGACCCTCGCCTGGTGCCTCCCCCGCTAGGTTCGGTTCCAAGGGCTTCCTCGAGTCGGAATTCGGGCTGAGTCCGGGCGCGGCCCCTATCATCGTTTTTCCTGTTGATAGCTTGTTCGAAGAGTGAAGACCTTTGTTGCCTCCGGGATCCTCCGGATTGGGATTCACCCCATGATTCAGTGTTGCGGTTGGACTCTTCAGCGTCCCTTAAGCGTGTCATGAGTTGGTCCACCAAAGTTTCTTGTTGGGATGTGAAGCGGTTAGTTACTTCAGCCACAACCCTGTCCAGATCTGCCCTAGTGATTGGTTGTTCCGTTGCGGGACCAGTTGGATTTTCCTGATTTTCATCTGGTACTGCTGTTGAAGTGGGCTGATCTGTGATTGCTGGATCTGGAAGGCTGCTAGTTGCGATGTTCTTTCCTTTGTTAACATCCCTTCTCTGTTTGGAAGGCATGATTTCTAAGCAACGAGTGATGTCGTTAGGAAAAAGGTTGAGTGGGAGAAGATGAAGTTTGAGTTCAGCTCTCAGTGAAAGCACCAAAAATGTTTGCACAAAAAATGGACAAACACCTCCAAGTCGTATTATTTAGTTGATTATATGTGAATTTCAATGATTTTAGATGAGTATGTAAATATGAGAAAAGTAGGGGCTGAAATGTAAAAGACACGCGGATTTATAGTGGTTCGGCCAGAATGTGCCTACGTCCACTTTATATGTTATTATCTCTTTTCTTCC
The DNA here is from genome assembly GCA_030765085.1 of Allium cepa. Classification (NCBI taxonomy): domain Eukaryota; kingdom Viridiplantae; phylum Streptophyta; class Magnoliopsida; order Asparagales; family Amaryllidaceae; genus Allium; species Allium cepa. The sequence continues at coordinate 908,192,005 of CM060940.1, forward strand.
AGATTACAAGTACAATGCGTTGTATACAAGTGTATGAAAGTAGTTTGAAAGTTCCTTCCTTGCTTGAGCTCTCAAACTTGTCTGCCATTGTTGTACCCCTGCCCCTCTATTTATAGAGTAAGGTAGGGGGCAGGGGTCTTGGATGTATATAGCTGCCAGCGGGCCTGGGCCGAGACAATCTGGACTGGCAATCACCTGGTTCGGTGAGGCTCCATTCGGCCGTGCTTGGAGTTACTTTGGTCATGGTGGTTCGGTTGTAGAGGTGGTTCGGTGTTGGAGTTGAAGAGGTGGTGATTGGTCCGGTATCAACCTCATTCGGTAGTATATTGGAGAGGCTGGTCCGGTGGAGGTGATGGCTGTGCCTTGCCGAATGGACATAGCCGAATGAGGTGATGCCGAATAAGGTGATGGTTGTGCCTTGCCGAATGGACATAGCCGAATGAGGTGATGCCGAATGAGGTGTTGGTTGTGCCTTGCCGAATGGACATAGCCGAATGAGGTGATGCCGAATGAGGTGTTGGTTGTGCCTTGCCGAATGGACATAGCCGAATGAGGTGATGCCGAATGATGGGGCCGAATGGAGGCTTGGGGCCGAATGTGCTTCTTCGTGGAGAATGTTGGATGGACTTCTATGTTAGCATTGAGCTTCTTGGCTATCGAATGAAGTGGAGGTTGCGAGCCCGGGTAAAACTGTGACTTCTCGGTCTCGAGATCTTCTGGGTGAGAATTCGCCCAACAGTAACCAAAAAGGTTAAATATCAGGGCTCCATACCTGATACCACCCTTTTCCAGAAGGAAATGACATACCTAAATGGCGCGACCCTCATAACCATGCCGCATCTTTCCTGTTTTGACCATTTCCGGGGTGTGAGGTCCGACGAAGTCTCGTCTACAAAGCTACACCTTTTCACAAAGTCATGCTTCGATCAACAAATGATCTGTAGCACTTCGTATGCCACAATACCAGTTTGGAAATATATCACTAGTAACCATCAACTACATAACCTCTGAGCTCGTACGTCTCAGAGAAGGGTGTTAAGCTAAGAGAATAAATTCTCCGCCACCAACAAAAATATATTTAATAGAAACCAGCTTTACATCTCAAAGTGTAATGTCAGACACACATCCATACAAGTCCGTTCCGGGATCGAACGGAACCGAAGGCACTTCAAAGAAGCCCTTGCAAATCCGGATATTCACTAATCACGTCCGGAATCCCCATCACAAAGGGTGATAAAATCTCTATACCGGAGCAACCCGGTGTAGAGATAATCAACAGGTAATCCTTTCACTTTCGAAAATAACCAGTCTTCAACACCATCTTCAAATGCCATCCCATTTCATCGTATCATTATTCGGAATGGGTTTTATGACACAAGGTCCTCTCCCGCTAATCTGAATAACGAGCGCTTATTTTTTAAAAATAAGTGTTACATTCAGATTTCAATAAATTACAACAATTTGACTTTGATCTTTTAAATAAAAGATCCATCACAACCACAAAGGTCCGATGTGGTTTTCGGATATCCACTTGGAATCCGACCCCTGCTCGCATCGAAATTCAAATGCCATTAAAAGGCCAACATTGATAGTTGTTAATTCAACTATCAATCAACATCCACAACAATTGCCGGATTTAAATAAATTTCCCAAATTATTTACTTTAAAAATATTTCCGCAAGATATATTTCACACTTCAACCATTTGAAAACAAATTCCAAATTTCTTTCCACTTTTCAATATTTTGAAAACAAATTTTGATCGAACAACTCCTCGCAAGTCCCCTGGCACTACTGCGTTGCCTTGATCGAACAACCTCGCTATCGCCTATCTCGAATCGACGCCACGCTTGAGAATTGCTAACCCTAGCTTCTTCTTCCTTGAATTCGATTTTGATTTGGGTCGAATAAATTAGAAATTGAATAAAAGAGGGGCGTGATTCTTATTAGCAGCCACTTCTTATTTTTATTTTTATTTTCGATTGAAATAAATGAAGTAGTCTGAAAGCATAAGGAGGGGGTGACGTGGTTTAAATGAAGCAAAGGGAAATGACGGACTAAAAAAAAGAAAGGAAACAAGCGTCTCGAGCACGCTTCCTATGTCGGCTGATGGAGATTGACCTCTGATGTGAATGGAATTCGACTGGTCAGACAATATATTTGAAATTAAAATTTTAAATTTAAACCGTATCAAATTACGCCACTCAAAATCTTAACTCCTACCAAGGCGTGCTACTAGGCATTTATAATGTTATACCCCTATCCCGAACACAATGAAACATGTTTCGGCGGCTAATTCGATCATATGCGCAAGTTACGGAAGTAAACAATCAATTTTAAATTAAATCAGTTAAAATAATTTCTATGCGTTTTGAGCTGCCAGGGACAAACGACAACTCTGATTGCTACGAAAATTGAAATTCGATAATAGCTAACTATTACGGATCCAATGGAACTTGTTTCGTCGAAATCCGAGACTGTGCCTCGGAAGGCTATTTTTAAATATCGATTTAAAGGATATAATTTCAATACCGAATAAAACATTCCCAAATTCAATTCTGAAGCTTCCATTATCTTCAGTATTACCAATATGAATTTTCTAAGCCTTGAAAATATTTTTAATCAGCTTAAACTGAAGATTCAAATTTTTATCCAACTTCAATAAATTAAAATCAATAATTTAATTACCAATTTCATCCTAATATTTGAATTCAAGTTAAACTAACCTCCAAATATTTAAAATCAATTAAATATTCCATTTCAAATGTTAAAATTTTTCGGGTCGTCACAGCTACACTTAAAATGTTTTAAAAATAAAAATAAATACATAACATGTCACATAACACATATATACACAAGATATGATAAACAAAAATATTATTTATATAAATTAGAATAAACAATTTTGTTAAATAAAACAATGTACATATAATATTATAAAAAAGCGTAACTTTCACAATATAAATCGGATTTCCTCTCGGAACAGCCACATACCCCCACCTCGGAACACACTCCCATATCAAAATTGGAGGATGACGATCAAATCAACCACAAGTAAGAGTATAGTATCGGAGAAGTGTTTCCGACCAGAGGAGTTACACTATTGGCCCGAGATCGCTCCTGTTTTAGCCGCCTTAAGCCAACTCACGGGAGTCAGGTCCACATAATATACCTCAAGAACGTCGCCACCATCCTACTTCATTCTGGAATCTCCACCGCGTACACGGTTGTTAAAGTGGTTTTCGAAGTTGGCAGAGAGTATGACAACTTCTGATCCCGGTCTCTTTAACAACCAAACGTTATTATAACGCCGTGGTCATTTCAAAAATAGTTTATACTTCAAAAATCAAATCATTTCATTTTAAAACTATATTCCTTTCAAAATAGTTTATACTACGAAACTGAAACCATTTTATTTCAAAACTACATTCAAATCAATACGGTATCATTTCCATTTCAAACATATATTCGCCTGTTAAAAATCATAATACTTTCAAAGTTATAACTCTTCCGAAAGCAAAATACTTGAAATCAGTACACTTTGAAAATCATAACATTTCGAAATCGTACACTTGAAATCATGGAACATTCATTTAATCAAAATTTCAAATTTCCTATTTAATTCAATTCAAACCATCAGTTCAGTTCAATTAAATTTCCCAACAATCCATTTCAAATCTTATCAATTTCAAATACAAAAATAAACTATTCAATTTTTAATATAAAATTAAAAGCTTTAAATATCCGACATTTCAAAACTAAATTTTATAATTCAATATATTTCAAATTTAACTTCATTATTACTTAATTTTAAAATATTCATTTCATAAATCCAATATCATTTAAATAAACCAGAATTTCAAGTAAGCCAAATATCCTTTCATACTAATATAAACTTAAAATAATCATTTATCGAATAAATTGAATAAATCAAAATCAAATATCATTCCAAATTCACATTCTTTATCCAAATAAAGATCAAATCATTTCCAAACCCTTCCAAAATCATTTCCTTCCAAATCCTCATTATCAAATCATTATTTGAATTCAAATTCAAATATTCAAATGTAAATACTTTTTAAATTCAAATATATCATTCATTTATCATTTCAAATATCATTACAAAACACATTTCAAAATTCCATTCAAAAATTCATTTATCTCAGTACATTTCCTTCCATTTAACACATAACCAAGTAAACCTTATTTAAATTCAAATTCAATTTAAATTCCTTAAAATTCAAATTTAAATATTAAATTATATTCAAAACTCCTTATATTTCACAAATAATCAATTTCAAAAGTTAAATCATTTAACACTTTAAAATATAACTCAAATAGTATTAAAATCTATAATATTTCAAAACATTGTCAACTTATAGCAACGACGGCATTTATAAAGTGCTATCGTAGCTTAGTTCAGGAATAACGGCATTTATAAAATACCGTAATAGATATTTAGTTATTTCAAACATAGTTAAGTTCAAAACAACAACATTTTAAAAATGTTGTCATAAGATCACAGCATTTTAGACATGCTATTAATAAAATATCAGATTTTGCTATAACTTCAGTAACCTTGAACTTCAAAAATTTTAAATTTTAAATTTATAAATCATATTTCTAGACTTCAAAATTTCACATTTAAATCAACTTAACATATGATTTATCACAACAAAATTTTAATGTTAAATATCCAATTAAAACTCATTTTCATTTGTTAAGTCAAAATTTCACTGTTTTCTTAACTTATAAATTTAATAAAACTTAACATTTTACTTAAATATCATTTCAAAACTTTATATTTAATTTCTATTATTTACTTGCGTTTTAAAAACAAATTTAAAGTCAAAATTCACACTTCAAATTTCATACTTAAATTCACAAATTCAAAGCTTAATATTTAACCTTTTTAAAACCATAAAATATATATTTTTAAATCAAATTTCATACTTTTAAAAATTCATATTTATAGAAAAATCATTGAAAAATATACCACGGGGTCTGTGTATAATTTTCTAACCTTGGTCAAGTGATGTGGATATATATCATTTCAATCCGCAATTTAAAAAGAAAAACTGTGTTCTATCATTTCAAACCTGCAATCCCAAGTAAATAAAAATAAATAAAAATCGCTCTGGCCTATCATTTCAGCCTATAACGATTTTTCTCTATTCTAAAGTCCTTTCGGGTATGTATCATTCCAACCCATAGTGATTCTATTCTAATAGGGAACTTGCAGTGTGAACATATGCATAAACAATATAAACAATGTCAATGTCACAATATAATGTCATATATCATATATCAAGTGATAATTAACAGAGTTAACATGATAATAACATGGAATAACATATCATATAGTCATCACTAACTTGCATAAACATTTTTAATTACTAAACACTTGTCATCAATTCACTATTTCATAAGTAAATTGTTAGAGTGAGAAAGACTCACCTTTTCAAGCTGAAGACCACTACGACAACAAAACGATTCCAAAGGCACGACAAGCACGATACAGTACGACTTTTGATTTGAATGAATGAGAGCCTAGATGATGATCTTTTATACGATAAATAAACAAGATAATATAAACATATGAATTCAATACAAAATACATTGAAACAATTGGGATTTTGAATTAACAAAGAACATCACCTAGCTTTTTCATCAACCTTGCTTGACCATGTTAGCATGGCTTATCACATGCACACTAAGCTCGGCCTAGGTGTTCTTATACTCAACTGTGATCATGCTTTGGCTTGGGTTAAGCATCAAAACTCGTGGCTATGCAAGGAGATGAAGATGGTAGGTGCAACATAGGTAGAATACAAAGGAATCAAGGCAAATAAGTGGAGTTTGGTCACAACAAGGCTTGACTTGGACATTGCTTGGCTCGGCCATACTTGTTGCACTTCTGGACAGTGGAGAGTGATGGTGCAGCAGCAGCCAAAGGTCATGTAGTTGCTGGTGGTGGTGGTTCTAGGGGTGGCCAAAGTGCATAGGAAGAGGTAGGTGATGTTTTGTGGCTAGGCTAGCATAGTTTTGTGGAGTGTTGCATTGTTTTTGAGGTGCTATCATCATCAAGTGGTCATGGCCTGCCTTTGGTTAGAGGAGAGGGATGTCAGGCCGAGTATGGTGGTGGGAAGGATGTGATGTGGTGGCGGGAAGGATGTGGTGAGGTGATAGCCGAGCAAAGAGCATGAAGAAACAAGCTAAAACCAATTGAAAAATCAATAAAAAAAAGTGAAAGAACATGTAGAAAAATGAGAGGAAGACATTACTTGGTTTTTCAGATCTAAAAGTGGTGTGAGTAGTGAGATGAGAAAGAGATGTTTTACATGAATTACAAAAAAGAAAGTCACGGCTATGAGCATGGGAATGGTCGGCCCAAATGTGAAGAGGTAAGTAGATGAAAAGTCAAAAGTTTAAAAGGCTTTAGTCTCTTGGAATTTCCCTTTCTTTTTTTCATATAAACTAATTAAAATTTCAGTAAGTGAAAACAAAATAAAGTGAAAAAGAAAATAAATAATCATTTAAAGGAAAAATAGAAAATAAATAAGAAAATAGCTTAATAATTGAAACTAGAATTTAAAAATTGAAAACAATATACAATGAACATTTGAAAATTTATAACTACACTTCAAAATGTTTTAAAAATAAAAATAAATACATAATATATCACATCCCATATATATACACAAGATATGATAAATATTATTTATATAAATTAAAATAAACAATTTTGTTAAATAAAACAATGTACATATAATATTGTAAAAAATCATAACTTTCACAATATAAATCGCATTTCAACGAAACGAAAAGCAGTATTCTTAAAATTTTATTTATTTTCAAATTAAAAGATAAAATTCAAATATTTAAATTTTAAATTTAAAAGTCAAAGTTCGACTATATTGACCAAAATTCACATTCTCTGGAAATATTCAATTATTTATGTTTGGAATTCTAATTTACATAAAAATCAAAGTTTATACTTAAAGTAAAAAAATTTACTCATTTTAATAAATAAAATAAAGTTTTATCCATATATAAAATAAAGTTTTTAAATCAAGAATTAAATTTAAAATAATCAAAAGGTACGATTAAAATAATTACAAAATACAAGGTTGTTACATTATTTCTCTTTCTTTTTCTTCGCGTATAGATTAGAATAGAATGAATGTGAAATTGGATTAAATTATAAGAAATCTGAAATAATGGAATATAAGATTTAAGTTACAAAGATTGTAATATAAATGGAATTGGACAGAAATTATGCCTAATTATGATATTAATTGGACTAAATTAAGAAGATTGGTCTAGTTATAACTTAGAATTGTAACTAACAAGAATAATAGAAAAACGAGGCTTATTTCACACTTAAAAAAGTAATAAGCATGATTATAACGTAGATTATAATAAGAAAAAGAACAGAATTAGGCTTATTTTAAGACTTATGATAAATTAATAAACAAAAATAGCAGAGGAAATTGTAAAAGGCTTATTTAAATAATTTTATGTAACGATCCCGATTTTTAATTAAATTTAAATCCATAATTAAAATAAATTTTTGAAATAAAATTGTAAACTAATTTGAATTTTTCAAATTAAAATAGGATATTTGTTATTTGGACATTGATTTTTAAAAAAACTTAACTATGGATTTGAAGTTTATATATTTAATTGTCTTATAAAAAAATAATAATAAGTAACATCCTAAAATTTGTCAATATAAATTAATAACATATTTTAAACTTTTGAAATTTAATTTGAAAATAAATAGAGAAGAATCTTAAACAGGTAAAAATAAGTGATAATAATATATAGATAAATTCCAATTTTATTTTGAGTTCAAATCATTGAAATAAAGAATTTTTATAAAAGACATTTTAATTTAAAATCGTGTATATGTGTATATTACATATATGAGTAAAATAGGATACACATTGAAATTTAAATTTAGAAAAAAGTGTTTTAAAAAAAAATAGGTAGCATTTAAGACATAATATATGTAATGTAAATATTAGTTAAACTCTTTTAACATTGTACATACATATATACAAATAAACAAAGAATACATTTAATTATAAGGTTCAAAAAATTTTCTTGTCTTGTAAAAGATCACAAATGTAAATAAACATTCACATGGAAGATAGGGTAGAATGATTAACAAAATCTAGAGATTTTGATATCTTTTAACAAATGGCATTAAACATCATTTCCTTAATAAAATAATTAAATAAAAAAAACTGCAAAGAACTCTTCACTTCCCCATATGCCATTATTAAACATCTCACCAAATCTCTGATATACAGTAACAAGAGATTGTGTATCTCATACTTCAACACACAAATAAAAAAAAATCAGAAAAAAAAGAGAGGGCTGTCATTCTCTTAAGAATCTGGAAACAAAATCCTTGTTTTTCAAAAAGAAGAAAAAAAACTTCAACCTGAAAATAAGTGAGAGCTTCAGATTGAAACTCAGTTTCAAAACCAAAAAGTAAAGTCAAAATTCAACCTGGAAGTTAAAAGAAAAAAAGGAAAAAAATCTAGATCAAGGCAAAGACCAGAGTTTCTCAAATATGGAAGTAAGCAAGCTTCAGGTTAAAAGTTTTCAAAGTTCAAGCCTGAAGCAAAGCAAAGGAATTCAAAGCAACCTGAAAAATAGAGTGAAAACAAAGTAAAGCATTTCAAAGATCAGGAAAACAAACTAGAGAGAGATTAACACTAGTACAAAGCAGATCAGTTGTTTCGCCTCATTTGTGTCGGTTGTCCATAAAACCGACACAAATAGTGTAATTTGTGTCGGTTGTTCATTAACAACCGAAACTATTGACTTATGGGTAAGAAGAAAATCTTAAAAATGTAATTTGCATCTGTTGTTCTTAAGAAACCGACACAATTGAAGGGAAGCAATAGATCTACTTGTGTCGGTTGTTTGAACAACCGACACAATTAAATACAATAGCATCGGTTGTCCAAGAACCGACACAATAGGCACACAACTCTTCCCCCAAATCCATTTCAGCCACCCCATCTTTTCCCGCGAACCCTAAATTTTAGAGGGAAAATTTAGTACCCGACCGTCTCTTCATTTCTTCTTTGTAAAACAAAAAGAAAAAAGAAAAAAAAGAGAGATAAAAGCAATCGCGCGCCCATTATACTACCATTCACTCTAGCGGAAAAAAAAGAACAGCAATCGTTTTAATTCCATCTCCTTATGCTTCTCTCTCTTTTGAACTAAAGTCAAGTGATTGAAGAGTTTGGCTGCGATTTCGTCTGCTTCTAGATCAAGATTTTCGATCTTTTAGGTATGCCTTATTTTGAATTATTGAAGACTTTGGTTTTCTCGTTTTGTGATTTTGGGTTTTTTCGATTTGCGATTTTGGGTTTTTCGGTTGAATTTATGAATTATTGAAGACTTCTGATTTGTGAAAAGCCATCATCCAATTTAAAAAAAAATGCGGTTGATTGCTCCTGATGCTATGCACTTATAATCTACTCTTTAGATAATTGTATATGTGTGTCTATATATAATGAAGACAAAAGCATGTGGGCGATGACTAAGGTCAGCTTTGCTCTTTGCTTCAGAAGTACGTATTTCATGACATGATCATATAATCTAATCTAATATATTTGTTTGTAATTGTGGGTGCGGTGGATAAAATGACAATTGTTAATTGAGGTTAAGAGATACGGTGGATAAAATGTAATTGTGCACTGTTTGACAGTAGTGGTAGCGGGTAAGAGATATGGTTGTTAGTTGAGGGTAGGTTGTAGATAGTGTTGTAGCAGCTGTTCAAGTAATGAACCGAATTAATGGTGAGTTGCTGTTGAATTACTGGCAGTGTGTTGCTTTGATGTGGTTTCGAATGTATGGTGTTTTGAGTAGGCAGACAGTGCACAGAAGTGGTCAGGGTTGTAAGCAGTTGTTGGAGATAATGGTATGCTGTGATGGTTTGAGTTTTTGTGGCAGAGAAAGTAAAACTGAGTATTGTGGTAGAAATGAACAAGGCAGTGAATGGATTGATTGTGCAGGTTGTAGAGAGTGTAGAGGATGGGTATGTGGTTGCAGTGGAGATGTCCTACTGGTAGTTGAAGGTGGCTGGAGGCAGTTGAGGTAGTGGAAGTTGACTGTTGTGACTTAGTGTTGATGTGAATAAGTTGATGTTATGATGTAGTCACTACTTGACAGTGAGTTGTTTGGATGGTGTCTATGACTATGATAATGATGCGCAGTGGTGAAGGAAGAGGATGTTGAAGGCTATGAGTTGAGTTGTGAGTTGGTGTTAGTTTGTAGTTGTATGATGTAGTTGGAGGCAGAGGATGTTGATGTTGGTTTTGAATGGTAGGGTAACAGCAGTAAGAGGAAGTGGTAGGGGCAGTTTATGGTGAAGTGATGCAATGCAACAGGGAATCGAGGAGGGTATCACAAGTGGTTGATGTATGAAGGCAGGGGAATGATAGTTAGCACAGTGAACATGCAGCAGTGTATATGTGCACAGTGCAAATTTTTTTTGAAGTAGGCCAGTAAATAAAATGTAAATGCAACGTAAATCAAAACAGAAATTTAAATATTTAAATGAAAATGAAATAAAATATTTTTTTGGTTTTGAAATTGTGTCTGTGGTCCGATTCCTCTATCTGTAGTTGAGATCAGTGCTTGGCCATTAGGTTGATAGCCTGCATGTAAATAAACATACATGTGTGAGATTGAGATTTGTGCTTGGCCGTTAGGTTGAGATTAGTGCTTGGTCATATGAACATCAGTAAATAAACATATAGAACTTGGAAGCAAATATACTATGTATGAACTTTAATTTACATAGGTGTGGTATATATCTTCCTGTATTTGGAAACTCTAATTGCATACAAGAGTTGACAAAGGAAGATGGCCTCTTTATTGTGAACGGTTTTCACAGTCCTTGAATTTTTTATGTTTGGAGATTACCTTATAGTTTACTGATGCTCTTTATGGACAGGTTAAGAGCAAGCAGTTCATATAACCCATGTGACAAATAGCAAAGTCATTTGTAGGTATTCTCAACTCTTCTTGTTTTCTTTTTGTTTCAAGTCAAACCATGATGCCCTTTATTTATTATGATTTAGAGGTTTCCATAAGTTATTATTAAGATAAATTAAATGCGTAAGTGGCATAAGGAATTTAGGTACTTCAAATTTTTTTGCTTGTTTATTGTTTAATATATTTAAACCTTATTAAATAAGTAGGCAACCTTAATCATTATGCCTACAAGACTCTTCCCCAAAGATGATCATGCTTGATAGAAAACTATTGGAACAGGAAAATAAACATAAGGACACAAATTTTGAAGTAATCTATTAAAGCAGTAAGGTCAATTAATGTGAAAAGGATATAGATGTGTTGTATACGATAAGAAACATACACTGCACTAGTTATGCAGTATATCTGTGCCATGGTAAAAAACAAATGAATGTAGGCTATATATGCATATGAACTACCTGAAGTCGGTCGGCAACATTAACTATAAACCCATTACATGCAGACTGAACTGTGATCCACTCTCCATTTTTCCGAATTTCGAGACCATTAACATGATCATCTACTAGTAACATAGTATGCAACCCAGGATCAGAATGTGCAAAGAGACCTAGAGTAAGATCATGCTATGGGTATTTAGGATAATAGTTTACCCTCTATCGTGCCCCTGTTCATTTCAAAGTTGACAAACTATTAGTGTCAGCTTTGTTATATTATATAAAAGCATGTATATATTTTTTGGCATACACACATGATACCATCATTATCATGAAAATAATAAGATATACATGTAATGAGAAGACCATTTGGAATAGTTTCAAGAGGATGGAGGGTAGGCATGCAGGAAAAAGTAGTCACCCCAATCAAGAAGGGCGCCCTTAACAACCCCAATCCTACTTCCATATCCTTCATAATTCATAGGAAAATTTGCAAACATTTTCTTGTCTTCGACCGGAAGAAAATTGGTTAGTGGTTGGATTACGAAGACTAGAGAGCTTCCAGCAAACCATAAAGAGCCATACGAATGTTATGATGGGGTTACAAAAACACAATGGGAAACATTTAAGCAGTATTGGAAAAATATTTTATTGTCAATATAAAAACCTCTCGTTCCTACTAGATCAGTATGATAATTATTCTGGCACGACAGCATGCAATATTGAAGGTTGTCCTGATGTATTAGAGGGTAGTTGCTTGTGCTGTGAAATAATATTTTAAGAAACAGCTACCATAGAATTTTTTGGGCAGTTGTGGTTTTGTGATAATAAGCAGTTCTGCAATAGTTGATACTAGTTTTAGCTCAAATTTCATGCCATGGTATCGTATGCTTAGTATCTAAAATTGTGTAGTGGTGAGAAGTCAAGCTGATGATTTATCGGTATATCGTTTTCTTTTGTGTTATAAGTTAATTGTGTTTTTTGTTTGTATCTTTTATCCTAACATTTTTTTGCTTTGTTCTGTATTATAAATGTTGCAGAACTCGACGTCTTGATAAGTCTATCTGTTTCCAGCGATTATTTTGTTGGACCGTCATGTCTTCCCGTTGTTACGGATATATCCAACTCAAGTGATAAAAAAGTACCTTTTATTTTGGGAAAACGGCTTGGGCATCCTCTTCTTCACACCAAACATTTAAAAAAAAAAGGTTCTTTTGTTTCAGATGATGTGCACATTGGTGGTGCTGAACATCCTAAATTCATCATATTGACTGGTCCAAACATGGGTGGTAAATCTACCCTTCTTCGTCAAGTTTTATTGGCTGTGATTTTAGCTCAGGCAAGGTATGAAATTTGTATCTAAACCGTTTCCTTTTCTCTTTATGTTTATACTTTGTTTCCTTAGAAATCTCGTTAAACTTGTTTAAATTGATATCCTTATATTTCTATTTGTTTTCACTTGTACTTACCTGTTATATGCTGTGCTTTTCTGTCTGGATCTTTTGAAAGGCGATTAAACTAAATAATAAGCATGATTATATTTTGAAAAGAAAAGGAAAAAAAAAGTTCATGAAAGACAAAACTCATAACAAAAACTGTAATAATATTATTATTTCATGCGACCTCAAATATGATATGGTATTTCTATTTTTATTTTTTGTATTCATCTATCGACTAGAAGAATACATGAACCAAAGTAGGCTTCAAGTTGAACAAAGACTTACTATGAATTCAGAAGTTGCGATGTGGATAAAAATTTGAACTCAATGTACGTAGTATCATTTGCTTGCTTGTTTTTTTCTCCCCCTTTTTCAATTATGGACGTCTTTTATCAGATTGGAGCAGATATTCCGGCAGAAAAATTTGAGCTCAGCCCTGTTGACCGCATATATGTTCGGATGGGAGCTAGGGATCACATAATGGCATGTCAAAGTACATTCCTTGTGGAGCTCTCAGAGACTGCATCAATTCTTATGCGTATTTTTCAAACTACCATCCTTCTTAATTAAGATTTCTTTTATACCACTGTAACTTCATGTTTTGTAGCGTTATGCGACTGAAAATTCTCTGGTTGCACTTGATGAGTTTGGACGTGGCACCTCAACTTCTGATGGACATGCAATTGCGTATGTCTAATTCATCATTTCTGTAGCCATTATTAATATTTTATTTAGTTTACTCAAGCTACTAATATTGTCGACTACTAATGAATTCATATTTGCATTTGTGCATATGCATTATGCAGGAGCATCAGTTTTAGACTATCTGGTCAACAATGTACAATGCAGAGGGTTGTTTTCAACCCAGTATCATGAAATTGCAGTGGAATTCGAGAATAATACCAAGGTTATTAACAACTGTTCTTATTAATTATCCGTTTTTTTAGTTCATCTCCCTTTCATACTAACACATACTTTGGAACCTTGATATACTAATCATGAGCGTTTACCAACGCTTAAATACTATTTACAGCGTTAATTTATTAGTGACCTGCTAATACTTTGCTTCGAAAATTACACATCTTATTCAAACTTGTTCAGCCAACAGGATTATGTTCAGTCGGTAAAAGAAAATCAGGTAAGGAGCGGCCGCTGTGCTGACCTAAGGAGTTGATTTTCATACAACAATCATCATCAAAAGCACTAAAAACGGATAAGACTCTGCTTTTCTATGTAGGATTTATAAGACTCTTCTTTTCTATGTTGGATTTATAATTCAAAAGTAATGCGCAACCATTATTATATAAACTGTATGTCCGATCGCCCTCTTCCTTTTGGCAGTTGTAGGAGTTAGTATAACATAATACCAACTAAAACATCATGACAAACGTGGCTACTATAATACTTATGTGCACTTAGCAGTTTGCATGTTGCCTCTTCCTATTGTTCGTTTCTTTCCATTTGTTAAGTACACTGATCGGTCCTTTAATGCTGAATATTTCATGCAGCAGTCCATTAATATAATGGTTAAAAAAAGGCATTATAAGTTTATAACCATGAATATTCAGCATGGTAGTTCTTAAATAACCATACAATAATTAATGAAAGTTGAAGGGGCAGTTCATCCATCAAGTGGGTACAAACATTGATAAGAGCAGAACAACATCCGACTGCTTGTTTCAACAGATTAATAATTGCATCATGCACATCGCTATCATCTGAATTTACAAAATAATTGAATAGGTACTTTTGCTTTTATAACAGATGTAAAAGCCTAGATAGAATGAATCCGTAGTGAATAAATCCAAGTTGCTGTCATCAGAACTTGCGAATGGTCGTATAGCGATTTGTACTAAAGAGGAACAAAAGTGCTGGCATTGTTTAGTGCCATGCACTATGGGCTCAAAATGAAACCTGTTAACTACCACCAAATCCTACTCATGGATACAGCTTGCTTTCACATGTTTAACTATTCTCTCTTATATATCTCTAACTACCCTTACTTTTCTATGTCTTTTTTTTTTAATTTTCTTTACTACACAGAAAACCAAATTTCGTCTGTGAACACCAAGAAAGTACTTTTTTTCAAACACGCGCTTCTGGTATTTGTTATGGAATTGTCAGTTCACACCAAATGCATTGAGTATGCTTTTTACTAGTCCATAATTATGGAGCTTGTAATGTTGCAACCTTGATACAGAAGATGCCATTGATGTTCCATCACTTTAACTATTATTATCTTTAATTTTGTCTAACAGTTCACTTCTGCATATTAGGGACAAATTATTTGATTAGAGTTGAGAGAAAATGAGAGACGTATGACAGACATATATCCTTTTTTGATATAGCCCCCCGCATTGCTTTTTTTCATATTCCCACAAAGCTTTCACATTCTCAATAGACATGTGATGCTCCTTTCTCCCTTTTTTCCTTTATTTTGCTACTTACAAACCGCGTACTTATAACTTGCTCTTGGCCCCGCTTTTATATCCACTTTTTCTCTAATATATTCGGGCCATCTTTATGATTGAAAGCATTATTATATAAATAATACAATGTTGGAGCTTGAGTGATGCAGTGAAGTGCAGTTTGTTATGGATGGTGGGTATGAAGCAGTTGAATGTAGGGGCTTGTTGATGGTTTAGTGATGAGTTTGGTTTGTAATGGAGGTCAGACTGGGATTGGAGCTGAAGTCCAGTGATGGTCTATAGTGTTTATTGAAGTAACAATTTGCAAGGAAGGAATTGTTGTTGAGAAATGTGGCAGCAAGGAAATGTGAAATGAAGTAAGAGGATGCAAATTGTTTGAAGCACCGTGCAGAAGTGAGGAAGTTGATCATAGGGGTAGTTTGTATGGTAGTGACAGTTTGGTCAATGAGTTGTGATATGGTGGTGGATGGAAGTGTTGGCAGTAAGGTGGATTGTTGACTGGGGTTGTTCAAAGCAATGATTTGCTGTGGTCTTTGAGTTGTACAATGTGGGGTTGGTGTGGTGGTTTGTTGATGTAGATATAGATATTGATGATCTGTGGCTGGAGTTGTAGTTGTAGATGTGGATGAATGGAGTTGTAGAAGTAGTTTTGTTGATGTTTGACAGTATTGTGGTGCATATGTGCAGGCAATTTGGAGTGGGTCCGATGGTTTGTGAAGGAGACAGAGGTGTAACAGGTGGAGATGATGTAACAGGTGAATTGTGAAATGTTGAAGACAGTGGTGATGGATAAATTTGATCATACAGCATTTTTTTGTTTTGTTTGAACTTTGATTACTTTGTACGCCTAGGGGTTCAAACCCAACGCTTTGATCAACTAACTCATACCATATATCCTGCAACTAGGAAAAGTGGTCGTTGGCAGTTGAACTTAGATGTTGCCTTCGACTGTTGACCCAGAATGAAATTAATCTTGTACTGGTTATGTGAATCGTGTACTGGCTATGGTGAATGCTTTGATGGTTGACGAGTTACCTTTAATTTTGTTACTTGATGAAACTTGAATAACTAGAACAGTCCAACATTAGTATGTTTATTTGCAACTTTTGATACATTGGTGGTGTTTTCCATATCATGAATTTAGAATAGTAAGAATTAGTTGTCTGTTTTGATGGTTCAAACTGTGTTTGAATTACATTCCTCTCAGACTGATCTTTTATATATATTGCAGAGTATTCCTGACTTAATTATTGTCTTTTGTATAACTATTAATTCTCTTAATTGCAAGACTTTGTACGAGACGGTTCTTATAACCAACAAGAGATAGACGAGGTTCGAGAGAATTTAGCTAGTTATATCATGTATAATTGGATGTAGTTGGTTGTGTACGCTGATCTTTTGTAACGTACGTTGGTATTTTGTTAGTACGTTATGTTTGTGAAAGATTATATTCTATTTTGGTTTGTAAACATGAATTATGTTGATGGATAATATAATTATATTTTTTGTTCAATCAGTTCATAGTAACGTTGGTTTATAAAAAATTAAAATTCAATTTCATACTGTTTCTATAATATTTAATGGTAATATTTTTTTTTTGCTTCAGATATTACTTGTGTCGGTTGTTACTTCAAAGGGAACCGATACAACTTTATATCAATTGTGTCGTTTGAAAAAAACAAACATAACCGACACAAATATCAATCATTTGTGTCGGTTGTTATTAAAGAACCGACACAAAACTATGAACAGTTGTGTCGGTTTTTATAAAAGGACCGACACAATAAAAGACGGTGTGCTTCACTATACAAGCTGATTTGTGTCGGTCCTTTTAGAAAGACCGACACAACTGTTCATAGTTTTGTGTCGGTTCTTTAATAACAACCGACACAAATGATTGATATTTGTGTCGGTCGTACAACCGACACAACAGAAAAATGTCTTTTGTGTCGTCTTCATATGAGTCGGTTGTAAAACCGACACAACAGGTGTTACACAACCGACACAAATGACCAGTTTTGTACTAGTGTAAAATCTGGAAAACAATTCAAATAGCAATACAAATATCAACCTGGAAAAGCAAATCTGGGTTCAAAGCTCTCTGGAAATAATTGAAGGAAGAATCAAGTTCAAGGCAAAACTACTTTCTGGTTTCTACTGCAGATAAAAATAAAATAAGAAAAAAAAGCTCTCTGGGTATAACAAGAATTCGAAACTGCTCAGATTTTCCCTTCCTGGCTCAAAGACTTTTGTCTCTGCCTTCTCTGTTCTTTCTAAATTAAAGGTGAGCAACTTTCCCTTTAAAGCCTAATGTGTTGATACATTGTGATGTTGTGATGATTGTTTGATTTTGTGATGGTGATGAATGAATGCAAATGTGTCTGTATATGCTCATATATATGTAAGTGTTGTTGCATGTCCCTGTTGCTAGCCTACAGGTTAAAAGAAATAAACTTCAAAACTTATCCAAATTTTTTTTTTGGGGATCTGATATCTAAATGGAAACTGGTTATTAAACTATAATCCCCATTTTAAAAATGATTTCAAACAAGTTATGTTAAGTAATTAGAAGTAAAATATAGAGGAAAAAAAAAGATTCCTGGGCAAACTTAAATTTGTTCTCTATATCTGTTTCTACAATGTAAGCAAATTTTCAAAATTTAATACTTTGTTGCCTGTGGGCAACAACTTTGTTAAAACTTAAGTAGGATTTCGTTACAGGATTTATATCTGAAAATATATACATGTTGTGTGAATATATAAGTACATTGTCTGTGAATATGTGAATGTATAGGTGAATGCATGTATCAGTGTTATCTTATTATGGTTGCCAGGCTCAAAATTTTTTGATTTAAAATCATTACCTCTGGATCTGGTCACTATTATGATTTAAGTGTCAAACAAAACTTGTTTGTTTGATCATGAAGTAGGTTTTAAAAATTTATGTAAGTCAAACAATTTAGTAATGGCCCTGGGAATAAAACAACAGAGAATTTTTTTTATATAAAGTGAAAATTTCAAACATCTCAATTTGTAATTCAGGAACGTAGATTGAATCCTTGAACCAAACCATGATTTTCAAAACTGAATTTATAGAATTTGATAATGGGATGGTTGTACATTTCTGGTTTAACAAGAAAATAGAAATTGGGGTTTTTTCTGGTGATCTAAGCGGCCGTGGTGGATGCGATCATCACTGGGGCTTGTTGAATGATCGTAGATTAAGGATATTAATCAAATCATTTTGGGGGAGTGCGAAGTGGATTTGGGTCTGTAACCCTAGTTCTTACTGGGTTGAATTTTTCGAGTTGTTCTCTTCCCCTGATTGATCGAGTGGCATGGGAATTTGGGTAATGGTAGCTTGGGTGTTGACGAGGACCTTGCCGGGGTTTCAGAGGTAGCGGTGGTCGGAGCTTCGAGAGAAAGGTGTTGACAGGTTTTGATGTGGGTACCTGTTATTGTTTCAGGTTCCGGGTTGAAGCCTCGATTTGGATTTTGAGGCTATGGTGGCGATCTGATGATCGTGGGTGGGTGTGGTGATGGTTGCCGATGTGACGAAGCTGCCGTAGTTGACCGGCGATGGTCAGAGCCCCGTGCTAGGTGCATGGTGCACGCGTGTACTTGGTGATGGTTTGGAAGATTGGGAAAGGAAGAAACTCGAAGCAATGGTTAGCCTGGGAATGGAATTTGTTACAGGTTTCAAACAAAAAGACAAAACCAGTAATGTTGTTTTCAAAAAAAAATAAAAAATAAAAATATTCTAACCGAGTTTAAATTTAAAATAAAGTCAATTTGAAACACAAGATTTAGACAAAGTTAAATCAAGTTTAAATATAAATTCAAATTTTATTTTGTATCCTAATTTTGAATCAGATAAGTTATATATTTAAATGTTTAAAACAAGTTTAAAATGTTTTAAGTAGATTTAGATGATTTGAGTCTTAAGATGAATTTTGAAACTAGATGTAAGATCTAAACCAAGTTTTTGTAAATCTGGGTACAAGAATGAAGTTGTATCTTAGTTTTTGAAATAAAGGAATAATGTTTATTTTAAAGTTAAGTTAATTAATTAAGAGTTAAACAATTAACAATTAAGGATAAATTAATTAAGATGATGAATTAGGAGAAGTAGTGAAAGCAATTAAGGGGTGGCTTAATTAATTTTTAAGTTAAGGCTAAATTAATTTATAATTAAGGGCTAAATGGATTTAATGCAATTAAGTAATGAAAATTAATTAATGAAATCAATTAATTGCTTAAAGGTAATTACTTAATTAAAAGTAATTAATTTATAATAAAAGTGGATAAATCAAGTGTTTAACATTGATTTAAGATTAAGAGTAGTCACTTATCATAACAAATTAAGAATGATTAACTTAATGATAACTAATTAACTTAGGGATGATTAATTAATTAAAGATAATTAATTTAATGATAATTAATTAATTAGGGGTTAACTAATTAATTAAAGATGATTAATTAAATAATTAAAGGTTAATTATTTTAAAAAAAAATTAAAGGTCGATGAATTATAATTAGAGGTCAATTAATTTATTATTAATGGTCAATTAATAAATGATAAAAAAATAATAATTAAATCAAAATGATTTGAAATTAATATTAATTAACCAGGACTAATAATTATTCATCAGTAATTAAAATTGATTTGAATTAATCAAAAAAAAAAAATTAACTGATCCTAATGATGGATGTTTGGATTTTTATTGGATGATTGAATGGTTTGATATTCCTGATATGTGATGTTTTGCTTTGATTCGAGCTGTGTTGATGCAATTTATTATCTGTGATATATATCTGTGATCTTTGAATAAAAGATAAGCGTTATGGTTTATACCGCTTATCAAATATAAGCGTTATAGTTTATACCGCTTATCAAACATATTGTTGTATTTGAATCTATGCTGATTGATGATGTGGCACTTTTATTGTGTAAAGCCCCTGGACCACACTTATACACACACCAAATATGGATTGCACGTGGAAATTGGTTAAGTCACAGATTTTTGAAATAGTTTTAAAATTTAATTTTTGAATCCAAAATAGTTTTAGAATTGGAAGCTTTTGAAAATAAATTTCAAAAATAAAAGTTATTTTAAATAACTTAATTGAGTTTTGAAATTCAAATAAATTTGATTTAAATTTGAATTAAATATTTGAAATTGAATTCTATGATTTGGAAACTATGGTTTAAAAAGGTTATTTAACTTATAAATGTGTTATATGGGTTTTTAAACCATTTTAAAAGTGTTGTTTTGGAAATTTAAATTTAACTCAAAGAATTAACTCGTGTAAATGAAATCGGGTTTTTCTAAAAACGAAAACTGTTTGTTTTCAAATAATAGAAGCTTTCATGTAAGAAATGGATTTCCAATGTATGTTGAAAGGAATTCAAGTTTGAAAGAAGAATAATTTTCCAAGTTATGAATAAATCTTTGGAAACGTGTTTTGGAAGCTATGAGTTAAATCTTTGATTTAAAGATTTAAATGAGTTAATCCATTTGAAATGGAAATTGTTTTGGAAATCTATGAGTAGATCTTTGTGAAACTTGGTGGAACTTTGTGAAATAAATCGTTTTGTTTAAAGATTTAAAATGGTAATTTGTTAACCATTTGAAAGAAAAGTTTTGGATTTTATAAGTTGTGACTTAACTAAAATCCCATATCCATATGTTTTAAAATATGGCGTTCACTATTCGGTTTAGCCGGGAGAGGACCTTGTGTCATATAGCCTATTCCGAATAGTGATACGACGTTATGGATGGCATTTGAAGACCGGTGTTGAAGACCGGGTGTCTTCGAGAACGTTAGGATAACCTATCGATTGTCTCTGCACCGAGTAGCTACGGTATAGAGATTCCCTAAGTGATGGGAAGTCCGATCGGGATTGTGGATACTCGGATTTGCAAGGGCTTCTTCGGAAGTGCCTTCGGTTCTGTTCGAACCCGGAACAGACTTGTATGGATGTATGTCCGACATTACACTTTGAGATATTAAACTGATCTCTATCAAATACATTTCTGCTTGGTGGCGGAGAATTTATTCTCTTAGCTTAACACCCTTCTCTGAGACGTACGAGCTCAGAGGTTATGTAGTTGATATTTATCAGTGATATATTCCCAATTTGGTAGTGTGGCATGCTAAGTGCTGCTGTGTATTGATGATCATTTGTTGATCATTTGTGATCAAAGCATGGCTTTTGTATAAAGCGTAGCTTTGTGGACGAGACTGCATCAGGACCTCACACCCCGGAAATGGTCGAAACAGGAAAGATGCAGCAAGGTTATGAGGGTCGCGCCCTTTAGGGTGTGTCATTCCCTTCTGGTAAAGGGTGGTATCAGGTATGGAGCCCTGGTATTTAACCTATGTGGTTGCTCCAATCTCATTTACTGTGTGGTTGTTGCTTAGAGGCCTCGGATAAAGGTCCCAAAGGACCAGGGGATGGCATATTCGTGTAGTAGTTACCTAGTTACAGAGGTAACCCGGCCTTGTGTTGGCAGAGATCTAACCGTAACGTTAGTTCTCGGGATGTCCCACCAGAGGCGATCCCATGTGGCAGTAGGAAGTTCCTTAGCCTGACCATTTGTTGGAAATCCAATCAAAACAATACGAGCCCTGTACGGTTTTAGTAGTATAACCTGCCATGGAATGTGGCGGTAACCTGCTATTGAACATGGTAGCTATAGTAGGCATACAACGAAATGTCGTATGCTGGCTAGGATTTATATTATACTTTCGAAAGGGTTTTCCACACTTGGCACTTATAGTAATAATATCAAAGAAATTTTCTCGTATCAAGCATATTTTACTATCATAAGGAGAAATCTCCTCCAATTCTGCGTTTGCATTGTGTGTGTGGCGGGAGGCCTTATGGTAGTTTCATTTTCTAAAAAGCATTGCGGATTTATTTTAAATTCTTTTGTTGTTTTAAATAACAAATGTTTTTGTTTGCTCATACCAGTCCCACGACTGACCTGGAGTTTATCGTTCCTTTCCTAAACTTTGGGTGCCCACTATTTTCCCACAGGGGCAGTCTAGAGTTGGGTTTTCCAGATAATCAATAGTAGGTGTAGATTCGATAGCTTTCAGCCTAGGATTTGGCAATCGCTTATGGACGAGACTTGCTTAGCTTAGTGCAACACTTGATGGTGGTTCGAGCTTCTGGATTGAGATATTTGGTTGGAGTTGCTATTGCTATTTGGAGTTCTTTTCTGAAGACTATTGTTTCTATTGGAGATCTTGTTCCGCTGCTTATGTTATGTTATCTTTTATTTCCGCTGCTATTATCTTGTATCATATCTCTGATGTATATTGATATTCATTATAGCATGTTGTTGTATCTATTGTATCAGATATTATATCAATGTTGTATATTGATATATGCTATGCTGTTTCTTCCGCTGTGTTGTACTTAATGTGTTATAAGCTCCGGCGAGCCAGATTCGGCATTTGAATCTACGACATTCTAGTATGAGTGGAAGTACGAGTGTCGATTTTCGAAGGCCGAGTCAGGATCGCTACATTTATCTAACTTAACAAGCAAAGATGAAAGTAGCACCTGTACCAAAATAGCATTCCGCCATATTTTTTATGGACACGGTGTTTCACATAATGCTTAAGTGAGACGAGAGGCACGCTTATGCTAGTAGTGGTAGTAATTGGTCAATAAGTAGATGTTCAAATCACGGGGGATTTGGATAAGGGTGCTATTAAATATTGTTTGGATGAAGGGCCAATACCGGCAGCACTCCTCTATATTTTCTATGGACACGGTGTTTCACATAATCCTGAAGTGAGATGAGGGAAACACTTATGCTGAGTCGAGGTAATAATACGACCCAGTAGGTGGAGCAAAAGGTAGCGTGGGCATGGTGGCAGTTACGCATGCGACTTCCATTTCGGTGCTCAGTAATCGCTATGAATTCCAAACGTTTAGTATGTGTGTCTTTCGTAGGCACCATTAACTTCTGTGTAGGGAGATATGTATCGTCTAGTCCACAGTTGGTGGTTTGTGTGTCTTTTACAGTTACCATTGGCTGCTGTGTAGGGAATTATTAGCGTCTAGTCTGTAGTAGGGTACTATGAAGTAGCAGACGGATCAAAGGTAGAATTAGGGTTACAACCTAATTACAGGATTAGGAATTCTGCCTAATCAAAGTAGCTATCAAGGAAAAGTGCAAACAATCAAAGTTAATCTATCTTATCAATTGAGTAATAGTTTAATCGTATTTATTTCCAGTTTATCTCTTCCCTATTTCCTTTTATATACTAGAACTTTTGTAGTGTCTATTACTTTTATCTTGCTTAAAGACTCTAGTAATTAGACTTTTTAGTCTGACTCATTCTTTTATTTTTCTCCTTTTCCTCTCATAGGAAATCAAGGGAGAGGACAATAGATTGCAGCTCGAAGGTTTCCTGGAGGAGTTTTCTACCGTGTATTTCTTTTATTTCAGCTTTCAGTTCTGTCTGCATACTGCACATTATTAGGGATATTATGTACTCTGATTTTTGTTGAGACTTTGAGTTTTTATTTCATGCGACATATCGGGTTTTGAGACATGTATATCATATTTGGTATTTGACCTATTTTGTTTATGAAGCAATTATGAAGTTTTGTTTTAAAATAAGTTATTATTTTAGTTTTCGCTGTTTTTTTCTTTTTTTTTGTCTTGTGAATCTTGGTCTCTGTTAACTTCAGTTATACCTACAACGCACCACACATTTTAATGTGTACTTTTGCTTATACTAAAGGGGTGTGTGGTGTTTCACGTTGAAAGAAAAAGTTCCATTTCATGCTCGCTGTTACCCTCGGTATGTTCCGGCTAATGGAAGAAAATTTGAAAAATGGTCCAACGAAGACCTTCAAGAGGAAATTGATGATAAGGGTGAAGATGAAGAGACCATTGATAGTAAGAGTGAATATGATAATGAAAAAGAACCAGTCCCTGAAATTAGGAGGGCACTAAAAAACAACGATGAAGAAAAAGAGTTTGACCAAATTGAATATTTCAATGGTGAGGTAATTGACCACTGGACGTATAGTTTGTTCGTCGGTGTATACGAAGCTGACATCCGTAGGAATAATTGGGGTATCAAAAAATTTAAGATATTTCACATTTGGAACATAAGTCTCAACGGGAAGAAGCCAACTTTTCTTCCTTGGTCTGCCAAATTTCAAAGCGATGAAAATAAAATTGAGCTCGAAATAGGGAATTATGAAAAAACTGAAAATGTGATAAGTCAGACCAAAATGGTTCGTTTTAACATAGACACTCAAGCTTGTGATGTACCTATGTTTGAAATAGTGGATAACTGCAAGATAAAATATCCATTGCTGAGTAATCCTATTAGAGTGAAATTTAAAATAAGAGCATACAATGAGGATGGTAGTCTAGCACTCAATGTGAATGGACATATATGTGCAGATTTTCATTTTCGTTGGCAGTACGAGAAATATATTTTCGGTGGTGACATCAAATATGAGAGACAATAGTGGATTGCTGAAAATGCCCTTATGTTATCTCCTTCTTCCTTTATTATCCCTCATGACCTTGGTTGTGTCTATCTTGGTATGTCAATAAAAGATAATGATGGCAAATTTAAGGTCGAAGGGAATAAAACAGTATGGCGTCGTACCGTAGCTGTTGATGAGCGGCATTACATTCCAGGCGAAAAAGGCTACATCATTCTTACAACGATTTTGTCTTGCCTCTGTGTTGACCTGAAGCATGGTATTACTATATATTGATATCAATATTTTTTTCTTCTTTTTTCACTTATTTTTTGGGCAATAGCAGTGACCTTTATTTGGAAAAGGGGTTGCAAGAATGTTTGTTTGATTTCCTCTCCAGGAATATGTACCTGTCCTGGTACAGCAATGAGCAATTTTTAGGCAGAACATAATGACATTAATGTTGTCGAAGATACAAAAGGTGAAATTGTTGAATATACATATCGTCCAATAACAACTTGCAATGACGATGGTATTGAAGGTGGGGTGAAGGGAGCAAAGATGAAAAAATCCAGACAAATCTGCAGTAGAACCGAGGAAGCAACTGTCGGGGATGAAGATAGCAAATAAACAAGTAAGTTTGGAAAGTGACAACATATGTTCTTCCTTTTTTAGGCAGGTGAACACAACTCTTTAAGTTGACAATTTAGTCTTAAATACTTTTTAGTTCTTCCTATTATGTATGCCTGCATCAGAACCCACATCGCAAACGATTATATCGATTATATCATGATAATTGAGTTAGCTCAATGGTACGTACATTTATCATGTAATAAAATAAGACCACACTCCCAACCATAAAAAGTTAGCATTTTCTATAGCTTAAAAGGGCCACCTCTAACAAAAATTGGTTGATGAACAAGCTTCTAATGACAATTCAGTCTTTGATACTTTATGAAAAGCAGCATATAACTGAATATCTCTTCTAGTGAAAATTGTTCACTTACTATTTACTAATGTCTTCGCCTTTCCGCCCTCTAACACACAACACGATTGCCGAACTTCTGCGTTGTTCCCTCCTCTAGCTTCCCACCGTGCGTAGGCAAGCTTTTCCCTTCTCTTTGTTGTATGTAAAAGAGAGCGGGGGGAGGGGGGAAGAATATATATATATATATATATATATATTTGATTCTCAGATTTAAATTATTTGCTTGGTTCGTTTGCTTTGCTTTTCCATGTGTGCTCGTTGTCCGTATTTCAACAATCATTTTATTTGCTTTGCTCGTGTCTGTATCCATGTGCGTATCTGTGTCACCATCTTCGCCATCATTATTTCATAGCCTCGAAAGGTGAGCGATCACTCACGATTAACATTCATATGCTTCGTAAATTTATATTCATATGAATGACAATTGAAATATGTTGTTAAATTGAATTGGTTAGAAATTTAATTATTGAATATAATATATTATTTAATTTGTTCACTTTTTTTAATTGGCATATGATAATCATATCCTATTATATATATATATATTATATTTAAATTTTTATTTATGATAATAAATTCCATTGACATGCTATGTCATTTTATGCTATTATTTTATTTGTTCTCACTCTGCAAGTTCCCTGCTAGTTAGGAAATCATTATGAGTTGAAATGATATATATCCGAACGATATTATAGATTAGGAGATTCATTATGGGTTGAAATGATAAACCCAAGCGATTTTATAGATATTTGAATTTGGGATTGCGGGTTGAAATGATATATACCCGTAAATTTTATTTATTTCGAATTGAAATGATAAATATCCATATTATTTGATCATAGGATAGAAAATTATATACAAACACCGTTAGTTTATCTTGAAAAATGATTGTCAAAGTTTTGGAAGAAAATATGAGTTTTATGAAATATTTATTTTTAAAATATAATAGAAAGATTTTTATTTAATATATGTGTGTAAAATTTAGTTTTTAAATTATATGTTTGAAAATTCTAAATTATAAGTTAAATTTGAGAAATATGAATTTTAAGATTTTAATTATAATTTTATTATTTTTAAATATATATAATATAGTTTAATAAAATAAAATAGATTAATCAAATTAGATTTAATTTAATAGTAATTAATATAATAAAATTTATTTTAATAAAACTTAATTTGATGAAGAGATATTTTGTATTAAATTATTTATTTAAAATTTATATTAATATTTTGAAAATAGATTTTGTAATAGCTTTAATAAAATAAAGGTTGGGAAGATAAACTATGTTAACTTGTAATTTAATTTGTCCGAGAATTGAATTTAAATAAGAATTGATTGGAAACTTATCGATTTTGAGATTTTGAAAGGTATGATTTTATAACTTGATTTAATTAAAAGTGATTAAATGAATATTTTCAAATTTAAATAAAATTTAATATCTAATTTTGATTTAAATTTGTAATTTGAGATTTCGTTTAAATGCTTATAAAAAGTGATTAAGTGAATATTTTATAATTAAACTAAAGTTAGATGTTTAATTTTTGACTTTATTTAAATTTGTAATATGTGATTTTATTTAAATGTTATTAAAAACGATTAAGTAAATATTTTCAAATTTAAAAAATTAAAGTTGAATTTTGAAATATAAATGTAATTTACTTGTAACTTGTTTGAATATTTAATCTTTGAAACCTATTGAATTGGAAGTGGTTTAAATTTATAGTTCGAACATCGATTTAAAATCGATATAGATTAAAGGTGGTTTTAATGAGAAATTAGAATTGAACCTTCAACGTTTAATTGAAATCGTCAATTGAGATAGATTTAAATTGAATTTTGAAACTAAAGTTGATTTGAATTGATTTGGGAAACTGGAAGAAACAATTACAATTTGAAATTATTTTCAGTATAAACTTTTTAATACATAAACTATTTTTTATATATAAACTATTTTTAAAATATAAACTATTTCAATTCATAACCTATTTTAAATATAAACTATTTTTATAACTATTCTGATATATATATATGTATGTATGTATGTATACACTACTTTCAATATTCAAACTATTTAAGTTGGAACCGTTATGATTTAAAGTGAATATGATTTCAAGAGTGATAAGATTTCGAAAGTGAATATGATTTAGAAAGTGATATGATTTTTGAAATGAATATGATATTTTGATATGAAATATGAACTGTTTGAAATGAAAAACGACCACGGTGTGAAATAAGCGTTTGGTTGTCAAAGAGACCGGGATAAGATATTGTCATACTTTCTGCCAGTATCGAAAACCACTTTAATAACTGTGCGCGTGGTGGAGATTTCAGAATGACGTAGGATAGTTTGGCGAACATCCGCATGAGGTATGAACGCAGCCCTGACTTCCTCGAGTAAGCTTGATAGGGCTAAAACAGAAGCTATAGCGGACCAAGTGGGGCCACTCCCCCTGTTGGGTACATTTCTTTGATACAATATCTACTACTTTTCGATTGGAGTGGGCGCACCTTTGATTGGAAGTGTGTCTCGAGGTGGACGGTAGTAGCTGCTATGCGTTACCACCAGTCCGGGAGTGCAAAAAGGTAGTATCCTACCCTGGGCATTGCCTCGCGTGCCTTGCCATATGCCTTATCGTGCTCTCTACGAGTTTGGTTTGTACCGTACCTATGGAGTGCTCCTTGAGTATCTCACCAGTTTGGTGGAGCTTACAGTACCTGTATAGAGTAAGGGAATTATATAAAAATGTATTAAGGAGATATGGGTAACGCCTTAAGGCTATTTTAATAGTTTATTGTAGACATCATCTAAGTAGGGTATTGTATTATGTACGTAGATAGTTTCATGGATCCTTAAAGGATGGGAATCCCAAACATCCTTTAAGTTATATTGCATTTCACTTGAGTTGTTTACTTGCATAAGAATATTAATCCTTACTTGAATGTTTTGTATTTTGCTTTATGCTCAAGTCAGACTGGTGTCACAATATTTGAGACTCAACTTCGGAGCTTGGAGCTTTTCTTGAAGATCTGTCTTTTATCTATTCAACTTTCAGTTATTTCCAATTTTATGTTCAGACTTGTCACTTGCTTATGTATTGAGATTTCTATGTACTTGGGATTTTCTATTATATTGCTTTAGACTCTAATGTTTATGTAGTAGCTTCATAAACTATTAATTATCTATTCCGCTGCTTATTATTATATTACTCTATGTTCGTGATTCTGTGATTGATTTATTTACCGTATATGCTAAGTTTTGCCAAATATAAATTAACAATATGTTGTTTTAAGCAATTCATGTTTGACTTGTGTGGATTATTGTCGATTTGACTGGTTCGAAATGGTAGGTCATTACAGCATAATTCTTGTTATTCAAAATGGCTAAATAGGTTTTTCATTAGACATATGGTTAGCGATCATTCTTGTGGGGTTGGCTTTAGAAATGTGAACAGTCCATATATTTCTATTGCATTTTTTAAGTCATTGATCATTAATAAGATTCATGATTGTCTACGTAAGAAGCCTAAAGATATAATAAATTATTTTAGAAGAGAATATAATTTTAATTTGTCTTACTTTTTTGCTTTTTTCGAAAAACAATTTCAGAAATAAGTGTTAGGAAAGTTAAATAAAGCCAATTTTTACAACATCAGAAATAAGTTTATAGTTTTAATAACAAATTGACATAATACAAAGAAGTGTTCATAGATAAATTTAATTAGTTCTAACATAACATCTCAATTGTATATAGTTCAACTGAAAAAAATAGCAGTTTTTACAACAAATTCACTTCTTTATTTTTTCTTCTTCATCTTCCAGTCTTCACATGAACTTGAACATTTCCAGCAGTGATCATTTTCCGTCAGTATCTCATGCACTATTATTGCTCTTGTTTTCAATATTTGTTTAGCTTTTATTTAGATTGGTATTTTGCTCTTGTTTAATGATATGATGAATATCATGAGATATATACCGCAGTCAATCCGGTTTAAAGCAAAATATATTGTTAGGATAAGTTTGCATCACTTGTAGCATTAGGTATGTAACAAATATAAAACATTGT
The DNA here is from genome assembly GCA_030765085.1 of Allium cepa. NCBI lineage: Eukaryota > Viridiplantae > Streptophyta > Magnoliopsida > Asparagales > Amaryllidaceae > Allium > Allium cepa. The sequence goes on from CM060940.1 coordinate 908,221,852, forward strand.
ATTTAAGTGATAATGGTTAGGAATGGCAATAGGGAGGGTGGGAGTGTGTCTCTTGTGCCGCAGGCTCGCCCCGGGTTTTTTAACCCCCGCCCCGTAGACCTGGCACGGGTCCGGAATTTTGCCATGAACCCGAAATGTGTACGGGTCAGGGTAGCCCAGCCCTGAGACCCGACGAGGTTCTTTGTATTGATTTAAAATTGTGTATCGATATACATATATTTATATTTTTTGTTACTAAATGATACATTAAATACAAATAACAACGTGTTTAGAATGATAAGGGAAGATAATAAAAATGTGGTGTACAAAATAGTTAAAAAATATATGCATATGTTATTGTATAATTATATATGATGCAGCTTAATACTATAAATTTTTTGTACCTTATTGATTGGAACATTATAATATCGATGTCATAATCACACACACAAACAGATGTATATATATAACATATATATATGTAAAGATTAACAAGTCATCCTTATAATACTAAAGCGATTTCATGAGATCTCAGTAGTGCGGGTCGGGTTGGAGCGGGTCAGCCAAGCCCTAATCCGACTCTAGACCCGGTGCTCTCAAGAACGTTTCATAGGTCTACCTGCCCCGATGACCCAATGGGGTGGGTCTATGCAGGCTAAAGCAGGGGCGAGTCAACATGGTTTAGACCCTAGACCCGCCCCATTGCCATGCTAATAATGGTGCCAACAGATAATATACCTTTAAATAAAGTAATTAACAATTTTAATCTTAAAGTTGGCACTAGTTTAGTATTAGTTTTAGTGCCTGTAGGTACATTTTTATGATTTGTGATAGTTGTTTTATTTTAGTTTGGATTATATATAGGTTTTGTATAAGTTTTGTGTATGCAGGTATCGGTTTTATGCCTATAGGTATCGGTTTGTCTACATATGCGTATCAGTTTTGATCTGAAGTAAATGTTTATTGAATTTAAAGATAATAGCTTATGTATCAAGCAAATTCAATTCAATGTATAGGCATATAAAGATGTTTAGAAATTTATATAAAAGATTATAATGCAGACAGAAAACAAGTTCTAAGTATCAAGTAACTATGGATTCAATATCATTATTAGCTTCAGTTCTAATATCAATTTTGTTCTCAGTATGTATCATTTTTAACAACAAAAATAGATTTATGTGTTTGGTGCTCTTTATGCACACTCAATTTGACGCATTTCGTTTGGCTTCACTTCTAAATGTTGTAAACTTTATTTTTCCAGAGTTCTTGCAGCATATCTCCAACTTGTTTTCTCTACTAAAGACAAAATGATATAAAGTTAGCTAATATTCACTTTGTTTCAGTTATATTAGTTTTTTTTTTGAAAAACAAAACTTCATGCTAATTTCTTGCTTCTTTTAGACTAAGTTCGTTTATGGTATTTGATCTTCTAGGACATGAAGAATCTATGTGACACCATTGCATTGTTGGATATGCCAAATTACCAACGTCTAATGGCCTTCAGAATGCAGAGGGAAATAAATAGATTTGGCATATTCATCTTGCACGATTTCTTCAAGCATATGCAGGACCAAATGATTTTTAATAATATTTATACTAAAGACTATCACTTTCTATTGAATACAAAAATAAGCTACAATTCAATATATCTAGCAATTATTATGTGCTTGCATACTGAAGTTCTATTTACTGACATTGTTGTCGTAAATGCTTAGTTATGCTCTGCCTACCCACACTTAGATATGTACCTATCAATTATCTATATTAAAAATAGAAAATTATAAGTTTATATGTTAGCAATATTAAACAATAAGTAGTATCGATAATGTTAATAATGGCAGTATATATTGAAAAGAATAAAAATAACTAAGCATCAAATCTAACCAAACGGGTTTTGGGTATTATTTTTGCATTAATTTGGTATCAGTTTTGTTGTATATGATACTTAAAATATTTTCTAAAATTAACAATCTTCATATTTTATCAAGTAGAAACTAGGTATCATTTTTGCTTATATTTTGGTATTAGTTTTGATATACATTACATTCAAAATAATTTATAATAGAAATAAGTTTCAACTCCAATCATACATCTACTAAACATCAATTTTGCATTATCTTGGTATAACTTTTGTCGTACATAATAGTCAAATAAATAATTAAAATTACAGAGCATCAGCTTTCATCAAACAAAAGCTAGGTATCGGATTTGCATATACATAGGTATTAGTTTTATTTTAAATAATAGTCAAAATAATTTATAAAATAACGAAGTATGAGTCCCAATCAAAGAACTACCAAGTACCAGTTTTGTATTATTTTGGTATCACTTTTGTCATACATGACGGTCAACTAAATATTTCAATATACGGAGCATCAACTTATAACAAACAAAAACTAGATACCATTTTTGCATATGCGTGTATGTATTAGTTTTGTTATAAATAGCTGTCAAAATAATTTATAAAATAACCAAGCATGAATTTCTATTAAACAACTATTAGGTATTTGATTTTGGAATTATTTGAGTGATAGAAATATTATTAAGCAAAAAAATAAATTTATGTACTTGTCCATCCGTGTAGTTTCCTTCAAGAGAACGTCGTAGTATTTTTTGATGTTGTGCATCCTCCTTTGATTGTTTTAACAAAGAAAATTTGAATCGATTAATTAAAGTAATTTTAATATGTAGCATTAGTATAAACATTTGTTAACTTACTTTGTGATGATGTCAGAGTGTAGAGAAAGTTTTGATTACGACTTGTTGTTCTCTATTCAAGTATGCTAAGCATTTACAATGTCCTAATCCCAAATCTGAAAGTGTTGCTTCTATTATTGCAATTGACTCCGTGATGGATTCTTCTATACTTTTTTTCAACTCCTTTGGTTTTTCAGTTTTTGGCTTATTTTCATTTTTTCCCACTCACTGACAGTAGTCAAAGATGACGCTTTATTTTCTTTTTCTTGTTCTTCCTATGACTCTTTGCACATAAGAAGCTAGTTTTGTTGCTATTGTTTTCCTTTTTCGGACAGTAGGTTTTTCGGTTTCTTTTTTTGATCTTGTTCAGTTTTTTGCTTTTCAAACTGTTGTGAGTCATAGAGTTGGAAAGATGGAGTAGTGAAGTCAAGTATCGAACCACGGTAGGGTATAATTTCGCTTTTGATAGCTGTATCTTTTTCCATGTTCTGAGCCTCTTATGTTTCTTTTTCTGCCATTTTATCTTCAATTATTGGCAAAACTATATCATCTGTCTTGTCCACCACGTCTATACTTTCTTTTGTTGTCTCTATGGGTGTATCTTGATTTTGTTGGAGCACTTTTTCCTGCATTTCAACTGTGTTTTTGTCTCTATCATGTATCGTCTTTTTCGGCTGCTTGGTGGACTTGTTCTATATAAGCTTCAACAATTGTTTCTTCATTTTGTTCATTATTTTTTTCAGATGTTGTTTCTTTTCTTGATTTTCATCCTTTGTATTATTTGTTTTAGTTTGATTTGTATTTTTGCTATGTCTATAGGCATATCTTGATTTATTGGAAGCAGTTTTTCTACTCGACATTTTACAGTGTATTCTTCATTCTTTTTAGTTGTGGATCTCTTTTCTGCATTTTGGGCTTCTATCTCAGTACATATATCTTCATTCATTCCAGTTGCTGTGTTGAAAATTTCTACATGAGGCTCAGCATTTGTCTCTTTAATTTTTCTTTACTATTTTCAGGTGTGGATTTCTTTTTTGTGTTTTAGTCGGTCTCTACAAGTGTATATTGACCTAATATACTGTCAAATTCGTCTGCAATGTGCATATTTTCTACTTCGACCTCTGAATTTCTCTCTTCATTCTCTTGATGTCTTGACTTCGGTTCTCGTTTCAATTTCAAAATTTCTTCCGTAGCTTTTAACCTCATCTTCTTTTCTTTTTCCAATTGTTTCTTTGTTTTTAGCTTTGTCTTCCAAATATTTTATGTGCATTTGCAAGTCTATAATGCTTACATCTTCTTCAAATGATTCAAGAATTTGTTCGATTTCTTCATGTTTTTTTTGTCTTGCTCTTCTTTTCCTTTGTTATTTAATCATTTTGTTATTGATGTTATCTAAAGAAGCCTTGCTTCATATGAAAGAATATTAGTTATTTCTTTCACCTGTATAATTCATAGGAAAATTTTGTGTTAGTTTTCAACTAATAGTAAGTGTAACATTTTGTTATTATTGATTTTTCAATAGAAGCAAAAATAATATTTATGAGGTTAATAATATGTAGATCCATAAAGTACTACCATGCAGTATTAACAATGATACCAATTATTATAGTGTATTATAATTGATACCATGTAGAGGGAAAGTTGATAATATACAGAGACAAAATTGATATTGTGTAAAGATTAAATGATACCAAGTATTGAAACTGATTGTGTAAAGACAAAAAATGGTTTGTATTGAAACTGATACCATACGTTAGTAGAAACTGATACCATGCAGCTGCAAAAAATGGAAGAAGAGAAATGTAGTGGTAAAACTGATTCTATGTAGAAAATAAAATTTTATTGATTAATGTATGCATGATGAGGTTTTAATATACCTTGCCATCTTTTTCATCATCTAAAAACTGCTTAACCACTATGGATTTTAGCTTGCGCAAATCCCGTCTTGCAAATCTAGGTAAAGTTTCATTATGTCGTCGTCTTGGTCTAACGACTACATCCTATCATAAATGAAAAGTTGCAAACATTTAAAAAAGATTAGATATGATTATTAAAAATAATATTTATACCATATATTAATGTTTTGAGTAGCATATCTTACCAATGGAAGCATGGAGCATTTGGACATGTTTAAGGGCTTGCGGATAATTTTTTTAACAAATTTACCGAAAATTTTCTCTATTTTCTATAGCCAAGAAACTATGTGCAATGTTTCAAAATCGATCAAGAAGGGCAGAAGTCTCCATCTTAATTTTTGCTGGTTGTTAAGGAAGAATAATATTAACAAAATTTCCATTACTATCAATAGTGGCAAGTCTTCTTCATTTTGATTTTTCTTCTTTCCCATCTCTTGTATTATTCTTCTTTCGACCGCATTTCTCGTAATGAAAGCACAATTTCCAATATTTCCTCTTACAAATTCATCGCTGTGACGACCGTCCATGACTCCCGAACCAAAACAAGGGAATAGTGCGCTGAAAGGCGTGCCAGGTAGCCATGAACGATAGTCAGGGTAAAATAAAACAGCAAACTCTATCGTACAACTCACAGCGCATGGATAAAATACAATAGAGAAATATATAGTGAAGCACCATAACAGAAAATCCTCATATAAGCATCGTAGTAGTTTTATACAAACATGAATCATCCATACATCAAAGCCTCACTACATAACACCCAATCAAATACAGCAGCGGACACCCAGTACATATAATAAGAAATAATATGCAAAAGCCTCCTGCTCGTCTTCGTCATCATCAGCGTAGATCTCCAAGAACAGCACCTGTCACCTGCTACCTAGTCTGCCCATCCCAACATGGATGAACAGCCCAAGGTAATAAGAGGAGACATAAAACCTTGAGTCAGACAAAGTCTTAGTGAGCAGTAAATTAACTATCAAACATACCAAAAGAGCATAAGGGATAAAAGGAATAGGAACCAAACTATCCCACTCCACCTCTTTCTACAGTGATAGCCCCCAGACACACACTAAGGAGAAGCAAGCATAACATAGCAGGTAATTAAAGTAAAGCAATAATCACTCGAGTCAAGGACGATGTTTTCCAAATACAAACCCCCAAGGCCTAAACCAAGATCAGATAAGCACCCAGAAAACACCGCTCTTGAGACCGAATGATGATACAACCAAACATCCAAACATCCATGACTCTGGCTATCACTGTTATCCTTGCCTTGATTTCACCGTTAATTGAATGACTATCCGTCAAGGGCTAATGGTAACCCCGGTTCTAGACATAGCTCCGCACGTCATCGTGACCCGTGCCTAGGACTTACCTACTCTGCCCAGAGTACTCAACTACCTACCTGTAGTCTTTTGGGTGTCCCGACTACCTACCTGTAGTCGTTATGGGCGCCCCATATACTCTTGCTTTTGAGCATGCTAGAACCTTCAACAACGATGAGATCCAAGCCTCCTAGTCAATCCTCCTCGACGACTATTCTCATACTAGCTCAAGCTACCTCTCGAGCAATCCATTATCAACCAACTCGAACCGTCCCTCGAGTTATCAACATGCTTGGAATGATCCCTGCCTAGATTACGCCAAGTCTACATCGCATCATACTTCGCTTTATCACACCATAGCAAAGTCTCAACTCAACAACATGGTTTGCCTCACCGCATCATGGCAAAGTTCCATCTCAACATCATCTAATCCATTCATATGAGCTTCCATATTCGCGTCATATGCCACCAGCAGCTTTCACCATTCAAGAGCCTTTCCACTTAGCTTTTGAATCATCATCTATCATCTTGTTCCAAATCAACCACTAGCTAACTTGAAACAATCAAATCAATCACACATCCAAACATTCAAGCCTTCAAACAAGATCTAACAAGCAATATCAACTATAATGGCAATTTCGTAAATAAATGAGTATAAGTCTAACATGCATGAATCATAGGTTTTTAGCATAGATCTATCAAATATAAAACATGGGTTTTGTCTCTACAACTTGATAAATGAACTTGCATAAGTAAACATCTTCATAAGTGATGGATCTACATGCAGACTTAAGGAAAATGCGAGAAATCACTATTTTAAGCATATAAACAAGCCACCGATCCAATATACTCTTTTGGGTCCGCGTGAAAGATAACTACCACTCACCAAATCACCCAAACACTTTGAAAACTAATCACTACAGATCTGGACAGCGAAGATCAAGGCTTGATCCGGCAATATCTCGCTTCAATCGATGAAATCTCACTCGAACGGATGAAGATCTTCAACTTTTACCCTTGAATCTTTGATCTTGATCTTCGATCTTGGATGGATGTTAGAACTAGATTGGAATGGAGAAAAGAAGATGAAGAAATGTTGTAGTCGAGTTCCCAAAATGGCAGCACTTCGTCGCTTCAAAATCCGGTGCCAAAAAATGAGCCGAACCCCTCTATTTATAGGCTGAATACCCCTTAGGTCGTAACTCGTAGGCTCGGTTTTAGGTCGTTGCCGACCTAAGAAATCTCCGGCCTAACTACGTCGTTGCCGACCTATATACCCCAACGACCTAACCGCCTAACCAACCCAAAGCCATACGACCTAAAGCATAGGCACCTCCACAACCTAACGACACACGACTCATCACAACAGCGCGGCCTAACGACCTAGTAATCTAACGACTTAAGCCTAAAGCCGACCTAACGACTTATAACATCAACGACCTAATACTCATCGAATGCCGCAACCTATCCAAACCCAGGTCGCACGACTTAACTATGTGACGACCTAAGAACACAAACGACTCAAGCCTTAGGTCGTACACGACCTAACTACAACACACAACCTAGGACATGCACACGACCTAAGACACATACGACCTAGCGACTTAACTAGGTCCGACCTAACTAACTTACCGACCTAACATACACACGACTTAACTAGCCACCGACTCAACCCTTAGGCGGCCTAAGGCCTTATCTTGCCTACGACTCACGACCTAATGGCTCAACAACATACGGCCTAGCGACTTATACCCTAACGACTTAAGTCTTAGGTCGTCCCACCGACCTAAACTACCCAACGACCTAAACCCCTTAAGTCGCTCACAACACTCACGTTACCTTATATGCTTAAGTCGTCTAAGTCTTAAGTCGGCTGCCTCCATGAGTCGTTCAACCGACTCATCTACCACCGACCTAAGCTTCACACGAGCTAACTCGTTAACTCCTTAAGTCGGCCTATCTTCCTAAGCCGCCGGTTCTTAACATCTATAGGTCGCTAACTATCTGACTCGGCCAAATCCCATAGGTCGCTACATGTATGAGTCGGTCACTACCCCTTAAACCGTCAACTCACCTACGACTTAATCTATAACTCGGCAACTCTTAGGTCGTTACTTCTACTAATCCGCTGACTCGGTCAAACGGCTTAAACCACTAAGTCAGCTGAGCCTATGAGTCGGTCACGACTCAACACTTATCACACGAGTTATCTTCCTATACGACTTAGGCTAGAGACACCACAAACAACACTAACGACCAGATAATTCTACGATCTATCGATCCGCAAAAATACGGGTCGTTACATTCTCTCCCCCTTAGGAATTTCGCCCCCGAAATTCCAAACAAACAACAGCAATCAAAACTATCCTGCATGCCTACCATCCATAGAAACCAAAAATCCATGCATCCAATTCTAGCCTAGCATGCAGAATTCTAAGACTTAGAACAAGCTACAAATTCATGAGATGTCACGACACTTTAGGGCCATACCTCGAAGAGTTCGGGATGAGCTGCCTTCATCCTCTCTTCCTCCTCCCACGTACAGTCGTTAACATCATCACTCCATTGTACATTGAGCAACGTAATCGTCTTCCTCCTAAGCTGTTTCGTATCGGTTTCAACAATACGAAGCGGCTTACGAGGTCTCGAAACAACTGGATCAATCTCTAAATCTTCACAGCTATCACCAGAAACCACCGTAGTTGGGTTGTGCACATACTTCTGTAGATAGGAAACATGAAAAACATTGTGCACACTCGCCATCTTTTCTGGTAACTCCAATTTATAAGCGAGCTTTCCAATTCTCTCCATAATCGGGAATGGTCCAACAAATCTCGGAGTTAACTTCCCTTTCTTCCCGAATCTAATAACATTCTTCAATGGAGAAATCTTCACAAAAACCATATCACCTACGTCGAATTCCAAATCCTTTCGACGATTATCTGCATAACTTTTCTGACGATCTTTGGCTGCCTTCATTCGTTGTCGAATGATCTCTATACAATCCGAAGTCTGTCGAATCATCTCTGGCCCAAGTATCAACTTTTCTCCAGTTTCCAACCAACATGTCGGAGAGTTACACGGTCTTTCATATAAAGCCTCATATGGAGCCATACCAATACTCGACTGATAACTGTTATTATAAGCAAATTCCACCAAATGAAGGTGATCTTCCCATGATCCTCCGAAGTCCAAAACACATGCTCTAAGGAGATCTTCCAAAACTCGATTGACTCTCTCAGTCTGACCATCGGTTTGAGGGTGATAAGCTGTACTCAAACACAACTCGGTTCCCAAAACTTCCTGGAAGCTCTTCCAAAATCTACTAGTGAACAATGGGTCTCGATCACTCACTATACTCTTCGGAATACCATGGAATCGAACTATCCACTTCACATACAACTCAGCCAACTTCGATGCAGTCCTAGTTGACCTAACCGGAATGAACCTTTCACTCTTGGTCAACCGATCTATGATGACCCAAATCCCTTCATTCCCTGCCCTGGTTCTAGGTAGACCATCGATAAAATCCATCGACACTTGCTCCCACTTCCATGTAGGAACCTCTAATGGCTGAAGTAATCCACTGGTCTTCTTCTGCTCAGCTTTCACCAACTGGCAGTTCATACACTTGGAAATAAAACTTCCAACATCTTTCTTCATACCTTCCCAGTAATAGGTTCTCTTCATATCCCGATACATCTTATTTCCACCTGGATGAATTGTCAACTTCGAGTGATGACTTTCCCTCAGAACTTCATCTCTCAATCCATCTATATTAGGAACAACTAATCGTCCTTGCTTTCGAAGCCAACCCTCTCGATCGACCTCGAATCCCTTATCCTTCTCCGGGTCCAATCCGGATTCTAAATCACAAATAATCTTGACAAGCTTATCATCTCTCTTTTGGCTCTCGCCAATCCTTTCCACAAGTGTAGGTCTTATCGATAAGTTTGCCAACATCTCAGGTTCTAACTCACATCTAGGCCTGAAGTCAAATCCAGCCAAATACTCGAGACTCTTCCATTCTGAAAACATGGCTCCCAATCCTGCATGTCTTCGACTTAACGCATCTGCCACCGCGTTACCTTTTCCCGGAGTATAGGCTATACCAAAATCATATGATGCTAAAAACTCTAGCCACCGTTGCTGTCGAAGATTCAAATCCTTTTGGGAGAACAGATACTTCAACGACTTATGATCCGTAAACAACTCGAATCGAACTCCCAATAGATAATGTCTCCACATCTTCAAAGCAAACACAATTGCCGCTAACTCCAAGTCATGAGTCGGATAATTCCTTTCATGCGGCTTCAGTTGTCGACTTGCATACGCAACAACTTTATCCTTCTGCATTAGCACTGCTCCAAGTCCAGTACCACATGCATCGGTGTAAACCACCATCTCATCATTCCCACTTGGAATAGTCAAAACAGGAGCACTTGTCAGTCGCTCTTTCAGGATTACGAAAGCTTGCTCACACTTATCATCCCATCTGAACACTTGGTTCTTCTTCGTCAATCCTGTTAACGGTGCAGCTATCTTGGAAAAGTCTTTGATAAACCGACGATAATATCCTGCTAATCCAAGAAAACTCCTCACATCAGATGCATTCTTAGGTCTAACCCAATCCTGGATCGCTGCCACCTTAGCGGGATCAACCGCTATTCCATTTCCAGAGATAACATGGCCTAAGAACCTCACTTCCCTCTTCCAGAAGTGACACTTCGAAAACTTAGCCTTCAGCTGATGTTTCCGCAAGATTTCCAAAACAATCCGCAAGTGTGTCTTGTGCTCTTCTTCAGTTCTGGAGTAAACCAAAATATCATCCACGAACACAAGTACAAACTTATTCAACTGATCTCTGAACACTCTATTCATAAGATCCACAAAATATGCTGGTGCGTTAGTCAAACCAAACGGCATTACCAGCCACTCATAAAACCCGGATGGTGTCCTGAAAGCAGTCTTCGGCACACTATCCTTCGCCACTCTCAATTGGTGAAATCCCGTTGCCAAATCCATCTGAGAAAACACCTCAGCCTCATGAAGCTGATCAAACAAGTCATCTATTCTCGGCAATGGATACTTGTTCTTCTTAGTCACCTTATTCAGCTCACGATAATCCACACACAACCTCAACGATCCATCCGCTTTGGTTGCGAACACAACTGGTGCACCCCATTCGGACACACTACGCCGAATGAATCCTTTCTGCAAAAGGTCATCAACCTGCACCTTCAACTCTAACTGCTCCTTAGGCGCCATCCGCCTAAGAGGCATCACAACAGGTCTGGCTCCCTCAACTAGATCGATACGAAACTCGATCTCCCTATGCGGCGGTAACCCTTTGACTTCCTCAAAGACGTCCTCAAATCCATTCACAATAGGCACCGATGACAGTCCATCCCGTGGAACAACTAGCGAATACATGAAGCTCATGAAGACGCCTTCTTCATGCTTACATCGTATCACAACCTTTCACCCTTCCACATTCCCGACTGTCACCTCAAGCCTTTCACAATCAATCCTTGCCGCATACTTCCTAAGCCAGTCCATACCCAAAATAATTCCGAACCCCGCAAAGTTCAGAACAAAGCAATCACAAACAAACGAGCAATCATGACTCGACACAACTAGACCACGGCATATCATACACAAACATGACGAACCCCCAACTGGATTAGTCACAACCAATGGCCTATCAACAATATCCGGTTCCAAACCTAACCGGCCTACCAAATCATCACAAACAAAAGAATGCGATGCTCCTGTATCAAACAACACTCTTACTGGAACACCACAAATGGAAGGAGTACCTTGAAACACCACACTCTTCCCCTTCTCTTCAGCAGTAGGAGCTTTTGAAGATGACGGCACAGCTCCTAAAGCATAAGCTTTCACAATCTGCCTGTCTTTCCTTGGTTCTGGGCAATCCTTCTTGATATGTCCCAGCTTATCACAGTTGTAACACTTTCCCGGCACCTTGGGAATCTTACAATCTTTGTAAAAATGGCCCTTCTGCTGGCAGTTATAGCAGGTCACTTCGCCCTTCGGCTTCTTCTGGCCATCCTTACCCCTCTGTTGCTGCTGCTTCCTCTTCCTATTGCCACTCTGCTGTGGTTTAGATCCTTCCCTGGTTACAGCAACAACAGAACTTTCCTTAGGAAACAAACTCTCATGCCTGAGAGCTTTCTCCACAAGCTTCTCAAACTGATCATCCAAATGATCCACCAATTGCCTCCCAAGATAAGCATCCAAACCGGTCACAAACTTCTCGTTCTTCTGGTAGGGAGAATCAATATACGATCTGGCATACTTAGACAAAGCTTCGAACTCAGAAATATACTCAAGAACAGGCCTCCCACCTTGCTTGAGCTCTACAAACCTCTTGAACAAAACAGACTTCTGAGCCGTAGAGATGAACTTAGCTTCAAATCTAACTTGGAATTGTTCCCAAGTGATCTCCTCTTCTGGAGTATCGATGGTGATAGAATTCCACCAATCAGCAGCTCTTCCCTGAAGCTGTCTCGATGCAAGCTTCCTCTTAGTTGCATCCTCAATCCCTAAGTCACCAAAGATCCTTCGGAAAGCATCAATCCATCTCTGCACTTCTATGGTCGACTCTGTTCCCAAGAAAGCTTTTCCTCCAAGAGAAGTATAATCCTTGCAAAGCTTAGCGAAATCCACCGGTCTTGGAATTTGGACTTGAACTCCCACATCCACAGATGATCCTGAAGCTGGTATCCTCCTCATGATTGAAGTCATCATGGCCTCAAACATAGGAGCATAATCAACAGCTTCCCTCGCAGCACGGCTATCCCTCGCAGCTTGTCTCTCACATCGGCCCATCCTTAATATCTGTAAAAAGGAATGATTAGAACACCTTAAGAAACAACTGCATAAGGAGTTCAAATCCTTCTAAGCTACTATATTATATATATAGTAATCATCCATCAAAATACAATTACGTCTCTCATACGTAGTTACGTCAGCGAGCGTTGGCTAAAATCGATTAACCAAAGCTCTGATACCAAATGTGACGACCGCCCATGACTCCCGAACCAAAACAAGGGAATAGTGCGCTGAAAGGCGTGCCAGGTAGCCATGAACGATAGTCAGGGTAAAATAAAACAGCAAACTCTATCGTACAACTCACAGCGCATGGATAAAATACAATAGAGAAATATATAGTGAAGCACCATAACAGAAAATCCTCATATAAGCATCGTAGTAGTTTTATACAAACATGAATCATCCATACATCAAAGCCTCACTACATAATACCCAATCAAATACAGCAGCGGACACCCAGTACATATAATAAGAAATAATATGCAAAAGCCTCCTGCTCGTCTTCGTCATCATCAGCGTAGATCTCCAAGAACAGCACCTGTCACCTGCTACCTAGTCTGCCCATCCCAACATGGATGAACAGCCCAAGGTAATAAGAGGAGACATAAAACCTTGAGTCAGACAAAGTCTTAGTGAGCAGTAAATTAACTATCAAACATACCAAAAGAGCATAAGGGATAAAAGGAATAGGAACCAAACTATCCCACTCCACCTCTTTCTACAGTGATAGCCCTCAGACACACACTAAGGAGAAGCAAGCATAACATAGCAGGTAATTAAAGTAAAGCAATAATCACTCGAGTCAAGGACGATGTTTTCCAAATACAAACCCCCAAGGCCTAAACCAAGATCAGATAAGCACCCAAAAAACACCGCTCTTGAGACCGAATGATGATACAACCAAACATCCAAACATCCATGACTCTGGCTATCACTGTTATCCTTGCCTTGATTTCACCGTTAATTGAATGACTATCCGTCAAGGGCTAATGGTAACCCCGGTTCTAGACATAGCTCCGCACGTCATCGTGACCCGTGCCTAGGACTTACCTACTCTGCCCAGAGTACTCAACTACCTACCTGTAGTCTTTTGGGTGTCCCGACTACCTACCTGTAGTCGTTATGGGCGCCCCATGTACTCTTGCTTTTGAGCATGCTAGAACCTTCAACAACGATGAGATCCAAGCCTCCTAGTCAATCCTCCTCGACGACTATTCTCATACTAGCTCAAGCTACCTCTCGAGCAATCCATTATCAACCAACTTGAACCATCCCTCGAGTTATCAACATGCTTGGAATGATCCCTGCCTGGATTACGCCAAGTCTACATCGCATCATACTTCGCTTTATCACACCATAGCAAAGTCTCAACTCAACAACATGGTTTGCCTCACCGCATCATGGCAAAGTTCCATCTCAACATCATCTAATCCATACATATGAGCTTCCATATTCGCGTCATATGCCACCAGCAGCTTTCACCATTCAAGAGCCTTTCCACTTAGCTTTTGAATCATCATCTATCATCTTGTTCCAAATCAACCACTAGCTAACTTGAAACAATCAAATCAATCACACATCCAAACTTCATGCCTTCAAACAAGATCTAACAAGCAATATCAACTATAATGGCAATTTCGTAAATAAATGAGTATAAGTCTAACATGCATGAATCATAGGTTTTTAGCATAGATCTATCAAATATAAAACATGGGTTTTGTCTCTACAACTTGATAAATGAACTTGCATAAGTAAACATCTTCATAAGTGATGGATCTACATGCAGACTTAAGGAAAATGTGAGAAATCACTATTTTAAGCATATAAACAAGCCACCGATCCAATATACTCTTTTGGGTCCGCGTGAGAGATAACTACCACTCACCAAATCACCCAAACACTTTGAAAACTAATCACTACAGATCTGGACAGCGAAGATCAAGGCTTGATCCGGCAATATCTCGCTTCAATCGATGAAATCTCACTCGAACGGATGAAGATCTTCAACTTTTACCCTTGAATCTTTGATCTTGATCTTCGATCTTGGATGGATGTTAGAACTAGATTGGAATGGAGAAAAGAAGATGAAGAAATGTTGTAGTCGAGTTCCCAAAATGGCAGCACTTCGTCGCTTCAAAATCCGGTGCCAAAAAATGAGCCGAACCCCTCTATTTATAGGCTGAATACCCCTTAGGTCGTAACTCGTAGGCTCGGTTTTAGGTCGTTGCCGACCTAAGAAATCTCCGGCCTAACTAAGTCGTTGCCAACCTATATGCCCCAACGACCTAACCGCCTAACCAACCCAAAGCCATACGACCTAAAGCATAGGCACCTCCACAACCTAACGACACACGACTCATCACAACAGCGCGGCCTAACGACCTAACACTCTAACGACTTAAGCCTAAAGCCGACCTAAGGACTTATAACATCAACGACCTACGACTCATCGAATGCCGCAACCTATCCAAACCCAGGTCGCACGACTTAACTATGTGACGACCTAAGAACACAAACGACTCAAGCCTTAGGTCGTACACGACCTAACTACAACACACAACCTAGGACATGCACACGACCTAAGACACATACGACCTAGCGACTTAACTAGGTCCGACCTAACTAACCTACCGACCTAACATACACACGACTTAACTAGCCACCGACTCAACCCTTAGGCGGCCTAAGGCCTTATCTTGCCTACGACTCACGACCTAATGGCTCAACAACATACGGCCTAGCGACTTATACCCTAACGACTTAAGTCTTAGGTCGTCCCACCGACCTAAACTACCCAACGACCTAAACCCCTTAAGTCGCTCACAACACTCACATTACCTTATATACTTAAGCCGTCTAAGTCTTAAGTCGGCTGCCTCCATGAGTCGTTCAACCGACTCATCTACCACCGACCCAAGCTTCACACGAGCTAACTCGTTAACTCCTTAAGTCGGCCTATCTTCCTAAGCCGCCGGTTCTTAACATCTATAGGTCGCTAACTATCTGACTCGGCCAAATCCCATAGGTCGCTACATGTATGAGTCGGCCACTACCCCTTAAACCGTCAACTCACCTACGACTTAATCTATAACTCGGCAACTCTTAGGTCGTTACTTCTACTAATCCACTGACTCGGTCAAACGGCTTAAACCACTAAGTCAGCTGAGCCTATGAGTCGGTCACGACTCAACACTTATCACACGAGTTATCTTCCTATACGACTTAGGCTAGAGACACCACAAACAACACTAACGACCAGATAATTCTACGATCTATCGATCCGCAAAAATACGGGTCGTTACAATCGCACTCGGTTGAAATAGTTTTTCTTGTCCTTTTTATGTCGACTCTATGTTTCTTCCTTCCAATTGAAGGGTTAAAAACAAGTTAATATCATTGGCAACTGTTTTCATTTTTTCTTGTCCAAATATGAAAGTATCATTTTCAGTCGAGTTGCAAATGTACAACACATCCAAGTTGTGTGGATGCTTTATGTATTCTTTCATTGTTATTTTTCTTCATAAAAGACACTAAAGAAGTTGTAAAATTGAGTTTTTTCTAGAAGTCTTTATTTTTTTGGTCAGTCTATTCTTTTCTGTAGCGACCTTTATGGTCTTGAAATTTTTTTGCAAACCACATCTATATGTAGTATCTAGCTTTAAAGCTTCGCCTTTTGCTATTTCCTCACATGTTTTTTTTGTGCTTTAATCCTTTAGATATCATTTTCATGCTTGTAGGATATGGGTTGACAAAATCATCATCATCCTACTTAAGAAAAAGTAGCATTAAGTTGATAGTGAAATAAATGACATTGAAACATAATAATATAGGGATATCAACTGCAATGAAATAATTTCATATAAACATATACCGGGCATCATTTTTTGCAGTATAAAGGTATCAGTTTTGTTAAATATAGGTATAAACTTTTACAAAAATAAGATTGGAAATAATAGTTAAAATTCCAAACTAATAACTTCAAGCACATAAACTACAGGTATCATCCCTGGTTTATAATGATATCACTTTTTAAACAAAATATAGCGAAAACAATTTATAAAAGTACAAAGTACAAACTTTAAACAAACAAGTTAACAATATCATTTTTGTAAGATACTGATATCATTTTTGCTATAAATTACTTTTATAAAGTTAGAAAGATATCGGTTATAGCCAAAGCAGCCAACATGTATCATTTTTGTTGAATATTGGTACCAGTTTTCATAAAAAATGATATTGGAAGCAATTTTTAATAATTTAAATTTTCAATCACAAACATATAGAATTTATGTATCATTTTTGATTTACAATGTTACTAGTTTAAAAAAATACAGTGAAAACAATTTAAAGGAGTACAAAGTACAAACTTCTAATTAAAATATTATTGGTATCATTTTTGCAAGTTACTGGTATCTTTTTCGCTACAAATTACATATAATAACATTTACAAAATTAGAAAGATATAAGCTCTACTCAAAATAGCTAGTGGGCAATTTTTTGTTGAATCTTGGTACTAGTTTTCATTAAAAAACAGTGGAAAAAATCCTAAAAATCCAAATCATTAACCTCAAACATACAGAATTTAGGTACCATTTTTGGTTTGTAGTGTTGATTTTTAGCTGAAATATAGTGAATTTTTTTGTAAAAGTTTAAACTTTAAACAAACATATTACTGGTATCATTTTTGCAAGATACCAATATCAGTTTTGCTACAGATTATAGTAAAAATCATTTATAAAATTAAAAAGACATCAATTTTACTCAAAACAACTAATGGGTTCATTTTTCATTGAATAATGGTACCGGTGTT
Source organism: Allium cepa (assembly GCA_030765085.1). Taxonomy (NCBI): domain Eukaryota; kingdom Viridiplantae; phylum Streptophyta; class Magnoliopsida; order Asparagales; family Amaryllidaceae; genus Allium; species Allium cepa. The sequence goes on from CM060940.1 coordinate 908,239,437, forward strand.
TGTTAAAATGAAAGTGGAAGCAGTTTTTAAACACAAAATCATTAACCTTAAACATATAGAATTTAGGTATCATTTTTGATTTACAATGGAACTAGCTTTTAAACAAAATACAGTAAGAACAAGCTTCTAAAAAATATATTATTGGTATCATTTTTGCAAGCTGTTGGTTTCATTTTTGCTACAAATTACGTGGAAAATCATTTCTAAAATTAGAAAGACATCAACTCTACTAGAAGCAGCTAGTGGTATCTTTTTATTGAATACTGTATCATTTTTCATAAAAGCGACAGTGGAATTTTTTTAAAAAATTCTAAACTAATAACTTCAAGCACATAAACTATAGGTATCATTCTTGGTTGCTAATGGTATCAGTTTTTATAGAAAGTACAAGACAAGCACCATTGTCCAAGTGGTTAACTGATTCGGCTGTGGTACGAGAGGTCGCAAGTTCGAAACTCATGTAGCGTGATTCGAACGTTTATTGACATGTGATATATTGTCCCAGTGATATGTTGTATATAAAATACCATTTCAAAAAAAAGGTTCAAAGTATGTTATCCTTCCTTTTGGCAAGGCCGTGACACCAAGGACTTGATTGGAAACTAAGGATGATCTATCACGGAGATTGTTATACACAGGTTCACTATGGGTACCAGCAAATTTGGTCCTAGTCTGGATCGAGCTATAATTAATGTGACATGACAAGCAGAGCGATGAAAGCCAACATTCCAAATTTCGGGTCAATCAAAGTTCGTATGCTCAAGTTATGGATCGATCAAGATTCATATAGAAGACGTCATTTCGTATCCTTCACTTGTGTATCCATCCCCTGCGTATCCATCATCCATCGGCGAATACCAATTTCGTATCGATCTCCCTCCATCCATTTCATATCAATCAATCAAGCATCGATACAAAACTTGCAGCCATCAATCGATACGAAAGAACCACTAGCCAACATCGATACGAAGCGGCCTCCAACCATCGATACGAAGTAGCATGCAAGCATCGATACGAACAGAGCCACACATGATCGATACAAAGAAGGCATGGCCAAACTAAGGAAGTGACCTGTTAGCATAAAACTTGGATCTCCCCTGAACTATCGCTCCATGTCATCACTACACACTTGATCGACACACACAAGAGCGATATGAACAACGATCGATACAAAGGTATCGATACGCACAGTTCAGCCGGCCTATGAATCCAACTTGGATCGATCATAACTCAAAATTTATAGGTCCAAATGCTACCAAATTTTCACAGGAGCTTGCTTACCACCTCAGCATGTCTCTGATCAATATCATCCCAAAAGTACATCATGTTGATCGATACGAAATGTACATGGATCGATTAGGGATCAATCCCAAATGACCTCGAGTTGATCTAATAGGCCCACTTACGTGTGAGAAGGAGCATTTCGAGTTTCAAGGCAGATATTTCAGACCTACACCTATAAATAGCACTCCAATGCCAACAGAAAAAGGGCTTTTGACACTACTTGTTGCACTAAAATCCATTGTTATTCTATCATTCTTCTATTAGTGGATCCCTACTGATTCAGACTCTCTTGTAATCAGAATCAAATAGAAGACGAATAAAAATATAAAGTGGACCTAGGACATGATTGCCGAACCACTATAAAAATCCTGCTTATTCATTTACTTTCTCTGCTATATTTTTAATTTCACTCATTGTTTCAATCTCTAGGATATTCTAGTGGTTTGTGACCATTTTTGGTGCAAACATTTTGATGCAAACATTGAGAGAAATCTGTTTTTCTCATGCTCATTGGATCTACTGCCGTTGTCGGATTACTAAAATATAAGGAGTAGATCCGGATCTACCATCTAATAGTTCCTTCCATTCTATTCTGATTACTCCAGATCTAGGAAAGAGCTATGTTCGTATCGATCAATTTTCGTATCCATGTCTTCGTTTCCAGAAATGATGACTAGTTTCGTATCGATCAATTTTCGTATGGATCAACTTACGTATCGATCAACTTCCATACCGATCGAAAATTTCATATCGATTCTCAGATACGATTTTCGTATCGATCCTCAGATACGACTATCATATCGATCAACTTTCATATCGGTCAACTTTTGTATTGAATGAATCTTTCGTATCGATCCTCAGATACGATTTTCGTATCGATCAACTTTCGCATCGATCAAATTTCGTATTGATCAAATTTCGTATCAATCAATTTTCATATCGATTGACTTTCATGTGATCCTCAGAAACAACTTTTGTATCGACCAAAATTCGTATCATTCAACTTTCGTATATTGATCCTCAGACACAACTTTCGTATCGATCTAGTTTTGCGCCTTTCGTATCAATCCAGATGTCCACTTTTCGGATCGATCGATTTCACCAACATTTGTATCATTCCCTAAGGATCAAACAACCAACATCCACTACTAAAATTGATACAAAATTTCAAAAAAAATCGAATACGATCCAAATTTCCAGTAAAGACGCTAATTTTCTTTCTTTTGGGTGGAAACCCACCTGAACCCTAGCCGCAGCACAGTGCACCCGCATAGTGAATTTAAAACTCAACTTAATGAAGGAACATTCCATCCACACTCCTGATCCTTCCATGACTAAATGAGACATAGGGGATTAAAACAACAGATGTTGAATTGCAATTTAGGAACAGGCAAGGAGCTACTACTGAAACATTGCTCCCAGTAGCTGGAGTACGAAGATAATATGCCAAGAACTAGAGTTGGTTAACATATCATGCTACCAAGGTGGATTGTAACTTCCCCCAATTGAACAACTTTCAAATTCCTGAATTGACAACTATGGTATGATGGCAAATTTGACAACTGCCCATCCACTCTACCAACTCAATGCATAGCTAGTCACCACCGAACCATCTTTAAATGCCTGCATCTTGATCATGCCATCTCCATATGCCTAGAAGCATGGCATACAACCTCCAGAGGACTTCTTACTACCCAATATGGGTCTCCTGCCTAGATGAGAGTGTGGGACAATTACCAATCTATTAGCCCATCTTAACCAACTCGTCATCCAATTGGCGTTGCTAGCCACTCAAACATGGGACAATTATGCATACATCATTCACCAGTATTACAAGACCCAGCTCCATAAAATGGACCTGATAATGACGATTGGTGTATCTTTTCCAGTCGAGACCTATTCATTAAAACCATCCTACACGCAAGATTTCCAGTGAAAATTCAACATGCTGAATATGTTAGTGTACTATGGAAATACAAGCCCCGACACTACCTTATGAAGTGAGAATAGCGCATGGATTCCACCCAGAGTGATGACTTCCATCAAATGCAGATGTCTTCCCCCATTCCTCAAAGAAGACTATAAATCATGGTTAGACATACCAGTTATACTTCTCATATTGCTAAAGGGAATAAAGAAGCTGGCAGCCAACGAATTGATCAAAATCCACAGCCAATTGCTGCCAACACTCATAAATGAATTTATCACAAGAGCTTACTTTCAGACTTTGATAAGAGCACTGGTGGATAGCTGCCAACAACTACACCAACATATCCAAGCCAATATTGAGTTGATGAACCAGATGAAGGATTAATATGGCGAGATAAGGAGGGAACCTACTCCATACTCTAGATCGAAAAACTCCTCTGCTTTATATGGCTACCGTGGATGCCAGCACCATAAGACTGCTTCAGAAAGGATAGCTCTGACAATATGTGCAATCCCCACAAAACGAAGGCAGGGAACGCCTGATCCCTATCGATCAAGAACTTTGACTAAATTGAATCACTTGCATTAAACTTCCAACCGAGAAGGGATGGACTGAAGTGCAATAGAAAGCATATGACGCTGCTTCACTTATCAATGAGATTTAATCCAATCTCTTTTGAATATTTTCTATTTCAATTTCATTTATGTTGTGAAATATGACCGACTTGAATTAAACTACTTGCAAATGGTGCAAGTAACCAAGTACTCAAGGTTGGATGCCAAACAACCTCCACGGACTATAATCAAGTCATTGAGGTATCATCATGACGAGCATGATTCAACCACTCGTTGGCTACCATATGCCCATGACTTAGGGGTAAGGCGTTAAAGCTGAAGAGACTGACAAGGTCAAAACTCCAGTACAAAGTGGGTGCAACCAACCATCCACTCATCCGCCTATGCAATTTAATTGGAGATCTGAGAAAGACTTGGAGTGATATGTCCCAATAATGCACTCTTCATCTCATACTTAAAGCTCTCCCAAATACTTCTGCTTCTTCTGATGTCTAATAAAATCAAAACCACACCAAGGGTGGATATAACATGACCTTCCATGCATCCAATCCTACATTAGACACTTGGGGTTATTTGAGAACACATGTTTAAAGTGGATATGACTTGACCATTCACTCTCTAGCTTGCGTCTTTGATCCAGCAAAACAACTATGCAAATCAACTTTTTCAGGTCCTGGGCCTCAATTTAAAGTCATTAGGGACTGACTGCATACTCGTTAACCATCATGAGCCATCATTTCAACTCTCTACCTCAACTCGACTGGAAGAGCGCAAAGCATAAAGTGGATGTAACTTGACCATCTGCTCTCCAACTCTTTCCCCTGACTTAAGTGAAAATACACAATTCAAAGTAGATGTAGTTCGACCATCCTTCCCTCTGCTTGAGCTTAAAGCATGCTAGAACACTAATCTTACTCTTTAGGCTTGGTTGAAGCGGAACCAAATGAACATGGACGCGATTCGACCGTCCATCAACTAAATATCATCCTTCGTTTAGGGCTGATAAGTGGAAAGTGATCGAAATCCAATCGATCGCTCATGAAGCGAAACCCTAAAACACCCCACACCCCTTAATATACCCAAGAAGGACACACTAAAGAATATGGTGTATTATAAGTATAGCTAAAAAATTATAAAGACTAAGATTCAAAAGACAAATAAAATAAAACAGCGGAAACATATAAATAGTAATCTTATTATTCAAAATCAAACTACATAAAATAGAATCATGAAATCTAAAACATAAGATGTCTCAAAATACCAAATACATGTCTATTGATAAGCAAATTTCCATCTCAGTCATACTATCAAAGTACATAAACAAAACCATCCGTCTCATCAGTACCAGTGCATCCAAACTCAAACAAAAAGAAAACTGGAAAAGTAGAAGAAGAATACATAAAGAATATCCAAGAAAGTTAAAAGTCTACTACCCTTACCTCTGCTAGCCTATGGGGGGAGGGGGAGGGGAAAATAGAGGAGTGGGTCAGAATAATAGTCCGGTGAATGAACGTAATTACTAGCAATTTTAAGCAAGATAAAAATAATAGACTTTGCAATGGTTCTAGTATAAAAGGAAATAAAGGAAAAGGTAAAACTGAAATAAAATAATGTTTAACTATTGGCTTGCTTAGATAGTTTTGATTGGATTGTTTGCACTTTTCTAAAATTGGTTTGATTAGGCTAACATCCCAATCCATGGGCTGAAGTCCTAATTCTACCCTTTGATCGGCCTTATATCTCTATTGTGCCATTGTGAGCTAGTCCTATCCTATAGGTCCCACGGCAAAAGACACCTGTTTAGCGCTTGGAACTCAATAAGGACTTATCTCCTTGCACCGTGGCCGCACGCTCGGCCGCCAGTAGGCATGCATTATCTGTTGCTCCCTCTTTTGACCTCTTATTTACCATTACTCTAGCATAAGTGTGCCCACCTGAGTGTGTTGTAAGACCACCAGTTCCTGACTGAAGGGGTCTGCTGTTGGTACGGGTCCTAACAAACAAAATCTAGTTTCGCCCCTTGCCCAAATCCCTTGATTTGAGCTTTTATTTATTGATCTTTTATTTACCATTACTCTAGCATAAGCGTGTCCAGCCCCACCTAATCTTTTGTGAGACCATCAGTTTTTGACTGAAGGGTTACGCTGCTGGCACGGGTCCTATCTCAACGTTTTCTTATTAACATAATGTATGTTTTATAATAAGCCTCTTCTATTAATTCTACTATGCTTTCTTATTAACTTAAATATAACTTCTACAATAAGCCTTTTCTGTTGTCTCTAACTATAATCTTTGTGTTATAATTTTGCTTATTAACTTAACCCAAAGTCTAAGTACAAAAATAAGCTTCTTCTAGTATTTATTCTATTTTCCCTTTTTACTTATAATTACATGTTATAACTATGCTTGCAAATGTCTTAAATTTGCCTATTTCGGTGTATGTCCTATTTATTATAGCTCTTCTTACTTTACACATAATTTTCTGTAAATTCAATGTTCTTATATTTTAGTCCGTATTAGAGAATTATTCTCTTCTACTTATTCCAGTCGCGTAAAAAAGGGAACAAAAAAGAAACTAATATTCACAGAATAAATCCTAATGTAAAATAGACGTAAATAAAATGTAAGTAACAATTAATAACTGTAAATAGTTGGGAAAACTATAATTAACAGTAAATAATTACAAATAATTAAAATGGAATAGCTTAAAAGAAAATAGACAGGAAAGAAAGTCTAAAATTTACTTAAAAATAAACTATGAATAAACTTGCATAAAGGTTATCCCAAAACTATAAGAAAACTACAACTATCAAATATCCTATTATTTTAAATTACTTAAAAACCTAAAATAATTACTTAAACACTCATCTATGGTCCTTAGATCTTTTCCTTGGCCTTCCAGATCCACTTGGAGACTATAAAATATTTTAATTAAAAAGATCTTCTCTTTGGAAAAGTATTCCTTTAAGGGTCCAGCCTTAGGTAATTGTTAGCGCCAAAATTGGTCACTAACACCCTTAGAGAGTTTGTGTACAGAGATTAATGAAGAAGATAAATTAAAATTGAGAAGATAATATCAATTAAAATGCGGGAAACGAGAACACAGAATTTATAGTGGTTCGGCGTTGTAGCCTACGTCCACTTTGAAGTTGATCCTTTATTTCTTCACTTTAAACTTGATTACAGATACAATCCGCTTTTTAGTATTCGAATACCATTGTGAAATAAAAGTAAAAGTCTTGGATGAGGTTTGGATGCGGCAGAGTCTTCCCTGTGTTCTCTGAAATCTCTCCCCGTTTTCTGTGCCCCTGCCTTCCTATTTATAGATGATAGTGGGTTGGACTTCCCTAGTGGGCCTGGTAGTCGAATAACTCGGTCAAAAGAGTGTAGGCACGGCGTGCCGACCAGGGAGGCCGAACGATGGAATGCCGAACAGAAACCTTCGTGCCGGACGAGTAGGCCGAGCAACAGTTGGAACAGTTGTGTTGAGGAGGACGCTGAAACATCCTGCTGGCCGAACATTCGGGGATGCCGAGCGTTCTTACGCCGAACGTTCGTAGAAAGCCGAACAAACTTTGGCGGCCGAACGATATTATTTTGCCGAGCGTACATAAATGCCGAGCCTACCTCCATGCCGAGCAAACCAACATACCGAATGTACTTGAGTGCCGAACAAACTATCCTGCCGAACAAACTGAGCGTCGAGCAGACCTTAATGCCGAACCCAAGTAAATGCCAAGTGGAAGATGCCGAGTGAAGGAATGCCGAACAAGGGACATGCCGAGCAAAGGATATGCCGAGCACAGGATGTGCCGGACGTACTTCAATGCCGAGTACAAATGCCGAACGTTCATAGATGCCGAACGTTCATGGATGCCGAACGTTCATAGATGCCGAACGTTCATGGATGCCGAACGTTCATAGATGCCGAACGCTTGTCCAATGTCGAACGATCCTTCTATGCCGAACGTTCCTTTGGTCGTCCGATAGTTGTGAAGTTGTTTAAGTTAAATCCGCCTATCCGTGGCTTTATAAAAAGGCGGGTTAACACTTGCCCCCCAAAACATGCCTTGCGGTAGGAAGGTGTGTTTTGTAATGCCTTGAGTTGGACGTTCATATCCTATCATCAACCCGCAAAGAACTTGATAGTTTCATATGTCCTCAAATGACGATCGTTCGGGATCGAGCTATTTGGGATGAAGCGCGGCCGTTCATGGTCAAGCGCCTAACTTCAAATGACGATCATTCGTGATCGAGTCATCCGAGGTGAAGTGCGACCGTGCGCGGTCAAGCACATAAATCCATGCGTCGATCGTTCGGGATCGAGTCATCTGCGGTGAAATGTGACCGTTCAAGGTCAAGCGCTCAACTTCAAATGACGACCGTTCGGGATCGAGTCATTCGAGATAAAGTGCGACAGTGCGCGGTCAAGTAGGGACCGTTCAAGGTCAAGCGCTTGACTTCAAATGACGATCGTTCGTGATCGAGTCATTCGAGGTAAAGTGCGACAGTGCGCGGTCAAGTGGTGGTCCTCAAATGACGACCGTTCGCGATCGAGCCATTTGAGGTAAGGTGTAGCAGTCAGCGATCAGGTGGCGGACCTCAAATGACGACCATTCGCGATCGAGCCGTTTGAGGTAAAGTGAGTTGTGCCATTCGAGGCGAGTTGTGACCGTTCGTGGTCGGATGCCGTTCGAGGCGAATTGTGATCGTTCACGATCGTGTGCCGTTCGAGGCGAGTTTGTGACTGTTCGAAGTCGGGTGCCGTTCGTGGCGAGTTTGCGTGCCCGGGAGGGCTTGATGGTATGGATGCCAGGATCACGTTCGGGTGAGCTCCTGGATTGTTTGTGTGCCTATTGAAGGCGAATCAGTGTGCCCGGGGGGGCTTGATACCGTTGATACCAGGTTCACGTTCGAGTGGGTCCCTGGATCATTTGTTAGGGTATATCACTATCTCAGAGCATGCCTAAGGACCGTTCGCGACCCCGTACATGTGCAAGTAGCTTAGCCATTTCAGAGTTATCAGAATCAAATATCTATTCAACAGATGAGTTTCAAAAACAAAAATGTTCAAACAAACCAAGTTCAAATGTCCAAATCAACATGAAACAAAAGCAAAGCAAGGATGTCAAAGTGTAAGTTCCCACTACGAAACAATCAATGATCACTCAGAGCATGCCTGGAGAACGTTCGCGATCTCGTACATGTGTAAATGATTAAACTGCGGTAGTGGAAACTTGCGACTTGTTCATCGTTATTTTAACTAATTGATAACCAAACGATGTCCTGGTTCAGGGTTGCCCCTGGTTGATGTAGACGGTGGCCGCTCTGGCTCCACCGCTGAAGCTCGCCTCCTCACATACTGAAGGAGCATACCGTTCCTGATAAGTCCTTCCACCTCATCCTTTAGATGCCTACAATCATTAGTGTTATGACCGTTTAATTCATGAAATACACAAAACTTATCTAATTTTCTCTCGCTAGAGGTTGGATCCCTTCGCATTGGTTTACGATATGGAACCTGCTCCTTGGTATCCTGATAAATGCATTCCAAACTCTCAGTCAGCTCGGTGTAAGTAGTGAATTGTGGCTCCCTCCGTTGCCGTTTTGACCTATCACCGTAATCCTCAGCCCTTCGTTTTCCTTTTTCCTTGTCTGAGTCCTTTTCGAGAGGCTTTTTGTCCATAAGTACATAAACTTCTATTCCCTCTCCTTCTTCCCTTTCTGCATTCGCATCCTCTAATCGTAAAAACTTTTCTGCCTCGTTGTAGAATTCCTCTAGATCCACGGGTGGATCTTTAGTCAATGAATTTTTAAACTCTGTGCCGTCAGCTACTCCGGACACAGCTGCCATCACCACCATAGATGGATCTGCTCGATCCACCGAAGCCGCTGCTGCATTGAATCGTGCTAGATAACTCCTCAAGGTCTCTCCGGCTTTCTGCTTTAGGGTTGCCAAGGCCATCACATTCTTGGGTCTTGTAATGTGAACCCTGAATTGTCTCATAAACCTCTCAACTAAACCATTCCATATTCCGATGGATCCATTCTCCAATTGCCAAAACCACAACGCTGTAATATCTGTCAAGTGCAATGGAAAGCACTGGGCCATAACCTCTTCTGATGCCCCTAGCACTTCCATATGTCTCATATACTTCGTTAGGTGAACCGTGGGGTCCGTTCTCCCGTCATACATGTCCAACGATGGTAACTTGAAATCCGGTGGGTTCCTAGCTTGTCTGATCGCTGGGGTGAAAGGGCTCCTATTAACATCCTCTAGGTCTTTGTTCACCAAACCGCTTCTCATAGCTCTTCTAACCATCTCCTCCAGTTTGTCGTTGTCACCAAGATGTAACCTTCGTTCGTTACTTTCAACCTGCCCCCCGAGTTCACGAGGGAATTCTGGGATCTGCCTCCTTGACTAAGCGTTCACTCCTCTACTATTTTCGGGTTGTGCAGATGTTCCTCTCTCTCTCTGGAATTGGGTCAACGTTTCCCATGGGCATGCCCCCTAGTTCAGGTGCCACGCCGGATGGTCCTGCTCCGTTCTGGATTCTGGTTACTCCTTGATTCTGTGCTCTAAGTTGCCCTATCTGTTGGAACAAACTCTGGATCAGCTCCTCCTGTTTTTTCATCATTGTCTCCATTTCATCCCTAGTGATGAAGATTGACGCTTGATTTCCTCCTGAGGAAGCCTCTTGACTTCCTTGGTGTTCACTCCTCTCTGGCCTTGGCCTTCTACTCGATTGTCTCGTCATAGTTTCTCAAATCTGAACTTTCAAACTTTCTCTGAATTAATTATCAATTGGTAGAACTCCTGAATTAGCCTTCTCAGTGAAAGCACCAAAATGTTAGCGCCAAAATTGGTCACTAACACCCTTAGAGAGTTTGTGTAGAGAGATTAATGAAGAAGATAAATTAAAATTCAGAAGATAATATCAATTAAAATGCGGGAAACGAGAACACAGAATTTATAGTGGTTCGGCGTTGTAGCCTACGTCCACATTGAAGTTGATCCTTTATTTCTTCACTTTAAACTTGATTACAGATACAATCCACTTTTTAGTATTCGAATACCATTGTGAAATAAAAGTAAAAGTCTTGGATGAGGTTTGGATGCGGCAGAGCCTCCCCTGTGTTCTCTGAAATCTCTCCCCGTTTTCTGTACCCCTGCCTTCCTATTTATAGATGACAGTGGGTTGGACTTCCCTAGTGGGCCTGGTAGTCGAATAACTCGGTCTAAAGAGTGTAGGCATGGCGCGCCAACCAAGGAGGCCGAACGATGGAATGCCGAACAGAAACCTTCGTGCCGGACGAGTAGGCCGAGCAACAGTTGGAACAGTTGTGTTGAGGAGGACGCTGAAACATCCTGCTGGCCGAACGTTCGGGGATGCCGAGCGTTCTTACGCCGAACGTTCGTAGAAAGCCGAATAAACTTTGGCGGCCGAACGATATTATTTGGCCGAGCGTACATAAATGCCGAGCCTACCTCCATGCCGAGCAAACCAACATACCGAACGTACTTGAGTGCCGAACAAACTATCCTGCCGAACAAACTGAGCGTCGAGCAGACCTTAATGCCGAACCCAAGTAAATGCCGAGTGGAAGATGCCGAGTGAAGGAATGCCGAACAAGGGACATGCCGAGCAAAGGATATGCCGGGCACAGGATGTGCCGGACGTACTTCAATGCCGAATACAAATGCCGAATGTTCATAGATGCCGAACGTTCATGGATGCCGAACGTTCATAGATGCCGAGCGTTCATGGATGCCGAACGTTCATGGATGCCGAACGTTCATAGATGCCGAGCGCTTGTCCAATGTCGAACGATACAGCTATGCCGAACGTTCCTTTGGTCGTCCGATAGTTGTGAAGTTGTTTAAGTTAAATCCGCCTATCCGTGGCTTTGTAAAAAGGCGGGTTAACAGTAATTAACCCAGATGGAAAAAATCTGAATGAGAAGAACAGCTAGGCCAAGGGTCTTATTTATAGTGTCACTTTTGGAACTCAGATTGCTAGGTTTGGAGATTAAATTTGGTGCAACCATGTCATAGGTTTGATGAGAACCGTCGGATGGAAGCATAGACGCATGAGATGGAATAAAAATAGCAAAATGACGTATTGGAATCGAACTGGAAGAAGCCATGCAAAAGAATGCAAGGCAGGTTGACCTAGTTGTCAACCCACACATGCTAGGGTCGACCTAGCCTTGGTGAGGGTCGACTTAGGGTCGACCTTGCCCATTTTTTTTTTTGATTTCTTGTTTACTTCGTAACTTCTTCGTTCTTGCTCCGATTTGACAATTTATATATAGAAAATGACCAGAAAATTACCATGGACAGAATGATGCAACTCCCGTGGCTCAATTCTGATAATTTCACAAAGTTATATTATTATTTAATTATTTCTTTAATTAATTACTTTAGCTTAAATTTCGGGTTGTTATATTCTCCCCTCCTCAAGGGATTTCGTCTCCGTAATCTCTAAGGATAAAAGAATGAAATAAATGTTTTCATCCAAGTTGTACAACGAACTACTCAACCATCATCCATTACATCAATTTTCTTTAAGTTTTTCTAATGTGATTTATGATACATATACAATTAGTATAGTGTCAATGTCCCTAACTAATGCAAAAGATTAGACGGTCTACTGCTTCAGTCGACCTCCTATTATGCAATCAAGTCTGTGCCATGTATCCAAATGAATGCAAATTCCCTAATGAAAACTGATAGTTCTATATGCGTGCTTAAACCATCATCTAAATGCAACAATCATATGATAATCATCAATTTATAGAAACCATGGAAAATAAAATAAAAACGCAAATGCGCACACTTCCATATGCATATGCTCTAGTGTCCTAGTTAGACTGATCCCTAAGAGATAATAGTGCCTAGTGTAAGTATATGCGTCCATTAGCATCCACTAGCAAACACTTGCAACCACTAGCGTACATCATACTTAACATGTTCTAATAACATGTTTACATCAAATCCTACCATCTATAGGTTAAATCCTAAGATCTATCCTCTAAAAGGGTAATAAAGGAAAGAACCTATTCAATGCCAAAGATGGAAGTAGAAAATTCAAAATTTACTATCAAAGAGATGTAGATATGAGGTATGTAATTTCTTCTAATCAAATCAACCTTCCCTGAAGTTTCTCTAACCATATTGGGACCAAGTAACAATCTCTCTATAGACTCTAACTAACACAAAGGCGACTTGTACGATCTTCCATAAAGGGCTTTGAGAGGTGCCATTCTAATGCTAGCTTGAAAACTATTACTATACGCGAATTCCATTAAAGGAAGATGCTCCTTCCAAGTTCCTCCAAAATCAAAAATACACATCCTCAACTATGTGTGTCCTATTATCTTACTAATATCACTTTATATTCTTCTTTATTCTACACACATGAAGCAACATTCTAGGTTCTCACTTGTGTCATATACACTTTACGGAAACCTTTATTAATACTTCTAAAAGTAATCACTGCTATCTCCTATATAGCCTTACAATCTTTTTTCGTCATACCTAGAAAATGATTCCTACCTACTCCACATTTAAAAGTTTGGTTTGCTACATGTCATTTCATTTCAAAAACTAAATGTACCAACCCTGGTTTTGCAGATTACCTGTAAATATTAAATATAACGGTAATTATGATTTAATATTGTGAATTAAAATAAAATTGGAGATTTTAAATTGCTTATTTGGAATAAACAATGAATTTTGAGAAATAAAATGTGAAAATAAAGTTTAAGAGCTTTATTTTATTTGTTTGGGTTAATAGTGAATGGAAAACGATTTTTATTTAGAGAAAATGCGATAATTTTATTAATTATTGCTAATTACTTCTTTTAATAATTTTTAAAGGAAGCATTTGATTTTTAAAGGTTGTTTATTTAAATAAAAAGGTGAAATTTGGTTTAAAAATGAGTTTGGTAATAAAGTTAAGTTTGAAATGGTTTGTCATATTTTTATATGCAAGAAAATAATTGTTGTAGAATTTTTGAAGTTAAAAATATGGATTTATGCGTTTATTTATGTAAATTGTGTGTTTTTGCAAAATAAGGGTTTTTAATAATAAAAATATTTTAAAAATTAAAATTATCTTTTTATATGATGTTAGCATTTTATTTAATATATATGTAAGTTTACATATTTTATTTGGGTAAAAACATGAAGAAAATGTGTAGTTTGTTTTATGACTTAGAGTATACGTGCATATTAGTTTAGTGTTGAATTATATAGCCTAGGCCTAATTTATTTTCACTAAATTTTTGGCCCAAAAGCCCATCAGTGCACTAATGCCAGAAATAAGAAAAGAAGTGAGAAACACTTTACTATACATACAAGGTTATTCTCATCTTCCTCCTTAAGCCGTAAATAGAAAAAGAAAGCAAACATCTCCATTTTGCAATGTTCAAGCTTTAAATCTACATATTACTTCAAACAAGCTCTAACTTTTACCAATCCAAAGTGAAATTAATAGTTAATCTAATTTCGAAACCTAAATATTTCATCAAAATCTTGTTTTTAGAAGGGATTGCTTGTAAATAGTCTTTTTCTTCTTTGCATGCATCTTTTTGTTCTTCTACAGGTTCTTGAAGGCCAAAATCTAGCTCAAGCTTCAATCTTTTAGCATATAATCCAAGTTTTTGATCTCTAAACAAGGTGAGTTGCTGCTTACATAATGCTAGCTGAAGAAAAAGCTTTAAAATGCCAAAAATTGTTATAAAAGAGCTTCAATATTTGATTTTCTGTTGATATTTTCGTTTCTTTGTAAACTATTTTGGGTTGTCTCTTTGCATGCTAATATCTTACAATTCCGTCAACGAAATACTGCCGGGTTTTCTTCATTTGATAGTCCATGTGTTGTAATATAAGTTTGCAAAATTTTATAGCAAAATTCTTTCGTTTGATACTTGAAAGCTGTACTACAAAATCAATGCACAACCTGGAAATCACCTATACACTTTGTTTTTCGAGTTGCTGCAAACATGGCCTGAGTTCATGTTTGAGACAGCATAATTTTTACATTTCCAGTCAGAATTCATTGATTAAGCTGAAATTTTCTACTATACACATACCAATTTTCAGCTCAATCCGATGTCTTTTGTTCCTCTGTTTTATGCCCGAAAGTTGAACCCGAGATGGTTTTCAGGCCTGTACTTTGTTTTAAACTATTGCAAACATGGCCTGTGTCCATGTTTGAGACAGTGTAACTTTTCATTTCCTGTCAGAATTTATTGATTCTTTTTTTTTGAAAGAAGTTTTCAAGTATGTGCATACCAATTTTTAGCTCAATATGAAGTCATTTGATTCTCTGTTTCAGCCCTGTAAGTTGAACTCAAAATAGTTTTCAGGCATGGGCACATTTTTGTTTTTGAATTGTTGTAAACATGGCCTGAGTCTATGTTTGAGACAGTGTAAATTTTCCATTTCCTATCAGAATTCATAGATTCTTTTTTTGTTTGAAAGCTAAAGTTTTCTCTTATGAGCATACCAATTTTTAGTTCAATCAGAAGTCGCTTGGTCACCCGTTTCATGTCCGAAAGTTGAACTAGAGAAGATTTCAGACTTGGCTATTATTTTGCCTATGCGTTTTTATGTTCTTTTTCCATCCAACTTTTGACTTTTATTTCATGCTTTTGTGATATTTCTGAAATGTTTTAAGGGCTACGATGCCTATCAATAGGCAAGCAAAGTTTTGTTGAATTTGAAATTTAAATTTGAATTGAATTTGAATGACGGTTTGGAGCAATTTCTTTGATTTCGAACACAGATTTTTCCAAACAATTTTGAAATAATTTTTAAAATTTACGAGTATTTTAGAATAATCATTATATGATATTTTAAAAGTATTTTCAAGTGTAAAATCTATTTATTCTCTATAATAAGGAAATTTTCAAATATGGTTTTCAAATTGATATCGAGAATTGGTTTCCAAAGCTAATATTCCAAAGTAAATTATTTTATATATAAATTACATGCTTTTGCACATTTCGAGCGAATGAGAAAGAGAATTAAACGGTTTGGTGAAACACGTGGTATGGGACACGTGCGTTTATCTTATCGGTTAATTCCTGACTTGTCCATTTGATCGTTTTGACCTTCAAGTCGAGTTTACCGATGAGATGAGGTAAACTTTTTACTGCTTTGAGTGTGAAATTTAATAATGGTTACTAAACCATTTAGTGCGAACGTGTATTATGGGACACACATTAACACTGTTCAGGTTCCTATCCAAGAGTCTATGACACATTTGCCATTACGGCGTGCCAGTACTGGACCTTCGAGTCATTGTCATTGCGGCGTTTGCCATTGTGACATAATTGTCTTCGAGACGTTTTCCATTGCAGCATTTTCCATTGCGGTATATATGTCATTGTGACATTTTGCCTTCGAACGAGGTACCTATTTGAGATAACAATACTCGGCAAGGCTTCGGCCACATGCACTTGCCAAACTTTTGAGATGATTTCTTTGACTATTTTCCCTAGTGTATCACCCCTTTTCGAAATCGGTCCTTTGAACCATTCGATATACATGCATGATGATTACCTTTCGAGAATTTGAACTCTTAGGAGTTTTATTTTTGAGATTCGTATTGCCTACAGTGGCATTATTGAGATTTGCCTTTTGATGTTTACTTGAGATTTTATTCTCCTCATTGGAGATATATTTGCCCTATGGCATGTTTGAGATGGGATCTCTTTGCGCATATTTTGGGATGCCAATTTAGCGGGTTTAGTTTTTGCCTCTAAACCATATTTGATGTATTATGAATACCGATGATACGAGGCTCGCTACTTTTAGCGTTTTATGGATTATACTATCTCTTTTGAGATTATATGTTGTGTAGTGATACCCTTCATCACATGAAGTAACTATACAGTTTAAATTATCCCTTCTCATTTGGGAATATTATCATTTTATCCTTATGCTTTTATTATCGCTTATCTTTGTAAACTGATTTATTTAGCTAGACTGGCCCGTGCATTTTGTCCTCGGGTAAGATTGAGATGTTTCAAGTTAGGTACATTTGGACTTAACCTATTCTGCTTCCGCATGGACTATTCTGCTAAATCTTTTTGTTATAGCTTTTTGTGTAGTCCTTTTTGTTTGCTACTCTAATATGTATATGCCTTTGACTCGCTTTTATATTGTGGTTGCTATACCACTTGACGTGTACATTTTGCATACAATATGATGTATCTGTATATGTGTGTGTGTATATATGTGTGTGTGTGATGATCTACCATTTTATGATGTGTTTTGCATTTGAGTAGTTGTATATTGTTCTGATAGATCCTATAGCCACATATGGCTTTGTGTTAAGTATTTATTGGATATGTTGATCTACTTGAGTTAAAAAAATATGGCATTTATTGACGTATTCAATTGACATTTAACATAAGGCTATAGATGGTCGCTTCTAACCAGCCCTATTCTCCACATTAGCAGACGGTATTACTCAGTAATACTCTTTGTTAACATAGATCTCGGGGTGGGGCGTCACACTAAAACTTCTAAAAAATTTAAAACATCAAATCCTAAATTTTTTTCCTTTAAAAGTGTCATTTTAAAATTTCTAATAAACTCAAAGGTACTTGGTTACTTAAAATTTTATCTTTCTGGACTTGCATCCTTACAGCTTTTTGAATTTACAATATTCCCCAGATGTAGGGGAAAACCTACAAATTCTAAGTTCAAAACTTATTCCTCATTTTCTTTTTAAGAACTTTACAGACTTTCTTAAAAATTTGGATTTTTAAATTTAACTATTATTAAGTTTTTCGCTTCCAAAACTTTTCTACCTTATCACCATACCATTTTTCTTTAAAGTATCTTTAAAATGTCTCCACATGTTTTCAAAACATCTTCTTATTATGCCTAATAGTTTTATACCTTAATGTATCAGAAATACTTTCTCTTATGAGAAACTATTAACGCTAAAACCTTCTATGAATCTTTTGAAAGAGGACTTCATGTTTATGTGAAATTACAAGGAACTAATCATATATTTTTTGAAATAGGTTATACAAAATATGATGCTTCCCATATCTTGTACATCTCCTCCACGTATTCCTTGTAACTTGCACAAAACATCTTTATTTGTGATTTGGTTCCATAGAAAATTATATCATTATTCATTTCATTCCAAAAAATTAAAGTATGTTTAATCTATATTCTCTTGCGATAGACATTTGCTGTGAAATTTATTAATTTCCTTTTATTTAATTATATTTTTTTCTTCAAAAGAACTCATTTTCAAAACTGTTTAAATATTTTCGTAATTAGAAAACATTTCCTT
Organism: Allium cepa; assembly: GCA_030765085.1. NCBI lineage: Eukaryota > Viridiplantae > Streptophyta > Magnoliopsida > Asparagales > Amaryllidaceae > Allium > Allium cepa. The sequence continues at coordinate 908,257,553 of CM060940.1, forward strand.
ATACTTATTTAAATAATAACTGTACTTTACAAACCATTTTATTTTTATACTTAGAAATTACTTTCAAAACACATTTTTATTTGGGTCAAAATAGATGTTGCGTAAAACATCAGTACTACAACCCAAAAATATCAGTGTATGGATTCAATGAAAATAAATACTAAAAAAAATCTCATATACTATGTAAAAACATTTTCGTTTGGGAGTCACGTATTATAACAATAGTGTTATAGTCTATGCACCCTTTATTTTTCATGAAAAAGTCAATTATAATATTAAATGTTGTAACCTACGTTTTTGATACTTAATACACTCTAGGTTTTATATTTAAAATCATTATTTACCTATAGAGAAACTAGTAAGCTATAAATGCTCTATAATTCTCCAAAAAGAATCTCACTTTTAACAAAATTTATATCATATAAAAACCAATTTAAATTTCATTCCATTTTTTCCGAAAACCTAATACTTACTTCCTCAAAAATATTACCAATTATATTTTTCAACTTTCCAATTTCAATAATTTAATTTCATTGGGCAAGACATAAAGTGGATTTTCTTCTTACTACCCTAGGAGTACCCTTCCTAAACCTTGGAAACCTCATTTCCTTACTAAAGTCTTTCATTCCTATTCCTCTTTTATGCTTATATTCATTCCAATGCACTAATGTTAAATCCACTAATTAGAAGCAATTATAAATTTGCAATTGTTTACACATAGGCTTACAACTCTTTAGATTTCCACAATCCAAACTTTAATGTACAAAACCGTTTCTCAATTTCTTTCCATGTGTTGACCTTCTCTTTGCCCCAAGAGAAGCACCACCTTATGCCAAAAGTGACCCTTAGAAATTTTTACCTTCAATTGATAAATGCCAAGCATACGAAGAACCTCCTCTAGATGAACTGCATGCTCCTTCATACTCTTGGAATATAGCAAAATTTCGTCCAAAAATACCATTACGAACTTATTTAGGACATCTCGAAAAATATGTCTCATCAAATCTACAAAATAGGCTGGGGCATTGGTTAGCCCTAAAGGCATAACCAACCACTCAAAGAATCCGTCGAGTGTCCTAAATGTTGTCTTATTAATGCTATCGTCAGCGACCCTTAGCTAGTGAAATCCAGTGGCTAAATCAAGCTGAGAAAATACTAAAGAGCTAACTAACTGATCGAAAAGATCATCTATCCTAGAAAGTGGATAACGGTTCTTCTGTGTGAGCTTATTCGATTTTCTATAGTCTACGCAAAGTCGAAGGGAACCATCCGCCTTTGTAGCGAAGATGAATGGCGCTCCCCACTCAGATATGCTCCTTCTGATGAAGCCTTTCTCCAATAGCTCACCAATTTGCCTGCTCAACCCCTTTCTCTCCTTAGGTGTCGTGTGTATCACGGGCAATGCCACTTGCTTAGCATTTTCATTCAAATAGATTTTGAAGTCGATCTATCTTTTAGGAGGTATCCTCCTCAAAGACGTCTGGGAAATCTCTGACGACCGAAACTGAATCTAACTCTACTACTGATGAGTCGAGGGAATAAAGAAAGCTCTACATGACTGACCCCTATGGATCACAAGAGACCTCAAGTGTCCTACCATGGCATGTCTCTAGTCTAACAACTCTCTTCTCACAGTCCAGTATCGCTACATAAGTGGATAGCCAATCCGTCCCCAAACTCATCCCCTACCCTGAAAATCCCAATACATAGGCGTCACAATCAAACTCTATACCTAGGATAAAAGTTTTCAAAACCCTACAAATCATAGATAAATGTGTCGATCCTCGTATAGGATTTGAAACAACTATGGGGTCTACTACTAAAGAGATATCTAATTGCAAATAATCAACTAACGAACTGGAAATAAAAGAGTGTAATGCTTCAGAATCGAAAAGAGTCTGAATACAAAAATCCGAAATAGAGATCAAACCTTCCATGGTGACTTTCCTACCTCTATCTTGTCCGCTGCTATAAGATGCTGCATCCGAAGCTTGTGCCTATGTTGTAAGTGCGATCTCTCCCTGCACCGTCTTCTGGGACAAAATCTACTAAGGTGACTGAGCTATCCACAACTATAACACCTTCCCTTCAATTTCTCCTTCTTGCAGTCTCTTGTGTAATGACCAACCCATCCACGGTTATTGCATTTTTCGCTTTTCTTAACCCGCTTCTAAGGTCCTCCTTCTTTCCTCTTGTCATAATCCTTCTTATTCTTCCACCATGGTTTCTTAAAGCTTTCTAGCTTAGGAACCTCTTTAAGCTCTTCCTTTAGCTACCAAGATGCAGGTTGAACTCCCTGTCGGTCGTCCAATCCCAACGGCTTAAAATTTGCTCCATATCCTTTAACTTAGCTCGTGCCTCCTTGAAATCCTCTGTGCCAGGAAATGTTCTGCCTCTTAGACTAGTGAAGTCCTTGCATATCTTAGAAAAATTGGCTGCTGTAATTAGATTAAAGGGATCTCCACTTACCAGTGCTGTATTGGATGCTTTGCCTTGCACCTTTGGTACTATAGCTCTACGAAACCAGTCAGCCATACTATGCGAAAAAAGATAATTTAGGTTTGAAAAAATCGAAAGAAGGTTGAAATGGAATTTAAGGCATTTTTATAAAAACTCTTTTATACTTGAAAACTAATTCTAAATTAAAGAGTTCCTTTATGAAAATTACTTTTAAACATAATTTTTTTGAAAAATACTTTACTTTCAAAACTAGTTTTTAGGAATCCTATAACCCTAGGCTCTGATACCAAGTGAAATACCCCAAACCCCTTAGTATACCCAAGAAGGGCACACTAAAGAATATAGTACGTTATAGGTATAGCTAAAAACTTATAGAGACTAAGATTCAAAAGAAAAAATAAATAAAATAGCAGAAACATTTAAATAGTAATCTCATTATTCAAAATCAAACCTTATAAAATAAAGTCTTGAAACTATTTACATAAGATGTCTCAAAATACAAAATACATGTATTATTAAACAGAAAATACCATCTTAGTCATATTATCAGAGAACATAAACAAAACCATCGCTCTCATCAGTAATAGTACATCCAAACTCAAATGAAAAGAAAATGGAAAAGAAGAAGAAGAATACATGAAGAATCTCTAAGAATATCACGCCAAGAAAGCCGAAAGTCAATGGAGGAGGGGGAGGGGGGAAGGGGGAGGGGAAAATAGAAGAGTGGGTCAGATAAAAAGTCCGGTGAATAAAAGTAATTACTAGTATTCTTAAGCAAAATAAAGATAATAGAATTTGCAACAGTTCTAGTATAAAAGGAAATAAGGAAAATGTAAAACTGGAATAAAATACTATTTAATTGTTGGCTTTGCTTAGATATTTTTGATTGGATTTTTTGCACTTTTGTAAAATTGCTTTGATTAGGCTGAAATCCCAATCCTTGTTTAATTAAGCTAAAGCCCTAATTCTACCCTTTAATCGGCCTTCTATCTCTGTTGTGCCACTGTGAGCTAGTCCCATCTTGTAGGTCCCAAAGCAAAAGACACCTTTTTAGCGCTTGGAATTCAATGGCGACTTATCTCCCTGCATTGAGGCCACACGCTCGGCTACCATTAGGTAAGCACTATCTGTTGCTCCCTCTTTTGACCTTTTATTTACCATTACTCCAGCATAAGCGTGCCCAGCCTCACCTTAGTGTGTTGTGAGACCGCCAGTTCCTGATTGAAGGGGAATGTAGTTGGTATAGATCCTAAAAAACAAAATCAAATTGCGCCCCTTGCCGAAATCCCCTGATTTGAGCTTCTATTTATTGACCTTTTATTTACCATTACTTTAACATAAGCATGCCCAACGCCACCTAATCTATCGTGATACCATAAGTTTCTGACTGAAGGGGAATGGTGTTGGTAACTTAATGTTAGTTTTAAAATAAGCTTCTTCTATTATTTCTGCTATGCATACTTCTTAACTTAAATATAATTTCTAAAATAAGCCTTTTATGTTGTCTTTAACTATAATCTGTGTGTTTCTTATTAACTTAACCCAAGGTCTAAGTCTAAAAACAAGCTTATTCTGCTATTTCTTCTATTTTTCTCTTTTAAGTTATAATTACATGTTATAACTATGCTTGCAAATGTCTTAAATTTTCCTTTTTCAGTGTATGTCCAATTTATTACAACTCTTCTTACTTTACATCTACTTTTCTATAAATTCAGTGTTCTTATATTTTAGTCCATATTAGCGAATTATTCTCTTCTATTTATTCCATTGGCCTAAAAAAGGGAATTAAGAAGAAACTAATACTCACCGAATAAATCCCAACGTAGAATCGACGTAAATAAAATGTAAATAACAGTAAATAACTGTAAATAGTTAGGAAAACTATAATTAATAGTAAATAATTGAAAATAACTGAAATAGAATAGCTTAAAAGAAAATATACTCGAGAGCAAGTCGAAAATTTACTTAGAAATAACTGTGAATAAACTTGCATAAATGTTATCCCAAAATTGTAGGAAAACTACACCTATCGGAAACCCTATTATTTTAAATTACTTAAAAATCTAAAATAATTACTTAAACACTTACCAGTGATCCTTAGCTCTTTTCCTTGGCCTTCTTGGATCCACTTGAAGGGTATATAATATTTTAATTAAAAAGATCTTCTCCTTGGAAAAATATTCCTTTTAGGGTCCAGCCTTAGGAAATGAACCCAGATGGAGAAAATCTAAATGAGAAGAATAGCTAGGCCTAGGGTCATATTTATAGTGTCAGTTGGGGATCTCAGACCATTGACATAGGTTCGATGAGAACCGTCGGATGGAAGGACAGACGAGATGGAAGGACGGACGAGATGGAATAAAAATAACAAAATGACGTGTTGGAATTGAACTGGACGAAGCCACGCAAAAGAATGCAAGGCGGGTCGACCTGCCTATCGGCCCCACATGCTAGGGTCGACCTATAGGTCGACCTAGCCATGGTGAGGGTCGACCTTGCCTATTATATTTTTTTTCTTTTTTTCGATTTCTTGTTTATTTCGTAACTTCTTCGTTCTAGCTCCAATTTTGACAATCTGTATATGGAAATTTACCAGAAAATTACCATGGACATAATGGTGCAACTCCCGTAGCTCAATTCTAATACTTTCACAAAGTTATTTTATTATTTAATTAATTTTTTAATTAATTACTTTAGCTTAAATTTCAAGTTGTTACAAACCCGAGCTCGAGGGCCGATACACTTAAATCAAAAAGGATTGAAACACGACAATCCTCTAACAAACTCTAGTTCCTAGAGTGCGAGCTGGAGTACAAATTGCAAATCCAAGCTCGAGGAGGATGAACCCATCTATCAACAACTTTGCTTGCCAAATCAAAATGGATGTGATCCGATCGTCTACAACCTTAATCGACCTCTTGTTCCTAGAGTGCGAACGTTATCCAAATGCCTAAACAGATGTGACTGACCATCTGTCGGCTAACTCTAGACTCCCAGAGTGGAAATTTGAGTATAAACATAATCAGGTGTGACTGATCACTCGCTGACTAATTCTGGTCCCGAGACGTGGACTGGAGCATAAATGCTAAATGGGTGTGACTGACCATCCATCAACCAACTCCGGATTCCCAGAGCATGAATTGGAGTATAAACACTAAGTAACTCTGATCTTGAGAGCCCGAATCATAGTATAAACATTAAAATGGGTGTGACCAACCACCTGTAAAATAGCTTAAGTCCTCTAAGTGCGGACATAATCCTAAAACACTAAATAGGTGTGACCGACCACCCATCAACTAACTATGGTCCTGAGAGCACGGAGTGGAGTATAAATATCAAATGGGCGTGACTAACCACCCATCAATTAACTTTGGTCTCGAGAGCGCGGATTGGATTATACACACCAAATGGGTGTGACTGACCACCCATCAACTAACTCTGGTCCCGAAAGCGCAGACTGGAGTATAAACACCAAATGGCTGTGACTAACCACTCATCAATTAACCCTGGTCTCGAGAGCACGGACTGGAGTATTAAAAACAAATGGGTGTGACTGACCATCCATCAATTAACTCTTTTCCCGAGAGCGCGGACAGGAATATAAACACCAAATGGGTGCAATTAACCACCCATCAACTAACTCTGGTCTTGAGAGCACAGATGGGATTATAAACACTAAATGGGTGTGACTGAATGCCCATCAACCAACCCCAATCCTCAAAGCATCGATTGAAATACAAATAGCATAAGGGATGCAATTCGACTGTTTGTCTAGACGATTCTTTAGTAATTTCTTTAGTATAAAAAGTGGATGTGGTGCGGCCTCTTCTTTCCAATCTTCCCCTGGCTTGGGGGCACACTTGCCACACAAAATCGGATGTGATCCAACCATCTAGCACTAAGTGGGCGCGACATGACCATCCATGTATTAACTCTTGTCCTTGACACGGGACCTATAACATAAATTTATAAGGATGCACTCCAACCTACAAGACAAAATTTCTTCCTTGATTCGACAGGGAGACGTGGATTCACAAAACAGATCTTGTTGGATGTCCTGTTCTGAATGGATATGACTACCATCCAACTGCAAATGAACGTGACATGACCGTTCGTCCGCTAACTCTCGCCTATGGTCCAAAGGGTTGCGCGTGCAACATGGACGAATGTGACCCAACCACCCGCCAATCAATTCCTTCCTACATTTCATTGGGGGAAACATCGAATTAAAGTTGTTATAAAGTAACCGACACACTTCGACTTTTGCCCTTTACTAGGGGTAGAGGAATTAACCAAGGAAAATGCATCCCGACCATTTTTTGCAAAAAATCTTAGTCCATAGAGTGTGGACAGGGGTATATACATCAAATAGGTGTGATTAATGGCCCTTTAACTGACTCTGATCCCTAGAGTGCGGCTACAAGCATAGATAAACAAATGAACATGATTCGACCATTCATTCACCAACTCTGTCCTGAACTCGACAGAAGGAGTATAAACTCAAGACATATGCAATTAGACCGTCCACAAACTAGCTCTGCTAACCAAAGACTGGGGACAGAAGTATAAATCATTAAAAGAAGAGAAAGGTGACCTGCTACATCTCTAGCTTGTCATCCTTTACAAATTAAGGCAACAACTATAAGGAGGCCATAATACCAACCAATAAGAATGACGTTCGAAGTAATGGGCGACTAGTTATATCGTACCGCTGGATCGATGGGCAATATCAATCTAGACCTTTCATGCCATACCTTCGATCAACATGCAATGTGATCTGAGCTTATTATATTGTTCCACTGAATTATTATGGTTAATGTTGATCCTCATCGACCATAAATTGATGTAAATTGAATGTCCAACGAACACCTTTGACCACCAGTGCATGGATTGAAGAATAAACTGCGAATGAGTGTGACTTTACCAGTTGTCCTCCGTTACCTTCCTTCGATCCGTCAAGAAGAGAATGAGATCGGATAAGTTTGACCCGACTGCGTTTGAGCTGACTTTATCCCTAGATCTAATGGGAGAACGTAAATCAAATGGACATGGTTGATCGCCCATCCCGAAATGAATGCGACATGGCCATTCATTTTTGGATTCTTACCATGATCCGACTAAAAGAGAAATTCAAAACAAGTGCAACTTAAATGTCCACACACTGATTCTTGCCTTGGATTTGACAAGGGAAGCATCAATCCTATATTGGATCTGATTGGACAATTCTCCCTTCAGTTTCTGCCCAGAGTATGGCGACATAAGTAGCAAAGTGAACATCATTGACCGTCCAGAACTTAGCTCGTGTCTGAATGTTGGCGAAGCAATAAAGTATTCGCCTAGAGGGAAAAACTAGAACATCATGTAGGATAGGCACGACTCAGGCTTCCATCGGTTAACTCATTCCATGTTCAACGGGATAGAATATGAAATTGAAGCAGACATGGTCTACCTTGCCACTTATCGAGATATTCCCCAGACTTCGGGGCATGTGCGAGAAATATGATGAATGTTGTTTGATCGTTGATCAAACAACTCTGGCTCTTACGGCTTGGGCTACATTACAAACACAGCATGGGCTAGAATAGACCATTCACACAGTACGTCCATTAACCCAAGACAAGGGCATGAGTGTGATGATCCAAGGGCTGGGTATGACTACTTAATCTTATGACTCATGCCTAATATTTATAACAACTTGAGGTTACCACTGAAATGATGCTTGGAGATAGAATCATCAAATCAATGCCTGGACTTATGGGCAGCTGGTCATTATTCTAATCCTTGCAATGAGCAGTTGATCGCAAGTACATTGAATGGATAGCGCATCACTCAAAAGCACAAGTAGATTCAAACTCAAAGCCGGAGCCAGCTATGTAGTAGCATGCCTTACAAGGATAAACTCTACTAAGCCTTTGATTCAACATCCCTACAAGCCTGATCATTTACCAATGCAAATAAGCACATGAAGTGCCTACAACCCATCATGAGTACTAAAAATTAGATCACAATTTTGCACAACGATGATGCAAAAGTTAGCTATTTTACTCCAGGCGAATCTTGATGTGTTCGCTTGGACTCAACCTCGTATATACATATGGACTCTCACCATCTATTAAGAACCCTACATTAAATGTCGATCCCAGGCAGGTGTCGGTGAATAATAAATGATGCAATGTGAATTTGATGAAATCTGCTGCACATAAAGACGAGGAGAATCTACTCAAAACCTATGGGTTTATCCATGATGCCCTTTACCCAAAATGAGCATCCAATCCTTTAGTTATGAGGAAAAAACAGAGAGTGGCGGGCGTACGTCAACTGCTCATAGTTGTGCAAGGCATAACTAAGCATAATTTTCCACTTCCAAGGGTCAACTAACTAGTGGACTCGACCATCGGACATGAATTACCGACTTCCATGGATGCAAATTCCAGATACAATCAGATACTGAAGCATGTCCTAGACTAGGAATACAACATTTTTATTACTGATCTAGGCCTATAGTATTATGTTGCAATCCCCGGGTTCAAACTTAAGAACACTGGCGCTGCTTACCAGAGGATTGATAGCAGATTTTTCAAAATCAGATCAGCCAATCGATGAAAGTATGTGTGAATAATATGCTCGTGAGATCAGGAATATCAAACGACCACATTGATGACTTGGCAGCAATATTCAGTGCTCTCCAAAAAAATGCAATGAAACTCGATCATTTGAGATGCTCTTTCAGCGTTGCATCAGAAAAATTCTTGAGTTTCATCATCAATTCTCGTGGAATTGAGGCGAATTTCAAGAAAATTCCAAAAATTAGAGAAATCCATGTACCGAGGACAACCACACAGGTACATGGCCTAAGTCAAAAGATTACCATCCTAAGCTGATTCAACTCTAGGGACATCTACAAGTGTATTCTCTTCTTCAATCTGACCAAGAAAGGAAAGAGAACATTTAAATGTACTAACAACTGCATTGATGCAATTTCTTCTCTGATAGATCACTTAGAAAGACCTCCCATTATAACCAAGTCGTTGGATCGCTAAGATTTATACATCAATTGGGTCATGTCAACACACACCATAAGCATCACAATGCTATGTGAAGAGAAACAAATCCAAAGATCTGTATATAATGAAATCTAGCTATCGACAAGCTCACTTCGTTAGGTCTATACCTACCAGCCGTCTCGATAGGTCCTATAGTAGCCTTAAATGTCCAGAAGGTTACTCAATTGGAATAGTAGGCTAAGCCAATTCGATACCACTTATTTCCCTCAGAGAGCTATCCATGGTCGATCATTAGCATACTTAGTATCTGAATTCGCTGCATTAGACGACTATCTGAAAAATAGTGGAGAACCGTCCAATCGATGGAGAATGTACACAGGTGGAACTTCTAATAATCGGGTTTCTAGTGTTGAAGTTACGTTAATAGCCCTTGAGGAACGATCGATCTGCTATGCCCTGAAACTCAACTTCCCTGCAACAAATAATGAAGCTAAGTATGCAGCCTTGGTCGTCACGCTCAAGCTTGCAAGAGACCTAGGAGTGGTAACATTACATATCTTATGTGATTTTTGGTTAATGGTATTCCAAGTTAGGGAAGATTATCTGACTATGGGGCAGCATCTTCTCCTTATCTCAGCTGGGTCTAAGAGCAACTAGCCGACTTCGAGTATTACACCATTACACACATCCCTATAGAACAAAATGAAAAAGCCGAATCACTAGCCAAGCTAGCCAGTTCTAAGGACGCGCGACAAATAGGTTTATCCCAGTTGAAATATTTATTATTCCAAACATTGACAAATGAAGATCGACCAGCTCTCAAAGACGTAGCCAAAAAATAAGTCATGGACGACTCCTATCAAAGATTATCTACAACAAGGAATCCTTCTCGAACAAAGGAATGAGAAATGGCATATCCTCAACGAAGCTATCCCATGAGTTAACACTTGTAAATTTCGTATCCACCGATATGAAGCACACCTTATGTGAATCCATCTCATATCGATAACCATCGATACAAAGTCTACCTTTGTAATGACCCGCAAATCCGTACCCCTTGATTCGACACTATTCTCCATCATATCAACTCAATGTGAACAGAAATACAAACCATTAGGGTAAAGAAGAAGGAGATAGAAAAAGAAAATAGAAAACAAGATCAGAATCTTCCCATCGCAGCAGAACAATATATAATAGATAAATGACTGACCTTTACACAGAAAGAACTATATCTGTTTTATACATTGCATCATCAGAGTACAACACAACAATAGCAAAATAATGGATAGTTATATTAACTCGTCCCCACAAAACAGAACACACAGCTTAAACTGCACAGCGGAATATACATCAAGTACGTGTGCTACGTCTCACCATCCAGCTCGTCTCCTGAGCTCCATAGTCGTCCATCCAGAATCTGTATCTATAATACTTGGTCTGACCCGAGCATTATAGTGAAATAACACACAAGTCAGTCTGAAAAACCAATGTGAGAAAACACACTCAATTGGATTATTAAGGTTTTCAAAATCCTTTGAAATAATAGGTATCTCATAAGACCACGCCACAAATAAACATGCTGTGTTTTTACCTTACGATAACCATAATATTTTCGTATCAAATCTTCTGATATTATAGTAGTGTCTATATACAAATACTTATTCAAATAGCCGAAATTGTTACATTCATCAAATTCCAGCATAATAGGTATACAAACAAGCATGAAGGCACTTATTGGAGATTGGGTTTCCATCAATGGCAGGGCTATTGGGGTACCGCCCGTCATAGTACGTGGTCTAGATCACCGTACCGAGGATCAACCCTGACCCCTGCTACACAAGACAGGAGCTACCCCTTGCTTGATAGTCTGAATAAGATCACCCCACGGTTGGAATCAGCAACTGCCCACACAGCCGAAATAAAGGGACATCTAGATAGGGATGACCTTACCGTTTGGTTCCTAGTCACTTAGCCTTGCTGCACCTCCCATGTTTTAAGCATTCCCGATTGATGAGGCTCGAGGCTATGCGTTAAATTTTTAGAACATATCTCACTTAGAATGCTCATCGTCCTCCTAACGATGTTTTGATAGCATTCATCCATACAAGTCCGATCCTGGTCCAAACGAAACTGAAGGCACTACTCCTACTACATCCATTTTGGAATCACCCTCAGGATTAGTAGCGATTAGCCCTTGGACTTCACTGCTCCATCTTCGACTCCAAGCTCTTGTCTTCCTCACGAAAACAATCAAAACAGATCGAAGTGGTTTTCGAAAATTAATCCCGATCCCGGTCTCTTCGAAACGAACAGCGCATTGGCTAATATTGATAGTTGGTTATTTAACTATCAAATAACATCCACAAACAACCATCAGGTGTTAATAATTTTTCCAAATTATTTACTTCAAAATCTTCGCAAGATATTTTTCTACGCTTCATCCCTTTGAAAAATAGTTTTCAAATCATTTTTTCTCTTGTGGAAAAATTCCCACCCAATTGTTTATTTCCACTGAAAATCACCAAGTATCAATTTAAATCACTTTATCCAAAAATATATACTTTAACACACTTAAAATAAAAACTACTTAAAACACTTTATTTAAAATACTAGTTATGAAATTTTATAATAACTTCTCATGAAAAACTTAAGCCAAACTAAAAAGTTAAAATAAAAATTATTCTATAAGGTACAAATATTAAAAATAATTTTTAATAATCATTTAAATCATAGTACTAGTTAAACCCTTAAATTACTACACTTATATAATTAACTTAATAAATATTTACTTTTAAAATTTTTTAAAACCACTAAATAATAATTTCTTCCTAAAACATTCTTTTAAAACCACTTTAAAACCTCTCTTTGAAAATATACTTAGCTTTTTAGGGAAATACACTTTCCTTTCCACACCTTTAAAAATAAACCACTATTTATTTTTAAACAAATCACCCTTCCCTTATAAATTCCCATCCTGAATTTATACTTCCAAATTATCCTCTGATAAATATTGCACTTTATTTATAAACCCCATTTATAAATTCCATAATCTCATTCTCCTTTAATCCCAGTTTCAAACACTTAATCAGTTTTCAAATCGATTTTCAAATCGATTTTCAAAACTAACTCCATTTTAAAATAAATTCCTTTACTTACCCGAATTTATTTTACAGCTCATTAATTCCATATTTACTTCTATATTTATGATTTAAAATCTTATTTTAAACTGAAATATCCACTTCATACCTTATTCAAAATTCTACCCTTTTATTTCTTCCCAAACATTCAAATCTTAAATTTTGAAAATAAATTTCTTTAAATTTTTAGACAATATCACTTAAGTCTCCAAAATTCTTTTATTTTCATTTATTTAAAATCTCTATCTTCATTTCCATGCTCAGTATTTATTTAATAGAATTTAAAAATCAAACTTTTATACTTTTCCAAATTTAATCTTTAATTTACCCAAATTCACTATAATTATTTTACTTGAAAATTTCCCTTTTTATTCCCTTTAAAAATCCAAACTTTATATATTTTTCATTTCCTCAAAATACCAATATATATTCAACAAAGCCATAGCATTCAATAATTTTAATTTCCAATATAATCAATGTAATCATCACATATTATCACATAAATCACATTACTGAATATAAAATAAATTCAATATTTTGAGGAATTGAGTTGGATCCCTCCAACCTATTTCCCTGAATCCACAGAAGTTAGCATAATATAAAATACCAATCCCACTTCAAGGGGATATCGCGGTATAAAAGGATCATCCGCTATTTGATGGGGTGCATAGGGTCTCATCTGCTGTATAATGCGGGAATATTAATCACTCCAATATATATATATATATAATATCACATCCAGTCAATTCAATCATTCAGCCAATAATTTAAATTTAACTATTTAAATTTAAATGGTAATCTAAATGAGTGAGATTAACTCACCTTTGATTTATGCGACCCAAACCAAACCGGCTTGTTTTCTTCACGATTTCAGACCTTGTATAAACATTACATGGTTTTGTTATCATTTGACCAATCGAATAATCAATTTCCATTTAATAAATTTAATTAACTAGTGGTTTGGTTTTAAACTAATAATTCCCCTTTACAAACCCTTTTTAGTAACTAAAATAATTAAATAAGTTGGTTAAACAAGCAAATCACCGTAATCCATTATTTTAAAATAATCTAGTATGTTTAAAACGTATATACCTACATTTATTTTCTCCTTTCTGAAACTACATACACACACACATAGATATATATATCTTATAAAATATATAGATTTATAATTCTGATTTTATATAAACCCAAACATTTTAAAAATTTCCATTTTCAAAAATCTTATCTATTTTAAAATTTATAAATTTTTCCCAAACTATATATATACATATACTAACTAAATCAAAATTAATTGAAAAATAAAATTCGAAAACCGCATTGCCTCCGCATGTAAATTCTAAGCGTTTGAAAAGTTTAAAATACAGGTTACATTTTATTGAAATAATTACAAAGCAAAATCCGATCAACACCCTCATCTGCTGTCACCATACGCCCCACCTCGCTCGCTCTCAAGTTCGCCCACACCGAGCTTCGCCACTGCCGGCCTCCCCCTTGCGCCTCCTCTGATAGCGCTTTCGGCCTCAACGTCGATCAAGCCTCCAAATCCTAGCTCGAACCTCACTACTCCTCAAATCGATCGATCGCCCATCACTATCTTGCTCTGCTATCAACCCCTTGACGTCGATCACTGCTTCGATTCCTCTCACGACCTCGTCCCATCCACGCACCATCACCAGCATCAATCGATGTCATCGCGCCCCCTAGCACACTGCTTCGTCGCTCTCTATTAGGCCGAGAGTAGGTAGCGATTAATCGATTGATCGGGTACGATTTCGAGCAAGAAAGCAACTTATCTATTGAGTTTTTGAGGATTCGAACATTTTTATTTTTATTTTGTTTTTTTGTATAAATGAAGGGTTTCGGCCATTATTATTTTCAAAGCCGCAGTTTTATTTTCTAAGTTTTGAAAGGAGGATGAAAGGCTCGGCTTTGATTTATTTTTTTCCTTTCTGTATATTTTGACTGCTTTACGTTTAAAAAAATATATAAAGGAAACAAGAAAAAAAGAAAAAAAACACGTGTTAAAAGAGGCAGGAAACGTGTTCTTAGGGTGGACAGGTGTAGGATGTGTCTATAGTGAATTGAAGGGAAAACATATATATTATATTTAAATTTAAATTTAAATTTAAATCGTCTTCAAATTCGAAGCTTAAATATTTTTTACAACCTATCGTGGCGTGCCGCTAGGCGTTTATAATGTTATACCTCTATTACGAACGCAATGGAAAAAGTTTCGAGTCCTAACTCGATCGTATGGAGAAGATACCGTTTTGGACCCACTTACTATATTGAATTTTGATATAGATTTTACAAGCCTTCAAATTATTTTTAACAAGCTCAAAACTAAAGATTCAATATATTACCCAATTTCAAATTATTAAATTCAATAATTTAACTACCCAATAAATGGAGATATTTGAAATTTAAGTTAAAATTAATCCTTTTAAATATTTAAAATAAATTAAATATTCCAATTTCAAATATCCAAAATTCCGGGTCGTCACATTCCTCCCCTCATGAAGGAATTTCTTCACCGAAATTTATAGTTAAGAAGAATGATCCATAACCCGATAACTATTTTCCCAAAACCAAATAGTTTTACCAACACCCAAAACAATCTTTTTATTAAAGACACTATCACTCTTACTAACTTCCTAAACTTTTTCCATAATTTCCAAACAACCTTACTTACTCAACTATTGAAATTATAATTCAAGACCAAATTTAAATTATCAAAATTTCTCAAAATTTTTCCAACTCCCTAATTTTTTAAAAAATTTCGCCAGCGTCTCCATTGCACAGCTAGATCAGTACAACTACAAAATGCCTCTATGGGCTCCCAAATTTCAAAGAAAACAAAAGCCAAGTGGCTAGATCAAAATACCATCAAATTTCATATGCCAATTAAATACATACCTTTTAGTCGGGCAATTCATTTTTATCTTCTAAAATCAAAACACCAATTCCCTTTTTCTTTAAAACACATGTATATTACTTAGCAATAATATCCAATCACAATATTCAAAATCATTTTGTTCATTTCTTTTCAAAATTTCCAACATTTTCTTTACTTAAGCCCGTACGATGTAAATATACCATCCGTATGCAATATCAAATTCGATCGCTCACTCGATCACACAATTTAACTTCCAAACTAGTATCGTCCACCCGACTTCCTAGTGCGGACTCAGATCTGGTTTCTTGATCAGAAACCGTCATTCTCCTTGCATAGTCATATACTATGATAGAGAATTTCCAGAATCAATCAAAAATCCATATCCAGGGTTCGCCATTGAAAATCGAGTGAAAAATCGAAACTCGGATCGGTATAACTATCTTGAAATTCTGTGCTCGAATCTGGATCAAATTGTTATGCAAATAAAATAATATACATACATCCTACGTATTAATCTAATTGATTATTAGCTATATCAATTTTCTTTTTATTCACATTTATTTTGATTTCTATTTACTTATTCACCCTTAACATTTCACACACCTTTAATAAACTTACATTCAAATTTTAACTTAGAATATTTTCTCCAATACCAATTTTACTCAAGAATTTACTATTAACCCTCCTTAAGCTCAATATAAATATTTTACACACTTACAGATTCATTTTCACTTCACTACTTAAGCTTCCACATCTAATTTTATTTAACTTAAAATTTCAATTCCATTCTGAATTCACTTCACCTTTAATTTTTAAATATTGAATTCAATTCATTTCAAACCATATTTAATTAATCATTTTTTTAATTAGTTCCACTTACTAATTTATTTTAAATCTCAATGGATTTTATTTCCAAACTTAAATTTTAGTCCACTTCGAATTTATTCTATAACTTTACTTTACTTTACACAATTTAAATTAAATATCATCCCAATATTCAATTTCAATTCATTTGCTTACAAATTTATATCAATTAGTTTACTTACAAATTTTATTTCAATCCTTTGTTTTATTTAGTCCAATTTGACTAATTTCCATTTTATTTTCATTTGCTTGCAATTTAAATTAGTTTGTTCATTTACAAATTTATTTCCAACTTAATAGATTTTATTTCAATGGTCATTCCCTTTAACCAACTTAAACTCTTTTCTCAAAGTTCACTTTTACCTAAATTAGTTCAGTTACATTTCAATTTAATTCAAATTTTTAACTTCTATAAGTTTTCCAAACTTATCTCTATTCCATTCACTAATCTCCTTAGTTTTTCTTCATTTAATTGGCTCACTTTTCTAACTTATCTTGTTTTCACACTTATTTTAATTTAACTCTTCTTTAATTTAAATTTTATTCTAACATATTCAAAATTTTATAAGTTATCAAACCCATTTATTTTCCCTAAACATTTCCATTTTACTTCCAGAGTTTTAAACAATTGCTTAAACATTCCAAAACATTTTAAACCAACTCCAGAGTTTTCAACAATCACTTAAGTATTTAAAATCATTTTGAAATCAATTATATCCAAAATCCTTTGGTATCAAATTATCCCTTGAATTTTAGAACCAAACTCAATTTTGCAAACACTCCAATTTAAAACATTCGGGTAGCAATTCCTCTCTTGGAAACTCAAAATTGAACATCGGTGATGCTGCAGTCATCACCGATCCAGCGACCAAAAAGAGTTTAGTGCTTTATCTCTTTAAAAACCCTTCCAAATATTTTTAAATCCCATATCTCACCAGATTTCAAATCCAATTCAAACATATTTTTGAAATAATATCACTATTATTTCTCCAAAACCTTTGAAAACCATTTTCAAACCCGAAGGAATTTAAACCTTTCCTAAAATTCCAAATTCCAAATCCTTTCAATTCATATTCAAACATTACTCTGGAATTTTTATTTCATTTTCATTTTCAAATCACATTTGCAATTCACATATACAAATCCCATTTGTATATGAATTTATTTCTTAGCATTTAGCTATAATTTTCAATTTTTTATTCAATTTCTACATAATAATGATAATAATTTAATATTATTATTCCCTAACAACCAAGCAACAATATACTATATTAATTTACAAAAATTATTTCTTTTATATACAAAAATAATTTGGGCAAAAATATTTCATTTTCCCACTTTTAAAAACAATACTCTGTCGGTTTATCTTGTTTAAGAGTTTAGAAACCCCTATCGATGACATAGCTCCCACATATCGACCAGAATCCATAAACACTCAACCGAAAAATTAATACAATATAATTTTTTTTATTCACTAACAAATAGGCGCTCATACCTATTAATACACTCAAACTCATTTTAGAGTACACAGACTCTATTTCTAATGAGTAATCCCAGCCCCACCATGGTAGACAGTGGTACCTTGAATTTGCTTTTACGGCCAGCCTCTCGACTCGCAACCAGCCCTCATAGGGACATGTAGGGGTAAAAGTCTCCTGCTCGCCACCAAACACAAAGCGAGAACCCCTTATCACGCTATAATGAAGCAAACCCGATCTCGTTCTCCTCGAAACGATAAGCGCATTGGCCAATATTGATAGTCGGTTATTTAACTATCAAATAACATCTACAAACAACCATCAGGTGCTAATAATTTTTCCAAATTATTTGTTTCAAAATATCTTCGCAAGATATTTTTCTACGCTTCATCCCTTTGAAAAATAGTTTTCAAATCACTTTTTCTCTTGTGGAAAAATTCCCACGCAATTGTTTATTTCCACTGAAAATCACAAAGTCTCAATACTTTAGATTTTCAGATAATTTAAATCACTTTTCCAAAAATATACCTTAAAAAAAGTTAAAATAAAAACTACTTAAAAACACTTTATTTAAAATACTAGTTATGAAATTTTATAATAACTTCTCATGTAAAACTTAAGCTAAATTAAAATAAAAATAAAAATAATTCTATAAGGTACAAATATTAAATAATTATCTTTTAAATCATAATACAAGTTAAACCTTTAAAATACTTTACTTATATAATTAACTTAATAAAAATTTACTTTAAAATTTTTTAAAACCACTAAATAATAATTTCTTTCAAAAACATTCTTTTAAAACCACTTTAAAACCTCTAACTTATACTTGGAAATCTTTCTTTGAAAATATACTTGGCTTTTCAAGGAAATACACTTTCCTTTCCACACCTTTAAAAATAAACCACTATTTATTTTTAAAAAATACCCTCCTTATAAGTTCCCATCCTGAATTTATACTTCCAAATTATCCTCTAATAAATATTTCACTTTATTTATAAACCCCATTTATAAATTCCATAATCTCATTCTCCTTTAATCCTAGTTTCAAACACATAATCAGTTCTCAAAACTAACTCCATTCTAAAATAAATTCCTTTACTTACGCAAATTTATTTTAAAACCCATTAATTCCATATTTACTTCTATATTTAGGATTTAAAATCTTATTTTAAACCGAAATATCCACTTCATACCTCATTCAAAATTCTACCCTTTTATTTCTTCCCAAACAATTAAATCTTAAATTTTGAAAATAAAATCCTTTTAATTTTTAGATAACATCACTTAAATCTCCAAAACTCTTTTGTTTTCATTTATTTAAAATCTCTATCTTCATTTCCATACTCAGTATTTATTTAATAGAATTTAAAAATCAAACTTTTATACTTTTCCAAATTCAATCTTTAATTTACCCAAATTCACTATAATTATTTTACTTAGAAATTTCTCTTTTTATTCCCTTTAAAAATCCAAACTTTATATATTTTTCAATTTATTGAAATACCATTATATATTCAACCAAGACATAGCATTCAATAATTTCAATTCCCAATATAATCATCACAGATTATCACATAAATCACATTACTGAATATAAAATAAATTCAACATTTTGAGGATCTAGTTGGATCCCTCCAACCCGTTTCCCTGCATCCACAGATATTAACACAATATAAAATACCAATCCCACTTCAAGGGGGATATCGTGGTATAAAATGGTCATCCGCTATTTTGTGGGGTGCATAGGGTCTCATCCGCTATATAATGTGGGAATATTAATCACTCTAATATATATATATACACACACACACACACACACACACTATTATATATAATATCACATCCAGTCAATTCAATCATTCAACCAATAATTTAAATTTAACTATTTAAATTTAAATGGTAATCCAATTGAGTGAGATTAACTCACCTTTGATTTATGCGACCCAAACCAAACCACCTTGTTTTCTTCACGATTTCAGACCTTGTATAAACATTACATGGTTTTGTTATCATTTGACCAATCGAATAATCAATTTTCATTTAACAAATTTAATTAACTAGTGGTTTGGTTTTAAACTAATAATTCCCCTTTAAAAACCCTTTTTAGTAACTAAAATAATTAAATAAGTTGGTTAAACAAGTAAATCACCATAATCCATTATTTTAAAATAATCTAGTAAGTTTAAAATGTATATACCTACATTTATTTTCTCCGTTCTGAAACTACATATATATATATATACTTATAAAATATATAGATTTATAAATATGATTTTATATAAACCCAAACATTTTAAAATTTTCCATTTTCACTAATCTTATATGTTTTAAACTTTATATATTTTTCCCCAACTATATATGTACACACATATACTAACTAAATCAAAATTAATTGAAAACAAAATTCAAAAACCTCATTGCCACAGCATTTAAATTCTAAGCATCTGAAAAGTTTAAAATACAGGTTATAGGTTACTGAAATAATTAAAATTCAAAACCGATCAACACCCTCACCTGCTGCCGCCGTACGCCCCACCTCGCTCTCTCTCAAGTTTGACCACACCGAGCTTCGCCACTGCCGGCCTTTCGCTTGCGTCTCCTTTGTTCATGCCTTCGGCCTCAACCTCGATCGACCCTCTAAATCCTAGCTCGAACCTCACTGCTTCTCAAACCGATCGACCGCCCATCACCGTCTCGCTCTGCTATCAACCCCTTGACGTCGATTACTATTTCGATTCCTCTTGTAACCTCATCCCACCCACGCAACATCCCCAGCATCAATCAATGTCATCGCGCCTCCCCTTAGCACACTACTTCGTCACTCTCTATTAGACCGAGAGTAGGTAGCAATTAATCGATTGATCGGGTTTGATTTCGAGAAAGAAAGCAACTTTATCTGTTGTGTTTTTGAGAATTCGAACTTTTTTTGTATAAGACAAAAGGGTTTCGGCGATTATTACTTTCAAAGCCGCAGTTTTATTTTCTGAGTTTTGAAAGGAGGATGAAAGGCTCGACTTTGATTTATTTTTTTCCTTTCTGTATATTTCGACTGCTTTACGTTTAAAAAAATATATATAAAGGAAACAAGAAAAAAGGAAAAAAACACGTGTTAGAAGATGCAGGAAACGTATTCTCAGGGTGGACAGGTGTTGGATGTATTTATAGTGAATTGAAGGAAAAAAATATATATTATATTTAAATTTAAATTTAAATCGTCTTCAAATTCGAAGCTTATATTTTTTTCATCCTATCAAGGCATGCCGCTAGGCGTTTATAATGTTATACCCCTATTACAAACGCAATGAAAAGGTTTCGAGTCCTAACTCGATCGTATGGAGAAGATAGCTTTTTGGATCCAGTTATTATATTGAATTTCGATATAGATTTTACAAGCCTGCAAATTGTTTTTAACAAGCTCAAAACTGAATATTCAATATTTTACCCAATTTAAAATTATTAAATTCAATAATTTAATTACCCGACAAATGGAGATATTTGAAATTTAAGTTAAAATTAACCCTTTTAAATATTTAAAATAAATTAAATATTTCAATTTCAAATATCCAAAAGTCTGGGTCGTCACAACCTTAATGCATGCCAGATCGATCCAAGTGAGGTTTGCTATAAAGGAATGAATCAAAGCAACCATCATCGTTGTTACAACTCGATTTCACATGGATCTAGGAGAGGATCGATACTCAACTGAGTCAAGATTAAGAGTACTTGACAACGACCCGTGAATGTGCAAACGTGAACAGGGATCAGGTTAATATGTGTACATGCATGACAAACTAACAATCGATTTTCCATGATATCAACGTCAGTTTGCTACAAATGACATGGAAAATAGTTTACATAATTTGAAGTCATCAATTCTAGTCAAAACAAATGGTGCATATCATTTTTGTAAAATTAAAGTATTAATTTCAAACAAACAAACACTGTGTATCATTTTTGTAAGGTATTGGTATCAATTTTGTTACAAAATAGTAGGTATAACTTTTTTAATAGAGGCATTGAACCATCCGTCCCTATTTTCAAAGCCTATTCACAAAACATCCCTAGCCCAATATGATTATAGATTTGGGACCTATTTTGTGAAATACCGAAAATCTTCCTCAAATATCGCTTACCGACATGAGAGCCCTAACATTCGCCTAAAATTTTGCATGAATCAAAATATAATCTAAATTTGTCTCAGTATGAAAAGGTGGCAAAGAAGAAAAGCAAAATCTACAAGGAAAAACAAGGTATAATGTTAATACTCTATTTTATAAACTTATGCAGGGTTTGTTCATTTCAATAATATTTTGCTGTTAATCGGGTAAATTTTTACTGTTTCTGTGTTTATACCTCCTGTTATATGTTTTTGCTATTAGGATTTAGTCGTAAGGTTTAATTCTTTTTTTTTTTTTGGTTTAATTTTTTTTGGCAAAGCCAGCGAGGTTGAATGACCCCTACCATAATTTTATTGCAACAAAATATGAATACAAACAACGAAAACAAAAGCCCTCAGCGAACACAACACAAAAGCCACCAAAATTACATAACCCACAAGATACTAAGTATGCTTAGAAAAAAAAGGAACAGAGAGTGTTTAGAGGAGCAAATTCCATTAAACACTCTATTGTTCCTCTCAGTCCAAATAGCATAAATAAACTTCTTTAAAGCACTTAATAACTTAGTTGCAGCAATAGATTTCCATCTAGTAGCTTGGAAAATATAATACCATTCTTCAGAGGAATTCAGAATAGGCCTGCGCAACTTCAAACATCGTAGCATACTTTTCCACATAAAGCAAGAGAATTGACATGTGAAGAAAAGGTGGGGAATGGATTCTTCCTCAACACCACACAACAGGCAAGTGGACAAAGGAACAATGCCATAATTCTTAAGTTTGTCAAGAGTTAGGAGGCCATTGGTGATGACCTTCCACAACAATAAATTTTCTTTAGGGGCTGAAGATGAAATCCAAATACGAGTATGCCAAGGAAAGTTTTCAAGACATCAGATTTTATCAAAAATTTATAAACAGCAGAAACTGAGTGGGCTTTACCATCCCAAGAAGAGAAAACATTGTCACAGTTATCAGCACGATTTTGAGTAACATTCCAGAATTGCCTCACCAAGAAAGAGCTTGAGTAAGGTAGAGAAATATAGCCATCAATCCAAAACATACTAACCTTAGCATTGTCAGACATACCAGTTAACATCTTAAGGCTATGATCAAGCATATTATGAAGGATACACCCCCTAGATGACCAATGATCATGCTAGAAGGATAAGTAATCCATGTCATTCATACTGCTTTAAAATAATGGAAGAATAACATTTCTGAAGCGAAGTAAGTTCCTCCACATCCAACTACAGTCAGTAGGACCAATCATATTCCAAAAATGTTGTCTCCTAATCAAATTTTTATAACCCAGCTAGCCCATAAATTACCATCATTTCTAAGAAGTTTGTCTAACCTTGAAGACAAAGCAGCATATTTTGGTTTAATTGATTGCACTTTTGATATGTTGTAAATTTTAATGTATCTTAAACATATGAAAATAAATTATTAATTTATATATATTTTCTTAAGTTCAAAAAAAAATTAAATTGTATATTAAAATTGTGACAGCCCGCAAATCCGTACCCCTTTGAATCAACACTATTCTACCTCTGTTAACTCAAGTGGCACAGAAATACGAACCATTTGGGTTTTTAAGAAGAAGAGATAGAAGAAGAAGCTAAACAATGACAGAATCTCACACTCGCAGCGGAGTAAAATATAATAGTAAATATAGATCTTTACACAAAATGAAATTTATACCAGTTTTATACATCACATCATCAGAGTATCTCATACATCAACATCATCAATCAGACAAAACCATACAATCATAGCAACGGAATATATATATATATATATATGTATGTATGTATAGATAATACGTCTCGGACTCCAGCTCCTCTCCTGCTCCATAGCATCCTGTCCTGTACATATAATACTCGGTCTGACCCGAGCATTATAATAAAATAACACTCGAGTCAGTCTGGAATACCAGCTGATTATAATGCATCCAAATTGATTATTAAAGTTTTAAAAATCCTTTGAAAATAAAAAGCATCTCGTAAGACCACGCCACAAATAAACATGTCGGGTTTTTATCTTACGATGGCTAAAACACTTTTTATAGAAATCCTCTGATATTATAATAGGGTCCATTTACAAATACTTATAAAATAGCCGAAATTGTTACATTCATTAAATTCCAGCTACTAGCCACAAAAGTGGGTAATACAAACAAAACTCGTACAAGGCTCGTAGGGAGAATGGATTTCCAACAATGACTAGGCACTGGGGTACCACCTGTCACAGTACGGGGCCTAGATCACCGTACCGAGGACCACTCCCGATCCCCTGCAACACAAGGCCTGACCCATCCCTTACTAAACAGTTTCGAATAAGATCACCCCGTGGTTGGGATCAGCAACCACACCACTAAGCCGAAATAAAAAAGGGACATCTAGACAGGGATGACCTTACTCCCCAGTGGGGGCTACCCACGAAGCCTTGCTGC
Organism: Allium cepa; assembly: GCA_030765085.1. Lineage (NCBI taxonomy): Eukaryota > Viridiplantae > Streptophyta > Magnoliopsida > Asparagales > Amaryllidaceae > Allium > Allium cepa. Next base: position 908,281,967 of record CM060940.1, read on the forward strand.
ATATCCCCTGATTTTCAGTCATTCCCATTTGATGAGGCTTGAGGCTAAGCGTTACCTTTTAGAACGTTTCACTTAGAACGCCCATCGCCCACCTGACGATGTTCCGAAAGCATTCGTCCATACAAGTCCGTCCCGGGTTCGAACGGAACCGAAGGCACAACTCCTACTACATCCATTTTGGAAATATCCTTAGGATTAGTAGCGACTAGCCCTTGCACTTCACTGCTCCATCTTCGACTCCGAACACGCTTTTCCGCGAAACGTACAAATCAAATCGAAGTGGTTTTCGAGAAATAAATCTCGATCCCGGTCTCTTCGAAACGATCAACGCATTTGTCCAATATTGATAGTCGGTGATTTAACTATCAATTCATATTCACAAACATCCAACACACAATAATTAATATTCCACATTATTTATTTTTCCCCTAATATCTTTAAAAGATATATTTTCAAATTTCCAAATCTCATTTGAAAACAATTCCCAAAATCCCTTCCTTTACAAGATAAATCCTTTACCATTTATTCCCATTGGAAATAACGAAGTTCAAAACATTTAGATTTAAAACCAATTTAAATCACTTTATTCTTTAATATACTTTAAATATATAAATTTACTTCTAGTTATTTTTTTCAAAAATATAATTCAAATATGTAAAATAAAACTATTTATTAAACAGGAGTTTTGTTAACTAAATTTAAAAATAGTGCTTTTAAAGGGTTAGTGCTATGTTTCAAATAACTTAAATCATCTATCCTTTAAATAAATCCATTTATCAAATAAAATACTAATAATATTCTTAAATCATTATATTATAGCTAAACTTATTACTTACCTTTAAATAAGAATTTCTTAAAAACGCTTCCTTAAAACAAATTAAACTTAACTTTTCAAACCTGATTTAAATCACGAACTCAGTTTTTCCCAGGGAAACCTTTCCATTGAAAATAACCCAAATAATCTTCCATATAGATCCCGCCCGATCTATCCCAACCCAAATTTACGTTAGTTATCGTAAATTATTTCCAAGCTTAAAATAAACTCCTTTTGAAGTTTAAACACTCTTTTTCCATTCCCGGAAATTCCATTTTCAAAGTATAGGTTTTAAACATTTTTAAATAAAACATTTGAGAATTTATTACTGGAAAATAATACTTATGGATTTCTTAACTAAATTCCAAGGGTGCAAATGCATTGCAAAAATATTGATTTACATTATAATTATTAATTTATATTTAGAAGCTTCGTTGAAAACATGTTTTAATTTTCTGGTAAACTCTATTCATTATCAAAATAACCCATCGTTATTTTAACACTTTATATCCTCTTATAGAATTTCTCACCCAAATCCATACTTTGCATTTTTCAGCTAATAATTTTCCCGCTTTCTTTAAAATTCCCATTTACAAATTTCATTCTTCATCCAAACCAAATCCAAATTTTATTTCTTTAAATTCGTTATATAACAATTTCTTTTATTTCTTAAATCCCAATTAAATCTATTTATAATTTCCGGGTTTATATTTATTTCAACAATTTCACAGTACAATTTAATTTCAGATTTATCAATCACAACATACAAACAAATTGCATTATCAATTATAAAAATAATCACTATATTGTGAGGAATCCAGTTGGTCCCTCCAACCTGTTTTCGCTGCATTCATAAATATTAGCACATCATATATACAAATATCATTTCAGACTGATACAACATCTATATTCAACCAATCACACAGATATTTAAATATTAACTATTTAAATTAACTAGCATCCAGATGTGAGTGAGAATAACTCACCTTGAGTTTCGGCGAGCGTTCGAAATTTAAATTAAACCGAACGACGTTCGATTTAACTCAAATTTCTACTTGCCCGGAATAATACCCGAACTGCACCATTTCGTAGTACACATCTCTGCGATTCCGGCGCTGCAAATTTCGTCGAAATCTGATTACATATGTAATAGATATGAATTTTATAAGTTCTGATTTGAATTTAAACAAATTTCTTTTCTTTTTATAAAAAAACCTTGAATAGATCCTGGACGCACGATCCACAAGAGGAAACACGGCCGCTCCTACTCTCTTCTTCATCGCGTACGTTCCCAGTTTAACAAACCCATCAACCAATGACTAGGGTTAAAACCCGATCCTCCTACGTGCAACTAAAGATCGATCAAACGTCTCCAAAACGAAGCCCATCACCCCCAGCTTCGGCCAGAGCCTTGTAGAGCGCGGCGGCCTCTGTGCCTCGAGATCCACCCACGAACGAGCAACGTTCAAATCGTCGTAGCCCCTTATCCAACCCACGAAACCACATCACTACCGTTGGATCTGTAGATCCCTTAACAATCTACAACTTTTGTTTAGAAAGTTTTCTAAATCAAAGCATGGATTGAATGAAAATTTGAAATGAAGTGAGGATGTTTTCGACCATTAGTTGAAAACGAGGCGGCCGGCTAAGGAACTAGGGTTTTTCACTGTAAAACGTGCATTTATAAATATTAATAATTATTATTTTAATATTATTCCCACTTTAACAAGATTTTTACAAACGAACTCCAAACAACACATGCCGATAGGCATTTCTAAGGTTTTTCCGCGTTCCGAACACAATGGAACAAGTTTTTGTAAGCTAATTCGGTCGTATGTGCGAGTTACGGAATTAAACGATCAATTTTAATTTAAACCGATTAAAAAGATTTCGATGCGTTTCGAGCTGCCACAGTCAAACGACAACTCCGATAGCTACGAAAATTGAAATCCGATAATAACTGACTATTACGGATCCAATGGAACTGGTTTCGTCGAATTCCGAGACTATGCCCCGGAAGGCTATTTTAACTCGTCTATTAAATCGAGCGATTTTCATATTGTCAAAATCGCTTAAAATTTCACTTTTGAAATTTTAATAACTTAACAATAAATCATATAAAATTTATAAACACAATAAAAATCATTCTGGCTCATTCCGGACCAAAATCTGATTAAATTGTATTTTAATAATATTAAATTCATTTTTAAATTAATATAAAATTCCAAATAATAACTTATAAACTTTTAAATTCATCTAAAAATCCAATAACACTTTTAATGACCAAATAAACTTAAAATAAATTTTAGAACTCATTTCCATATCTATTTACCTCCATATTCACAATTTATCCCGATTCAATAGTTAATTATTATTGTTTAAATTCCAATTGGATTACCATATTTGGAATTATACGTAATCCACCCAATTCTTTTTATTTTAAAACCAATTCAAAACCTACATTGAACATTTAAAATGAATTAAATGTTCAAAATTTAATGCCCGAAATTCCAGGATGTTACATTCCTTCCCCTTTATAAAAATTTCATCCCCGAAATTTGCTAAGGTAGGAAGAATGTTCCAAACTTAAAAACAAAACTTACTTAGTGGAAATCCCAAATTCCTTTGCCCAAATCCTTTAGTTTCAAATCGAAACTACTAATCCAATCCTATTCCAAAATCCTTTATTTTCAATTTGTTTATTTGTAATCAACCGGTCACAAATGAAACAAATGCTCCTACACTCATTAACTTAACCAAAACTTCTTTAGTTACAACTTATATACTCTTCCCAACACCATTTAGCTCAAATCCAAACTCATTTGCTTTATTTATGCGTAAAAGCTTTTGTTCAACATTTTCTTAAAACAACTTTCCATGTTGATTACAAATTTTTAAATTTCCAAAAATTTTCCAACTCCCAAAATTTTCGGAAAATTTTGACAGAGTCTCCCCTGTACGGAGGAGTTTTCGCGATGTTGCGATACAGATAAATATATATACATTGACCCACACGGTCCGAAACCAAAATATATCACAACAAGTATATCATTTTCCCAATTATATTTGCGTAGGCGTACCTCTTTAGCAAATTTTTATAGCGAGCGGCTAATATAACGCATATACGCGCTCCAATTCTCTTGAACGCCTCCCGTGTATGTACTTACTCAACAAACTCATCAGTTTTCAAAGATATGCAAATTTTAACAACATTTCCAATATAAATGTAAGCCAAACATATCTATTTCATAGTCCAATCAACAATTTGCATGGTTTCATAAGTAAACCATATTTTATAACATGCACAAAGTTCCTTTACTAATGCCAAATTCCATTTTATTTCACACAAAGGATTTACATACAAGTAACGCTATTTCAATACATACTCTACCCAATTTTCGAATTGATTCTGCAAACAAATTTCATTTCAATTTGTTACATTTGCATTTCTATTATAACTCTCTTACATTTATACTCAAATCCATTTATTAAGATTTTATCCATTCTACTTTCATCCAAACCAACTTCATTTCATTTCACTTGAATGATTTATATTCAAGTTTACTATATACCATTTATATTTATCACAACCAATTCCATTTCTATTTCAATATGATTAACATATGCCTTACTTGCATTTCTTTACTTTAACTTACATTCCCAATTTGATTTACAGTCAAATTTTATCTCAAACTTGAAACATTTGCATTTCTTTTATGATCCATTTTCATTCATTTGCAAAATCACTTAATTAGATTGCATTTATCTAATTAATTTAAAACCATCTTTATTTGCTTCCTCAATCAATTAACTTGCATCCGTATACAAGCTTCTTGAATTTTATTCCAATCCATATCAATTTATTCAAAAGTCAATTTCAATTGCTTGTTAAACAACTCAATTCCGAACACATGCAATTTTCATGTTATTCGAGCAAAATAACCACCACTTAATCTCATAATCATTAAAATTAATTCTACTTAGATTTATATTAATTTTATTCAAGTTTGCCTAGCTCACAAGCCAAGTATTCTTATCCCATTGCAATTGTTAAATTAAATCTTCCTTACATTTTTATTACATTAACCAATTCAGGTTTATATTAATTTCATTCCATCTTGGATTATTTACAACCCATACATCCTTAATTTATCACAATAATTAATTAATACTATTTCACTTGCAATTCAATTTTATTATCTAACAAATTTCATTCAAGAGTACTTAATAAAGCTTATTCACAATCTTTTTTTTTTTCTTTTCAACTTGCTTAAGTTCATTCAAAACATTTTCATTATCTTCTTATATCAATTTTTATTTTATTTCCATTTGATTCTCATTCAATCAAATTCCAATCCATTTACAAAATTGAATGCCCCTTTGTTTACTTATTTCATCCATTTTAGATTTATTTTATTAACAAAGAGACCATTTAAATTATTTCACACATTGGAATTTATTTATAAATCAAACCATCATTATTATAATCCAATCCCATTATCCATTCACACTTCCAATATTTACTACCAAAATTAAATTCTATTCCAAAACTGGACTTTATTTACTTTCTAAATTTTGGCCAAACTATCCAAAATGTTATTCATGCCAATACAAATTCCATTTAATTTAGTTTACACTAAATTCATCTTCAAGCTTCTTTCATTTAATTCAACTTATACTAAATTCTTTCCCAAATTAATTTCAAGTCCACCTAAGTTTTTATTTAGCCAACTTGAATTCATTTCATCTCCTTTACCACCATAAATAAGGATTTAATTCCATTCATATTTATGCACAACACAATTGAATCTTGTTTTTAATTAAATCCAAGTCCATCCTAAATCCACTCGATTGAAGTTAAATCCAATTCAATGTAATTTTAATTCTCCATACACAAGTTCAAAACTTATTTACTAACTCAAGTTCATTCACTTCTTTTATACCTCACTTTACCTTATCTAAATTCACCTTCCATTTGAGATTATAATTCCATTTTACTTGACTTTACAATCCAATTCTTCAATCTTTGCAAAATTTAAATCTACAAATTTTAGATTATAAGCATAACACTTAATAACTTAAGAATATGAATTTCTTTATGCAACTATAAGAAATTTACATTACACCTTTATATTTAATTTAATTTAATTCCAATTCATTTTGATTTAATTCAATTTCAAACTCTCAATTTTATTTAACTTATATTAAGTTAAATTCAAAAATATTCCATTCACCTTCATATGCTCTAATTTTATCTAATCCCAGGATAAAAGTTCATTTTCGTTCCTTATTAATATCAACCTCTGTATAATACTTAATAGCTTATGGATACCATTCCTTACACAATGACCTACAATTTCAAAGCCAACTCACATTTTAATTTAGCACAAATACATTTAATTCTAAGCTCAATTTATTTAACTTATCCAAGATAAATTCAAATTTTCTATTCACTTCAATATATTTTATTCACTTCCAATTACTCAAGTTAATTTTTAATTCTAAGGTTAAAATTTCCATTTCTTCCTTCTTATTAATATTAACTTCACTTAATAAGTTCAATAGTTAATTCATTTTAAATTTTACACATTATTTAAATAGAATTTTCCTAGAATTCAATTTACCCGGTTTTATTTCAAAACCATTTTGAAATGTTAAATATATACCTATTTGGTATACCCAATCAAATCAAATTCCCAGATTTCCAAAACAACTTGTTTATACCAAAACAAACTTCCTCCTTTGAAATTTCCAAAACAACTGGTATACCCAACAAATCCAAAAAATACCATAGTCAAGTACTAGGGAAGCAATCCATCACTTTAGAAACTCGAAGATGAATTCTAATGATGTGGCCAGCATCATCAGGATTATTTTCCAGCAACTGAAGTGAATTCAATGCTTCTAACTTCCCCAAATTCATTTTAAAACAGTTTCCATACAAAAATACTTCCCAAAATAATATTTCATCATCGCCTTCAAATACTTTGGAAAACATTTCAAACTTTCCCAGGATTTTAAATTTCCAAACTTTGCTTTCAATACATTTAAAATTCTTTCCAAAAGTTCCAGGATTTAAATTCTGGTTTGGTTTAAATTAGTTATTCTCTTTTGTATACTTTATACTCATGGAATTTATTTGGTTATATCCATTTCACAATTAGATTAACTTTTAGATTCTTATTTACTTATTGTATTAACACCCAATCAGCCAAATATATATATAACAATTTCAGAAAATTATTTATTTTATATCCAAATATAATTTGGGTAAAATTATTTCATTTACCCACTTTAAAAACAATACTATGTCGGTTTATCTTGTTTAAGAGTTTAGAAACCCCTATCGATACGGTTGTACTTCCCGCACCGACCAGAATTCATAAACACTCAACCGATAAGTCAACACAATATAAAAACAATTTTATATTCACTAACAAGTACGCTCTCATATCTGTTAATACGCTCAACTCATTATAGAGTATTATTGACTCTATCTAATGAGTAATTTCCCACCAAAGCCGAGGTTGTCGCCAACCTATGCTCTGATACCCAGTGTGACAGCCCGCAAATCCGTACCCCTTTGAATCAACACTATTCTACCTCTGTTAACTCAAATAGCACAAAAATACGATCCATTTGGGTTTTTAAGAAGAAGAGATAGAAGAAGAAGCTAAACAATGACAGAATCTCACAGTCACAGCGGAGTAAAATATAATAGTAAATATAGATCTTTACACAAAATGAAATTTATACCGGCTTTATACATCACATCATCAGAGTATCTCATACATCAACATCATCAATCAGACAAAACCATACAATCATAGCAGCAGAATATATACATACACACACACACACACACACACACACACACACACATATATATATATATATATATATATATATATGTATGTATGTATGTATAGATAATACGTCTCGGACTCCAGCTCCTCTCCTGCTCCATAGTATGCTATCCTGTACATATAGTACTCGGTATGACCCGAACATTATAATAAAATAACACCCGAGTCAGTCTGGAATACCAGCTGATTATAATGCATCCAAATTGATTATTAAAGTTTTAAAAATCCTTTGAAAATAAAAAGCATCTCGTAAGACCACGCCACAAATAAACATGTCGGGTTTTTACCTTACGATGGCTAAAACACTTTTTATAGAAATCCTCTGATATTATAATAGGGTCTATTTACAAATACTTATAAAATAGCCGAAATTGTTACATTCATTAAATTCCAGCTACTAGCCACAAAAGTGGGTAGTACAAACAAAACTCGTACAAGGCTTGTAGGGAGAATGGATTTCCAACAATGACTAGGCACTGGGGTACCACCTGTCACAGTACGGGGCCTAGATCACCATATCGAGGACCACTCCAGATCCCCTGCAACAGAAGGCCGGACCCATCCCTTACTGGACAGTTCCGAATAAGATCACCCCGCGGTTGGGATCAGCAACCGCACCACTAAGCCGAAATAAAAAAGGGACATCTAGACAGGGATGACCTTACTCTCCAGTGGGGGCTACCCACGAAGCCTTGCTGCATATCCCCTGATTTTCAGCCATTCCCATTTGATGAGGCTTGAGGCTAAGCGTTACCTTTTAGAATGTTTCACTTAGAACGCCCATCGCCCACCTGACGATGTTCCGAAAGCATTCGTCCATACAAGTCCGTCCCGGGTTCGAACGGAACCGAAGGCACTACTCCTACTACATCCATTTTAGAAATATCCTCAGGATTAGTAGCGACTAGCCCATGCACTTCACTGCTCCATCTTCGACTCCGAACACGCTTTTCCGCGAAACGTACAAACCGAATCGAAGTGATTTTCGAGAAATAAATCTCGATCCCGGTCTCTTCGAAACGATCAACGCATTTGTCCAATATTGATAGTCGGTGATTTAACTATCAATTCATATTCACAAACATCCATCACACAATAAATAATATTCCACATTATTTATTTTTCCCCTAATATCTTCAAAAGATATATTTTCAAATTTCCAAATCTCATTTGAAAACAATTCCCAAAATCCCTTCCTTTACAAGATAAATCCTTTACCATTTATTCCCATTGGAAATAACCAAGTTCAAAACATTTAGATTTAAAACAAATTTAAATCACTTTATTCTTCAATATACTTTAAATATATAAATTAAATTCTAGTTATTTTTTTCAAAAATATAATTCCAAATATGTAAAAGAAAACTATTTATTAAACAGGAGTTTTGTTAACTAAATTTAAAAATAGTGCTTTTAAAGGGTTAGTGCTATGTTTCAAATAACTTAAATCATCTATCCTTTAAATAAATCCATTTATCAAATAAAATACTAATAGTATTCTTAAATCATTATATTATAGCTAAACCTATTACTTACCTTTAAATAAGAATTTCTTAAAAACGCTTGCTTAAAATAAATTAAACTTAACTTTTCAAACCTGATTTAAATCACGAACTCAGTTTTTCCTAGGGAAACATTTCCATTGAAAACAATCCAAATAATCTTCCATATAGATCCCGCCCGATCTATCCCAACCAAAATTTACGTTAGTTTTTGTAAATTATTTCCAAGCTTAAAATAAACTCCTTTTGAAGTTTAAACACTTTTTTTCCATTCCTGGAAATTCCATTTTCAAAGTATAGGTTTTAAACATTTTTAAATAAAACATTTGAGAATTTATTACTGGAAATAATACTTATGGATTTCTTAACTAAATTCCAAGGGTGAAAATGCATTTCAAAAATATTGATTTACATTATAATTATTAATTTATATTTAGAAGCTTCGTTGAAAACATGTTTTAATTTTCTGGTAAACTCTATTCATTATCAAAATAACCCATCATTATTTTAACACTTTATATCCTCTTAAAGAATTTCTCACCTAAATCCATACTTTGCATTTTTCAACTAATAATTTTCCCGCTTTCTTTAAAATTCCTATTTACAAATTTCATTCTTCATCCAAACCGAATCCAAATTTTATTTCGTTAAATTCGTTATATAACAATTTCTTTTATTTCTTAAATCCTAATTAAATCCATTTATAATTTTCGGGTTTATATTTATTTCAAAATTTCACAGTACAATTTAATTTCAGATTTATCAATCACAACATACAAACAAATTGCATTATCAATTATAAAAATAATCACTATATTGTGAGGAATCCAGTTGGATTCCTCCAACCTGTTTTCCCTGCATCCACAAATATTAGAATATCACATATATAAATATCATTTCAGATTGATACAACATCTATATTCAACCAATCACACAGATATTTAAATATGAACTATTTAAATTAACTAGCATCCAGATGTGAGTGAGAATAACTCACCTTGAGTTTCGGCGAGCGTTCGAAATTTAAATTAAACCGAACGACGTTCGATTTAACTCAAATTTCTACTTGCCCGGAATAATTCCCGAACTACACCATTTCGTAGTACACATCTCTGTGATTCCGGGGCCGTAAATTTCGTCGAAATCTGATTACATATGTAATAGATATGAATTTTATAAGTTCCGATTTGAATTTAAACAAATTTCTTTTCTTTTTATAAAAAAAACCTTGAATAGATCCTGGACGCACGATCCACAAGAGGAAACACGGCCTCTCCTACTCTCTTCTTCATCGCGTACGTTCCCAGTTCAACAAACCCATCAACCAATGACTAGGGTTAAAACCCGCTCCTCCTACGTGCAGCTAAAGATCGATCAAACATCTCCAAAACGAAGCCCATCACCCCCTAGCATCGGCCAAAGCCTTGTAGAGCGCGGCGGCCTCTGCACCTCGAGATCCACCCACGAACGAGCAACGTTTAAATCGCCGTAGCCCCTTATCCAACCCACGAAACCACATCACTACCGTTGGATCTATAGATCCCTTAACGATCTACAACTTTTGTTTAGAAAGTTTTCTAAATCAAAGCATGGATTGAATGAAATTTTGAAATGAAGTAAGGATGTTTTCGTCCATTAGTTGAAAACGAGGCGGCCGGCTAAGGAACTAGGGTTTTTCACTGTAAAACGTGCATTTATAAATATAAATAATTATTATTTTAATATTATTCCCACTTTAACAAGATTTTTACAAACGAACTCCAAACAATGCATGCCGATAGGCATTTCTAAGGTTTTTCCGCGTTCCGGACACAATGGAACAAGTTTTCGTAAGCTAATTCGATCGTATGTGTGAGTTTCGGAATTAAACGATCAATTTTAATTTAAACCGATTAAAACGATTTCGATGCGTTTCGAGATGCCACGGTCAAAAGACAACTCCGATTGCTACGAAAATTGAAATCCGATAATAACTGACTATTACGGATCCAATGGAACTAGTTTCGTCGAATTCCGAGACTTTGCCCCGGAAGGCTATTTTAACTCGTCTATTAAATCGAGCGATTTTCATATTGTCGAAACCGCTTAAAATTTCAATTTTGAAATTTTAATAACTTAACAATAAATCATATAAAATTTATAAGCACAATAAAAATCATTCTGGCTCATTCCGGACCAAAATCTGATTAAATTGTATTTTAATATTATTAAATTCATTTTTAAATTAATATAAAATTCCATATAATAACTTATAAACTTTTAAATTCATCTAAAAATCCAATAACACTTTTAATGACCAAATAAACTTAAAATAAATTTTAGAACTCATTTCCATATCTATTTACCTCCATATTCACAATTTATCCCGATTCAATAGTTAATTATTATTGTTTAAATTCCAATTGGATTACCATATTTGGAATTATACGTAATCCACCCAATTCTTTTTATTTTAAAACCAATTCAAAACATACATTGAACATTTAAAATGAATTAAATGTTCAAAATTTAATGCCCGAAATTCCAGGATGTTACATTCCTTCCCCTTTATAAAAATTTCGTCCCCGAAATTTGCTAAGGTAGGAAGAATGTTCCAAACTTAAAAACAAAACTTACTTAGTGGAAATCCCAAATTCCTTTGCCCAAATCCTTTAGTTTCAAATCGAAACTACTAATCCAATCCTATTCCAAAATGCTTTATTTTCAATTTGTTTATTTGAAATCAACCTGTCACAAATGAAACAAATGCTCCTACACTCATTAACTTAACGCAAACTTCTTTAGTTACAACTTATATACTCTTCCCAAAACCATTTAGCTCAAATCCAAACTCATAATTTATACGCAAAAGCTTTTGTTTCAACATTTTCTTAAAACAACTTTCATGTTGATTACAAATTTTTAAATTTCCAAAAATTTTCTAACTCCCAAAATTTTCGAAATTTTTTGACAGAGTCTCCCCTGTACGGAGGAGTTTTCGGGATATCGCGATACAGATAAATATATATACATCGACCCACACGGTCGGAAACCAAAATATATCACAACAAATATATCATTTTCCCAATTATATTTGCGTAGGCGTACCTCTTTAGCAAATTTTTATAGCGAGCGGCTAATATAACGCATATACGCACTCCAATTCTCTCAAACGCCTCCCGTACCTGTACTTACTCAACAAACTCATCAGTTTTCAAAGATATGCACATTTTAACAACATTTCCTATATAAATGTAAGCCAAACATATCTATTTCATAGTCCAATCAACAATTTGCATGGTTTCATAAGTAAACCATATTTTATAACATGCACAAAGTTCCTTTTCTAATGCCAAATTCCATTTTATTTCACACAAAGGACTTACATACAAGTTTCGCTATTTCAATTCATACTCTACCCAATTTTCGAATTGATTCTCCAAACAAATTTCATTTCAATTTGTTACATTTGCATTTCTATTATAACTCTCTTACATTTATACTCAAATCCATTTATTAAGATTTTAGCCCATTCTACTTTCATCCAAACCAACTTCATTTCATTTCACTTGAATGATTTATATTCAAGTTTACTATATACCATTTATATTTATTACAACCAATTCATTTCTATTTCAATATGATTAACATATGCCTTACTTGCATTATATTACTTTAACTTACATTCCCAATTTGATTTACAGTCAAATTTTATCTCAAACTTGAAACATTTGCATTTCTTTTATGATCCATTTTCATTCATATGAAAAATCACTTAATTAGATTGCATTTGTCTAATTAATTTAAAACCATCTTTATTTGCTTCCTCAATCAATTCACTTGCATCCATATACAAGCTTCTTGAATTTTATTCCAATCCATATCAATTTATTCAAAAATCAATTTCAATTGCTTGTTAAACAACTCAATTCCGAATACATGCAATTTTCATGTTATTTGAGCAAAATAACCACCACTTAATCTCATAACCATTAAAATTAATTCTACTTAGATTTATATTAATTTTATTCAAGTTTGCCTAGTTCACAAGCCAAGTATTCTTATCCCATTGCAATTGTTAAATTAAATCTTCCTCACATTTTTATTACATTAACCAATTCAGGTTTATATTAATTTCATTCCATCTTGTATTATTTACAACCCATACATCCTTAATTTATCACAATAATTAATTAATACTATTTCACTTGCAATTCAATTTTATTATCTAACAAATTTCATTCAAGAGTACTTAATAAAGCTTATTCACAATCTTTTTTTTTCTTTTCAACTTGCTTAAGTTCTTTCACAACATTTTCATTATCTTCTTATATCAATTTTTTATTTTATTTCAATTTGATTCTCATTCAATCAAATTCCAATCCATTTACAAATTTGAATGCCCCTTTGTTTACTTATTTCATCCATTTTAGATTTATTTTATTAAAAAATAAAATTATTTCACACATTTGGATTTATTTACAAATCAAACCATCATTATTATAATCCAATCCCATTATCCATTCACACTTCCAATATTTACTACCAAAATTAAATTCTATTCAAAAACTGGACTTTATTTACTTTCTAAATTTTGGCCAAACTATCCAAAATGTTATTCATGCCAATACAAATTCCATTTAATTTAGTTTACACTAAATTCATCTTCAAGCTTCTTTTATTTAATTCAACTTATACTAAATTCTTTCCCAAATTAATTTCAAGTCCACCTAAGTTTTTATTTAGCCAACTTGAATTCATTTCGTTTCCTTTACCACCCTAAATACGGATTGAATTCCATTCATATTTATGCACAACACAATTGAATCTTGTTTTTAATTAAATCCAAGTCCATCCCAAATCCACTCGATTGAAGTTAAATCCAATTCAATGTAATTTTAATTCTCCATATACAAGTTCAAAACTTATTTACGAACTCAAGTTCATTCACTTCATTTATACCTCACTTTACCTTATCTAAATTCACCTTCCATTTGAGATTATAATTCCATTTTACTTGACTTTGCAATCCAATTCTTTAATCTTTGCAAATTTTAAATCTACAAATTTTAGATTATAAGCATAACACTTAATAACTTAAGAATATGAATTTCTTTATGCAATTATAAGAAATTTACATTATACCTTTATATTTAATTTAATTTAATTCCTATTCATTTTGATTTAATTCAATTTCAAACTCTCAATTTTATTTAACTTATCTTAAGTTAAATTCAAAAATATTCCATTCACCTTCATATGCTTAAACTTTATCTAATCCCAGGATAAAAGTTCATTTTCCTTCCTTATTAATATCAACCTCAAATTATAAGTATAATACTTAATAGCTCATGGATACCATTCCTTACACAATGACCTACAATTTCAAAGCCAACTCACATTTTAATTTAGCCCAAATCCATTTAATTCTAAGCTCAATTTATTTAACTTATCCAAGTTAAATTCAAATTTTCTATTCATTTCAATATATTTTATTCACTTCCAATTACTCAAGTTAATTTTTGATTCCAAGGTTAAAATTTTCATTTCTTCCTTCTTATTAATATTAACTTCACTTAATAAGTTCAATAGTTAATTCATTTTAAATTTTACACATTATTTAAATAGAATTTTCCCAGAATTCAATTTACCCGGTTTTATTTCAAAACCATTTTGAAATGTTAAATATATACCTATTTGGTATACCCAATCAAATCAAATTCGCAGATTTCCAAAACAACTTGTTTATACCAAAACAAACTTCCTCCTTTGAAATTTCCAAAACAACTGGTATACCCAACAAATCCAAACAATACCATAATCAAGTACTAGGGAAGCAATCCATCACTTTAGAAACTCGAAGATGAATTCTAATGATGTGGCCAGCATCATCAGGATTATTTTCCAACGACTGAAGTGATTTCAATGCTTCTTACTTCCCCAAATTCATTTTAAAACAGTTTCCATACAAAAATACTTCCCAAAATAATATTTCATCATCGCCTTCAAATACTTTGGAAAACATTTCAAACTTTCCCAGGATTTTAAATTTCCAAACTTTGCTTTCAATACATTTAAAATTCTTTCCAAAACTTCCGGGATTTAAATTCTGGTTTGGTTTAAATTAGTTATTCTCTTTTGTATACTTTATACTCATGGAATTTATTTGGATATATCCATTTCACATTTAGATTAACTTTTAGATTCTTATTTACTTATTGTATTAACACCCAATCAACCAAATATATATATAATAATTTCAAAAAATTATTTCTTTTATATCCAAATATAATTTGGGTAAAATTATTTCATTTACCCACTTTAAAAACAATACTATGTCGGTTTATCTTGTTTAAGAGTTTAGAAACCCCTATCGATACGGTTGTACTTCCCGCACCGACCAGAATTCATAACCACTCAACCGATAAGTCAACACAGTATAAAAACAATTTTATATTCTCTAACAAGTACGCTCTCATATCTATTAATATGCTCAACTCATTATAGAGTATTATTGACTCTATCTAATGAGTAATTTCCCACCAAAGCCTAGGTTGTCGCCAACCTATGCTTTGATACCAAGTGTGACAGCCCGCAAATCCGTACCCCTTTGAATCAACACTATTATACCTCTGTTAACTCAAGTGGCACAGAAATACGAACCATTTGGGTTTTTAAGAAGAAGAGATAGAAGAATAAGCTAAACAATGATAGAATCTCACAGTCGCAGCGGAGTAAAATATAATAGTAAATATAGATCTTTACACAAAATGAAATTTATACCAGTTTTATACATCACATCATCAGAGTATCTCATACATCAACATCATCAATCTGACAAAAACATACAATCATAGCAGCGGAATATATATGTATGTATGTATGTATGTATGTATGTATGTATGTATGTATGTATGTATGTATGTATATGTATAGATAATACGTCTCGGACTCCAGCTCCTCTCCTGCTCCATAGTATCCTGTCCTGTACATATAATACTCGGTCTGACCCGAGCATTATAATAAAATAACACCCGAGTCAGTCTGGAATACCAGCTGATTATAATGCATCCAAATTGATTATTAAAGTTTTAAAAATCCTTTGAAAATAAAGAGCATCTCGTAAGACCACGCCACAAATAAACATGTCGGGTTTTTACCTTACGATAGCTAAAACACTTTTTATAGAAATTCTCTGATATTATAATAGGGTCTATTTACAAATACTTATAAAATAGCCGAAATTGTTACATTCATTAAATTCCAGCTACTAGCCACAAAAGTGGGTAATACAAACAAAACTCGTACAAGGCTCGGAGGGAAAATGGATTTCCCACAATGACTAGGCACTGGGGTACCACCTGTCACAGTACGGGGCCTAGATCACCGTACCGAGGACCACTCCCGATCCCCTGCAACACAACGCCACACCCATCCCTTACTGGACAGTTTCGAATAAGATCACCCCGTGGTTGGGATCAGCAACCGCACCACTAAGCCGAAATAAAAAAGGGACATCTAGACAGGGATGACCTTACTCTCCAGTGGGGGCTACCCACGAAGCCTTGCTGCATATCCCCTGATTTTCAGTCATTCCCATTTGATGAGGCTTGAGGCTAAGCGTTACCTTTTAGAACGTTTCACTTAGAATGCCCATCGCCTACCTGACTATGTTCCGAAAGCATTCGTCCATACAAGTCCGTCCCGGGTTCGAACGGAACCTAAGGCACTACTCCTATTACATCCATTTTGGAAATATCCTCAGAATTAGTAGCGACTAACCATTGCACTTCACTGCTCCATCTTCGACTCCGAACACTCTTTTCCGTGAAATGTACAAACCGAATCGAAGTGGTTTTCGAGAAATAAATCTCGATCCCAGTCTTTTCGAAATGATCAACGCATTTGTCCAATATTGATAGTCGGTGATTTAACTATCAATTCATATTCACAAACATCCATCACACAATAAATAATATTCCACATTATTTATTTTTCCCCTAATATCTTTAAAAGATATATTTTCAAATTTCCAAATCTCATTTGAAAACAATTCCCAAAATCCCTTCCTTTACAAGATAAATCCTTTACCATTTATTCCCATTGGAAATAACCAAGTTCAAAACATTTAGATTTAAAACCAATTTAAATCACTTTATTCTTCAATATACTTTAAATATATAAATTTACTTCTAGTTATTTTTTTCAAAAATATAATTCCAAATATGTAAAATAAAACTATTTATTAAACAGGAGTTTTGTTAACTAAATTTAAAAATAGTGCTTTTAAAGGGTTAGTGCTATGTTTCAAATAACTTAAATCATCTATCCTTTAAATAAATCCATTTATCAAATAAAATGCTAATAATATTCTTAAATCATTATATTATAGCTAAACTTATTACTTACCTTTAAATAAGAAATTCTTAAAAACGCTTCCTTAAAACAAATTAAACTTAACTTTTCAAACCTGATTTAAATCACGAACTCAGTTTTTCCCAGGGAAACATTTCCATTGAAAACAACCCAAATAATCTTCCATATAGATCCCGCCCGATCTATCCCAACCCAAATTTACGTTAGTTATCGTAAATTATTTCCAAGCTTAAAATAAATTCCTTTTGAAGTATAAACACTTTTTTTCCATTCCCAGAAATTCCATTTTCAAAGTATAGGTTTTAAACATTTTTAAATAAAACATTTGAGAATTTATTACTGGAAAATAATACTTATGGATTTCTTAACTAAATTCCAAGGGTGAAAATGCATTTCAAAAATATTGATTTACATTATAATTATTAATTTATATTTAGAAGCTTCGTTGAAAACATGTTTTAATTTTCTGGTAAACTCTATTCATTATCAAAATAACCCATCATTATTTTAACACTTTATATCCTCTTATAGAATTTCTCACCCAAATCCATACTTTGCATTTTTCAACTAATAATTTTGCCGCTTTCTTTAAAATTCCCATTTACAAATTTCATTCTTCATCCAAACCAAATCCAAATTTTATTTCTTTAAATTCGTTATATAACAATTTCTTTTATTTCTTAAATCCCAATTAAATCCATTTATAATTTCCGGGTTTATATTTTTTTCAACAATTTCACAGTATAATTTAATTTCAGATTTATTAGTCACAACATACAAACAAATTTCATTATCAATTATAAAAATAATCACTATATTGTGAGGAATCCAGTTGGATCCCTCCAACCTGTTTTCCCTGCATCCACAAATATTAGCACATCACATATATAAATATCATTTCAGACTGATACAACATCTACATTCAACCAATCACACAGATATTTAAATATTAACTATTTAAATTAACTAGCATCCAGATGTGAGTGAGAATAACTCACCTTGAGTTCCGGCGAGCGTTCGAAATTTAAATTAAACCGAACGACGTTCGATTTTACTCAAATTTCTACTTGCCCGGAATAATTCCCGAACTGCACCATTTCGTAGTACACATCTCTGCGATTCCGGCGCCGCAAATTTCGTCGAAATCTGATTACATATGTAATAGATATGAATTTTATAAGTCCCGATTTGAATTTAAACAAATTTCTTTTCTTTTTATAAAAAAAAACATTGAATAGATCCCGAACGCACGATCCACAAGAGGAAACACGGCCGCTCCTACTCACTTCTTCATCGCGTACGTTCCCAGTTCAACAAACCCATCAACCAATGACTAGGGTTAAAACCCGCTCCTCCTACGCGCAGCTAAAGATCAATCAATCATCTCCAAAACGAAGTCCATCACCCCCCTAGCATCGGCCAGAGCTTGTAGAGCGCGGCAGCCTCTGCGCCTCGAGATCCACCCAAGAATGAGCAACGTTCAAATCGCCGTAGCCCCTTATCCAACCCACGAAACCACATCACTACCGTTGGATCTGTAGATCCCTTAACGATCTACAACTTTCATTTAGAAAGTTTTCTAAATCAAAGCAAGGATTGAATGAAATTTGAAATGAAGTGAGGATGTTTTTGGCCATTAGTTGAAAACGAGGCAGCCGACTAAGGAACTAGGGTTTTTCACTGTCAAACGTGCATTTATAAATATAAATAATTATTATTGTAATATTATTCCCACTTTAACAAGATTTTTACAAACGAACTCCAAACAACGCATGCCGATAGGCATTTCTAAGGTTTTTCCACGTTTCGGACACAATGGAACAAGTTTTCGTAAGCTAATTCGGTCGTATGTGCGAGTTACGGAATTAAACGATCAATTTTAATTTAAACCGTTTAAAACGATTTCGATGCGTTTCGAGCTGCCACGGTCAAACGACAACTCCGATTGCTACGAAAATTGAAATCCGATAATAACTAACTATTACGGATCCAATGGAGCTGGTTACGTCGAATTCCGAGACTGTCCCCCGGAAGGCTATTTTAACTCGTCTATTAAATCGAGCGATTTTCATAATTGTCGAACCGCTTAAAATTTCACTTTTGAAATTTTAATAACTTAACAATAAATCATATAAAATTTATAAACACAATAAAAATCATTCTGGCTCAATCCGGACCAAAACCTGATTAAATTGTATTTTAATAATATTAAATTCATTTTTAAATTAATATAAAATTCCAAATAATAACTTATAAACTTTCAAATTCATCTAAAAATCCAATACACTTTTAATGACCAAATAAACTTAAAATAATTTTTAGAACTCGTTTCCATATCTATTTACCTCCATATTCACAATTTATCCCAATTCAATAGTTAATTATTATTATTTAAATTCCAACTGGATTACCATATTTGGAATTATACGTAATCCACCCAATTCTTTTTATTTTAAAACCAATTCAAAACCTACATCGAACATTTAAAATGAATTAAATGTTCAAAATTTAATGCCCGAAATTCCAGGATGTTACAAAAATAATTTTATTGATTTGCAAATCGATTTTGAAAAGTGCATATCTGTTTGCGCTTTAATATGTTGTATATTTTAATGTGCAGTAAACATCTCAAAGTAAATTTTTAATGTATATATATTTTCTTAAGTTTGAAGAGAAACAAATTATACATAAAAATAATTGTACTTTAAATTTTACAAATTTGCAAATTGATTTTTACTAAGTATGTGTCTGATTGTGCTTTTAATACATTGTATGATTTAATGTACATTTAAATATTTCAAAGTAAATTTTTAATATATATATATATTACTAAGTTTGAGAAAAATTAAATCATACTAAGAAAGACATAGCGTAAATTTTGCAAAACTAGTAATTTTCAAAGAGTGCATACATCCTTGCAATTTTTATGTGTTGTCCAAATCTTTTGGAATCATATGTGAAGTAATGTCAATAATAATTTTTTTCCTATTATATAAAAGCTAATAATATCTTATAATTATGTTTTTATTTATGAATTTTATAATTTATAATTAAGACTAGATTAGTTGTGTGTACCAATTTCATTACTGTACAACACTTAGAAACATAATTTTGGTGATGGCCATATGTCAATACTGAAATTTAATATTATTATTGTGTTCCACTAATTTGAAAGTTAAATTTGCTAAACTGTCACTACAAAGAGAAATCCAATTGATAAAGAGCATTATTAACAGTTTTTAGTGTTGATTTTAAGATATTAAACATCTTGTGGCATATATAAAGTATACATAATAACTAACGTCTGTCGATGCATTATCCTGTATGAGACATACATTTTTGTACACTATCAAAAACAAGAACTATACGTGCCAATACATTTGCAAGCATACACTGTCAAAAACAATTACTATGTGGAGATAAAAAAATAGAAATACCTTGTTGATTTAAAAGTTATATCTATTATAACCGGAGTTGTGTACAAGTAATTTCTAAAATAGTAAAACACTGTTGCTTTTGCAGTGGACAAGAAATGTCAACTATTATGAATGGATTTGAAGTAATTTTCATCAATTGTATTTTTAGTATACAAATATGACAAAGTATGTAGACATATCATCAGCGGCAACAAAATTATGTATGCAACTAGGTAATTAGAAAAGAATAATGAAGATCTAAGTTTAAAAAATAATGATACAGATCTATGAATTAATGGTTGTTTAAATTAATGTTCTTTGGTTTGTATTTCCATGTTGTATATTTCTATTCAATTAGGATCTAATGTTGATAAATTTCAATTTCAAATTTACATTTTCTACTATATAGTACTTCATTTTTTTTAATCAATAGAAAAATTTCTGACTAACATTAATTTCTTACTGGAATCAGTAGAAATAGAGTCAACAAATAATTCTTAGTATGAGTATCACTTAGTTCATGAGGAAAATGAACAACAAATAATGGAACAAAATTTCAGTTTGGAACAGAACAATTTTGAAACCGATTCAGATTTAAAGACTTAGGAAACTAAAAGTTATAGAAATAATCTAGGCAGTTTTTTGAAATTTAAAAATGGACTACAAAAGTATTTGACACTAATACATTTCAATATACCAAGAGATACTCCACTTTGTAATTTTGTAATATTTTTTATTGAAAAGGAGCTAACAAAAAAGATAATAAAATAATTCAAAAAGTTTAGACGTAGTCATACATACATATAGGCCAGATTTAGGGAATTTCAAATAGCTGAACAATTATTGGATTTCGATATTATGTGAATGAAAGAGATATTTGGTATTCCCACAGAAGGAATAGTAATAAAATCTTTACCTCAAGAGAAAAGAAATATTTACCCCCAATATGCCAAAATTTTATGAAGAAATATTTGTTGGAAAATGAGAAGATAAATAAAAAGGTGGTAGAACGATATATATGTGTGTGTGTGTGTGTGTGTGTGTGTGTGTAGACACACACACACAACGGTAAAACATAATGACCAAGAAGCCGCTGAAGATGCCATCAGATTTATTATAATGCATCTCCTTTGTAGATGTTTCTTCACAGTTAATACAATTACTTTAACTTTGAATGTTATTTCAATGATACATTGTATCAACTAAAATTAACATAATTTACAGGTAGAAATTCAGACCTGAAGTGGTCATATCTACCGTATGTGGTAGATTTTGATCAAATGAGAAAAATAAATTGGGCGAAATCTATTTTGGATAAATTGAAGGAAGATTTGAAAAGAAATGCTGCAAATTCGAGAAGTAACAATTCATGTGTTACTGTTTTGCCGGTAGGTTATGTTACTCTATTATACTTGTAAGCAACATATTTTGTTTCATTTCTCTTTTTTTGAACATGCATTCAAATTAGTCCAATTAATTTAATTTGTTCAATGCTATAAAACTTAGGTAAAATATGTACAACTATACCATATTGAATAAATATTTTTTTCTAGATGTAAAGTATGAACTCCATAGAAATTACAGAAATTAAAGGTTATAAAATCATTTTTACATATAGATAACATGTCAAAAAGATTGCTAGAAAGTAGTACATATTTTGAAGTATGACATATGCATGATGTAACGACCCGTAAATTTTAATGATTTTTAATAATGTATTTAATTTAATTTTTCATGTAATTTAAATAATAAAATTTAGCTATGAAAATTTGATATTTGAGATACGTCTATTTAAATGTAGCAAATGTCAAATTTTCATTGATATATATGAAAGCTAATTTTGTTGTGTAATTTTCAATTCCAATTTAAATCAGTTAATATTTGATGAAAATAATTTTTTTCGAAATTTGAATATTTTTACATAATAAAAATGTAGAACATTTTTTGAGTGAGATGACATATTTCTTTTTGCCAAATTTGGACTGCCATAGCTCCGTTTATCTTATTTTCGGCGAATTAGTAGTAGTTTGGCACCGAATATCGACTTTTGATAGGATGATCGTAGCATTGATATCTGTGTACCTTTTTGTTCGTCTCGTCGGGTTGATCTCCACAGTATATTTGTTTGTGCATTTCGGTGTCCAGTATGTGGCGAAAACAGCGAAGCGTTTAACAGTATCGGTGTCCAATTTTGGAGTTTTCGATTTGCTATGACCATTCATTGTCAGCGGTTGAAAATAAATGCCCATTTGTTATTATTAAGTTATGACTTTTGTCATTCCTGTCTATTTAACATTTTTGGTTTGTGCCTTTTCACTTTCTATTTGATGGTTCATTTTCGACCTTCGTCTGTTTTGTGCCTATTATTATAAAAAAATATATTATATTAGTTTGCATCCTTATATTACCTACCAACTCTTCCAAGCAATGTTTTCATAACCGGACCGTGAATCAAACCGTGAGGACTCAAGGTTCGAGAATTCGAGAGTTCGACCGGTCGAACCGTCAAGAACCGCACATACACTTTTTTGAAAATTAATACATTTAGATGCAACGTATCAACCATAAGTACACAATAAATCAACATTTTCAATAAATATATACGATATTTATTCATAATCCACATATTAATTCAAATATGAAAAATTAAACAAAAGTTATTACACTAACTGCACTAATTACGAACATAAAACGGACAGAGATTTGAAAACATATTTTGAAACGAAGAAATTACGCATATGAGAGGGTTCAACTGGGTTCAAATGATAGGTTAAACCGCCAATTGAAAGGTCGAACCAAGGTTCTTGCATGAAGGAGGTTTGATTGAGCTCCTGGTCTTTGACCCCCAAGGCTTGGGATTATTTGCGGTTTAACCGCGGCAGGGTCGGGTTATGAAAACAATGCTTCCAAGGCTTTTGCTGCTCGTGCTCTTTACCTTTCCATCTTCACCATCACTACCCTACAGATCATCGGCCTCAACACCCCACCCTCCTTCTAGCGACCGCCACCTTCTCCTCTCACTCTTAACTTCATGCATGCACCCACCTAAAACACACATGCCCCACTCCTGAAACAACCCGCCCTCACCACCAATGTCAGCCACGTCACCTCTTCTTTGCATCATCCTCCCCTTGACCTTGTTCTCCTCCGCCATCGCCCTCCTATGCTCGTTCAAACCCTTCACCATGACGGCCTCCCACTGCTTCGAAGCCACATCCGCTATTATCCCTACATGCGTGCTCCACCTTTGCCACAGCCCGAATGAACCAAGAAACCCGGGCCTTTTCATTCCTTCGCCTTCCTCCATTCTCCACTGTTTCACACCTGTGTCCTTTTGCATGCAGCTCCTCCAACGTACACACCTTCCCAACTCCGCCACATCATGCAGGCAGCAACCCCATGCATACGTGCCGCCAACAACAATTCTTCTCATGCCAAACAACAACTAGCACCACCCTCCAAAGACCTCCTCCACTTTCCTGTGTTCGCCTGGCCATTCTCCTCCGCAACCGAAGCCATCGACCCATCTGGCAGCAGCTTTTACCATCGCTCCCTCGCCTTGCTATGCCGCTGATCTACCCAACTTCTTACCTTGCTTCATGCATTGCCTGATACCTGCTTTTGTACATGTTCCAAGCCTTGTCCTAAAAAAAGGAGAGGCCAACAAATGGTACGTGTGTGTGTGTGTATATATATATATATATAATTATATGTATACAAAGCCGTGCATCCGTCGTTTTATTCTTCTCAGCTTTGCATCCTGTTCTATATATATATGGATAATAGACATAAAGTTTGCACACAAATATATATATATATATATATATATATATATATATATATATATATATATGATCTGTTGGGTTTTAATGGATAAGTATATATATGATTTATGTGATCTGTTGTTATAAAATATAAGTTATACAAGTTTATATATTACCTGTCTGAGTTTATATATAAGTTCATATGTTTGTAGAACTTATGTTTACATGCTTAAGAGTGAAAATATAGTGTTTGTAAAAGTTTTATATACATGCTGATATTTAGGACTGATTTTAAAATAACGATACATTAGAATTATGGTTTTATTATAATATGTTTTAAAGTATTTATATTAAAGGTTAGCATGTGTAACAACCCGGTATTTGCATCAATTAATAATTGACATTTAAACGATTATTATTGTTGCAAATTTCCAATTGAAGTTTTTAAATTTGTGTTAAAATTCTTTTATTAATTATTAAAAGGAATTGTGGGCTGTGAAATTGTGGCCCATGTTTGTGCAAGGCTAATACCGTTCTTTTTCCCCTTTTTTCATTTTCATCCATTCCAAAAACCCTACAACAAAATCGAACGAACGAAAATATGGCGGCCTCGTCTTCTTTCTGAAACTAGGGCTTGCTCGTTCATCCCTTCCCTCCGTACGATCGAGTTCGTAAATCAAGTAAGTGATTCCTTCACTTACATCTAATTCAAACCTAGCTTGATTTCTGACATGTTCCAATTCAGTTTATTTGGACTTTGTTCGAATTCGTATGTTCGCTTGTTGTTTGAATAACGAGGCTTTGATTTCTGGTTTTTCGATTTTTATGTTGAAGAAAAATTGACTTGGGCTTTCGGCCATGTTTTGATTTCGTGAATTTCTCGATTGACTTCGGCTTTGATTTTTGTGGCTTCGACATCTTATATTCATGAGATGTTTATGGTGAAGCTTGGTTTACGGGTCTTTGAGACATGTTGTATTTTTCTTTGTGGTCTGCACTTGCATACTGATGCTTGTTTGCACTGTGTCATTTGTCTGAATCACTTGCATACTCGGTCGTGCTGTCCACCTGAGTTCGAACATGATTTTTAGTGATGCAATTGATGTTTGTAGCTTGGTTTGTAGCTATGCTTGCATGTGAGTTGTATTTATTTGTGTCTGTTGCACTTGCTAATGTTCATTGCTGGTTATTTGCATCTGCCTTGTGGTTGTTTCTGGCCATTGTTTGTGCTACCTGTTCACTTGAGTCTGCTTCACCACTGAGCCTAAATGTAGTTGAAGTTGCATTTGTGCACTTGGTCGAAACTGGTCCTTGATGTTCATTTGAACTGTATATTCATTGTTGCCATATCTTGGCTCCTCGCAGTTTTGTTGCTGTTTGAGTTTCACTGAACTTTGATTTTTATGTAACCTGCTCTGGACATTTTATGGTCCTGTGTTGAGTTTGACTTTTTTTGGTCATGTTTTCTTTTATTTGTACATCACTTATTTGCCTCTTTTACTGCCTTCTTGGTACACATGAAATCCATTGATGTTTTTGCATTCACATGAGACTGTATATCATCATGGCAGATGTTCATGTGTCTGCACTTTGATATATATATTTGGCTTTCATTTGTCTGTGATATTGCCTTTTTATGGTGATATTCCCACTGCGGCATTGAGTTGGAATTGATGCATATTGGACTATTATCGATTTGTGCTCATGTATATGAAGTAGTGTTACGTTTCCTTGTAACTTTCACTGTACTATCCACTGAACTTCGAGTCAGGTAGTTCACTGCTTCATGTATTTTGGGTATACCTCATTGATGTCGAGGCTGGTGTACTATTTCCATCTTTACTGCTACATCACCAGAGATGTATTACTCATGTACATTGCCTCCACACCTAGGCTGTCTGGTTTCAATGTTTTTGCATTGAGTCAGATGAACTATTCATATGCATTGATGTTGACTTTTGTCACTTGCAAAACTGCTGCCTCTTTAACTTGTGTCGTTTGAAGCTTGCATATCTTATACCACTTGTTCCTGCCCCTTTGTCTTGTGCAGTAGCATTCTGGTCTTGCTTGTTTTATTCATTTCTTTGATGCATGCATGTTGACTTCGGCCTTGATGCTGTTATATGATTCCCCAACTTTGTATTATCTTCGGCCATCACTCGTGCCGTGGTATCGAACTGCAGTTTCATATAGGGAAATCATTATAGTTTATTTGTGCTCTCGGTCATACAAGTTTGATGTTGCTCTTTGTAGTTGCTTGTGACTTGCTGAGCTTTTGTGTAATTCATGTTATAATGGCGAGGCAGTACACGCGTGCGTGTACTGCAGCCACACGGTATTCATTGGGTACATCATTACTATAGTGGCAAGGCAGTGCACGCAAGCGTGAACTGCAGCCACACGGAATTGAGTTTTTGGGCACGACATCACTATAGTGGCAGGGCAGTGCACGCAAGCGTGAACTGCAGCCACACGGTATGGCGTGTATGATATTCTATTTGTTTTGACTTATGGATCTTTTTGCGTATTCCATATTCCGTAGAGGCGAGGCAGTGCACGCGTGCGTGTACTGCAGCCCTACTTGAATTAATATTTTAATTGATATTTCAATGGTTTGAACTGTTTTGTTCATTTCAATTCAATATTATGAATTGCATTCTGATTTGGTTTAATTACTGTCGTCTATTCATTATTTAATTATTATTGCTTCTGTGCACTAATAACTGAGTTTGAATTAGACTGACCCGAGTATTATTTTCTTTTGAATTTAATACTCGGGTCAGACCGAGTATTTCAGGTTGTAGATATTCTGCTTTGGGTTGCTGCTAGAGCTATGAAGTTCTTTCATATCTTTTGGAGTAGTCGTCATTTGTAGTAGTCTGTATTATTGTATAGGAAGATATGTATTCATGTATATTATATACGTTAATGTACTTGTATATGTAACTTCCTGAGTCGACTGTTGTGGTTGTATCATATGTACCGTGTCATATGTATTGTAACAAATGTATTGTAACTGACATTAGTTATTGTATATATGAGACTTTCTATTTTATCTGTGATCCGCATTATATTATCTGTGTAATATTTTATATTTACTGTTCTAAACTATTACGAACCATCGTAGTTCGTTTTATACTGGAATTGGGGTATGTCGATGGGAGAAAATAAATCAGAGATGAAAAATGAAAGAATATATATATTTACATACCACTCCTATCGAGATAACCAATACTAGTGTAAGACCTAACTATTGATGGCCGCTCCTCAACAGCCTTATTCTCTGTGCTAGTTGATAGCACTACACCGTAGTGTTCTTGGCTAGCGTGGGTATAGAGGTGGGGCGTCACAGCTTGGTATCAAAGCCTGGGGTTTAGAACAAATATAAAACATAACTTAGATTGTACATGTGGTACAACTATTTGTCGACGTTTTATCTCTCATATTTGCATATGATTGTCTTTGAATTGTTAGGTATGAATTCCTAACGCTTATTCATATGCATTTGATTTTGATTCTTGTGTTTTCGGCTTTGATTTGATTTAGCCGATGATTGATTTTGTTTGAATCTCAGCGATTCTGAACTTGATATTTTATGTTTTCCTCGGCTTGATTTCCATTTGACTTCGGTCACTTTGTTTTTGAGAAATTGCTAATTTCTTGATTTCCAAGACTCTGACTTTGTTTGCTGATGAGTCCTTTGATGATGATGTTGAATCGTTTTGTACTCTATTATGGCCGTTATTTGTTGACTTTGGCATTGACTTGATTTTCATTTTTGTTGAAGTCATTTATGCCTTTATGCTCGTTCTGCTTTGTTTTCCAATTGTTAATCGATACTTCTTTTCCGATTAGTTGTTATCTCATTTGTTGACTTTGATAACTTCTATTTCTGGAATTTTTGGATAATCCTACTTTGATGGATTTAGAATCGAATTCTTTGGATTTTATTCACGTCTTCGAATGTGAATCATAGTGAATTGATTTGGTTTTCGAATTTAATCGATTCTTGATTAATTCCCGATTTGTTGCTATCATTTATTAGCAACTTTGATGACCTTTTCTTCGGGATTTTTGTGAACATACCTTTCGATGAATTCGGTATCGATTTCTTTGGATTCTATTCACGTCTTCGTATGTGAATTCTCGTGATTGATTGTTTCTACAATCATTTTTGTGATTTGTCACTTTAAAAATATAAAGGTTTCAATACTAGTAGTAAATATCAAAACTCTTTTATCAAAATATTTTCAACTCTATTTTCAATACCAAACTCGTTTTTGAAACCGTTTTCCAATCCATTAGTATATACAAATCTTTATTTCACTCGTATGAGAAATCTAATTAAACGGCCTAGTAAAACAAGTGGTATGAAACGCTTGCGTTTACTTCGTCGCTTAATTGTTGGACTTGTTCGATTGAACCTCTAGTGACAATTTTATTAGTGAAGATTTACAGTTTGTTCGTAAATATTTAAGTTAAGCAAGTGGTTATGGGACATGAAGCTAAACTTTTACATTTACTGACTTAGTGTAATTGACACTTCTCGTTGATCATGACGATCATTTTTACGGTTAGACTAGGCCTCATCGGTGTGATTTCGTCTCACACATATCTCTTGGGCTTTGAGGATTGTCTAGACACCACTTGTGTGATTTCATTCACACATACTTTTCTTTTGATTGCGAGGTTAGACTAGACACCACTTGTGTGATTCCACTCACACATACCTCTTTTGATTTTTGGTTAGTCTGGACCTCAATCTGTGTGATTTCGACTCACACATATGGGGTAGCGCCCCACGGTCTTCGGGCCATTCGTGTGTCAAAATTAATGGCTTGCAACCATGAGATAGCGTCTCGTTATGCGTTGCACGTGTTGATGATTTTTCATGCTCGCGTGTAGGTGAGATTCCGTGCTCCCGTTCTCGCTTTGCGTTGCACGTGTTGGTGATTTTCATGCTCACGTGTAGGTGAGATTCTGTGCTCCCGTTCTCGCTTTGCGTTGCACGTGTTGGTGATTTTCATGCTCACGTGTAGGTGAGATTCCGTGCTCCCGTTCTCGCTTTGCATTGCACGTGTTGGTGAGTTTTCATGCTCGCATGTAGGTGAGTTTTCGTGCTCCCGTTCTCGTTATGCGTTGCACGTGCTGATGAATTTTCATGCTCGCATGTAGGTGAGTTTTCGTTCTCCCGTTCTCGCTTTGCGTTACATGTGCTGATGAGTTTTCATGCTCGCGTGTAGGTGAGTTTTCGTGCTCCCGTTCTCGTTATGCGCTACATGTGTTGATGAATTTTCATGCTCGCGTGTAGGTGAGTTTTCATACTCTCCTTCGAGTTTTCATACTCTGTTCGAGTTTTTATACTCCGTTTGAGTTTTCATACTCTGTTCGAGTTTTCATACTCCGTTTGAGTTTTCATACTCCGTTCGAGTTTTCATGCTCTGTTCGAGTTTTCATGCTCCGTTCGAGTTTTCATGCTCTGTTCGAGTTTTCATGCTCTGTTCGAGTTTTCATCCTCCGTTCGAGTTTTCATGCTCCGTTCGAGTTTTCATGCTCCGTTCGAGTTTTCATGCTCCGTTCGAGTTTTCATGCTCCGTTCGAGTTTTCATGCTCCGTTCGAGTTTTCATACTCCGTTTGAGTTTTCATACTCTGTTCGAGTTTTCATACTCCGTTTGAGTTTTCATACTCTCCTTCGAGTTTTCATACTCGCGTTCGAGTTTTCATACTCCGGTTCGAGTTTTCATACTCGCGTTCGAGTTTTCATACTCCCATTTGAGTTTTCATACTCCGATTCGAGTTTTCATACTCTCATCTTGTGATTTCTGGATTTCTTGTGTAGATTCCTAGAATTTGTGCTTCACCAATTTTCGTGATTTCTATTGATAAGTTTTATCAATTCTTGTGCATTGGTGAATTCGTGTGTTATTGACTTGTTATGAATACAAGTTTAGGGTATGATATCCCTTTCTATCTTTGAGAAGATTCTTGTGACACTTTGGATGAATGAAAATCCACTTATCGAAGTTGCTACTGATGTCGCTGTTTTAATCGCGTGTTTTAAAAGTTGTTTCAAATATAAATCAAAATTGTTTTCAAAATTTTTACGATTTGCGCTTTCAAAAGAATGAGGAAGCGAATTAAACGTTTCAGTAAAATCGAGGACTATGACCCCTTTCTTTTGCTGATTCGCTTAATTCCGGACTTGTTCGTTTGAGAATGTAAATTGTAATTTTATAAATAAAAATGGTTTTCAAAATTTTTACACTTTACGCTTTCGAAAGAATGAGGAAGCGATGTAAACGTTTCAGAAAAATCGAGGACTATGACCCCTTTCTTTTACTGATTCGCTTAATTCCGGACTTGTCCGTTTGAGAACGTAAAATGTTATTTATTTAAAATACACAATTTTGCACTTTCAAGGAAACGATGAAGTGAATCAAACGATTTAGTAAAACTCGTGGTTATGGGTCATGTGCGTTTGCTATTTCGGTTAATTTCGGACTCGTTAATTGAAAAATTTGTGATTTCTGATTATCGTTTTGATAATTGGATGTTTATGATTTCTGATTTATCGTTTTGATAATCAGATATTTATTGTTTCTAATTATCGCTTGTGATAATTAGATATTTGAGATTTAATTATCGTTTGTGATAATTAAACATTTGCGATTTGAGATTTGATTATCAATTGTGATAATTAAATATTTGTGATTTGAAATTTGATTACCGTTGTGGTAATTTCTGATTATCGTTTTGATAATTGCATGTTTATGATTTCTGATTTATCGTTTTGATAATCAGATATTTATTGTTTCTGATTATCGCTTGTGATGATTAGATATTTGAGATTTAATTATCGTTTGTGATAATTAAATATTTGTGATTTAAGATTGATTTTCGATTGTGATAATCGAATACTTGTTGATTTGATTATCGTTTTTGATAATCGAATATTTGTGATTTGAGATTTCTGAATTATCTACTGATAATTAGATTTTTGATGAGAACTTGTGAATTTCTTTTATGAAATTAAAAGATTTCTTTGGCGTTTATATTGTACTACGCCAGTGTACCGGCTCAATTTTCTACTATTCATGACGTTTTCTACGTCTTCTGGTTCCGGAAATGCCTTATGGATTTCCGATCCTTATTCTTGAGCAACCTTCTATTCACATCATTGCTTCAGAGGTTCAGCACCCTCGAAATAAAGATGTTTTTCTCGTGAAAGCTCAGTGGTTCTCAAATCCTATGGGTTTCACTTTGGAATCCAGAGAATTCATCGAGCAAACACGTCCAAGTTTATTCTTTCATGCTCTTGTGGTTGTTACCTTTTGTCCATTTATTCCTTACGATTGCGAGGACGCAATTCCTTTAAGGAGGGGAGTCTGTAACAACTCGGTATTTGCATCAATTAATAATTGACATTTAAACGATTATTATTGTTGCAAATTTCCAATTGAAGTTTTTAAATTTGTGTTAAAATTCTTTTATTAATTATTAAAAGGAATTGTGGGCTGTGAAATTGTGGCCCATGTTTGTGCAAGGCTAATACCGTTCTTTTTCCCCTTTTTTCATTTTCATCCATTCTAAAAACCCTACAACAAAATCGAACGAACGAAAATATGGCGGCCTCGTCTTCTTTCTGAAACTAGAGCTTGCTCGTTCGTCCCTTCCCTCCGTACGATCGAGTTCGTAAATCAGGTAAGCGATTCCTTTACTTACATCTAATTCAAACCTAGCTTGATTTCTGACATGTTCCAATTCAGTTTATTTGGACTTTGTTCGAATTCGTATGTACGCTTGTTGTTTGAATAACGAGGCTTTGATTTCTGGTTTTTCGATTTTTATGTTGAAGAAAAATTGACTTGGGCTTTCGGCCATGTTTTGATTTCGTGAATTTCTGGATTGACTTCGGCTTTGATTTTTGTGGCTTCGACATCTTATAGTCATGAGATGTTTATGGTGAAGCTTGGTTTACTGGTCTTTGAGACATGTTGTATTTTTCTTTGTGGTTTGCACTTGCATACTGATGCTTGTTTGCACTGTGTCATTTGTCTGAATCACTTGCATACTCGGTCGTGCTGTCCACCTGAGTTTGAACATGATTTTTAGTGATGCAATTGATGTTTGTAGCTTGGTTTGTAGCTGTGCTTGCATGTGAGTTGTATTTATTTGTGTCTGTTGCACTTGCTAATGTTCATTGCTAGTTAGTTGCATCTGCCTTGTGGTTGTTTCTGGCCATTGTTTGTGCTACCTGTTCACTTGAGTCTGCTTCACCACTGAGTCTAAATGTAGTTGAAGTTGCATTTGTGCACTTGGTCGAAACTGGTCCTTGATGTTCATTTGAACTGTATATTCATTGTTGCCATATCTTGGCTCCTCGCAGTTTTGTTGCTGTTTGAGTTTCACTGAACTTTGATTTTTATGTAACCTGCTCTGGACATTTTATGGTCCTGTGTTGAGTTTGACTTTTTTTTGGTCATGTTTTCTTTTATTTGTACATCACTTATTTGCCTCTTTTACTGCCTTCTTGGTACACATGAAATCCATTGATGTTTTTGCATTCACATGAGACTGTATATCATCATGGCAGATGTTCATGTGTCTGCACTTTGATATATATATTTGGCTTTCATTTGTCTGTGATATTGCCTTTTTATGGTGATATTCCCACTGCGGCATTGAGTTGGAATTGATGCATATTGGACTATTATCGATTTGTGCTCATGTATATGAAGTAGTGTTACGTTTCCTTGTAACTTTCACTGTACTATCCACTGAACTTCGAGTCAGGTAGTTCACTGCTTCATGTATTTTGGGTATACCTCATTGATGTCGAGGCTGCTGTACTATTTCCATCTTTACTGCTACATCACCAGAGATGTATTACTCATGTACATTGCGTCCACACCTAGGCTGTCTGGTTTCAATGTTTTTGCATTGAGTCAGATGAACTATTCATATGCATTGATGTTGACTTTTGTCACTTGCAAAACTGCTGCCTCTTTAACTTGTGTCGTTTGAAGCTTGCATATCTTATACCACTTGTTCCTGCCCCTTTGTCTTGTGCAGTAGCATTCTGGTCTTGCTTGTTTTATTCATTTCTTTGATGCATGCATGTTGACTTCGGCCTTGATGCTGTTATATGATTCCCCGACTTTGTATTATCTTCGGCCATCACTCGTGCCGTGGTATCGAACTGCAGTTTCATATAGGGAAATCATTATAGTTTATTTGTGCTCTCGGTCATACAAGTTTGATGTTGCTCTTTGTAGTTGCTTGTGACTTGCTGAGCTTTTGTGTAATTCATGTTACAATGGCGAGGCAGTACACGCGTGCGTGTACTGTAGCCACACGGTATTCATTGGGTACATCATTACTACAGTGGCAAGGCAGTGCACGCAAGCGTGAACTACAGCCACACGGAATTGAGTTTTTGGGCACGACATCACTAT
This sequence comes from Allium cepa, assembly GCA_030765085.1. Classification (NCBI taxonomy): domain Eukaryota; kingdom Viridiplantae; phylum Streptophyta; class Magnoliopsida; order Asparagales; family Amaryllidaceae; genus Allium; species Allium cepa. The sequence continues at coordinate 908,316,140 of CM060940.1, forward strand.
AGTGGCAGGGCAGTGCACGCAAGCGTGAACTGCAGCCACACGGTATGGCGTGTATGATATTCTATTTGTTTTGACTTATGGATCTTTTTGCGTATTCCATATTCCGTAGAGGCGAGGCAGTGCACGCGTGCGTGTACTGCAACCCTACTTGAATTAATATTTTAATTGATATTTCAATGGTTTGAACTATTTTGTTCATTTCAATTCAATATTATGAATTGCATTCTGATTTGGTTTAATTACTGTCGTCTATTCATTATTTAATTATTATTGCTTCTGTGCACTAATAACTGAGTTTGAATTAGACTGACCCGAGTATTATTTTCTTTTGAATTTAATACTTGGGTCAGACCGAGTATTTCAGGTTGTAGATATTCTGCTTTGGGTTGCTGCTAGAGCTATGAAGTTCTTTCATATCTTTTGGAGTAGTCGTCATTTGTAGTAGTCTGTATTATTGTATAGGAAGATATGTATTCATGTATATTATATACGTTAATGTACTTGTATATGTAACTTCCTGAGTCGACTGTTGTGGTTGTATCATATGTACCGTGTCATATGTATTGTAACAAATGTATTGTAACTGACATCAGTTATTGTATATATGAGACTTTCTATTTTATCTGTGATCCGCATTATATTATCTGTGTAGTATTTTATATTTACTGTTCTAAACTATTACGAACCATCGTAGTTCGTTTTATACTGGAATTGGGGTATGTCGATGGGAGAAAATAAATCAGAGATGAAAAATGAAAGAATATATATATTTACATACCACTCCTATCGAGATAACCAATACTAGTGTAAGGCCTAACTATTGATGGCCGCTCCTCAACAGCCTTATTCTCCGTGCTAGTTGACAGCACTACACCGTAGTGTTCTTGGCTAGCGTGGGTATAGAGGTGGGGCGTCACAGCATGTATAATATGTTTAGAGTAATGTATACTTGTTTAATGATATGTATATAATATGTTTGAAATTTTCACTTAAAATTTTGTTAATATCTTTAAAATATTTTTTTTGTGTAATAGCTTTTATGTATATATTATGTTCAAGTATTCATTTGAAAATTTTAAACGTAATATATAGGTTTCAACAAATAACGTTTAAAATATACATACATACATACATATATAGCTTCCATGTATATAAGTTCACTTTAATAATTCATTTTCATCGAATCCAGATCATCGTGCTTTGCTTTTGTCTCGCTGCTCTCCAGAATTGGTCGTAGTAGCAGTTTCTAGCTTTGTTGTTGTTCCGCATGTGCATTCATGCCCGTTGCTTCTCATTCGTTTTGTTTCTCTAGCCTCGAAAGGTGAACAATCATTCACGATTAACATTCTTATATTTAGTAAATTTAATTTACATGAAATGACGATTGAAATATGCTATTAAATTTGAATTGTTAACTTATTTAATTGTTAAATATGATATGCCATTATCTGCAATTGTTTACGTATGACATATGACACCATAAATTATTGTCATATTATATTTAAATTTGTTACTGATGAAATATGCCCATTGTTGATATGTTATATCATTTTCATATTTGTTCTCACTCTACAAGTTCCCTGTTAGTTAGAATTCCCTATATGTTGAAATGATACATACCCAAACGATCTTATAGATTAAGGGAAAATCATTATGGGTTGAAATGATAAACCTAAGCGATTTTCATTGATTTTGAATTTTAGGATTGCGTGTTGAAATGATATATACCCGTAGATATTTAAATTGCGGATTAAAATAATAAATATTCGTATCACTTGACCATAGGGTAGAAAATTATATAGGGACACCGTTGGTCTATATTTTGAAAATGATTTTCAAAGTTTTAAAAGGAAATATACGAGTTTAAATAAATACTGATATTTAAAATATAATATATAAATGTTATTTTTATATGTGTGTTAATTTAGATTTTTAAAATTATATGTTTTGCAAATTTTAAATTTTAAATTTTAAATTTAGTTTTGAAAATATAACTTTTAAGATTTTTCTTAAAACTTTATTATTTTAAAAATATATCTAATTATAAGATTTAATTTATTAAAATTTAATTTAACTAATATATATATATATATTATGTTTAAACTATTTATTCAAAATTTATATTAATATTTTAAATATATTTTTTAATAAATTTAATAAAAATGTGGAATGTTTTCTGAGTGAGATGTCATATTTCGTTTCACCATATTTGGTACGCCATAGCTCCGTTTATCTGATTTTCGGCAAGAATATCAACTTTTAATAAGATGATCGTATCGCTGATATTTGTGTAACATTCTATTCGTTATGTCGTGCTGATCTCTACGGCATATTCATTTATGCTTTTCGGTGTTCAATGCGCGGGGAAAACACGTTTAATGGTACTAGTGTCCATTTTTGGAGTTTTGATTTCCTGTGACCATTCACAGTCTAGGGCCGAAAATAAATGCCCACTTGTTATTATTAAGTTGCGACTTTTCTCATTCCTGTCTATTCAACATTTTTGGATTGTGCCTTTTCACTTTCTATCGTCTGTTCTCTTCCTATTATTAAAAAGACGAAAATATATATTATATTAGTTTGCATCCTTACATTACCTACCTGCTCTTCCATGGCTTTTGTTGCTTGTGCTCTTTACCTTTCCATCTTCACCACCGCTACCCCATAGACCATCGGCCTCAACACCCTACCCCTCTTCTAGCGGCCGCCACCTTCTCCTCTCTCTCACCTTCATGCGTCCACCCACCTAAAACACACATGCCCCACTCCTAACATAACCCGCCCTCACCACCAATGACAGCCACGTCACCTCTTCTTTGCATCATCCTCTCCTTCACCTTGTTCCCTTCCGTTATCGCCCTCCTATACTTGTTCAAGCCCTTCACCAGGCCGACCTCCCACTGCTTCAAAGCCACGTCCGCTATTATCCTTACCTGCATGCTCCACATTTGCCATAGCCCGATCGAACCAAGCAACCCGAGCTAAACCCATCCCTTCGCCTTCCTTCATTCTCCACTGTTTTACATCTGTTCCCTTTTACGTGCAGCTCCTCCAGCATACACACCTTCCCACCTCTACCACGTCATGCGGGCATCAACCCCATGCATACGTGTCGCCTGCACCCATTCTCCTCATGCCGAATAATAGCTAGCACCAACCTCCAAAGAACCTTCTCCACTTTCCTGTGTCCACCTGGCCATTCTCCCCTGCAACCGAAGCCATCGACCCACCTGGCGGCAGCTTCTACCATCACTCCCTCGCCTTTCCATGATGCCGATCTACCCAACTTATTACCTTGCTTCATGCATTGCCTGATACCTACTTTCATATGTGTGCCAAGCCTTATCTTCAAAAAATGGAAAGGTCAACAAACGGTACGTGAATATATATAAAGTTATACGTATACCAAGCTGTGCACCCATCGTTTTATTCTTCTCAACTTTGCATCATGTTCTATATATATATAACTAATATATGAAAAAAACGTTATATCTTATAATAGTTATATATATATATATATATATATGATCTATTGGGTTTTAATGGATAAGTTTATATATGATATATGTGATCTGTTGTTATAAAATATAAGTTATACAAGTTTATATATTACCTACTTGAGTTTATATGTAAGTTCATATGTTTATAAAACTTATGTTTATATGCTTAAGAGTGAAAATATAGTGTTTGTAAAAGTTTTATATATATGTAGCTTACACACACACACACATATACATAGATATATATAGATATTTAAGGATTGATTTTAAAATAACGATATATTAGAATTGTGATTTTAGTATAATATGTTTTAAAGTAGTTATATTAAAGGTTAGCATGTATAATATGTTAGAGTGGTATATAATTGTTTAAAGATATGCATATAATATGTTTGAAATATTCACTTAAAATTTTGTTAATATTTTGTTAACATTTTTTTTGTGTAATAGCTTTTATGTATATATTGTGTTTAATTAAGAATTCGTTTGAAAATTTTAAAAGTAATATATGGGTTTTAGTAAATATCATTTATATTATATATATATAGCTTCGATATATATATAAGTGCACTTATATAATTGATTTTCATCAAATCCAGTTCATCATGCTTTGCTTTTGTCTCGCTGCTGTCCAGAATTGGTCGCAATAGCAGTTTCTAGCTTTGTCGTGTTCCACGTGCGCATCCTTGTCCGCTGCTTCTCATTCTTGTTGTTACTTTAGCCTTGAAAGGTGAGCAATCACTCGCGGTTAACATTCTTATATTTAGTAAATTTAATTTACATGAAATGAAGATTGAAATATGCAATTAAATTTGAATTGTTAAATTATCTAATTGTTAAATATGATATACCATTATCTGTAATTGTTTACCTATGACATATGACACCACAATCTGTTGTATATATTATATTTAAATTTGTTACTGATGATATATGCATGTTGTTGATATGCTATATTATTTTTATATTTGTTCCTACTCTGCAAGTTCCTCATTAGTTAGAATTACCTATGGGTTGAAACGATACATACCCGAACGATCTTATAGATTAATGGAAAATCATTATGGGCTGAAATGATAATCCTAAACAAATTTCGTTGATTTTGAATTTTGGGATTGCGGGTTGAAATGATATATACCCGTAGATATTTAAATTGCGGATTGAAATGATAAATATTCGTATCGCCTGACCATAGGGTAGAAAGTTCTATACGGACACCGTTGGTCTATATTTTGAAAATGATATCCAAAGTTTTGAAAGGAAATATATGAGTTTTAATAAATATTGATTTTTAAAATATAACATGTAAATGTTATTTTTATATTTTTTTTAATTTTGATTTTTAAATTATATGTATTGGAAATTTTAAATTTATAAGTTAGTTTTGAAAATATAGTTTTTAAGATTTTTCTTGTAACTTTGTTATTTTGAAAACATATTTAATATAAGATTTAATTTATTAAAATCTAATTTAACTAATATATATATAATATGTTTAAAATATTTATTCAAAATTTATATTAATATTTTTAAACATAATTTTTAATAAATTTATTAACTTAAATGTTAGGAAAAATAAATTAAAGTTGGTTTGTAATATAGTTTATTTGAGAACTGAATTTAAATAAAAATTGATTTGAGAACTTATTGATTTGAGATTTTAAAGGTATGATTTTATAATTTGATAACTTGATTTCCATTAAATGTGATTAAAATGGATATTTTTGAAATTTAATAAATTAAAATTGAATATTTAATTTTGATTAAATTTGTAATTTGAGATTTTATTTAGAAAGGTAATCAAGTGAATAATTTCAAATCAAATATAATTGAAGTTATATATGTAATTGACTTCAATTTGTAATCTGGAATTTTGTTTAAATGGTTATTAAAGTGATTAGGTGAATATTTTAGAACTAAAATATAATTGAAGTTAGATATTTAATTATTGATTTTATTAAAACTTGTAATTTCAGATTTATTTAAATGTTATTAAAACTGATTGTGGGAATATTTCTAAATTTAAATAAAATTAAAGTTGATTTTTGAAATATAAATGAAATTTATCAAATTGAGTTATTGTAAATTGTTAAATATTTAACTTTGACACCTATTAAATCGGAAAATGGTTTAAATTTGTAGTTTAAATCTGGATTTGAAATCGATAAATTAAAATGGTTTTAATGAGAATTTGAATTGAGAATGATTAAATTGAATTTGGAACTAAAGGTTGATTTGAATAGATTTGTAAAATTGGAAGAAACCAATTCTAGTTTGAAACTATTTTAATATATAAACTATTTTATAAACTATTGTGTGATTATGATTATTGGAAATGAAAAGGATTTAAAGTGAATAATAATTTTATAGTTATGATTTCGAAAGTGATGTGATTTCAGAAGTGAATATGATTTCGAAAGCGATATGATATTTGAAAAGAATATGATATTTTGATATAAAGTATGATCTGTTTAAAATGATTATAAAACCTATTTTATAAAATGACTACGGTATGAAATAAGCATTTGGTTGTTAAGTGACCGAGATCAGATATTGTCATACTCTCTTCCAGTACCGAAACCACTTTGACAACAGTATACGTGGTGGAGAATCCAAAATGAAGTAAGATGGTTTGGTGACGATTCTATATGAGGTATTTACGTAGCCCTGACTCCCGTGCGTCAGCTTGATGTGGCTAAAATAGGAGCCACGCCGGGCCAAGTGAGGTCGCACCTCCGATTGAGTATGCTTCTTCAATACCATTCTTTTACTTTGTGATTTGATTGGGTGCACCTTTGATTATGGGAGTGTGTCTCGAGGTGGGCGGTAGTAGGCTCTATGTGTTACCACTAGTTCGGATCTGCAAACATCAGAATCCTACCATAGCATTGCCTCGTGTGCCTTGTCACATGCTTATCGCGCCTTTTACGACTTTGGTTTGTACCATGCCTATGGAGTGCTCTCTGATAGCCCTCCAGTTTACGGAGGAACTACGGTACTGTATAGACTATGGAAGTGTATAAAAAGTGTTAAGGGGGATATGTGTAACGCCTTAATGCTATTTTAGTAGTTTACTTTACTATAGACATTATCTATATAGCGTATTGTACTATGTATGTAGATAGTTTAACGGATGCTTAAAGGATGTGAATCCCAAGCATCCATTGAGTTATTTGTATTTCAGTTGACATTTCACTTGAGTTGAATTTACTGTTACAAGAATGTTAATCTTGACTGGAGTGTTTTGTGTTTTGCTTTATGCTTGGGTCAGATTGAGTGTCACAACATTTGAGACCCACCTTTGGAGTTTTGAGCTTTGCTTGAAGATCGGTCTTTGTCTATTCAGCTCTCCAGTTACTTCAGTCTATTCCAGTTGTTTTATTTAGACTTGTCATTGGCATTTGTAGTAGTAACTTCTATTTATTTGAGAAATCTATTGTATTTTACTTTAAACTCTGATGTTTATATAGTAGCTTCATGGACTACTATTTATCTATTCCACTGCTTATTGTTATATCACTTTGTGTCTGCGATTGATTTATTTACTGTGTATGCTAAGTTTTGCCAAATATAAATTAACAATCTTTAATTTTGAGAAATTCAAGTCTGGCATGAGTGGATGATTTTCGATTTGAATGGTTCGGAATACCAGGCTATTACACATGCAGCACAATAAAATACTTGATAGATCTTATTAAGACTGTTTAACATGAACGATTATTTGAATTTTAGAACTTCACAATAATTATACCATTATAGTTATTTATGAGATGAATATAGTTGAATTTGACAAATTAGCAATGTTCATTGCATGCAATGTATGCCATCATGAAAAATTAGTCAGGTACCACATGTCCATTCCTATTGAACTGGAAAAGTTCTCTTTGTCATTTTATTTCTATATCACTTTAACATCTTTGAATTGATGTCATACATAAGTAGGAATCACAGTTCATTGTTTATATTTGGAACTCAATGGATAAGTATACACGATATAAAACCTTTATAACACTAATAAGTACGCACTCATACACACACGCTCAAACAACTCATTCTAGGGTATTAATACTGTTAACCCGCCTTTTGGAAAGGCCGTAGATAGGCGGATTTAACTAGATTGATTTCTCGGTTATCGAAGCTAAAATACAATAAGTTTAACTCAACTTGATGGCTACACGGTCAATCACAGATGATAAACATGATTATAAAGCCGGGATTCAGCATAGTTGATGGACAAAAGGCATAGGATATTTGAAAAAAAAGTTTCGACAAAAGTCAAGTCGTTTCAGATTGCTTGGAGTTTGCTTCGAGTCATACTTCAATTTACTTCGAGTTTTCATGGTTTTCACTTCGGTCAGATTGGCCTTTACTTTGGGTCGATCGGGTCGGCATGTTTCAAAGGGTTCGGTACTTGCTTCGGGTCGGTATCCTCCAAACTCCGGATCGGCATGAACAAAACACCGGGTTGGCGTGAATGGAGGGATCAACATCAAGAGTGGATCGACATATTTTGGTTCACTCTGGATCGGTACCTCTCCCACTTCAGGTCGGCAACTAGGAAAGGGATCAACATGTTGGAGTCCTAGGATCGGCATATTGGATAGGGTCGGTTGCTCCGGGTCACTGAGCTCTCAACTTCGGCTCAGTGGAGTACAAGCTGCGGGTCGGTGGAGTGCGATCAGGTCGGCAACATGTTGGGGTCGGCATATCTTGAGAGGGAGACTACTACGGTTCGTGGTGTGAGTTTCTTTGGGTCATCGTATCGGGGTCGACTATAAAGGTTGGATGGGATCGGCACAAAGCTTAGAGGTCGGTACATATGTTGCTTTGAGTCATGAAGCACGTTACTTTGAGTCATTGAGCCATCTACTTTGGGTCGATCGTTGCACTTCTTCGGGTGTACTAAAAGGGATCAGGTCAGTGTATTGAAGGCAAGGGGTCGGCGTCCATTAACTCTGGGTCTGAACATGGTTTACTTCGGGTCACAAACGAGTTTGCTCTAGGTCATCTTTGAGTCATTCTTAGGGCAACATTGGATATTCATATTCTAAGGTCGGGGTCGGCAGTGATGATGGATTTGGGCTCAGCTATGTCTTTGGTGGGCCCGGATCACTCAGGAAGCCCAATAACTCGGGTTTTGCTTATAAATACATCAAGAAGGACTGCACAAAAAGGGATCTTCATTCTTTTTCCCTTCTTCTTCTTCTTCATTAAGGCTACTCTGCCATTATTGTTTTAAAAACTCTGGATTGTAACTGTAATCAATTCTCTAGTCAATAAAAAGGAAATTTCTAGAGTGAATGTAAGCCAGAGTTAGCCGAACCACTATAATCTTTGTTATTATTGCTTTCTTTTTAATTTTTAATGATCTTCATATTTATACTCTCTACATACACTCTATCTGTGATCCGTGATTGTTAGTTGGTGCTTTTAACGACGCTTGGGTGTTAGCGACCAATTTTGGCGCTAAAATTTTAGTGCTTTCACTGGGAAAGCTAGCACTCAGGGATTCTAAAGCGTAGATTTTGGATTTAAAGACTTGGGAGCTCGGATTTTGGAGAGTATGGAAAATCAATATTCAATCTGGAGACAAAGAATGGAAAGGAGTCAGCAAGAAGGAAGTCAGGATGCTTCCTCTGGAGTAAATCAGGCCTCATCTATATCACTCGAGATGAGATGGTGACGATGCTGAAAATGAAGGAGGACATGATACAAAACCTAGTCTGACAAGTCGGAAAAGTTGGAGTGCAAATTCAAGGAATGGACCAACCGCAGCTGCTGCCAACACAGAGCAAGGAGCAGGAGCTGTAGAAGTCTCTGGAAGTTTGAACCAGAACCTAGCTGGAGAGATTGAAGGAAACCGACAAAGGCCTATGGGCAGACCCTCAGGATTGGATACTGGAAGGACTGCGAATGAAGCTCAGCGAGAAGGAACCAACGCGACTGCAAATGAAGCAGCATGAGGAGTATTACCTGGAATATCCTCCAGGATATGGAGGGCAGGGTCGAGATGCAAACAAGTGACTACCCTTGGATGGAGATAAGCAGATGGCTGGATTGTTAAGAAGGATTATGAGAGGAGGATTACCGAGTAGAGGTTTAGAAGAAGTCAATCGGAGTCTGTTTACTCCAAATTTCAGAAACGCAAGGAACCCTCTAGAATTCAAACTGTCAACATTGGAGGTCTATGATGGAAAGTCAAACCAGAACATGCATGTAACTAGATACATCAGACATATGGAATTGCTGGGGGCATCTGAGAAGGTGATGTCAAGATGTTACCCTCTATACTTGATGGATTTGGCTGACTCTGGTTCAAGCAGCTAGAGAATGCATCGATCAGGTCATGGAGGCGAGCTAGTGGAATGCTTCATGAGAGTTCAGAGTTCACATACGCGACCCAAGAATGTGATGACATTGGCATCGATGAAGGAGAGGATAGGAGAGTCCATGAGAGGTTTTCTAATGCGATTTAATGCAGCTGTGGCTTCGGTAGATTGTCCAGATCCATCAATGATTGTGATGGCGGCGGTAGCAAGGATTGCTAAAGGCACTGAGTTTAGGGATTCATTAGCAAAGGATCCACCATAGGATCTTGGGGAGAAGCGGAAAGATTCATTAGGTTAGAGTATTCACGTGCCGAGAGGCAGCAGATAAACACCGTGTAAGGCGAAGGAATGTCTGGAGAAGGACGTGGGATGGATAAAGGAAAGAGAAAACAAGAAAATGGATATGGTGGTTCTGACAGACGTAGGAGAAGTCGAGAACCCAAGTTCACGATGTATGTGGACTTGACGGATAATATGGAACAGATTTATTTGGACACTCAGGGGCAGCTCCCCTATCGAAACCACCTAGGAGGTATCCCATAGAAAAGGAACGCAGGAGCGAGAAGTACTGCTTACCCCATGAGCTTGAAGGGCATGCCATGGATGAATGCTGCCACTTGAAGGATGTGGTGGAGGAGCATGTCAGGAGTGGTAGATTGCCATAGTATGTAAGGGAACGAACGAGACCAGTAGAACATGAGTAGCTACAGCTTGGATCAAGTACGAACGACCTTGAATTTGGTCACGACTTGTCATCCGCTGATCGTGATAGCAACGACCGAGTTTAGGATTTGGACTCTGGTCATCGAATAATCTTTTCTGATTTGGTTTTCAAACATAAATAGTGATTATGCCACTTACACATGTAAGTGAACCATAGCGATCCCTAGGCATGCTCTGAGATGGAAGTAGGCTGCTCTGCCCGAAGAGGCAGCACTTAGTTTTTTTATGTTTTTCTTATTAGACATTTGGAACTTGGATTTAATAAATGAATTTGGACTTTACGAAACAAATCCCTAATCGGAGGGTTACGGGACATATATTTGAATTCGGTTGGAAATTAATCACCTTATTTTAGGGATACTGGACCGGAGTGCAGGGAGCGATGCCGCTTCGCGGGAGAGCAACAGGATCGGCTCGCTCAACGTTTTTTTTCCTTCACCAGAGAGTGACAGGGTGGGATCCAGCAAGAGCCCGAAGAGGCTATAACGGTCTAGGACTTAGGCCATGACATTGCTTAATGTTTAGAGATACTGAACCGGAGTGCAGGGAACGATGCCGCTTTGCCGGAGAGCGACAGGATCGACTCGCTCAACGCTATTTTCCCTTCACCAGAGAGTGATGGGATGGGATCAAGTAAAATCCGAAGAGGCTGATATCGGTCCATAAGGTTCAGGGCATCACTTAATGTTTAGGGACATTGAACTAAAGTGCAAGGGATAGTTTTTTTGTCGGAGCACGACAGGATCCACCTATTCAATCGTTAAGTTTGGATCGAGCTTTACAAGGGTACGGGGAGGACGCTAGCGTTCCAGAGAGATCCTAGTATTTGATTACTGACTACCAAGGTGTGAAATGGATTTGATAATGGCTTCGAACATCTATAGACTTGGCTAAGGACCCGGAGTGGTCTAGATTTTGAAGACGGACCTAGCAAGGTCTCGGATTTGGATCATTGAAACCGACGAGGTCTCGATTTTGGATTTGATCCCGCCGATGTCCCAGATTTGGATTATGAGGCCCAGAGAGGTCTCGGACATAGACAAAAATGATCTGGAGAAGTCGTGGATTCAGTTAATGGATTTGGAATGAATTCGGAATTGGATAACGATTCAGACCAGTTGCGGAGTTGACTACCAGATTTGGATGGAATTGCTTGATAATGGATGGAACATGGACTTCGAATATCAGAATTATGGCTATTCAAAATACACCTTCCAATAGCAAGGCATGTTTTAGGGGGCAAACGTTAAATTGCCTTTTGGCAAGGCCGTAGACAAGCGGTTTTAACTAAATATGATTATGAAGTCGAGATTTGACATAGTCGATGGGCAAAAGGCATGGGATACTTGAAAAACAAGTTTCGAAAAAGTCGAGTCGTTCGGATTGCTTGGAGTTTGATTCGGGTCATACTTTTATTTACTTTGAGTTTTCATGGTTTTTGCTTCAGGTCAGATTGGCCTTTACTTTAGGTGGATTGGGTCGGTATGTTTCAGAGTGTTCAGTACTTGCTTCGGGTCAATATCCTCCAAAACTTCGAGTCGGCATGATCAAAACACTGAGTCAGCATGAATGGAGGGATCGACGTCATGAGTAGATTAGCACGTTTTGATTCACTCTGGGTCGGTGCCTCTTCCACTTTAGGTTGGAAACCATGAAAGGGACTGGCATGTTGAAGTCTTGGGATCAACATATTGGATAGGGTCGGTTGCTTCGGGTCACTGAGCTCGCAACTTTAGGTCGGTGGAGTGCATGCTTCGGTTGGTGGAGTGCGAGAAGGTCGGCAACATGTTGGGGTCAACATATCTGGAGAGGTCGGCTACTTCGGGTCGTGGTGTGAGTTTCCTTGGGTTGGCATCGTATAGAGGTTGGCTATAAAGGTTGGATGAGATCGGCACAAAGCTTAGGAGTTGGTACATATATTGCTTCGAGTCATGAAGCACGTTACTTTAAGACATTGAGCCATCTACTCCGGGTTGGTCATTGCACTTCTTAGGGTCGAATAAAAGGGATCAGGTTGGTATACTGAAGGGAAGGGGTCGGCATCCATTTATTCTGAGTCTAAATATGGTTTACTTCGGGTCACAAACGACTTTTCTCCAGGTCATCTTCAAGTCATTCCTACGGCAACATTGGATCGGCATATTCTGAACTCGGGGTGGGCAGTGATGATGGATTTAGGCTCGACTATTTCTTTGGTGGGCCCGGATCACTCAGGAAGCCTAGTAACTCGGGTTTTGCCTATAAATATAGCAGGAGGGGCTGTAGAAAAAGGGATCTTCATTCTTCTTCTTCTTCTTCATTAATGATGCTTTACCATTATTGTTTTAGAAACTCTATGTTGTAACTGTAATTAGTTCTCTAATTAATAAATAGGAAATTTCTGGAGTGGACGTAGGCCAGATTCAGCCGAACCACTATAAATCCTTTGTTATTACTACTTTCTTTTTAATTTTTACCGCTCTTCATATTTATACTCTATACATACACTCTATCTGTGATCTTTGATTGTTAGTTGGTTCTTTTAACAGCGTTTGGATGTTAGTGACCAATTTTGGCACTAACAACTACCCTATCTCTAATGAGTCAAACCCACAAAGATAAGGTTATTGCTAAACCTAAGCTCCGATACCAACTGTGATGACCCAAATTTCAGAAGGTTTATATCGACAATAATCCACACCTGTCCAACTCAAACATTCTGAAATATAGATAATGAATAGGGTTAATTAAGAAAAATAAGAAATGAAGAAACAAATGCATGATCTCGCATTGGAATGACAAAATATAATAATAAAAAACAGTCCATGAAGCTGTTATAATATGCATTTGATTATAATTTATACAACATTTATCAGAGTTATATATATAACAGAACAATAGAACAATGCAGTGGAATAGACAATATGCTCAAATAATACTAGTAATAATAATACTGAATCTTCATCTTCATCCTTCATCCTCCAGAGAATATGCTTCAATGCGTTGAAGACTCATGGCAAACTCGAGCGTAATGAAAGGGAAAAAACTCGAGTCAGGACTAAAATATCCTTATGTGAATCAATCTATATCACATACAACAGAAGTGTAATAGCATCAGAGACGTTATGGGGTTTCCCATCTCCTATCCAGTGTATAATGTGCATGCAATAACTCAAGAGATGTTAAGGGATTTTTCATCTCTTAAGGATACGTCAAAATATTTATATATAGTAGAATATACTATATATATATATATAATGTCCAATCAGTAAAATAAATACCTTTCATAGCGTTAAGGCTTTATATTAATCCCCCTTAACGCATTTTTAAGCATTGTCGTACAATTTGCATATAACTCCCCATTAACAAGTCGGGGGAAAGGTATGCGCCATGATACAACATCACTATATAAAAATCATAGTGGTCTCGTATAAGAATAAAATTACAACAAGGCACGTGAGGCAATGCCAAATGTAGGACTACTAGTTTTAGTCGTAGGTCTGGTGGTAACGCATCGTAGCCACGACCGCCTATTATGTCCTACCGTCCCGTATCGAGTCAAAGGGAGTTTATCCTATAATCAAGGTGCAACAATCAAAACCAACATCAATGAAATAATATGAACTAAATCCATGAAAAAAAATCGAAGAACGGATGTCTGCTAGGGGTAGCTAGCCTGCTTGGCCCTGTCAAGCCAACATGTTTTAGTTATTTCAAATTGGCACAAGCATCAGGGTCTATCCATCATCGTTCTCTTTCTTCAAATCCAGCAAATGTATGTCAAATCCAACCACTTTGTTCTAGAGTCTCCTTCATGTACACAGTTGTTAAACTAGTTCCAATATTGATGGAGAGTATGCGAATAAGAGGTCTCAGTCTCTTTGACAACCAAATGTCGGTTTACACACTGCTTGGTTCTTTACATTTCAAAATCGATTCATATTTGATATCAAAATATCATGTTCACTTTAAAAATATTTTTACTCCAAAATATCACATTTACTTAAATTTCACTTGAAAGTAATTTTCACTCTAATATCTCAATTTCACTTCCAAAATCATTTTCGAATTACAATTTAGAATATAACTTCATTTAACCCAATTTGCATATAAATCAACGATTTAAATATAACATTCCCATTTTGACCAGTTTGAATTTTAGAAAATAGTTTGAATAGTTTTAAATATTTTAAAATAGTCTAAATAGTTAAAATAGTTTTAAATGGATAAAATATTTAAATCGGTTATATATTAAATGATTTAAAATTTTAAATAATTAGAAAATTTGAAAAGATGAATTTTAAAAATAGTTTATAGGAAAAGAGTTTATAGTGAAAATAATTTCAAATTCAAAAACCGCTTCTTCCCATTTATAATAAATCTGGATTCAGGTCCAAATTCCAATCAGATTGTTTCAATTTCAATTTGAATTTGAATTAACTTCAATTTCAGAATGTTTCATTTTTAACTTCAAATTCGATTCATTGATTTGATTCAATTGTCTAATTTCAATTCAATTCTTATTCTTAAACCATCTCAATTTATATCAATTTGAGTTCGATTTTAAAATACCGGTTTAAATCACTTAAATCAATTTAAACTTCAGTATTCAATTTAAGGTTCAAACCTTTTAAAATAATTCAATTTTGAGCCAAATTTTGAAATATACATTTATATCACTTTTACTTAAATAAATTCGAAGTTCAAGCATTTAAAAAAATTTCAATTTCCATAAGTCAGGTAATATTCCAATCTTAACTTCAAATTCCAAATTAAATTCTTTAAACATTTTCTTTTAACTAATGTAAACTCAACATTTCAAAACTTGAATTCGAAATTAATTCAATCTTTATAAATTCAAATTTTTATTTATTCAAATCAAAATCATTTAATAGATTCAAATTCAAGCATTTAAAACCATTTAATTTAACCAATCCACTGTCCGTACGTAATTTTCTATCCTATGGCCAAGTGAATAGCTATTTCAATTCTAATTTCAGGGATGGATATATATCATTTCAACCCAAATCCAGGTGTTATAGGTATATATTATGTCAATCTATTTCTTAATTTATTCGAAATAATTCAAATAACAGTTTATATATTGTTAAATAATATATAAGGTGATAACATGATATATCAAAATAAATAAACATTCAATCATCCAAAATATCAACTAATGACCATCCATCACAATAAACATCCAAAATAGTCGATAAATCACAATAATTAACCATTTATCAATAATTGAGGATTATACTAGCAGTTTAATTCCAATTTCAATTTAAGTGTCAGTCCAAAATTTCTAACATATAAATTTCTATGTGGATTTCCATGTCAGCTAAATTACCAACAACAATCAAATAGAATTAAATCACTTCAGGATTTCAATTTAACTAACATAAAATTATTTTAGTCATTCGTGAGTGGTATAAAACATTCATTTTTATTTGAAACTAATAATTTTTTAGCTTCAAATAAATACGAATCCGATTACCTGTTGTAGCCTTCGTCGATATGGTCGCAATGCGACTTGTTTCACTCTAATCCGACCTCATATGAAAAAGCTATGAATTTTTAAACATTCGATATAATTAATACAATAATTAAAATAAATAATAAATAAAAAACATAACGTATCTTTCTCGCCCTCTCTCTCTCTCGTATGCAAACAAACTCCAGACCGACATCGTTTATTTCCTTTGATTGTTGACCGACCCTGATTTCGACCACCTTTGACCAATTGGCCAGTGCCAATGTTAAGCCCACCTCCAGAAGCCCCTCCGCTTAATGTTCCGCTTCCCCGACACTCCGCCTTGACCACAACCCGACCTCGACCGCATCGGCTTCCAACCAAATTCTAGCAATCTCGAACGTTCCCAGCTCAGTCCAATCGCACGATATAAAGAGCTCGATGAGGTTTCATCTTTCATGTTGAAGACGAGGCATGAAAATGAACAGATTTGGAGAAATCAAGGGGAGAATGGAGGAAAATTTCGGCTATCGAAATTTTAAATGGAGGTGGTTGAAGAAGCTAGGGCGCAAAAGAATGAAAATGGAAGGGTATTTATAGAAAATTCTCATGGTACTATTCATGTATGAAATTTTTCGAACTCCAAACAAAGCGTGTCACATGGCATTCTATATGTTATACCTCCATTCAGAAAACAAAGGAACTAGTTTCGAGAGCCAATTCCATCATATTCAGAAGATAGCATTTCAAAATAAAATTATGTTAATTAAAATTCTAAAAATAAATTCCACGCGTTTCAAGCTCGAATAACCAAATGAAAAGTCCGACCGCTATGAAATTTGGAATCGTATAATAATTCTCCATTATGGATCCGATGAAACTGGTTTTGTCGAAAACCAAGACATTGCCCAAAAAGACTATTTTTACATGTTAATTAAACGATAAATTTCCTAGTTCAATTTAATCACTTTAAATTCAATTTAAAAATTTAAAAATATTCATTCTCATTTAAATAAAATTTAAATCAACTCCGACATTATTTTCACTCATATTAAATTCAAATTCAGTTATATAAATAATTCTCAATAATCCTTTTTTGATAAATTCTAATATTAGATTCCAAAAGTCTTTTAGTTATCAACAATATTTTATTTTCATCCAAATAATTCAATAATTCAATATTTATTATTCATTCGAGCTGTTGAATACAAATACATGTAGTACATATAATTTCATTTCAATACTTGTTATTGCCTAAATCTTCGAAAATGGTTGAAATTTTTTTTTTGAAAGGCAAGTAGGGTTGAATGGACCCTAGCCATATTTATTAAGCACACATACACAAAACAAAGGAGAGCAATAACATGCTAAGCTCCCAACACAAATACAGAGAAAACACAAGGAGAGAAAAGAAAGAATACAGTAAATAACACTCAAGCAAGAAAAAACAAAGAAAGGCAAGACCACCAGCCTAATCCATCGAGTCATAAACAACATGATGTGAGGACTTCTCCTTGACCTTAGCACTTATGATATTGATCAAAGCACTATCAACCTTCTTTTTATTCTCAAAGACTCTAGCATTTCTCTCAGCCCATATAACATCCACATACACTTTCAGAATCAACAAAAGCCAAAAGGAAGTAGCGTTCTTCCACCTAGTATTCCTGAAAAGTCTGTTCCACTCAGCTTCACCATAAAGTATATGCTCTGTAAACCCAGCACCAATGAGACAAGCCTTCCAAATTTTATTAGTTACCACACACTCAAAGAAAAGGTGAGAAGCATCTTCAGTTACATTATTACAGTAGACACAAGTCAAGTCCACAGTGAAACCTCTTCTGCATAACTTATCTTTAGTCATCAGAGCATTCCTGAGGACTTTCCAAAGAAAGAAATTCAGTTTATGCGAAGTTAAAGTATTCCAGACTCTACCATGCCATCTAAAAATAGGGTTACTATCATCTCTTTTCAAAGCTTTGTAAATACATGCTATGGAGTGCTGCTCAAGCTTGGCAGCCCAAACATACCCATTACCATCAGTGGGGAGCCTGTTGCATTTCACAACATCCCACAGTTGATTGATGATAGGATTGGAAGTGTTGGGTAACTCAATCTCATCATCAAAACAATAATCCATAGCCCTGGCATTCAAGGGGATGGCAGTTTGGATTCTCTGATCAAAAGAAAGCAGGTCATACAATATCACTCCTCTACCCACCCAAGGTTCAAACCAGAACTTAACAGAACAATCAGGGCCAAGTAACAACTGGACATGAGGAAGTAAAATGCATCTGAGTTTCAGGATTGATCTCCACACCCATTCATACAGAGGAGATGGAACAATTTTCCAGAAATTTTTATCGCCAATGTGATGATGCCTAGCCCACTTAACCCACAGATTAGGTTTGTTATTGATCAGATTATCAAAATGCTTAGAAAAGGCAGCTTGATTCCATGTAGTCAAACACTTGATACCCAATCCACCATATTTTTGAGGTTTTTCCAATTTAGCATAAGCAATAGGAATTAGTTTATTAGAATACATATCCCCAGTCCACAGAAAGTGATTCATTGCTTTCCAAATGCTAGATAAAAGAGCAGAGGGAATAATAAAACACCTGCTCCAATATACAGTCATGGCTTGAATTATTGACTTATGATAGTGGATCTGCCTGCCTGAGATAACTTATTGCTAGCCCATCTATTCATAGCTTCAGTGATTCTTTCAAACAGAGGTAAACAAGCAGTGGAACTAATTTTCCTGGTGGATAAAGGAATTCCCAGGTGCATGGTTCCAGTAGGTAGAATGGGTAATTAACTTTGTTGAAAAATGATCTGCTTGTCAGTGTCATTGAGACCAGCAACCAAGAGGTGAGACTTACTTCTGTTGACCTGGAGACCAGTGCACTTCTCAAAAGTGTTAAGGATGCCTTTGTCACAGTTCAAAGATGACACAGTTGGCTTAATAAATAGAATCACATCATCAGCAAAAAGAAGAGAGGTAATGAGTGGATTCCTGCATTTGGGATGCAACTCAAATTTTTTATTTCTGACCTCTTTGTTAATTAGCTGAGTAAAAAATTCCATCATAATAATGAACAAGTAGGAAGACATAGGGTCTCCTTGCCTTATGCCTCTCTTACTTCTGAAATATCCAACAGTGCCACCATTATAACATAAAGAGTAGGAAACTGTGGATATACAAGTGTAAATCCAGCTGACAAAATGGCAGGGAAAACCCATTAAACCCATAATACCAGTCAGAGCTTCCTAACAAACAGTATTATAAGCTCTTCTAATATCAAGATTCATCATAGCTCTAGGAGAAACATGTACGACCATAACCATTAAGAAGTTCATGAGTAACCAGCACATTAACAAGGATACTTCTATTATTCAAAAAGGCAGCTTGGTTCTCAGAAATCACAGAAGGAAGCACATGTCTAAGCCTAGCAGCAATGACTTTAGAAATGCATTTGTATATAATGTTATAGCAGGCAATTGGTCGAAAAGCATGGAGAGTTGCAGCATGTTTAACTTTAGGCACTAAACACAAATTGGTAGCATTAATGGGGATAGGCAATTTATTGCGCACAAAGAAATTTTGCATGGCTGCCAAGAGGTCAACAGCTATAATATCCCAACAGTGAATAAAGAAGACAGCATTAAAGCCATCAGGGCCTCCACGGGAATCTCTCTTCATACCAAACATAGCATTATATATTTCTTCATTAGTTACAGTTGAAGATAAAAAGGTGATATCATCATCAGACAGGACAGGCGGAGGAGTTGAGAAGAGCTCATGAGAGGAAGGGGTCCAAGTTTCATTAGGGGAAAAAAGATTAATGTAATGGTTAATGAAGGCTTTGTCAATGTCTTCAGGCTTGTTTAATATCCTACCATCATCAATCTGAATTTGATAGATGTTTCTTTTGGCATTTTTAATGTTTAGGGAACTATGATACAATTTAGAATTTCTATCACCATGCAAATCCCACTCCTTCCTCAATTTTTGTTTCTTCATGCTTTGTTCAGCAACCAAGGCATCAGAAAGACGCTGAGTTAAAACATGTTCCTGCTTAGAAAACCTGATATTACCTGGGTCATCAAGCATCCTCAGCTGAATAGCAGACAGCTGACACTGTAGATTAGTTGAATACTTGTTACCATCACCATACTTGTTCTTTGCCCAATTCTTTAAAGCTTCCTTGGTAGCCTTCAGTTTTTGCTGCAAAATAGACATTTTGTTACCATATTTAGGGCATTTCCAAACATTCTTCACTAAAGGCATAAATTCTGGATCATTAATCCAGGAATTAAGAAATTTAAAACTTGAGTTTCTTTTAATGGCATTGCAATCAGGGGCTAAAAACACAGGAGAATGATCAGAGAGCAGTGGGGGGAGGATATGGTTCAGAGAGTTGGGGAAGTGAGTAAGGGCTTTAGTGTTGAGAAATGTTAAGTCAAGTCTACTCATGGTTCTCACTCCAGATCGACTTTTGTTGTTCCAAGTGTATTTTGGACCGACGTAGGCAGCTTCATGTAAGTTGGAAGCAGAGATAGCATAATTGAGAGGAGCAATGTCAGAGATTAAAAGGGGAGTGCCACCACAGCGATCATCAGCAGATAGCATATAGTTGAAGTCACCTAACACAAACCAAGGATGAGTTTCCTGCCTAAGATGAGGTAAATAGTTCAGCATAATAAGCCTAGCAGCTGTATGGTTATCCCCATAAATAAAGGTCAGATAAAAGGAAGTTTTGGTTGGATGATGTAAGGCATGGAAATGGATGAATTGCTTGTGGGATATTATTGGTGTGAGGGAGTAGAAGTTAGGGTCAGAAAGCACCATGATTCTGCCATATGGAGCCTCATCCAAATTATGATGAACACTCCATAGTGGATTTATTAGCTTGGCAGCTCTGAGGGTAAGATCAAGGTTGACTTTGGTCTCAAGAATGCCAAAAATGCTTATTTTATTCTCAGAGATAATGTGTTTAGCTTGCACAAGTTTAATATCCAAATGTGCACCTCTTATATTCCAAAACCCAATATCTTGTAACATGGGATAACTTATGGTTGTGGAGTTTGCAATCTCATAGACCTACGAAGGCCTGAATTTGGGGTTATATCCTTTTCAGGCAATGTTTCAACATAGTCAACAAACTTGCCTTTGTCAAAATCAAACAAGTTACTTTCCTTTTTTTTCTTAAAGCTGCTGTGGTTCTTATGCAAAGGGATTGGAGGTTTGGGCAGGGCATGTTGAGGGTGATCCTGATGAAACAAATAACCGGGGGGGGGAGAAATATGTGAATAAGGAGGTATTGGATGGTTGCAAGGGGATGTGGTCACATCTGAAATATGCACACAGACATTTTGTGCATGTGACTCTACAGATTGCACAAGAGGATTGTGCAGACTGCAGAAATAGGTAGCAATATCAAAGGCCTTTTGTTTTAACTCACTGGGTAACAAGGAAGGCACAAGATTACCATCCAAAATGTCATTGCTAACATTTTTTCCAGTTTGACAAATTGTTTCAGCTAGCATATCTACTTTTGTTTTCCTTTTATCAATTCATTCTGTTTTGACTTCCCTTTCTCAACCAATTCCTGTACTAGCTTGCCCAATTATTTGCAAGTTGAAAATTATCAACTAAATCAACTTCATCACATTGTTCTTCTGAATTCTTCTCAATGCATGCATCCATACTATCAGTAGCTACTAATACTTCCTTACTGGTTAGAACAGATAAAACATTTAACAGTTCAGAGCTTCTTTTGTCACCTCCTCCTTCATTACTCAGTTCTTCATTTTCTTCATTTAATTCTTGTAACACTTGAAATTTATTTCCTAAGTTCATCTCCACTACCTCAATGATTTCGCCTTCTTCAACTAAGTCTACCACATTGTCTTTGCTATTAAAAGTTACAATACCTTCTTTTCTTGGTAAATTGTCTCTGTCACTCCCATTATTACCACTCCCATTATTTTCCTTGGTATTCATTAATTCACTCTTCCTTTTGCTTCCATGCTAAACTTTTTTCCACACTCTTAAAGATTTATTATGCAATAATTTGTCATTTTGTTCTTTCACCTAGGAGTCTTTTTGTGGTGCTTGTTTTGGTAAAGAATTCATATTACTGTTCAGAGCTTCATTTATCAAAACACTATTTTTGCAGCTAAAAATATCATGCCCAAACACCTTACAGGTTGTACATGCTAGTGGCCTCCACTGATATTCCACAAAAACAGTTTGCTTTGTTCCATCCTTACACAGTACTTGAAAGCTGTCCACTAGATCAGAGATGGGTGTCACTTCCACCAAGGCTTTAGCATAGGTCAACCTTTCCATTTTCTTTGTACTTTCATCTAAACATTTAACACTCCCAATTCTTCCTGCAAGCCAGTTGATGCCTAGTGGGGACCACGCTGCTAGAGGTATGTTGTAAATGTATATCCATATAGGAACTGAAGTGACTGAGCCGCACATATTGCCTACTGTGGGGTCCCATTGTTTAACAATAAACAATTTGTTCCTCATGATTGTCGGGTCAGCCTTGATGATCCTACTTCGATCATCCTCACTTGAAAAAAGGAACAAGAAGACCACACCATCAGATTTGACCTTAATGTTTCCTTTCAAACGCCACACACGCTTGAGGTGTTGGATTACTGTAGTAAAAGATAAGGGTTTATCGAGGAAAAAGCCAACTAAATAATCTTGCCAAATACATTGCCCAGCTTCTTGAACAGCATCAGGAAGAACCAGAGCATCTCCAACATATTCATTGATGAAGTTAACAGGCATGTACTTCCCCGCATTGCGTGGTTTGTTCTTGAAAAGAGAAGTCCATGCTTGTTGACTTGAGTTGATGATGGGGGGGAGACTGAACAAACAAGGAAGGATCAGAGATTGGAAGGGAGGAAGTAACTGAAGAAAGGTCGGGGTGGATAGGAGATGGCATTGGCAATGGTGGGGGATCAGGATCAAGCAAGGTAGGATCAGGGGAAGGAAGTGGATGGCCTAGAAGGGGGAAGGAAGGAAGAGCTCTGCCATTAAAAGAAAAAAATGGAAAAAAGATGAAAACTTTAGAAAAACCATTTTCTAACCAAAGTCCATTTTATTCAAGCTCATATTAAGTAACTACATTAATAAATCATTAAATTTTTATTTCTAACCATTTTCGTTCAATAATCATGTTAAATTTAATAATTTAAAATAGTTAAAAATACGGGTCACTACACAAACTAAGTCAAACATGATTCAAATCTGCGGTAACAAAATTTAAAAATTATATTATACTCCTAAATTCCTAAACCTAAATACTAGTGCCACCAAATAACAACTATCATCATTATCCAAATCATCCTTCATTTTCTTTTCTTCCTTCAAGTCATAGTCTACGTTGTCTACCTCTAATTCACCTTCAACATTAGCATCTTCTTCATCATCAACATATATAGGCATTGAACTTGAAGCTAAAACTAGTTCTTTTCATTCTAACTTAGTTTGTTGTTGTCTAGTCTTGTGTACTCTTTCTCCATCTCTGGACATCCATGATACATTACCCCAAGTCAGTGTATTATTCTCAAAAACCAACTCATCTTCTACTTCTAAATTATCTCATTTCATGAAACTGGTCATCCACTCATTTGAAATTTTTATTTCTTCTAATGAAATAGGATCCACCACATCTTTTCGCTTGAAACTATTTTTCAAAGTTTGATTGTACTTGATAACGACTAGGCTTGGTAGTCTTTCTTGTTCAATCCTATTCTTTCTCTTGCTATGGATCTAGGTGGAACCCACTGCACAAGACACCGGCACGATAACGGGCACGGAGAGGTCGATAATGTATGCATCCTTTCCCTCTCTTGCTATGGATTTAATTCAAAAAATATTTTAGGCCAATTTTGGACTTTATTCACTATACATATCTAAAAGGAAAATAAAATAAAATAGCATGCTACTTTGGGTTATGCTCTTTGACAAAATAACATGCTATTTTGCACTACAGATAATAAGTGCATTATTATAAATCAATAACGTACACCTTGCGTTATGCATTCTTTTGTGTTATAGCATGTTCTATGATAGCTTTTCTTTATATGCATAATATAATTGCTGGTAATTACTAATTAGCAATGAAAATAATAATGCTAAATGGAAAAAAATTTAATTTTAAACCTCTTGGCAAACTATGGATGGTGTCCAAGTTGTGTTTGGAAATAAAAGGAATATGAGAAATCAAATTGAAATTTTGATAGTTTAGTAATTTTTAGCTATAGTATATCTTATGTAATTGATTTTACTAAATCCAAGTGTAACGGTTGTTACTTTGTCTTCACACTACAATTTTTTTTGCTCATTTTATATTAATTAATTCTATTCTACTAGTAATATTGCTCAATTCCTAAGAAAAAAAAATTCTTATTTCACGTCTAAAATAAATTATCTAATTGTTTTCATCTCTTCTTATATATTTAAGCATGTATCTTTGTGAACGCACGCGTGTTTGGACCTCTTCTAATTCTTCTGACATTTATCATAAGTTTAGAACTAAATTTCTTATATTTCCATGATTCATGCATATTCACATTACCTCTCTAAAATGTCTTGTTTAATAAGATTTAATATACTTAGTTGTAAAAAATGTCTCTTTGATTTTCTCTTTATTAATTTTACTCATTATGTTAAATTTTATTTTTCTCTATGTTTTTCAAACCCTAAGCATATTTTTATTTTTTTCCATCAAAAATAAAAAAGATTTGTTTCCATCGTTTCCTTCTTTAATTGTAATTTCCCAGTAGTCTTGATCCATAGAAGAGCTTGAAACGATATGGAAATTTCAATTGCACAATTCGATCATCAAAGAGTTACATGATATAATGGTAAGTTCAAACATTGATGATATTTAACTTTTGTTTTCGCACTCATTTCACTGACTTTTATTTCTTTTTCTATGTATAGTTCACTTTACATACATTTTTCATTTAATCCCATGTTTTAATATTCTATTGAAATTCATTCATTATGCCAGTATAAGACAATAAAATATTTTAGAATCGAAAGGCACTACATGCTTAGAATTTATTTTCACTCTCTCCTTTCCATATACATAGGTAACAATTAGTTTGTATAATATATTTTTATCTATTGTTTATAAAGTAAGTTTTGATCATAATTTTAGATGCAAGACAAACATATTGAAAGTAACTTCAAGTATTTATTAGTTATTTCTAATAATAACCTAAACTTTGTTAAGCCAATTGATTTTCTTTTGTAATTTACAGGTTTATTTTTGTATTTAGTAATTTAACCTAATTGTTTATAATCTGCAATGAAAATAACTTATGTTTAAAGTTAAATTCTTTGTACTGCACCTCTTGAAAAACAATGAATGATGTCATCTTCAAAATTTCTCATTTACTTAATTTCAATAAATTTGTGTAATAATTATTTCTTTGCCTTCCCACTTTGATTAGCTTTGCCCATTTTATATTCATTAAATTTCATTAAGTATTTTAGCTACAAACTCCTAAGGTGGTGTAGTGGTTAGGACATGCGGTGCTCACCTTAAAGGTCGAGGGTTCAATCCCCACCAACTACATATCCTTATGAATTATGTGTTATGGTTTTGGTGCATACTTCCTTAGAGATTACAAGCAAAGCTTGGTTCTCTAGGTTGTAAAAAAATATTTTAGCTACAGACTAATCCGTATCTATATGGAAAAGGGAAAAGACAAAAAATTTAAATTAGGATCGAATTACATAAATATATATAACGAAATGGTTGAAAAGTTAAATTCTTTTTATTGAACCTCTTGGAAGACTATGTGGTGTATATGTTGTGTTCGGATATTAAATAATTGAAGGAGACTAAATTGAATTTTACGATTTGGTAATTTTTAGCTCTAAATTTTCTCATTTGATTAATTACAATAATTAAAAATATAACGTTTTTCGTTGTCTTTACATTTTAATTACTTTTGTCCATTTTATATTCATTGTATTTCATTCTGTCATAAATGTCTCTGAGTTTAATCCCTAAGCAAAATTTTATTGTTGTGTATTATCCGTTCTTTTTTATTCCATCATTATAAAAAAAATAATTGAATTATTGTACGTATCCACTTATTATTGAAATTGCACTTACTATCACAAAATAAAATCTGTGACGACCCGCCCTTTTGACCCTCGAAAATCGAATAAACAAGCTCATTTGTATAACATGCCGAACGATCGAGTGCCGGAAAGACAGATTGTTGAGGGAAAAGAAAGTAGGTAGAAGGAAGAAGAAAAATAAACAATAGAATCTCACAGCGGACCAGATAACATATAATATGAACAGTTCTTTACACAAATCAAAACTGTAACATACATATCTCACATCAGAGTACACAAATCAGTAATTACCAGCCTGGATAGTTATAACAACCTGCCCCCATAATTTGTTAATAACTTCAACAAAACACTACAGCGGAATAAAATCAAATACAAGTAATACATCTTCGCCATCTAGCTTGTAACCTGAGCTCCAAAGCGTCCTTATCTAGATCCTGTAATACTCGGTCTGAATCGAGCATTATAATAACATAACACCTGAGTCAGTCTGGAAAACCAACATGAGGAAACACACTCAATTTGAATTATTAAAGTTTTCAAAATCCTTTGAAAAACAAAGGTATCTCGTAAGACCACGCCACACATAAACACGATGGGTTTTTACCTTACGATAATCAAAACATTTCGTATAATAATCATTTGATATTATAATAGTGTCTAATTATAAATACTTATTCAAATAGCTGAGATGCTTTCATCTCACATTTTACCATAGTTGGGCACAATCAAAACCGTACAGTGCTTATTGGGCAATGGATTCCATCCGAATGACTAAGCATTGGGGTATCGCCTGTCACAGTACACGTCTAGAACAGCGTATCGAGGACCACGCTGGGAACCCATGCCACACAAGACCGGACTATTCCAAACCTGTATAGACCGAATATGCTATCACCATGGGTGTTCCCACCTTTTTCCAAGCTCCTTCTATAAATCATGGTAATAATATCCAAGGGTATCTAGAAAGGTAATAAACATACACTACTTAGATGCTACCCACTTAGCCTTGATGCATCTCCTCTACTTTTCAGTCATTGCAGGTTGATGAGGCTAGAGGCTACGATTGCCTTTTTAAGGAATTTTTACTTAAAATGCTTATTGTCCTCCAATGACAATGTACTGATAGCATTCATCCAAGGCACTATTCTTACTACACCCATTTTAGAATCACCTCAGGATTAGAAGCATTAGCCCTTTCACTTCCCCGCTCCATCTTCGACTCCATGCACAAATCTTCATTTCGAATACGTACTCATTGGATCGAAGTGGTTTTCGGATAACAAATCCGATCTCAGTCTCTTCGAAATATCATTCGATATTTCCAGTAAACTCAACCCCGTTTCCCTATGAAATAAACAGATGAAAATAAGATTGGAGATCACCTCCTAACAGTTAGTGAATGGATTTCCTTATCAACATCCCAGAAGAACGTAACGAGTTTATACTTACAGTATAGCACCACAAATGGTAACTGTACCATTTAATCCCTGTGCTTCCCCTAGGTATTTCCAAAGTTATATTTAGGTCCAGATTTGATGGTAAGTTATTTTACTATCAAATAAACAACCAGTTCAACCAAATACTTCATTTTCACTGAAAAACACCAAGTCTTAGTTAATTTAAGTTTTAAATAAATTAAATCTCTTTATCAAAGGTCATGTACTTATCTTATCGAACGCACTATATTCACAAAGTATATTTTTCAAAAATATTTGAAAACTCTTTTAAAATAATGTGGAAAGTACCACTGGTATCAAACCATGGATCACAGCTTAATGGTTACGTCTTTATCCCCGAGAAATTCAAAATTTCACTGCAGGCACTCACTTCCTCCGATTTATGCCACGCGAGTATACCACTACTTCTCGAAAACTTTATTTGAAAATTATCTTAAAAAATGCTTGCAAATTATAAAATAAATTTCAAGTTTATCTAGGCAAAAATACTTAAATAAAAGCTATTATACAAAGCCACATTAAAATTTAACAATTATCTTTTGAAAACAAAAATGTTGACTATTTCTTAAATAATAATAAATCTTTAAAATCATTATAAGGTTACTAATAAATAATTAAATATTCTTTATACAATTTAAAATAATTAAATTAAATAATTTCCATAATATTTTTAACACTTTTAAAATTACAGGGTTAATAATTGAAAATCGTCTTTTTTAAAACAAGCTAAATTCCTTGATTTTTTATTTCACTTCGTACATTTGGAAACCATACTTGGGTTCCGATATAACCAATTTTATACCTATTTGCAAATTCACTTCTATTCTTTTGATCCATTAAAAATCTCAATTTTAAAACCTCCTCATGTGCCACTTAGCATTTACTATAAAAATCCTTTTATAACTTTATTCCAAAATCCCCGTTCACAATAACTCGAAATAGTTACATTAAAAATTTCAAAACATTTACTTCATCCAATAGATTTACCCAAAAGCTCTATATAAACATTTTACTTCAAAATCCCTATTTACAATTCTTTACCAATTTAAACAATACTTTATTTGTATTTAAAAACACCAAAAATCCAGGTTAACTGCCATAAAATCAAATCAATTCAAATCACACAATAACCCATTTCTAAGCATCCACAGATGTTAGCACAACCCAAAAATACCAATTCCGCTTCGAGGTGGAATATCGCGGTATATAGGGTCAGCCGCTATTATGCGGGGAACATAGGGTGTCATCCGCTATATATGCGGGAATATCAATCACTCCAATATACACACACACATACTACTATATATAATATCACATCCAATTGATAATACTTTATCAATTTAACCAATCAATCATTAATTAAGTTTAACCATTTAAAATTGAAACCAGCAGTCCAAAATTGAGTGAAATTAACACATCTTGAGTTTCAAATTTTCCAACACTCAAATTTTAAATTAACCGAACACAATCGATTTAACCTAAAATTTTCACTCGCTCCAAACATCTCTAGATCTGCTCCAGTGCATAATGCTCGTCGCTGCGATTCCTGCGCCGCTTATTTCGTCCGATTCTGACAATGTATGAAGAAGATATTTGGTTTTAAAGATTATACGATTTATAATATAAATATATTTACACATTTTTTTCTTTTTTAAACCTAAATAACATCTGGCCCGTTCAATTTCGAATCCACAAATCTGGCCGCCGATTGCTTTCTTTCTCCATTGTGATCCTTAAGCGACTCGCACCCGATAAACCCATCTTGCCACCACGAATTCCCAATTATCGTGACCAAAACATCGCCATAAAAGACGATCGGCGACCACCACCATGTGCGTCCCAACAAGCTCCTCCCATGACTGGAGTTAGATGAAGCTCGGTTGCCCCCATGTCTCGATATTCATGCTTGAACGCGCGACCTATAACCATGAATTGCCGCTGACATGAACAACCATTGCCGATCTTAACCGTTGGACAAGAAGATCTCACTGCCCTCTTCGATTTCCTAGTTGATGATTCTTGACGAAAGTGAATGGATGGAGAGAAAATCAATGGAGAAGAAGGGTGTTTTTCGGCCATTAAAACGTTAATTGGCGGCTCCGTGATGATAGAAGCTAGGGTTCTGTATTCACGTGTATATATACACGTATATAAGAATTATTTTGATATTATTTCCTAACTAACGTGCTTTTCCAGCATATATAATGTTTTACCCCTATTCCGAACACAATGGAATGTGTTTTAGGGCTCTATTCGATCGTATGTGGACGATAGCTCTTTGAATCGAATTAGAATACTAAATTTTCAATATCTATTCCAACGCGTTTCTATTTCGTACGACCAAACGGTAACCCCAAACGCTACAAAATTGGCAATCCGATAATTGTACACTATTATGAATCCAATGGAACTGGTTTCGTTGAATTCTAAGATTGTGCCCAGGAAGGCTATTTTAACGTGTCAATTAAATTGAGTGATTTTCAAAATCGTTGAAATTGTTTAAAATTTCAATTTTCAAAACTTACTAACTCCATTATATTTCAAATAGAATTTATACCCACTATCACTATATATTTATTTCACCACTAAATTAATATATAAATTTCCAATTTTAACTTATCGACTGTTTAATCCCATTCGAAGTCTTTACCATCACTCTAATTCAAATAGAGTTCAAAATAAACTTATAAATCATTTCCATTTCCATTTAATTCCAGATTCACAGATTTACCAAATTTTCAATTATCAATTTACTATTTCCCAAATCCATTTAATCTCCATATTTGAAAATTTAACCTATTTCACAAATTCAACCTAATTCTCCATATTCAAAATAAATTAATAATTCAGATTCAAAATTTAAAATAAATTAAATGTTCAAAATTAGACGACCAAAATTCCGGGTCGTTACATTCCTCCCCCTTATAAAAATTTTATCCTCGAAATTGCTAAGGTCGAAAAAATGCTCCCAAATCCATTAACTTACCCAAAACCCACTGTAACAACCCGAGATTTTTGAAGCCCAAAAATTCCAGATAGTTATGAAAAAGAGAAAGAGATAGAAAAGAAGAAGAACAAAAACACCAGACATCTCACATTCGCAGCGGATAAAATATAATAATAAATAATAATAGTTTACAAAGAATACTATATCTGTCGATTACATTTAATATACATCAGAGTTTCACATATATACAGTCACTGAATAAATACAATTGCCATGTCTCAAAGATACAGCGGAAATACTCTATACGCTATTGCCATCTAGCTCGCCTCCTGAGCTCCAGAACGTACCTACCTGAAAATCTGTAATACTCGGTCTGACCCGAGCATTACATCAAAGTAACACCCGGGTCAGGCTGGAAACCAGCGTGAGTAAACCCATCTAACGTAGAATGCAAAGGTGTACAACTCACATAAACCCGGGGTAAGTTATATCAATTTACAACTTCACAGGTTGATATAGACATCATTTATTTCACACCTCAATTTCTAAGTGCCAGAACTTAGATTTTATGGTTCAGTTTACTTAAATCATTCCCTTACAAACTATTGTTTCGATGTATCAATTTATAAAGAATCGAAATGATTTCGGGTATTAACTGATACCCGACTCCTGTCTCTTCGAATTCAGTTCATCCTAACACATGCTATTCAAGTGAATACGCGATTCAATTTTAAATAAATGATGGCACCTTTATATAGCAAATACTCATTTGATAACTAACCACGTTATCATTGCCCACCCAAATACATCATATCACGAAAGATTCATATCAGGGGTATCAATCAATTCAGGGCATTCAATCATCATTTAATCCTACATAAGCAAGATAAATCAATCACCCCATCTTGGATAAATCTAATTGTCAAATCTAAATAAATCAATCACTTTTAAATCCTGGTTATTAATTAATTACAACCAATTGATTAGCCATCCCATAACCATTCATCTTAATTAATCCTCCTTGATTAGTTATCCTCTAATTACATTAAGATGATCATCATTATCTAATTACCTCCATTGAATGATTATATTTAACCACATTCCATGAATTATTATCCTTAATTAATTGCACCCCTTAATCAACCCCAATTACTCATAAACAGTAATTATTCCTCTGTAATTACTTACTTAAGTAATTAACCCCTTACTCAATTATTAATCATTTTTGATTAATTACAACAAGTACTTTATCCTTAATTTCTTCTACTAAGTAATTACCCTTTTAAATATTTTCCCAATAAGTAATTCCTTTTAATTAATTTCATCTTGTAATAATGGATTACTTCGCTAAAAAGTCATCAAGTATTTATGTTTGATTTAACCTCCAAGAGTTTACCTTTAATAATTTACAATTTAATTTCAATCGGGCAATCCATCCCTTAATCACCCTTAAATCCAATTAGTTAATTGTAGATTAATTATCCTTTAACCATTATTGATAACCCTTAATTATCGATTTACACATCTTACCTACAAATTAAGTAGTCCTTAATCACCAGTTAATTAAATTACTGAATTTACACAACTAATCATTTGCTAATTAGCTTTAAATAGTGAATTACGAATCTATTTATCAATTAATCATCAATTAATCCACCCTCTAATTATAATTATAATTTAATTATTCTTAATTACACAAGATTATTATTATCAATCTTAATTTCAAACTTATTAAATCTTAAACCATTCACTTAATCACCATTATAAATTTATTTCATTCTTAATTATCTTCAATTTAAATTATCCATTTTATGCCTTTAAAAAAAAACTTCTTAATAAATTTTACATCAAGTCTTATCTTAAACCTTGTCAATAATGCTTACTTTTCTAATACTGATTTTTGTTAACAAAAATAATATAAACGTTTTAGGCTTAACCCCTTTAAAATGGACCCGAGTCAGACACGATAAATACTCGAGTAAGGCCCGAGTTTCCCAAGCCTTTTTCCCACGTCCTTCTATCCCCTGCTCGTGCTCTTCTTCCTATTCTACTCTTCCTTCCTTTTTTATTTATTTCTTCCCTCTCTCTTTTAACAGCAGAACACGAAAAGGTATCTACGCACAAAACCCAAGCAAAACTCGAAGAAAACGACCTAATATATCGAGTATCACTCGAGACGACCGAAGCTTGAAACTACTGACACCTTCATGCCACCGTGCACGTGCACGGTGGGTCTACATCACTCCGGCAATCCTTGGCGTCCCCAACAAATCACAACACGACCTGACATGCGTGATCAAACCCCAATTCATCATGTAAATCTCGAAATCAAAATACGTGCGTTCGTTCGAACAGCGGCTCGAATGCGTCAAAAGAAAATCACCACGACCCCCATCAATGACCACCGCTGACGACGCGGCTCTGGCCATACCACGTCCTCATCCTTCTCTACCTCTCCATTGAATTTTGTGACGCTCGGTCACCCACAGAAGGCAGACACGCCGTGCTTTTGTCACAGACCCGAACTTGAAACTAAAACCCTAAATTGAATTCGTTCTTCCAATTCTTGCATTAGAAAATTTATCCAGTTATTTTTCTATCATCTTAGATGTTCGTATTATCTCCACAACAAATTTCAACTTTTATTAACGTTTCGATTGCTGGAAAATGAGAAAATGCAAATTTATTACCAATTCAAACTGCTCTTAAAATTTCAAATTAAAAATCTTCGTTTTAGTTTTATAAATCATGAATTCCAATAATCATTCAAGATATAAACTTAATTTAGCTTTTAGTAATACTCGAATTAATCCATTTTGCACTTGATTGCCTGTAAAAAAATTTCCAGAAGTATGTTTTGCAAATCTGGTTTTGCTCAACTTCCAAAAATCTTGATTTAGGATTTAACAACTTGTTTGTTGAGAAGTCAAAGCTTAAAAATGATTTAAAAAAAAGAAAATTTTTGAAATTTGAAGAAAAATCATCTCTGTAACAAATAACAGAGAAGAATAGCATGTCAATCTTCACAGAATAACTGTACATAAACACAAATCCATATTAAAATAAACTCATACATACCACATAGGCAATGAATCATCTTTTCTATTTTAAATTAAACTTAAACTTGTAAATTTTATATTTTCTCACCTGCAACCTTGCTGAGCAAACAACACTCTGCTGTCCTGAAAACTTGTAGTTGGAACAGCCCTGGAATACTTTCTGTTCTTGTTTGCTTTTGTTTTGAACTTGAGTTTAAACTTTTTTTTTGTTTCTAAATTGTTACTGACCGAACTCAAATAGGAGATGCATAAATATATAGAAGGTACCAGGTAACAGGATGTAATAAAGAAGGTGCCATCTGGTTCAGCTTCTTTGTTAAGCTTTGATAAGATTTTCTAATATTTTGAATTAATCTGTTTTTAGGCTGAGATGATGGCAAATAAATGCATGGTTTCCTCATATGTTTACATATTATTATTACAATTTGCTGTACAAAGATATTTGTATACAATAGTACACTTTGTAATTTAATATATGGCTTGAGTAAGAAGATTTATTTTATCAACTACTAGCTTTCAAATGTACAACAAATGTTTGTATTTATTGGCTTCTAGTTTGAATAATGTTTGTTTGGTTTACTTCTCTTTGGTCTTGTTTCATACTATACTTTGTGCTTATTTATTTATATTTGTTTTTCAACTATCAACAATTAATTAGATTCATAGGTTTGACTTATATTTTATATCGATATAATTAGATTTTTAATTTAAACATTATCGTTCATATGTATTTATTTATCAAATGTTAACAAATGTAAAGCGTTTTAATTCAATTTTTATAAGAAAGGTTTTATTGTAAATATTATTAAGAGATTTTATTTTAAATTTCCAGAATCCAATTTCCTTCTCAAAATACAAATTTATATAAACAAATGGCAATTATTCCAAAAGTCATATTCATTTTAAAATGATAAGTGTACTTTTTATTTGAATCAGATTAAATATCTATTAGAATAATAGGGTCAAAATCCAGGGTCGTCACATTCTTCCCCCCTTTAAATCTTTTTGTCCTCGAAAAGGAATGAAGCTAGATTTATTAAAATGCTTAAGATCAGATAAATTTCCTTTGATCATTTCTAAACTACTTTAAAAATCTATATAATATTACTAAAATAGTTTTTATACAAATACTTTATAACTCGATGTTTCGACAAGTCATCCTTGTTCCTACAGAAATTCAGTCATACGTTGATCAGGCGTAGGACTGTAAATCTATAAGTACTTGGCAAACTCGTTTTCAACATCCAGTGAAAATACTTGGAAATAATTTTATTGAAAGTATAGAAAACAGTTTTTGAAAATAGAGGAAATATCTTTGCTGAGGATGCTCTGAAGATCATCACTCCCATCCATGGTCGCAGTTAACCCAATGGTTACGTTGTCGTCCTGACAAAATCCACAGATAAATGTAGGCCTCCGCGCCCCACGATTACACCATGGAACCCACGACAGATCGCAGCTACAACTGGGATTACGTAGCCATCACAGCCAAAAACCCATATAACTGTAGGCATCAGCGCCATCGAATTTCGCTTCAAAAAATGAAACTTCTCTACTCCACTTGACCATAGATCGTAGTCTACCAATGTTGCGTTGCCTTCATGGCAAAATCAAGTGTAGACCGTTGACACTCATTCTCCACACGATTTTCGCTATGGTCCCCACAGTAGATCGCAGCGACATCGAGTTACATTGTCGTCACAACATAACCCAAATGCCTCTGTAAGCATCAACACCATCGACTTACGCTACCCAATAATCCTAAGGAACTAGTTTTGTCCGGACTCCTCACAGGATCAACTTTAGAACCCTCCCTTAGGGCACAAGGCAGCACCACCCTGTGACGACCGCGCATGACTCCCGCTCCAAAACAAGAGAATAGTGCGCTGAAAGGCGTACCAGGCAGCCATGGACGATAGTCAGGGTAAATTAAAACAGCGAAATCTACCTTATAACTCACAGCGCATGGACAAAATACAATAGAGAAATATAAATATAGTGAAGCTCCATAGAACAGAATATCATCATATATAAGCATCATAGATGTTTGATACAACATCAAGACAATCAATACATCAAAGCCTCACTACAAAGCACTCAGAGTATATACAAACAGCGGAACACCCAGTACATATAGTAGTAAAACAATATGCATAGCCTCCTGCTCGTCTTCGTCATCTTCAGCGTCAAATCACAAAGAACAGCACCTGCCACCTGCTACCTAGTCTGCCCATCCCAACATGGATGAACAGCCCAAGGTAATAAGAATTAAACATAAAACCTTGAGTCAGACAAAGTCTTAGTGAGCAGTAAATCAACTATCAAACATACCAAAAGAGCATAAGGGATAAAAGGAATAGGAACCAAACCATCCCACTCCACCTCTTTCTACAGTGATAGCCCCCGGACACACACTAAGGAGAAGTAAGCATACCATAGCAGACAATTAAAGTAAAGCAATAATCACTCGAGTCAAGGTCGATGTTTTCCAAATACAAACCCCCAAGACCTAAACCAAGATCAGATAAGCACCCAGAAAACACCGCTCTTGAGATTGAATGATGATACAACCAAACATCCAAACATCCATGACTCTGGCTATCACTGTTATCCTTGCCTTGATATCACCGTTGATTGAATGGCTGGCTCGTTATTTCATCCATCGGCCAAGGGCTAATGGTAACCCCGGTTCTAGACATAACTCTGCACGCTACCTGTGCCTAGGACTTACCTACTCTGCCCAGAGTGCTCGACTACCTGCCTGTAGTCTTTTGGGTGTCCCGACTACCTACCTGTAGTCGTTTTGGGCTCCCCATGTACTCTTGCTTTTGAGCATGCTAGAACCTTCAACAACGATGAGATCTCAGCCTCCTAGTCATCCTCCTCGACGACTATTCTCAAACTAGCTCAAGCTACCTCTCGAGCAATCCATTATCAACCAACTCGAACCATCCCTCGAGTTATCAACATGCTTGGAATGATCCCTACCTGGATTACGCCAAGACTACATCACATCATACTTCGCTTTATCGCATCATAGCAAAGTCTCATCTCAACATCATGGTTTGCCTCATCGCATCATGGCAAAGTTCCATCTCAACATCATCCAATTCATACATATGAGCTTCAACACCCGCTTCATATGCCATAAGCAGCTTTCCTTATTCAAGAGCCATTCCACTTAGCTTTTGAATCACCTTCAACCAACTTGACCAAATCAAGTTATCAATCAACTAATCAATCCAATCAAACATTAGTCCAAGCAATCAAATATTCAAGCAAGATCTAAATAAGCAACTATAACAATAATGGCAATTTCGTAAATAAAGGGTCCAAGTCTAACATGCAATCTAACATACATGAATCATGAGCAATATCTCTACAACTTGATGAATGAACTTGCATAGATGAACATATCATAAAATAGGTGTCAAATCATCATGGACAATAGATCTACATGCAGACTTAAGGAAAATGCACGAAATCAATATCTTTAACACTTAAACAAGCCATCGATCCAATATACTCCTTTGGGTCCGTGTGAGAGATAACCACCACTCACCGAATCACCCAAACACCTCAAAAGAAACCCACTTCAGATCTGGACAGCGAAGAACAAGGCTTGATCCGGCAAAATCTCGCTTCAATCGATGAAATCTCACTTTGTTGGATGAAGATCTTCAACTTTGGCTCTTGGATCTTTGATCTTGATCTTCAATCTTGGATGGATGATAGAACTAGATTAGAATGGAGAAAAGGAGATGAAGAAATGTTGTAGTCGAGCTCTCAAAATGGCAGCACTTCGTCGCTTCAAAATCTGGTGCCAAAAAGTGAGCCAAAGCCCTCTATTTATAGGCTGGAATCCCCTTAGCTCGGTCGCTATTAAGTCGCCGCCGACCTACCATGAGTCGTCCACGACCTATCCTTGCCGACTCACGACTCAAGCCATACGACCTACCGACTCATCTCTCCTGCCGCATATCCTAAGTCTTAAGTCGTATGACGACTTAACTGCATGCGGCTCAGCGACATAGCCCTCCTAACGACCTAACTACACAGCCGACTCATCCAACCTTACGACCTAACAAACACGGAGCCTTACGAGCTAACTACCCTGCCGACTCATCAGGAATGCCAACCTAACAACATATCATATGCACGACATAGCCGACCCAAAACACATCGACCTACCGACCTAAGATCCCAACGACTCAACACTAAGTCGGCCCATCTCTTATCTCGGCTCACATCACTAAGTCGTTCCATCGACCTAACTCCACACAAGCTACTCTAGGTCGTTCTAACCCTATGAGTCGGCTGTCCACCTTAACTCGGCCTAGCACTAACACGCTAACCCATTAAGTCGCTACATCCTTATCTTGGTCATACGACTTAAGCCCTAGCACTAAGTCGCTCACCACTGACCCGCTCACTGCACTTAACTCGCCTGACCTTCTTAAGTCGGCCACACTATGAGTCGGCCACACCTTATAAGCCGTGACTCGTTCAACCCTTAAGTCGGTCAACTTATAAGTCGCTCCAACCTATGAGTCGGCCACTACCTTAAGTCGTCTAATCTCCTAGGTCGGTAACTCTTAAACCGGTCAGTACTTAAGCCGGCTACCTCCTTGAGTCGATAGCCACTAGGTCACCAACCCAATAACTTGCTAACTCATAAGTCGTTAGGCCCTTAACTCGGCAACCATCCTTAAGTCGCTCTATCTATAGGTCAGTCAAGTCTTCTTAAGTCGCTATACTTTAAGTCGGCAACCCTGATCTCGGCTGACTACCTTAACTCGGTCGAACACTAAGTCGGCCACGACATAAGCTCTCTCTCGACTTAAGCACCACACAAGCTAGCTTCCATATGACTTAAGCATATAGTCGACTCAACTCTAAACAACTTACAATATCAACGACCTAATGCAACTATTTTACGATTTATCGACACGTAAAATACGGGTCGTTACATTCTCTCCCCCTTAGGAATTTCGCCCCCGAAATTCCAATCAAACAAGAGCATCCAAAGTTATTCCGCATGCCTACCATCCATTGCAATCAACAAACCATGCATCCAATTACTAGCCTAGCATGCAGAATACTAAGATTAGAACAAGCTACAAGTTCATGAGATGTCACGACACCTTAGGGCCATACCTCGAAGAGTCCAGGATGAGCTGCCTTCATCCTCTCTTCCTCCTCCCACGTATAGTCGTTAACATCATCATTCCATTGTACCTTGAGCAACTTAACTACCTTCCTCCTAAGCTGTTTCGTGTCAGTTTCCACAACACGAAGTGGCTTACGAGGTCTTCTAACAACTGGATCAACCTCCAAGTCTTCACAGCTATCAGCAGAAACCACTGTACTTGAATCATGCACATACTTCCTTAGATACGATACATGAAAAACATTGTGCACACCCGACATCTTTTCCGGTAACTTCAACCTATAAGCGAGCTTTCCAATTCGCTCGATGATTGGGAATGGTCCAACAAATCTCGGAGTAAATTTTCCTTTTTTCCCGAATCGAATAACATTCTTCAATGGAGAAATCTTCACGAAAACCATATCGCCTACGTCGAATTCCAAATCCTTACGACGATTATCGGCATAACTTTTCTGACGGTCTTGGGCTGCCTTCATTCTTTGCCGAATGATCTCTATACAATCCGAAGTCTGTCGAATCATTTCTGGCCCAAGTATCAGCTTTTCTCCGGTTTCCAACCAACATGTCGGAGAGTTACACGGTCTTCCATACAATGCTTCATATGGTGCCATACCAATACTCGACTGAAAACTGTTATTATACGCAAATTCCACCAAATGAAGATGATCTTCCCATGATCCTCCGAAGTCCAAAACACATGCTCTGAGAAGATCTTCCAAAACTCGGTTGACTCTCTCAGTCTGACCATCTGTTTGAGGGTGATAAGCTGTACTCAAACACAACCCGGTTCCCAAAACTTCCTGGAAGCTCTTCCAAAATCCACTAGTGAACAATGGGTCTCGATCGCTCACTATACTCTTCGGAATACCATGGAATCGAACTATCCACTTGACATAAAGCTCAGCCAACTTCGATGCAGTCCTAGTCGATCGAACAAGAATGAATCTTGCACTCTTAGTCAAACGATCTATAATGACCCAAATCCCTTCATTCCCTGCCCTGGTTCTAGGTAGACCATCGATAAAATCCATCGATATCTGCTCCCACTTCCATGTAGGAACCTCCAACGGCTAAAGCAATCCACTGGGCTTCTTCTGCTCGGCTTTTACCAACTGGCAGTTCATACACTTGGAAATAAAATTTCCAACATCCTTCTTCATACCTTCCCAGTAATAGGTTCTCTTCATATCCCGATACATCTTATTTCCTCCTGGATGAATCGTCAACTTCGAGTGATGACTCCCTTCAGAACTTCATCTCTCAATCCATCTATATCGGGAACAACTAGTCGTCCTTGCTTCCGAAGCCAACCCTCTCGATCGACCTCGAATCCTTTATCCTTCTCTGGGCCCAATCCTGATCCCAAATCACGGATAATCTTGACAAGCTTATCGTCTCGCTTTTGGCCCTCGCCAATCCTTTCCACAAGAGTAGGTCTTATCGATAAGTTTGCCAACATCTCAGGTTCCAATACGCATATAGGCCTGAAGTCAAATCCAGCCAAATACTCGAGACTCTTCCATTCTGAAAACATGGCTCCCAATCCTGCATGTCTTCGACTTAACGCATCTGCCACTGCGTTACCTTTTCCCGGAGTATAGGCTATACCAAAATCATATGATGCCAAAAACTCTAGCCATCGTTGCTGTCGAAGATTCAAATCCTTTTGGGAGAAAAGATACTTCAACGACTTATGATCCGTAAACAACTCAAACCGAACTCCCAATAGGTAATGTCTCCACATCTTCAAAGCAAACACAATCGCCGCCAACTCCAAATCATGAGTCGGA
This sequence comes from Allium cepa, assembly GCA_030765085.1. Taxonomy (NCBI): domain Eukaryota; kingdom Viridiplantae; phylum Streptophyta; class Magnoliopsida; order Asparagales; family Amaryllidaceae; genus Allium; species Allium cepa. The sequence continues at coordinate 908,356,699 of CM060940.1, forward strand.
TAATTCCTTTCGTGCGGCTTCAGTTGTCGACTTGCATACGCAACAACTTTATCCTTCTGCATTAGTACTGCTCCAAGTCCAGTACCACATGCATCGGTGTAAACCACCATCTCATCATTCCCACTTGGAATAGTCAAAACAGAAGCACTTGTCAGTCGCTCTTTCAGGATTCCGAAAGCTTGCTCACACTTATTATCCCAACTGAACACTTGGTTCTTCTTCGTCAATCCTGTCAACAGTGCAGCTATCTTGGAAAAGTCTTTGATAAACCGACGATAATATCCTGCCAATCCAAGAAAACTTCTCACATCAGATGCATTCTTAGGTCTAACCCAATCCTGGATCGCTGCCACCTTAGCGGGATCAACCGCTATTCCATTTCCAGAGATAACATGGCCTAAGAATCTCACTTCACTCTTCCAGAAGCGACACTTCGAAACCTTAGCCTTCAGCTGATGTTTTCGCAAGATTTCCAAAACAATCCTCAAGTGTGTCTTGTGTTCCTCTTCATTCCTGGAATAATCCAAAATATCATCCACGAACACAAGTACAAACTTGTTCAACTGGTCTCTGAATACCCTATACATAAGATCCACAAAATATGCTGGTGCATTGGTCAATCCAAACGGCATCACCAGCCACTCATAAAAACCGGATGGTGTCCTAAAATCAGTCTTCGGCACACTATCCTTAGCCACTCTCAACTGGTGAAATCCCGTTGCCAAATCCATCTGAGAAAACACCTTAGCCTCGTGAAGCTGATCAAACAAGTCATCTATTCTCGGCAATGGATACTTGTTCTTCTTAGTCACTTTATTCAGCTCACGATAATCAACACACAACCTCAACGATCCATCCGCTTTGGTTGCGAACACAACTGGTGCACCCCATTCGAACACACTACGCCGAATGAATCCTTTCCGCAAAAGGTCATCAACCTGCACCTTCAACTCTAACTGCTCCCTAGGCGCCATCCGCCTAAGAGGCATCACAACAGGTCTGTCTCCCTCAACTAGATCGATACGAAACTCGATCTCCCTATGCGGCGGTAACCCTTTGACTTCATCAAAGACATCCTCAAATCCATTCACAATAGGCACTGATGACATTCCATCCCGTGGAACAACCAGCGAATACATGAAGCTCATGAAGACGCCTTCTTCATGCTTACATCGTATCACAACCTTTCGCCCTTCCACATTCCCGACTGTCACCTCCAGCCTCTCACAATCAATCATTGCTGCATACTTCCTGAGCCAGTCCATATCCAAAATAATTCCAAACCCCGCAAAGTTCATAACAAAGCAATCGCAAACAAAAGAGCAATCATGACTCGACACAACTAGACCACGGCATATCATACACAAACATGACGAACCCCCAACTGGATTAGTCACAACCAATGGCCTATCAACAATATCCGGTTCCAAACCTAACCGGCCTACAAGATCATCACAAACAAAAGAATGCGACGCTCCAGTATCAAACAACACTCTAACTGGAACACCACAAATAGAAAGAGTACCTTGAACCACCACACTCTTCCCCTTCTCTTCAGCAGTAGGAGCTTTTGAAGACGACGGCACAGCTCCCAAAGCATAAGCTTGCACAATCTGCCTGTCCTTCCTCGGCTCTGGACAATTCTTCTTAATATGTCCCAGCTTATCACAGTTGTAACACTTTCCCGGCACCTTGGGATTCTTACAATCTCTAAAGAGATGGCCCTTCTGCTGGCAGTTGTAGCAAGTCACTTCGCCCTTCAGCTTCTTCTGGCCATCCTTACCCCTCTGCTGCTGCTTCCTCTTCTTATTGCCACTCTGCTGTGGTTTAGATCCTTCCCTGGTTACAGCAACAACAGAACTTTCCTTAGGAAACAAACTTTCATGCCTGAGAGCTTTCTCCACAAGCTTCTCAAACGCATCGTCCAAGTGATCCACCAACTGCCTCCCAAGATAAGCGTCCAAACCGGTCACAAACTTCTCATTCTTCTGATAGGGAGAATCAATATACGACCGAGCATACTTGGACAAAGCTTCAAACTCAGAAATATACTCAAGAACTGGTCTCCCACCTTACTTGAGCTCCACAAACCTCTTAAACAGAACAGATTTCTGAGCCGTAGAAATGAACTTAGCTTCAAATCTGACTTGAAATTGCTCCCAGGTAATCTCTTCTTATGGAGTATCAATGGTGATAGAATTCCACCATTCAGAAGCCCTCCCTTGAAGTTGTCTCGATGCAAACTTCCTCTTAGTTGCATCCTCAATTCCCAAGTCACCAAAGATCCTTCGACAAGCATCAATCCACCTATGAACTTCAATAGTCGATTTCGTCCCTAAGAAAACCTTTCCTCCAAGAGAAGTATAGTCTTTGCAAAGCTTAGCAAAATCCACCGGTCTTGGAGCTTGAAATTGAACTCCCACATCCACTGATGATCCTGAAGCTGGTATTCTCCTCATGACCGAAGTCATCATGGCCTCTAACATAGGAGCATAATCAACAGCTTCCCTAGCAGCATGGCTTTCCCTCGCAGCTTGTCTCTCGCTTCGACTCATCCTTATTATCTACAAAAAGGAATGAATTAGAACACCTTGAAAAACAACTGCATAAGGAGTTCAAATCCTTCTAAACTACTATATATCATACATAGTCATCATCCATCAAAATACAATTACGTCTCTCATACGTAGTTACGTCAGCGAGCGTTGGCTAAAATCGATTAACCAAAGCTCTGATACCAAATGTGACGACCGCCTATGACTCCCGCACCAAAACAAGAGAATAGTGCACTAAAAGGCGTGCCAGGCAGCCATGGACGATAGTCAGGGTAAATTAAAACAGCGAAATCTATCGTATAACTCACAGCGCATGGACACAATACAATAGAGAAATATAAATATAGTGAAGCTCCATAGAACAGAATATCATCATATATAAGCATCATAGAAGTTTGATACAACATCAAGACAATCAATACATCAAAGCCTCACTACAAAGCACTCAGAGTATATACAAACAGCGGAACACCCAGTACATATAGTAGTAAAACAATATGCATAGCCTCCTGCTCGTCTTCGTCATCTTCAGCGTCAAATCACAAAGAACAGCACCTGCCACCTGTTACCTAGTCTGCCCATCCCAACATGGATGAACAGCCCAAGGTAATAAGAATTAAACATAAAACCTTGAGTCAGACAAAGTCTTAGTGAGCAGTAAATCAACTATCAAACATACCAAAAGAGCATAAGGGATAAAAGGAATAGGAACCAAACCATCCCACTCCACCTCTTTCTACAGTGATAGCCCCCAGACACACACTAAGGAGAAGTAAGGATACCATAGCAGACAATTAAAGTAAAGCAATAATCACTCGAGTCAAGGTCGATGTTTTCCAAATACAAACCCCCAAGGCCTAAACCAAGATCAGATAAGCACCCAGAAAACACCGCTCTTGAGACCGAATGATGATACAACCAAACATCCAAACATCCATGAATCTGGCTATCACTGTTATCCTTGCCTTGATATCACCGTTGACTGAATGGCTGGCTCGTTATTTCATCCATCGGCCAAGGGCTAATGGTAACCCCGGTTCTAGACATAACTCCGCACGCTACCTGTGCCTAGGACTTACCTACTCTGCCTAGAGTACTCGACTACCTGCCTGTAGTCTTTTGGGTGTCCCGACTACCTACCTGTAGTCGTTTTGGGCGCCCCATGTACTCTTGCTTTTGAGCATGCTAGAACCTTCAACAACGATGAGATCTCAGCCTCCTAGTCGTCATCCTCGACGACTATTCTCAAACTAGCTCAAGCTACCTCTCGAGCAATCCATTATCAACCAACTCGAACCATCCCTCGTGTTATCAACATGCTTGGAATGATCCCTGCCTGGATTACGCCAAGACTACATCACATCATACTTCGTTTTATCGCATCATAGCAAAGTCTCATCTCAACATCATGGTTTTCCTCATCGCATCATGGCAAAGTTCCATCTCAACATCATCCAATTCATACATATGAGCTTCAACACCCGCTTCATATGCCATAAGCAGCTTTCCTTATTCAAGAGCCTTTCCACTTAGCTTTTGAATCACCTTCAACCAACTTGACCAAATCAAGTTATCAATCAACTAATCAATCCAATCAAACATTAGTCCAAGCAATCAAATATTCAAGCAAGATCTAAATAAGCAACTATAACAATAATGGCAATTTCGTAAATAAAGGGTCCAAGTCTAACATGCAATCTAACATACATGAATCATGAGCAATATCTCTACAACTTGATGAATGAACTTGCATAGATGAACATATGATAAAATAGGTGTCAAATCATCATGGACAATAGATCTACATGCAGACTTAAGGAAAATGCACGAAATCACTATCTTTAACACTTAAACAAGCCATCGATCCAATATACTCCTTTGGGTCCGTGTGAGAGATAACCACCACTCACCGAATCACCCAAACACCTCAAAAGAAACCCACTTCAGATCTGGACAGCGAAGAACAAGGCTTGATCCGGCAAAATCTCGCTTCAATCGATGAAATCTCACTTTGTTGGATGAAGATCTTCAACTTTGGCCCTTGAATCTTCGATCTTGATCTTCAATCTTGGATGGATGATAGAACTATATTAGAATGGAGAAAAGGAGATGAAGAAATGTTGTAGTCGAGCTCTCAAAATGGCAGCACTTCGTCGCTTCAAAATCCGGTGCCAAAAAGTGAGCCAAAGCCCTCTATTTATAGGCTGGAATCCCCTTAGCTCGGCCGCTATTAAGTCACCGCCGACCTACCATGAGTCGTCCATGACCTATCCTTGCCGACTCATGACTCAAGCCATACGACCTACCGACTCATCTCTCCTGCCGCATATCCTAAGTCTTAAGTCGTATGACGACTTAACTGCATGCGGCTCAGCGACATAGCCCTCCTAACGACCTAACTACACAGCCGACTCATCCAACCTTACGACCTAACAAACACGGAGCCTCACGAGCTAACTACCCTGCCGACTCATCAGGAATGCCGACCTAACAACATATCATAAGCACGGCATAGCCGACCCAAAACACATCGACCTACCGACCTAAGATCCCAACGACTCAACACTAAGTCGGCCCATCTCTTATCTCGGCTCACATCACTAAGTCGTTCCACCGACCTAACTCCACACAAGCTACTCTAGGTCGTTCTAACCCTATGAGTCGTTAACTCTTAAGTCGGCTGTCCACCTTAACTCGGCCTAGCACTAACACGCTAACCCATTAAGTCGCTACATCCTTGTCTCGGTCATATGACTTAAGCCCTAGCACTAAGTCGCTCACCACTGACCCGCTCACTGCACTTAACTCGCCTGACCTTCTTAAGTCGGCCACACTATGAGTCGGCCACACCTTATAAGCCGTGACTCGTTCAACCCTTAAGTCGGTCAACCTATAAGTCGCTCCAACCTATGAGTCGGCCACTACCTTAAGTCGTCTAATCTCCTAGATCGGTAACTCTTAAACCGGTCAGTACTTAAGCCGGCTACCTCCTTGAGTCGATAGCCACTAGGTCGGACCAACCCAATAACTTGCTAACTCCTAAGTCATTAGGCCCTTAACTCGGCAACCATCCTTAAGTCGCTCTATCTATAGGTCAGTCAAGTCTTCTTAAGTCGCTATACTTTAAGTCGGCAACCCTGATCTCGGCTGACTACCTTAACTCGGTCGAACACTAAGTCGGCCACGACTTAAGCTCTCTCTCGACTTAAGCACCACACAAGCTAGCTTCCATATGACTTAACAATATAGTCGACTCAACTCTAAACAACTTACAATATCAACGACCTAATGCAACTAATTTACGATTTATCGACACATAAAATACGGGTCGTTACACACCCGGTGGCAGTCCTGAGAAGTTCATTTCAAGGAAGCGCCTTTTTCCCTAAAGCCATCATCAAAATATTTTATACTATACACATATAGTATCTTCAAATCATACGCCTAGTATGATATCATACAAAGCTCCTTTACACAAAATCGATTGTTTCAAAATCGATAATTCTCAAACTAGGCTTTCCAAATTCTCATATTGATTTTACCCAAAAATAAAAAGCCTTTCCAAATCCAAAGGTTCTCAAAACCTTTTCCAAAATTCTCATAGGATCCTTTATATATAAATTTTTAAAACTTTGGATCCTTTCAAGCTCGTATAAAATCCCTTTTATACTTCAAACATTTTCAAAAACCCCTTTTTCTTCCAGAAATAAATTCCACGAGGAAAGATTTATCTTATATAGCAAGGATATATAACTTTGCTTATTAAAAATCAAATATTCAAATTTGATTACACTTTCCAATATCAATTTCATTTAAATCCGTACGATGTACACATATCATCCGTATGCTATACCATTCTGATCGCTCACTCGATCACACAATTTCTCTTCCAAACTAGTATCGTCCACCCGACTTCCTAGTGTGGATTCAGATCTGGTTTCTTGATTAGAAACCGTCATTCTCCTTGCATAGCCATAACTATGATAGAGAATATCCATAACCAATCAACAACCCATATCCAGATTCGCCGTTGAAAATCGAGCGAAAAATCCCAACTCGGATCAATAAACTATCTCGAAATTTTGTGCTCGAATCTGGATCAAAACATTATGCGAATAGAATAATATACGTACATCCTACGTATTTAATTTTATTAAATTTTAGCCAAATCAATCTGTCTTCCTATTCACATTTCCATTAATCCTCTTTCATTTATTTACAATTGCTTTAATCCTCATTGAATTATCACTTCAATTCTTATCTCGGTTGGGTATTTAAATCAATAACAGTTTGAACTCCGACCAGTTTAAAATTTAGCTTAAAAATTTAAAAATAGGTAAGAAGTGGAAAAATAATTAATAGTTTGCAAAATAGCTATAAAATAGTTAACTAGTTGTAAAATAGTTAAATAGTTTCAGAACTTTTAGATAATTGCAAAATAGTTGTAAAATAGTGATTAATTTGTAAAGTAGTTGAAAAATAGTAATTTGTTTATAAAACAGTTGAAAAATGATTAAATAGTTTCAAAATAATGGTAAAACAAATATAAAATAATTTGGCTTTAAAAAGAGAGGTTATATATATTAAATAGCTTGGAAAATAAGTTTATATTTAAAACAATTTATATAAGATAGTCTAGAGTCACACTGTTCACTTCCCCAACAATTCAATTTAAATTTCCACTTCCATTTAAATTGACCCAATTTCAAATTTAAATAACTCCAATTTCCATTGGACTTGATTTATTTCCAATTCAAGTTGAATCAATCGGATTTCTTTCCAAATGCCAATCAAATTTTATTTGATTTTAAACATATTCACTTTAACTACAATTCCAAATTATTCAAATTTATTTAGACTACTTTCCAATTGGATCTACCTCAAATTTCAAATCACTTCAGTTTCTACATGAATTTATCACAATCCCTATTTGAATTTTAACTCATTAAATCTTCAATTTTATTTCAAATTAATCCAATTCAAATTTCCCATTAGAATTTTATACTCATCTATCTTCAATTCTAATTAATTTAAACTAAGTTCTATTCGAACTACGGAAATCAAAATCTCAACTTTAACCATCTCGAATCATATAAATTCGAGCTAAATTTTCAAATGTTGATTTAATCCCCTTAAATTAGGTTAACCTTTATTTATTTATGTATCTATTTTTGTTTTTAAATCAGTAATCCAAATCTTTAACTATTTAATTCTGAGTCCAATTCTCAATAAATATAGAAATTTTTACATTAGGTTGAATTACCACAAATATTCCATACATTAGTTGATTCCTACTAATAGTTCATACATTACATACATTTATCCAAAATAAGAGTCTTACAAAAGTCATAAATCTAGATGTCTTTCTATGGACTTCCTCCCAAAGGGCAAAGCCCGAACATGCACTTTTCAACAGGATGTCCCCACTTATAGCATTTTCCACAAAAAATTTCTACCCTCTCATCAATCCGGATGACCTCCATGTTTCCTACTGGATGTTCCACAACCTTAATCTTCTTCTTCTGTCTCTTGGGACAATTTCTCGCGACATGTCCCTTTTCCTTGCAATGATAGCAAACGGTTGATTCGTTTACCGGTTCCATTGGTTTACGCTTCACCTTCCTCACTTCAGGACAATGGTTAAGGAAATGGCCCTTCTTATGGCACTTAAAGCATAATATCTCATAGCGAAAACGTTGGAATATACCCTTTAATTCCTTCCTTGTTTTACCACACTTAGCTGCGTAACGACCCTTATTGTAACATCTATAGCAAGTGACATTATCGTAAGGTCCTGGTCCATTTCTTTCCTTAATCTGATTTTCATACTCCTGAATTGCTATTTCCCGTTCCTTACATGCAGCTGCTCTTCGTTCCCTGCGCCTTGCCTTCCATTCTTCACTCTTAGCCATTTCCCTCAAAGAATGAATTTCTAGAGGTACTTCCTAACCTATAAATTAGCATTAATTAGAGGAATTCAACTCTTATATAACAATTTGCTTACCTAGATATACCTTAAGTCTTAAACCACCTTTAGTTTTAAATTCAAGCCCAATCTTCAAACAACCCATTGTTTGCAGCAAGTCTCTTTTATTCAAATTTAAGATTCCACAATTCAGGTATTTTAAATTTTATAAGTCGTACTTTACTTAAATGTTTACTTCTTTAAAATATTTCATTTTGCTTACCCATTAACACACATTCTATTATTTAATACACAACAATCACTTATGATAATAACCAAGATTATCATATCTAAAGCCACCTTATTCTGAAATGCTTCTCCAATTCAAGAATCCATTTCAAACTTATCTTTATTTAATTTCAGTTTGGTTGTACATTACTTCTTAATTTAATTCTAATAATTTAACAATAAATTTCCTTAATCTTCATTAAAATGGAATATTGTTCTATATATCAAATTTGATCTTATATAAAAGCATTTAAAATCCTTTATAAGAAAATAACAAGTACGCTCTCTCATATACTCAACTCATTCTATGGTACTATTGATCATATCCTAAATGAGTACACCCACCAAAGCCAAGGTTCTCGCTTAACCTCGCTCTGATACCAAATGTAACGACCCGAGATTTTCGTAGCCCGAAAATTCCAGATAGTTATGAAAAAGAGAAAGAGATAGAAAAGAAGAAGAACAAAAACACCAAACATCTCACATTCGCAGCGGATAAAATATAATAATAAATAATAACAGTTTACAAAGAATACTATATCTGTCGATTACATTTAATATACATCAGAGTTTCACATATATACACTCACTGAATAAATACAATTGCCATGTCTCAAAGATACAGCGGAAATACTCTATATGCTATTGCCATCTAGCTCGCCTCCTGAGCTCCAGAACGTACCTACCTGAAAATCTGTAATACTCGGTCTGACCCGAGCATTACATCAAAGTAACACCCGGGTCAGGCTGGAAACCAGCGTGAGTAAACCCATCTAACATAGAATGCAAAGGTGTACAACTCACATAAACCCGGGGTAAGTTATATCAATTTACAACTTCACAGGTTGATATAGACATCATTTATTTCACATCTCAATTTCTAAGTGCCAGAACTTAGATTATATGGTTCAGTTTACTTAAATCATTCCCTTACAAACTATTGTTTCTACGAATCAATTTATAAAGAATCGAAATGATTTCGGGTATTAACTGATACCCGACTCCTGTCTCTTCGAATTCAGTTCATCCCAACACATGCTATTCAAGTGAATACGCGATTCAATTTTAAATAAATGATGGCACCTTTATATAGCAAATAATCATTTGATAACTAAGCACGTTATCATTGCCCACCCAAATACATCATATCACGAAAGATTCATATCAGGGGTATCAATCAATTCAGGGCATTCAATCATCATTTAATCCTACATAAGCAAGATAAATCAATCACCCCATCTTGGATAAATCTAATTGTCAAATCTAAATTAAATCAATCACTTTTAAATCCTGCTTATTAATTAATTACAACCAATTGATTAGCCATCCCATAACCATTCATCTTAATTAATCCTCCTTGATTAGTTATCCTCTAATTACATTAAGATGATCATCATTATCTAATTACCTCCATTGAATGATTATATTTAACCACATTCCATGAATTATTATCCTTAATTAATTGCACCCCTTAATCAGCCCAAATTACTCATAAACAGTAATTATTCCTCTGTAATTACTTACTTAAGTAATTAACCCCTTACTTAATTATTAATCATTTTTGATTAATTACATCAAGTACTTTGTCCTTAATTTCTTCTACTAAGTAATTACCCTTTTAAATATTTTCGCAATAAGTAATTCCTTTTAATTAATTTCATCTTGTAATAATGGATTACTTCGCTAAAAACTCATCAAGTATTTATTTTTGATTTAACCTCCAAGAGTTTACCTTTAATAGTTTACAATTTAATTTCAATCGGGCAATCCATCCCTTAGTCACCCTTAAATCCAATTAGTTAATTGTAGATTAATTATCCTTTAACCATTATTGATAACCCTTAATTATCGATTTACACATCTTACCTACAAATTAAGTAGTCCTTAATCACTAGTTAATTAAATTACTGAATTTACTCAACTAATCATTCGCTAATTAGCTTTAAGTAGTGAATTATGAATCTATTTATCAACTAATCATCAATTAATCCACCGTCTAATTATAATTATAATTTAATTATTCTTAATTACACAGGATTATTATTATCAATCTTAATTTCAAACTTATTAAATCTTAAACCATTCACTTAATCACCATTATAAATTTATTTCATTCTTAATTATCTTCAATTTAAATTATCCATTTTATGCCTTTAAAAAAAATTCTTAATAAATTTTACATCAAGTCTTATCTTAAACCTTGTCAACAATGCTTACTTTTCTAATACTGAGTTTTGTTAACAAAAATAATATAAACGTTTTAGGCTTAACCCCTTTCAAATGGACCCGAGTCAGACACGATAAATACTCGAGTAAGGCCCGAGTTTTCTAAGCCTTTTTCCCATGTCCTTCTATCCCCTGCTCGTGCTCTTCTTCCTATTCTACTCTTCCTTCCTCTTTTGTTTATTTCTTCCCTCTCTCTTTTAACAGTAGAACACGAAAAGGTATCTACGCACAAAACCCAGGCAAAACTCGAAGAAAACGACCTAATATATCGAGTATCACTCGAGACGACCGAAGCTTGAAACTACTGACACCTTCATGCCACCGTGCACGTGCACGGTGGGTCTCCATCACTCCGGCAATCCTTGGCGTCCCCAACAAATCACAACACGACCTGACATGCGCGATCAAACCCCAATTCATCACGTAAATCTCGAAATCAAAATATGTGCGTTCGTTCGAACAGCGGCTCGAATGCGTCAAAAGAAAATCACCATGACCCCCATCAATGACCACCGCTGACGACGCGGCTCTGGCCACACCACGGCCTCATCCTTCTATACCTCTCCACTGAATTTCATGACGCTCGGTCACCCACAGAAGGCAAACACGCCACGCTTTTGACACAGACCCGAACTTGAAACTAAAACCCTAAATTGAATTTGTTCTTCCAATTCTTGCATTAGAAAATTTATCCAGTAATTTTCCTATCATCTTAGATGTTCGTATTATCTCCACAACAAATTTCAACTTTTATTAACGTTTCGATTGCTGGAAAATGAGAAAATGCAAATTTATTACCAATTCAAACTGCTCTTAAAATTTCAAATTAAAAATCTTCGTTTAGTTTTATAAATCATGAATTACAATAATCATTCAAGATATAAACTTAATTTAGATTTTGTAATACTCGAATTAATCCATTTTGCACTTGATTGCCTGTAAAAAAATTTCCAGAAGTATGTTTTGTAAATCTGGTTTTGCTCAACTTCCAAAAATCTTGATTTAGGATTTAACAACTTTTTTGTTGAGAAGTCAAAGCTTAACAATGATTTAAAAAAAAAGAAAAATTTTGAAATTTGAAGAAAAATCATCTCTGTAACAAATAACAGAGAAGAATAGCATGTCAATCTTCACAGAACAACTGTACATAAACACAAATCCACATTAAAATAAACTCATACATACCACATAGGCAATGAATCATCTTTTCTGTTTTAAATTAAACTTAAACTTGTAAATTTTATATTTTCTCACCTGCAACCTTGCTGAGCAAACAACACTCTGCTGTCCTGAAAACTTGTAGTTGGAACAGCCCTAGAATACTTTCTGTTCTTGTTTGCTTTTGTTTTGAACTTGAGTTTAAACTTTTTTTTTGTTTCTAAATTGTTACTGACCGAACTCAAATAGGAGATGCATACATATATAGAAGGTACCAGGTAACAGGATGTAATAAAGAAGGTGCCATCTGGTTCAGCTTCTTTGTTAAGCTTTGATAAGATTTTCTAATATTTTGAATTAATTGTTTTTTAGGCTGAGATGATGGCAATTAAATGCATGGTTTCCTCATATGTTTACATATTATTATTACAATTTGCTGTACAAAGATATTTGTATACAATAGTACACTTTGTAATTAAATATATGGCTTGAGTAAGAAGATTTATTTTATCAACTACTAGCTTTCAAATGTACAACAAATGTTTGTATTTATTGGCTTCTAGTTTGAATAATGTTTGTTTGGTTTACTTCTCTTTGGTCTTGTTTCATTCTATACTTTGTGCTTATTTATTTATATTTGTTTTTCAACTATCAACAATTAATTAGATTCATAGGTTTGACTTATATTTTATATTGATATAATTAGATTTTTAATTTAAACATTATCGTTCATATGTATTTATTTATCAAATGTTAACAAATGTAAAGCGTTTTAATTCAATTTTTATAAGAAAGGTTTTATTGTAAATATTATTAAGAGATTTTATTTTGAATTTCCAGAATCCAATTTCCTTCTCAAAATACAAATTTATATAAACAAATGGCAATTATTCCAAAAGTCATATTCATTTTAAAATGATAAGTGTACTTTTTATTTGAATTAGATTAAATGTCTATTAGAATAATAGGGTCAAAATCCAGGGTCGTCACACCCACTTAGTTAAAATTCTATATTTGCTTCCCAAAACCTATTGGTTTTATCCAAAAAATTTGCTTTCAATTCTAACTCAAAACCCTTTTATTTCAACTTTAGTTTAAAAACCCACTTTTCCTATTTAACAAAAATTTCTTAAAATTTTCTAACACTCTAAATTTTCGAAATTTTTTAACAGAGTCTCCTTTGTACGGAGAGCCTTTTACAATATGATAAGAGAGATAAAAATATATACATCAACTCACACGTTTGGAAAACAAAATATACAACAATATATTATCATTTCTTTATTTTATTGCATTGGTGTACCTCTTATTAGCGTTTTTAATCGAGCGGCTTATCTTAATGCATTTACGCAACCAAAAACTATTCCAACAGCTTCATGTACCTGCGCTTACTCAAAATAAGCACATAAGTTTTATAAACGTGAAATTTTATAACATTTCATTAATTTACTAGCTAAACATATAAACTTCATAACCCGAACATGCCAATCATATATTACAAACAATTATAAGGTTCCAACACTAATTTAATTTTCTTTCCATTGGTCCATGTATCATTCCATATATATATATACATATATATATCATTTCATTCAATTCGAAATGATTTAAAACCACATTTATTGCATTCAATTCATTTTTACAAAGAACAAACTCATATTTATTACAAATTAATTTCTATGTGCTTTACTTGCATAATTTCTTTTTTTTAAATTTCAAATTGATTCACAGTCAATTTATTTGCATTCCATTTATATTCACTTCCATTATATGCAAATCCATTTTATTAACTTCAATTATTCCTTTTTAAATTGACTCTAAATCAATTTTCTAATTTTCAGACCATTTATTCAATTTTAACTTGATTCGCAATCCGTTCAATTTCATTATATTCACATTCACACTTATTATATTCCCATCCATCTTATTAAGCTTTAAATTTATCCTTTTAAATTGGTATTAAGTCAATTCATCTATTTTCCACTGGTTTCCATTTATGCTATTCACCAAACCTTGTTTGCTTTATGTTACATTGAACAACATTCCAATCCATGTTAATTTATGAATCATTTCAAAAATAATTGCTTAAGTTAAGTTTCCATAATAGCTAAGTTCTAATTCATTTTAAATTGAATCTCATTCTATTTATTCGTTTTCATCTACTTAGCATGCCCAATTTATACTATCCCTTAGGAATCATTCCAGATAGATCAACTCTTGAACAAGTTATTATATTATAACATGGTTCATGCACTTTCATTTCTATTAACATTATTTCCAACTTATGTTACATCCTCTCAATTCACTTCGTTTTATTCACATAGATCGACTCACTTCATTTTATAGCGAATGGTATTTCATTTCACGCTAATTTATTTATAACTCATTTCACAAAATATTTCCACAGTTTCTTATAAGCATTACATATTGACACTTAAGCTCAGATTCAACTTATAACTTAAGCTCATACCCCAACTATACTCCCAAGGTCGTATTTCAATTTATATTCAATTCATTTACCCTTAATTGAATTTGTTTTCTTGGTTATCAATTACTTAACCTTTTAACTTGGTTATACTTTTCACTTTCCAAGTTAATAAGTTATACAACTTATTTATCCACAATTCCCTGAATTTTCTACTTAAGTTTACTCACATCCAATATTCATATCATATAGTTATATAATCACTTTATAATTAATATTTTCATTGAATTTAAACCATTCAAATTCACTCTCCAATTAAAATTTAAAATTTTGAATTTCCATTCCTGTTACCATAATATCAAACCATCTTCATTTAGGTTTTACCATTTTATTTCTCAATTCATAAGTTCAAAACTTATTTACTTAAAATCCCATTTTACTCGCTTGAGTCCATTTACATTTTATATCACCTAATAGCTTAAGTTTATCCATTCCATTCAATAATTATGACTTATAGTTATACAATTATCCAATATTTCAAAATTGACATTCAATTTAAATCAATCCCATACGATTTTATTTCACTAATCTTAAGTTAAATTACAATTCATAATATTCATTTCAACTTACTTAGACCAAATTTTAATTCCCTGATTAAAATTTACATTCAACTCTCTTATCTATATCAACTCCACATTATAAGTTCTGTAACTGATTTTATCCTGACCACACAAATCATTTAAATGGAAATCCCAGAATTCAATTTCTCGGTTTAATTTCAAATAATTTTGAAATCATAAACATACACATATCACTTTGGCATATCAAATTGTACCTTCGAAGTCTCAAAACCACTTGGTTTTTCCCAAACAGTTTCCCTTTGTAATTTCTAAAACGAACTTGTTTATCAAACAAGCCTAAAGCAAATATTCCTATCCAACCACGACGGTAGCAATCCATCACTAAGAAACCTGAAAATGAATCCTGATAATGTGGCCATCATCACCAGGATTATTTTCAAGCGACTGAAGTGAGTTCGATGCTTCCTTACTTCCAAAATCCATTTTAAAAACTATTAATTTAAAAACAATTTTCTATTCCAAAAACATTTCCAAATAATACTCCACTATTCCTCATAAATCATTTTGGAAAACTATTTTCCAAAATTTCCAAGATTTAAAAATTCTTAAACATCTAGTTCAAACCCAATAAAAACATTTCCCAAAATTTTTTAGATTTAAATTCTGGTTTAAATCAAATTTTTAGTTATACTCCTTTGTATAAATCATACTTATTAATTTCTATTTTGTTATATATATACAATCGTTTCAAATTTTATAATCTAGTCCGATTATAATATAAACAACAAAACATCCAAATATATACAATAATTTTTTAAAATTGTTTCTTTTATATCAAAATATAAATTTGGGTAAAATTATTTCATTTACCCACTTCAAAACAATACCATGTCGTTTACCTTTTTTAAGAGTTTAGAAACCCCTATCGATATGGTTGTACTTCCCATACCGACCAAAATTCATAAACACTCAACCGATAAGTCAATATAATACAAAAAAAATTTATATTCACTAACAATTTGCACTTATAGCTATTAATACACTCAAACTCATTCTAGAGTACTTCTAACTCTATCTCTAATAAGTAATCCCCCTACGCCTAAGTCTATCACCAACCTAAGCTCTGATACCAACTGTGACGACCCGCCCTTTCGACCCTCGAAAATCGATATAAACACGCTCATTTGTGTAACATGTCGAACGACCGAGTGCCGAAAAGATAGATTGTTGAGGGAAAATAAAGTAGGTAGAAGAAAGAAGAAAAACAAACAACAGAATCTCACAATGGACTGAATAACATATAATATGAACAGTTCTTTACACAAATCAAAACTGTAATATACATATCTCACATCAGAGTACACAAATCAATAATTATCAGCCTGGATAGTTATAACAACCTGCCACCACAATTTGTTGATAACTTCAACAAAACACTTCAACGGAATAAGATCAAATACGAGTAATATGTCTTCTCCATCCAGTTCGTCTCCTAAGCTCCATAGCGTCCTAACATATATCTTGCAATACTCGGTCTGATCCAAGCATTATAATAAAATAAGACCCGAGTCAGTCTGGAAAACCAGCGTGAGAAAACACACTCAATTTGAATTATTAAAGTTTTCCAAATCCTTTGAAAAACAAAGGTATCTCGTACACCACACATAAACACGACATGTTTTTACCTTACGATAACCAAAACATTTCATATCAAAATGATCCGATATTATAATAGTGTCTAAGTACAAATACTTGTTCAAATAGCTGAAATGCTTGCTTCTCACATTTCATCATAGTTGGGAACAATCAAAACCATAGAGTGCTTACTGGAGAATGAATTCCATCCGAATGACTAGGCACTGGGGTATCATCAGTCACAGTACATGTCGAACAGCGTACCGAGGACCACGTCGAGATCCCCTACTACACAAGTCCGAACTATCCCTAACCTGGATAGACCGAATATGCTATCACCTTGGGTGTTCCCTCCCTTTTCCGAGCTCCTTCCATAAATCGTAGTAATAATATCAGAGGGTATTTAGAAAGGTGAAAAACATACCCAACTTGGGTGCTACCCACTTAGCCTTACTGCATCTCCCCTGCTTTTCAGTCATTCCCAGTTGATGAGGCTAGAGGCTGCGTTTAACTTTTTAAGGAATTTTCACCTAGAATGCTAATTGTCCTCCAATGACAATGTACTAATAGCATTCATCCATACAAGTCCATTCCGGGTCTGAATGGAACCGAAGGCACTATTCCTACTACACCCATTTTGAAATCACCCTCAGGATTAGTAGCGATTAGCCATTGCACTTCACTACTCCATCTTTGACTTCATGCTCTTATCTTCATTTCGAAAACGTACTCGTTGGATCGAAGTGGTTTACAGATAACCAATCCGATTTCGGTCTCTTTGCAACAACGTTCAATATTTCCGGTAAACTTAAGCCCGATTCTTTGGGAAATAAACAGACCAAAATAAGATCGGAGATCACCTTCTAACCGTTAGTGGACGGATTTTCTTATCAACATCCTAGAAGAACGAAACGAGTTTATACGTACAGTATAGCACCTCGAATGGTAATCGTACCATATAATCCCTGTGCTTCCCTTAGATATTTCCAAAGTTATATTTAGGTCCATGTAATGACCCGCCTTTCTGACCGCCCCTAGTCGGTAATTAAACCAACTAGAAACGTTCAAAATGACGGATTGTTATTTAGTTTATAGAGTTTAAATAGAATCAGCCACAGAATCATAGAATAATAATATTATTTCACAAGAATAAATTTTTCTTTCATATACAAATATCAGAGTTTATACAATGCATTTTTATTTTATACAGCGGAATTTATCTTTAAGTACAAAAATCCTGAAAACAAAAGTGAAGCGATATCCCCCTCTCTCTAACTTCGCTGCCTGAAAATCTTCAAGCTGTAAAATACTCGGTCTGACCCGAGCGTTTTATGCAAAACACAAAAACACTCAAGTCAGGATTAATCTTAATTCAAGCAAATAAATTTGCGATGAACTAAATAAAATGGTAACAGCCCAAACAGGGTTAATAGTGCAGTACAGGCAGCAGAGATAACAAAACAAATTGGATCAACAAATAGTGTAAATAATGTAAATGCCCACAAATGAGCATAAGAAGTGTACAGGAGTACACATATATCAACCCAGCAAGTACAAAACTGGGTAATTCAGTGTTACAAAACAACACCCAACTGATGATCATATTAAATTTTAGGTGAGAGGCAGATAAGCACATGAGCCACTTGAGTGAACACATTTCACACAACCATACAGTTTACAAAAGTCATGGCAATAAGTAAATGAGGCAACAAGGTCAACAATTAAGCAAAATTTCAGAGGGGAATAGAGAAAAAGATATTGGATCTAGCATGGTTTCATTTTTGTAAACCAGGACCCTTTTTCATTTACATGCTTAAGCTTAAAATCAAATGTAAACGATATCTGTTTAAGTCTTAAACTTCAACAATGTTTTAAATATTAGATTCTGAAACTTGATCAGGATTTTAAACTTAAATTCAAGAACAGGCCCAAACACGTATTTTTTTTCCAAAGTAAGCATGCATTCATATAAACCCATACATACATTCAAAGCATTTCATCATATTCATTCGTGCACTTATTTCAGAGAATAGTATCAATGCATAGATGACATCACAGCAAACATGACAGCAGACACAAATGTGCAACATAGTGAAAACGAACAAGTGCAACAGAACTCAACAAGGCAGACTCAAGTGAATGAAAACTGTATGCAACATGGTGAGCAACACAAGGGCAGTGGACAGTGCAGACAAAATGAAGATACCAGTGAATGGGAAGACACACATGAACATGAAGACATAAACAACATCAAACGCAAGACCAAACTGCAAAAGTGACACAGTAGATTTGAATAAGAACTCCACTGGCCCTGAAGCAATACCACAAATGTGCAACACAGTGAAGAGACCAAGTGCACGACTAAACCAACAAATGCAACAGACTCAACTAAACCAACATGGCCAAGACCACAAGCAACTTCATAGGACTGTAACAACTAGAATGGAAGCAAAATACACAAATGCAAAACCAAAGTGCAACAGTCAAGTCCAAATGCATCAGTGAGGCAACTGCAGTGGACATGTATACAACAGAGGAAGCCATGATCAAGTCCAACAGAAATGCATGCAAGTGTCAACAGTCAATTATGACCAAGTACAGGTGCAAGTGTACACAAGTGAAGCAAAATGAAAACCATGCATCAGTGATCAACACAGCAGCTCGAAGACACAGTACAACAATGCACAAATAAATTTTAAAACAACCTATAAATTTTATGGTTACTTACTTAAAAAGAAAAGAACAATGTAGTTTTCAAATATCACTGTTTTGATTTTCTTATTTGAAAGACATTTTAAATTAAACTTTTAAATGAAACAAACAAGTTAAATTTATAACTTAAGTTTTAAACAGAGATTAACTCTATACTTTCTCTCATTTCAAAACAGAGATTCAAACTTCTTAAATTATGTATGATAGCAAGTAAACAAGAATCAGAAGCATGCAAGTTAATAATCAAATCAAATGGCTTCAACAAGTTTCAATTCAAAAAGCTAAAGCAGTTCAAAACTCAATATACAGGCTCTGCTTCATCCCTCGGGTAATTCAAGTAAAATCCCTAATTAAAATTTAAATTTAAAGAAATTTTGAAGCAATTAAAACATAATTAATCCCATTATTTTTTTGACCTGAGGGAATGTGATCAAAAACTGGAATTAAGTAGTGGATCAGATTGAAATTCAAATTGCGGTCCAAGCCAGTTAAACCAGAGCCTGGGAACCATGGACAGGGGGAAAACTCAGATAAACACAACATGTAACCATACTTTTAATTAGAGTTAAAAGTGAAATTACTCACAATTTTACATGCAAGACATCCAACATTACAGAAATCCACACAAACACTTAAGCATTCCTGAACTTACTATGCAACCAGAATTCAATTAAGCATTTTTAAAGTGTGATGTTACTTACAACAAAAAGGAAAAAAAATTTAGGGTTTGGGATTTGCTCAAATGAATGGTTTAAAAGCAGAGCCTGGAATGGAGCTTGTATTTTGATTTCATAAATATGATTTGTTTAATTTTTTAAGTCCACAAAGAAATCAAGGGAAAAGCTTTTGAATTTATTTTGAAACATGGGCTGGAAACACAGAGGCAAGTTATTCTTGCCAGTAATATACACACAGTCCTCACATTTATAAGGACATGCAAACCCAATTTATAATCATCCAACATAATTTACAACATAAGTCAAATGTAAATCCAACATCAATGGATATAGCAAAGTTTAGGGGAATGTTTGCTCACAGTATTAATTTTTTTCTTGAAACTGTATAACATAACAGAGGTGGCATATATATACATATACACGATCATGCATCCATCACAAAATGAATAAATTCACATCCACACAGGCAAACAGGCATTTTAACAAGAGAACAGCATTTATCACTGCATATAACATAGATTTGGGTAGGTTTTGCTCACAGTTATTTTCAGAACTAAGGTATTTATTTTTCTTACCACATTTACTTAGACAACTTAAGGCTACAGGTAAAAGAGGAAGTGATTTGGGGTTTTGAATTTGCTTGCATCTGAGAACAAGAATAGGGGGTTTTACAGACACATACAAACAACACACATGAACAGAAGTTCAAACAAGCACATGCAAACAAAATTTTCCTCATCTAGATTCAAAGATCCATCACATGCAGCAAAAACAAAACAAGCAAAGTTTTTTATAGCATCTGTTCTCATCAGTTTTCAACGATAGCATCTGTTCTCATCAGTTTAAATTCAAGTAACCCAGCAAATGATAGCAAATAACACCCAAATCATAGCATGTAACCAAGCACCCAATTCAAATAAATTTAAGAACTTGAATAAAAATTAATCGTGAGAAAACTCACCTTATCATGAATCGAAACAGCCGATGTGAGTAATGAGCACAATCGAAGAAAAAATTGAAGCCCCAAATTGGATCGCAAGCCCTAATTTTGCAAAGCGGAACGAACGAGAAAAACGAAGCCGCCATTTTTACTCTCTTTTTTTTTCTTTTTCGTTTAGGTTTTTCGAATGAGAAGGTAAAGAGGGACGGTCTTTATTTTATGTTTTATACTTTTTTTATAAAACTTATTGTCTTCCTTAGCAAGCTATTACTTATTATTATATATATATATATTTTTATCTTCTTTAGTAAGCTTCTTAGATATTTATGTTTCCTTTATTTAGTCTAATTGCTTTGCAATACAAATGAAGTTCTTGTAAACACAATATTAGAATTTATCTAACATATTTACCTTATATTTTTATAATTTAAGATGTTTACATTGTCATTCATTCATTATCTAGATATTAACTTAAAACAATTCATAAAAGAAACTATCTCTTTATAAATAAACAGCATAATCTATTTGAATTGGGAAAAACTCAAATCGATTAACCAATAAATCTCACAATTTTAAATCAAGAATTAAATCAGTTATCAATTTTAAAATAAATTAAAAATTCGGAATCGTTAAAATTTAATCGCCAAACTCCTAGTTATATTGGGAATTCAATTTAAACCATCATTCAAATATTTAAAATTAATTAAATATTTAAAATATAAATTGTTCAAAATTCAGGACCGTTACAATCTCCCCTCCTTAAAAGAATTTCGTCCCGAAATTACAAGTAAGGAAAAATGATTGTTAAAATTTCACCGATATTTATATTTTACACAATTTTATCAAGTTTGAAACTTATTAAAAATAAATAAATAAGTATAGGATTCATTCTATTTGTTTTGTCTTACTAGCTTTGTTCATTAATTTCTTTTTGTTCATTTATTTCTACAATCAAGACGCAAAAGATCTTTTACTAAAATTTTCGACTTACAAAACTCAATTTTAAACTTGAAACACTTCATATTAGAGATTTACATATTATATCATTTCCAAAGCTGTGGACTTTCAAAATATTTCAAAGATCCTCTTCCTTAGTTCATTAGGTTGGAATTTTATGTTACTTTAATTTCAGACTATTGATTTTCTATTTAAAGTTTGAAAATACTTGCTAACTCGAAATTTAACAAGTCTATTGTCGTTCTTAAAGACATTAGGCATACGCTGGCCAGACGCAAGACTAAAAATCTTCAAGTACTAAATATACTTGCTTCAATTCCCAGTGAAACTACTTAAAAATTCTTTTAAAAATGGATATGGAAAGCACGTTCCCCCATGGATCACAGTTTACCCGGCGGTTACGCTACTATCCCAGTAGAATCGCTTGTAACCGTGGATTTCTCATCTCTCTTGAATTTCGCCATGGTTGTTGCCATAGATCGCGGTCCACACGGCGGTTACGCTACTATCCCAGTAGAATCACTCGTAGCCGTAGGCATCTCGCCCCTCGAATTACGCTTTGGTTTTTAGATTGCAGTTTACACGACGGTTGCGTCACTATCCCAGTGGAAACGCTTGTAACTGTAGGCATCACACCCCTCAAATTACGCTATCACCCCAGTATATCTAGATCGCGGTTTACACAGTGGTTACGCTACTATCCCAGTAGAATCGCTCGTAACCATAGGCATCTCGCCCCTTGAATTACGCTAGCATACATCAAAACCAATATGATCCCATCGCGAGGGATTCTAGTCCAAATGGACATTCCACTAATGGAAATTCTACGTAGCTACGATTTTCAAATGGACACTCATATCGAGTTCCAACAACCTTCACAAATTTTAAATGGAAGGTACTTTTCCATATCCTCAATTTGGAAAACATAATATCATACATACATATATAATATTTCATTTCACATTTCGTACATATCACACCCATGTACTTACATAAGTTTTCCACAACAATTTCTTTCCAAACTAATGGTTTTCGAATTTATCGTATTCTCATATATACGTTCTATAAACCACAATATCTCATACCCATAACAAATAGAGAATTCACAAATTTTCCATTTCATTATCCATTTAAAATTTTCCTCTAAGTCGATTTGGAAATTTAAGGTTATCTCAAACCTAATTCACATTCATAATCCAATTTATTATCGACTTCACACTCGATTTGGATTTCATGTTACATCGTCAATTCTCAACACATAATTGATGTCTAGCGATATATAACCTCTGAGCTCGTACGTCTCAGAGAAGGGTGTTAGGCTAAATGAATAAATTCTCCGCCACCATAGATATATATTTAATAGAGATCAATTGATATGTCATCAATTCACAATGTTAGACATACAATCCAAATCAACCATTCAAAATTCAAAGTTGAACTAATTGTTCAAATTTCCCATTTAACTTTTTCAACTTCGACTTAATTCATAGTTTGAATTCCGCATACTTTTCACAATATTGGTTTTAAACCAACTTCAAACTTTCCCAAAAATATTTTTACCAGATATATAGTTTTCCACACTTAACCATTTGAAAACAAATTTCAAATCATTTTTCACATTTCAATCTTTGAAAACAAATTTCAAATCAATTTCCTTAAACGGAAACATTTCCAAATATTTATCAATTTTAAACTTAAAATGGTTCATTTAAATCAATCAAATAAATCCTTACCGATTTATTTTAAACTTACGTTCCAAATCCGTAAATTTATTTCCACATTTCAAAAATAAATCAATATTTATTTTTAACAAATTTCCCTTTCTTTTATAAATTCCATAGTGAATTTACATTTCCAAAATATCTATGAATATACGATTTTCAAATCGATTTCACATATTCATTTTCAACTTATCTTTAAAAGATAAAATCTCAAAACATTCACTTTTCACTTTATCTTTAAAAGATAAAATTTCAAACCTTTCATTTCATATTGGAAAATATTTCCATACTTATTTAATAATAAGTAATTCACAAATCCATTTATTTTCAACACTTTGAAAATATTCAATATACTTAGATCATAATTAAGTATATATCTCATTCTTAAAGGAAATCATTCTTTTAAACACATTAACTTGAGTCAAAACGAATGTTGCGTAAAACATCGTTACGACAACCCAAAATCACTAGTATAGGGATTTTTAATTTAAAATAGATATATAAATCCCAATACTATATAAAAATATTTCCTTTCGGAAACCATTTATTATAACAACAGTGTTATAGTCCACCATTTCCTTTCTTTCTCTCGAAAATTTCTATTTCAACAATGAGTGTTGAAATCTATGCTTTCGATTCTTAATGCATTTTAAAACATCTTTAAAACCATTAACTTCATTTCATAATATCACTTCCCTAAACCATATCCGTTTTATTTAATAATATATTCACTGTCCAAAATCGTGAATATACTTCGTTAACCAATTTCAATATTCTACGCATTTAATTCAGAATTATCCACTGTCCAAAATCGTGGATATAATTCCTAACCACTCTTATTATCACAATATTTAACTTCTAGGATAATTCGCTGTCCAAAATCGCGAATATATCTCCTTTAATAACTTCTATGTTTCATTTATCAAATTCAATTGGTTTCGAATTTATAAACAATCTTTGAAAATTCCATTTCTATTTATAAAACTTCGATTATAAATCTCCTTTATTAATTCAATTTAATTTATATAACTCAATTATATACCAAAAGTCCATGTTATAAGTTAAGTACTTATAATCCATTTATTTACTAAATCGTTCTTCAAAACATTAGAAATCAAATTTCAAAAGAATTCAGAACCAAATTCTCAAGTTACAATTCAATAATCCCCTTGGTTATAACCAAATTAACATGTCATTTTATTTCCCAATTATTACTTTGGAAATGTTCAAAATATTCGATTTAAACCAATTTATCAATTCATTTAACTCATATTTCATTTTCCATAAATCTCAACAATTTGATAATGGGTTTTCGAATGGTCGGGATTCAAATCTAAGGAGACCTCACCGAATATAAACTATCGTAAACCTAAATTTAGAGAGGGGAATCTCCGAAAATGATTCTAACTTTCAAAATACCTTTTATTTTAAACAAAACAATTTTATACTTCTTTAGATTTGAAAAATGCTTTCTTTAAAGTGATTCTAGTAACTATTCATATTAAACGCCATAAACTAAGCTTTGTGTAAACCAAAGCTCTGATACCACTTTTGTAACGACCCGCCTTTCTGACCGCCCCTAGTCGGTAATTAAACCAACTAGAAACGTTCAAAATGACGGATTGTTATTTAGTTTATAGAGTTTAAACAGAATCAGCCACAGAATCACAGAATAATAATATTATTTCACAAGAATAAAATTTTCTTTTATATACAAATATCAGAGTTTATACAATGCATTTTTATTTTATACAGCGGAATTTATCTTTAAGTACAAAAATCCTGAAAACAAAAGTGAAGCGATATCCCCCTCTCTCTAACTTCGCTGCTTGAAAATCTTCAAGCTGTAAAAATACTCGGTCTGACCCGAGCGTTTTATGCAAAACACAAAAACACTCGAGTCAGGATTAATCTTAATTCAAGCAAATAAATTTGCGATGAACTGAATAAAATGGTAACAGCCCAAACAGGGTTAATAGTGCAGTATAGGCAGCAGAGATAACAAAACAAATTGGATCAACAAATAGTGTAAATAATGTAAATGCCCACAAATGAGCATAAGAAGTGTACAGGAGTACACATATATCAACCCAGCAAGTACAAAACTGGGCAATTCAGTGTTACAAAACAACACCCAACTGATGATCATGTTAAATTTCAGGTGAGAGGCAGATAAGCACATGAGCCACTTGAGTGAACACATTTCACACAACCATACAGTTTACAAAAGTCATGGCAATAAGTAAATGAGGCAACAAGGTCAACAATTAAGCAAAATTTCAGAGGGGAACAGAGAAAAAGATGTTGGATCTAGCATGGTTTCATTTTTGTAAACCAGGACCCTTTTTCATTTACATGCTTAAGCTTAAAATCAAATGTAAACGATATCTGTTTAAGTCTTAAACTTCAACAATGTTTTAAATATTAGATTCTGAAACTTGATCAGGATTTTAAACTTAAATTCAAGAACAGGCCCAAACACATATTTTTTTTCCAAAGTAAGCATGCATTCATATAAACCCATACATACATTCAAAGCATTTCATCATATTCATTCGTGCACTTATTTCAGAGAATAGTATCAATGCATAGATGACATCACAGCAAACATGACAGCAGACACAAATGTGCAGCATAGTGAAAATGAACAAGTGCAAAAGAACTCAACAAGGCAGACTCAAGTGAATGAAAACATGTATGCAACATGGTGAGCAACACAAGGGCAGTGGACAGTGCAGACAAAATGAAGATACCAGTGAATGGGAAGACACACATGAACATGAAGACATAAACAACATCAAATGCAAGACCAAACTGCAAAAGTGACACAACAGATTTGAATAAGAAATCCACTGGCCCTGAAGCAATACCACAAATGTGCAACACAGTGAAGAGACCAAGTGCACGACTAAACCAACAAATGCAACAGACTCAACTAAACCAACATGGCCAAGACCACAAGCAACTGCATAGGACTGCAACAACTAGAATGGAAGCAAAATACACAAATGCAAAACCAAAGTGCAACAGTCAAGTCCAAATGCATCAGTGAGGCAACTGCAGTGGACATGTATACAACAGAGGAAGCCATGATCAAGTCCAACAGAAATGCATGCAAGTGTCAACAGTCAATTATGACCAAGTACAGGTGCAAGTGTACACAAGTGAAGCAAAATGAAAACTGTAACGGCCCAATATTTTCAACCATTCGCATCCGCACATGTCGGACTTGAATTGTTCAAAATACCGCGTTGTAAATAAAATTTGGCAAATCTCAAAATATACAGTAAATAATTAATCACAGAATTACAAACACATAATCAGAATACTCGCAGCGGAATTTTAAAAATACTTAGTGTTTCATGAAGCCACTATAAATAGTCTCAATCAAATAAAAATTACATAGTCTTTAATCCAAATATCCACTAGTCTGGATTTCAAAATTTTAGATAAAGAACTGGAAAGGAAGTTTGCCAGCAGCTTGAAAGTGATCTACAGAAATCCTAGCTCCGGGATGAAAACTGAACTGCAACTCAGGCTGACCCGAGCGTAAAATAAAACATAAACACTCGAGTCAGGACATACATACTTATATAGTGTAAGCTAATTCAAGTGTACTGTAATATAAAGCAAGTAACTTAGAGATGCTTGGGACCGCCCATCCTCTAAGGATCCGTTAAACTATTTACTATGTAGTATATTGCGCTATTATAATAGTGTCTATTTATAAAATAAACTTACTTTTAAATAGCGTTAAGGAGTGACCCAATATTCCCCTTAACACGTAATAGTCCCAGTAGTCCATCCAATATCATAGTCCCTCCTGATCGGGAAGCCACCAGAGGATACCATACGGGCTACGGGAGAAAATCAAACTCGTACAAGACTCGCTATGGTAGGTGACACGGCACAACTAGGCAATGCCAGGGTAGATATACCAATTGCTACTCGGTCCGATGGAAACGCGTAGCCGCAGTTACCGCCCACCTCGAACAACACTCCCAAATCAAAGGTGCGCACCAAAACAATCACAAGAGTAATAGAATGGCATACGAAGAAGTGCGTTCGATCAGAGGTGCTACCTCATTAATCCGAGAATCGCTCCTGTTTTAGCCACCTTATGCCAACTCACGGGAGTCGGGTCCACGTATTTACCTTAAAGGAACCGTCACCACCATCCTACTTCATTCTGGAATCTCCACCGCGTACACGGTTGGTAAAGTGGTTTCGGTATCGACAGAGAGTATGCCAGATATCCGATCCCGGTCTCTTTAACAACCAAACGTTATTATAACCCGTGGTTACAACTTTTAAAAATGGTATTTATACTTTGAAATCAAAATATATTTCAAATACTTTCAATATCGAAATATTGTTTTAAACATTGGTCATTTTATAATATACCATTTAAATCTATTCAATTTGTTTAGGAATAAATTAAATTCTTCCATTTAAAACCATTCAAAATCAATTCCTTATTTTTATTTATTACATATTAACTTCCAAATTTAAAACCCTTTTCCCAAAGATTTTTTTCCATAAATTTGTTTTAAAACAATCAATTTCAGTTTCCGTAATACTTCTGAAATGCTACCTAACGTCTATAGGTTAAAACAGTTCAATTCTAAAAGACAGCACTTAAATGCTGTAATAGGTTATGTTCTTAATAGTTTTAGTTTTTAAATTCCAAATATAACTTATAATTAATTATTTTCTTAACTGAAATCTTACCCTTAACAAAATCCAGAATTTCACAAAATAAGTTATATTCCAAAATTTTATTAAAACATTTATTTATTTATTTAACATTTTTAACTCATTCAAATCATTATAAATCTTTATAAAATCCTTTAAATCATCTAAACCAGAATATTATAAACTTCCATTTTTTTTTTAAAATAAATTAAAATATTTCAGAAAAATATTATATAAACCACGGGTCTGTATATAGTTTTCTAGCCTAGGTCAAGTGATACAGATTTATATCATTTCAATCCGCAATTTACAAAACTCGGGTTCTATCATTTCAAACCCGCAATCCCAAGTTAAAATTAAACAGTTAACTGAATAAATGAATAATAATCATCGTTTAGGCCTATCATTTCAGCCTAAACGATTTAAATTTACAGGGAACTTGCAGTGATGATTTAAATCAGTATATAAACATTAAATAATATAACTGCAATAATATTACAACAGATAAATAACTGATGAGGTGTCAATTAAAAATGGGGTTTAACATCCTACGTTATATTACAGACAGATAACATTTAAATAATAATTTACACATACACTTGCGATAATTCACAGAAATATAGGTATGTTTGTCTGGTGAGAAATACTCACCTGAATGCTGCAGAATTTATTCAAACAACGATATCTACCCCGAAAGAAGAGTACAGAAGGCACGATCAATTTTCAGTGGATGCAACGACTTGATTCAAATCTTAAACAAAGTAATTAAATAAAACTAAGTATTCGAATCTTATCACGAACACAGCAAATATGAAACAAGATTGAATTAAATGAAATTGACACAGCGGCTCGACCACTCACCACACGACTTGACCCACATATCAAAGGCTCGGCTTGTTCATTTTTTTTTACTAAGTGCAACATGTGGTTTACGTATTAATACTTCATAATTATTTTTAGTACACAATACTTCATACGGATCTGTTCATAAGGCATAAAGACTGTTATTCATGCATGTATCTACCTACCTATATTCACTATATATCCTAACACGCTAATGCTCAGGATGTTCTACTCACATGCACATGTGGCTCTCTACTATTCTATTCATCATCTTATTATAATATATATATTTTTTCTTTTTTTTATAGTTAATATACAATAAATTTTCTTCACAACTTTATTCATTTAGACATCAATTCAACTATGATTCAAGTTAACTAAAAGTTATTCCAAAATGTCCCATTCAGCTGTCTTTCATTTTATCAATTCAAAGTACATTATTTATTATACCAAACATATCCAATTTCGGAAATAACTTTTATTAAAATTTCGAGGTTAGATTTCAACTCCATATTAAATCAAATTTAATTATTATGTCATTTATCGTAAATAAATCTTTAAATTTACTTTAAAACCAATTATTAACTTACAAAAATTTAACTTATAGAAAACAAAACACCTTTAAAAATTTAAAGCCTTAACTCAAATTTTAGTTAAATTACCTAAATTTTATTTCAAAAATACTTAATAATTTTTTAGAAAAATATTATAATTTTGATCTGAAATCCAGTAAAGATGCATGCAGCTTCACTCTAATTCCAACTAGTGAATCCTATCAAATTTTTGCTCAATAGCACATAGAAATCAAACTTGCTAATTAGTAGTAGCAAAACCTAGTACCATATCCAAACCATGAATCTGTATCAGCTAACATAAACGCAAAATATAACATACCTAACCTAGTCAAGCATTCTATCCACGCAGTCTTAGAAAATTCCACGAACATGAATATGGGCATAGAGGAAAGGTGGATAAATAGGTGTAGACAAGTTATGTGGTGGTGTAGGTCGAGCTTTACGTGACGGGAAAAAAGAGAATAAATAATAAAAAGAGAAATAATAGAAGAAGATAAGCTAAAAGGTGGCCATTACCTGAAGAAGTTTTGCACGCAAGCAATTGGAGAAACAATGAAGAAATCTTTTATGAATGAATTTGTGGTGTGGGTTTTGGTTTATATAAGGGATGGGTTGCGTGAATTTAGATAGGCACGAAATCAATTTGTTTTGATTGAAATTTTTAAAAACGGCAAGTAGATATTTTTTTCAAATTTTCTTCTCTCATTTACTTGTGTACGTACACTAGAATTGTGGAGATAAATTTGCGGTATTTAGGAAAGTATTTAATTCCTTTGATTGAAATTAAGAAAATGGTAATGATATTTATTTTATATGCGTGATTAGGAAGATGGTAAGCAAATAATATTTGCGAACTGAATAGGCAATCACATATATTGATTCGTTTTTCTTTAATTTAGAGTCTGCATGATTAATACTGCATATTTATGAAAAGATTTGATTGAGGAAGCAATAAATTTTCGAATGTGATCGTATTAAATGCAGAGAAGAAATATATGGTATGCTTGAATCAGAAAATATTTTTGGCAAAGCAAAATCCGAGCTCTTGCGTGATTTCGTCACAGTTTATTTTGATTGAACGCTTATATATGCGTGATTTATGCAAAGAACAAATGGCAAGGCAAGGTTTAAAAGCAGGAGTTGATTTTTAGGCAAGAGAGTTTCCTTAGATTGAATAAAAAAAGGGCCATCAATAGATTGATCCATTTTTCTTTAATTTATAGGCTGCATGATTTTTTTGTTTGTTTATAATAGTAAGCAATTAAAATTTTCTTTAAACTAAAAAGGCAGATTCGAATGTATTTGATTTAGCAAAGATTTTGGAATTTAAAGTCATATACATAAATTAAAACCCAATTGAAAGCTATGAAAAAGAGTTAACGTTTGCTATAGAAACTACTGACAGATATTTTAACCCATATACATATTTAAATATGATTTTTTACAATACGCCAAACTGACGCAATACAAAACACCTAAAATTTATATAAAAACAACGTTTTCAATTTATACGTTTATTACGTTACTTATAGCATAAATTTTATGCGCCTTTTAAACGCGAAATCCAACAGTTCATTAATACACTAAATTCTTCAAAATTAATACTTAACTAAAATTTAATTGGTTTACATTCTCCATATTATATATATATAAAATTCAGATTTTTTTTATAAAAATTCCAAATGGAGTTGTCTTTTAACAAAGTTAAACAAATCTAAACTTAAATTTATATTTTTAGACCTTTGGAAAACGATTTAATTAATATATATATAAATTGGGAAGTAAATTTTACTGGAAAGAGAAAATAACGTAAGAGATATGAGTAAAGAGAAAAACGCATATGAAATAGGCAAGCAGATAGGAGAATGGATACTGCGCATGACTGAGATTTAGGAGAAAAATTGTGTTTTGAAAAATGCAAGAAATAAATTTTGTTGAATGGAAAATAAAAACTATGAAATCAAATTTTTAAAGTAATGCGTTGAATTTAGAGGCAACATATTTGATTTGAATGCCAGAATATTCCTTCCTTTTAAAACACATGCCACTGATAAATTTACTCATTTACTAAGGTCATATTTTTAAGAATGTGTACCATAGCCATAATATTTTATGCCCAAAATATATCGAAATAACGGATTAAAATTCTATATGTTTTCTTATATATATATATATATGGTATTTATTCCCTAAATTTACGCGCTCTTTTTAACGCGTAATTACCCGGTTCGTTTATACACTAAAAAAATTCAAAATTCTGACCGTGCTGAGACTCGAACTCGTGACCTGTCGTGAATAGCCCAGATGTCTTAACCACCTAAGCTATAAATGTTTTCTTAATTAAAACTTGATTTTGCTAGAAATTAAGTTATTTACCATCTTCGACAAAACCCCCAAATTTCCAAATTAAAGTTAATTCTTGACCATGTCAAAATTTCAGAGATCTTATTATTTAATTAAAAATTTGGTCAATTGTTTTTTTTTTACTTTAAATAGACCCCAAAGTTTTTAAAATACAAGTGAAAAATACTTGTTAGAAAAATTGGGCTGTTACACTCTCCCCCACTCAGAACTTTTCGTCCTCGAAAAGGAAGAAGGTTGGGGAATAGAGACAACCTGAAAGAAAACTAAATTGAAACTTAAATTAGAATCATTAATCTAAACAATAAAATTCAATTTTATATTAATCATTGAATTCATCTATTTATACATAAAATTTTAACATTTATTTATTTACATATTTACTTGTATAATATCCCTACACTAAAAAAAATCATTCATTTTTTTTTTCCAAATTTTTCACAAGGTATTATAGCATTCTAATTTAAAATGTTTAATTTTAGTCCAAATTTGAAATGGTAATTTAACTTAATTTTTAAAGTAAATTTACCATTTCCCAAAATAAACTAAATTCCCCATTTAGTTTCTTCTTTATTCCAAACTATAATTAAATTTATTTTTCACAATATTTTTCTCATCTATATCAAATATTTTTCTCAATATCTAAACCATATAAATTCAATGTAAATTAATTAATATTCAATAATTGATTTAATTTATTTGATTTTTACAGAAGTTAAATGAATCTTAACTATTTCCAAATTAATTATCTTATTATCCAATTATTTTCTAAAATCAGAAATTTGTATAGTCATTTATAATAATCATCTTTTATTCAACAAATTTAATTTTTCTTTATTCCAGATTATTATTAAATATATTCTACTTAATATATCTTATCGCACATATTAATTAGATTACATTTATTATAAACATTCCAATTTATTTCTAAATTTCCTTTAACACCATTTGATATTGTATATTATTCAATTATATAGTTAATTTCTGAATGATTTAGGTAAGTTATATTAGTATGCAATTTAATATTATACAAGTAAAAATTTTCCAATTCTATTATTCAAGTTTAAATATTCATTCAAAATTTGACTTTATTTTATCATTAGAATCACCTTTTAACATAAATTTATGAATTAAATTTCCAATTAACTTCAAACACTTTAGAGATAAATAAATACATGCATATAGTATATGTCAAATCAAATTTAAATCATATATCTATATATATTATAAATTAAGTCATATTTTTAGAAATTCAAATTAATTAAATTTTTGAAGCAAAACTACAACGTGGTCTCTTTACTTTGATACTCGAAAATGAATGTCGATGATGTTGTAGTCATCACCGAAATTATTTTCTAGGGACAAAGAGAAGAGCACTAATTTTTAAAACATTTAAAATTCTTTGGAAACAAATTTATATTCGAAAATAATTTAAATAATAATATATCCTTTTAAGACTTTAAACACAAGGTTTGAAACTATCGAAAATTGAATTCTTAAATTCTTGTTTTAAATTCATTTCTGTTTCCAAATAAATTTATAACTATGTTTGTATTCAATTATTTATATAAGACAAAACCAATGGTTTACAAAACCATAAATAAAATCAAACACTATTATCTCTAAACAACTAGTTAAATTCTGAAAATTATACTTATATATATAATATTAGATTTTTCCAAATATAGGAATAAATTTTTCAAAACAAGTATGAAGATTCAAATTTGAAGGACTCAAATTAAAGAGAATTTTGATTTAAAGATAAGTTGGAATCAGAAGATTCGATGATTAAACAACAGAATAAGGAACTGGATAAGTTTATATAAATCGCGAGCAACCTTAACCGGGTCAATCGTGACTTAAAGAATAAGATCGATGTGGATTTTTTGGGGTAAATCTACATACGATCTGAAGAGATAGAGTTCAGAATAACCAAAGATACTAGCATCTAAACCGAGGATAAATATAAATCTCCGGTGAAGCAATGCTAGTTGTAAAGGAGTTTCACCGCTATATTAGAATATTGGCGAAACCGCCAATTCACTATAAAGATCATCCTAAGTGGAGTTATGGGATACTCCCGAATCCAAAGAAAAATGAATAGTGAGGGACACGAATGAACTTCGGAACCGCAGGGAATGTTCCAAAATTCAAAAAGGAAGAGATTTAAGCTCAAATGAAAGTGATTCTGTAAATCAATTTTACCATACATTCTAAGTTTTGCCTAGAGCCAAAGCTCTGATACCAAATGTAACGGCCCAGTATTTTCAACCATTCGCATCCGCACATGTCGGAATTGAATTGCTCAAAATACCGCGTTGTAAATAAAATTTGGCAAATCTCAAAATATACAGTAAATAATTAATCACAGAATCACAAACACATAATCAGAATACTCACAGCGGAATTTTAAAAATACTTAGTGGTTCATGAAGCAACTATAAATAGTCTCAATCAAATAAAAATTAGATAGTCTTTAATCCAAATATCCATTAGTCTTGATTTCAAAATTTTAGATAAAGAACTGGAAAGGAAGTTTGCCAGCAGCTTGAAAGTGATCTACAGAAATCCTAGCTCCGGGATGAAAACTGAACTGCAACTCAGGCTGACCCGAGCGTAAAATAAAACATAAACACTCGAGTCAGGACATACATACTTATATAGTGTAAGCTAATTCAAGTGTATTGTAATATAAAGCAAGTAACTTAGAGGATGCTTGGGACCGCCCATCCTCTAAGGATCCGTTAAACTATTTACTATGTAGTACATTGTGCTATTATAATAGTGTATATTTATAAAATAAATTTACTTTAAATAGCGTTAAGGAGTGACCCAATATTCCCCTTAACACATAATAGTCCCAGTAGTCCATCCAATATCATAGTCCCTCCAGATCGGGAAGCCACCAGAGGATACCACACGGGCTACGGGAGAAAACCAAACTCGTACAAGACTCGCTATGGTAGGTGACATGACACAACTAGGCAATGCCAGGGTAGATATACCAATTGCTACTCGGACCGATGGAAACGCGTAGCCGCAATTACCGCCCACCTCGAACAACACTCCCAAATCAAAGGTGTGCAACAAAACAATCACAAGAGTAATAGAATGGCATACGAAGAAGTGCGTTCGATCAGAGGTGCTACCTTATTAATCCAAGAATCGCTCCTGTTTTAGCCACCTTATGCCAACTCACGGGAGTCGGGTCCACGTATTTACCTTAAAGGAACCGTTACCACCATCCTACTTCATTCTGGAATCTCCACCGCGTACACGGTTGGTAAAGTGGTTTCGGTATCGACAGAGAGTATGCCAGATATCCGATCCCGGTCTCTTTAACAACCAAACGTTATTATAACCCGTGGTTACAACTTTTAAAAATGGTATTTATACTTTGAAATCAAAATATATTTCAAATACTTTCAATATCAAAATATTGTTTTAAACATTGGTCATTTTATAATATACCATTTAAATCTATTCAATTTGTTTAGGAATAAATTAAATTCTTCCATTTAAAACCATTCAAAATCAATTCCTTATTTTTATTTATTACATATTAACTTCCAAATTTAAAACCCTTTTCCCAAAGATTTTTTCCATAAATTTGTTTTAAAACAATCATTTTCAGTTTCCGTAATACTTCTGAAATGCTACCTAACGTCTATAGGTTAAAACAGTTCAATTCTAAAAGACAGCACTTAAATGCTGTAATATGTTATGTTCTTAACAATTTTAGTTTTTAAATTCCAAATATAACTTATTATTAATTATTTTCTTAACTGAAATCTTACCTTTAAAAAAATCCAGAATTTCCCAAAATAAGTTATATTCCAAAATTTTATTAAAACATTTATTTATTTATTTAACACTTTTAACTCATTCAAATCATTATAAATCTTTATAAAATCCTTTAAATCATCTAAACCAGAATATTATAAACTTCCATTTTTTTTTAAAATAAATTAAAATATTTCAGAAAAATATTATATAAACCACGGGTCTGTATATAGTTTTCTAGCCTAGGTCAAGTGATATGGATTTATATCATTTCAATCCGCAATTTACAAAACCCGAGTTCTATCATTTCAAACCCGCAATCCCAAGTTAAAATTAAACAGTTAACTGAATAAATGAATAATAATCATCGTTTAGGCCTATCATTTCAGCCTAAACGATTTAAATTTACAGGGAACTTGCAGTGATGATTTAAATCAGTATATAAACATTAAATAATATAACTGCAATAATATTACAACAGATAAATAACTGATGAGGTGTCAATTTAAAATGGGGTTTAACATCCTACGTTATATTACAGATAGATAACATTTAAATAATAATTTACAC
The DNA here is from genome assembly GCA_030765085.1 of Allium cepa. NCBI lineage: Eukaryota > Viridiplantae > Streptophyta > Magnoliopsida > Asparagales > Amaryllidaceae > Allium > Allium cepa. The sequence continues at coordinate 908,393,306 of CM060940.1, forward strand.
ATACACTTGCGATAATTCACAGAAATATAGGTATGTTTGTCTGGTGAGAAATACTCACCTGAATGCTGCTGAATTTATTCAAACAACGATATCTACCCCGAAAGAAGAGTACAGAAGGCACGATCAATTTTCAGTGGATGCAACGACTTGATTCAAATCTTAAACAAAGTAATTAAATAAAACTAAGTATTCGAATCTTATCACGAACACAGCAAATTTGAAACAAGATTGAATTAAATGAAATTGACACAGCGGCTCGACCACTCACCACACGACTTGACCCACATATCAAAGGCTCGGCTTGTTCATTTTTTTTTTCAATTTTTTTTTTTACTAAGTGCAACACGTGGTTTACGTATTAATACTTCATAATTATTTTAAGTACACAATACTTCATACAGATCTGTTCACAGGGCATAAAGACTGTTATTCATGCATGTATCTACCTACCTATATTCACTATATATCCTAACACGCTAATGCTCAGGATGTTCTACTCACATGCAAATGTGGCTCTCTACTATTCTATTCATCATCTTATTATAATATATATTTTTTTTTCTTTTTTTTATTGTTAATATATACTAAATTTTCTTCACAACTTTATTCATTTAGGCACCAATTCAACTATGATTCAAGTTAACTAAAAGTTATTCCAAAATGTCACATTCAGCCGTCTTTCATTTTATCAATTCAAAGTACATTATTTATTATACCAAACATATCCAATTTCGGAAATAACTTTTATTAAAATTTCTAGGTTAGATTTCAACTCCATATTAAATCAAATTTAATTATTATGTCATTTATCGTAAATAAATCTTTAAATTTACTTTAAAACCAATTATTAACTTACAAAAATTTAACTTATAGAAAACAAAACACCTTTAAAAATTTAAAGCCTTAACTCAAATTTTAGTTAAATTACCTAAATTTTATTTCAAAAATACTTAATAATTTTTTAGAAAAATATTATAATTTTGATCTGAAATCCAGTAAAGATGCATGCAGCTTCACTCTAATTCCAACTAGTGAATCCTATCAAATTTTTACTCAATAGCACATAGAAATCAAACTTGCTAATTAGCAGTAGCAAAACCTAGTACCATATCCAAACCATGAATCTGTATCAGCTAACATAAACGCAAAATATAACTTACCTAACCTAGTCAAGCATTCTATCCACGCAGTCTTAGAAAATTCCATGAACATGAATATAGGCATAGAGGAAAGGTGGATAAATAGGTGTAGACAAGTTATGTGGTGGTGTAGGTCGAGCTTTACGTGACGGGAAAAAAGAGAATAAATAATAAAAAGAGAAATAATAGAAGAAGATAAGCTAAAAGGTGGCCATTACCTGAAGAAGCTTTGCACGCAAGCAATTGGAGAAACAATGAAGAAATCTTTTATGAAAGAATTTGTGGTGTGGGTTTTGGTTTATATAAGGGACGGGTTGCGTGAATTTAGATAGGCACGAAATCAATTTGTTTTGATTGAAATTTTTAAAAACGGCAAGTAGATATTTTTTCAAATTTTCTTCTCTCATTTACTTGCGTACGTACACTAGAATTGTGGAGATAAATTTGCGGTATTTAGGAAAGTATTTAATTCCTTTGATTGAAATTAAGAAAACGGTAATGATATTTATTTTATATGCGTGATTAGGAAGATGGTAAGCAAATAATATTTGCGAACTGAATAGGCAATCACATATATTGATCCGTTTTTCTTTAATTTAGAGTCTGCGTGATTAATACTGCATATTTATGAAAAGATTTGATTGAGGAAGCAATAAATTTTCGAATGTGATCGTATTAAATGCAGAGAAGAAATATATGGTATGCTTGAATCAGAAAATATTTTTGGCAAAGCAAAATCCGAGCTCTTGCGTGATTTCTTCCCAGTTTATTTTGATTGAACGCTTATATATGCGTGATTTATGCAAAGAAGAAATGGCAAGGCAAGGTTTAAAAGCAGGAGTTGATTTTTAGGCAAGAGATTTTCCTCAGATTGAATAAAAAAACGGCCATCAATAGATTGATCCATTTTTCTTTAATTTATAGGCTGCGTGATTTTTTTGTTTGTTTATAATAGTAAGCAATTAAAATTTGCTTTAAACTAAAAAGGCAGATTCGAATGTATTTGATTTAGCAAAGATTTTGAAATTTAAAGTCATATACATAAATTAAAACCCAATTGAAAGCTATGAAAAAGAGTTAACGTTTGCTATAGAAACTACTGACTGATATTTTAACCCATATACATATTTAAATATGATTTTTTACAATACGCCAAACTGACGCAATACAAAACACCTAAAATTTATATAAAAATAACGTTTACAATTTATACGTTTATTACGTTACTTATACCATAAATTTTATGCGCCTTTTAAACGCGAAATCCAACAGTTCATTAATACACTAAATTCTTCAAAATTAATACTTAACTAAAATTTAATTGGTTTACATTCTCCATATTATATATATATAAAATTCAGATTTTTTATAAAAATTCCCAATGGAGTTGTCTTTTAACAAAGTTAAACAAATCAAAACTTAAATTTATATTTTTAGACCTTTGGAAAATGATTTAATTAATATATATATAATTGGGAAGTAAATTTTACTGGAAAGAGAAAATAACGTAAGAGATATGAGTAAAGAGAAAAACGCATATGAAATAGGCAAGCAGATAGGAGAATGGATACTGCGCATGACTAAGATTTAGGAGAAAAATTGTGTTTTGCAAAATGCAAGAAATAAATTTTGTTGAATGGAAAAAAAACTATGAAATCAAATTTTTAAAGTAATGCGTTGAATTTAGAGGCAACATATTTGATTTGAATGCTAGAATATTCCTTCCTTTTAAAACACATGCCACTGATAAATTTACTCATTTACTAAGGTCATATTTTTAAGAATGTGTACCATAGCCATAATATTTTATGCCCAAAATATATCAAAATAACGGATTAAAATTCTATACGTTTTCTTATATATATATATATATGGTACTTATTCCCTAAATTTACGCGCCCTTTTTAACGCGTAATTACCCAGTTCATTTATACACTAAAAAAATTCAAAATTCTGACCGTGCTGAGACTCAAACTCGTGACCTGTCGTGAATAGCCCAGATGTCTTAACCACCTAAGCTATAAATGTTTTCTTAATTAAAACTTGATTTTGCTGGAAATTAAGTAGATATTTTTTCAAATTTTCTTCTCTCATTTACTTGCATACGTACACTAGAATTGTGGAGATAAATTTGCGGTATTTAGGAAAGTATTTAATTCCTTTGATTGAAATTAAGAAAACGGTAATGATATTTATTTTATATGCGTGATTAGGAAGATGGTAAGCAAATAATATTTGCGAACTGAATAGGCAATCACATATATTAATCCGTTTTTCTTTAATTTAGAGTCTGCGTGATTAATACTGCATATTTATGAAAAGATTTGATTGAGGAAGCAATAAATTTTCGAATGTGATCGTATTAAATGCAGAGAAGAAATATATGGTATGCTTGAATCAGAAAATATTTTTTGCAAAGCAAAATCCGAGCTCTTGCGTGGTTTCTTCCCAGTTTATTTTGATTGAACGCTTATATATGCGTGATAATGCAAAGAAGAAATGGCAAGGCAAGGTTTAAAAGCAGGAGTTGATTTTTAGGCAAGAGATTTTCCTCAGATTGAATAAAAAAAGGGCCATCAATAGATTGATCCATTTTTCTTTAATTTATAGGCTGCGTGATTTTTTTGTTTGTTTATAATAGTAAGCAATTAAAATTTGCTTTAAACTAAAAAGGCAGATTCGAATGTATTTGATTTAGCAAAGATTTTGGAATTTAAAGTCATATACATAAATTAAAACCCAATTGAAAGCTATGAAAAAGAGTTAACGTTTGCTATAGAAACTACTGACAGATATTTTAACCCATTTACATATTTAAATATGATTTTTTACAATACGCCAAACTGACGCAATACAAAACACCTAAAATTTATATAAAAATAACGTTTTCAATTTATACGTTTATTACGTTACTTATACCATAAATTTTATGCGCCTTTTAAGCGCGAAATCCAACAGTTCATTAATACACTAAATTCTTCAAAATTAATACTTAACTAAAATTTAGTTGGTTTATATTCTCCATATTATATATATATAAAATTCAGATTTTTTTATAAAAATTCCAAATGGAGTTGTCTTTTAACAAAGTTAAACAAATCAAAACTTAAATTTAAATTTTTAGACCTTTGGAAAATGATTTAATTAATATATATATAAATTGGGAAGTAAATTTTACTGGAAAGAGAAAATAACGTAAGAGATATGAGTAAAGAGAAAAACACATATGAAATAGGCAAGCAGATAGGAGAATGGATACTGCGCATGACTAAGATTTAGGAGAAAAATTGTGCTTTGAAAAATGCAAGAAATAGATTTTGTTGAATGGAAAAAAAAATTATGAAATCAAATTTTTAAAGTAATGCGTTGAATTTAGAGGCAACATATTTGATTTGAATGCTAGAATATTCCTTCCTTTTAAAACACATGCCACTGATAAATTTACTCATTTACTAAGGTCATATTTTTAAGAATGTGTACCATAGCCATAATATTTTATGCCCAAAATATATCGAAATAACGGATTAAAATTCTATACGTTTTCTTATATATATATATATATATATATATATGGTACTTATTCCCTAAATTTACGTGCCCTTTTTAACGCGTAATTACCCAGTTCATTTATACACTAAAAAAATTCAAAATTCTGACCGTGCTGAGACTCAAACTCGTGACCTGTCGTGAATAGCCCAGATGTCTTAACCACCTAAGCTATAAATGTTTTCTTAATTAAAACTTGATTTTGCTAGAAATTAAGTTATTTACCATCTTCGACAAAACCCCCAAATTTCCAAATTAAAGTTAATTCTTGACCATGTCAAAATTTCAGAGATCTTATTATTTAATTAAAAATTTGGTCAATTGTTTTTTTTTTTTACTTTAAATAGACCCCAAAGTTTTTAAAATACAAGTGAAAAATACTTGTTAGAAAAATTGGGCTGTTACACTCTCCCCCACTCAGAACTTTTCGTCCTCGAAAAGGAAGAAGGTTGGGGAATAGAGACAACCTGAAAGAAAACTAAATTGAAACTTAAATTAGAATCATTAATCTAAACAATAAAATTCAATTTTATATTAATCATTGAATTCATCTATTTATACATAAAATTTTAACATTTATTTATTTACATATTTACTTGTATAATATCCCTACACTAAAAAAAATCATTCATTTTTTTTTTTCCAAATTTTTCACAAGGTATTATAGCATTCTAATTTAAAATGTTTAATTTTAGTCCAAATTTGAAATGGTAATTTAACTTAATTTTTAAAGTAAATTTACCATTTCCCAAAATAAACTAAATTCCCCATTTAGTTTCTTCTTTATTCCAAACTATAATTAAATTTATTTTTCACAATATTTTTCTCATCTATATCAAATATTTTTCTCAATATCTAAACCATATAAATTCAATGTAAATTAATTAATATTCAATAATTGATTTAATTTATTTGATTTTTACAGAAGTTAAATGAATCTTAACTATTTCCAAATTAATTATCTTATTATCCAATTATTTTCTAAAATCAGAAATTTGTATAGTCATTTATAATAATCATCTTTTATTCAACAAATTTAATTTTTCTTTATTCCAGATTATTATTAAATATATTCTACTTAATATATCTTATCGCACATATTAATTAGATTACATTTATTATAAACATTCCAATTTATTTCTAAATTTCCTTTAACACCATTTGATATTGTATATTATTCAATTATATAGTTAATTTCTGAATGATTTAGGTAAGTTATATTAGTATGCAATTTAATATTATACAAGTAAAAATTTTCCAATTCTATTATTCAAGTTTAAATATTCATTCAAAATTTGACTTTATTTTATCATTAGAATCACCTTTTAACATAAATTTATGAATTAAATTTCCAATTAACTTCAAACACTTTAGAGATAAATAAATACATGCATATAGTATATGTCAAATCAAATTTAAATCATATATCTATATATATTATAAATTAAGTCATATTTTTAGAAATTCAAATTAATTAAATTTTTGAAGCAAAACTACAACGTGGTCTCTTTACTTTGATACTCGAAAATGAATGTCGATGATGTTGTAGTCATCACCGAAATTATTTTCTAGGGACAAAGAGAAGAGCACTAATTTTTAAAACATTTAAAATTCTTTGGAAACAAATTTATATTCGAAAATAATTTAAATAATAATATATCCTTTTAAGACTTTAAACACAAGGTTTGAAACTATCGAAAATTGAATTCTTAAATTCTTGTTTTAAATTCATTTCTGTTTCCAAATAAATTTATAACTATGTTTGTATTCAATTATTTATATAAGACAAAACCAATGGTTTACAAAACCATAAATAAAATCAAACACTATTATCTCTAAACAACTAGTTAAATTCTGAAAATTATACTTATATATATAATATTAGATTTTTCCAAATATAGGAATAAATTTTTCAAAACAAGTATGAAGATTCAAATTTGAAGGACTCAAATTAAAGAGAATTTTGATTTAAAGATAAGTTGGAATCAGAAGATTCGATGATTAAACAACAGAATAAGGAACTGGATAAGTGTATATAAATCGCGAGCAACCTTAACCGGGTCAATCGTGACTTAAAGAATAAGATCGATGTGGATTTTCTGGGGTAAATCTACATACGATCTGAAGAGATAGAGTTCAGAATAACCAAAGATACTAGCATCTAAACCGAGGATAAATATAAATCTCCGGTGAAGCAATGCTAGTTGTAAAGGAGTTTCACCGCTATATTAGAATATTGGCGAAACCGCCAATTCACTATAAAGATCATCCTAAGTGGAGTTATGGGATACTCCCGAATCCAAAGAAAAATGAATAGTGAGGGACACGAATGAACTTCGGAACAGCAGGGAACGTTCCAAAATTCAAAAAGGAAGAGATTTAAGCTCAAATGAAAGTGATTCTGTAAATCAATTTTACCATACATTCTAAGTTTTGCCTAGAGCCAAAGCTCTGATACAAAATGTAACGGCCCAGTATTTTCAACCATTCGCATCCGCACATGTCGGAATTGAATTGCTCAAAATACCGCGTTGTAAATAAAATTTGGCAAATCTCAAAATATACAGTAAATAATTAATCACAGAATCACAAACACATAATCAGAATACTCACAGCGGAATTTTAAAAATACTTAGTGGTTCATGAAGCCACTATAAATAGTCTCAATCAAATAAAAATTACATAGTCTTTAATCCAAATATCCACTAGTCTTGATTTCAAAATTTTAGATAAAGAACTGGAAAGGAAGTTCGCCAGCAGCTTGAAAGTGATCTACAGAAATCCTAGCTCCGGGATGAAAACTGAACTGCAACTCAGGCTGACCCGAGCGTAAAATAAAACATAAACACTTGAGTCAGGACATGCATACTTATATAGTGTAAGCTAATTCAAGTGTACTGTAATATAAAGCAAGTAACTTAGAGGATGCTTGGGACCGCCCATCCTCTAAGGATCCGTTAAACTATTTACTATGTAGTATATTGCGCTATTATAATAGTGTATATTTATAAAATAAACTTACTTTAAATAGCGTTAAGGAGTGTCCCAATATTCCCCTTAACACGTAATAGTCCCAGTAGTCCATCCAATATCATAGTCCCTCCTGATCGGGAAGCCACCAGAGGATACCACACGGGCTACGGGAGAAAACCAAACTCGTACAAGACTCGCTATGGTAGGTGACACGGCACAACTAGGCAATGCCAGGGTAGATATACCAATTGCTACTCGGACCGATGGAAACGCGTAGCCGCAGTTACCGCCCACCTCGAACAACACTCCCAAATCAATGGTGCGCACCAAAATAATCACAAGAGTAATAGAATGTCATACGAAGAAGTGCGTTCGATCAGAGGTGCTACCTCATTAATTCGAGAATCGCTCCTGTTTTAGCCACCTTATGCCAACTCACGGGAGTCGGGTCCACGTATTTACCTTAAAGGAACCGTCACCACCATCCTACTTCATTCTGGAATCTCCACCGCGTACACGGTTGGTAAAGTGGTTTCGGTATCGATAGAGAGTATGCCAGATATCCGATCCCGGTCTCTTTAACAACCAAACGTTATTATAACCCGTGGTTACAACTTTTAAAAATGGTATTTATACTTTGAAATCAAAATATATTTCAAATACTTTCAATATCAAAATATTGTTTTAAACATTGGTCATTTTATAATATACCATTTAAATCTATTCAATTTGTTTAGGAATAAATTAAATTCTTCCATTTAAAACCATTCAAAATCAATTCCTTATTTTTATTTATTACATATTAACTTCCAAATTTAAAACCCTTTTCCCAAAGATTTTTTCAATAAATTTGTTTTAAAACAATCAATTTCAGTTTCCGTAATACTTCTGAAATGCTACCTAACGTCTATAGGTTAAAACAGTTCAATTCTAAAAGACAGCACTTAAATGCTGTAATAGGTTATGTTCTTAACAATTTTAGTTTTTAAATTCCAAATATAACTTATTATTAATTATTTTCTTAACTGAAATCTTACCTTTAACAAAATCCAGAATTTCCCAAAATAAGTTATATTCCAAAATTTTATTAAAACATTTATTTATTTATTTAACACTTTTAGCTCATTCAAATCATTATAAATCTTTATAAAATCCTTTAAATCATCTAAACCAGAATATTCTAAACTTCCATTTTTTTTTAAAATAAATTAAAATATTTCAGAAAAATATTATATAAACCACGGGTCTGTATATAGTTTTCTGGCCTAGGTCAAGTGATACGGATTTATATCATTTCAATCCGCAATTTACAAAACCCGAGTTCTATCATTTCAAACCCGCAATCCCAAGTTAAAATTAAACAGTTAACTGAATAAATGAATAATAATCATCGTTTAGGCCTATCATTTCAGCCTAAACGATTTAAATTTACAGGGAACTTGCAGTGATGATTTAAATCAGTATATAAACATTAAATAATATAACTGCAATAATATTACAACAGATAAATAACTGATGAGGTGTCAATTTAAAATGGGGTTTAACATCCTACGTTATATTACAGATAGATAACATTTAAATAATAATTTACACATACACTTGCGATAATTCACAGAAATATAGGTATGCTTGTCTGGTGAGAAATACTCACCTTAATGCTGCAGAATTTATTCAAACAACGATATCTACCCCGAAAGAAGAGTACAGAAGGCACGATCAATTTTCAGTGGATGCAACGACTTGATTCAAATCTTAAACAAAGTAATTAAATAAAACTAAGTATTCGAATCTTATCACGAACACAGCAAATTTGAAACAAGATTGAATTAAATGAAATTGACACAGCGGCTCGACCACTCACCACACGACTTGACCCACATATCAAAGGCTCGGCTTGTTCATTTTTTTTTTTTCATTTTTTTTTACTAAGTGCTACATGTGGTTTACGTATTAATACTTCATAATTATTGTTAGTACACAATACTTCATATGGATCTGTTCATAGGGCATAAAGACTGTTATTCATGCATGTATCTACCTACCTATATTCACTATATATCCTAACACGCTAATGCTCAGGATGTCCTACTCACATGCACATGTGGCTCTCTACTATTCTATTCATCATCTTATTATAATATATATATTTTTTTTTCTTTTTTTTATAGTTAATATACACTAAATTTTCTTCACAACTTTATTCATTTAGGCATCAATTCAACTATGATTCAAGTTAACTAAAAGTTATTCCAAAATGTCCCATTCAGCCATCTTTCGTTTTATCAATTCAAAGTACATTATTTGTTATACCAAACATATCCAATTTCGGAAATAACTTTTATTAAAATTTCTATGTTAGATTTCAACTCCATATTAAATCAAATTTAATTATTATGTCATTTATCGTAAATAAATCTTTAAATTTACTTTAAATCCAATTATTAACTTACAAAAATTTAACTTATAGAAAACAAAACACCTTTAAAAATTTAAAGCCTTAACTCAAATTTTAGTTAAATTACCTAAATTTTATTTCAAAAATACTTAATAATTTTTTAGAAAAATATTATAATTTTGATCTGAAATCCAGTAAAGATGCATGCAGCTTCACTCTAATTCCAACTAGTGAATCCTATCAAATTTTTACTCAATAGCACATAGAAATCAAACTTGCTAATTAGCAGTAGCAAAACCTAGTACCATATCCAAACCATGAATCTGTATCAGCTAACATAAACGCAAAATATAACTTACCTAACCTAGTCACGCATTCTATCCACGCAGTCTTAGAAAATTCCATGAACATGAATATAGGCATAGAGGAAAGGTGGATAAATAGGTGTAGACAAGTTATGTGGTGGTGTAGGTCGAGCTTTACGTGATGGGAAAAAAGAGAATAAATAATAAAAAGAGAAATAATAGAAGAAGATAAGCTAAAAGGTGGCCATTACCTAAAGAAGCTTTGCACGCAAGCAATTGGAGAAACAATGAAGAAATCTTTTATGAATGAATTTGTGGTGTGGGTTTTGGTTTATATAAGGGACGGGTTGCGTGAATTTAGATAGGCACGAAATCAATTTGTTTTGATTTAAATTTTTAAAAACGGCAAGTAGATATTTTTTTCAAATTTTCTTCTCTCATTTACTTGCGTACGTACACTAGAATTGTGGAGATAAATTTGCGGTATTTAGGAAAGTATTTAATTCCTTTGATTGAAATTAAGAAAACGGTAATGATATTTATTTTATATGCGTGATTAGGAAGATGGTAAGCAAATAATATTTGCGAACTGAATAGGCAATCACATATATTGATCCGTTTTTCTTTAATTTAGAGTCTGCGTGATTAATACTGCATATTTATAAAAAAATTGATTGAGGAAGCAATAAATTTTCGAATGTGATCGTATTAAATGCAAAGAAGAAATATATGGTATGCTTGAATCAGAAAATATTTTTGGCAAAGCAAAATCCGAGCTCTTGCGTGATTTCTTCCCAGTTTATTTTGATTGAACGCTTATATATGCGTGATTTATGCAAAGAAGAAATGGCAAGGCAAGGTTTAAAAGCAGGAGTTGATTTTTAGGCAAGAGATTTTCCTCATATTGAATAAAAAAAAACGGCCATCAATAGATTGATCCATTTTTCTTTAATTTATAGGCTGCGTGATTTTTTTGTTTGTTTATAATAGTAAGCAATTAAAATTTGCTTTAAACTAAAAAGGCAGATTCGAATGTATTTGATTTAGCAAAGATTTTGGAATTTAAAGTCATATACATAAATTAAAGCCCAATTGAAAGCAATGAAAAAGAGTTAACGTTTGCTATAGAAACTACTGACTGATATTTTAACCCATATACATATTTAAATATGATTTTTTACAATACGCCAAACTGACGCAATACAAAACACCTAAAATTTATATAAAAATGATGTTTTCAATTTATACGTTTATTACGTTACTTATACCATAAATTTTATGCGCCTTTTAAACGCGAAATCCAACAGTTCATTAATACACTAAATTCTTCAAAATTAATACTTAACTAAAATTTAATTGGTTTACATTCTCCATATTATATGTATATAAAATTCAGATTTTTTTTAATAAAAATTCCAAATGGAGTTGTCTTTTAACAAATTTAAACAAATCAAAACTTAAATTTATATTTTTAGACCTTTGGAAAATGATTTAATTAATATATATATAAATTGGGAAGTAAATTTTACTGGAAAGAGAAAATAACGTAAGAGATATGAGTAAAGAGAAAACGCATAAGAAATGGGCAAGCAGATAGGAGAATGGATACTGCGCATGACTGAGATTTAGGAGAAAAATTGTGTTTTGAAAAATGCAAGAAATAAATTTTGTTGAATGGAAAAAAAACTATGAAATCAAATTTTTAAAGTAATGCATTGAATTTAGAGGCAACATATTTGATTTGAATGCTAGAATATTCCTTCCTTTTAAAACACATGCCACTGATAAATTTACTCATTTACTAAGGTCATATTTTTAAGAATGTGTACCATAGCCATAATATTTTATGCCCAAAATATATCGAAATAACGGATTAAAATTCTATACGTTTTCTTATATATATATATATATATGGTGCTTATTCCCTAAATTTCGCGCCCTTTTTAACGCGTAATTACCCAGTTCATTTATACACTAAAAAAATTCGAAATTCTGACCGTGCTGAGACTCGAACTCGTGACCTGTCGTGAATAGCCCAGATGTCTTAACCACCTAAGCTATAAATGTTTTCTTAATTAAAACTTGATTTTGCTAGAAATTAAGTTATTTACCATCTTCGACAAAACCCCCAAATTTCCAAATTAAAGTTAATTCTTGACCATGTCAAAATTTCAGAGATCTTATTATTTAATTAAAAATTTGGTCAATTGTTTTTTTTTTACTTTAAATAGACCCCAAAGTTTTTAAAATACAAGTGAAAAATACTTGTTAGAAAAATTGGGCTGTTACAAAAACCATGCATCAGTGATCAACACAGCAGCTCGAAGACACGGTGCAACAATGCGCAAATAAATTTTAAAACAACCTTTAAATTTTATGGTTACTTACTTAAGAAGAAAAGAACAATGTAGTTTTCAATTATCACTGTTTTGATTTTCTTATTTGAAAGACATTTTAAATTAAACTTTTAAATGAAACAAACAAGTTAAATTTATAACTTAAGTTTTAAATAGAGATCAACTCTATACTTTCTCTCATTTCAAAACAGAGATTCAAACTTCTTAAATTATGTATGATAGCAAGTAAATAAGAATCAGAAGCATACAAGTTAATAATCAAATCAAATGGCTTCAACAAGTTTCAATTCAAAAAGCTAAAGCAGTTCAAAACTCAATATACAGGCTCTGCTTCATCCCTCAGGTAATTCAAGTAAAACCCCTAATTAAAATTTAAATTTAAAGAAATTTTGAAGCAATTAAAACATAATTAATCCCATTATTTTTTTGACCTGAGGGAATGTGATCAAAAACTGTAATTAAGTAGTGGATCAGATTGAAATTCAAATTGCGGTCCAAGCCAGTTAAACCAGAGCCTGGGAACCATGGACAGGGGGAAAACTCAGATAAACACAACATGTAACCAAAATTTTAATTAGAGTTAAAAGTGAAATTACTCACAATTTTACATGCAAGACATCCAACATTACAGAAATCCACACAAACACTTAAGCATTCCTGAACTTACTATGCAACCAGAATTCAATTAAGCCTTTTTAAAGTGTGGTGTTACTTACAACAAAAAGGAAAAGAAAATTCGAGGTTTGGGATTTGCTCACAATGAATGGTTTAAAAGCAGAGCCTGGAATGGAGCTTGTATTTTGATTTCATAAATATGATTTGTTTAATTTTTTAAGTCCACAAAGAAATCAAGGGAAAAGCTTTTGAATTTTTTTTGAAACATGGGCTGGAAACACAGAGGCAAGTTATTCTTGCCAGTAATATACACACAGTCCTCACATTTATAAGGACATGCAAACCCAATTTATAATCATCCAACATAATTTACAACATAAGTCAAATGTAAATCCAACATCAATGGATATAGCAAAGTTTAGGGGAATGTTTGCTCACAGTATTAATTTTTTTCTTGAAACTGTATAACATAACAGAGGTGGCATATATATACATATACACGAGCATGCATCCATCACAAAATGAATAAATTCACATCCACACAGGCAAACAGGCATTTTAACAAGAGAACAGCATTTATCACTGCATATAACATAGATTTGGGTAGGTTTTGCTCACAGTTATTTTCAGAACTAAGGTATTTATTTTTCTTACCACATTTACTTAGACAACTTAAGGCTACAGGTAAAAGAGGAAGTGATTTGGGGTTTTGAATTTGCTTGCATCTGAGAACAAGAATAGGGGGTTTTACAGACACATACAAACAACACACATGAACAGAAGTTCAAACAAGCACATGCAAACAAAATTTTCCTCATCTAGATTCAAAGATCCATCACATGCAGCAAAAACAAAACAAGCAAAGTTTTTTATAGCATTTGTTCTCATCAGTTTTCAATGATAGCATCTATTCTCATCAGTTTAAATTCAAGTAACCCAGCAAATGATAGCAAATAACACCCAAATCATAGCATGTAACCAAGCACCCAATTCAAACAAATTTAAGAACTTGAATAAAAATTAATAATGAGAAAACTCACCTTATCACGAATCGAAACAGCCGAGGTGAGTAATGAGCACAATCGAAGAAAAAATCGAAGCCCCAAATTGGATCGCAAGCCCTAATTTTGCAAAGCGGAACGAATGAGAAGAACGAAGCCGCCATTTTTACTCTCTTTTTTTTTTCGTTTAGGTTTTTCGAATGAGAAGGTAAAGAGGGACGGTCTTTATTTTATGTTTTATACATTTTTTTTATAAAACTTATTGTCTTCCTTTGCAAGCTATTACTTATTATTTTATTTTTTTTATCTTCTTTAGTAAGCTTCTTAGATATTTATGTTTCCTTTATTTAGTCTAATTGCTTTGCAATACAAACTAAATTCTTGTAAACATAATATTAGAATTTATCTAACATATTTACCTTATATTTTTATAATTTAAGATGTTTACATTGTCATTCATTCATTATCTAAATATTAACTTAAAACAATTTATAAAAGAAACTATCTCTTTATAAATAAACAGCATAATCTATTTGAATTGGGAAAAACTCAAATCGATTAACCAATAAATCTCACAATTTTAAATCAAGAATTTAATCAGTTATCAATTTTAAAATAAATTAAAAATTCGGAATCGTTAAAATTTAATCGCCAAACTCCTAGTTATATTGGGAATTCAATTTAAACCATCATTCAAATATTTAAAATTAATTAAATATTTAAAATATAAATTGTTCAAAATTCAGGTTCGTTACAGTCCATATTTGATAGTCGGTCATTTAACTATCAACAACAATCAAATCAACCAAATACTCCATTTTCACTGAAAAACCCCATGTCTTAGTTAATTTAAGTTTTAAATAAATTAAATCTCTTTGTCAAAGATCATGTACTTACCTTATCGAATGCACTATATTCACAAAGTATCTTTTTCAAAAATATTTGAAAAATCTTTTAAAATAATGTGGAAAGTACCACTGTGGTATCAAACCGTGGATCACAGCTCAATGGTTACGTTTCTATCCAAGAGAAATCCAAAACTTAACTGCCGGCACTCACTGCCTCTGATTTACACCATGCGAGTATACCATTACTTCTCGAAAACTTTACTTAAAATTATCTCAAATAATGTTTGTAAAATCTAAAATAAATTTTATGTTTAATATAGGCAAAAATAATTAAACAAAAGCTATTATACAAAGCCATATTAAAATTTAACAATTATCTTTTAAAAACAAAAATGCTAACTATTTCATAAATAATAATAAATCTTTAAAAATCATTGTAGGGTTACTAATAAATAATTGAATATGCTTTATTGTAACGACCCAGTATTTTTGATAATTTAAATTTGAATATTTAATTAATTCTAACTATTAATAAGTGAAATTTATAAGTCGAATAATTTATTTTTCGAATATTTGATTTAATTTGGACAATTAAATAGATAATTTAATAATTGAAATTCCAGAAATAATTGAAAATTGGGTTTAATATGATTGAAAATGATTTGTAAAATTTAATTTTAACATATTGGAGTTAGAACGATATTTAAAACTTTTGAAATCAAATTAAAAGTTAATTTGTGAAAATTGAATATTTTAATATTTAAATTGACTAGTGAAATTAGCCATTTTTCGAACAGTCTCAGAATTGGATGAAACTAGTTTCATTGGATCCGTAATAGTTTGTTATTACCGGATTTTAATTTTCGTAGCAATCGGAGTTGACGTTTGATCATGGCAGCTCGAAACGCATCGAAATTGTTTTAATATTAATTTGGCGAGTAAAAATTGTCATTTTTCATAAAGTCTCGGATTTCGACGCCGTAATGTGATATTACTGTAAGGTTTCAAATTTCGTGTCAATCGGATTTACCGTTTGTCCGGTGCGAGCCAAAATGCCTAGAAAATCGTTTAATCGGTTTAATTTTAAATTGAACGTTTATTGCCATAACTCGCACAGATGACCGAATTAGCTCCCGAAACACATTCCATTGTGTTCGAAACGCGGGGTAAACCTTAGAAACACTGACTGGCACGCTTCGTTTGGAGTTCGGAAAATCCGGGATGAATAATGTCGTTGGAATTTTCTATATAAGCACCTCATTATCTTCACTTTGCAACAAACTCAAAGCCTTAGGGTTTTACCCTTCAGCCGCCACTTTCTGAAATTAATGGCCAGAAATTCATCTTCTTTCCTCCTCAATCTCTCCAAATCCGTAAGCAATTAGAGAAAGTGTTCAACTACAAAGTCGAAGAGCGTGAAGAGAGCTTCGAATCTATACGGTGATGATCAAAGTTGGAGCGACGAGGAAGGGGCTACGTGCCCGCGTTCACCATCGGGTCGGCCTCGTTTTGCGTGCCCAATAGGGGGCCGAGCTCCTTGTTATTGCAGCTGAAAGTGGAGCTTCGAATGGTGGTTCGTATGGAGGTAGTTGATAGTGTTCATGTTCGTCGTGGAGGTTGTATAATCAAACCCTAGTTGCTTGGAATGGGTTTCTTGTTACGTGATGGCCTGGGGATGTACGTGCGCATGGAAGATGAAGGAGGGACGGCTTGGATGCAGGGAGATGGGATCCTACGGTCCTGGATAATTAGGTTTAAAAATATAAAAATAAGTTGTAAAGTTTATATTATAAATTCGTGTAACTTTAAAAATTCATAACTTTTTCATACGAGGTCGAAAACGCGCGAAACCGGTTGCATTGGAACCGTATTGACGAGCACTACGCTATGGAATTGGATTGGAGTCGTTTGGAGCTAGCAAAAATTTCAGGTAAAATTAAACGTCCGTTTAATTTTATTCGAAATAAATCGCTAAAACGAAATTGAAATCAAGGTGAGAACTTCTCACTCAATCGATTCGGTTTCGATTTTAATTTTAAATAGTTATATTTATAAATTTTTGAATGCATGTTTGAATGATGATTGTTATCTATTGATTTTAAAAACAGACATTATACGCCGTTAGTAAGCGGAGGTTATTTATTAAAAACATATACCGCGAATATTTCACAGTATAGTGAAATTGGTATTATTATGTACTTGGAGTTGATTTTCCCACATTATATAGCGGATGAGACCCTATTGCGCCGTCTATTAAGCGGATAATATTTTTATAAATCCCATATACCGCGATAATTCTGTACTGGAACGGAATTGGTATTGTGCTAACATCTTTGGATGCAGGAAACAGGTTGGAGGAATCCAACTGGATTCCTCAACTATATTGATTTATTTACAGATATTGATTATCATATCGATATATGATATTGATTATCATATCGATATATGTTATTTGGATGTCGTGATTGACTATTTGGTGCTGTTGCATCATCGGATCCATTTCTGAAGTTTTAAAATATTGATTTTGGTATTTAAAAGGATTTTAAAGTGAATTTTCAAAGTATATGTTTTTATAAAATTTTGAATTGATTCATTTTAAATAATTAAAACGTTATAAATTTTTATGTTATAAAAATTACTGTTTTTGTAAAATATAACCAAATTGAGATTTTTGGAAATAAACAGTTAATTAATTTATATATTGGTTTAAATCGGGATTTTTTGAATTATTAAAAACGATGTGTATAAAAGACTTAATAAATTGATATTTTATAAATTAAAAATATTGGAATATCAAAACGAGTTTTTATAAGTGTTAAAAATGAAATAAAAATGGATTTCATAAGTGAACGGAATTTATAGATTTAGAAATTATGAAGTTATAAAATGAATAGATTTTGTGAAATAGAAGATTTATAAGTAATTATCTTATAAATCGGATTTTGGCATTTAAATGAGATATAAATGGAATTTGTTAATAATGAGATTTATAAATCGAAGCTTATAAATAGAAAAGGAATTTATAAACATTGTTTATAAATTCGAAATCAATTGAATTTGATAAATTGAATATTGAAGTTTATTAAAGGAAATATATTCACGATTTTGGACAGTGAATACATTTTTGAATAAAATGGTCATGTTTGGCAAAATGAATATTATAAAATGAAGTTAATTATTTTAAAGATGTTTTAAAATGTATTATGAATCGAAACCATAGATTTCAACATTATTGTTGAAATAGACGTTTTCGAGAAAGAAGGAAATTGTGGACTACAACACTGTTGTTATAGTAAATGATTTCCGAAAGGAAATGTTTTATATAGTATTGGGATTTATATATCTATTTAAACTTTGAATCCCTATACTAGTGATTTTGGGTCGTCGTAACGATGTTTTACGTAACATTCGTTTTGACTCAAATTTATGTGTTAAGAAATGATTTCTTAAAGAATGAAATATATACTTAATTTCGATTTAAGTATATTGGATATTTTCCAAGTGTTGAAAATAAATGGGTCAGTGAATTACTTATTATTAAATAAGTATGGAAATGTTTTTCCAATGTGAAATGAAATGTTTTAAGAATTTATCTTTTTAAAGACAAATTGAAAATGAATATTAGAAATCGATCTGCGAATCATATATTCATAAATATTTTAGAATGTAAATTCACTATGGAATTTATAAAAGACGGGAAATTTGCTTAAAAATAGACGTTGATTTATTTTTGAAGTGTGGGAATTAATTTACGGATTTGGAACATAAATATAAAGTAAATCATTAAGGATTTATTTAATTGGTCTAAATGAACCATGTTGAAATGAAAGAAATTCCGCGTAAGGAAAATGATTGAAATTTGTTTTCAAAAGAGATAAAGGTGAAAAGTGATTTGAAAATTTGTTTTCAAATGGTTGAGTGTGGAAAATATATATCTAGTAAAGATATTTTGGAAAGTAAATAATTTGGGAAATTATTTGGATTTGGTGATGTTGAACACGCCTATTGATAGTTAAATAACCGACTATCAATATTTACCTTTAACTAGGTATTTGTTATGATTTGCTTGAATTTGAATGCCACACTTATTTTTGAATAAGCGCTCACTATTCGGGTTAGCCGGGAAAGGACCTTGGGGTCGTATAACCCATTCTGAATATGTGATATGTCGTAATGGATTGCATTTGATGACCGGTGTTGAAGACCAGATATTTAAGAAAACGGAAGGATTACCGTTGAGTTACTCTGCATCGGCTGATCTCCGATATAGTGGTTTTATCACCCTTAGTGACGGGAAGTCCAGACGTGATTAGAAATTATTCGGAATGTAAGGACTTCTTTGTAAGTGCCTTCGGTTCTGTTCGAGCCCGGAACAGACTTGTATGGATTGTATGTCTGACATTACAAGTTGAGATATAAAGCTGATTTCTTTCAAATATATTTCTGTTGGTGGCGGAGAATTTATTCTCTTAGCTTAACACCTTTCTCTGAGACGTACGAGCTCAGAGGTTATGTAGTTGAAGGTTATTAGTGATATACTCCCAATTTGGTAGTGTGGCATGCTGAGTGCTGTTGTGAAATGATCATTGTTTGATCATTTGTGATATGATCATTTGTTTGATCATTTATCTTGGTGATCATTACTTTGATCATTTGTTGACCCAAAGCATAGCTTTTGTATAAAGCGTGGCTTTGTTGACGAGACTTCGTCGGACCTCACACCCTGGATATGGTCAAAACAGGAAGGATGCGGCAAGGTTATTAGGGGGTAGCACCCCTTTAGTTTATGTCATTCCTTCTGGATAGAGGTGGTATCATGGTATGGAGCCCAGATATTTAACCTATGTTGTTGCTGTAAATTTTGTGGTTGTTGGAAATCGAGGACCCTCGGATAGATCGGTTACGATCGAGGGATGGCATATTCGTGTCAGTAGTTACCCAGTTAGGGGTAACCCGACCTTGTGTTGGCAGAGATCCGGTTTGGTTCTCGGGACGTAATTCCAGAGGCGTTTCCATGTGGCAATGGGAAGTTCCTTGGCCTGACCATTTGTTGGAAATCCAAAGAAACAATACGATCTTGTACGGTTTTATTTGTATAACCTGCCATGGAATATGGCGGTAACCTGCTATTGAACATGGTAGCTATAGTAGGCATACGATAATGGTCGTATGTTGGCTAAGATTTATATCTTTACTTTCGAAATGAATTTTTCCTATACTATGCACTAGTAATAATATCAAATGTTTCTTTTTAATGCGTATCAAGCATCTTTGACTATCATAAGGAGAAATCTCCTCCGATTCTGCGTTTGCATTGTGTGTGTGCGGGAGGCCTTATGGTAGTCTCATTTTTAAAAGCATTGCGAATTGACTTTAAAAATATTCCTCTATTTTGATTTTAAAGAAAAATAAACTGTTTTAGTTCTCACACCAGTCACATGACTGACTCGGAGTTTATTGTTTTCCTTTCTAAACTCTGGGTGCCCACCAATTTCCACACGGGCAGTCAATAGTAAAGGTTTATCAGGATATTCTGGAATTCAGGAGTTGCTGGAGGCAAGCTGGATGGCATGGCGTATTACTAGTGTGTAATATTTCTTTTCCGCTGTTGATGTTGTTTGTTGTTGTACACTCTGATGATGTAATGAAATGTAATGTGATGTAATGTAATAACTGTTATAGTTCTTTGTTTAAAGATTATTCATTTATCTATTATATATTGTTCCGCTGCGATTGTGAGATTCTGATGTTGTTCTGTTATTTCTTTCTGTTCTGTTCTATTTTTTTCTCTCTTCTTCTATCTTTTCTTCTTCTTTAACCCTAACATTTCGGTTTTTCGGCAACGAAAAATCGCAAACGTTACATTTGGTATCAGAGCTTATGGTTAAGCGACAACCATGGCTCTGTTGGGAATTACTCATTAGAGATAGAGTCAGTAGTACTCTAGAATGAGTGTGAGTGTAATAATAGATACGAGCGCGTATTTGTTAGTGAATATAAAAATGTTTTATATTGTGTTTGCTTATCCGTTGAGCTGTTTGTGGATTCTGATCGGTGTGCGGGACGCCATATTATCGATAGGGATTTCTAAATACTTAAACGAGGCATGTCGACATAGTATTATTTAAATTGGGTAAATGAAATAATTTTACCTTGATTATATTTTATATGTATAAAGGAATAATTTTTCAGAATTATTTAAAGTGTATATGAATTGATTGTTTGGTTGTTGAATAAGTTAAATTAAAACAACAATTGTAAAAGAATGAATTGTATAAGCAATCAAATTATAAGTATGAAGTTATAATTAAAATAATTTACACTTGTGAAATAATCTTATATATAAGAAGTAAAATTATATAAGTAAAAGATGTATAAATGTGATTTATAATCTAAAAACAAAATTCCAGAGAAATGTTTTGAAAGGATTTGATATTTTGGAAAATTGTTTTGGAGAAATCAAAGCTCTAAACTCTTTACGGTCGCTGGAAAATAATTCCGATGATGATCATGACATCATCGGTGTTCATTTTCGGGTTTCCAAAAGAGGTATTGCTTCCAGATTACTTTAAATGGAAGTTGTTTGGAAGAATTGGATTTGGTTTTGGAAATTCAAAAGATAATTTGAATTGACTTCAAAATGGTTTTGAAAGATTGAAAAGACTCTGGAATCTTATTTAAAATATTATGAGAATGATAAATGAGTTGATAACTTATACAAATTGAATTTCAATAGAATAAATTTAACTTAAAGGATGGAGTTAAATTAAAGAAGAGTTAAATAGGATTGGAATTTGAATTGGATTTATAAGTGAAAACTTAAGTTAAGTTAAACAAAAGGTGTTTGAAAAGGAATATAACTTAAGTGAAGTTGAATGAAGTTAATTTTGGTATCGAAGTAGATTAATAAGTGAATTAATGAAGTGAAGTCATTAAGAATTTGAACTTGAGTTATATAAATGAAATTCAACATTATATTGTTAAAGGAATTAGCAATTGAATTGATAAATGGATCGAATGTTAATTAATTAAATGTAAATAATTAGTATGAAACAAAGAATATAAGTGTTAATTCATTAAAAGCTAATGTTAATGGAAATTGAATAAATTGAATGAAAGTCAATTAAATATAAACCAATTGGAATTAAAAGTGTTGGACTAAATTGAATGTAAATTGAATAATTTGGTTATGTTAAATAAACATTGGTTGTTATTTGATTGTTAATTGATTGTATATGAATTCATTAAGTGTTAATGAAAGTGAATTAGCGAAACTGGAAGCTAAAAAATTGAATCCAACATGGAAGAAAATGAACTTGAATAGAATTGAAATTTGATTTGGAAATGAACCAACTTGAATGTTGTAACGACCGCCCATGACTCCCGCACCAAAACAAGAGAATAATGCGCTGAAAGGCGTGCCAGGCAGCCATGGACGATAGTCAGGGTAAATTAAAACAGCGGAATCTATCGTATAACTCACAGCGCATGGACAATATACAATAGAGAAATATAAATATAGTGAAGCTCCATAGAACAGCATAACATCATATAAGCATCATAGAAGTTTGATACAACATCAGAACAGTCAATACATCAAAGCCTCACTACATTGCACTCAGAGTATATACAAACAGTGGAACACCCAGTACATATAGTAAGAAAACAATATGCATAAGCCTCCTGCTCGTCTTCGTCATCATCAGCGTCAATAACAAAGAACGGCACCTGTCACCTGCTACCTAGTCTGCCCATCCCAACATGGATGAACAGCCCAAGGTGATAAGAATTAAACATAAAACCTTGAGTCAGACAAAGACTTAGTGAGCAGTAAATCAACTATCAAACATACCAAAAGAGCATAAGGGATAAAAGGAATAGGAACCAAACCATCCCACTCCACCTCTTTCTACAGTGATAGCCCCCAGACTCACATTAAGGAGAAGCAAGCATAATAAAGCAGACAATTAAAGTAAAGCAACAATCACTCGAGTCAAGGTCGATGTTTTCCAAATACAAACCCCCAAGGCCTAAACCAAGATCAGATAAGCACCCAGAAAACACCGCTCTTGAGACCGAATGATGATACAACCAAACATCCATGACTCTGGCTATCACTGTTATCATTGCCTTGATTTCACCGTTAATTGAATGACCACCTGTCAAGGGCTAATGTTAAACCCCGGTTCTAGACATAACTCCGCACGTCATCGTGACCCGTGCTTAAGCCGAACGCATCAGCCCAGAGTACTAGCACATCATCGTGACCCATGCCTGGAACGTCATCGTGACCCGTTCCAACGTACCCTTGCTTTGAGTATGCTAGAACCTTCAACAACGATGAGATCTCAGCCTCCTAGTCATCCTCCTCGACGACTATTCTCACACTAGCTCAAGCACCTCTCGAGCCCACCATTATCCACACAAACTCGGACCGCATCACCGAGTTATCAACATAGCTTCGCACGTCGTCGTGACCCGTGCTTGGAACGTCATCATGACCCGTCCCATCTCAACATCATGCTTTGCCTCATCGCATCATAGCAAAGTCCCATCTCAATATCATGCTTTGTCTCATCGCATCATGGCAAAGTCCCCTCTCAATATCATGGTTTGCCTCATCGCATCATGGCAAAGTCCCCTCTCAATATCATGGTTTGCCTCATCGCATCATGGCAAAGTCCCATCTTAACATCATCCAATCTATCCATATGAGCTTCAACATTCGCTTCATATGCCACAGGCAGCTTTCCTTATTCAAGAGCCTTTCCACTTAGCTTTTGAATCACCTTCAACCAACTTGACCAAATCAAGTTATCAATCAACTAATCAATCAAATAAATCATTAGTCCAAACAATCAATCATTCAACAAGATCTAAGTAACAACTATAACAATAATGGCAATTACATAAATAAAGGGTCCAAACCTAACATGCAATCTAACATACATGAATCATGAGAAATATCTCCAAGACTTGATGAATGAACTTGCATAGATGAACATATGATAAAATAGGTGTCAAATCATTATGGACAATAGATCTACATGCAGACTTAAGAAAAATGCACGAAATCACTATCTTTAACACTTAAACAAGCCACCGATCCAATATACTCCTTTGGGTCCGTGTGAGAGATAACCACCACTCACCGATTCACCCAAAAACCTCAAAAGAAACCCACTTCAGATCTGGACAGCGAAGAACAAGGCTTGATCCGGCAAAATCTCGCTTAAATCGATGAAATCTCTCTTCGTTGGATGAAGATCTTTAACTTTGGCTCTTGGATCTTCGATCTTGGATGGATGTTAGCACTAGATTGGAGTGGAGAAAAGAAGATGAAGAAGTGTTGAAGTCGAGCTCTCAAAATGGCAGCACTTCGTCGCTTCAAAATCCGGTGCCAAAAAGTGAGCCAAACCCCTCTATTTATAGGCTGAAATCCCCATGAGTCGCGCCCCCATAAGTCGCCGCCGACCTATCCAGAACACATGCCGACTCAGGACTCAAAAGCCTCCGACCTAACGACTTAAGCCTATTACCGACTCAACAGACACAACTCAACGACTCAACTACCCTGCCGACCTAACGACTCATGCGACCTAACTCTAAGCCGATCTAACACGCGCACGACTTAACCAAACATTCGGAGACTCACGACCTAACTGAACACACACGCGACTCATCATAGGTCGTTTACGACCTATCCTTAACTCGTTAACCTACTGAGTCGCTTTTTACTGTAGGTCGTCCTAATCCTTAGACCACTAACCCTTAAGTCGGCCAGTTCCTATAAGTCGTTTACGACTTAAAACCCCAGTAACTCACTAACTCGTTAACGATTTATCCCTTAACTCGTTAATTCGTTCCAGCCCCTAAGTCGCTAACTCCACTAACCCGCTGACTCTTAGGTTGTCAACTATCTTAAGTCATAACTCGTACACGACCTAAGCTATCTTCCACACGAGTCAACTACCATACGACTTAAGCTCTAAGTCGTTAACCCTATAAGTCGCTACCTACCATGTCTCGGCAACACCTTAAGTCATCTATGCTCCTACACGACTCAAGCTCCAAATGACTTAAACTCTGAACGACTTATCAACAATAAGACTTAAAGCATATAGTTTAACAATGTTTCGATCCGTAAAAATACGGGTCATTACATTCTCTCCCCCTTAGGAATTTGGCCCCCGAAATTCCAAGCAAACAAGAGCAACCAAAACTATTCTGCATGCCTACCATCCATAGCAATCAACAAACCATGCATCCAATTACTAGCCTAACATGCAGAATTCTAAGACTAGAACAAGTTACAAATTCATGAGATGTCACGACACCTTAGGGCCATACCTCGAAGAGTCCAGGATGAGCTGCCTTCATCCTCTCTTCCTCCTCCCATGTACAGTCGTTAACATCATCACTCCATTGTACCTTGAGCAACTTGACTACCTTCCTCCTAAGCTGTTTCGTGTCAGTTCCCACAACACGAAGTGGCATACGAGGTCTTCTAACAACTGGATCAACTTCTAAATCTTCATAGCTATCAGCAGAAACCACTGTACTTGGGTCGTGCACATACTTCCGTAGATATGATACGTGAAAAACATTGTGCACACCCGACATCTTTTCCGGTAATTCCAATCTATAAGCGAGCTTTCCAATTCGCTCGATGATCGGGAATGGTCCAACAAATCTCGGAGTCAATTTTCCTTTCTTCCCGAATCTAATAACATTCTTCAATGGAGAAATCTTCACAAAAACCATATCGCCTACGTCGAATTCCAAATCCTTTCGACGATTATCGGCATAACTTTTCTGACGATCTTGGGCTGCCTTCATTCGTTGTCGAATGATCTCTATGCAATCAGAAGTCTGTCGAATCATTTCTGGCCCAAGAATCAACTTTTCTCCAGTTTCCAACCAACATGTCGAAGAGTTACACGGTCTTCCATATAATGCCTCATATGGTGCAATACCAATACTCGACTGATAACTGTTATTATACGCAAATTCCACCAAATGAAGATGATCTTCCCATGATCCTCCAAAGTCCAAAACACATGCTCTAAGGAGATCTTCCAAAACTCGGTTGACTCTCTCGGTCTGACCATCTGTTTGAGGGTGATAAGCTGTACTCAAACACAACTCAGTTCCCAAAACTTCCTGGAAGCTCTTCCAAAATCCACTAGTGAACAATGGGTCTCGATCGCTCACTATACTCTTTGGAATACCATGGAATCGAACTATCCACTTAACATACAACTCAGCCAACTTCGATGCAGTCCTAGTTGATCGAACAGGAATGAATCTTGCACTCTTAGTCAAACGATCTACGATGACCCAAATCCCTTCATTTCCCGCTCTTGACCTAGGTAGACCATCGATAAAATCCATCGATATCTGCTCCCACTTCCATGTAGGAACCTCTAATGGCTGAAGCAATCCACTGGGCTTCTTCTGGTCGACTTTTACCAACTGGCAGTTCATACATTTGGAAATAAAATTTCCAACATCCTTCTTCATACCTTCCCAGTAGTAGGTTCTCTTCATATCCCTATACATCTTATTTCCACCTGGATGAATCGTCAACTTCGAGTGATGACTTTCCCTTAGAACCTCATCTCTCAATCCATCTATATCGGGAACAACTAGTCGTCCTTGCTTCCGAAGCCAACCCTCTCGATCGACCTCGAATCCTTTATCCTTCTCTAGGTTCAATCCAGATTCCAAATCACGGATAATCTTGACAAGCTTATCGTCTCGCTTTTGGCCCTCGCCAATCCTTTTCACAAGAGTAGGTCTTATCGATAAGTTTGCCAACATCTCAGGTTCCAATTCACATCTAGGCCTGAAGTCAAATCCAGCCAAATACTCAAGATTCTTCCACTCCGAAAACATGGCTCCCAAACCTGCATGTCTTCGACTTAACGCATCTGCCACTGCGTTACCTTTTCCTGGAGTATAAGCTGTACCAAAATCATATGATGCCAGAAACTCTAGCCATCGTTGTTGTCGAAGATTCAAATCCTTTTGGGAGAAAAGATACTTCAATGACTTATGATCTGTAAACAACTCGAATCGAACTCCCAATAGGTAATGTCTCCATATCTTCAAAGCAAACACAATCGCCGCTAACTCCAAATCATGAGTCGGATAATTCCTTTCATGCGGCTTCAGTTGTCAACTTGCATACGCAACAACTTTATCCTTCTGCATTAGCACTGCTCCAAGTCCAGTACCGCATGCATCGGTGTAAACCACCATCTCATCATTCCCACTTGGAATAGTCAAAACAGGAGCACTTGTCAGTCGCTCTTTCAGGATTCCGAAAGCTTGCTCACACTTCTCATCCCATCTAAACACTTGGTTCTTCTTCGTCAATCCTGTCAACGGTGCAACTATCTTGGAAAAGTCTTTAATAACCCGACGATAATATCCTGCTAATCCAAGAAAACTTCTCACATCAGATGCATTCTTAGGTCTAACCCAATCCTGGATCGCTGCCACCTTAGCAGGATCAACCGCTATTCCATTTCAAGAGATAACATGGCCTAAGAATCTCACTTCACTCTTCCAGAAGTGACACTTCGAAAACTTAGCCCTCAGCTGATGTTTCCGCAAGGTTTCTAAAACAATCCTCAAGTGTGTCTTGTGCTCTTCTTCATTTCTGGAATAAACCAAAATATCATCCACGAACACAAGTACAAACTTGTTCAACTGATCTCTGAATACTCTATTCATAAGATCCACAAAATATGCTGGTGCATTGGTCAATCCAAACGACATCACCAGCCACTCATAAAAACCAGATGGTGTCCTAAAAGCAGTCTTCGGAACACTATCCTTTGCCACTCTCAACTGGTGAAATCCCGTTGCCAAATCCATCTGAGAAAACACCTTAGCCTCGTGAAGCTGATCAAACAAGTCATCTATTCTCGGTAATGGATACTTGTTCTTCTTAGTCACTTTATTCAGCTCACGATAATCCACACATAACCTTAACGATCCATCCGCTTTAGTTGCGAACACAACTGGTGCACCCCATTCGGACACACTACGCCGAATGAATCCTTTCTGTAAAAGGTCATCAACCTGCACCTTCAACTCTAACTGCTCCCTAGGCACCATCCGCCTAAGAGGCATCACAACAGGTCTGGCTCCCTCAACTAGATCGATACGAAACTCGATCTCCCTATGCGGCGGTAACCCTTTGACTTCGTCAAAGACATCCTCAAATCCATTCACAATAGGCACCGATGACAGTCCATCCCGTGGAACAACCAGCGAATACATGAAACTCATGAAGACACCTTCTTCATGCTTACATCGTATCACAACCTTTCGCCCTTCCACATTCCCGACTGTCACCTCCAGCCTCTCACAATCAATCCTTGCCGCACACTTCCTAAGCCAGTCCATACCCAAAATAATTCCGAACCCCGCAAGGTTCAGAACAAAACAATCACAAACAAAAGAGCAATCATGACTCGACACAACTAGACCACGGCATATCATACACAAACATGACGAACCCCCAACTGGATTAGTCACAACCAATGGCCTATCAACAATATCCGGTTCCAAACCCAACCGGCCTACCAGATCATCACACACAAAAGAATGCAACGCTCCAGTATCAAACAACACTCTAACTGGAATACCACAAATAGAAAGAGTACCTTGAACCACCACACTCTTCCCCTTCTCTTCAGCAGTAGGAGCTTTTGAAGACGACGACACAGCTCCCAAAGCATAAGCTTGCACAATCTGCTTGTCCTTTGGCGGTTCCGGACAATTCTTCTTAATATGCCCCAGCTTATCACAGTTGTGGCACTTCACCTGCACTTTCGGATTCTTGCAATCCCGGGAGAGATGACCCTTCTGCCGGCAGTTGTAGCAGGTCACTTCGCCTTTCGGCTTCTTCTGGCCATCCTTACCCTTCTACTGCTGCTTCCTCTTCTTGTTTCCATTTTTATCCTTGGCCACAGCAACAACCGAACTTTCCCTAGGAAACAAACTCTCATGCCTGAGAGCTTTCTCCACAAGCTTCTCAAACGGATCATCCAAATGATCCACCAATTGCCTCCCAAGATAAGCGTCCAAGCCTGTCACAAACTTCTCATTCTTCTGATAGGGAGAATCAATATACGACTGAGCATACTTGGACAAAGCTTCAAACTCAGAAACATACTCAAGGACTGGTCTCCCACCTTGCTTGAGCTCCACAAACCTCTTAAACAAAACAGATTTCTGAGCTGTAGAAATGAACTTAGCTTCAAATCTGACTTGGAATTGCTCCCAAGTAATCTCTTCTTCTGGAGTGTCAATGGTGATAGAATTCCACCAATCAGAAGCCCTCCCTTGAAGTTGTCTCGATGCAAGCTTCTTCTTAGTTGCATCCTCAATTCCCAAATCACCAAAGATCCTTCTACAAGCATCAATCCATCTCTGTACTTCAATGGTCGATTCCGTTTCTAAGAAAACCTTTACTCCAAGAGAGGTATAATCTTTGCAAAGCTTAGCAAAATCCACCGGTCTTGGAGCTTGAACTTGAACTCCCACATCCACTGATGATCCTGAAGCTGGTATCCTCCTCATGATCGAAGTCATCATGGCCTCAAACATAGGAGCATAATCAACAGCTTCCCTAGCAGCTTGTCTCTCACTTCGACTCATCCTTAATATCTATAAAAAGGAATGAATTAGAACACCTTGAAAAACAACTGCATAAGGAGTTCAAATCCTTCTAAACTACTATATACTATATATAGTAATCATCCATCAAAATACAATTACGTCTCTCATACGTAGTTACGTCAGCGAGCGTTGGCTAAAATCGATTAACCAAAGCTCTGATACCCAATGTGACGACCGCCCATCACTCCGGCACCAAAACAAGAGAATAATGCGCTGAAAGGCGTGCCAGGCAGCCATGGACGATAGTCAGGGTAAATTAAAAAAGCGGAATCTATCGTATACCTCACAGCTCATGAACAATATACAATAGAGAAATATAAATATAGTGAAGCTCCATAGAACAGCATAACATCATATAAGCATCATAGAAGTTTGATACAAGATCAGAACAGTCAATACATCAAAGCCTCACTACATAGCACTCAGAGTATATACAAACAGCGGAACACCCAGTACATATAGTAAGAAAACAATATGCATAAGCCTCCTGCTCGTCTTCGTGATCATCAGCGTCAATCACAAAGAACAGCACCTGTCACCTGCTACCTAGTCTGCCCATCCCAAAATGGATGAACAGCCCAAGGTAATAAGAATTAAACATAAAACCTTGAGTCAGACAAAGTCTTAGTGAGCAGTAAATCAACTATCAAACATACCAAAAGAGCATAAGGGATAAAAGGAATGGGAACCAAACCATCCCACTCCACCTCTTTCTATAGTGATAGCCCCCAGACTCACATTAAGGAGAAGCAAGCATAATAAAGCAGACAATTAAAGTAAAGTAACAATCACTCGAGTCAAGGTCGATGTTTTCCAAATACAAACCCCCAAGGCCTAAACCAAGATCAGATAAGCACCTAGAAAACACCGCTCTTGAGACCGAATGATGATACAACCAAACATCCATGACTCTGGCTATCACTGTTATCATTGCCCTGATTTCACCGTTAATTGAATGACCACCTGTCAAGGGCTAATGGTAAACCCAGGTTCTAGACATAACTCCGCACGTCATCGTGACCCGTGCTTAAGCCGAACGCATCAGACCAGAGTACTAGCACGTCATTGTGACCCGTGCCTGGAACGTCATCGTGACCCGTTCCAACGTACCCTTGCTTTGAGTATGCTAGAACCTTCAACAACGATGAGATCTCAGCCTCCTAGTCATCCTCCTCGACGACTATTCTCACACTAGCTCAAGCACCTCTCGAGCCTACCATTATCCACACAAACTCGGACCGCATCACCGAGTTATCAACATAGCTTCGCACGTCGTCGTGACCCGTGCTTGGAACGTCATCATGACCCGTCCCATCTCAACATCATGCTTTGCCTCATCGCATCATGGCAAAGTCCCATCTCAATATCATGCTTTGCCTCATCGCATCATGGCAAAGTCCCCTCTCAATATCATGGTTTGCCTCATCGCATCATGGCAAAGTCCCCTCTCAATATCATGGTTTGCCTCATCGCATCATGGCAAAGTCCCATCTTAACATCATCCAATCTATCCATATGAGCTTCAACATTCGCTTCATATGCCACAGGCAGCTTTCCTTATTCAAAAGCCTTTCCACTTAGCTTTTGAATCACCTTCAACCAACTTGACCAAATCAAGTTATCAATCAACTAATCAATCAAATAAATCATTAGGCCAAACAATCAATCATTCAACAAGATCTAAGTAACAACTATAACAATAATGGCAATTACATAAATAAAGGGTCCAAACCTAACATGCAATCTAACATACATGAATCATGAGCAATATCTCCAAGACTTGATGAATGAACTTGCATAGATGAACATATGATAAAATAGGTGTCAAATCATTATGGACAATAGATCTACATGCAGACTTAAGAAAAATGCACGAAATTATCTTTAACACTTAAACAAGCCACCGATCCAATATACTCCTTTGGGTCCGTGTGAGAGATAACCACCACTCACCGAATCACCCAAACACCTCAAAATAAACACACTTTAGATCTTGACAGCGAAGAACAAGGTTTGATCCGGCAAAATCTCGCTTAAATCGATGAAATCTCTCTTCGTTGGATGAAGATCTTCAACTTTGGCTCTTGGATCTTCGATCTTGATCTTCGATCTTGGATGGATGTTAGCACTAGATTGGAGTGGAGAAAAGAAGATGAAGAAGTGTTGAAGTAGAGCTCTCAAAATGGCAGCACTTCGTCGCTTCAACATCCGATGCCAAAAAGTGAGCCAAACCCCTCTATTGATAGGCTGAAATCCCCATGAGTCGCGCCCCCATAAGTCGCCGTCGACCTATCCAAAACACATGCCGACTCACGACTCAAAAGCCTCCGACCTAACGACTTAAGCCTATTACCGACTCAACAGACACAACTCAACGACTCAACTACCCTGCCGACCTAACGACTCATGCGACCTAACTCTAAGCCGATCTAACACGCGCACGACTTAACCAAACATTCAGAGACTCACGACCTAACTGAACACACACGCGACTCATCATAGGTCGTTTACGACCTATCCTTAACTCGTTAACCTACTGAGTCGCTAGCTACTGTAGGTCGTCCTAATCCTTAGACCGCTAACCCTTAAGTCGGCCAGTTCCTATAAGTCGTTTACGACTTAAAACCCCAGTAACTCACTAACTCGTTAACGATTTATCCCTTAACTCGTTAACTCGTTCCAGCCCCTAAGTCGCTAACTCCACTAACCCGCTGACTCTTAGGTTGTCAACTATCTTAAGTCATAACTCGTACACGACCTAAGCTATCTTCCACACGAGTTAACTACCATACGACTTAAGCTCTAAGTCGTTAACCCTATAAGTCGCTACCTACCATGACTCGGCAACACCTTAAGTCATCTATGCTCCTACACGACTCAAGCTCCAAATGACTTAAACTCTGAACGACTTATCAACAATACGACTTAAAGCATAAAGTTTAACAATGTTTCGATCCGTAAAAATACGGGTCGTTACAAATGTAAATTAGTAATGCAAACTAATTGAAATTAGATATGAATAAATGTTAGTAAAATCCAATGTTAATGAATCAATTGGAAAACCAATTCATTAAATATTAATGAGAATATGAATGAATATTGATTTGGTTATGGATGATAGTTGGTTGATGTTTGCATTTGTTGTTTTGTTGCATTTGCTATATTGGCACATGTAGTTATTATGTTGCTATATGTTGTATATTGATATTATTTTCATATATGCATGTTTCTCATGGTTTGTTGAGTGTTCAGTAGGTGCGGATCACGTTTGCTTCGCATTTGGAGGTCTCTTTCGCGCTATATTAGCCGTATATGCTCGCTAATAATAAATAAGGTACATATCTCGGATTACATACCGTACTTTTACACTTTTTTCCCTTCGGGATGCCTCATCACTTGATGAGATGTATATTTGTGATATATATACTGTCATTTTTTTTCGGATCGAGCCGCGCAAAGGAGACTATGGCGAATTTTTTCGAAAATTTAAGGCATTAGGAAAAATTTGAAAATATTGGGAAATTTTGTAAAAAGCTATAACTTTGATTTTGGAATTGGAAGTTAAACGATGTAGTTGGTTTTGAAAAAAAATACTAAGTATGATTTGAAAACTTAGTACGTTATTGTAAGAAGTTTAACTATGGATTTTGAAAAGTTAATGAATTCTGTAACTTTTTCTTACATGATAATTTCGAGGACGAAATTCTTTAAAGGGGGAATTTTGTAACGACCTAGGATTTTTGATAATTTAAATTTGAATATTTAATTAATTCTATCTATTAATAAGTGAAATTTATAAGTCGAATAATTTATTTTTCGAATATTTGATTTAATTTGGACAATTAAATCGATAATTTAACAATAGAAATTCTAGAAATAATTGAAAATTGGGTTTAATATGATTGAAAATGATTTTTAAAATTTTATTTATCATATTGGAGTTAGAACGATATTTTAGAACTTTTAAAATCAAATTAAAAGTTAATTTGTGAAAATTGAATATTTTAATATTTAAATCGACTAGTGAAATTAGCCATTTTTCGAACAGTCTCAGAATTGGACGAAACTAGTTTCATTGGATCCGTAATAGTTTGTTATTACCGGATTTCAATTTTCGTAGCAATCGGAGTTGTCGTTTGATCGTGGCAGCTCGAAACGCATCGAAATTGTTTTAATATTAATTTGGCGAGTAAAAATAGTCATTTTTCAAAAAGTCTCGGATTTCGACGAAACTAGTTTCATCGGATCCGTAATGTGATATTATTGTAAGGTTTCAAATTTCGTGTCAATCGGTTTTACCGTTTGTCCGGTGCGAGCCAAAACGCCTAGAAAATCGTTTAATCGGTTAAATTTTAAATTGAACGTTTATTGCCATAACTCGCACAGATGACCGAATTAGCTCCCGAAACATGTTCCATTGTGTTCGAAACGCGGGGTAAGCCATAGGAACGCCGACTGGCACGCTTCGTTTGGATTTCGGAAAATCCGGGATGAATAGTGTCGTTGGAATTTTCTATATAAGCACCTCATTATCTTCACTTTGCAACAAACTCAAAGCCCTAGGGTTTTACCCTTCAGCCGCCACTTTCTAAAATTAATGGCCAGAAATTCATCTTCTTTCCTCCTCAATCTCTCCAAATCCGTAAGCAATTAGAGAAAGTGTTCAACTACAAAGTCGAAGAGCGTGAAGAGAGCTTCGAATCTATACGGTGATGATCAGAATTGGAGCGACGAGGAAGGGGCTACGTGCCCGCGTTCACCATCGGGTCGGCCTCGTTTTGCGTGCCCAATAGGGGGCCGAGCTCCTTGTTATTGCAGCTGAAAGTGGAGCTTCGAATGGTGGTTCGTATGGAGGTAGTTGATAGTGTTCATGTTCGTCGTGGAGGTTGTACAATCAAACCCTAGTTGCTTGGAATGGGTTTCTTGTTACGTGATGGCCTGGGGATGTACGTACGCGTGGAAGATGAAGGAGGGACGGCTTGGATGCAGGGAGATGGGATCCTACGGTCCTGGATAATTAGGTTTAAAAATATAAAAACAAGTTGTAAAGTTTATATTATAAATTCGTGTAACTTTAAAAATTCATAACTTTTTCATACGAGGTCGAAAACGCGCGAAACCGGTTGCGTTGGAACCGTATTGACGAGCACTACGCTATGGAAATGGATTGGAGTCGTTTGGAGCTAGCAAAATTTTCGGGTAAAATTAAACGTCCGTTTAATTTTATTCGAAATAAATCGCTAAAACGAAATTGAAATCAAGGTGAGAACTTCTCACTCAATCGATTCGGTTTCGATTTTAATTTTTAATAGTTATATTTAAAATTTTTGAATGCATGTTTGAATGATGATTGTTATCTATTGATTTTTAAAACAGACATTATACGCCGTTAGTAAGCGGAGGTTATTTATTAAAAACATATACCGCGAATATTTCACAGTATAGTGAAATTGGTATTATTATGTACTTGGAGTTGATTTTCCCACATTATATAGCGGATGAGACCCTATTGCGCCGTCTATTAAGCGGATAATATTTTTATAAATCCCATATACGGCGATAATTCCGTACTGGAACGGAATTGGTATTGTGCTAACATCTTTGGATGCAGGAAACAGGTTGGAGGGATCCAACTGGATTCCTCAACTATATTGATTTATTTACAGATATTTTGATATTTGTTGATTATCATATCGATATATAATATTTGGATGTCGTGATTGACTATTTAGTGCTGTTGCATCATCGGATCCATTTCTGAAGTTTTAAAATAATGATTTTGGTTTTTAAAAGGATTTTAATGTGATTTTTCAAAATATATGTTTTTATAAAATTTTGAACTGATTCATTTTAAATAATTAAACGTTATCAATTTTTGTGTTATAAAAATTACTGTTTTTGTAAAATATAACCAAATTGAGATTTTTGGAAATAAATAGTTAATTAATTTATAAATTGGTTTAAATTGGGATTTTTTGAATTATTAAAAACGATGTGTATAAAAGACTTATAAAATTGATATTTTATAAATTAAAAATATTGGAATATTAAAACGAGTTTTTATAAGTGTTAAAAATGAAATAAAAATGGATTTCATAAGTGAACGGAATTTATAGATTTATAAATTATGGAGTTATAAAATGAATAGATTTTGTGAAATAGAAGATTTATAAGTAATTATCTTATAAATCAGATTTTGGCATTTAAATGAGATATAAATGGAATTTGTTAATAATGAGATTTATAAATCGAAGCTTATAAATAGAAAAGGAATTTATAAACATTGTTTATAAATTCGAAATCAATTGAATTTGATAAATTGAATATTGAAGTTTATTAAAGGAAATATATTCACGATTTTGGACAGTGAATACATTTTTGAATAAAATGGTCATGTTTGGCAAAATGAATATTATAAAGTGAAGTTAATTATTTTAAAGATGTTTTAAAATGTATTATGAATCGAAACCATAGATTTCAACATTATTGTTGAAATAGACGTTTTCGAGAAAGAAGGAAATTGTGGACTACAACACTGTTGTTATAGTAAATGATTTCCGAAAGGAAATGTTTTATATAGTATTGGGATTTATATATCTATTTAAACTTTGAATCCCTATACTAGTGATTTTGGGTCGTCGTAACGATGTTTTACGTAACATTCGTTTTGACTCAAATTTATGTGTTAAGAAATGATTTCTTAAAGAATGAAATATATACTTAATTTCGATTTAAGTATATTGGATATTTTCCAAGTGTTGAAAATAAATGGGTCAGTGAATTACTTATTATTAAATAAGTATGGAAATGTTTTTCCAATGTGAAATGAAATGTTTTAAGAATTTATCTTTTTAAAGACAAATTGAAAATGAATATTAGAAATCGATCTGCGAATCATATATTCATAAATATTTTAGAATGTAAATTCACTATGGAATTTATAAAAGACGGGAAATTTGCTTAAAAATAGACGTTGATTTATTTTTGAAGTGTGGGAATTAATTTACGGATTTGGAACATAAATATAAAGTAAATCGTTAAGGATTTATTTAATTGGTCTAAATGAACCATGTTGAAATGAAAGAAATTCCGCGTAAGGAAAATGATTGAAATTTGTTTTCAAAAGAGATAAAGGTGAAAAGTGATTTGAAAATTTGTTTTCAAATGGTTGAAGTGTGGAAAATATATATCTAGTAAAGATATTTTGGAAAGTAAATAATTTGGGAAATTATTTGGATTTGGTGATGTTGAACACGCCTATTCATAGTTAAATAACCGACTATCAATATTTACCTTTAAATAGGTATTTGTTGTGATTTGCTTGAATTTGAATGCCACACTTATTTTTGAATAAGCGCTCACTATTCGGGATAGCCGGGAAAGGACCTTGGGGTCGTATAACCCATTCCGAATATGTGATACGTCGTAATGGATTGCATTTGATGACCCGTGTTGAAGACCGGATATTTTTGAAAATGGAAGGATTACGGTTGAGTTACTCTGCATCGGCTGATCTCCGATATAGAGGTTTTATCACCCTTAGTGACGGGAAGTCCGGACGTGATTAGAAATTATCTGAAATGCAAGGACTTCTTTGTAAGTGCCTTCGGTTCTGTTTGAGCCCGGAACAGACTTGTATGGATTGTATGTCTGACATTACAAGTTGAGATATAAAGCTGATTTCTTTCAAATATATTTCTGTTGGTGGCGGAGAATTTATTCTCTTAGCTTAACACCCTTCTCTGAGACGTACGAGCTCAGAGGTTATGTAGTTGAAGGTTATTAGTGATATACTCCCAATTTGGTAGTGTGGCATGCTGAGTGTTGCTGTGAAATGATCATTGTTTGATCATTTGTGATATGATCATTTGTTTGATCATTTATCTTGGTGATCATTACTTTGATCATTTGTTGACCCAAAGCACAGCTTTTGTATAAAGCGTGGCTTTATGGACGTGACTTCGTCGGACCTCACACCCCGGAAATGGTCAAAACAGGAAGGATGCGGCAAGGTTATTAGGGGGTAGCACCCCTTTAGTGTATGTCATTCCTTCTGGATAGAGGTGGTATCATGGTATGGAGTCCAGATATTTAACCTATGTTGTTGCTGTAAATTTTGTGGTTGTTGGAAATCGAGGATCCTCGGATAGATCGGTTACGATCGGGGGATGACATATTCGTGTCAGTAGTTACCCAGTTAGGGGTAACCCGGCTTTGTGTTGGCAGAGATCCGGTTTGGTTCTCGGGATGTCATTCCTGAGGCGTTTCCATGTGGCAATGGAAAGTTCCTTGGCCTGACCATTTGTTGGAAATCCAAAGAAACAATACGATCTTGTACGGTTTTAGTTGTATAACCGGCCATGGAATGTGGCGGTAACTTGCTATTGAACATGGTAGCTATAGTAGGCATACGATAATGGTCGTATGTTGGCTAAGATTTATATCTTTACTTTCGAAATGAATTTTTCCTACACTATGCACTAGTAATAATATCAAATGTTTCTTTTTAATGCGTATCAAGCATCTTTGACTATCATAAGGAGAAATCTCCTCCGATTCTGCGTTTGCATTGTGTGTGTGTGCATGAGGCCTTATGGTAGTCTCATTTTTAAAAGCATTGCGAATTGACTTTAAAAATATTCCTCTATTTTGATTTTGAAGAAAAATAAACTGTTTTAGTTCTCACACCAGTCACATGACTGACTCAGAGTTTATTGTTTTCCTTCCTAAACTCTAGGTGCCCATCAATTTCCACACAGGCAGTCAAGAGTAAAGGTTTATCAGGATATTCTAGAATTCAGGAGTTGCTGGAGGCAAGCTGGATGGCATGGCGTATTACTAGTGTATAATATTTCTTTTCCGCTGTTGATGTTGTTTGTTGTTGTACACTCTGATGATGTAATGAAATGTAATGTGATGTAATGTAATAACTATTATAGTTCTTTGTTTAAAGATTATTCATTTAACTATTATATATTGTTCCGCTGCGATTGTGAGATTCTGATGTTGTTCTGTTATTTCTTTCTATTCTGTTCTATCTTTTTTTCTCTTCTTCTATCTTTTCTTCTTCTTTAACCCTAACATTTCGGTTTTTCGGCAATGAAAAATCGCAAACGTTACATTTATACAATTTAAAATAATTAAATAACGAATTTCCAAAATATTTTAATACTTTTAAAATTACCGATTTAATAATTAAAAATCCTCTTTTTTAAAACAAGCCAAATTCGTTGATTTTTAATTTTACTTCGTATATTTGGAAACCTTACTTGTGTTTCGGTATAACCAATTTTATACCTATTTCCAAAATCACTTCTATCCTTCCAATCTATTAAAAATTTCGATTTTAAAACCTCCTTTATTTAAACAAGTGCCACTTAGCATAAACTATAAAAACCTATTACAACTTTATTCCAAAATCTTTGTTCACAACAACCCGAAATAGTTACATTACTAATTTCAAACCATTTATTCATCCAATAGATTTACCTAAAAACTCTATAAAATAGAAATAGAGAGTATGGCCTTGTTAATATAAAATAGAAATGCATTCAGTCCTTATTGAATTTAATATAAAACCTAGCCCATTAAGACTTTAAGTAAAAAGGAGAAGTCTGCGTTCCCAATTACAATCTCCAAACCACTTCCTCCTTTATTCTCTAAACCTAGAAAGAAAGAAAAATCAAAGTTTATATCCAAATAAATTCTAGAAAATTTAGAGAAAATCAAAGGTTTGCATATCCATGCTTCTTCCTATGTTCGGGTTCTTGAAGCTTTTAGTGGAGCAAAAGCTTCTAATTTGTTATGATTTCCGTGTATCTTCGCTATAAGGTGAGTAATAACTCATACTTCTATCTCAAACAAGTGTTGCTTGTTGATAATATGTTGTTTGCTTTATGTTTGCTGAAAAAGGAATATCTAGGATTGAATCTGAAACGAAATTGGGTTTTAAAGGGTCTAGTTGGCTTTGTAAGCCGCATCTCTGTCGATTTTCTAAGTTTTGTAATTTTATGTCCTGATAATGAAATTGCCTTAACTTTTGATTCTTAAGTCCTAATGTAAAGGCCTGTATCTCTATACCCTTTGAGTCAACAATAAATCACATGTGACTGACTCAAATTGAACAAAAATACGAATCTTTATGGGTAAAGAAGAAAAGGATAGAAGAAAAAACAAGAACAACAACCCAGAATCTCACAGCCGTAGCTGGACAAAATATAATAGATAATAAATATTTTTATATAAAAGGAACTATACTGCTATTTATACATACCATCATTAGAGTACGACAATCAACAAACAATACTGGACAGTTACAATAACATATCCTCACAAGTGCTGAATATACAGCATACACATAGCGGATTATAATCAAGTACGTAGAATACGTCTTTATCATCCAGCTCATCATCTGAGCTCCATAGCATCCTATCCTAAATTTGTAATACTCGGTCTAAACCGAGCATTATAATAAAATAACACCCGAGTCGCTCTGGAAAACCAGTGTGAGAAAACACACCCAATTGGGTGTAAAGTTATAAGAAAATATTTGAAATCAAAAGGTATTTAGTAAGACCACGCCATATATAAATACGATGGGTTTTTGCCTTTCAATAACCAAAACAATTTTATATCAAAATCATTTGATATTATAATAGTGTCTACAGAAAGTAAATTAGAAAATAGCAAAAAGGACTTGCATCTCACATTTTAGAATAATTAGTATAAAATTAAAAACTATACAACACGTTTTAGAGAATGGATTCCATACTATGACCAGGTAAGGAACTACCTCTGATGAGTGCATCTTTAGATCAATGCACCTGGGTCTGACAAGAACATGTTGTACCAGCCATACAGAATTGGCCTAACACTTGACTACTAGTACCGAATATGTCATCATCCGATCTTCCGACCTTTTGAGATCTCATGCACAACCAATCCATAAATATTTATATGTAGGTGTGACGACCCGGAATTTTTAAGCCTTTTAAATCGGAATATTTAATTGATTTTGAATATTCAATAGAATAATTTTAACTTGAATTACGAATATCACAATTTATTTGATAATTAAATTATTGAATTAAATAAGTTGAAATTGAATAAGATATGAAATCTTAGATTTTAAGCCTATTAAAATAATTTGGAGGCTTATAAAATTTGTATTGATAACACTGAGGATAATAGTAGTGTTGAGATTGAATCTAACTGTGATTTGTTCAGTTTTGAAATTTTATCGTTTAAATTGAATTTAAAAATAGCCTTCCGAGGCACAGTCTCCGAATTCGACGAAACCAGTCCCATTGGATCCGTAATATTGAATTATTATCGGATTTCAAATTTCGTGTTGATCGGAGTTTGTATGTGAGTGCACGAGATAGAAACGCGGGAAAATTTAATTGATTATAAGCTAATGTAATTTAATTTAATTTAATTTATTTAAGCTTCTCTTATCCGCCTCTTCTTTTAACTTAAATCCGTGTTTCCCTGTTTTTTTCTAAATGGAAGGCAAGTTAAATTCCTTCTGAAAATTTAAAATCGGTAAGTAAATAAATAAATAAAATAAAATATATATAATAAGTGGATAAATAAACGAAGCTTCAAAGGGAAGCCACCGCGTATAATATGGGAAAAGCAACAGTAGGGCCGAAGCCTTCGTTTTCAATCATCATTAACTAAAAAAAAAAACAATGGCGGAACTCAAATTCACGGATCAAATTCGCGATGGGGAGGGGGCAACTACGAAGCGCGGCTGGGAAGAGTCGCACGCACGTGTAGGCGCGTGTGTAGAGGGAGTCTCGACTTCGGTTGAGCAACGCTAAATTAGGGTTTCGCGTGCGATTCGAGTCACGCGATTTGGTGTTAGGGTTTGGCTCGCGATCGTGTTCAAGGAGCACGCGATAGGAGGGGCACTCGTCGTCGAGGCTGATGTCTGGTCGCGAGGCAGGCGACGGCTTGACTGGAAGCTCGAGACGAAGGCGAGGGGTGGAGCTGAAATTTGGGTAGCTCGATTCGAGCTAGGAGCGTCGCGAGTTGGGTCAACTTGGATTTTGTTAGCATTCATGTGGGTCGAGGTCGCCGATCGATGGAGGAGGTTGTAAGCGCGTGCAGTTTTGTGATGCCTTTCGACTCGCGATTCACGAATCTTCGACCTCAAATTGGATGGCATCTCAGCTAGGGTTTGATAGCTAGGTAAATAAATTTACGATTTAGTCATCTATTTTCATTTGATAGTGTATTTATATATACAAGCAGATGAAATGAAAAAGATAAAGACAGAGGATATTGAGCCTAGAAATTTGATTTTTACAGTTAAGGTAAATTTATGTAATATATATATAAAAAATATATCAGATTTCAAATTTATAACTGGTTCTTACAGTAAGTTTTAAACTTCATATTTTAAATATATTTACATATGAACCTACTAGATTGTTTGAAGATAAGGTATTTTAAATATCTATTTATTTAATTATTTTGTAACTTAAAAATTTATTTGTTTAGGGAAACAACAAAATAATTAGTTATTTAAAATAAGGTGTGATAGTGGTTAATTTGATCAACAAACTTATTTAAGTATTTTAGTTGTTAACAAAATTTTTATATATAAAAAGAGAAAAAAAAAATATAATAGAAAAGGGGGAAATTAGTTTAAAAATCAATTAATAAATGGAAATTTAATTTTTCAATTGGTACGAATATTAATAAACCATGTGGATGTTTATACAAGGTTTAAAACTATGAAGGAACAAGTCGAGATTTGGATTGGGATTGCAACATTTAAGGTGAGTTAATCTCACTCAGTTATATTTAAATTTAAAAGATTAAATTTAAATGATTGATTGTATGGTTGAATTGATTGATGTAGTATAGTATGATATAATTTTGGTTTGGCATATTATATTGTGCTAACATCTGTGGATGCAGGGAAAAACAGGTTGGAGGGAT
The DNA here is from genome assembly GCA_030765085.1 of Allium cepa. Taxonomy (NCBI): domain Eukaryota; kingdom Viridiplantae; phylum Streptophyta; class Magnoliopsida; order Asparagales; family Amaryllidaceae; genus Allium; species Allium cepa. Next base: position 908,436,133 of record CM060940.1, read on the forward strand.
CCAACTGGACCCCTCAACTTTATTTAATTATTTAATATTCTCTGATCTGAATATTTGATGTTCGGTAATGAATTATGTGAAAGTATGAGATGCTATAACTGGATTGTTATAATTGGGCAATGTGAATTACCAAATATATAATTTGGGTTTGGAAATGAAAATAAAAGGAATTAAATTGTAAGTAAATAATTATAGAAAGGTTAAATAAGTTTACAAATGAACTGGATAGGAAATAAAGTGTTGAAATTTTAATTAATAAATTTTGAGTATGGGAAGAAAAGTTGAAATAAAACAGGAAGTTAATGAACTCTAACTTCAATGTTATTGTTTAAAGGAACGAAACATTTATTTTAAGTTTAGGATTTTAAATCATTTAAGAAAAAAAATATAAAATAAAGAAGAAACTGGGAATAACCTGACATTTGTATATTTCAGCTAAAGGAGTTAAAGATCAAACTGAAAATAATAATAAAATCCATAATTAATGAATGTTGAAATGAACTGTTAAGTGGAGACATATATTTCGAATGGAATAAATTGGGAATCAATTTGGAAAATTGATTTAAATGATTGAGATTGAAAATTTCTCTCTGATTAACCAAGTACGTTTTCAAAGTAAACTTTTAAATATAAATTAAAGATTTAAAGTTGCTTCAGAAGTATGTTTGAAAAAAAATTATTATTATCTCTAAATATTTAAATTCTAAAGTAACTATTTCCTTTTAATCTACTATAGCAATATTTTGTTAAAAAGTGACTTAGTATTTTATTTTAAAAATGAAAATCAGGTTTTATATTTTATTTAGTAACCTTATTTTCAAATATTAGTATAATATATATATTTAACAAATTATTGAAGTAAATTTAACTTATATGTTTAAAATATATATTTCAAAGTAAAGTGTTTAAAATTATTTTAAAATCTATTTTCGTGCTTGGTGATTTCAGAGGAGATATAAAATATTTGAAAAAAAAAAAAGTTGATTCTGAGGAAAATGATGGCTTTGAAACTGTTTTCAAGGGATAGAAAATAGAAATATATCTTGTAAAGATATTTTGAGATAAATAAATAATTTGGGAAATTATTTATTGGATGATGGATGTTTTTTGCATATTAATTGATAGTTAAATAACCGACTATCAATATTGGACCAATGCGTTGATCGTTTCGAAGAGACCGGGATCGAGATTAATTTCTCGAAAACCACTTCGATCCGGTTTGTACGTTTCGTGAAAAACGATTTTGGATTCGAAGATGGAGCAGTGAAGTGCAAGGGCTAGTCGCTACTAATCCTGAGGATATTTCCAAAATGGATGTAGTAGGAATAGTGCCTTCGGTTCCGTTCGAACCCGGAACGGACTTGTATGGACGAATGCTTGCGAAAACATCGTCAGGGGGACGATGGGCATTCTAAGTGAAACGTTCTTAAAAGGTAACGTTTAGCCTCAAGCCTCACCAAATGGGAATGACTGAAAATCAGGGGATATGCAGCAAGGTTAGGTGGGTCATGCCCAAGCAGGACAAGATATTTCCCCTGTCTAGATGTCCCTTTTATATTTCGGCTTAGTGGGTGGTTGGTCGCGCCAACCACGGGGTTTATCTTGTTCGGGACTGTTCAGTAAGGAATGGTTCCGGCCTTTTGTTGCAGGGGATGAAGGGAGTAGTCCTCGGTACGGTGATCTAGGCCCCGTACTGTGACAGGTGGTACCCCAGTGCCTAGTCATTGTTGGAAATCCATTTTCCCTACGAGCCTTGTACGAGTTTTGTTTGTATTACCCACTTTTGTGGCTAGTAGCTGGAATTTAATAGATGTAACAATTTCGGCTATTTTATAAGTATTTGTAAATAGACCCTATTATAATATCAGAGGATTTCTATAAAAAGTGTTTTAGCTATCGTAAGGTAAAAACCCGACATGTTTATTTGTGGCGTGGTCTTACGAGATGCTTTTGTTTTCAAAGGATTTTGAAACTTTAATAATCAATTGGGTGTGATTTTCTTACGCTGGTATTCCAGACTGACTCGGGTGTTATTTAACTGTAATGCTCGGGTCAGACCGAGTATTATAGGATACAGGATTTGATGCTATGGAGCTCAGGAGACGAGCTGGATGACGATACGTATAGTCGTACTTGTTATATATATATTCCGCTGTGTTGAGTTGTTATGTATCCATTTGTATGTTATTGATGTGAGCTGTGATTGATGTACTCTGATGATGTAATATGTATAAACAGATATATTTGATTTTGGATAAGGATTATTTATTATCTATTATATTTTACTCCGCTGCGATGGTTAGATTCTGATGTTGATTTTGTTTTCTCTTCTTCTACCTCTTCTTCTTAAACCCAAATGGTTCGTATTTCTGTGCAACTTGAGTTGATGGTGTAGAATAGTGTTGACTCAAGGGGTACGGATTTGCGGGTCATTACAGTTGGTATCGGAGCTTAGGTTGGTGATAACCTTGGCTCTGGTGGGAATTACTCATAAATTAGAGTCTATAGTACTCTAGAATGAGTTTGAGTGTAATAATAGATATGAGCGCGTATTTGTTAGTGAATATAAATTGTTTTAATATCGCGTTGATTGGTTTATTGAGTGGCATATGAACCTTCGTCGACACAGTCTGCGCAACTGTATCGAAGGGGTTTCTAAACACTTGAATAGATAATTGACACGATATTGTTTTAAATGTGGGTAAATGAAATAATTTTACCCAAAACATATTTTGATATAAAGAAAGTTTTTGTAAACTATTTTGGCTAATATATGGTTGCTTGGATGCTGGAAATGATAATATTAAAGTATTATCATTGTTAAGTGGAAATTTACCTAGAAATTGAAATATAATTAAAATTTAAGGGATAAATTCATTATAGTATGAAATTTATAAATATGAATTATAGATGTAATTTATGAATTGAAATATAATCAAATGAGAATTTGTCTGAACATAAGCTGTGCAACTGAATTATAGTTAAAAATTTATTTAAGCAGAATTTGGAAATTCAAAATTTCAGAGATTTTGGGAATGTTATCGAAGTGTTTTGAAGATAAACAATAACATTATTGTTTTGGGAGTATCTCTGAATGGAAATTGTTTTAAAATGGATTTTGGAAGTGGAATAGCATTGAAATCACTTGGATTATTGGAAAATAATTCTGACGATGACGGCCGCATCATCAGTATTCATTTTCGAATTTCGAAGTGATGGATTGCTGCCAAATTGTTTTGTTCAGGAAAAGCTGGTTGTTTTGAAAATTTCAAAAGGAAATTTGTTGAAAATAAAGGCCAGGATTGGTTTAATTTTTGAGAAGTGTGATTGCGATGTTGGAGATTTCAAAATGTTTTGGAACCAAAAGCCGGTATTTTAAAAATCCTGATAAGATGGGTTATAAGCTTATAAGTTAGGATGATTTTAAATCAGGGATGGAATATAAACTTTGAAGGATGGAATTTGAATTTAAAAAGAAAGGTTAAAAATGAGGTTAACTTGGATTGGAAAATAAAAGTTAACTGGATTAAAATAAATTGAATAGGCTGGAAATAATATCCAGTTGTATTCGAATTAAGTTAAAATTGAATTGAGTCAAGTAAATTCTGAGTTTAAAGTAAAATTTGAACTGGAATAAAGAAATTCAATTGAATAAATTGAATTGGAATTGATTCTTACCTGGATAACTAGAAAATAAATTGGATAAGAAATAAATTGGACAAGAATTAAATTGAAATAAATAAACCAGAATAACTTATAAAAGAATTAAAATGCACGAATAAAATATGCTTGGGTTATAAAGAAGCATAAGGCTTGAGTTAAAATAATGGATGAATATATTCAAGCCTAGAATGAGTGTGATTGTATGACATATAAGTTGTGACTTATAAAATTTAAAATGGAATGCAAAGCCCAAATCAATATTTTGATGAATTGAAAAATGAGAAGAAAATCCAAACTTGAATTATAAAGTATATTGAACTTAAGAAATAATGATATTTGGAAAAATAAAAAGAAAAATAAAAATAAAATTCAAGTGTTGGATTATAAGTAAAGGAAGAACAAATTTGTTAATAAATTAATAAATGAAATTGAATTGTGAGTTTATGATGAAATTTGGAAATAAACTAAAGTTATAAATTAAAGCTGATTCAAATTTGTTGATGAAGTGAAAGTAATTGAGAATGGAGTTGAATTGTGGGTTAATAAATTGGATGGTAAATTAAAAGTGAATAATAGAATCAGAACTTGAGATATTAATTAAAATTAGACTTGAAGTGTTAACAAAGTAAATATAATTTGAGATGTATAAAATAAAAATGTGATTTGATTAAAATAGTAATGGGATGGTTTGTATTGTGAATAAAATCCAAATGTGTGGAAATAAATTGGATATGGCTTTGTAATAAATTGAGTTAAGCTGAGTATAAAAGAGAAAATTTATTTGTAAAATGAAAATGAGCTTAAGTGTAAAATTTGAATAAATTGAGGTTTATGAACTTAGGCTAAATGAATGAAGGAAAGTTGAATTGTATTCAACTTAAAACCAAGTTAAAGACATTGGATGGAATTTAAACCAAGAAAAATAAATTTGGATCGGAATAAAATTTTTGGTGGGTTGTAAATAAAATTTAAGAAAATGAAAATTTAAAATAAATTGAACGTGGATAAACTAATTATATTGAATAAATAAATGATGGAATAAATAAGTAACAAATGAAATGTGGTTTAAATAAGTTGAGAAATGGTTATTAAATAAAATAGTTTGGAATAAACAAATATGAAACGAAATGTAAATAAATGGATTGTAAATAAAATTTAAATGGAACGTGTCGAGCAAGTAAATGATCGTGAGTGGATTAAAATAAAAGGAAGGTTAATTGGCAATAAGATGAACCTAAATGGATAATGGATTTTGAATGGAACTTGTTTGAATAATGGAACTAGTTGGGTTAATAAATGAAATACAAATGAATGTATTTAAATCTGAAATGGAAGCGAGAATATATGGATGGTGAATAAATTGAAAATGGAATAGAATTAAGTATAAATTGTGTTGAAATCAATTGAAATTGGTTATAAACATAAATATCTATTTATTCACATAGATCTCGTCAAATTGTATAGAATAAATTGTCATTTGATGTAAATGGAAGTAAATAAAATTCTATGTGTTGATAAGAATAAATTAAATTGATTTTTGAGATCAATTGGATTAAATATGAGTTCAGTTGCTTAAAAATAAATTAAAAGTAAATGGTTGAGTTATAAACCATACAAATTGATGAAGATGTATACGAGTGGATTGAAAACCATTCAAATTGAATGAAAATGGTTTATAAATTAATTGAAACAGTTAGATTAGTATGTCAACTGTATAGTTGCTTACAGAAAAATATTTAGTGTGAATTTCTTTTAGAATTCATATGTTTTAACTATTGCAAGCAAGTGAAATGTAGTTAAATTTCATATATATGGCACTTACATGTTTAAACTGAGTAAGTACAGGTACTTGGAAGCCGTGTGGCTGGATTTGGTTATGCTATTTGCTAAAAATAATAAGCCGCTTGCTTAAAATGCTAAATAAGGTACGCCTACGCAATTAAAATAGGAAATATGAACTGTTTTTGGTTTTTCCGACCGTGTGGGTCGATGTATATATATTTATCTCTTTTGTCAAATTGCAAAAGCTCCTCCGTACAAAGGAAATTCAGCCAAAATTTTTCAGAAATTTTGGGAGTTAGAAAATTTTTGGAAATTTTGGAAAATTTTGTTAATGACAAAACTATTTAGAATTGGAAACTAAAATAAGTTAGTAAATGAAACTAATTAAAATAATGACATGAATTAGTTATAAATGAGAAATAAAATTGAAAGTTTAGAGTTGAAAATAAATGAAATACATATGTAATGTGGAAATCGATTTGAATAGAAATAAGTATAAACTAAGAGAGGTAAAGAGAAATTAAGGTAAGAAACATATAAAATGTTTATACTAACTTAAGAAAGGAATGGTAAATTCTAGATTGGAAAATTGATATTACAAATATAATCTAAGATAATATTGAAATGAACAGATATTGACATTTTGTAAGAAAGTCGATAAAATAATATTGGGATATTGTGATTGGATATTAGTGCTAAGCAGGTATGCAGGTAATATAAAGTGAAAAGAGAATTGGATTTGATTTCAAGAGATAAATTTGAATTGCCCGACAAAAAGGTATGTATTTAAATTTGGTATGAAATTCAATTGGGATTTGGATTTGGATTGAGCCACTTGGCTTTTTTTTTTCTTTTTGGATTTGGGAGGCCGTAGAGCCCTTTTGTAGTTGTACCGAGTCAGCCGCGCAAAGGAAACGCTGGCGAAATTTTTCGGGTATTTAGGGAGTTAGAAAAATTTTGAGAAAATTTTGATAATCCAAAATTTGGTTTTAAATTATAACTTGAATGGCTAAACAAATGGTATAGTCTGAAACTAGGGAAAGGTTTGGGAAGTTAATAAGAATGATAATGGATCTTTTATAAAAGATAGTTGGTAAGATGTTGAACTGTTAGGAACTGTTTGATTTTGGGAAAAATAGTAACGGGTATTGGATCATTCTTCCTAACTAGTAATTTCGGGGACGAAATTCTTTTAAGGGGGGAGGAATGTGACGACCCGGAATTTTTAAGCCTTTTAAATCGGAATATTTAATTGATTTTGAATATTCAATAGAATAATTTTAACTTGAATTACGAATATCACAATTTATTTGATAATTAAATTATTGAATTAAATAAGTTGAAATTGAATAAGATATGAAATCTTAGATTTTAAGCCTATTAAAATAATTTGGAGGCTTATAAAATTTGTATTGATAACACTGAGGATAATAGTAGTGTTGAGATTGAATCTAACTGTGATTTGTTCAGTTTTGAAATTTTATCGTTTAAATTGAATTTAAAAATAGCCTTCCGAGGCACAGTCTCCGAATTCGACGAAACCAGTCCCATTGGAACCGTAATATTGAATTATTATCGGATTTCAAATTTCGTGTTGATCGGAGTTTGTATGTGAGTGCACGAGATAGAAACGCGGGAAAATTTAATTGATTATAAGCTAATGTAATTTAATTTAATTTAATTTATTTAAGCTTCTCTTATCCGCCTCTTCTTTTAACTTAAATCCGTGTTTCCCTTTTTTTTCTAAATGGAAGGCAAGTTAAATTCCTTCTGAAAATTTAAAATCGGTAAGTAAATAAATAAATAAAATAAAATATATATAATAAGTGGATAAATAAACGAAGCTTCAAAGGGAAGCCACCGCGTATAATATGGGAAAAGCAACAGTAGGGCCGAAGCCTTCGTTTTCAATCATCATTAACTAAAAAAAAAAAACAATGGCGGAACTCAAATTCACGGATCAAATTCGCGATAGGGAGGGGGCAACTACGAAGCGCGGCTGGGAAGAGTCGCACGCACGTGTAGGCGCGTGTGTAGAGGGAGTCTCGACTTCGGTTGAGCAACGCTAAATTAGGGTTTCGCGTGCGATTCGAGTCACGCGATTTGGTGTTAGGGTTTGGCTCGCGATCGTGTTCAAGGAGCACGCGATAGGAGGGGCACTCGTCGTCGAGGCTGATGTCTGGTCGCGAGGCAGGCGACGGCTTGACTGGAAGCTCGAGACGAAGGCGAGGGGTGGAGCTGAAATTTGGGTAGCTCGATTCGAGCTAGGAGCGTCGCGAGTTGGGTCAACTTGGATTTTGTTAGCATTCATGTGGGTCGAGGTCGCCGATCGATGGAGGAGGTTGTAAGCGCGTGCAGTTTTGTGATGCCTTTCGACTCGCGATTCACGAATCTTCGACCTCAAATTGGATGGCATCTCAACTAGGGTTTGATAGCTAGGTAAATAAATTTACGATTTAGTCATCTATTTTCATTTGATAGTGTATTTATATATACAAGCAGATGAATGAAAAAGATAAAGACAGAGGATATTGAGCCTAGAAATTTGATTTTTACAGTTAAGGTAAATTTATGTAATATATATAAAAAAATAATATCAGATTTCAAATTTATAACTGGTTCTTACAGTAAGTTTTAAACTTCATATTTTAAATATATTTACATATGAACCTACTAGATTGTTTGAAGATAAGGTATTTTAAATATCTATTTATTTAATTATTTTGTAACTTAAAAATTTATTTGTTTAGGGAAACAACAAAATAATTAGTTATTTAAAATAAGGTGTGATAGTGGTTAATTTGATCAACAAACTTATTTAAGTATTTTAGTTGTTAACAAAATTTTTATATATAAAAAGAGAAAAAAAAAAATATAATAGAAAAGGGGGAAATTAGTTTAAAAATCAATTAATAAATGGAAATTTAATTTTTCAATTGGTACGAATATTAATAAACCATGTGGATGTTTATACAAGGTTTAAAACTATGAAGGAACAAGTCGAGATTTGGATTGGGATTGCAACATTTAAGGTGAGTTAATCTCACTCAGTTATATTTAAATTTAAAAGATTAAATTTAAATGATTGATTGTATGGTTGAATTGATTGATGTAGTATAGTATGATATAATTTTGGTTTGGCATATTATATTGTGCTAACATCTGTGGATGCAGGGAAAAACAGGTTGGAGGGATCCAACTGGACCCCTCAACTTTATTTAATTATTTAATATTCTCTGATCTGAATATTTGATATTCGGTAATGAATTATGTGAAAGTATGAGATGCTATAACTGGATTGTTATAATTGGGCAATGTGAATTACCAAATATATAATTTGGGTTTGGAAATGAAAATAAAAGGAATTAAATTGTAAGTAAATAATTATAGAAAGGTTAAATAAGTTTACAAATGAACTGGATAGGAAATAAAGTGTTGAAATTTTAATTAATAAATTTTGAGTATGGGAAGAAAAGTTGAAATAAAACAGGAAGTTAATGAACTCTAACTTCAATGTTATTGTTTAAAGGAACGAAACATTTATTTTAAGTTTAGGATTTTAAATCATTTAAGAAAAAAAATATAAAATAAAGAAGAAACTGGGAATAACCTGACATTTGTATATTTCAGCTAAAGGAGTTAAAGATCAAACTGAAAATAATAATAAAATCCATAATTAATGAATGTTGAAATGAACTGTTAAGTGGAGACATATATTTCGAATGGAATAAATTGGGAATCAATTTGGAAAATTGATTTAAATGATTGAGATTGAAAATTTCTCTCTGATTAACCAAGTACGTTTTCAAAGTAAACTTTTAAATATAAATTAAAGATTTAAAGTTGCTTCAGAAGTATGTTTGAAAAAAAATTATTATTATCTCTAAATATTTAAATTCTAAAGTAACTATTTCCTTTTAATCTACTATAGCAATATTTTGTTAAAAAGTGACTTAGTATTTTATTTTAAAAATGAAAATCAGGTTTTATATTTTATTTAGTAACCTTATTTCAAATATTAGTATAATATATATATTTAACAAATTATTGAAGTAAATTTAACTTATATGTTTAAAATATATATTTCAAAGTAAAGTGTTTAAAATTATTTTAAAATCTATTTTCGTGCTTGGTGATTTCAGAGGAGATATAAAATATTTGAAAAAAGAAGAAGTTGATTCTGAGGAAAATGATGGCTTTAAAACTGTTTTCAAGGGATAGAAAATAGAAATATATCTTGTAAAGATATTTTGAGATAAATAAATAATTTGGGAAATTATTTATTGGATGATGGATGTTTTTTGCATATTAATTGATAGTTAAATAACCGACTATCAGTATTGGACCAATGCGTTGATCGTTTCGAAGAGACCGGGATCGAGATTAATTTCTCGAAAACCACTTCGATCCGGTTTGTACGTTTCGTGAAAAACGATTTTGGATTCGAAGATGGAGCAGTGAAGTGCAAGGGCTAGTCGCTACTAATCCTGAGGATATTTCCAAAATGGATGTAGTAGGAATAGTGCCTTCGGTTCCGTTCGAACCCGGAACGGACTTGTATGGACGAATGCTTGCGAAAACATCGTCAGGGGGACGATGGGCATTCTAAGTGAAACGTTCCTAAAAGGTAACGTTTAGCCTCAAGCCTCACCAAATGGGAATGACTGAAAATCATGGGATATGCAGCAAGGTTAGGTGGGTCATGCCCAAGCAGGACAAGATATTTCCCCTGTCTAGATGTCCCTTTTATATTTCGGCTTAGTGGGTGGTTGGTCGCGCCAACCACGGGGTTTATCTTGTTCGGGACTGTTCAGTAAGGAATGGTTCCGGCCTTGTGTTGCAGGGGATGAAGGGAGTAGTCCTCGGTACGGTGATCTAGGCCCCGTACTGTGACAGGTGGTACCCCAGTGCCTAGTCATTGTTGGAAATCCATTTTCCCTACGAGCCTTGTACGAGTTTTGTTTGTATTACCCACTTTTGTGGCTAGTAGCTGGAATTTAATAGATGTAACAATTTCGGCTATTTTATAAGTATTTGTAAATAGACCCTATTATAATATCAGAGGATTTCTATAAAAAGTGTTTTAGCTATCGTAAGGTAAAAACCCGACATGTTTATTTGTGGCGTGGTCTTACGAGATGCTTTTGTTTTCAAAGGATTTTGAAACTTTAATAATCAATTGGGTGTGATTTTCTTACGCTGGTATTCCAGACTGACTCGGGTGTTATTTAACTGTAATGCTCGGGTCAGACCGAGTATTATAGGATACAGGATTTGATGCTATGGAGCTCAGGAGACGAGCTGGATGACGATACGTATAGTCGTACTTGTTATATATATATTCCGCTGTGTTGAGTTGTTATGTATCCATTTGTATGTTATTGATGTGAGCTGTGATTGATGTACTCTGATGATGTAATATGTATAAACAGATATATTTGATTTTGGATAAGGATTATTTATTATCTATTATATTTTACTCCGCTGCGATGGTTAGATTCTGATGTTGATTTTGTTTTCTCTTCTTCTACCTCTTCTTCTTAAACCCAAATGGTTCGTATTTCTGTGCAACTTGAGTTGATGGTGTAGAATAGTGTTGACTCAAGGGGTACGGATTTGTGGGTCATTACAGTAGGTATCTAGAAAGATGATGACATACCTAATAGGAGCAACCCACTTAGCCCTGTTGCATGCCTTTTTTGATTATTTTCCAAGTTGATGAGGCTTGAGGCTACGTTTAGCTTTTTGAACAGCATTCATTCTTAGAATGCTAAAACTACCTTCCAAGCAATAATGTAATGATAGCATTCATCCATACAAGTTGTCCTGGGCTGGACAAACCGAATCTCCATAATCCCCTTCTTCATTGCCTTCTTGACATCATAATTCGTAACACACAAATCGAATCGAAGTGGTTTCTTGTAACAAATCGATTTTTCATGCCGAAAAACCGAATAGTTAGGGTTTTAAGAAAAGAAAGAGAGAAGAAGAAGAGAGAAGACAGAAAATAGAGAGAAAAGAAAATAGAAGATAGAACGGAACAGAAAATAAAACAACATCAGAATCTCACAATCGCAGCGGAACAACATATAATAATAAATGAATAATCTTTAACAATGAACTATATCAGTTATTACATTACATTACATTACATCATATCATCAGAGTGTACAACAACATACAACAACATCAAACAGCGGAAAAGAAATACTATATACTAGTAATACGCCATGCCATCCAGCTTGCCTCCAGCAACTCTTGAATATCCAGAATATCCTGATAAACCTTAACTCTTGACTGCCCGTGTGGAAATTGGTGGGCACCCAGAGTTTAGGAAGGAAAACAATAAACTCCGAGTCAGTCATGTGACTGGTGTGTGAACTCAAAACAGTTTATTTAACTTTAAAATCAAAATAGAGGAATATTTTTAAAGTCAATTCGCAATGCTTTTAAAAATGAGACTACCATAAGGCCTCCCGCACACACACACATGCAAACGCAGAATCGGAGGAGATTTCTCCTTATGATAGTCAAAGATGCTTGATACGCATTTAAAATAACATTTGATATTATTACTAGTGCATAGTGTAGTAAAATATTTATTTCGAAAATAAAGATATAAATCTTAGCCAACATACGACCATTATCGTATGCCTACTATAGCTAACCATGTTCAATAGCAGGTTACCGCCACATTCCATGGCAGGTTCTACAACTAAAACCGTACAAGTTTCGTATTGTTTCTTTGGATTTCCAACAAATGGTCAGGCCAAGGAACTTCCCATTGCCACATGAGAATGCCTCTGGAAGGACATCCCCGAGAACCAAACCAGATCTCTGCCAACACAAGGCCGGGTTACCCCTAACTGAGTAACAACTGACCGAATATGCCATCCCCCGGTCCTTTGGGACCTTTATCCGAGAGCTCTCTAATCAATTCACACAATCATAATAATAAAGTGTTTCAACATGAGTAAGTATCTGGGCTCCATACCATGATACCACCCTTTTCCAGAAGGAAATGCACATATCCTAAAGGGCGCTACCCCTCATAACCTTGCTGCATCTTTCCTGTTTTGACCATTTCCGGGGTGTGAGGTTCGACGAAGTCTCGTCCACAAAAACATACTATATACAAAAGCCGTGCTTTGGGTCAACAAATGATCATAGAAATGATCACAAAGATAGACGATCAAACAAATGGTCCTATCACAAATAATCAACACAATGATCATTTCAGCAACACTCAGCATGTCACATTACCAAATTGGGAATATATCGCTGATAACTTCAACTATATAACCTCTGAGCTCGTACGTCTCAGAGAAGGGTGTTAAGCTAAAAGAATAAATTCTCCGCCACCAACAGAAATATAATTGAAAGAAATCGGCTTTATATCTCAATTTGTAATGTCAGACATATAATCCGTACAAGTCTGTTCCAGGCTCGAACAAAACCGAAGGCACTTACAAAGAAGTCCTTGCAATCCGGATATTCACAATCCCGATCGGATTTCCCATCACTTAAGGAATCTCTATACCAGGAGCTACCCAGTGCAGAGACAATCGATAGGTCATCCTATCGCTCTCGCAAATACCGGTCTTCAACACCGATCTTCAAATGCAATTCATAACGACGTATCACATATTCGGAATGGGTTATACAACCCCATGGTCCTTTCCCGGTTAACCCGAATAGTGAGCGCTTATTCAAAAATAAGTGTGGCATTCAAATTCAAACAAATCACAACAAATACCCATTCAAAGGGAAATATTGATAGTCGGCTATTGAACTATCAATGGATATGCACACATCACCAGTTTCCAAATAATTTTCCAAATTATTTATTTTCCAAAATATCTTTACAAGATACATAATTTTCACACCTCAAAAATAAATCAATATTTATTTTTAAACAAATTCCACTTTCTTTATAAATTCAATAGTGAATTTACATTCCAAAATATTCATGAATATACGACTTCAATTATTCATTTCAATTTATCTTCAAAATGATAAATTCTCTAAACATTTCATTTCACATTGGAAAACATTTCCATACTTATTTATAAATAAGTAATTCACAAGTCTATTTATTTTCAACACTAGGAAAATATTCAATATACTTAAATCGAATTTAAGTATATATTTCATTCTTTAAGGAAATCATTCTCTTAAACATATTTATTTGGGCCAAACCGAATGTTACGTAAAACATCGTTACGACAACCCAAAATCACTAGTATAGGGATTCGAAATTAAAATAGATATATAAATCCCAATACTATACAAAACATTTCCTTTCGGAAATCATTTACTATAACAACAGTGTTATATTCCACCATTTCCTTTTATTTCTCGAAAACGTCTATTTCAACAATAAATGTTGAAATCTATGGTTTCGAATCTCAACACATTTAAAACATCGTTAGATCGTTTTAATTCTATTTAAAACACCAAATCCAAAACATTTTCTTTAATGTGTTATTCACTATTCAAAAATGTGAATAAACTTCGTTAACAATTTCATCCTTTTATTCATTTTAATTCAAAGGATTATTCACAGTCAAAAATGTGAATATAACTCCATAAAATAAGTTACAACAATTTACTTATCAAAATAAGTTGTTTGCGAATTTATAAAGCAATGTTTATAAATTTCTTTATTAACCTATTCAATTCATAACTCAATTTTAAACCAAACGTTCATATTATAAGTTAAATACTTATAATTTATTTGTTTGCAAAAATCGTTCCTTAGAACTTCATAATTATAAATCTTATAACTTATAAGATTCAATTATTTATCCAAATCTATTCCTTTAATAACTTTACAAATTTTATAAACCTACTGTTTATAAAATTCCATTTATAACTTCACCGTTATATAATTCTATGAATTTCATTCATTTACAATTCATTCTAACACTTATAAAAACTCGTTTTATAATTCCAATGTTTTTAATTTACAAATATCAATTTATAACTCCTTTATAAAAATCAATTTATACAATTATTTTAAAACATCTTTAATCTCCTTTATAATTTCACCATTCTCTTGATTTATAAAATAATCAAATTTTATAAATCCTATATTTTCAACTTTTTATAATAAATTCAAAAATCCCGATCAAACTATTTTATAAAATCATTAATCCATATTTCTCAAAAATCAATCTTTAACCGTATTTCTCAAAATCATAATTTTTATAACTTTAAAAATTATAACGTTTATTTATTTAAAATGGATCAATTCCAAAAATATTTTATAAACATATTCCTTCAAAAATTACTTTGAAAATCCTTTTAAAATTCCAAAATTTGGTCCAATGATGCTACACACCAAATAGTCAATCACGACTACAACGATATCATATATCGATATGATAATCCATCAAATATCAAAATATCTGAAATCAAATAAAAACTGTTGAGGAATCCAGTTGGATCCCTCCAACCTGTTTTCCTGCATCCACAAACATTAGCACAATACCAATTCCGCTCCAGTACGAAATTATCGCGGCATATGAGATTTAAAATATTATCCGCTTAATAACGGCGCAATAGGGTCTCATCCGCTAAAAAATGCGGGGAATCAACAACTGCAATATATACATATGCCAATATATATATATATATTGATGTTATTTATAATACCAATTTCACTGTTTATGAAATATTCGCGGTATATGTTTTTAATAAATAACATCCGCTTACTAACGGCGTATAATGTATATTTTAACAATCAATAGATAACAGTCATCATTCAAACATGCATTCAAATATTTTAAATCTAACTATTTAAAAATAAAATCGAAACCGATTCGATTGAGTGAGAAGTTCTCACCTTGATTTCAATTTCGTTTTAGCGATTTATTTCAAATAAAATTAAACGGACGTTTAATTTTACCCGAAATTCTCACTAACACCAAACGACTCCAATCCAATTGCATCGCGTAGTGCTCGTCCATACGATTCCAACGCAACTGGTTTCGCGCGTTTTCGACCTCGTATGAAAAAGATATGGATTTTTAAACTTACACGATTTTATATATATATAAATTACAACTTAAATTAAAATTTTAAAACCCTCAACTATTACTGGCCGTGAGATCACCATGCTTGGATCTGGACCGTGCGCACCTTTCTCCTTCCCCCCTCATTCACGTTTCCAGTACGCACTTGAACCCATATAGGCCGAACTAGGGTTAGCTTTTGCTCCTCCAACACTCGACTAAACTTCATCAAACCACCTCCATTCGAACGCCCTTTGCAAGAGCTACCTCCACCATCCACGGCTTGAAGCTCGGCCCCCCTACCTCCTCGAGTTGCGTGCGCAACTTGCCACGGTCGGCCTCACTTATCTCCCTCTACGCTACACGAGACACGATCATCACCTTATAGATTTAAAGCCCTCGTTACCCTCTTCGTCTTTGTAGTTGACACTTTCCTCTAATTGTCGATGGATAAGGAGAGATTAAGGAATGAATTTGGGTGATTTCTGGTCATTCAGCATGGTAGTGGCGGCTAGGGTTTAGAGAATTAGGTTTTATTTTATTTTATTTTGTGAGGGTTATGGTCTATTTATAGAGAAATGAACGAACACTATTCATCCGGAATTTCCAAACTTCGATTTACGCGCAGTGACCGATGTTCCTAAAGTTTATCCCGTATTTCGGACACAATGGAACAGGTTTCAGAAGCTAATTCGGTCATCTGTGCGAGTTATGGTAATAAACGTTCGATTTAAATTAAACCGATTTAAACGATTTTCTAGGCGTTTTAATTTGTACCGGACAAACGGTAAATCCAATTGACTTGAAATTTGAAACCATACAATAATATCACATTACGGATCCGATGAAACTGGTTTCGTCGAAATCCGATACTTTTTGAAAAATGGCTATTTTAACTCGCCAAATTAATATTAAAAACAATTCGATGCGTTTCGAGCTGCCACAATCAAACGATAACTCCGATTGACACGAAAATTGAAATCCGATAATAACTAACTATTACGGATCCAATGGAACTTGTTTCGTTCAATTCTGAGACTGTTCAAAAATTGGCTATTTTCACTAGTCGATTAAATATTAAAATATTCAATTTTCACAAATTAACTTTTAATTCAATTTTAAAAGTTCTAAAATATCATTCTAACTTCAATATGATAAAATAAAATTTTACAAATCATTTTCAATCATATTTAACTCAATTTTCAATTATTTCCATAATTTCACATATTAAATTATCGATTTAATTATTAAATTAAATCCAATTATTCAAAATAAATTTATTCGACTTATAAATTTCACTTATTAATATTTAAAATTAATTAAATATTCAAATATTAATTAATAAAAATTCTGGGTCATTACATTTCTGGATAATTAAATCCGATCTCGGTCTCTTCGAAACGATCGACGAATTTGACCCGATTTGATAGCCGGTTATTTAATTATCAAATAACAATCATTCAAACATAGATTACATTTCGCATGGAACCTACTAAGCTTCACTTTCATAAATTAAAAATCATTTTTCCAAAACTAGGAAATCAATTCCAAATACTTATCTCACAAAAATGAGTACATTCACAAAATGAAAAGTTTTTTATACTTAGAAAATAAACCAAGTTCATATCTTAACAATATGAGTATATTTTCAAGACGTTCCTTTCGAAAACTTGAAGAATCTTTCCCATATGCATACAAAAAGGTATGTATCCTAACCAATTTTCTAGAAAGATTTACTTATCCCAGGATCCTATTAAAATGACTAAACAGAAGTACCTTTTAAAATGAAAATATAAACATTCTGAAAATACCCTTTCTCTCTTTTTCTACCCTTTTATAAAGTTCCTCATTTCCATAATCATTCAGAATCTAACTTCCTTTCTAATTTTAATCCTCTTCCCTAATTTATAAACCCTTTTCATAAATTCTTTTTATAAAAGAATTTCTTCTATAATAATTTATTTAGTTATTTTAAAATAAATAAACTAAAATATCATATACTTATTTATATTATTTTAAACAACATAAAAGAAATATGACCAAAAATATTTTGATAATTAAATAAATAAATTTTAAAACCTTTAAAACATCTCTAATAGATAAATAAAATAAATTGACTTCAAATAACCTTAATAGATACTTAATGCATTTCCAAATAAATTTATAAAAGCAATCTTTTAAAATTCCATATTTCACTTATACAATTTCCCTTTAAAAATTAACTCCCTTCATCAATATCTCCTTTCTAGACTTCTGATTGTCTTTATAAATCTGTTTTGCGATTTTCTAAGATATTTAAAAAATATTATTTTTACAAATCTCAAATATCCGCTGATAATTCCCTGTTAAACCGTTAACCTCTCTTCCAGTCATTTAAAATATATTTCCTTTCAAAATCCAACCTTTTCACTCATAGCTTCTAAAAATTACTCTTCCATAAAAATATCTCTTTATACCATTTTATAATAATTGTAATATAGCATGAACCTTTATAAAGAATTACCAGATAATATATTATAATAACTCCAAAACAACCCTTAAAATTCACCCAAGTAATTAATCTGAAACAATATAGTTTAAATAAAGTAATCGATGTTTTACTATCCATTTATCAATTAATTATATTACCATAAAAAAATATCACTTAAAATCTCAAAATAGCCCTTACACAATTTGATCAAAAACGACCAACATTTCTATATAAGAACAATCTACAAATCATTTAAAATAATAACTTAACAAAACACGTGTATATATTCATCCAATAATTTTTTTGCTTCAAATCGTAAAACCAGAAGTTAAACACAATCAGAAACTTTTCAATTTTCAAAGCAAGCTCAATAGTTCCAATGGTACTTAAACAAGCAACCATTTTATTCAATTTTAATATCCAAGTTAAATTATCAATATTCACATGATCCATTTACAAACATACATCTAAATCCATGATTAATAATCAATCCGTTAAACGAAACTTATTCCATATTAATTGACAATCAATTAAAAATTCGCCCCAAATTTTTATATCATATCATAAGTTTATTCTGCTTCTAAACATATCATTCGAACCACATTTCCATTTAATACTGGACGGTGTTTATTTGGCCAAATAGATAACACCAATATATTCTAATTCAATTTACGTTATAATTAAACAACGAAATTCAAAAACAATCCATTCATCAAATTTCACACATATATGATTCAATACTGGAAATAAACTTAAAAAAATAAACATAAATAATTTAACAGCAATTCGAGTTGCTATATCGTCATCGTAGATCCGATTCGACCAATCTAACAGTATTTCAAGATGCTATATCATCATCCTAAATTATTTGCAACAATCATCAATTTTAACAATCCAAAATAGCATAAATAATTCATATTTGCTATAAAACATTACTGATTAATCAAATGAGTGAGTTTAACTCACCTTGAGTTTTCAGTTTTAAATAAAATCAAATGTCGTTCGATTTGACCTTAAAAAATATAGTTATTCCCGATGATCTCCAAATTAATTCCTTGACTTAGTGCTTGTAACGACCTGTAATTTCGCTACTTCGAAAATGAGAGATTTCGTTCATTTTAAAATTAAAAGGAATTTAAATCTTAAATAAATATGTTATATTTGATAAATAAATTATCTATACTTATAGTTAATAAATTAAAAAGTATAAATTTGGATTTTAGAACAAATTGACAAAAGTTGAGTTTTGTTAAAAATAAATAAAGGCTTAAATGAATGGATTTAAAAATTTACTTAATAAGTTAAATCTTATTAAAAACATATAATAAAGATAATAAAAGTATATTAATATATTTAAAAGTATGTTAATAATCGTTTTATAAAAATAACCAAAATTTGTCATATTTTGTCGGTTTTACATACACTATAAAATTAAAGATTTTGATATTAATTAAATATAATTTTAAAATATTAATAGAAATGTTTTAATTTATTTAGAAAAGTAAAAAATTCATTTTAAAGTTTGGTTTACATCAATATATAGCTTAACAAAAAGGTCAAATTTTGATTGTAAAATTTGTCGACAAAAACACCGTTTTCAACCAAAACAAGTTTTCGACAAGTTGTCGCAACTTGACACATTTTCTAACATATAAATGGAAATTTACAACTATTTAAACATTCTACATTTAGCACTAAAGACAAAAAGTGTTTACTTTTGAAAATATTTACATAAATATAAAAAGATGTAAAAGTATGTTTGACAAATTTAAAATAATTAAAGCTTTTATAAAACAACATCATTACATTACTTCTTGTCTCATTAATGAGATGTTATACTTATGCATAGAAAAGGAGAAAAAATATATTATTTAACAACTACAAACCATAAGAAAGTGACACATCTTTACCTCTTAACACACTCTTCCATAACCATCATTCCATATATTAAATGCAACTCAAATCAAAGGCTAATCAAATGCAAAAGTAAACAAGGTTATTAGTGTCATTTACCATCAAAATATTCACTTATAAATATAACCACAAACCTCTTAATTTTCCACTTCACTTTCATTTCACAAAATTTTCAAAATCCTTCTCTACTTCCTCCATTTCTCATCTACCTTCAAGCTAACATGTCCACATCACCACACCATCACCTTACACCACCAAAGTCGAGATTAGCTTCCACCTACCAACCTCCTACACCCACTCACCTTCGGCCATACCACTAAACCCGAGTCCTTCCCACCAAGCCGAGCCTACCCACCTCATATACCCTCCTTCAAGCCAAGCCGAGCCCCACCCACCACAAACCCGAGCACAATCCCTCCAAAGCTCACGCACCTCCAAATAAAATAAAAAAGAAAAGAAGAAAAGAAAAGGAAAATGAAAGGAAAAAAAGTGGTTAGGAAAGAAAATAAATTAAGACGAGAAAAAGACGTTCAGAAAAAACGCGTTTGTTTGAAAAGCACGTAGCCTACGAAATTTTTTGACGGAGTGGATATGAAGGTGAGAAATTCTCACCGCTTTTGAATTGAGATTTTAGTTATATTAAAACAATCACATTTATACCCTTATGGCATATGAATGTTTATATTGATTTTTAATATGGACGATTTGATAGTTAGTTAATTAATTGAATTATGATAATCTGTCCCGTTATGATATTGAATATTGGATATGTTCATTTCGATTTAAATAATCACTTTGTTAATAAGACCATATTTTAGTAATATGACATATTTTGGAAAAATAAGTCTATTTTCATTTAGAAGTGAAATTAAAGTTAAAATAAAAGAGAATTTGAAATTTGAAGTGAAACGGATTTGAAAAGGTTAGTTAAATTGGAAGTGAAATTAAGATGAATAGTGAAATTGCAATTGAAATCGATTTTGAAGATTCGAAGTTGAGATAAACGTCGAATTGAAGTTTAAATTTAAATTAGATTTTAAATCTAAGTTTTAAATGAGTTTAATTCGAAGTTAGAATTGAAATTGAATTGATATTGGAATTTAATATTAAAATAATAGGAATAAAATAATATTTTAATATGGTAATAGTAAAAATATATTTTAAATACAATAAAAAGTAAAAATATTAATTTAAATTATTTTTAATGATTTCATAAGTGATAAAATCCAATTTAAATAAATTATTTCAAGTATTGAAATATAAGTTAAAATTAGACGCGTCGCGCAACGGTAGTTCGCGATTTTGCATCAAAAAGTTCAAATGAATGTGTAGAGTGGAATATAGCTCGGAATTCTTCAAGATAAGAATATTCCAAACTATTATATCCATATCTTATAAACTAAGAAAGAAAATAAAAATTTCCTTGAGTAGATTTTGAATTAAGTTTGAATCAATTTTCTAGAAAAATCACACTAGTGCAGTTAAGTGACTATAACAGGAAATCTGTTTAAATGAATGTTTTTAATTATGGAAAAATATGAAATAAATTTGATAAATCTATTTATATAGTTTAAAAGAGATTTGGATTGAAAAATATTAATTTTCAAATAATAAAAATTTGTTTAAATAAAATAAGCTTATATAGCACTTTTCGCAGCACTTTTATGTTGCGAATTCTATAACTTTTAGAATATGAGTTTAGATATAACAATTTTTCCCAGAGTCAATTGTGAATGTATTTAAAAGGTAGGATAAGCATTTCAAAGATAATTTGGAATCTTTAAAAGCAATTTCAAAATAATGTTGATAACTGAGTATGCGGAAAAGACTAGTACATTTGTCTCGCCTGTGAGATCTGGGAAGATAAAACAAGGTGTTTAACTAAGGTTAAGGATAGAGCAACCAGTGCCCTGAACATACCTGGCATATGTTTTCTTTTCTTAGGAGAGGGGTGCAACAGATCGAAAGGAAAGCCTGGATACTCGTAAATAAAAAGACTGTATTAAGTTTTTGAAATAAAAGAATATTAGTATTATCCAAAATTTAAGCAATCTCCAAAACGAATGATTTCTATGATTTTGTTTACTCCAAAATGTTTGCTAAGATTTATTCTAGGGTTTATCGTAAACGATGTCTTAGATAACATTGTTTTTGACCCGCCTAAAAGTTAAGAAACTCGAATCGAGAGTTAAGTGAGAAAAATTGAGACATTTTCCTAAGTAAAAGAATTAATTACTTAGAATTATCTTAAGTCAAAAGAAAGAGATTTCAACATCATCCAAAAAGAATTAAAGTGAAAAGAGACATAATAAATCATGTATACTCATATTCACTTTTTATCGATAATTTGATTTCGAAGGAACCGGGGTCGGATTTGAGTAATTCCTATCCGAAAACCACTTCGAACCAATGTAACGTTCGAATGCGAAGACATGATGAAGATGATGATTTTTGAAGACCGTTGATCTTCATAGTGTGAGGACTGCTCGTTGATTTGCTCGGGGTCGCACCCACTATAGAGTTATATATAGTAGTGGTCTTCCTGTTGTGGAGATTTTTCGGATTGCAAGGACTACTCGTTACTAGTGGTGGTAGGAGAGTGCCTTCGGTTTGTCCTGTTCCTGGACAATTTGTATGGACGTTTTTCTGACATTTCATTTTTAAAGGTTACGTGCATTGGATTTTACAAACGTACATGAGAATGCAACTTCTCTTCGCTTAACACCCTCCTTGAGACGTACAAGCTCAAGGGTTGTATTTTTGTGGAAAGCAATTAGTAGTTAACGGAAATGGCAATATGACATTCAAAGATATGATATATGCTATGTGAAAAGGTAACCGTAACCTTAAGCCTCATCAAATTGAAAATGACCGAAACAGGATTAGATATGGCAATGCTAAGTGGGTCATTCCCAATTAGGGTATGATCATCCCATTCTAGATATATTTCTTTCCACTATGACGTTCGGGATGTAAATTAATGTGGATGTATGCAAAGAGAGCTCTCGGATAAAGGTCGGTAACGACCGGGGGACGACATATTCGGTACTATTTAGTTATAGAGGTAGGCCGGTCTTGTGTTGGTAGAGGGCAGATGTTCTGTGTCTTGGGACATCTATCTAGAGGTGTACCCATTTCGATAGGTAGATCCTTCACCTGGTCATTTGTATGGCAATCCATTCTCCAATAAGAACCTGCGGTTTTGTTTGTATTGGCTAATGAATAGCCTCAAAATGCTATATGGGTAACCATTTCGGATAAGATTAATAAGTTTATTTGAAAATGTTTTCAAAGAGAGGTCATTAAAAATAATATCAAATGTTTTGATATAAAAGTGTTTTAGTTATCATAAGGTAAAAAACCCGTCCGTGTTTATGTGTGGATGTGGTCTTATGAGATACTCTTTCTTTTCAAAGGATTTTATTCAAAAACTGATATATGGCCCTGTCATTTATTTTTGAGTTTTCTCATGCTTGTTTATCAAGCCTGATCTGGGTATTTTCAATACTCGAGTCAGATCCGAGTAGTTTCAGGTTAATTCAAAGACGGTTGGAGTTTCCAAAGGAGAGCTGGAGATATTCATCGACGTATGGACACATTCTATCATCCACTTTGCTTAATGAGGTTCGTACATGACAAGGGGTTCTCGCTTCTTGTTAGGTAGTGAACGGATGGATCTTACTCCTATATGTCCCTGAGATCGAGTATCGAAGGGTTGGTTTCAGTCGAGAGGCTGGCCGTAAAAACAAAACATGAGGTACCGGTGTAAGCTACGGCGGAAAGTGACCGCTGTCGATGGTTGAAAAAGCCAGATCATTACATTTGGTATCAGAGCTGGAGGTTAAGCGAGAACCTTGGCTTTGTTATGGGTAAAGTCTGATCAGAGATAGGATTAATAATATCCTAGGATGAGTAACTCATTAGAGATAGGGTTAGTAACATCCTAGAATGAGTTATGAGAGTATTATATATATGAGCTCGTATTTGTTAATTTTATAAAAATGATTTTGTTTTAAAGAAATTGGTAAATGAAATAATTTTACCGTGGGTTTATATTTTAAATATCAAAGGGGATATTATTATTTTTGGTTAGAAATTAAGGATTGTTTGTAATTTAGCTTAGTAAAAATAAAATATGAATATCTTGTGATTAGAATTGCACAATTTCACTATAAGATATTTCATATATAATAATCGGTTGAGAACTTGAATTTAGAACTTTTATCATATAACCCTAGACATTCAGCCTTAAGAAATAATAACAACTTGATAAGTATAAAATGGGTTAACTTAAAAGGACTAGGTACAAATATCTTGTGAAGTAAAATTCACGATTTGACTATAATATATATGATGATAATATTGAAGCTAGAAGTTGTAATTAGAGAAAGTGAAAAGAAAATGCACACTTATAAAAATTCTTATCAAAATGATAGGAAAAGATAAGCCAAAATTGAGATTGGGTAAATATAATATGAAAGGGTAAGTTCTATAACTTATAAAGCAGTTAAGATAATTTGAAATTTAGACACTTTGATTAGGTTAAAATCAAGGTGAAATTTAGGAATAAGAGATATAAGAAATACCATCCTAATGTAAAAATTGAAATTAGTGATACATTTAGGGTAACATTTGTAATTCAAAATAATGTAAGATTAGAAGTGGATAGTTTTCAATAATATCGTTAATAGGTTGATTCTTGGATGAAAATGTTTAAATAACAAATACCATGTGACTTAAGTTTCACAATTTGATTATAAGGTATTTGATGGATTTAAGATTAAGAAATTCTATTTAGAAAATGGATAGGTAAATAAGTTAAGTAGTCAATCATAGAGTCAGTGAGAAAAGATGTACACTTAGCAAAGTTGTCTTATTAATATATTGATAAGATAAATAATATTAGTTAAATTGAGACCGTAGGTAAATTAAACTAAGGGTTAAGTTTTATAACTTATCAATTTGAGATAATAGTAGAATTCTACATTGGTTAAACATCCTAATTGAAGTAATAACAATTTGAAGTTTGGGGATATATACTCTTAGGAAGTAAAGATATATTATACAATTTTAAGTCATATTTGTATGCTTAAGTAATAATGTGTTTAGAAGAAAGTAAATGGTTATGAAATAAATTAGGATTAATAGAAATTTTGAGAAAATGTATTGGTAAAAATGAATGTGAATAAGTACATAAGTTATACATAGATCATTTTGGCACATAAAATTTGATCTAAGATTTGAGTATGAAACTTTAAGGTGTTTACACCAATTCGAAAAAGGATTTATCACTCGATTCTTAACGGCAAACATTGATGAGAGTTTGTGATTATGTGCTCAAGTTTTCTATCATAGTTGAGAGCTACGCAAGGAAAGAGAGGGTTTGAGATCAAGAAGTCTGATCAAAGTCAACACTAGAAAATCGGAGGATCGATACTAGTTCGAAAGTAAAGTTATGGATTCAAATAATAGATCGAATCAAATGTCACATATAGTATGATTTTTTGGTCTGTCCACATGGTAGTTGGATAGTTATCTTAAATAGTAGACACTAAGAGATAAGGTTTAATGTGTATATATATAGACCTCAGATATAGTACATGCTCGGGTCAGAGGTTGAGTTTTGTGGATGTATTCAATTATATTGATATAGTATTAGTTTGGTTGTTTTTAAATGTATAGTCTTGTTTGGTAGTTAGATGTATTATTTTAAGTGTGCAGTACGCACTAGGATGTGTATGATAGAAGTCCGACTTGATGTATGTGTATATAACCTTAAGTACATGATAAGCACTCAGGTTAGTGTGGGGAATCTTTGTATGTATGTTTGGCATCATTTGTTATAGTATTGTCATGATGTCGACCTTTTTTTTTTTCTATCATCGGTAGAAATAAGCTAGAATATCCATGGATATGAGTATGAGATATATTCCTTTATCTAACTTTCATTTCGAGGATGAAATGCTTTTAAGTAGGGGAGAATTTAACGACTCGTAATTTCGCTACTTTGGAAATGAGAGATTTCATTCGTTTTAAATTTAAAAGGAATTTAAATCTTAAATAAATATATTATATATGATAAATAAATTATCTATTCTTATAGTTAATAAATTAAAAAGTACAAATTTGGATTTTAGAACAAATCGACAAAATTTAAGTTTTGTTAAAAATAAATAAAGGATTAAATAAATGGATTTAAATATTTATTTGATAAGTTAAATCTTATTAAAAATATAAATAAAGATAATAAATGTATATTGATATATTTAAAAGTATGTTAATAATCGATTTATAAAAATAACCAAAATTTGTCGCATTTTGTCAGTTTTACATACACTGTAAATTAGAGATTCTGATATTAATTAAATATAATTTTAAAATATAAAGAGACATGTTTTAATTTATTTAACGAAGTAAAAAGTTTATTTTAAAGCTTGGTTTGCATCAATATATAGCATAACAAAAACGTTAAATTTTGACTGTAAAATTTGTCGACAAAACACCGTTTTCAACCAAAACAAGTTGTTGACAAGTTGTTGCAACTTGATACATTTTATAACATATAAATGCAAATTTATAAACTATTTAAACATTCTACATTTAGCACTAAAGACAAAAAGAGTTTACTTTTGAATATATTTACATAAATATAAAAAGATATAAAAGTAAGATTTGACAAATTTAAAAATAATTAAAGCTTTTATAAAACAGCATCATTACCTTATTTCTCATCTCATTAATGAGATGTTATACTTATGCATAGAAAAGGAGAAATAATATATGATTTAAAAAATACAAACCATAAGAAAGTGACACATCTTTACCTCTTAACACACTCTTCCATAACCATCATTCCATACATTAAATGCAACTCAAATCAAAGGCTAATCAAATGCAAAAGTAAACAATGTTATTAATATCGTTTACCACCAAAATCTTCAATTATAAATATAACCACAAATCTCTTCATTTCCAGTTCACTTTCATTTCACAAAATTTCCATAATCCTTCTCTACTTCCTCCATTTCTCTTCTACCTTCAAGCTACCACCTCCACATCACCTGACCATCACCTTACACCACCAAAACCAAGCTTAGCTTCCACCTACCCACCTCCTACACCCACTCACCTTTGGCCATACCACTAAACCTTAGCTCCTACCCACCAAACCGAGCCTGCCCACCTCCTACACCCTTCTACAAGACAAGCCAAGCCCTACCCACAACAAACCCGAGCCCTACACGGCTAAACCTAAGCACCCAAGGTCGTACCCTCCTCTACACTTAAGGTCGTACACCACTTCTCCTCCAAAGCTCACGCACCTCCAAATAAATAAAATAAAAAAAAGAAGAAAAGAAAAGGAAAAAGTAAGGAAAACAGAAATGGTTCAGAAAGAAAATAAGTTAAGGCGAGAATCCAAAACGTTCGGAAAAAGCGCGTTTGTTCGAAAAGCACGTAGCCTACGAAAAAGTTCGACGGAGTGGATATGAAGGTGAGAAATTCTCATCGCTTTTGAATTGAGATTTTATTTATATTAAAACAATCACATTTATACCATTATGACATATAAATGTTTATATTGATTGTTAATATGGATGATTTGATAGTTAGTTAATTAATTGAATTGTGATAATCTGTCTCGTTATGATATTTATAGTGAATGTTGGATTTGAAATCATATGTATGTGATTGGTTGAATGGATGTTATGTTAGTGATAAATATGAATTTTGGATATGTTCATTTTGATTTAAATAATCACTTTGTTAATAAGATCATATTTTAGTGATATGAGATATTTTGAAAAAATAAGTCTCTTTTCATTTAGAAGTGAAATTAAAGTTAAAATAAAAGAGAATTTGAAATTTGAGGTGAAACAGATTTAAAAAGGATAGTTAAATTGAAATTGATGTTAAGATGAGTAGTGAAATTGAAATTGAAATCGATTTTGAAAAATTGAAGTCGAGATAAAGGTCGAATTGAAGTTTAAATTGAAACTAGATTTAAAATCTAAGTTTTAAATGAGTTTAATTTGAAGTTCGAATTGAAATTGAATTGAAATTGGAATTTAAAATTTAATATTAAAATAATAGAAAGAAAATAATATTATAATATGGTAATAGTGAAAATATATTTTAAATACTTTAAAAGGTGAAAATATTAATTTAAAATTATTTGTAATGATTTTATAAGTGATAAATCCAATTTGAATAAACTATTTCAAGTATTGAAAAATAAATTAAAACTAGACGCGTCGCGCCGAGGTGGTTCACGATTTCACGCCGAAAAGTTCAAATGAATGTGTAGAGTGGAATATAGCTCGGAATTCTTCGAGATAAGAAAATTCTAGACTATTATATCCTTATCTTCTAAACTAAGAAATAAAATAAAAATTTCCTTGAGTAGATTTTGAATTAAGTTCGAATCAATTTTCTAGAAAATTCACGATAGTGTAGTTAAGTGGCTATAACAGGAAATCTGTTTAAATGAATGTTTTTAATTATGGAAAAATATGAAATAAATTTAATAAATCTATTTAAACAATTTAAAAGAGACTTGGGTTTAAAAATATGAATTTTCAAATAATAAAAAGTTGTTTAAATCAAATAAGCTTATATAGCACTTTCCGCAGCACTTTTATGCTGCGAATTCTATAATTTTTGGAATATGAGTTTAGATATAACGATTTTTTCCAGAGTCAATTGTGAAATGTTTTTAAAAAAGAAGATAAGCGTTTGAAAGATAATTTGGAATCTTTATGAGCAATTCCAAAATAAAGTTGATAACTGAGTATGCGGAAACGACTAGTACATTTGTCCCGCATGTGAGATCTAGAAAGATAAAACAAGATGTTTAACTAAGGTTAGGGATGGAGCAACCAGTGCCTTGGACTTACCTGGCCTACGTTTTCTTTTCTTAAGCAAGGGGTGGAGCAGATCGAAAGGAAATCCCGGATACTCTTAAATAAAAAGTCCATATTAAGTTTTTGAAATAAAAGAAGATTAATATTATCCAAAATTTAAGCAATCTCCAAAATGAATGATTTCTATGATTTTGTTTACTCCAAAATGTTTGCTAAGATTTATTTTAGGGTTTATCATAAACGATATCTTAGATAACATTGTTTTTGACCCGCCTAAAAGTTAAGAAACTTGAATCGAGAGTTAAGTGAGAAAAATTTAGATATTTTCCAAAGTAAAAGTATTAATTACTTAGAATTATCCTAAGTCAAAAGAAAGAGATTTCAAAATCATTCGAAAAGAATTAAAGTGAAAAGAGACTTAATAAATCCTTTGTACTCATATTCTCTTTTTATCGATAATTGGATTTCGAAGGAACTGGGTCGGATTTGGGTAATTCCTATCCGAAAACCACTTCAAACCAATGTATACGTTCGAATATGAAGACACGATGAAGATGATGATTTTTGAAGACCGTGGATCTTCATAGTGTGAGGACTTCTCGTTGATTTGCTCGGTGTCGCACCGATTATAGAGTTATATATAGCAGTGGTCTCCTCGTTGTAGAGATTTTTCGGATCGCAAGGACTACTTGATACCAATGGTAGTAGGAGAGTGCCTTCGGTTTGTCCTGTTCCTAGACAACTTGTACGGAAGTTTGTCTAACATTGCATTTCTAAAGATTATGTACATTGATTTTTACAAACGTACATAAGTGGTGGCGGAGAAGGCAATTTCTCTTAGCTTAACACCCTCCTTGAGACGCATGAGCTCAAGGGTTGTATTTTTGTGGAAAGCAATTAGCAGTTAACAGAAATGGCAATGTGGGATTCAAAGATGTGATATGTGCTATGTGAAAAGGTAATCGTAACATCAAGCCTCATCAAACTGGAAATGACCGAAACAGGATTAGATGCGGCAAAGCTAAGTGGGTCATTCCTAGGTAGGGTATTTTCATCCCCTTAGATATATTTCTTCCCGCTATGACGTTCGGGATGTAAATTAATGTGGATGTATGCGAAGAGAGCTTTGGATAAAGGTCGGTAACGACCAGGGGATGACATGTTCGGTACTATCTAGTTACGGAGGTAGGCCAGTCTTGTGTTCGTAGAGAGCAGATGTTCTGTGCCTTGGGACATCTATCTAGAGGTGTGCCCATTTAGGAAGGTAGATCCTTCACCTGGTCATTTGTATGGAAATCCATTCTCCAATAAAAACCGATGGTTTTGTTTGTATTGGCGTAATGAATAGCCTCGAAATGCTATATGGGTAACAATTTCGGACAAGATTAATAAGTTTATTTTTAAATGTTTTCAAAGAGATGTCATCAAAAATAATATAAAATGTTTTGATATAAAAGAATTTTAGTTTTCATAAGGTAAAAAACTCGTCTGTGTTTATATGTGGGCATGGTCTTATGAGATACTCTTTCTTTTAAAATGATTTTATTCAAAGGTAGATATATGACACTGTCATTTATTATTGAGTTTTCTTACGCTGGTTTATCAAGTCTGATCCGGGTATTTTGAATACTCGGGTCAGATCCGAGCAGTTTCAGGTTAATTCAAAGACGGTTGGAGTTTCCAGAGGAGAGATGGAGATATTCATCAACGTATGGACACATTTTATTATCTGCTTTGCTTAATGTAATTTGTTTGATGTTTGTCGACAATTGTAAGGACATATATTAATAACTATCCAGGCTGAATTTAGGTTAGACTCTGATATATGTATTTAAAAGTTTTCCACTGTAAAGATATTTGTTTAATATTATATGTTATTCCATTCATGTGAGATTCTGTTCTATCTATTTTTTTTCCTTTCTACCCTTAATGATCCGTCTTTTCATGCAATTTGAGTTGGACATGTGTGGTTTATTGTCGATTCAAAGGGTATGGGAAAACGGGCCATTACAGTGCTCATCACCACAATTCTAACGCCTCTTGTTTCATCCAATTCCGATCTCATATGAAGAAGATATGCATTTTTACAATTTGAATACAATATACGTACATACATATATAAAAATTTCTTTTTTGTTTTAACCTCTGAAAAATCACGGCCATTCATTCTCAAATCTGCAATCACGACTGCACGTTGTTTTTTCTTCATGACGATCATTTCTAGGTGATAATGTATGCAAGAAACCCATAGCCATCTTCCTTTTTGACGTTGCACTCTCTCTGACCATCTATGCAACGATCGGCCACTATCATTTGAAATGCCAACACGAGCTCCACCTTCGACCATAAGCACATGACGCTCAGCCCCACAATTGTTTCGAAAAACACCTATGACTATCGAGAAAACCCTGCCAGATCTGGCCTCCAAACAACGATGATAACGAAAATCCGCTATTGGATTTGCTCGTCTCGATGAGCTCTACAATATTCGCATAGGAAGATTTTGACAGTATTGCTTGGATCGAGTCAAATCGAGGGAGAAAATTTAATGATTTTCAGCCATTGAAATATTCATTGGCGGTTGCGTATATTACGGTTAGGGTTAAGAAGGTTTAGGTTTATATATATGTAAATAATTCATTATTTGAAAACCCCGTTCACACTTGATTTTTACCTAGCTCCAAATGAAGCGTTCCGTCTGGGTTTATAATGTTTTACCCCTATTCCGAACACAATGAAACAAGTTTTGAAGGCCAATTTCAAAGTATACGGGAGTTACAACTTTAAATGACTGATTCTAAATTAAATTCCTTAAATTAATTTTTGCACGTTTTCAGTTGCCACGAGCAAACCATAAATCTGATTGCTATGAGATATGAAATCCTACTATAATACACTATTATGATCCAATGAAACTAGTTTCGTCAAATTTTGAGATTGTGCCCTGGAAGGCTATTTTAACATGTCCATTAAATCGAGCGATATTCAAAATCGACGAATTTATTTGAAATTCCAATTTTAGAAAATTACCAAACCAATCCTAATTCAAATATAATTTTTATCCATAATAGAAACCATTCTGATGCATATTAAATCACAAATTCAATTTTTTACCCAATTCCAAATATTTAATTTCACTATTAAAGCAATATATAAAATTTCAAATTTTAATTCATCGACTTTTAATTCTTTTCATAAGTCTACTATCATCACTCCAATTCAAATAGAGTTTAAACCAACTTTAAAAATCATTTTCATTAACTTTTAATTCCAGATTCACATATTTTTTCCAATTTCAAATATTAAATTTACTATTTATCAAATCCATTTAATCGATATATTTGAAACTAATACATTCCACTAATTCAATCAAAATCTCCATATTCAAAATAAATTAATATTTCAAATTCATCATTAAAAATAAATTAAACATTCAAAACCAAATGCCCAAAATTCTAGGTCGTTACACTGAATTAGGTGATTCTTTTTTAAATTCAAGCTATGACAAATATCTTTAACTTTTATGTTATATCAAATTTGTTTTAAATGTGAAAATCGACTAAATAAGCCATAGTCGTGAATTCTATTGCTAAGTTTTGTGCGGTTTTAATTGTTGTTTCGTGACCATTTCTTTATGAACTCAGAAGCTAACTTTAATTAACATTTTAAGCTATGAATTTATGGTTTTGCATGAGTATTTGGCGTAAGTGTTTCAGATTGAATTGCTCTTGAATTTGGTGTTTTCATGCACGTGAATTGGAAACGATTTCTTAAGTAGATTTTCGATTACAAGCTAGTTTTGAATTGATAATTTTCTAAATCAATTTCTATTGGTAATAATATTTTCCAAAGCATTTTTATGTATTTATATATATATATATATATATATATATTTCTCCATGATAAAAAGTTTGAAAGAAAAGAATTTCCATAACGTTTCGAAAAATCATTTTAGAACTAGTTTTCTTAAAGTAAAATATTTCTTAAAATCACATGTTTTTGCAATCTTCGAGCAAACGAGGAAGAGATTTAAACAACTCGGTAAAAATTAGGTATGGGACACATGCGTTTACTTTTTTGGTGGATTCCGGACCCGTTCGATTGAGGTCATACACGAGAGTGAAATTAACTAACTTATATTAAACAGTTAAGTGAGAGCGTGTGGTATGGGACATACTGTTTTCACTAGTTTGACTACTATATGGAAGTTAATGACACTTTATATTGGGCCTTCGGGCATGTTGACATTGCTATTACTAGGCTTTCGGGCATTTTTTGGGCTTTCCGACAATTTGTTAGACTTCGGGTCATTTGTTGGGTGCCAAATTTGTTGATAGTACTTGGCAGGCTTCGACCATATGTTGTTGATGCATGTGCGACGTAGCTTAGACCCGCCATTTGTTTGGATCCACTTTTGTTATTGTTTCCAGATTTCTTCGTATTGATTTCTAGAATTTGATGAGTTTTAAATGTTTTCACCATTATGTTGGATGTTGGATATATACATAGCCTTGGTGCTAATTTGATATGAAATTTGGTGATTACATTTTTGTTGATTTGAACTTCTTAAAGAGTTTGATATGTTGGGATTTTTATGATGATTTTGATGAATGTGACTGTTATGAACATATTCATACCCTTAGTGCTATTTTGAGATGAAATTTGGTGATTACATTTTTGTTGATTTGAACTCCTGAGAGAGTTCGATATGTTGAGATTTTTGTGATGATTTTGATGAATGTGACTCTTGTGAACATATACTTAGCCTTTATGCTAATTTGAGATGAAATTTGATGGTTACTTCTTTGTTGATTTGAACTTCTTAGCGAGTCGATATGTTGGGATATTTGTGGTGATTTTGATAAATGTGAATCTTGTAGACGTTGATATTGTGAAAATGAAGCCTCAACTCAAGGGAGTCTATTTAACACTCCCTTGTATATTTCCTTCAAATATCATGCACTAATCATCTTTGTTTAAGTAAGACTGGCCCGTTTCATTATGTTATATAATACTCAGGGCAGATCGAGTTGTTTCAATTTATTTGATTACAATATGTATCTCTTCTTGCACCACCTCAGCTTATGGGTTTAGCTTTCGTTGTTCAGTATATTTCTATATCGATCATTTTGTTGTATTTTTTGACATCTTTATGTATATTCTTTTGTCAGACTATGTTTTGTCTATGTGGTTCAAAAGAATCACTGACTTATGTAGTACATGTCGTACTTCCGCCATCTGTATATGCATGTATATGTTCTGTGATATATGAATGGTTATATTATCATGTGTTATTCTGAATAGATCCTTAGCCACTGTAATTCTTTTCTAAGCCTTAATTGAGTATGTCGATTCCTCAAAAGAATTTTTTTAACTTGGACCGCATAATCGACGTATTCGATACTCACTTAAGACAAAATTCACAGATGGTCGCTTCTAACTAGCCATATTCTCTGCACTAGCAGACAGTATTACATAGTAATACTCTTTGTTAGTGTTGGTCTCGGGGTGGGGCATCACAGTTTGGTATTAAAGCAGAGTTCTGAACAAAATATGATAACACAGTCCAAAACCATAATAATGTGTATATAATACAGCGTGTCTTTAAGGATAGCTTATTGGGTATCTTTAATCTTTATCTATTGGCTTTCATACCTTATGGAGATGGATAATAGGAATATCTTCTTGTTTCTATTCCTTTCGGAATTCCTATTTTCTTCGGGAGTTCCTATATCTTTGGGAATACATCTAGGAATGTTTTTAATTCCGTAGTATTCCATATATCGCATTCTAGTATCTATACCCATTCATAGCCCAGAGGTACATCCTCTTTTACCCTAAAGGATCCTATCTTATTCTGAGGTCGTTTTATTTCAGTCTCTTCGAAACATTGGGTTCTTTTGGAATTATGAATATTGACATTATGGCTTTTATCGTAGCATGGTTTTTTAAGTAAGATAGATTTATAAATTCATATTTTAAATTGGATTTGTGTTAGATTGTCTGTTCGGCAATTTAAGGATATTGGTCGATGTGCTTAATTGCCATTTTCAATAAGAATCTCTTAAAACCATTGTACGAGATTGAAGAGCACAATGTATGAGATATAATTTAGAAGAGTGTGTGTGTATATATGTATATTCAAATCGTTTGAAATCGGTATTATCAGATATTTTGAAAAAAAATTGCATTCAGTACAATAGTGATATTGTGAAGTCTTTAATTTCATATAAAGAAGTTTTATTAAAAAAAATTGAAAACAAGATTCAGGAAAAGGATTTTGAATTTGGCAATAATAAATGTGAAGAAAAGTTTTCGAGTTGAAAGTGATTTTATAGGATAAACTTACAAGAGATTTTATTATTTCCTATGTACATGTATGTCGAATTTTTGGAAACTTAGAATTTCTTTTAAACAAAAATTATTTGAGTGCATGTCTTATGTATTGATTGATTTGGATGAGATGCTCAACCTTTGGGCCCTATCAATAGCAGAGTCGAATGGTGAGGCAATGTTAATTTCTTATTAACATCGTAGCTATTGGACGAAGTGATTTGCTATATATAGGAGGTAGGACGTTATCACCAAAAATTTATTTGGATATTTTGTAGATTATTTTATAATTCTTTTAAAGGTGAATTATATTTTTTTATGGATAGTTTGTATTGTGAAATTTTACTGGTGGATTCCAAATTTTGAGGAAGATCTATTCCCTTCCTAAATCTTTTGTTCGAATCCTTTCCTGTACGGACGCATCTTGTTTGTTCATATTGAAGGAGCTTAAATCCTCTTTATCTTTGAATATTGGTTGTTTAATAGTTTCCTCGAGGTTTGTAAACCCTCGCTAGGGGTCTTCAAGCTTCAATATTTGGACAACTCATATAACTTGTCCTGTGTGGCAAAGTATTCGTGTTATCTCTCTCTGTGTTAAATACCTTGGATGGTAGGACGTTGGGAATGGGTTGTTTAACCATTTTGTTGCCTTTATCCTATGATTTAAAAGAATTCACCATCATTTGCAATGCATTTAAATTAATAATTATTTTTAATCTTTTGGTATAGCAATTAATTTTTTTTGAAGTATCTTAATTCCCTCTTTAGCCTCAGTTAAGCAGGGAATGTCTTGAGTTCCAAAGTGTAAATTGTTCTCTAATATGCTCAATCCTATTTTGAGTTTGCTACCCAAACACAACAAATTTTTGTATTAATTTCATTCTGATATGGCTATTATAGTAATTGGAGAACTAACAACTCTCTTTAGCTATGCATTAGGCATTGCTGGATTAATTAGTCCCTTGCCAATTCCTTTAGCCTTAAACTGACGATTTAATCGATCATTTTCATAATGCTTATAGTTTCATTAAAACTCAATCTTACAACTAGTTGCATTAGCCTCGGGTGATAGAGTTTAATATCTCTACCTATTTCTATATTGTTATGATTCTCTCTAGTAGTTAGAGGCATTGATTTGTGGCGAGCAATCTGACTTACCTCATAAAAGATTCAAGATAGCCCTTCGAAAGTCTCAATAAGCTTATTCTTATCTTCTCTTCAATAAATTTTTGTGCCTTTAAACTTGAATTCATGCACGCCAATACTTGAGAACTTCCTTAAATTCTTAACTGGAATTTAGCTTGGGGCTGGTGTCCAGGCCTTGAAGTCTCTATTAAAATTGGTGTTTGTCTATTTTAATAGAATCAAAACCCAATCGAATCTTTTTGTTGAAGTCGACTTCGGCGGTTGACTTCGGTGTTGTTATAACATGACTCCTTTTGAAGCCTTTTGTGGGAGATCACATTTTCACCATCTTGTTGGTTGGAGTCCGGGGAGAAGTTGATATGTAGGCCTCGACTCTATTCATGAACTTCTGGCATTTTAGATCTCGTCAAACAGAGAATGAAAGAGGCCGGAGCAGATAGAATTTTGAGAAATTTTGATAACTCTAAATTTGAGTTTAGTGTTATAATTTGGGGTAATATCAATTGAGTGATTTTGGGAATGAAATTAGAAACCAGTTAACAATTAATTATTTTAAGAGGAAATTTATATAATGGATTTCCTTCATTAAGGAAATTGCGCGGATGCAATTTTCTTAAGGGGGAAAGTCTGTAACAACCCTGATTTTTTGGTGTTGCTATAATAAATTAGAAAAAAAATTAACTAGAAATTTTAATGAGAAATTTGACTTCTCATTTATTGAATTGAGAAATTAGAACTTAAGTGTTTAATTCAAATAATAAGTGGGATTTAAGTTTAATATGAGAATTCTTAAACTAATATTATGAAGTAATCATTTTCGTAAATAAACATTTTGGAAGTTAATGCTCATTTTAATAAATAAGAATTGCATTAGAGTTAAAATGTTTTGTTTATTTAAAGTATGGGGACATTCTTTAATTTAAGTGTATTAGTTATATCTTCAAATTCATGATAAAAAAGAGTTTAAATTTCAAGAGTAGAGAGTATGGCCTTGTTAATATAATATAGAAATGCATTAGGTCCTTATAGAATTTAATATAAAACCTAGCCCATTAAGACTTTGAGTAAAACAGGAGAAGTCTTCACTCTCAATTACAATCTCCAAGTCACTTCCTCCTTTATTCTCAAAACATAAAAAGCAAACATCAGAGTTCTAAAATCCGAATAAACTCTAAAAAATTTTAGAGAAAATCAAAGGTTTGCATTTTCATCTTTCTTCCTATTTTCGGGTTCGCTTTTAGTGGAACAAAAGTTTTTAATTTGCTGTGATTTCCGTGTATCTTCGCTCTAAGGTGAGTATAACCCATACTTCTAACTCAAACAAGTGTTGCATGTTGATAATATGTTGTTTGCTGGAATGAAAGAATTTCTGAGATTGAACCTAAAACATATTTGGCCGTATCTTTTGCTTTTCTTATCCAAATTATAAAACTTTTGTTTTTCTGGAAAGCGTAGACTTTTTACTACAAGATTAATTTTTTGTGTTTTATAAACTTTTGAAGTTAACTTAGTAGAAACAGCAGTTCTTTGTTGCTGTTCCGAGAGTAAAACGACAGCGACAATGAATTTAGACTTGAGAATTGTTTTGGACATATCTTTTGATCCCTAGGTCCAGATTAGGTAATTCTTTTTTTGACTTCAAGCTAAGACAATCCTCTTCAACTTTTACCCTCTGAGTTTTATTAGATTTTGGGATTTAAAGGGTCTAATTGGCTCTTTATGCCACAGCCTAGTCAATAATTTTAGTTATTCAGAGTTTTGTAACTCCATATTCTGACAGTTAAATTGCCATAACTTTTGATTTATAAGTCCGAATTAGTTGATTAGTTTTCTATCTACGAGCTATGGAAATACTATTCAACTTTTATGGTTTGAGTTTTATCAAATTTTGGGTTTTAAAGGTTTTAATTATCTCTTTAAGCCGCAACCCTGTCGATTTTCAAAGTTTTGTAATTTTATGTCCTGATAGTGAAATCACAATAGCTTTTGATTCATAAGTCTGAAATAGGTCAGATTTTTTCTAACTTTGAGCTATGACAATCATCTTCAACCGTTGTGTTTCATGTTTACCAGATTTGGGTTTTAAAGGGGCGAATCGACTAAATAAGCCGCAGTCCTAAATCCTATTGCTAAGTTTTGTGCGATTTTAATTGATGTTTCATGACCAATTCTTTATGAATTCATAAGATGAGTATTATTAACATTTTAAGCTATGAATTTATGGTTTTTCATGAGAATTTGGTGTAATAGTTTTGGATTGAATTACTGTTGAATTTGATGTTTTCGTGCATGTGATTTGGAAACGATTTATTACGTAGATTTTCGATTAAAAGCTAGTTTTAAATCAATATTTTCTAAATCAATGTCTATTAGTAATAATATTTTTCCAAAGCAAATTTTATGTGTGTGTGTATATATATATATATTTCTTAATGATAAAGAGATTTTGAAAGAAAAGAATTTCTATAATGTTTCGAGAAATCGTTTCAGAACTAGTTTTCTTAAAGTAAAATATTTTCTTAAAATCACACGTTTTTGCACTCTTCGAGCGAACGAGGAAGAAATTAAAACGATTTAGTAAAATATGTGGCATGGGACACATGCGTTTACTTTTTTGGTTAATCCTAGACTTGTTCGATTGAGGACATACACGAGAGTGAAATTAACTAACCTATGGTAAATGGTTAAGCGAGAATGTGTGGTACGGGATGTACTGTTGTCTCTTATTTGGTTACTATATGGAAGTTAGTGGCACCTTATGTTGGGCCTTTGGGCATGTTGATATTGCCAATACTAGGCTTTTGGGCCATTTGTTGGGCTTTCGGGCCATTTGTTCGACTTTGGGTGATTCGTTGAGTGCCAAATTTGTTAGTACTTGACAGGCTTCGGCCATATGTTGTAAATGCACGTGCGGCATAGCTTAGACTCGCCATTTGTTGGGATCCACTTTGGCTGTTGTTTTCTAGAATTTTTTATGGATTTCCAGAATATGATGAGTTTTAAATGTTTTCACCATTATATTGGATGTTGGATATATACATTGGCTTAGTGCTAATTTGAGATGAAATTTGGTGATTACATTTTTGTTGATTTGAACTCCTTAGAGAGTTTGATATGTTGGGATTTTTATGGTGATTTTGATGAATGTGACTCTTATGAACGTATACATAGCCTTAGTACTAAATTGAGATGAAATTTGGTGATTACATTTTTGTTGATTTGAACTCCTTATAGAGCTCAATATATTGGTTTTTTTCGATGATTTTGATGAATGTGACTCTTATGAACATATACTTAGCCTTAGTGCTAATTTGAGATGAAATTTGCTGATTACATTTTTGTTAATTTGAACTTCTTAGGGAGTCGATATGTTGGGATTTTTGTGGTGATTTTGACGAATGTGAATCTTGTGAATTACGTTGATATAGTGAATATGAAGTCTCCCCTCAAGGGAGGCTATTTAACACTCCCTTGTATATTTCCTTTAAATATCATGCACTAATCATCTTGTTTAAGTTAGATTGACCCGTTTCATTGTCTTATATAATGCTCGGTTTAGATCGAGTTGTTTCAGGTTAGTTAATGTAACAATCCGATTTTTAACCACCTTGATTAGCAATTATTAAGTAAGTAAACAAGATTTAAATTGATTTTAAATTGAGAAATATGGTTAATAATTAATATTTTTGTAAATTTGAGAGTGTGATCTTTTTAAAGATTAACATGGAAAATTTTGAACTGTTTTAACTTATTTATAAAGGTAAATAAGTTAGAGAATGATTTGAATTAATAAAATGTGTATTTTCCTAAATATTGTTTCGTAGTGAAAATAACTGATAATGAGGGATTTTTGTGAAAAATTCCAGATGAGAACTTGGGTAAAATTTTTATTTATGTTTTAAAAGTGATTTATGAATTTTATTTTTGAAGAAAGAATAATTTGGACGATTAAAATCCATTTTTGACATGTTTTGCAATTTTGTAAAAACATGAAAAGGTCAATTTTCAATAAATCATTTGAAGGGTCAAATGACCTCGGAAGTTAGTAAATTTTGGTTCATTAGAAAGATTAGTTGACGAACTTATTTTTAGTATATTCACATAAACTTTATTTGTCTTAATCTAAGAGATAATTAATATTAAAGTTAAGTTAAAATGTGTTTTGTGCTAAATCTAATACGTGTTTTAATTATTTAATTTAATGGTTTGGGATTTGGGTATTGGTTAAGCCCATTTAAGACTTATGAAAATTAGCTAAAGAAGGAGAAATCATTCTGTTGTATGTTCAGCAAACAAACCACAGAAACTATTTCCAAATCGTAAGTTCAAGAACTAAAACCTAGAAAGCAAGCAAACTGCAAGTTTTAAAATCAAATAAATTACAATTAAATGCAGTAAAATTAAGGTATGCTTCTCAATCCATATTACATCTTCTCTCCAATTCATTTATGTAAATTCTCCACAGATTTTGAGTTGTGCAATTTTGTTAATGGAGTTCTAGGTTTTGAATTGGGAAATTTGAGTTGTAGCTTGAAGATGTAAGAAAATTAGAGTAATAGCAAGGCTTTAAGGTGAGTTCACCTCACACTATGTCTATATGTTGTTATTTAAAGCTCAAAACTTACTGCTACAATTGAGAATAACTTTGCGTATTCTATGAACTGGGAAATTAGTTGTATGAATTGCTTGCATGTTGTTGATTTCACGATGTAGAATTAGTAAAATAGAAATCTGGGTTGAAAAACGCAGGTCGGTTATAAATTCTTAACTAATTCTAAAAAAATCATAAATTTCCGAAATTTTGATATGTTATTCCCAACACATATACCTACAAATTTTTAAAATTTCGTTTGAAAATATTGCGTTTTGATGTGCCAAATTCTCTCTGCACTGAAGGTTAAAATGCAGGAATTTTCTGTGTGGTCGGTTGCAAGTTTAAGATGAGTTTTTCATACTCACAAATCTATCTCTAAAGTTATTAAGATTGTATTGCTACTTGAATTCAATTACTATAAGTATGAATTGAATCATGGAATTTAATTTCTATGATTTCGTATTTTTTGAAGTATTGCATCTTAGAAACAAAGACGATAGCTAAAATAATTTGTTTAGAGAGTCTGCTGTAATAGAACAGTAATAACTTGCACTTCCAAAATCCTTTTGAGTTAGAAAATAGATTCAATGTCAATTTTTTTTAATTTTGATCACACTTTTTGATATTTTTCAAGTTAAATGACCTAAAAAGGTATGAACACAGAATTATTGTTCTGTCTTTAAACGAATTTTCTGAGTTTATACTTGAAATTGAAATGGCCATAACTTATTCGTTTCTTATCAGAATTTGATCATTCTTGATGTTTTGGAAATTATAGACGCTATGCTACAACCGTCATGTTTTATGTTTTATCAAATTCTAGGTTCTAAAGTGACTAACCAGCTCTTTAAGCTGCAGCCTTGTTGTTATCATAATTGTTCAAAGTTTTGTAATTTTAGACCTGAGAATTGAAATTGCCATAACTTTTGACTCGTAAGTCCGAATTAGATGATTCTTTTTCTGACTTTGAGCTATGACAATCATCTTCAACTTATATATTTTCTATTTTATCAGATTTTGGGTTTTAAAAGGGGACATTGGCTGTAAGCTGCACTCCTAAGTTCTGTTACTAAGTTTAATGCGAATTTAATTGATGTTTCTTGACCATTTCTTTATGAATTTAGAAATTAAGTATTAATGAATTTATGGATTTTCATGAGTATTTGGTGTAAGGGTTTTGGATTGAATTGCTCTTGAATTCAATGTTTCGTGCACGTGATTTGGGAATTATTTTTCTTTAGTAAATTTTCGATTAAAAACTAGTTTTGAATTAATATTTTTCTAAATCGATTTCTATTAGAAATAATATCTTTCTAAAGCATATTTTATGTATTTATAAACATTGATTTCTTACTAATAAAGATATTTAGAAGAAAAGAATTTTATAATGTTTCAAAAAATAGTTTTAAAAACTAATTTTCTAAAAGCAAAGTATTTTCTACATAAAATACACATTTTTGCACTCTTCGAGCGTATGAGAAAGAGAATTAAACGATTTAGTAAAGCATGTGGTTTGGGACACTTCATTTACTTTTTCGGTTAATTTCGGACTTGTTCATCCGAAGCTACACATTCATTGAACTTTGGGTTGTATATGCCGATGAATGAGGCAATTATTGTGATTTAAATGATTTTGTTTTCTAGTGTGGCATTGACTAATAGTTAGTAAACCGTTAAGTGAGAATGTGTGGTATGAGACGCACAGTTGTAACTTTTCGGGTTACTATATGGAAGTTGGTGATACATTCCGATGGTGGTGATGCCGGTACTAGGCTGGTGGGCTATACATTGACTGGTGGGTCAAATATGGACTGGTGGATCAAATATCCACGCGTTAGCAACCCCATCACCTAGCCCGACCCATTCTGACCCACCAACCAATCGCCATCACCGCCTCCTCCTTCCCACCTTTGCGCACAGCCCCATGCAGCCGAACGCTCTGCCTATCACCCCTCTACATCACCGTGATCATCACATGGATACACCTTCCTCATTTTCCACCGCCCAACCACCCAAAATCTTTTCCAGTGCCGACCCCACTCCTCACTCAAGCCTTCCCGAGATCTCAACCCCTCACCGACCATTCCCTTCCGCCTGCCCAGCCCTCTCCCTTCGGCCACCATCAGCCTCCTCTGCCGCTAGCATGCCGCCCGGCCCTCAACTTCCCATCGCTATGATCGTTCATCCCGACGTCCACCTTTATCCACCACAACCAGGTCAAGTGTCTTCCTCCCGAGAGACATTCAGCCACGTAATTATTTTCTTTGTATAATATGATATATTTAATGGTTTATATATATAATGTTAACATAATCAAAAATATATATTTATATATACACATATATATATGTTTTGTAAGTTTGCATAATTGTCTTGTTGCCTGCTCAATTATCTTCTTTTATGTCTTACTGTTGGAAAAGTATTAAAACTTACAAAAAATATTTTTATATATATATCGATTTTACATAGTGGGTTTAAAAATAATAAGTAGATGTATTGATTTTTATAGATATGCATATATAATATAAAAGTAGTTTTCGTATATATATAAGTTGATAGTGACGCCACCTATAAATACATATGTATAGTATAATAGGTATTTGATATTGTTCACATTACAGTTCTATTTAAAGTAATTTTAAATATTAAGTATAAGTTTATATATATATAATTACTTAGAAGGTATAAGATCCATTGTCAATATATATAAATTTGTGTCAGTTATGTTTAATATATAGTTATATATATATGTATCTAAGTATATGAGTTTATGTAGAGGGTTTGCCCATATTAGCCTACATATATTTTGTTTGCATATATATATATATAGTGGTCTGCATAGGTTTGTTGGAAGAAGCCCACATATATTCGGTTATATATATAGTTGGTATATGATTTTGAGTAGCCTATACATACATACACACACACACACACACACATATATATATGTGTAGAAAGCATACTAATTTATAAGAACTATTAATATTAAATATATATATATATATATATAGAAATTTTATTTATATGTCTTTTAACTAAAATATTGATTTGAAATCAAATTTTATTTTTAAATATTTTCTTAAAAATTGGTTTTAGAGAAAATTTATTATATATAACATATATTATGTTCGGTTATATCCAGCTAGTTGATTTTTTTTTCATCGATTCCAAAACTATCAACCCTGCTCTT
This sequence comes from Allium cepa, assembly GCA_030765085.1. Lineage (NCBI taxonomy): Eukaryota > Viridiplantae > Streptophyta > Magnoliopsida > Asparagales > Amaryllidaceae > Allium > Allium cepa. The sequence goes on from CM060940.1 coordinate 908,480,102, forward strand.
TGGATTCGCGTTTATCATACTTTACTTTGGAATTCATTGCTCGAATTCACAGCTCAATTCGTTATCAAATTTCTCTAGACTTGAAAGGTGATCAATCACTCACGATTAACATTCTTATACTTAGTAAATTTAATTTTACTTGAAACGACAATTGAAATATGCTGTTAAATTTGAATTGCTAGTTATTTAATTATTAAATATGATATGCCATTATCTGCAATTATTCATCTGTGACATCTAACATCATAATCTGTTGTTTATATTATAATTAAATTTGTTACTGATGATATATGCATGTTGTTGATATGTTATATTATTATCATATTTGTTCCCACTCTGCAAGTTCCCAGTTAATTTAGAATTCCCTATAGGTTGAAATGATACATGCCCGAATGATATTATAGATTAGGTGAAAATCATTATGGGTTGAAATGATAAAGCCAAGCGATTTTCATTGATTTTGAATTTGGGTCGCGGGTTGAAATGATATATATACTGGTAGATATTTAAATTATGGATTGAAATGATAAATATCTGTATCACTTGAACATAGAATAGAAAATTATATAAGGACACCGTTGGTCTATACTTTGAAAATGATTTCCAAGGTTTTGAAAGAAAATATATGGGTTTTAATAAATACTGATTTTTAAAATATAAGATGTGTATAAATGTTATTTTATATATGCCTAAATTTTTTATTTTTAAAATTTTATGTTTTAGAAATTTTAAATTTATAAATTAGTTTTTAAAGTATAATTTTTAATATTTTACTTATAATTATATTATTTTAAAAATATATAAAAATGAATTTAATAATAATATTTAATTTAATAAAAATTAATTTAATTAGTATATAATATGCTTTAGTATTTACTTAAATTTATACTAATATTTTAAAAATAGATTTTAATAACTTTAATAATAGAGGTTGGGAAGATAAATCAATGTGGACTGGGAATTTAAATTAGTTAATAATTGAATTTAAGATATGAAATTTTTGATTTTTGGGATTTTGGAAGATATCATTTTATTAATTGATTTGGAAAAAAAGGCGATTAAATGGATCTTTTTAACTTTAAATAAAATTGAGATTGAATATTTAATATTGATTTAAATTTATAAATTGGGATTTGAATAAATTACTATTAAAATGATTAAGCAAATATTTTCCAATTTGAATTAAATTTAAAGGTTAAATGTTGAAATATAAATGAAATTTATACTGTAAATGTTGAATAATTAAACTTGAATCTTATAGGAATTGAAGTGATAGTTCATACATGGATTTAAATCGATAGAATTTGAAATGGATTATCGAGAATTTGAATTAAATCTTTGAACTTTAAATTGAAATGGTTAAATTGGAATAGATTCAAAATTGAATTTTTGGAATTTAAGATGATTTGAATCGATTTGCGAAATTGGAGGAAACTATTTTTATAATATAAAGTATATTTTTTTTATATATAAATTGTTTTAATAATATAAATTATGTTAGCATATAAACTATTTTAATTTATAACTATTTTTTACTAATTTCAATATCTAAACTGTTTAATACGAAAGTGTTATGATTTGCAAAGTGTTATGATTTCAATAGTGTTATGATTTCAAAAGTTTTAAAAATTTGGAAGTGTTACGATTCTGGAAATGAATACTATTTATAGTGAATAATGATGTTGAATGATACGGTTTTGAAATGAATATTATATTTTGATATGAAGTATGAATTATTTGAAATGAAATGACCATAGTGTGAAATAAGCATTTGGTTGTTAAAGAGACCGGGATCGGATATTGTCATACTCTCTGTCAATACCGAAACCACCTTAAAAAATTTATACGTGACGGAGATTCCAAAACGAAGTAGGATGGTTTGGTGACGATTTTATATGAGGTATTTAGCTAGCCCTGACTCCCGCGAGTTAGCTTGATGTGGCTAAAACAGGAGCCATGCCGGGCCAAGTGTGGTCATTCCTCTGATCACGCATTTCTTCGATACCATTCTATTACTTTGTGACATGATTGTGTGCACCTTTGACTTGGGAGTGTGTCACAGGTGGGCGGTAGTAGCTACTATGTGTTACCACCAGTTCAGATCCGCAAATGGTGTATCTACCCTGGCATGTCCTCGCGTGCCTTGTTACATGCCCTATCGCGCCATCTACGAGTTTGGTTTGTACCATACCTATGGAGTGCCCTTTGATAGCCCTCCAGTTTACGGAGGAATAACGATACTGTATAGACTATGAGAATATATAAAAATGTGTTAAGGGGGATATGGGTAACACCTTAATGCTATTTTAATAGTTTACTTTACTATAGACATATTATAATAGCGTATATTACTACATAGTAGATAGTTCCATGGATCCTTAGAGGATGGAAATCTCAAACATCCTTTAAGTTACTTGTATTTCAGTTGACATTCCACTTGAGTTGAATTTATCAATATAAGAATGTTAATCCAGACTCGAGTGTTTTGTATATTTTCTTTATGCTCGGGTCAGACTGAGTGACACAGCATATGAGACTCACCTTTGGAATTGGAGCTTTACTTGAAGATCTATATTTTATCTAGTTGGCTTTCAGTTGTTTTTAGTTATTTCTATTCAGTCTTGTAGTTACTTTTGTATTTGAGACTACTCTGTATTTGAGATATCTGTTGTATTTTGTTTTAAACTCTGATGTGTATATATAGGAGCCTCATGAACTACTATTTGTCTATTCTGCTGTTTATTATTGTAATACTCTGTGTCTATGATTCTGTGATTGATTTATTTACTCTATACGTTGAGTTTTGCCAAATATAATTTAATACTCTATTTTTTTGAGCAATTCCAGTCCGACATGTGCGTATGCGAATGGTTCAAAATACCAGGTCGTTACAAGTGGTTTCAGAGCCAGGTTTAGGCAAAACATAGCATATGGAGTAAAAATTAATTACATAATCATCTTCGTTCGAGCTTGAATTTCTCCTCTTTGATTAGGATCGTTTTTGAATTTCGGAACTTTCCCTTTTATTCTGAAATCCATTCTTTTCTCTACCTATTCATGTCCTTTTTGATACTGGAGCATCATATAACTCCATTTCTGTTCCTCCTACCTTTATATGATTTGTAAAGGGGTGAAACTCCTTTACAATAGGCGTCAATTCAATGGAGATTTCTACGTCCTTGGTTTAGATGCTATTATTTCTTGCAAAGCCCGAACCGTCTCTGGTAAACGATCAAGGTAATTCATTTGCAATCTTGACTCCACTCCGATAATCAGAGATTATCCAAATATTGGACAAAGTCACTTCTCCACTCCTCAGTGGGATATTTAATTTCCGCATCGATCTTATTCCTGGAATCTCGGTTGACCCGGTTAAGGTCGCCGCGATTAATATAAGTCTATCCATTTCTCCTTCTGTAATTTAATTATTTTATCTTCCTTTCGGGTTTATCTTCATAGTTAGATTTCTCTTTGAATAGGGTTCATCTAAATTTAAATCTTTATGCTTGTTTTGAAATCCGTCCTTTTAATCATCCTGTGAGGGAGTGTATTTGTAATTTATATAAGAATGTTTTATATTGTGTTGTTTGAATTGTTATGTTTGATTTGGGGTTTCGATCGATTTGTTTGGCCAATGCTATCGGTAGGAATTCCAAAACGCTTGAACAGAGCAAACTGGCATAATTTTGTTTTCGAAACTGGTGAATGAAATAATTTTATCTATGATTATACATATGTATAATTATAATTTTCTGAAAATTTTGTAGTTAAATGAATTGGTTGTTAGAAATGATAATACTAAATTATCATTCATTGTTTTGTCAACATTTCTAAACCATTAACTATTATTGTATATTATAAGGAAATGAAAATTTTATGAATATGGTTTATAAATATGATTTGCAAATGAAATAAATTTAAATTTGGGATTTGAGAATTAAATTTTTGATGCTTTTCAATATTTGGTTTTCAAAGTTTTGAAATATATTATTTGAAAGTATATTGAATGAAAATTGTTTTCAAAGAATTTTAAAAGAAGAAAATCGATATTCTCCTTATTTATCATTGGAAAATAATTTCATTGATGACTACAACATCGTCGACTTTCATTTTCGAGCCTTAAAGTGGAGAGACCACGTAGCAGCTTTGCTACACTTTCGTTTGGAAAAGGAATTTGATTTGAATTTCTTGAATATGATTTAATTCACAATATATATATATATATATATATATATATATAAATTCAAAATGGTTGGAAGTAAAACTGGAAATTTAATTCTAAAATTTTGTGCTAAGTTAGGGTTTTTAATTATTGAAAAAAAATGAAATATTTGAAGTGTTTAAAATTTAAATTGGAATTTATTGGATAACTTGAAAAGTTGTACTAGGATAAAATTCATTTGTATAATATTCAATTACATTCTAATATATACAACTTACTTAAATATTTAAAAAGTTGAAATGTTAGGGTGAATATATAATTGAAGGTTATACAAGAGAAAATTTAAATGTTAAAAAAATGCTCAAACTATGATTTTGCTTGATATAAATGTTGTAAATAAAAGGTAAATTTGTATGGTATTCAATTACACTCAGAACCTTAATATAACTTACATGGGAGGGTTTTGAATGTAATAATATACAAAAATAAATAATATGTCCAAAGGAATTTTATTAGGGAATTTACAAATAAAAATTTGGGTAATTATAATAAATGTTATACACTTAACCTATATTGCAAGATATGTCAGTGAAATAAATTGAATAATAAAAGGAAAATGCTATCTAAATAAATAAATATGAACTTCAGAATTATGGAAGTTGAACGCTGAGGTAGAATTAACTATAGTTTGGTCATATAGATTTAATAAATGAGTTAAATAAAATAAACTTATTTTGAAAGAAAATTTGGGGCAAATGTTAAGGAGTTGAAACGAATCAAATTGAATGAAATAGCTTGAGTTAAAAATTAAAAAAATATGAATATAAATGAATATTATTGATTAAATAAAATGGATTGAAACCAAATTAATCGAACAAAAATCAATTTAAAAACTGATGAAATTCATACGGTTTTGAATTTTTTGTGTATCTGATTATATATATATATATATATATATATATATATATATATATATATATATATATCAAATCTATTTTTGCTTCTGGTTTTTTCTGTTCTCCTATCTTATTCCTTTTCGAGGACGAAAAGTTATGAGTGGGGGAGAGTGTAACGACCCGTAAATTTTAATAGTTTTTATAACGTAATTAACTGAAATTTTACTTGAAATTTAGTTATAAAATTTAGCAATGAAAGTTTGATATTTGGAATGCGTCTATTAAAACATAGCATTTGTAATTTCAATTTCAATTTAAATCAGTTAAAATTGATATAAACAAATTCTTTTCGATATCTAAATATTTTTATATAATAAAAATGTAAATCATTTTCTGAGTGAGACGTCGTATTTAATTTCGTCAAATTTGAACAGCTCTAGCTCCGTTTATCATATTTTTGGCGAATTAGCAGCATTTTCGGTAGCGAATATCGACTTTTGATAGAATAGTCGTATCGCTGATATATGTACACTGTTTCGTTCTTCTCGTCATGTCGATCTTCGTAGTATATTCAGTCGTGTGTTTCGAAGTCCGGTGCACGACGGAATATGTGAAACGGTTAACTGTATACCCATTTTGGAGCTTTGATAATATATGGCCATTAATTTGTCATGCTGTCGAAAACTAATATTCACTGCTTTTCAAATTCTCAGAATTTAATAATTTGACTGTTGAGTATTGCATTGTTATCCTTTTCATCTGTGTTCTGTCATTTCGAAAAATATATACGTTTATGTATCGGTTTTAATTCTTTTGTTTGAAACTGTTCATTTTTTTGAAATCATCATAACGGTTCAAACTTGCTTTAACAGCTGTGAAGGCCGAAACTTTTTCATCTTCTTGCCAGCTCATTTATAATATCAGGTTGCTATGTATTTTTCTTACCCACCTGCTTATTCACAATTTCATGGCCTCTCTCCTTTTGTCTTCACCCCGTACCACACGGACTCTCCTCCTCCCATGATTGCCGACCCAATTCTCCACTTCCCTCTTCGCCGATAGCCTTCCTCCACAGCCTGACCCGCCTGAACCGAACCCTACTCTGACAACAGCGGCAACAGCCAACCTCGCCTCCATATTTTCCTATTCTCCACGCGTCAGCAACGCCATCACCAAGCCCGGCTCATGCCGAGCCACCAACCAATCGCCATCACCGTCTCCTCCTTCCCACCTTCTCGCACAACCCCATGCAGCCGAACGCTCCGCCTATCACCCCTCCACGTCGCCGTGATCATCACGTGGAGCCATCTCCCTCATTTTCCACCGCCCAACCACCCAAAATATTTTCCAGTGCTGACCCCACTCCCCTCTCAAGCCTCGTCGAGATCTCAACCCCTCACCGACCATTCCCTTCCGCCTTCCTAGCCCTCTCCCTTCGGCCACCATCAGCCTCCTCTGCCGCTAGAATGAAGCCCGAGACCTCAACTTACCATCGCTGTCATCATGCAACCTTTCGCTCATCTCCACGTCCACCTTTATCCACCAAAACCAGGTCAAGTGTCTTCCTCTCGAGAGCCTTTCAGCCACGTAATTCTTTTCTTTGTATAATATGATATATAATGGTTTTATATATATATATATATATATATATATATAAGTTAATACAATCAAAAATATATATTTATACACACACATATATAAGTTTTGTAACTTTGCATAATTGTCTTGTTACGTGCTCAATTATCTTCTTTCATGTCTTGCTGTTGGAAAAGTATTAAAACTTACATAATGTATATATATATTGATTTTACAGAGTGGGTTTCAATATATAATAATAAGTAGATGTATTGATTTTTATAGATATGCATATATAATATAAAAGTAGTTTTTGCATATATATAATTTGATACTGACGCCACCTACAAAATACATATGAATAGTATAATAGATATTTGACATTGTTCACCTTACAATTATATTTAAAAGTAATTTTAAATATAGTATAAGTTTATATATAGTGGTGTGCATAGGTTTGTTGGAAGAAGCCCACATATGTTCGGTTATATATATATAGTTGGTATATGATTTGGAGCAGCTTATACATACGTACACACACACATATGCATAGAAAACATACTGATTTATAAGAAATATTAATATTAAATATATATATATATATATATATATAAATTTTATTTATATGTGTTTAAATAAAATATTGATTAGAAAATATATTTTATTTTTAAATATATATTTTAAAGGGGTTTTTAGGCTCAAGGAAAAAGTTAGAGAAAAATTTAGTTTCAGGGACAAGAAGTTTGTTTTTTAGACTGAAAAATACTTTTATTGTAAATCACAGAATGGTAGTTGTAACTATCATTTCCAGTTTACACTAAAAAGTGTCCTTCAGACTTAAAAACAAACTTGTTGTCCTTGAGACTAAATTATTTTGCAACTTCTGCCTTATGCCTATTTACCTGTATTTTAAAATTGTTTTTAGAGAAAATTTATTATATATAACATTTATTTTGTTCGGTTTATATCCAGCTAGTTGATTTGTTTTCATCGACTCCAAAACTATCATCCCTACTCTTCGGATTCACGTTCATCATCTTTACTTTGGAATTCGTTGCTCGGATTCGCAGCTTGGTTCATTATCAAATTTCTCTAGACTCGAAAGGTGAGTTGTCACTCACGATTGACATTCTTATATTTAGTAAATTTGATTTCACTTGAAACGACAATTGAAATATGGTATTATATTTAAATTGCGGGTTATTTAATTGTTAAATATGATATGCCATTATCTGTAATTATTTACCTGTGGCATCTGACACCATAATCTGTTATTTATATTATAATTAAATTTGTTACTGATGATATATAATTGTTGTTGATATGTTTTATTATTATATTATTTGTTCCCACTCTGCAAGTTCCCTATTAATTTAGAATTCCCATTGAGTTCAAATGATACATACCCGAACGATATTATAGATTATAGAAAAATCGTTATGGGTTGAAATGATAAACCCAAGATATTTTCATTGACTTTGAATTTGGGATCGTGGGTTGAAATGATACATACCCGTAGATATTTAAATTGCGGATTGAAATGATAAATATCTATATCACTTGAACATAGGATAGAAAATTATATACGGACACCGTTGATTTTGAAAATGATTTCCACGGTTTTGAAAGGAAATATGTGAGTTTTAATAAATATTGATTTTTAAAATATAATATGTATAAATGTTATTTTATATATGTCTAAATTTTTTATTTTTAAAATTTTATGTTTTGGAAATTTTAAATTTATAAGTTAGTTTTTAAAATATAATTTTTAAGATTTTACTCATAGTTTTATTATTTTAATAATATATAAAAATAGATTTAATATAAAAATAAATTTAATAATAAGATTTAATTTAATAAAATTTAATTTAATTAGTTTATAATATGTTTAAGTACTTACTTAAACTAATACTAATATTTTAAAAATAGATTTTAATAACTTTAATAATAGAGGTTGGGAAGATAAATTAATGTTGACTGAGAATTTAAATTAGTTAATAACTGAATTTAAATAGAATTGATACGAAATTTTTGATTTTTAAGATTTTGGAAGATATTATTTTATTAACTGATTTGGAAGGAAAAGGCGATTAGATGGATATTTTCAACTTTAAATAAAATTGAGATTGAATATTTAGTATTGATTTAAATTTATAAATTAGGATTTAAATAGACTGTTATTAACATGATTAAGCGAATATTTTCTAATTTGAATTAAATTTAAAGGTTAAATGTTGAATAATTAGACTTAAATCTTATTGGAATCGAAGTGATAGTTCTTACATGGATTTAAATCGATACAAATTGAAATGGGTTATTGAGAATTTGAATTGAATCTTTGAACTTTAAATTGAAATGGTTAAACTGGAATTGATTCAAAATTGAACTTTTGGAATTTAAGATGATTTGAACCGATTTGCGAAATTGGAGAAAACTATTTTTATTATATAATGTATATTTTTTATATATAAACTATTTTAATATATAAACTATTTTAATACATAAACTATTTTAATTTATAACTATTTTTACTAATTTCAATATCTAAACTATTTAAGTCGGAAGTGTTATGATTTCAAAAGTGTTATGATTTCCAAAGTGTTATGATTTCCAAAGTGTTATGATTTCGATAAGTGTTATGATTTTGGAAGTGTTATGATTCTGGAAATGAATACTATTTATAGTGAATAATGATATCGAATGATACGGTTTGAAATGAATATTATATTTTGATATGAAGTATGAACTATTTGAAATGAAATGACCACGGTGTGAAATAAGCGTTTGTTTGTTAAAGAGACCAGGATCGAATATTGTCATACGCTCTGCCAATACCGATACATGGTAGAGATTTCAGAACGAAGTAGGATGATTTGGTGATGGTTCTGTATGAGGTATTTACTTAGCTCTGACTCCCGCGAGTTAGCTTGATGTGGCAAAAACAGGAGCCATGTCGGGCTAAGTGAGGACATTCCTCTGATCGGACACATTTCTTCGATACCATTCTATTACTTTGTGATTCGATTGGGTGCACCTTTGATTTGGGAGTGAGCCATGAGATGGGCGGTAGTAGGTGCTATGCGTTGCCATTAGCCTGGATCCGCAAACGGTATATCTACCTTGGCATTTCCTCGCTTGCCTTGTCACATGGCCTATCGCGCCTTCTGCGAGTTTTTTTTGTACCATACCTATGGAATGCTCTCTGATAGCCCTCCAGTTTACGGAGGAATTACGGTACTGTATAGACTATGGGAATATATAAAAATGTGTTAAGGGGGATATGAGTAACGCCTTAACGCTATTTTAATAGTTTACTTTACTATAGACATATTATAATAGCGTAAAATTACTACATAATAGATAGTTCCATGGATCCTTAGAGGATGGAAATCCCAAACATCCTTTAAGTTACCTGTATTTCAGTTGACATTCCACTTGATTTGAATTTATTAATATAAGAATGTTAATCCCGACTCGAGTGTTTTGTATATTTGCTTTATGCTCGGGTCAGACTGAGTGACACAACATTTGAGACTCACCTTTGTGGTTGGAGCTTTACGTGAAGATCTATCTTTTATCTAGTTGCCTTTCAGTTGTTTCCAATTATCTTTATTCAGTCTTGTAGTTACTTTTGTATTTGAGACTACTCTGTATTTGAGATATCTATTGTATTTTGTTTTAAACTCTAATGTATATATAGTAGCCTCATGAACTACTATTTATCTATTCCGCTGCTTATTGTTGTAATACTCTGTGTCTGCGATTCTGTGATTGATTTATTTACTGTATATGCTGAGTTTTGCAAAATATAAATTAACAATCTGTTATTTTGAGCAATTCAAGTCCGACATGTGCGGATGTGAATGTTTTAAAATATCAGGTCGTTACAGGAGTTTTGGAAAGTTGAGAAAATTTTCAAAATGTTTAAATATGAGAACATCAAAAATGAACCTGAATTCATAAAAGAAGTTATAAATAGTTAGTGGGGATTTTAAATAAGTACGATCGATTTGGAAATTGTAAAAGGAATTTATTAATAATTTTGAAAATTTAGGCGATAAGTTATGAAATATTTCCTAAGCATTGATATTAGAAATAATTTCCAAAAATAGATTTGTAATATTTTACTAAGTGTTAAAATGAAAGGTTTTGGAAATATTTTACTGACGAAAGGATTTACATAGAGTTATTTTTCTGAGTAATGGATCATAAACCAAATTTGGAAATATTTCATAAAGTATTGAAGTAAGATACGATTTGAAAATATCCTATTATGGATATAAGAATTTGAATTTGTTTTCAAATATTGAAATAGTGGAAGAGATTTGAATATATATTTTTGTAAAGATATTTTGAAATAAGTGTTTTGAAGATTTATAAAATAGGGCCTAGTGACTGCTTATGGATATTATTTGATAGTTAACTAACCGACTATATAATTTGGCCAAATTTGTTAATCTTTTCGAGGAGACCAAGATCGGATTTAATCATCTGAAAACCACTTCCATCCGATCTGTGCGTTGCTAATTGTGATATCGTGAAGATAAGGAAGATGATGAATTTGAGAATTCGATTTGTTCAGACGCAGAAGAACTTGTACGGATGAATGCTATCATTGCATCATTTCTTGGAAGGCAGTGCTAGCAATCCAAGTATAAATGCTATTCTTAAGGTAAACGTAGCCTCAAGCCTCATTAACCGAAAACTGAAAAAAAAACAGGGCTTGTAGCAAGGCCAAGTACATCACTCCCATTAGGGTATGATCATCACTCATGTAGAGTGGACATCTATCATCACTTTCATTTATATGCATTTGGGGGCCCACTATCGGTGATCATATTCGTTACTGGTAGCCAAGTGCTAGGTAGTCTTGTATAGTAGAGTAAAAGATGTTCTTGTCAGACCCCGGTGCATATTATCTGCAGATACACCGTCGGAAGGTAGTTCCTTACCTTGTCATAATATGGAATCCATGGTATGGAATCCATTCTCCAATAAGCGCTATACGGTTTTAGTTGTATACCAATCATGCTGAAATTAGAGATGCAAGCATTTCAACTATTTTATAGTTTATTTTCTATAGACTCTATTATAATATCAAATGATTTTAATATAAAATATTTTGGTTCGTAAGGTAAAAACCCATCGTATCTATGTGTGGTGTGGTCTTACAATATACCTTTGTTTTCAAAGGATTTTAACAACATTAATAATTCAAATTGAATGTGTTTTCACACGTTGATTTTCCAGACTGACTCGGTGTTATTTATTATAATGCTCGAGTTAGACGTAGTATTACAGATTCAGGTTAGTATGCTTGAACCTCAGAAGACAAGCTGGAGGATTTTAGGCATATTATACGTATTTGGTTATTTCCTCTGTGTGTGTATGTTGTATATTCAGCACTTGTGAGGACAAGTTATTGTAACTATCTAGATTGACTTGTTGATTGTTGTACTTTGATAATGGTATGTATATTAACAATTATAGTTTATTTCGTATTATGATATATTATTATAAATTATTTATTGTTCCCCTGCGATGTAAGATTCTGTAAGTGTTGTTTCTGTTTCTTCTACCTCTTCTACTTCTACACCCCTAGCAGTCGGTATTTCCAATACTTGAATATATGACATGCTATATAAAGAATGTATTGATGTCGATTTTCAAGAGTCGAAAATCCCGGGCTGCTACAATGTATATAGTAGTACACCAAAGACTTTATTGGAAAAACATAATATCCTAGTATAAACATGGACTGAATTCAAAATGTTGCACATAACTTATTTGCTATATAAATTTTTAAAACTTTTTAATTAAATCAAAATTTGAGATAATAAAAAATGTTAAATGGTGTTTTCCTAGGGCCCCACTAACTAAAACTATCAATAAATACCTGAAAATTTGAAATTTGTCCACATTAATATTGAAAAAATGATTAATTATGTAATATACGAAAAAATGAATGTGGTTATGAAGACAAGACAAAAAAATTAAGCTTTTTTGCAATTTTCAAATTAACATATTATTAAATTTTTAAAATATCTCGTCTATGGCATCTTAAAATCCCTAACCCCAATCGAGGCATGCCGCCTGACGTTCCTAATGTTATACTCCTATCTCCAATGTAACGGAATAAATTTGGGACCTAATTTGATCGTATATGGAAGAAAGCATTTTGAATACAATTTTTATATTAAATTTTCAATATTAATTTCAACATATTTTTTATCCCGTATGATGAAACGATAACTTCAAAAGCTACAAAATTGGAAATACGATAATAATACTCTATTACTGATGCCATTAATTTTATTTATTTATTTATTTATTTGCAAACAAAATATTGATGTCATTAGTTTTTTTACATGATTTAATACAGATCCATAAATGAAAGAGCTATATACCCTTATCAATAATAATGAAGGAATGCATAAACAGTTAAAATAAAACATAATAATATATATAAACACAGGTTCACTAAAAAATATCAGTGTAACGACCTAAATTTTCCATTGTTTGATTTTGAATATTTAAGTGGTTTTAAATTTTGGATTTGGAGTATAAATTGATTTTCAATATGAAGATCTTGGTTGAAATTATAGCATGAATTTAAATTTCAAATATGGCGATTTATCGTAATATGGAAATGGTGAATAATTGAAATTTGAGTCATGAATTGAAATGATTTCTAATGTTGATATAAATCTATTTGGGTTATAATTGAGCTAGTAAGTTTTTAAAACTGAAATTTCAAGTGATTTCGCATATTTTTGAAATCGTCGATTTAATTAACGCGTTAAAATAGAAATCCGATCACACTCTCGGAATTTGATGAAACTAGTTCCATTAGATCCGTAATAGTGTACTATTATCATGTTTCAAATTCTGTAGCGTTTGGATTTACGGTTTCGTCGCACTAGATAGAAATGCGTTGTAATTAATATTGAAAATTTAATATAACAATTGGATTCAAAATGCTATCTTCTATATATGATCAAATTAGGTCCCGAAACTTGTTCCGTTGCATTCGAGATAAGGATATAACATTAGGAACGCCAGATGGCATGCCTCGATTGGGATTTGGGATTTTAAGATGCCATAGAAGAGATATTTTGAAAATTTAATAATATATTAATTTGCAATGTCAAACCTAGCTTACCCTAACCTTGCTAACATGCCACCATACCATTTGCATGCGCCGCTTCCATCAATTTAAAATCATGAATAACTCTTCAGTATCCTTCTTTTTTTTAAAAGAAAATCAGTTCGACAAAAAGGGAAATTCACGCGATGGAGCGGGGACGCGGCTTGCGAGATGGCCAAAGCGGTGTTGCTCGAGTGACTACGAGTTAGGGCTTTTCACGGCATAAGGCGAGGCGGATGGGAGCTATGCACGTGTGCACGTGCACATGGTGGTCAACGGCCTAGGCGAGCTTCGATGGTGAGAGGGTGGACTGCGTGGCATTGTCGGGGAGAAATCGGAGTTGAAGTCGAAGGTCTTGTGTTCTTGCCTGGGCATCGCATATACTTGGGTTCGAACGAAACATGATTTTCTAGGAGGGAAGAACAAAGAGAATAGTAAGGAGATTTAGTTTTAAATTTAAAATTAGTCTAAGCCAATTATATTTTTAATTACTCAAATGATAAAAAAATCCCTAATTTATCCATACAAGGTCCAAAAATCATGCAAACAATCACGTTGGATTCATAGCTGCAAAATATACAATCTGGAATTGGTTTGGGATTTTTCGATGTCAGCTGGAATTTTATATAAAATCGAACGTTGTTCGATTTAATCAAAATCTAGATGCTTGGCATATTAAAAATTAAAGTGAGTAAATCTCATTCATTTGGATAACTGGATTTAATTTATAATGTTAAATTTTAATTACTGGTTGATTGGATGAATTTATAAATTATTATCAGCTGAATGTTATATTATATATAGCAGTATATATATATATATATATTAATAATTGGTCATATTCCTGCCAATTAGTGTGGATGAGCACTATGCTCTCCGCATAGTAGCAGATGACCATACATTACCGTGATATTCCGCTTCGAAGCGGGATTGGTATTTTACGTTGTATAATATTTATGGATGCAGGGTAACATGTTGGAGGGATCCAACTGGATTCGTCAAAAATATATTAATTGTTTCATATATAGTGACATATGATGTGAATGAATAATCCGTTATGGATTGTTATGTGACTTGATTTATTGGATGCTATAGTAGCACTGCCCCTAATTTTGGAATTATAAATACCATAAATAATATTTTTGATTTTAAAAATGGAATTCAAAAGCGATTTTGGAAATGAAAATATTTATATTGAATTTCGGGATCATTTAATAAGGAATCAGGTTGGATAAATGTAACACCACACACCCCTCAGTATACCCAAAAAGGACACACTAAAAGATATGGTGCATTATAGGTATAGCTAAAAACTTTATAGAGACTACACAAGACAAATAAATAAAACAGTGGAAACATTTAGAATTAAACTTCATTATTCCAGAAGATAAATCATCAAAACATAATATGTCTTCAAAAACCAAATACATAAGTCTAGTGAAAAACACCACCTCGGTCATATCATCAGGGTACATAAAGTAACCATCCCTCTCAAAGTACCAGTACATGAAAAGAAGATGAATACATAAAGAAAGACTCCGCAGCTGAATCTCCAAGAAAGTTTGAAATCTATTATCCCTGCCTCTGCTGGCGTATGAGGGGAAAATGGAAAAATAGAGGAGTGAGTTAGACTCGAAGTCTTGTGAATGAAAGTAATTACTAGTATTCCTGAGCAAGATAAAGATAATAGACTTTAAAATAGTTCTTGTATGAAAAGGACATAAAGGAAAGAGAAGAAAAGATAAAGCTGGAATAAAGTTTAACTGTTTGCTTTGCTTAGATAGTTTGATTTGATTGTTTGTCCTTTTCTAAAACTACTTTGATTAGGTTGAAATCCCAATGCTAGTTTAATTAGGCTGATATCCTAATTCAACCCTTTGATCGGTCTTCTATCCCAGTTAATCCAATTTGAGCTAGTCCCATCCTTCGAGTCCTACAGAAAAAGACATCTACTTAGCGCCTTGGAACTCAATAGGGACTTATTTCCAAGAACCGAGGCCGCATGCTCGACCACCGTCAAGGCACACGCTATCTATTGCTCCCTCTTTGACCTCTTATTTACCTGTTACTCTAGCAGAAGTGTGCCCTGCCTCACCTGAGTGTGTTGTGGGACCACCAGTTCCTGACTGAAGGAAATGCTGTTGGTACTAGTCCTAACAAACAAAGTCTAGTTGCGCCCCTTGCCAAAATCCCCTGATTTGAGCTTCTAATTATTAATCACTTATCTAGTCTAAACAGCATAAGCGTGTCCTAAAGGGAATGCTACCCGTACGAGTCCTACTTCTTAATTATTGATCACTTATCTACCCTAAACAGCATAAGCATGCCCGAAAGGGAATGCTGCCGGTACGGGTCCTACTTTTATCTTTGCTTATTAACTTAGTATGGGTCTGTTTAAATAAGTTTCTTTTGTTATCTCTGCTATATTTTCTTACTAACTTATTGTAAATCTTTAAAATAAGTATCTTCTGTTATCTCTGCTATACTTGCTTATTAAATTATAAGTTGTAAAATAAGTCAGAAATCTCATATACACTCGAATTTAAACATCAAATTGAAGGAATCGGCTCGAAACCAAAATGTAGCCATTTGTACGAAAACTACAGCCGACCCAAAAACACCTCGTCCGTAGGAAATCCACTCGCGCCACCTCCCCTGGCCATCATAGGCCACACAAACTTGACTGAAGCTTCATTGACGTTGGACGCCGCGACTGGCACCGAGTGATGAAGTCCGGTTGCCAATAGGCGGAGCAGCGATCGCCTTTCCAGGCACGACTCAACTCACCACTTAAACCCTATCTTTAATTCATTCTACCCATTCACACATTATAAAAATTCTTCAACAATTTTCCTGGATTCGTAGGTGTTCAAGCATGCTTCCATATGAATTTCAATATTTATAATTGATTTGATTTTTAGAAATTCATAAAAGTACAACTTTTGTTCATATACCCATTTCTCTGAGAATACCCAACTAAAAATCTAAACTTTTGTTTTAAAATTCACAGATTGAAGTATAAATTCAGATTATAATCATGAATTAATATTTCACAACATTTTATTTTTATCAAATTTTTACCTTGAAACCTGTAAAACATGTTTCCAGTGGAAAAATAATTTACTGTAGGTTCAAACAACTTTACAAAAACTTGTTTGAGGATTAAAACAAAAAAATTTAACTTGATTTCTAACATTCTTCAGGAGCAAGGAGAATAAGAAGATGTTGGATTTGTGTATAGTTTACTCTGTAGACCAGAGATTTGAGCATATCAGTACAAAACAGAAGCAGAAAGCAAATAAATGTTTGCAGGAAAATTCAAACACAAGTTCAGAGCTACTACATTCATGCAAAAATTCAAGCACCAAGAATTTGAACAATGTATAGATTTACTCACCTGAGAAGTATTGAAACAGAGAATACCTTTGTATTTAAAAGTTGCAGTTTTGATCTTCTTTCCAGCAAATTGCCTTTCAACTTGTAAGTATTAGGTGGTGTCTTCTTTTCTTTTTAACTTCAGTAAAAAAAATTTATTTTTTTTCTTTCTTTCAGTTATGATGGTGCTCGAACTAAAATGAAGAGGAAGTTTAATATGTATAAGATGAGTTGTTTAGGTGATATTATAATGGTTTGTACAGGTGATGATCTGGTTTGTACAAAGGCATGGGTGAAGATGTATTCATTAATTGCTAGAGGTGTAAACATGTAATGCATTAATTGCTTTAGTACTTCAGCCATGACTTATTTCTTTAACTTTGTTCTTGCCTACTAAACTTTACAGGCTGCATACTTTTTTTTCATTTGCTTTTTTTCCACTTTATATACTTTGTTTCTTTTACTTGTCTTAATTATCTTTCTTATTTTCTTTGTTTATATTTTATATCCTACTAGGTGGCTGAAATGATATGTATTTGTTGAGAATATATTTTGCTGTGGCTGATATTTTGTGTTGATATTCTTTGCATAAATTTTTTTAAATTTAAGTTTGTTTTGTTTGTAGAAAATTATTTGGTCTCACTTTCATTTCCTTGCATGCCTTTATTCATATGTGAATGTATTCATTTAATAATTTACATAGTTTATAAATATGTTGTTTGGCTTTATATTTTATAGTTTATCTTATATATTCGTTTAACATCATCACAAACTTTATTTCTTCTCAAAGTTTAACCATCTACCGTTTTATAATTTATTTTCAAACATTCAAATTTATTCTTGATTGTTAAAATTTAACTAACATTTCATAAAAATTACTGATTATTACATAATTTTTATTCAAAAATAAATTTAATTATCCATTTAACATAAATTAAATTCAGGATCGTTACAGATTTCCCCCCTTAAAAAGAATTTCGTCCTCGAAATTCGCCAGAGAGAGATAACGAAGAAGGAAGATAGAGAAATATCTTTTCAGATCAAACTGGATATCAGTTTTGCATTTGGCTTACCAAATCAGAATACCGACAATAGATACAAGAAATTATAATAGAATTTCAAATTTGGTTTTACACGAAATCGATTTATCGATACAATTCAAATTATCCTTCATATTCTCTTAATCCATTTAACTCAATTTTAAAAATTTCCAATTTAAATTTTCAATTCCATTCCAATTCATATTCATTAAGGTTTAAAATCAAAAACCGATGAAGATATGAAGTAAAGATTTTCTACAACGATTCGTAGAGCCATCATCGCACCGAAACTTCTTTTTGCAGTTGCCACGAAGAATTCAAAAGAATTTAGAAACGAATCAAAGAAGATTTAGAAGAGAAAAATTGTTTCAGTTGTCGTTACAGAGTATTGACCATTTATAGTCGTATTTCCCTGTCCCCTATCTCTTCCTCTTTTTGCACTCATGCTTACTATCAGTGGATAGTAAGAGAATTTACTGAGGCATTCAAATAGATATCTTAGGGATTACTCATTCTAGGGATACTTCACCCTATCTCTAATAAGCTACTTAATGTGTCATACTCCTGAGCTAAAGTTTCAACCTTAGCTCTGATACCAAATGTAACGAGAAGCGGTCACAACCGGTAGGCTTTTCAACCATCCCAGCCCCACCGTGGCTTACACTGATATCCCAAACTTGCTTTTACGGCCAGCCTCTCGACTGTCTCAGCTTACGCCTAACCAACCCCGTAAAGAGGACGTGTAGGGGTAAGAGTCTCCCGTTCGCCACCTAACCGTGAAGCGAGAACCTCCCATCACGTTTCACCTAGACAAAGCAAGACTGGTGTGAGCAACAAAAAAAACAGTTGTCTTTTAAAACAATCAACAAAGGATTTTAAAGTCAATTCGCAATGCTTTTAGAAATGAAACTACCATAAGACCTCCCGCCACACACACAATGCAAACGCAGAATTGAAGGAGATTTCTTCTTATGATAGTCAAACATGCTTGATACGCAATTTCCATGATATTATTACTATAAGTGCAAAGTGCAGAAAACATTTCGAAAGTAGAATATAAATCTTAGCCAGCATAGGTACCATTATATTATGCTTACTATAGCTACCATATTAGATGGCAGGTTCTACAACTAATACTGTACAAGGCTCGTATTGTTTCTTTGGATTTCCAACAAATGGTCAGGCCAAGGAACTTCCCATTGCCACATGAGAACGCCTCTGGAAGGACCTCCCCGAGAACCTAACCGGATCTCTGCCAACACAAGGCCGGGTTACCTTTCAAACTAGGTAACAACTGACACGAATATGCCATCCCCCGGTCCTTTGGGACCTTTATCTGAGCGCTCGTAATCAACATCACACCATAATAATAAAGTGTTTCAACATGAGTAAGTATCTGGGCTCCATACCATGATACCACCCTTTTCCAGAAGGAAATGCACATACCGTAAAGGGAGCTACCATCTCATAACCATGCTGCATCTTTCCTATTTTGACCATTTCGGTGTGTGAGGCTCGACGAAGTCTCGTCCACAAAGCCACGCTTTATACAAAAGCTGTGCTTTGGGTCAACAAACGATCATAGAAATGATCACAAAGATAAATGATCAAACAAATGATCATATCACAAATGATCAAACAATGATCATTTCACAGCAACACTCAACATGTCACATTACCAAATTGGGAATATATCGCTGATAACCATCAACTACATAACCTCTGAGCTCGTACGTCTCAGAGAAGGGTGTTAAGCTAAGAGAATAAATTCTCCGCCACCAACAGAAATATATTTGAAAGAAATCAGCTTTATATCTCAACTTGTAATGTCAGACATACAATCCATACAAGTCTATTCCGGGTTCGAACAGAAACGAAGGCACTTCCAAAGAAGTCCTTGCAATCCGGATATTCACTAATTGCGTTCGAACTTCCCATCACATGTGGAGTCTCTGTACCGGGGACCAGTCGATGCAAAGACATTCGACGAGTTGTCCTTTCGTTTTCAAAAATATCCGGTCTTCACCATCGATCTTCAAATGCTATCCATAACGACGTATCACATATTCGGAATGGGATATATGACACAAAGGTCTTCTCCCGGCTAAACCGAACAGTGATCGCAGTATTTCAAAAACATATGGATATAGGGATTTCAATTAAGTCACAACTTAAAACCCAAAAACTTTCCTTTTCAAATGGTTTAAACCAATTACCATTTCAAATCTTTATATTGCAAAAAGATTTATTTCAAAAAGATCAATTCATAGACTTCAAAACAATTTCCATTCCAATTGGATTAGTTCATTTAAATCCTTAAATCAAAGATTTAACTTATAGCTTTCAAATCGTTTTCATAACTTGGAAATTATCTTCATTTTAAACTAGAAATCATTTTAACTCAAATTGGAAATTCATTTCTTATGTGAAAGCTTTTAATATTTGAAAACAAACAGTTTTCGTTTCAGAAAAATCCAATTATATTTGTACGAGTTAAAGTTCTTAATTTATATTCATATTCCCAAATTAATACATTTTAAAATGGTTTAACCCATATATAACTGGTATAACATCTTTAATCCCTAGTTTCAAATTATAGAATTCAGTTTCACACTTTGAATTTAAATTTAAATCAAATTATTTAAATTTCAAACTTTATCAAGTTATTCAAAATAAATTTCATCTTTGAAATTCCCTTTCAAAAGCTTTTCACTTTAAACCCAATCTATTTCAAACCATTTGAATTTAAAAATTCAAATACAAAACTATTTTCAAAAATCTGTGACTTAATCGATTCCCTCGTGAAATCCATATTTGTGTGTGTATGGTGTGGTCCAGGGTTTAACACAATAGTGCAACATCATTCAATCATCATAGATCATAATACAGAAATGTAGTTGATAAGCAATACAAACTATAACGCTTATCGTCCATTCACAGATTCACAGATAATAAATTACAGATAAATAAGTCACACGGCTAAAAACAAAGTATGAAATATCAGGGATATCAAATAAAACAATTATTCAGCCAGGTCCAAACATTCACAAATGAATTTATTAATCAAATAATTAATTTAAATCGGATGTATCAATTATTAATCCGGGTTAATTATCATAATTTAATTACAAATTATTTGAAATAAATTTCCTTTCACAATTTATTAGTTAACCCTTAATTTTTAACTATCATTCTTAATTAATGAATCAATTAATCTTTAAATTATTAAGTTAATCTTAATAAATCACATTATTAATTAATCCTTTAAATTTATTAACAAATAATTTACTAAAATTTCTAATCATCTTTTAATTGATTACATTCATTAATTGTCTATTAATTACTTCTATAAGTAATTATATTTTCAAAATTATCAAGTGATTATTCTGAATTAATTAACTTAAGAAATTTAGATTTTGAATAAATCAAATTAACTCAATTAATTATGCTAAATAAATCAATTCCATAATTTCTATCATTAAGTAATTATACTTAGTAGTTACACAATTTATTAATATTAAATTTATTAATCTAATTTATGGTTAAAAATTTTATCACATTAATTAATTGTTCAGATAATCTTAGTTGATGATTTCATTAACTATTTAGTTTCTTTAATTCCCTTTTTTAAAGAAAATTTCTCACATTAACCATTATTAATTATAAATCGATTTACTATAGAAAATTCATTCGTTAATGAAATAGAAATGATTAACTTCACTACTTAAAGTAAAGTTCAATCATATTTATAATTTAAGTATTATTCACAATATGTTTGAAACACTGTTTCAAATTCCCTTTCACTTAATTACTTTGCCATAAATAAACTTAATTTTGTGTTTAAACAAAAGCTGTTATAACTTTAAAATTTTCAAGTTTAACAAAAACTATACCTGAGCAAAAACTTTGGTAACTCGAGTTAAGACCCGAGTGATTTACCTATTTTCCCGAGTTCCCTCCTTTCTCACTTCTCTTCTTCTTCTTCTTTTTTTCCCCAGCAAGTTGATTTATATTTTCGAACGCAAGCATCAGGTAAGAAAATTTTTTGTGCTCGCGTGCTACAACCCGAGACGATTTCACTTCGACTCGAGCATCCCCTCGAGCTCTTCCCAGGCTCGACTTTGCTGACACGGAGACGACCTCGTGCACATGCACAAGGTCGCACCGTCGTTCTGTTGGCCGCCACCACCCTCAACAAGTCAGAAATCTCATATACACTCGAATTTAAACATCAAATTTAAGGAATCGGCTCGAAACCAAAATGTAGCCATTTGTACGAAAACTACAGCCGACCCAAAAACGCCTCGTCCCTAGGAAATCCACTCGCGCCACCTCCCCTGGCCATCAGAGGCCCCACAAACTTGACTGAAGCTTCATTGACGTGGGACGCCGCGACTGGCACCGGAGTGACGAAGTCCGGTTGCCTATAGGCGGAGCAGCGATCGCCTTTCCAGGCACGACTCAACTCACCACTTAAACCCTATCTTTAATTCGTTCTACCCATTCACACATTATAAAAATTCTTCAACAATTTTCCTGGATTCGTAGGTGTTCAAGCATGCTTCCATACGAATTTCAATATTTATAATTGATTTGATTTTCAGAAATTCATAAAAGTACAACTTTTGTTCATATACCCATTTCTCTGAGAATACCCAACTAAAAATCTAAACTTTTGTTTTAAAATTCACAGATTAAAGTATAAATTCATATTATAATCATGAATTAATATTTCACAAGATTTTATTTTTATCAAATTTTTACTTGAAACCTGTAAAACATGTTTCCAGTGGAAAAATAATTTACTGTAGGTTCAAACAACTTTACAAAAACTTGTTTGAGGATTAAAACAAAAATTTTTAACTTGATTTCTAACATTCTTCAGGAGCAAGGAGAATAAGAAGATGTTGGATTTGTGTATAGTTTACTCTGCAGACCAGAGATTTAAGCATATCAGTACAAAACAAAAGCAGAAAGAAAATAAATGTTTGCAGGAAAAATCAAACACAAGTTCAGAGCTACTACATTCATGCAAAAATTCAAGCACCAAGAATTTGAACAACGTATAGATTTACTCACCTGACAAGTATTGAAACAGAGAATACTTTTGTATTTAAAAGTTGCAATTTTGATCTTCTTTCCAGCAAATTGCCTTTCAACTTGTATGTATTAGGTGATGTCTTCTTTTCTTTTTAACTTCAGTAAAAAAAAATTATTTTTTTTCTTTCTTTCAGTTATGATGGTGCTCGAACTAAAATGAAGAGGAAGTTTAATATATATAAGATGAGTTGTTTAGGTGATATTATAATGGTTTGTACAGTTGATGATCTGGTTTGTACAAAGGCATGGGTGAAGATGTATTCATTAATTGCTAGAGGTGTAAACATGTAATGCATTAATTGCTTTAGTACTTCAGCCATGACTTATTTCTTTAACTTCGTTCTTGCCTACTAAACTTTACAGGCTGCATACTTTCTTTTCATTTGCTTTTTTTTTCACTTTATATACTTTGTTTCTTTTACTTGTCTTAATTATCTTTCTTATTTTCTTTGTTTATATTTTATATCCTACTAGGTGGCTGAAATGATATGTATTTGTTGAGAATATATTTTGTTGTGGCTGATATTTTGTGTTGATATTCTTTGCATAAATTTTTATAAATTTAAGTTTGTTTTGTTTGTAGAAAATTATTTGGTCTCACTTTTATTTCCTCGCATGCCTTTATTCATATGTGAATGTATTCATTTAATAATTTACATAGTTTATAAATATGTTGTTTGGCTTTATATTTTGTAATTTATCTTATATATTCGTTTAACATCATCACAAACTTTATTTCTTCTCAAAGTTTAACCATCTACCGTTTTATAATTTATTTTCTAACATTCAAATTTATTCTCGATTGTTAAAATTTAACTAACATTTTATAAAAATTACAGATTATTACACAATTTTTATTCAAAAATAAATTTAATTATCCATTTAACATAAATTAAATTCAGAATTCTTTTAGTAAAATTAGGTTTTGATTAAAAAAAACCTAAATTAAGATTTGATATACAGAAAGTAATACATACACACACACAGATATATATATATATATATATATATATATATATATATATATATGAGATTTGAAAATGATTTGAAATAAATTTGGTTGGTTGATTTTTGGTATATTCATTTGAAGGTTTTGTGAAACCGGAAAGAAAATGAGTTTTGGACTTATAAACTGTGGAAATGTAAATTTCAACATGAAAGCAAAATTTAACTTATGCAAGTTAAATAGATTGAATTAGTAAAAGTGAATTGCATGGATTGAAATTTAACTTAAGCTAAGTTAAATAAAATTGGATTAGAGTTGAAACAGTATCAAATTTAATTGAATATAAAATTTGAATTTTAAAATGGATATATAACTATTAGCTATCTTTATTGAAATGAAACTTCAATTGAATGGAGTTGGATGTGTAATTGTGATAACTCAATGAAATGAATATAGACTTGAGTCATGGAAATCAAATAACTGGTGAATCAAATTGAATTTGATTAAAAATGAGGTATAAACTAAAAAGTGAAAAATAAGTTGTATAACTTGCAAATTGTAAGGACGGAATGGTAAAACCAAAATGGAAGTGGTTTGATATTCTGGAAAAGAAACGAAAATCCAAAATTATGAAATTGGAAGGATTTTTGAAATAAAAATTAAATTGTGAATTGTGAAATGAAGGAGAACTAATTTGATGAATTAGTTAGTAAATTGAATATTGGAAATGGAACTTAAGTTATAAATGGAATTTGAATTATTTGTAAACGAATTAAATATATTTTGAAATACTGTCGAATAAAATAGAAATGATTAAGATGGTGATGAATTAAGTTATAAATGAATTCAATTTAAGTGCAAATTGAATACAGTTGGGAACATTGTTGATAAGATTGGAATTTAACTTAAGTAATATTTTATGAAACGATCCATACATAAATTAACATGGCATCGAATTTTCCTTTGTTAGAAAGTAAAGTGAACAAAAACCAATGAATCGAATGAAAAGCGAATGGAAGAATAAGATGTAAATTGGATATGGATTTAAAATGGATTAAAGTTGTTTGGAATGCTGTTGAGTGAAATGGAATCGATTTTAACTTGAATATGCATATGAATCAAATTTAAAATGAATGTGGGTTTGAATTTTGATTTTATAATAATGAAACGTTGTTGAACATAAAAAAGAAATGAGACAGATAAATCGAATTGGATTTGAATTATAGTGGAATGGTAAATGAATATGGAATTTCAATTATAAATTAATTTTGAGTATGAACTTAAGTTTTGAAGTGGAAATAAATTCAAGTGTTCTATAAAAGGCTAAACCTTAATATTTATTTTATGAGGAGAGTCATAAACAAATAGGCATGGAATGAAATACAGGTAGATATAAAATGAAGTGAACAAGATTTTGTGAATGAATTGATTGTGTATCAATAGAAATTGATAAATCGAATCTAAAATAGTTTGTAAGCATAAGTGGCTATTCTATTAAATGAATATCACCGAATATCTACGGAAAAATTTGTCGTTTAATGTAAACGGAAGTAAACAAAATTTGGTAAATCAATAGAAAGTGAATAAATTGAGAATCAATTGGGAATGGATATGAATATATTGGATATAAATATGAAATGAATACAAATGAATTGTTTGTGAATCACTTGGAATTGAATAAAATGGTATGTAAATCGATTGAAATGAATAATCGAATGTTGGAACCTTGTGATTATTGATAAATTCATACTATAACATGTTCGGTTAAGGAATTTATGTGATTAACTAGTTAAATGAATGAAAGTTATTAGATTTCATATATTTGGTACTTATGAGTTTTATCTGAGTAAGTACAGGTACATGAAAGCTATTTGGCTATATTTCGGTTACGCGATGTAATGGCCCAGGATTTTGACCTTCGAAAATCGACATCAATACGTTCACTATATAGCATGCCGAGTAATCGAGTGTCGGAAATACCAGATCATTACGGGTGAAGATGTAAGAGGTATAAGAAAATAGAAGCAACAACACAAAATCTCACAATCTCAGTGGAACAAAATATAATATATAATAATAGATTTTTATACAAAAGAAACTGTATCTATTGATATACATACAATCATCAGAGTAAAACAATCAATACATCAATATGGACAGGTATTATAACTTGTCCTCACAAGTGCTGACTATACGGTCTGCATATACAACGGAATATAAACAAGTATGTGAAATATGCTTGAAATCCTCCAGCTCGTCTCCTGGGCTCCATAGAATCCAAACATGAATATGTAATACTTAGTCTGACCCGAGAATTATAATAAAATAACACCCGAGTTAGTCTGGAAAACTAGCATGAGAAAACACAGTCAATTTGAATTATTACTGTTTTCAAAATCCTTTTGAAGAACAAAGATATCTCGTATGACCACGTCACACATAAATATGACGGGTTTTTTCCTTACGATAACCAAACCATTTTATATCAAAATCATCTGATATTATAACAGTGTCTACAGAAAGTATACTAGAAAATAGCTGAAATGCTTGCATCTCATGTTTCAGCAATATTTGGTAAACAATCAAAACCGTACAGGCTCATAGTGGATATTGGATTCCATCAGTGACTGGGCTATTGGGGTACTGCCCGTCATAGTACACCTCTAGAAAAATGTACCAAGATCGTACCTAACGATCTCTGCCAACACATGACCGGTCTACACCTTGCTGGATAGTACCGAAAACGTTATCACCCTGGGGTTTCTCACCCTAATCGAGCGCTCTCTTTTCCATGCACAACCATATCCATAATTATTAATTAACATATCTGACGGCATCTAGAAAGGTGATAACATATCTTACTTGGGTGTGACCCACTTAGCCCTACTGCATCTCCCATATTTTAGTCATTCCCGGTTGATGAGACTTGAGGCTATGTTTACCTTTAGAATAGCATTCATAATTGGAATGCTAACACTGCTCTCCAAGTAATGATGCAATGATAGCATTCATCCATACAAGTTGTTCTAGGTTTAAAAAAACCAATCTCTCCACGAATCTCAGTCTCCATTATCTTCGAGATATTCACAATTCGTAACGCACAAATCAGATCGATGTGGTTTTCAGATAATTATATCTGATCCCGGTCTCTTCAAAACGATCAATGAATTTGGATATATTTGATTGTGGTTATTTAACTATCAAATTGTACACATAAGCAGTCACTAGGCCCGATTTTATAAATCTTTCGAACATTTATTTCAAAATATCACTACTAAGATATATAATTCAAATCTCTTTCAATATTTCAATATTTGAAAACAAACTTAAGTACTTATTTCCATAATAGGGCAATTCCAAATTTATATCTTATTTGAGCACTTAGTCAAATATTTCCAAATTCAATTTATAACCCATTACTTAGAAAAATATTTCCATATAAATCATTCCGTAGTTAAAATATTTCCAAATTTTTCAATCCAATATTTGGAAAAATAATTACAAGTATATTTTTCAAAAGCGTTTCTAATATCCATTCTCAGGAAATGTTTATAAGTTTACTTTTCCAGAAACCATCTTAATTTTCAATACTTAGAAAATATTCCATCCATCTCCTATTTCTCAAAATCCTTTACAATTTATATTGTAAATTCCTTAACTCTTTTATAACTATAAGTTCTCGAAACTCGTTAATTTCCTTTAAAATCTCCAAAATCGATTTCCCTTGTCTAAAATTCCAAATACCCATTCCTAACTTCTTTTGTGAATTCTAATTCACTTTTCGAAGTTCTCTTATTTCAGAGATTCAGAAATTTTTCTTAAGTTTCCTGAATTCCCATACAAGTTTTCCTTATAAAACTCATATTCACTAAATACCTTATCTTCAAATTCTGAGAGAATTTATAAATAATTTTTAATCGTTACAAAACTATATAAATGTGCTAAGTATTTTTATAAAAAGAGTAATAAATTATTTTTCAAATATGTTTAAGTAATTATTTGAAATATTAAAACACTTTTAATGAATATTGATAATTCCAATAATTTTTAGGTAAAACAAATTGATTTACAAGGCTAATTATGAGAATTAGAATTTATTTCAATTAATATTTAATATTGGAATAATTCACTTTTCCTAGATATTTCAATACTAACTAGTTTTAAATTATATATTTTAATAAATAAAATTTTCTATTTAAAAACAGATTATCTTCTTAATAAAAATATATTTTTAAAATCTCAATAACCAATTTCAATTTATAAATCCCTCCCGATTCATAACACATCGATTTCATTTCGATTCCCTAACCATTTTCACAATTCAAAATGGAATCCACTATTTTCCCAAAAACCTATTTTATATCTCTATATAAATTCACACTATGAAATGATATTCCCAATTTGTCAACTAATATCATTTCCCTTATTTATAAGAATTATTTATAAATTTATAAACTTATTTGGGTTTTACTTGTTTACAAATATAATCTCATTTATAAAATTCCATGTTTATAAATCCATTTCTTTATAAATTCCATTATTTTTCAAATCTATTTTAAATATTTCTTAACTTCTTTTGCATTTGAGAAATATCATTTAAAAATCAATTATTTAAAATATCTTCTATATAAATTATTTAAAAACCTCTATTTAAAATATTTTTTCGAATAGTTAAGTACATCCCCAAATCAATTATTGTTCAAATAATATTTATGGTATTTAAAATACCAAAATTAAGGTTAGTGCTACTATAGCATCCAAACATTCAAATCACACAATGATCCATAGCAAGTTATTCGATTCCATCATATATTACTATATATGAAAAACAATCAATATATATTTGAGGAATCCAGTTGGATCCCTCCGACCTATTTTCCCTGCATCTATAGATGTTAGATTACTTAAAATACCTATCTCGCTTCAAGGTAGGATATCGCGGTAATATAAGGTCATCTGTTATTATGCATGGCACATAGGGTCTCATCCGCTCCAATAGGCAGGAATAATATCCAACTACTAATATATATACTACTATATATACATAATATAACATCCAACTGATAATATTTATAAATTCATCCAATCATTCAATAACTCAAATTAAAACAATAATCCAAGGGGAGTGAGATTTTACTCACCTTGATTTTAAAATTTGCGGAAAATGCACATTTTAAATTATCTAAAATCCCAATTGACTCTGAAATATCCCAAACCAGTTCATATGCGTGGTATTCGATGCCACAAGCATAATGCCACTTGTTTCGTTCATTTTGGACCTCGTATGAATTAGATATCATATTTATAAGCATTTAATTTTAAAAATAAAGTTAACAAAATTTAATTACAGTAATTAACTTAAGAAATTACCTTAACTTTACCCTTAGACAACCCAAGCCGATAATCATCTTCCCCCAAAATGCAATACCCGTCAACTACCAGATCATGAGTTTGACTTGCAACTTTGCCGTTGGTACAGGCATTAGGCCACCGCTGCAACCCACTAGAGCTTTGCCCAACCTCGCTTATCACTAAGTTGCGACCTCTCAAACTCCACAGCACTTCGCCCAAATCCCACCGCTACCACATTCTGCTTTGAACGGCACCTCCGCACTCCACACTTCCATCGCAATTAGCTCGTGCGTATGATCCTTCCCCTCGCATGTGTCGACAAGGGTATTTTGATGTAATCGCTTTTTTATTTTCTTTTTTTATTACTCGATCTTGATTTTCTTCTAAAAGAACAAGGAAATTGTACACGCGATTTTTAAACAAGAGGGATGACTTGCTTCGTACGAATAGGCTAGCGTGAATAGTTCGCCTCGAGATGTTAAGTTTTGACTTTCCTTTTTTATTATTAATTTTATATTCAAAGTATCTCATTTATGGCATCTTAAAATCTCGAACCTCTATCGAGGCGTGCTATTTGGCGTTTTAATGTTATACTCCTATTTCGAATGCAATGGAACAAGTCTCGAGGCCTAGCACGACTGTCTGGAGTAGATAGATTTTTAAATCGACTATTTAAATTAAATTCAATTAAATTATTTCTAGGCGTTATCAAATCGCACAACCAAACGGTAAGTCCAAATACTACAAAATTTGAAATCCGATAATAATATACTATTACGGATCCAATGGAACTGGTTTCATCGAACTCCAAGACTATGTCCTGGATCACTATTTTAACGCGTCGATTAAATCAGCGATTTCAAAAATTTGTGAAATCACTTGAAATTTTGGTTTTAAAAACTTATTAACTCAATTATAGTTCCAAATATATATAAACACTAGAAATCGTTTTTGATTTATATTCAACTCCATTTCAATTATTTAAATGATTTTCAATTATTAATTCAATAATTAAATTTGTTCAATAAATCATTATGTTTGGAACTTAAGCTTTATTCCACTTATTTGATAGTTAAACTTCATATTGAAATTCCATTTACATTTCAAATTTAAAATTTAAAATAAATTAAATGTTCAAAATAAAATGACTAAGTATCCAGGTCATTACATGTGATTGCACATAAATTGAGAGAGCTTGCTAAAAAAGGATAAAATAAGGTTCGCCTACGAATTTAGCGCGCGATAAATAAAAATGTTGATATATATTGTGATTTCTGGCCATGAGAGCCAATGTATATCTTTTTATCATATTTGTGATATTTTAAAAGGCACTTCGTACAAAGGACACTCTCCCAAAAAATTTCGAAAATTTAGAGTGTTAGAAATTTATTCAAATGTTTTGGAAATTTTTAGTTAACAAAAAAGTTTGATTTGAAACTTTAACTTGAAATAAGAGATTTTGATTTAGAAATCAAAATTAATTGTTTTGTATGGAACAAAAAGATTTAGAAAAGTGAAATATCAAGTTTTAAATAAGTGGGTTTTAACCCATTAATGGGTTTGTTGCATTTTTCCTACCTAGCAATTTCGGGGACAAAATTCTTTTAAAGGGAAGGAACGTAAGGACCCGGATTTTTCGTCGTTTGATTTTGAATATCTAAATGGTTTTAAATTTTGGATTTGGAATATAAATTGATTTTTAAATATGAAGATTTTGGTTCAAAAATTATAGAATGAATTTAAATTTCAAATACAACGATTTATCGTAATACGAAAATGGTGAATAATTGAAATTTGAGTTAATATGAATCAAAATGATTTCTAATGTTGATACAAATTATATTTGAGTTCGTAAGTTTTTAAAACTAAAATTTCAAGTAATTTCGCAAATTTTGAAATCGTCGATTTAATCGATGCATTAAATTAGCGATCTAGGACACAGTCTTGGAATTCGACGAAACCAGTTCCATTAGATCTGTAATAGTATATTAATATCGGATTTCAAATTTCATAGCGTTTAGAGTTATTGTTTGGTCATACGTGATAAAAACACGTTGAAATTAGTATTGAAAATTTAATATAATAATTAGATTCAAAAAGCTATCTTCCACATACGATCGAATTAGGTCCAGAAACTTGTTCCATTGCATTTGGGATAGGAGTATACATTTGAAATACCTAGTGACGTGCCTCGATAGGGGTTTGGGATTTTAAGCTGCCATAAACGAGATATTTTGAAATTTTAATATAATAATTTGCAAAGTCAGACCCAACCTACCCTAACCTTGCTCACGCGCCACCCTACCATCTGCATGCACCGCTTCCATCAGTTTGAAATCATGAATTACTCTTCAATCTCCTTCCTCTTTAAAAAAGAAGAAAATCAGTTTGAAAAAGGGAAATTTGCACATAGGAAATTGCAATGGTAGGAGCAGTGATGGAGGGTAGACGTGACTTGCGAAATGGCCGAAGCGGCGTTGGCTCGAGCGACTGCAAGTTGGGTCTTTTAACGTGGTAAGGCAAGGCAGATGGGATCTACGTGCACATTGTGGTCGGCAACCTAGGGGAGCTTCGGCTGTAAGGGTTGACTACGACGCGCAGTGGGGGGGGGGGGGCAATCGGAGTTGAAGTCGAGGGTCTCCTATTGGTGCCTGGGCATCGTGTATACTTGGGTTTGAACAAAACGTTATTTTCTGGAAGGGAAGAACGAAGAGAACCGTAAGAGGATTTAGTTTTTAAATTAAAATTAGTTTAAGTTAATTATATTTTTAATTACTCAAATGTTAAAAAAATCCCTAACTTATCCGTACAAGGTCCAAAAATCACGGAACCAGTCACGTAGGATTCGTCGCTGCAATATATACAATCTGGAGTTGGTTTGGCATTTTTCAAGTCAGCTAGAATTTTAGATTAAATCAAATTTCAAAATTTGGATGCTTAGCAAATTAAAATTCAAGGTGAGTAAATCTTACCCATTTTTTTTAAATATTTTACGATTAAATATATAAATGTTTTATTTAAATATAACATCATTTGTTGGATTAAATTCTTAAATGTGACCTTTTGTAATTAGTCGAATCCGGACTCGAGACCACTTTCATTGAGTTCAAAACAGTGTTTAAAACATGTTTGAGTATAAACATTCCTATCTTTGGAGTTGATCAGGATTTTGGTATTTTCTTTTGGGCTTTGGGTTGTGTTATAGCTGTAAAGGCCTGAAAATCCGTACTCCTTTGAGCTGGCAACATTCCACAATAATCCAGCCAAAGAGGAACAAACTTACGAGTCTTTAGGGTTAAAGAAAAGAAAGAGGTAGAAGAAGTGATAGAAGAAGTAAGAAAACAGAACAGGAAACAATATCAGGATCTCACAGTCGCAGCGGAACAACATATAATAGATAAATGAATATCTTTAAAAACAAAGAACTATATCAGTTATTACATTACATTTATTAAATTACATCACATCATCAGAGTGTACAACAATAAACAGCGGAAAATAAATACTATATACTAGTGATACGTCATGCCATCCAGCTCGACTTTTGAGCTCCATAGCACTTCTAAATCCAGAATAACCTGATAACCTAACTCTAGACTGCCCGTGTGGAAATTGGTGGGCACCCAGAGTTTAGAAAGGGAACAATAAACTCCAGGTCAGTCATGGGACTGGTGTGAGAACTAAAAACAGTTATTTTCACAAAGAAAATAAAAAGAATTTCGCTATGCTTTTTAGAAAATGAAACTACCATAAGGCCTCCCGCCACACACACAATGCAAACACAGAATTGGAGGAGATTTCTCCTTATGATAGTCAACTATGCTTACTACGCAGAAAATTTCTTTGATATTATTATTATAAGTGCATGGTGCAGAAAAGCATTTCGAAAGTAGAATATTAATCTTAGCCAGCATACGACCATTATCGTATGCCTACTATAGCTACCATCCAAACAGTGCTGACCACCATAAGTGAATGGCAGGTTCTACAACTAAAACCGTACAGGGTTTCGTATTGGATGAATGGATTTCCAACAAATGGTCAGGCTAAGGAACTTCCTATTGCCACATGGGAACGCCTCTGGCGGGACGCCCCGAGAACCTACCCGGATCTCTGCCAAACAAGGCCGGCTACCCCCTTCCCAGGGAATAAAACCTCAGATATGCCACCCCCGTGTGACGCCCCACTCCGAGAGCCTCGTTAACAAAGAGTATTACATAGATAATACTGTCGGCTAACGCGGACAATAGAGTATAATGGAAGCGACCATGTGTAATCTTACCTTAACTATTCACTAAATACGTCGAAAAGTAGAATCACAAACAATTCGACCTATTCAATAAATATTTAAAGCAAAACTACAATGGCTATAGGATCTATCAGAACAGAATATAACAACTCAAATGTAATATACATCACAGAATAGTAAATCATCATATACACATATACTGAATACAAAACAGAGTACACAAAATAATACATGTCACGTGGTATAGCAGACCACAATATACAGATGAGTCAATAGAGTACATATCAGAGTTACAGCCAAAATAGGACTATACAAAAAGCTTTAACAAAAAGGAATAAGCTGAATAGTCCATGCGGAAGCAAAATAGGCTAAGTCCAAAAGCACCTAACCTGAAACAACTCGGTCTGACCCAAGTATAAAATACACGGATCAGTCTAGCTAAACAAATCAGTTAGATAAACTGAACAACAATAACATGCAAGGTCACAATGCATATCAAATATCTCTAAAAGAGATAACACAATCATCTAACATAAGATGAATCATATCGTATCGAAACAAGCCTCATATCATTGGCAACTCATAGAAATAAAGGACAGGAATATCCTAAAACAAGCCAAAAAGGCAAATAACAAATACCAATATGGTATACAAATTTACAAGGTGATCACTACATATCGTGTGGTTCAGAAAGACCTACACCGAGGTGGCGATACCTAGGAAATATACATCTCAATTGAAACATCATAAAAATTGCTCGAGCGGTAACGAAGGACCAACTCCGAAAGCAATACAATGAGCGGTAACGAAGGACCAACTCCGAAAGCAATACACCATAAAAATTGCTCGAGCGGTAACGAAGGACCAACTCCGAAATCAATACAATAAGCGGTAACGAAGGACCAACTCCGAAAGCAATACGATAGAGCAACTCAATATCGCCCATGTGGCGCATATCGGCCAACATCGGAAGCGATATTAAAGGCAACAAGCCAGAAGGAGACAGTCCGAAGACACTATCCCAAAGGCAATATGTGTCACAAACTCCCAGAAAGGAATCCGAAAAGTGGTAACGTGAGTCCCATAACCACCCGTTCGCACTAAACGGTTTACTATCCGTTAGCTTATTTCACACTCCAAGAAATACAAAATCCACCTCATCTCATCGGCAAATCAAACCCGAAGGTCAAAACGATCAATCGAATAGGTCGGGGACTAATCGAAAAGATAAATGCACAGATTCATGGTCCGTGTTTTACCTAACCATTTAATCTTCCTTCCACTTCGCTCGACGTGCGAAATCGTGTGTGCATTATAAATGGAATTTACGAATTTGGATAAGGGAGCTTTTAATATGATTTAGAGAGATTATTTATAAAAAACCGTGAATGACGAAAAAGGTAAGTTATCAAAGCCAATTATGCAATGACAACCACTAAAAAGCAACTTGAATCGATAAAATCCGGAAAACAAATCAAAACGAACATAAATAGGCAAAACAGGAAAACAAGAGCAGGTCAGTCGACTGAAATCCCTGTTCAGTCGACTGAAAATTGTCCAGAAAGATTTCGGGCTTCAGCTCAGTCGACTGAACAGAGGATCCAGTCGACTGAACCCAATTTCCTGCATTTTCTACTTATAACAAATGAAGTGCAAACTCTCCCAACTTTCAACCAGACGAGCATGGACGCTAAGGGTTTACGCCTAGCGGCTACCCGGCCCTATAAGCACTTCAATGCATCACCAAAACATGATCAAAACATCAAAGTTAGGATCTTTAAA
This sequence comes from Allium cepa, assembly GCA_030765085.1. Lineage (NCBI taxonomy): Eukaryota > Viridiplantae > Streptophyta > Magnoliopsida > Asparagales > Amaryllidaceae > Allium > Allium cepa. The sequence goes on from CM060940.1 coordinate 908,515,729, forward strand.
GAATTGAACCCAAAACACTAAAAATTTGGGTATTCACTAATTTAATCCAAAGTAAAAGCAATTGCATATGAACAAGGTGTTAGGAATTCATACCCAACATCTATGAAATCAAGAGAAGTAGATGTGAGTTCAAAACTCACCTTTTAACCTCACAAACAAAGAAGATGAAGAAGCACAAATGCAAGGAATCTACCAACTACACTCCACTTCAACACTACAAGCTTCAATCTAGAATCAAAGCAAGTATTTCCTAAGTTAGGGTTAGGAAATTACTGAAATTGAAGAGGGGAAGAGATGGAGAAGATGAAGATGAACTTACCAATGGCTTCTACTAGATTTTGGAGCAAGAATCAAGTTTACAAGAAGAAGCTAGGGCTTGCTAATTTCTATTTCCACTTCCTTTCCCCCATTTCAGTTTTTAGCTTAAGAAAAGAAATGAAATGGAGATGAATGAAGAGAAGGGTTGAGTTAGAGGGTTAATTAAGCTAGTGCTGAACCCAAACCCAAAACCCAATAGAAAAAGGTCAAAATTTCACGAACTCCAAACATATCAAAGATTATACTCAAAAAGATCGCAAACACCATTTTGGAACCAATGGAGGTAGTTTCGAGTTCCAATTCGGCTATTTGCAGAAAGTAGCATTTCGGACCCAAAAATCCGACTAACGACGCTATATTTAAATAAAACATTTAAATATAAAATCGTTAAATATGCGGGTTGTTACAGATCTCCCCTCCTTACAAAATTGCGTCCCTGCAATTCCTAGAGATGATATTTGTAACAACTACATACATACAACATACAAAAGAAAGAAATAAGCTTGAGATACAGAAATAGACTTACCATTAAGAAGCAAAGATAGAAAACCCGAATAAGATCGCTCAATAAACTCTCTGGTTTCCCAAGTACAGTCATTGGGATTAGCGGACCCCTGAATTTTAACGAGCGGCACGTCCTTGTTCCGAAGGTGTCGCACCTCCGTGTCAAGCACGCGAATAGGTTGCTGTACAATAGATAAGTCCGGAGAGACCTCAAGCTCTTGCAAATCAGGAGAAGTAATAACAGAATCCGACTCCTTAAGACACTTCCGAAGTTGCGAGACGTGAAACACGACATGAATGCCAGATAAATGAGCTGGAAGTGAAACTCTATAAGCCACAGGGCCAATACGTTCAGTAATAGAAAATGGTCCTATAAAGCGAGGAGCCAATTTTCCAGTCGCACTGAAACACATAACCCCTTTCAAAGGAGAAACACGAATAAAAACAAGATCGCCGATCAAGAACTCGAGAGGCTTCCTACGGTTGTCCGCGTAGGATTTCTGACGACTATGTGCCTCTTTCATTCTCAATCGAATAAGATCAATCTTCTCTGAAAAATGACGAACAAAATCTGGACCAAGAATAAGCTTCTCCCCAGATTCCAACCAACAAGAAGGTGATCGGCATGGCCTTCCGTATAAGGCTTCGAAAGGAGCCATACCAATACTAGATTGAAAACTATTGTTGTAGGAGAACTCTACAAGAGGTAGATGATCCTCCCAACTTCCACCGAAATCAAAAATACAAATACGGAGAAGATCTTCCAAGATACGATTCACCCGTTCAGTCTGCCCATCAGACTGCGGATGATAAGCTGTAGAAAAATTAAGCTTTGTTCCCAAAGCTTGCTGAAGACTCTTCCAAAAATGACTCGTGAATAAAGGATCACGATCACTCACAATAGAGCTAGGAACACCGTGAAGTCTCATGATTTCCTTGACATATAACTTAGCCAAATGTGAAGCAGTTCTATTAGACTTAATAGGAACAAAATGAGCAAACTTGGTGAGGCGATCAACAATAACCCAAATACTAGAATGACCTGATCTCGAACGAGGTAGGCCGTCAATAAAATCCATAGAAATCTGATCCCATTTCTATAATGGAATCTCAAGAGGCTGAAGAAGACCCGAAGGACGTTGATGCTCGGCTTTAAAACGCTGACAAGTTATGCAATTACTCACATAACTCGCCACATCGTGCTTCATGCCTTCCCAATAATAAAGACGACGCATATCGGCATACATCTTGCTACTACCAGGATGAATGGTATACTTAGAACAGTGACAATCATCAAGAATGTCATGCCTAAGTGCAAGATCAGAAGGTACAAAAAGACGGTTCTTCTTACGAAGACACCCATGAGAATCAATGCTAAAATCTTGCAACGCCTCATCACAAGATCCAGACTCACAAAGCTGAATAAAATGCAACAAATCAGGATCACGCCGCTGGGCATCGACAATACGATCCAATAAAATAGGTCGAGCTCCCAAACTAAATAATAGAATAGGAGAATCAGAAGATGAACCTCGATCACGAATTTCACAAAAAGATAGAGTCTCAAGAATATCCCATTCGGCAAGCATCATAGAAATAACAGCCGAATGTTTGCGACTAAGCGCATCTGCAACACGATTACCCTTACCAGGGGTATACTGGATATCAAAGTCATAAGAGGCAAGAAACTCGAGCCAACGTTGTTGTCTCATATTGAGTTCCTTCTGAGTGAAAAAATACTTCAAAGATTTATGATCGGTATAGAGAATGAAGCGCTCGCCCAATAAATAATGTCGCCAAATCTTCAAGGCAAAGACAATGGCGGCTAACTCAAGATCATGAGTGGCATAGCGAACTTCATTCGGATGCAGTTGCCTAGAAGCATAAGCAACTACCCGATCTCTCTGCATAAGCACAGCACCGAGACCACTACCACAAGCATCGGTGTAGACAACAAGATCATGATTCCCTTCGGGAACCACAAGAATAGGAGCATTAGTGAGAAGTTCCTTCAATGTCCGAAAGGAAGCTTCACACTTGTCCGACCAAATAAAACGAATGCCTTTCCGAGTAAGGCAAGTGAGAGGAAGCACAACACGGGAAAAATCCTTAATGAACCGACGGTAATAACCCGCCAATCCAAGAAAACTGCGGATCTCATGCACATTCTCAGGCCTCTTCCAATTCTGGATGGCTTCGATCTACGAGGGATCGACAGAAATGCCATCGGAAGATACAACATGGCCTAAGAAGTTAACCTTATTCTCCCAAAAGTGGCATTTGGAGAATTTGGCTCTAAGCTGATGATGACGGAGAGTACTCAAGACAATTCTCAAGTGATTAGCATGCTCAGCTTCAGACTTAGAATAAATAAGGATATCATCAATGAACACAAGGACAAACTTATCGAGATATTCCCGGAATACTCGATTCATGAGATCAACAAAGAAAGCAGGAGCGTTCGTCAAACCGAACGGCATAACGAGCCACTCAAAAGAACCATAACGAGTGCGGAAAGCGGTAAGAGGTATGCTATCCTCCACGACTCGTAATTGATGAAAACCTGTGGCAAGGTCAAGCTGAGAAAAGACCTTAGCACCACTAAATAGATCGAACATGTCATCAATCCTAGGCAATGGATACCTATTTCTGATGGTCAACTCGTTAAGCTTGCGATAATCAATGCAAAGCCTAAGAGTTCCATCAGACTTCTTCACAAAGACGACCGCGGATCCTTACGGAGAAAAACTAGACTGAATCAACTGCTTGGACTCAAGCTCCAAAAGCTGCTTCTTGAGTTCCTCATTTTCCTTTGTAGACATCCTCGTAGGAGGACGACTAACTGGCTGCGCGCCTGGAACGAGATCAATGCGGAACTCAATTTCCCGCTTGGGTGGCAAACCCGATACAGGCTCAAAAGCATCGAAAAAGTCACAAGCAATAGGAATATGAGATATATCATCACCATCTCACGAATCAAGAGAATATAAAGCCATCTCGGAATTATCCACATCCCGAAGAATAAGAGATAGTTGAGTAGGCGAATCAGGATGTCGAAGATATACAATCCTCTCTGAACAAATAATCCTGGCATCATATCTCACTAGCCAGTCCATTCCCAAAATCATATCAAATCCCAGACAAGAAATAACGTGAAGATTCGCATGAAAAGAAAAGCCACATAAAACAATCTCAACATCATCACAAAGCAAACTAAGAGTCGCGGATCCCCTAATTGGATTCGCAATCCTTAAAGAAGTAACCAAACAAGAAACATCCAAAGATAAATCATCAACGAGCTTCTTCGATACGAAGGAATGTGATGCACCCGTATCGAAAAGAACTCGTATACTATAATCATGAAATAAAATAAAACCTTCCAAAATAGATGGAGAGATACCTTTGGATTAAGAAGGACCTCCAGAAGCATTCGCTACATTTAACTTGCCAGATGAAGAATTATTCGGAGCAATGGGACAAGTGAAAATACGATGACCTTCCTTCTTGCAGTAGCGGCAGAAGAGAGGCTTAGGACAAGCTCGAATAATATGATCCAGAGAACCACAATTGAAACACTTTCGAACGAAAGGTGTTCCGGAAGACTGAGGCTGAGAGCTAGGACCACCGATCTTCTTCTTCTTAGAAGGAAAAGGCTTCTTCTAAAATGGAGACTGCTTCTTGTTGGGGTTCTTGGAAACCTCAACATCATTACCACTATCACACTCCTTCTCGACAGCTTCGAGATGAAGTGCCGGATCCACCAACTCCTCAAAAGAAAGTTTAAGCTGGAGCAACAAGGACTTCTTAAGATATTTCTTAAGACCAGAGACAAACTTCAAATTCTTCTTGTAAGAAGTGCTGATGAATTCAAGACCATACTTAGATAAGGCCTCAAAAGATGCAACATACTCAGAAACAGAAGATTTCCCTTGCTTCAACTCAAGGAAGCGACGGGTCAATAAAACTTTTTCAGATTCAGGAACGAACTTGAGTTCAAATCGCTCCTGAAACTGAGTCCAAGAAAGGGTAGACTCATCAATCTCGGCCACAAGAAGCTCATACCAATCAAGAGCACGCCCTTGTAATAAGCTAGAAGTTACAAGAACTCTATCATGGTCAGAAAGATCCATGCGAGAAAAGATACGTTCGCATGTGCGAAGCCAAGCTTGGACTTCCAGAACGGATTCAGAACCCTTAAACGGCTTCCCTCCAAGATGAGAAAAATCACTGCACTGACGTGCAAAAGCAGACTTGCGGGGTGGAGACACTCGAGGAGGAACGGGAGGCTGAGTGCTCCTCAACAACTCCATAAACTGGTCGGCAGACATATAAACGCCATCCGGATGTGAGCCACTAGATTGCCCAACACCCGAACGTCGACCTCTACCTCTTCCAGACATAAGCTGAAAGCCAAGATAAGGAAAAGATTATTCACAAGGTAGATATTTCAATATGGGATACTACGGAATAAAATACATTCCTAGATGTATTCCCAAATTCCATCTACCTTAAAAGGCAAAGAAGAAATAGAGAGACACGATGATTCAAGAATCTGTATCACCTATACACTCTGATGTATCGTAATACGTGCTCTATTCTGTGTTTATCATATTTTGTTCTGAACGCAACGCTCTGATACCACGCTGTGACGCCCCACTCCGAGAGCCTCGTTAACAAAGAGTATTACATAGATAATACTGTCGGCTAACGCGGACAATAGAGTATAATGGAAGCGACCATGTGTAATCTTACCTTAACTATTCACTAAATACATCGAAAAGTAGAATCACAAACAATTCGACCTATTCAATAAATATTTAAAGCAAAACTACAATGGCTATAGGATCTATCAGAACAGAATATAACAACTCAAATGTAATATACATCACAGAACAGTAAATCATCATATACACATATACTGAATACATAACAGAGTACAAAAAATAATACATGTCAGGTGGTATAGCAGACCACAATATACAGATGAGTCAATAGAGTACATACCAGAGTTACAGCCAAAATAGGACTATACAAAAAGCTTTAACAAAAAGGAATAAGCTGAATAGTCCATGCGGAAGCAAAATAGGCTAAGTCCAAAAGCACCTAACCTGAAACAACTCGGTCTGACCCGAGTATAAAATACACGGATCAGTCTAGCTAACCAAATCAGTTAGATAAACTGAACAACAATAACATGCAAGGTCACAATGCATATCAAATATCTCTAAAAGAGATAACACAATCATCTAACATAAGATGAATCATATCATATCGAAACAAGCCTCATATCATTGGCAACTCATAGAAACAAAGGACGGAAATATCCCAAAACAAGCCAAAAAGGCAAATAACAAATACCAATATGGTATACAAATTTACAAGGTGATCACTACATTTGTGTGGTTCAGAAAGACCTACACCGAGGTGGCGATATCTAGGAAATATACATCTCAATTGAAACATCATAAAAATTGCTCGAGCGGTAACGAAGGACCAACTCCGAAAGCAATACAATGAGCGGTAACGAAGGACCAACTCCGAAAGCAATACATCGTAAAAATTGCTCGAGCGGTAACGAAGGACCAACTCCGAAAGCAATACAATGAGCGGTAACGAAGGACCAACTCCGAAAGCAATACGATAGAGCAACTCAATATCACCCATGTGGCGCATATCGGCCAACATCGGAAGCGATATTAAAGGCAACAAGCCAGAAGGAGACAGTCCGAAGACACTATCCCAAAGGCAATATGTGTCACAAACTCCCAGAAAGGAATCCGAAAAGTGGTAACGTGAGTCCCATAACCACCCGTTCTCACTAAACGGTTTACTATCCGTTAGCTTATTTCACACTCCAAGAAATACAAAATCCACCTCATCTCATCGGCAAATCAAACCCGAAGGTCAAAACGATCAATCGAATAGGTCGGGGACTAATCGAAAAGATAAACGCACAGATTCATGGTCCGTGTTTTACCTAACCATTTAATCTTCCTTCCACTTCGCTCGACGTGCGAAATCGTGTGTGCATTATAAATCGAATTTACGAATTTGGATAAGGGAGCTTTTAATATGATTTAGAGAGATTATTTATAAAAAACCGTGAATGACGAAAAAGGTAAGTTATCAAAGCCAATTATGCAATGACAACCACTAAAAAGCAACTTGAATCGATAAAATCCGGAAAACAAATCAAAACGAACATAAATAGGCAAAACAGGAAAACAAGAGCAGGTCAGTCGACTGAAATCCCTGTTCAGTCGACTGAAAATTGTCCAGAAAGATTTCGGGCTTCAGCTCAGTCGACTGAACAGAGGATCCAGTCGACTGAACCCAATTTCCTGCATTTTCTACTTATAACAAATGAAGTGCAAACTCTCCCAACTTTCAACCGGACGAGCATGGACGCTAAGGGTTTACGCCTAGCGGCTACCCGGCCCTATAAGCACTTCAATGCATCACCAAAACATGATCAAAACATCAAAGTTAGGATCTTTAAAGAATTGAACCCAAAACACTAAAAATTTGGGTATTCACTAATTCAATCCAAACTAAAAGCAATTACATATGAACAAGGTGTTAGGAATTCATACCCATCATCTATGAAATCAAGAGAAGTAGATGTGAGTTCAAAACTCACCTTTTAACCTCACAAACAAAGAAGATGAAGAAGCACAAATGCAAGGAATCAACCAACTACACTCCACTTCAACACTACAAGCTTCAATCTAGAATCAAAGCAAGTATTTCCTAAGTTAGGGTTAGGAAATTATTGAAATTGAAGAGGGGACGAGATGGAGAAGATGAAGATGAACTTACCAATGGCTTCTACTAGATTTTGGAGCAAGAATCAAGTTTACAAGAAGAAGCTAGGGCTTGCTAATTTCTGTTTCCACTTCCTTTCCCCAATTTCAGTTTTTAGCTTAAGAAAAGAAATGAAATGGAGATGAATGAAGAGAAGGGGTTGAGTTAGAGGGTTAATTAAGCTAGTGGGCCGAACCCAAACCCAAAACCCAATAGAAAAAGGTCAAAATTTCACGAACTCCAAACATATCAAAGATTATACTCAAAAAGATCGCAAACACCATTTTGGAACCAATGGAGGTAGTTTCGAGTTCCAATTCGGCTATTTGCAGAAAGTAGCATTTCGGACCCAAAAATCCGACTAACGACGCTACATTTAAATAAAACATTTAAATATAAAATCGTTAAATATGCGGGTTGTTACACCCCGGTCCTTTGGGACCTTTATATGAGGATCCTCTACACCAACAACATCATACAGTAATAAATAAAGTGTGTCCACATGAGTAAGTATCTGGGCTCCATACCATGATTCTACCCTTTTCCAGAAGGAATGGTCATACCCTAGGGGAGCTACCCCTGAAACCTTGCCGCATCTTTCCTGTTTCGACCATTACCGGTTTGTGAGGCTCGATGAGGTTTCGTCCACAAAGCTACGTTTTTTTTTTCACAAAGCCATGCTTTGATCACACATGATCAATAAATGATCATCAATCACACAGCAGCACTTAGCATGCCACACTACCAAATTGGAAGTATATCGCTGATAACCTTCAAATACATAACCTCTGAGCTCGTACGTCTCAGAGAAGGGTGTTAA